>JAIOJX010000023.1:43611111-44811111 GCA_022376925.1 Tragulus kanchil
TCCTTTCATTCCTGGAAGGCCGGAGGCTCCATCAAGTCCAGGCTTTCCCTCAGGGCCCTGAGGAATATTAAAGACAATCAGCCCATAATCTCTCTGATAAGAACCAAACATGAACCCTTTTTGGAAAAGGAGGCCAGGGCTGGGAAGACCCCGTGGGTGAAGCCAGTGGGTGCAGGGTCTTGTGGCAGTCCACAGCAGAAACATCCATCCTGGCCACAGCTCAGCCACTGGTGGTTGTGCACCTGTGGATGAGTGTCCCTCACTCCCTGGGTTGTGTTTTCTTTTCTGCAGGGAGCTGGGGGCAGGGCTGGACTAGATGGTCTCTGGGAGCCTCCCACTCCAGGCCAAGAACTGATGTACCATGTACAATTTCAAGATTCTACACGAGCTTGCCTTTCCTACACAGACAAACAGCAAAGTGTATAGGATGATATTTTCCTTGGCTGTTGCTTCTTATCTGAAGTCTTAGTAATGACTTGGCCGAGAAGGATTCTGTTTACAGACGTGAGCTAGATGCTCACTCCCTGTCGTAAGCCTTAGCACTGGAGTCTGCTGTCTGTACCCCCTCCCTGGCTAAAGGAAGCCCCAGTGCACAGAGAGGGGGCGATGACTTAAGCAGCTCACCGGGGGGCCAGGTTCACCAGCAGGTCCGTCTCCTCCAGGAGATCCAGGGGGTCCCGTGAAAACATCAGTTCCTGGTTTTCCTGGGCTCCCAGGCAAGCCAGGTGGGCCCGGGGGCCCTGGAGGACCCTGAATAAAGAAACCTTGTTAAGAAACTGTGCAGGAGGAGAAAAAAAATCTGTTCCTACAAGTAGAAATTGGTGTTGCTCCTTAGAAGCTGGCTCAGCGAGACGACATGTTTAGCTCACACACAGGGCTTCCCTGGTGGTCCAGTGGGTAAAGAGTCTGCCTGCAGTGCAATGGGCACCAGTTCGATCCCTGGCCCTGGAGGATCCCACGTGCTGTGGAGCGGCTGGACCGGTGTGTCCAACTGCAAGCCAGCGCTCTGCAGTGCATGAGAGAGGCTCTGCAATGGGAGGCCCACACAGGTCAAAGAATAAAAATGGATGAAAATAAATAAAAAACCAATAAGAGAGGCCAAAATTAAAAAAAAAGAAAAAAAAGAGCTCACACACATAGCTCATTAGAAGAAGAGCTGCGATTTGGATCTCGGTCTTTTAAAACCCATTATATCATATTTTCTCCCTACATGTATGTATACCATAAAGATCTAATTTGTTGGAATTGTCAGGGGTGCTCTACCTCAGTTTTCTGATTACCTGAGAGGTTAGTCCAAAACTGCCTACTGTTGTGCGTGCTAAGTCGTTTCAGTGTCCGACTCTGTGAGACCCTCATGCACCGTAGCCCTCCAGGCTCCTCTGTCCCTGGGATTCTCCAGGCCAGAATAAAACCTCAAGGGAGGGAGGGTTTTGAGAAGGGTCTGGAAGCCAAAGTGTGAAATGCTACCAAGAGAAGAGGCCAGCAGGTCTCTGTAATAAGTGTGCAGGTGCGGGGCCGAGGCAGGCGGTGGAGGTGAAGTCAGGGCATACCTACTGTGGAGGAAGCCTGCTGGAGAAGGCTGCCAGGGGAAGGAGGCAAGTGTCAAGAGGGGCTCCTGACTATGAACTAAGGCTCAGGCTCACTTAAAACTGATCAAAGATGGGAATGCCGAACATATATAAATGTGGAGGGGAAAGTATCGTGATCCCAGGAGACCACCGTCAGCCTCAGCAGTCATCAATGGTGCCAGTCTGGTTTCGTCCTTTATTGGCCCCTCGGTCCCCACTTCCTGGATCATCGTGAAGGCTGCCCCGCCAATGCCAGGCTGTTTAACCCCTCACACTCACTCTTAGCAGCTCCTCACTGCGCACCAGGTCACCAGAGCCAGAGCCGACGTCCAAGCCCCAGCCCAGGCTGGAGCCCTCAGCCTCCGCTCCCACCTGCAGAGAGAAAAAGTTCCCACGGCTTGGTTTCACTGCCACTCTCCAAAGACAGCCATGTCACGGAACGTTCTCCTATATTCTATGGCCCTATAAGTGCTGCTGCTGCTTTTCCTTCTGGCTCCTTCAGTACTCTCTACAGCTGCCTTCCACCCTGCCCCTCCCAGCTCCCAGTGTGGCCAACACACAGCCAGTCCTCAAACACAGCACACTCTTTCAACAGGCTCTCTGCCTCTCTTCCCGTCTTTCTAATCCCTACTCATCCTTCAAGGTCCGGTCCCATGGTCACCTCCTCCAGGAAGCCCTGCCCAACCCGATTTTCAGACAGAATTTATCTCTCCCACTCTGTGCTCCTACTAGCCTCCGTGGAGGTCTGGATTTGGCAGTAGGGCCACCTGACTCTGAAGTTCTGTTGTGTGTCTATCAGCTCCACTAGTCTAGGACTCCAGAATCTGTGCAGTCCTCAGACACCTTTGGGTGCCCAGTGTCCAGCATGAGATCTGGCACTGAGAAGGTACTCAACGTGTAGTTGCTGAATGCCATCAAATTTCCCCAAAGAACAAAAGAAAACTTCCAAAACACCTTTCTGATACTTAGTTCCTGAAGATAGGAATCATCAGGTAAGGGGGATCTGGGTGGGGGTTGGAGCCGAGGCTGGGGAGGTGGTGGCGGTGTGTGTGTGTGGGTGGGAGAAGGGAGGTGATGACACGGAGGTGGGGAGAGGGTTAGGAGGTTGTTGCCACCATCTGAGGGAAGAGGAGGAGCTAGACTGGGGACCTGGGGACTGACTGGACGAGGGCAGGGGGAGCACTCGAGGACACTTCCTGGCTTCTCTCTTGGTGACCAGGAAGACGGAGTATCATTCCCAGAGCAGAGGAACCCTGTGGGGAGAGCTTGGGATGTGAGGGATCCAGGGGCCTTTCAGGGCACGGGATATAAAGGAGCTTTACCAATATCAAACTCCGGGCTCCAGTAGAGAGTCCTGCTACAGGTGTGAGCCCGCCAATGCCAGGCTGTTTAACCCCTCACACTCACTCTTAGCAGCTCCTCACTGCGCACCAGGTCACCAGAGCCAGAGCCGACGTACAAGCCCCAGCCCAGGCTGGAGCCCTCAGCCTCCGCTCCCACCTGCAGAGAGAAAAAGTTCCCACGGCTTGGTTTCACTGCCACTCTCCAAAGACAGCCATGTCACGGAACGTTCTCCTATATTCTATGGCCCTATAAGTGCTGCTGCTGCTTTTCCTTCTGGCTCCTTCAGTACTCTCTACAGCTGCCTTCCACCCTGCCCCTCCCAGCTCCCAGTGTGGCCAACACACAGCCAGTCCTCAAACACAGCACACTCTTTCAACAGGCTCTCTGCCTCTCTTCCCGTCTTTCTAATCCCTACTCATCCTTCAAGGTCCGGTCCCATGGTCACCTCCTCCAGGAAGCCCTGCCCAACCCGATTTTCAGACAGAATTTATCTCTCCCACTCTGTGCTCCTACTAGCCTCCGTGGAGGTCTGGATTTGGCAGTAGGGCCACCTGACTCTGAAGTTCTGTTGTGTGTCTATCAGCTCCACTAGTCTAGGACTCCAGAATCTGTGCAGTCCTCAGACACCTTTGGGTGCCCAGTGTCCAGCATGAGATCTGGCACTGAGAAGGTACTCAACGTGTAGTTGCTGAATGCCATCAAATTTCCCCAAAGAACAAAAGAAAACTTCCAAAACACCTTTCTGATACTTAGTTCCTGAAGATAGGAATCATCAGGTAAGGGGGATCTGGGTGGGGGTTGGAGCCGAGGCTGGGGAGGTGGTGGCGGTGTGTGTGTGTGGGTGGGAGAAGGGAGGTGATGACACGGAGGTGGGGAGAGGGTTAGGAGGTTGTTGCCACCATCTGAGGGAAGAGGAGGAGCTAGACTGGGGAGCTCGGGGACTGACTGGACGAGGGCAGGGGGAGCACTCGAGGACACTTCCTGGCTTCTCTCTTGGTGACCAGGAAGACGGAGTATCATTCCCAGAGCAGAGGAACCCTGTGGGGAGAGCTTGGGATGTGAGGGATCCAGGGGCCTTTCAGGGCACGGGATATAAAGGAGCTTTACCAATATCAAACTCCCGGGCTCCAGTAGAGAGTCCTGCTACAGGTGTGAGCACCAAGCTCTGACTGGAGGACACTTAACAGGAAGGATCCTAGGTGTCTGTTTTGAGCATCCCCTGCCATCGCACATCGTACCCATGACAAGTGTGGATGGGAATCTCACCGTGGGTCCAGCAGTCCCAGTAGGTTCAGAGAGACCAGGAAGCCCCTCCTCAGCTTTACCCTAAAGAGAACAAGATGTCAGTGGAGCACTGGGGAGCACCTCCCCCACCCCCTCCTCTCTCCAAAAATTGTGCTCATCCACAAGGGAGGCGCATGCAGGAGCTCTAATATACCTAATTTGCTGAGCATGTACCATATGCCAGGTAAAGTTTTCCATGTATTAACTCATTTGATCCTCACCACATCCCAGGGAGAAAGTGTACATCCCCAGTATATATGTGAGTAAACAGAGAGAGGGGTGTGGCAGGGCCAGCTGAGGATGCCCCTCTCACTCACTGCCTTGGGTGACTCTGAGATTAAAAGGAATTCAAAAGGTACTCCAGAGTGGGTGCTCCCATAACTGTCTTGATTGTGTTTTTAAGCCTTTTGCTTAGGAATCAGGGCACCCATTTCAGGTCATCATAGATTCTGGACACAGGCACTTAGGGTGATGTATCTTCGCTGGTCATGCGCCAGGATGAAATGCTGTATGTGGATCTTTCCCTTTTTCCTTTCTCCCTGCTCCCCACCTCTCTTCTTTGTTGTTTAGTCACTAAGTCATATCCAACTGTTTTGAAACCCCATGGACAGTAACCCTCCAGGCTCCTCTGTCCAGGGGATTTCCCAGGCAAGAATACTGGAGTAGGTTGCTATTTCCTTTTCCAGGGAATCTTCCCGCCCCAGGGACTGATGCCATGTCTCCTGCATTGTCAGGTAGATTCTTTACCACTGAGCCACCAGGTAAGCCCCAACCTCTCTTCTTTGAAATTAAAAAAAAAAAGTCTCATTGGAGAAATCAGAAGTCCCCCTTGGTGGAAACACCACCATCTATTAGGAATGCACCAACCTCCACAGTTCTACTGCTTTAAGGCCACAACTTGCTGACATTTAGAGAGGGTATTTCCTTCCAGGGCTTTTGCATGTATCTATTTTTAAATAGTTAAGACCACATAGTATACTGAAGTTCATAATCAGCTTTTTTCACAGTCAGTATTTTCTTCTATCATTAAATACTTCTAATAACTATAAATTTAATAGCTGCATAACGTCCCATCATTTGAAAATCCTTTCATTCAGTAAACTCCCCTACTGTTGGCTAAACTGCATCCAGTTTTTTCCCAGTAGGGATAATACTGAGGTTAACATCTATGTACACAAAACCTTCTTAATATTAAACTATCTCCTTTAGAATTGATTCCTAAAACAGAAATGTCTGGTCAACAATATGCAATTTATGGAGTTGATATGTATTGACAAAGAACTTCTCAGAAGTACTAAACCACTGACCCTGCCACCAGCATAGCCTGCCTCATCAGGCCCTCACCAAGCGCCAACTTCTCAAAGCACAAAATATAAAGGATCCAGGGACAACTGAACCAGGTTTCCCAACAAATCAATGTAAAGAGAACAAAGTAGGTGGGAGATAATCATGGACTAAAAGAGACTTAAAAGACATATCAACCAAACACAATGTAGACCTTGTTTGGATTCAGAGCCAAACTAACTGTAAAAAGGCATTTTAAAATTTAAAATCAAGGTTTTAGAGGATGTAAGGGAATCACAGTCAATTTTGATAGATGGATAATGACACCATGATCCATCCATTGATGGATGACACTGTGGCAAAAGGGGAAAAAAGGTCCAAATCAACCTTTTAACAAGACACATTCACATGTTTATGAGTTAAATGATATGTAGGAGAATGGACCAGATAAAGCAAGACTCACATGATGATGCAAAGTGACATGTAGGTGGGGAGTTATTATCTGATTCTAAGGCCTTCTGTGAATTTTTAGAGTTTCTATGATAAAAAGTTTTAGAAAAAGAAAAAGGAGAACTGGCTCTGTGTGAAAGCCCATCACCAGCCAGTGCTGCTGCACGTGACATGGCATCACTGCGGAGAGATGCAGTCTTGGCATCTGGTGAGTGTCCCTTGGGGTGAGGAGCAGAGGAGCAGGGGGACTTTGTCTAGGGAGTCACAGTTCAGGAGTCAGGGGCTAGAAGCATCACAGCCAGTCTGGTGTGTTTCACGGCTGTTACCCCGTAGAGTCTCCAGGGAGCCTGAGCCCCAGCACTAGGGCCTCCTCAACAGGTCTGGCAGTGGACTTGGACCTGCAGCAGCCTAAGCATCTTAGGTGCCTCCAAGATGCAGAAAAGGTGAAAAACCAGAGCTCTCGCTCACCTCCTGCTACAGAAAGCAACACCAAGACTCAACACGAGTCAGAACCTCAGCCTCCTGGCTGCCAACCTGGGGCCTCTCCACTACACCACACTCTTGGGGATGCTCCAGGGCATGAACTCTGCAGGCCAAAGTGCCCGGGTTCAAATCCCCACTGTGCTCTTAAGGGTGTGCCACAGCAGGCAGGTTCCTTTGCCCAAGTCTCATTCTCCTTGCCTGGAAAACAGAGATGACTCTTCTTGCACCAGAGAGTTGTGGCGTGCTTAGAATCAGATCAACTTGGAACCCAGAGTGCTTAAAAAATGTCAGTGCAAAAGGCTTATTTCCAACCCCTTGACTGAGTTCGTTGTGGAGAGGAATGAGGTCATATTCATCTCCACTTCCAAGTGCATGGACTGAAGGCCCTGAGTTGGTTTGCACTGAGACAGGAGGACATCAGTGAGTGAATGAACAGAAAATAGAGACCAACCAGCGTTGGATAAGCTCCAGGAACTGGTGCAGAGGGCATTTAGGACTCTCAGCTAGCTCTCGGATGTCCAAAAGGCGAAAAAAGGTCCAAATCAACCTTTTAACAAGACACATTCACATGTTTATGAGTTAAATGATATGTAGGAGAATGGACCAGATAAAGCAAGACTCACATGATGATGCAAAGTGACATGTAGGTGGGGAGTTATTATCTGATTCTAAGGCCTTCTGTGAATTTTTAGAGTTTCTATGATAAAAAGTTTTAGAAAAAGAAAAAGGAGAACTGGCTCTGTGTGAAAGCCCATCACCAGCCAGTGCTGCTGCACGTGACATGGCATCACTGCGGAGAGATGCAGTCTTGGCATCTGGTGAGTGTCCCTTGGGGTGAGGAGCAGAGGAGCAGGGGGACTTTGTCTAGGGAGTCACAGTTCAGGAGTCAGGGGCTAGAAGCATCACAGCCAGTCTGGTGTGTTTCACGGCTGTTACCCCGTAGAGTCTCCAGGGAGCCTGAGCCCCAGCACTAGGGCCTCCTCAACAGGTCTGGCAGTGGACTTGGACCTGCAGCAGCCTAAGCATCTTAGGTGCCTCCAAGATGCAGAAAAGGTGAAAAACCAGAGCTCTCGCTCACCTCCTGCTACAGAAAGCAACACCAAGACTCAACACGAGTCAGAACCTCAGCCTCCTGGCTGCCAACCTGGGGCCTCTCCACTACACCACACTCTTGGGGATGCTCCAGGGCATGAACTCTGCAGGCCAAAGTGCCCGGGTTCAAATCCCCACTGTGCTCTTAAGGGTGTGCCACAGCAGGCAGGTTCCTTTGCCCAAGTCTCATTCTCCTTGCCTGGAAAACAGAGATGACTCTTCTTGCACCAGAGAGTTGTGGCGTGCTTAGAATCAGATCAACTTGGAACCCAGAGTGCTTAAAAAATGTCAGTGCAAAAGGCTTATTTCCAACCCCTTGACTGAGTTCGTTGTGGAGAGGAATGAGGTCATATTCATCTCCACTTCCAAGTGCATGGACTGAAGGCCCTGAGTTGGTTTGCACTGAGACAGGAGGACATCAGTGAGTGAATGAACAGAAAATAGAGACCAACCAGCGTTGGATAAGCTCCAGGAACTGGTGCAGAGGGCATTTAGGACTCTCAGCTAGCTCTCGGATGTCCCACTCCACAGCCCCTCTGGTCCTGGGTCAGCCCTGGAGCGCTGTGGCTGAGGGACCACGTGCCTGGAGGTTGACTCAAGGCCCTAAGGCTCTGAAAGCATGTGTGACCAAGTGGTACTTGGGGAACTGGCAAGCTCAAGCTGGTCACCAATGGAATACTTTCCTTTAAAAATATTGACACTTAAAGGGCAATTTAATTCCCCAGTTCACACAAGCCCATGCTGTGGACTGGCTCTGGGTTTCCCCCTTCTAAAAGACAAAGTCACAACCCTTAAGTGGTGACAACCTCGCACTTGTGCATAGAACTTTCCCAACATTCTGTGACCTGCACTCTGACTTGACCTCACAGCCACCCTCTTTTACAGATGAGGAAACTGAGGCCCAAAGAAAAGGAGGTCACATAGCTGAAACCCCAAATAATAGAAACTCATGTAGGAAGGGACCTGAAGGTGACTCAACCATCCCAACACACACACCTCTGACACTTCTATTTCCCCTGCAGTCCCTGCCTTGCCTTATGAGCTTTCCCACCTCCAGGATGGGAATCTCATCAGATTTGAGACAGGCCCAAAAAATCTGCCTGCAATGAAGGAGACCGAGGTTCAATCCCTGGGTTGGGAAGACCCCCTGGAGAAGGAATTGCAACCTACTCCAGTATTCTTGCCTGGAGAATTCCACAGATGGAGGAGCCTGGTGGGTTATAGTCCATGGAGCCGCAGAGAGTCAGACACGACTGAGTGACTAACACTTGTCACTTTGTATCGTTGGTCAGTTCTGTCTGTTAGAATGTTCTCATTTCAATTAAAGAAGTGGGCAATTTGGGACACAAAGCCAGGTGCCCTAGGTTTTTCCCTCTTGCTTTTTCTCTGCAAACTGTAGCTTCCTTGTGTGTTCCCAGGCTGAAAGACCCTCAAACGTGCAAATTCCGCACGTTGTGAACCAAAATGAAGACCTACCCCCTGGGAAAGCCAGGGCAGGCCCATCCTGTGACTCTGGCCTTTCTTTCCCTCCTCTGTAAGACTGGCCACGTCAAATCTTCATGCCTCTACATGATGTGAAATCTTCACTTACCGGAGGGAGCCCCCTTTCATGAGCTACTGTGGGTAAGGGGAGCGGGGGCCCCACTGGGGGAGTGCGGCCCAGTGCTTCTGCCCCAGCCGCAGTAAGGAGTTCCTCTGTCGTGGCTGTGGGTAAGTCTTCACCCCCAAGACCCTGAGAAGCCAAACCAACATGAGGACACACATCACCTCGCCCACAATAAAATGTGCACACTGCTGCTGGGGAGCTTTGTCCTTTTGGTGGTGCTAGCCCAGTTTCACAGCACTTTCCTACCAGCGACGGTCACCACTCCCAACACACTCAGAGCAGCACAGGCTCATAATCCCTCTCCTGAAACAAGCATCTCCTCTAAGGCCCGCTCCTCAGCCATGTTCTCTGCCTCCCACCACCCCAGCATAGAAAGGAGGTCCCACAGCCACCCTCTTACAGATGAGGAAACTGAGGCCCAAAGAAAAGGAGGTCACATAGCTGAAACCCCAAATAATAGAAACTCATGTAGGAAGGGACCTGAAGGTGACTCAACCATCCCAACACACACACCTCTGACACTTCTATTTCCCCTGCAGTCCCTGCCTTGCCTTATGAGCTTTCCCACCTCCAGGATGGGAATCTCATCAGATTTGAGACAGGCCCAAAAAATCTGCCTGCAATGAAGGAGACCGAGGTTCAATCCCTGGGTTGGGAAGACCCCCTGGAGAAGGAATTGCAACCTACTCCAGTATTCTTGCCTGGAGAATTCCACAGATGGAGGAGCCTGGTGGGTTATAGTCCATGGAGCCGCAGAGAGTCAGACACGACTGAGTGACTAACACTTGTCACTTTGTATCGTTGGTCAGTTCTGTCTGTTAGAATGTTCTCATTTCAATTAAAGAAGTGGGCAATTTGGGACACAAAGCCAGGTGCCCTAGGTTTTTCCCTCTTGCTTTTTCTCTGCAAACTGTAGCTTCCTTGTGTGTTCCCAGGCTGAAAGACCCTCAAACGTGCAAATTCCGCACGTTGTGAACCAAAATGAAGACCCTACCCCTGGGAAAGCCAGGGCAGGCCCATCCTGTGACTCTGGCCTTTCTTTCCCTCCTCTGTAAGACTGGCCACGTCAAATCTTCATGCCTCTACATGATGTGAAATCTTCACTTACCGGAGGGAGCCCCCTTTCATGAGCTACTGTGGGTAAGGGGAGCGGGGGCCCCACTGGGGGAGTGCGGCCCAGTGCTTCTGCCCCAGCCGCAGTAAGGAGTTCCTCTGTCGTGGCTGTGGGTAAGTCTTCACCCCCAAGACCCTGAGAAGCCAAACCAACATGAGGACACACATCACCTCGCCCACAATAAAATGTGCACACTGCTGCTGGGGAGCTTTGTCCTTTTGGTGGTGCTAGCCCAGTTTCACAGCACTTTCCTACCAGCGACGGTCACCACTCCCAACACACTCAGAGCAGCACAGGCTCATAATCCCTCTCCTGAAACAAGCATCTCCTCTAAGGCCCGCTCCTCAGCCATGTTCTCTGCCTCCCTCCGCCCCAGCAATGCTATCTAACTTGGGACCACACTGTAAGAAAGTTCTCCTTGGACACAGCTGGGGGTAGCAGGGTCATGACAAAGCCTGCTCCCAGGACCCCCTCTGTCAAGCTCCCCAGTTACCTCCTACCTCCCTCTGGTTGGTGCCAACCCAGGTGCACACCCTAACAAAGCTGCCTGTGCCTTTGGCTCTGGGAAGGTCAGAAACTGCTGCTGTCTCATGGCCCTGACCTCTCCCCCCACTGTGAGCCAGAGAGGATGCTAGGAGACACCTACAGACGTGGCCGCTTGCTTGGGGGCCGCTGTGGGTGTGAGGAGAGCCAGGTCATTGGTGGTAACCCCGCTGGCCTCCTCTTCCTCAAAAGTGCTGAGTGGCACGTCTGCTGCAGCTGCTGCAGTTGTAGAGCTTTCTTCAGTGACCGGACTCTGAAAATGAAACTGGCATCAGGGATCGTCTACCTCGTCCATACCTCTGGTTGCTGCGTGTGTGACTGCAGGGAGGAAACTACTGAGGCCATCAGACAAAAGCATGGCCACAGCTCGTCCAGGACCCGCCTTAGCCCACAGACCCCCAGAACACCAGGCTAGAAGGCACCCCTCGGGTCAACCCATCCCTCCCTGGAGTCTGCTCCAGCACACCTCTACCGGTGCACGTCCTCAGTAACGGGCACCCCCACCTGCACAGGAAGCCCCTCTATCTCCAGACAGCTCTCCTAGCTTAGTTCCTGTTGAATAAAGACTTGGTAGAACTGGGACCTGATCCTGAGTTTTCTCACTCTGTGACAAGGGATTAGACTTTGAAGAAGGAAAGGTAATGAAGAAGGGATGTGGGAAGAAAAAGAAAGAGAAGAGGAAAAGGAAGAAGGTGGTAGTGACAATTGGTTAATTAAAATAATACACATAACTGCCAAGTGGCCTGGGGAGCTCCATCACCTGGCCAGGGCACACCCTCTCACTATCAGGTTTCCTTATCTGGACATCAGACCAGAGATGAAAGGTTGGGAACAAATCTGTGGAAGGATTTCAGAAGCCAGTGTTGGTATGTGATGGTCCTCCTTTCACACACTCAACAAACATCTTGTGGGTCCCCAGCATCGGCAGAGGCAGAAAGATCCATGAGCAAGACACGTGTGCTCCCAGCCTCACAGAGCCCAGAGCCCAGTAAGCAGCCAGAAATGAGCCATATACCATGCTTACTCTTTTTTTTTCTTCTTCTTCTTCTTTTTTTCCATGCTTACTCTTAACCACAATTGTGACAAGGCCTTTTGAGAAGATGCTCAGGGTCCTGTGAATGTGTCTGACAGGGAGACTTCACAGCCTGGGAGTCACCTCTTTGATGAAGTGGTGTTTGAGCCGAACTTGGAAGGGTAAGCAGGGATTAAAGGAGGGAGGAAGGAGGAGGAAAAGGGCAGTGAGGCTGGAGCACTGAAAGCAGGGACAGTGGCCCAAGGGGTGGCCTCCAAGGCTAGTGAGGCTGAACCCTGCACACTTCAGACACCAGGTGGGGGAGCAGGGTGGGCGGGGAGGACAACAGGAAGTCCCCCCACAGAGAGCTGAGCCCCTCCCCACCAGGAGGAATAGGGAAGAAGGTGGAGAGGCAAGGAGGGGCCTTCGCCATTGCCTGGGCTGGGGACATGGTGGTTTATTCCAGGGGCCAGTACTGGAGAAGGGGGGAAGAAGCAGGACTGTGAGGTGCTGAGGCAGAAAAGTCAACAAGACCTGACACGTGACAGAACGTGGGAAGTAAGGACGAGGGAAGAGATTTCTGGGTTCAGCAGTCGGTGAACGTTGACCCTGTTATCTAAGACAGGAACACAGGAACGTGGACGAGGAGTCTGGGTTTGAGTCTGTTGAGTCTGAAGGACGAGGACAGCCATTATGATTGTGTTAGAGGAGAGACTAGCAGTGTCCTCGGCTCCTTGCAGCCTGACTTCAGGAGATGGGAGTGGTGACTCCATGACGCCTGAGGGCCGGGCCTTGGACCCCACCAGGGTCTGTCCGCACCTGGACTCTCCACTGTGCTGTGACAGCCCGAAAAGGGCACGTGCCCAGAAAGGGGCCTGGCTGTGGCCGCCATGACCCCGCTCACTCACACCCAGCGCTCCTCCTCCCCAGCCCCGAAGCCCTGCATCAGCCCAGCACTGGCCCCAGGCCTCCAAGGGGCCACAGCCCACTCATGGGCACTGGCAGACCCCGCCTCTGAGGAAGTGTTTGGTCAGAGAGGTGTCCCCTCCCCATTCAGGTTCTTCTAGATTTCCTGAACAGAATGGAGACCGGCTCTCTGAGAAGGCTGGGATCTGCTCCCAGGCGTGACCTCAACCTTCCAGCACTTCACACTCCTTACCAGAGTGACTGTTTCTCCAGGGACCTGGGTGGGCATAGGGACGGTCAGTCCTCCAGTGGGCATGCTGCTGGGCACTGCTTCCATGGTGATGGGCACCTCAGCCTCCCCTGCGGCTGTCGCTGGACTGTCTTCCTTATCAGGATGCTAAATAGGAAGACATTACCAGGGCTCCCATCACTGACCTGCTGCTCGGTGGCTGGAAGTAGCTGAAACTGCCCTCACCCAGGGCACCAACCATCACGGTGACAGAGTCGGTGGATGCTCCCCAGGCTTTTACTCCCTGGGATTCTTGGCAGGAGGTGGCATCACTGGCCGCTCGTACAGCAAGGCAACACCCCTGGGCCAGGCCTAGACGCAGCCTCCAAATCCACCTACCTGCCTCCTGGCTTGCTTTCCCCCTCCTTTCCCCACTCAGGAGTCAGGGGATCTAAGAGCCTACTGTGACTATGTCACTTTCTCCTTTAATAACGTTCAAGGACTCCCCAGTTATGCTGAGCACACAGGCTCCTTTGCCCCCACGGTTTGAGAGGCCTCTCCAGCCAGTCTCCCTTCCCCACTCCTCACCCCTGGCCCAGCACATGTACTGCACTTGCATAGGTCTTTTGTGTTCACGCTGATGCCAACAGGCCTGTGTTCCTGCTGGCCCACCTCAGGGAACCCTTGTCCCATCATGAGGCTACTTCTAAACATTCTCCTGGTCTTGCCTTTAGCATTCTTTACATAGGAAGGCTTCCTGGACCCCACCGTCTAGGTTCTGGGCCCCTTTCTGGTGCTGCCCTGTGCTTTTCCTATAGAAACTCTTCCCTCTCTGTCCCCGGGAGGTCTGTCCTACTTACCTGGTGCCCAGCACAGTGCTCCACAAACACCTGCTGAATCAGTCACCTCAACCCTGGGCCTCCAAATCCGTGTCTACTTGGACTTGGCCCCACAGGGCTGTCACTCTGAACTTTGCAAGCAGGTGAGGGGGACCAGTGGCTGTTCTCACCCCAGATGCCCCCAAACTCCAGAAACAAGTGAAGTGGCACATACAGTTTGAGTGGCTTACCGGAGTGACCCCCTCCCCAGGGTCCTTGCTGGACATGGAGATGGTCAGTCCTTCGGTGGGCATGCTGCTGGCCTCTGCTTCCTGGCAGTGCTGATGAGCACCTCAGCCGCCCCAGCTGCTGCTGTTGCTGTCAAACCTTCTGTTTGTAGACTCTGGGAACAAAGACATCATGAGGGACCAGGTCACATGCCCACAGCCCTAATCAAGATGGCTGTGGCTGACAGTCTGCATCTCTGTATCTTCTTTCCCATCACTGACCTGCTGCTCGGTGGCTGGAAGTAGCTGAAACTGCCCTCACCCAGGGCACCAACCATCACGGTGACAGAGTCGGTGGATGCTTTTTTGGATTCTTGGCAGGAGGTGGCATCACTGGCCGCTCGTACAGCAAGGCAACACCCCTGGGCCAGGCCTAGACGCAGCCTCCAAATCCACCTACCTGCCTCCTGGCTTGCTTTCCCCCTCCTTTCCCCACTCAGGAGTCAGGGGATCTAAGAGCCTACTGTGACTATGTCACTTTCTCCTTTAATAACGTTCAAGGACTCCCCAGTTATGCTGAGCACACAGGCTCCTTTGCCCCCACGGTTTGAGAGGCCTCTCCAGCCAGTCTCCCTTCCCCACTCCTCACCCCTGGCCCAGCACATGTACTGCACTTGCATAGGTCTTTTGTGTTCACGCTGATGCCAACAGGCCTGTGTTCCTGCTGGCCCACCTCAGGGAACCCTTGTCCCATCATGAGGCTACTTCTAAACATTCTCCTGGTCTTGCCTTTAGCATTCTTTACATAGGAAGGCTTCCTGGACCCCACCGTCTAGGTTCTGGGCCCCCTTTCTGGTGCTGCCCTGTGCTTTTCCTATAGAAACTCTTCCCTCTCTGTCCCCGGGAGGTCTGTCCTACTTACCTGGTGCCCAGCACAGTGCTCCACAAACACCTGCTGAATCAGTCACCTCAACCCTGGGCCTCCAAATCCGTGTCTACTTGGACTTGGCCCCACAGGGCTGTCACTCTGAACTTTGCAAGCAGGTGAGGGGGACCAGTGGCTGTTCTCACCCCAGATGCCCCCAAACTCCAGAAACAAGTGAAGTGGCACATACAGTTTGAGTGGCTTACCGGAGTGACCCCCTCCCCAGGGTCCTTGCTGGACATGGAGATGGTCAGTCCTTCGGTGGGCATGCTGCTGGCCTCTGCTTCCCTGGCAGTGCTGATGAGCACCTCAGCCGCCCCAGCTGCTGCTGTTGCTGTCAAACCTTCTGTTTGTAGACTCTGGGAACAAAGACATCATGAGGGACCAGGTCACATGCCCACAGCCCTAATCAAGATGGCTGTGGCTGACAGTCTGCATCTCTGTAGCTTCTTTCCTCAAAGCACTCTCTTGTCTATGATGTTGCCCCCAGCTCCGCCAGAATCCCTGGGGCAGGACAGACTGCCCATCTGATTGTCTTCCATCTGATTTCAAGCATCTGTTGGCCATACCAGTGCCTGGGAGATCACTGCCTCCTGCAGGGACACCTGCTCAGGCATGAGGCACTTCAGTCTAGCCCCGGTTGCCTCCCGTGACTTCCCCTGTGTGCCCATCCAGAAGCCCAAAGAACAGGGTGAGTGTCTTCACCCACGACAGTGTATCAGAGATACACAGGCAGCAACCCCTTCCTCTTAAGCCTTCTCATGACTGGACACCACTCTCTTTCCCTGTGACTCAGTTTCCTTAGAAAATTCACAGGCAGATTCTCTGAAGGGTACACAGCAGATGCAGGAAATGGTGAGAGAAAGCAGTTTTGGCTGCTTGTGTCACCAAATCAATATGTTTATCTCCATTTCACAAAGATTTGGTTTTTTTAAAAAATTTTGGATGGGGTTTTGCTTTGTTTCATTGCAAAAAGATAGTTATTTTGCTGTTAAAAACACTAGACTGATCAGAGTTAAACAGATTCCTTTGCTGAAGGACTTCTCAGAGCCTACAATAAGAATGCAGAGAGCACCATTTTCCAAACTTGCTGGGCTACAGAACCCTTTTTCCATATAATTTTTTTTTTTAATTTTTGGCCACTTTTATTGGTCTTTCATTTATTTGTTCTTTGGCCTGTGTGGGCCTCCCATCGCAGTGGCCTCTCTCACTGCAGAGCACCAGCTCTGGGTGCATGAGCTCCAGAGCTCTGGCTCGGTAGTTGGACACATAGGTCCAGCTGCTCTGTGGCACATGGGATCTTTCCAGACCAGGGATCGATCCGGCGACCCTTGCACTGCAAGGTGGAGTCCTTACCCACTGGATCACCAGGGAAGTCCCTTTTTCCATATAATATTAAATCCTTACAAAATTATTGTCTCCCCTGCAAAACAGAGAGAAGATGATGTCATAGGATTTTAACACATTACTGACGAGGGGATTTTTGCAGAAAGTAATGTCTATGGCTGGCAATTTGTTATGTAAGTGAATACTGAAACACTCAAGTCAATAACAAAAGACACATTGATACGTCTCTGGTCAATAAGTTGTTCAAATGAGATTTTATTCTGACTCAACTGTCAGTTAAAGCCCCAAATGGCAAGTACAATTCAATTCAACAGGCCTCAGATAGCCTCTTTCAACCTCTAAAGAAAATGAGCCAAACCACTTATGTGGGACAGGCAAAGAGATAATGAAATGAAACGAAATCAGTTCTAACAGCATTTGCCCACCACCTGCCTCTGGGGTATGTAAGAAAAGGGAAATAATTCATGTAGGGTTTTAAGGATTAGAGAATAAGAATTCCTTTTGGAACTTGCCTGGTGGCACAGTGGATGGGAATCAACTTGCCAACCAAGGGGACACGGATTCCATCCCTGGTCTGAGAAGACTCCACATGCTGCAGGGCAGCTTAGCCCGTGCACCACTACTACTGAGCATGGGCTCTAGAACCCAAGAATACAACTACTGAGCCCAAATGCCAAAACTACTAAAGCTCACTTGCCCTAGAGCCTGTGCTGCACAAAAAGAAAAGCCACCACAATGAGAAGCCTACGCACTGCAATGAAGAAACCCCACTCATCCCAATTAGGGAAAACCTGTGTAAAGCAATAAAGTCCAGCACAGCCAGAAAAATAGATAAATAAATAAATAAATAATTTTTAAAGTTATTAAAAAATAATTTAGAGACAAATTCTTTTGGAGACAATTTTCTGTGTGCTGTGGCTTCCCCCCACCTTCCACCATATACCATTTGTTAAAAGAGACTGGTGTTTGATTCCTTAAAGGAAAAAGCAGGGAACCATCTACACTCAGAGTGAAGGCACACACAGGGAGAAATTTGTCTTGTACCTGTGGATAGAATGACCCCTCCAGAGAGAGCCACTAAAGCCTTCTTGAGGTGGACTCCACCCACAGGCCCTCTACAGGATCAGGGTAATCAAGGATCAGGGTAATCAGCTGAGGTGGAAGCCCAGGCGGAAGTTAAAGACCAAAAAAGGACTTGGATCCTAGATCTCTTGTAAGAAGATCTCTGGGGGGGATCACAAAAACCCCCATGAGAGAATATTCCAACAATAAGATATCTTCCCCACAAAAGGCTCAGATCACAGCCTGAACATAAAACTGCCCTTTTCTCCAGGTAGGCCAGGCTCTGGAGATGTTGAAAACAGAGTATGACCTGCCAGGGGGTGGGAGGATGAGAGAGAGGAGAAAGAAGGAAACAGACAGGAAGTTCCTAACCATGCTTCCTTGCTTCCTTCCCTGCCTGGCTCTTGGTTATATTTTTACTGAATTCTTGATATTATGCTGAACTAGATTTTGGAAATACCTGTGAAAATAGTCTGTTACCAGATAGTGACTGGGAGAGAACTGTCTTGACTTTCATCCCACGATAGGGGAAGGAATGAGCTGACACAGGGTTTTAGCAGAAACCAGAGGTGAGAAACAGAATGTGCTTTAATTTGGCACCCTCCCATCCTCAGCACTTAAACTGGCTTTGCACAAGTAAAATCCAATTTCCAAACAATACAGCAGACACACCTGCAGTTAATCTGATTCTATCCTGAAGGGGTTCACAGGGTGGACGAGGCTGTACATCTTCACAATAGGAGGAAAAGTTTGCCAGTATTCAGCTCCGGGGAATTTTGAGGACCAGCCTGAGCTGCCTTTTCTCCCCTGTCCTGGTGCATCTCTAGGGCTCTGGGACTCCTGCCTCCTCTGTACCAGTTCAACTGAAACCTTTGCGGCCCTCTGCAGAGCCCAAGACAAGTCACGGTCAAGTGTGAAATAAGCAAGCAACTGTACTACTGACTTAAATGAAATTTACCATTCACTCACCTCTTCAGTGACGTGAAGGAAGGCCCCATCCCCAGAGCCAGGGTCTGTTGGTGGGGGCCCATCCACAGTCTGAACTGTCTCCAGTGTGTCATTCAGGATCTCACCAGAGCCTAGAGGAAGCCAGTATTCTTCAGTGAATAACTGCATTTTGCAAATGAAAAAGAATGAGGTCTCTCATCACCTGTGACTTGAAAAGATGTCCTTACAACAGGATTAAGAGGGAAAAGACGTTGCAGGAAGGACACCGAAAGGCAGTATTGCATAGTGGTTTCCGTCACAGGCTCCAGCATTGACTGTGGACCAGAACCCAGCGCTGCCACTTACTAGGAATGTGGCCTGCCGCAGGCCATTTACCTTGTGGCTCCGGTTCCTAGCCTATAAAGAGGGGAGTGTAATTCCTATCTCATAGGGTCATTTTGAGGACTATATGTTATAAAGATTAATTAATTTTAAGGTTTGAAAGATTAATTAATTAAGAAAAGCATTGAGGACCACACCTGACATACAGTTGCTGTACTCAGTTGCTCAGTGGTGTTCGACTCTTTGCAACCCCATGGACTATAGCCCACCGGGCTCCTCTGTTCATGGGATTCTCCAGGCAAGAGTACTGGAGTGGGTTGCTATGCCCTCCTCCAGGGGATCTTCCCAACCCAGGTATTAAATCCAGGTCTCCTGCACTGCAGGATTCTCTACCATCTGAGCACCAGGGAGACCCAACATACAGTTAGGACAATGGCTAAATATTCATTGTCAGTGTGGTTGTATATTTATCAAAGGCAAAAAAAATCTATATATGAGAATACATGCTTTATCATCATTAGATATATTGTCATCACTATATAAACACATTATTTTGTGTAGCATATATAATATATAGATACATATGCATATATGTGTGTGCAGATAAACCACATGTACTAGGGTTTGCCAATTCAGCTCCGGGAATTTTGAGGACCAGCCTGAGCTGCCTTTTCTCCCTGTCCTGGTGCATCTCTAGGGCTCTGGGACTCCTGCCTCCTCTGTACCAGTTCAACTGAAACCTTTGGCCCTCTGCAGAGCCCAAGACAAGTCACGGTCAAGTGTGAAATAAGCAAGCAACTGTACTACTGACTTAAATGAAATTTACCATTCACTCACCTCTTCAGTGACGTGAAGGAAGGCCCCATCCCCAGAGCCAGGGTCTGTTGGTGGGGGCCCATCCACAGTCTGAACTGTCTCCAGTGTGTCATTCAGGATCTCACCAGAGCCTAGAGGAAGCCAGTATTCTTCAGTGAATAACTGCATTTTGCAAATGAAAAAGAATGAGGTCTCTCATCACCTGTGACTTGAAAAGATGTCCTTACAACAGGATTAAGAGGGAAAAGACGTTGCAGGAAGGACACCGAAAGGCAGTATTGCATAGTGGTTTCCGTCACAGGCTCCAGCATTGACTGTGGACCAGAACCCAGCGCTGCCACTTACTAGGAATGTGGCCTGCCGCAGGCCATTTACCTTGTGGCTCCGGTTCCTAGCCTATAAAGAGGGGAGTGTAATTCCTATCTCATAGGGTCATTTTGAGGACTATATGTTATAAAGATTAATTAATTTTAAGGTTTGAAAGATTAATTAATTAAGAAAAGCATTGAGGACCACACCTGACATACAGTTGCTGTACTCAGTTGCTCAGTGGTGTTCGACTCTTTGCAACCCCATGGACTATAGCCCACCGGGCTCCTCTGTTCATGGGATTCTCCAGGCAAGAGTACTGGAGTGGGTTGCTATGCCCTCCTCCAGGGGATCTTCCCAACCCAGGTATTAAATCCAGGTCTCCTGCACTGCAGGATTCTCTACCATCTGAGCACCAGGGAGACCCAACATACAGTTAGGACAATGGCTAAATATTCATTGTCAGTGTGGTTGTATATTTATCAAAGGCAAAAAAAATCTATATATGAGAATACATGCTTTATCATCATTAGATATATTGTCATCACTATATAAACACATTATTTTGTGTAGCATATATAATATATAGATACATATGCATATATGTGTGTGCAGATAAACCACATGTACTAGACTAAACCGCAGTACTTAATATTGGTTTTCTCCAGAGGACAGGAGAGGAAGCTACTGTTTTGGTTCGTACAGCTCTGCATTGATTGCACTGTTATCGCAAGCACATATTTCTTTTGCAATTTAAAAAACAAATGCTTTCCTAAAGCAAAGAAAAAGACATTATACTAACACAAATGCCTGCCTGTTGCCTGCTGGGCCCCAGGCTAACACATCCCTTGCACTCCCCTCCTGGCGTCCTCTGGCTGGCCCTTCTGTGCTCCCTACAAGGACCTCCCACCACCTTACGCACAGTGGGCGGAACCAAGGCAGGAATTCCAGGTTTTCAGTCTTCCCACTGTTACCCCATGGCATGTCTTCTGCTCTGATCTACATATTAGCACCTGTGATTATTGGCCCCAGTTTGCAGAGGAAGAACAAGGTCCCACACAAGAGGCTGGGAGGAGCCCTGCGGCCAGCCATTTTCACACAGGCTGTGCTCACCCATGTCCCGCGGTAAGGACAGTGTGGAGGGGAGGTGCTGATCTATTTAAGGGACCCTGTGCCCACACGGACTTAAAAGACTGAGTGTCCGGGGATGGTCAGCCCCTCACCAGTCACTCTCGCGTTCTCCCTACTCTGGCCACCAGGGGGTGCTATACTAGGAGCCAGAGGGACCCCAAACATCCTCTGCAAGAGGTGTCAGGGACTCTTGGAATACAACTCGTGGGAGGCTTTCCCTAGCCAGAGTTGGGGCTCCGGATCCCGCCCCTTCCTTCAAGGATTTCTAGCCAGCTCTGTTGTTTCCTCTTGGCCTTTTGTCAGTCACAGAAGGAATCTGGCAGATGCCAGGAGCAGGCGAGCTGTGCTCAGACTGGGTCCCACCTCCTATGCACTTACTCTCCCGAGTCGGAGAGGCCTCGCCTCCCAGCCCTGCAGCCTCTGCCCTCTTCTTGCTCCTCGCTCTGAGATCCTAATCACTCCCTGGAGGGTAGCATGCCCAGCTCACAAACCACTTCCACACCCGCAGCCGCAAGGTTCATCCCTCTCATCCATCCACCCGGGAGGCAGGAGTTGTGAACGCTCGCAGCAGACAGAGGAGGAATCCAAAGAAAACATGTACTAGACTAAACCGCAGTACTTAATATTGGTTCGGGCAGGAGAGGAAGCTACTGTTTTGGTTCGTACAGCTCTGCATTGATTGCACTGTTATCGCAAGCACATATTTCTTTTGCAATTTAAAAAACAAATGCTTTCCTAAAGCAAAGAAAAAGACATTATACTAACACAAATGCCTGCCTGTTGCCTGCTGGGCCCCAGGCTAACACATCCCTTGCACTCCCCTCCTGGCGTCCTCTGGCTGGCCCTTCTGTGCTCCCTACAAGGACCTCCCACCACCTTACGCACAGTGGGCGGAACCAAGGCAGGAATTCCAGGTTTTCAGTCTTCCCACTGTTACCCCATGGCATGTCTTCTGCTCTGATCTACATATTAGCACCTGTGATTATTGGCCCCAGTTTGCAGAGGAAGAACAAGGTCCCACACAAGAGGCTGGGAGGAGCCCTGCGGCCAGCCATTTTCACACAGGCTGTGCTCACCCATGTCCCGCGGTAAGGACAGTGTGGAGGGGAGGTGCTGATCTATTTAAGGGACCCTGTGCCCACACGGACTTAAAAGACTGAGTGTCCGGGGATGGTCAGCCCCTCACCAGTCACTCTCGCGTTCTCCCTACTCTGGCCACCAGGGGGTGCTATACTAGGAGCCAGAGGGACCCCAAACATCCTCTGCAAGAGGTGTCAGGGACTCTTGGAATACAACTCGTGGGAGGCTTTCCCTAGCCAGAGTTGGGGCTCCGGATCCCGCCCCTTCCTTCAAGGATTTCTAGCCAGCTCTGTTGTTTCCTCTTGGCCTTTTGTCAGTCACAGAAGGAATCTGGCAGATGCCAGGAGCAGGCGAGCTGTGCTCAGACTGGGTCCCACCTCCTATGCACTTACTCTTCCGACTCGGGAGAGGCCTCGCCTCCCAGCCCTGCAGCCTCTGCCCTCTTCTTGCTCCTCGCTCTGAGATCCTAATCACTCCCTGGAGGGTAGCATGCCCAGCTCACAAACCACTTCCACACCCGCAGCCGCAAGGTTCATCCCTCTCATCCATCCACCCGGGAGGCAGGAGTTGTGAACGCTCGCAGCAGACAGAGGAGGAATCCAAAGCCTGGAAATGTTGAGCCACTTGCCCAGACAGCACATAGGTGGCTGAGCAGGGCTTCTGGCCAAAGGGTCTGCTCTCGGCCAGCCGTCTTTCCACAGCTACACCCTGACTCCTTGCCAGTGTTGTGACTTTATTAAATTATTATACAGTTTTTTAAAATTCAGTACTGCATACCTTCTCTCACAGATTTCCCAAGTTTAGTTGTTAACATTCATTTACTGATGGCAGAAATAAAAAGAATGATATATAGGATCTTATTAGACTTATAAAATACAGAAGAACAAAAAGGAAAATAAAAACCACCTACAACCATGCCACTCAGAGATAATTACATACAACATTTTGTTGTATACCATTCGAACACACACACAGAGCTCTACATGGTAATATATAAATAGATATAGATAACATATATTCAAATTTAGGGTCACAGTACATAGCAATGAAAGCTGCTTTTCTTGTGGACTACCCCATGATCGTGTGCCTGGGTAATGAAACCTTCTGCGTCACCAGTTTCAGGGCTACATGCATGAATGTGGGCGGTCTGGGTTCTTTTTAACCTTGTACCTAAGCCTCGGTGCTCTGGTGTTGGCTGTAACTTACTTTGATTTGAACGACTACCCCTCTGATAAAGGGCAGAAGAGGCACACTGATCTCAGGCTGTGGACGTGTGACAGCCTGCTGCCTAGGGATCTGTCAGACCCTGGGCTTCTGCCTGGGCTCCGCTGTATGGCTGAGCAGGGGCGAAAGCCCCGGGTGGGGAACCAGGAAGCCAGGGCCTGCCGAAAACCTCCTGGGTGCTTGCCTCTCTCTAGCCATCCGTTTCTGACATGTGCCAACAGGAGTTTAGCTGGCCTGGTCCTCTGAGAGTCAGCGAGTTTGTGGCCAAGGCTGGAAAGGGTGGAAATTCTGGAGTCAGGCCTGGGTGCTGGCTCAGTCCCACCACTCCCTAGCTATGTGACCGTGGACACGTCGCTCCCTTTTCCATGCATCGGTTTTTCCATCCGTAGAATACCGGCTAATACTACTGACTGCGAGACATGCTGTAGGGATTGGAGAGGAAGTATAGAACACTTGGCACACAGTAGGTATTTAATAAGCAGCACAGTGACCACAAGCTTTTCAGACCGCAGGCCCTCCTAGAGGGGTGGAGTCTGGGGGTCAAAAGTTCTGGCATCAAGACTAAGCACCAGCTCTGCTGTTTATGAGCCGTACAGCTCATAACCTCTCTGTGACTCGACTTCCCCATCTTATTAATAAAATGAGGATGATTACAGTTCTTTCCTCAAGGTTGAAGGGAAGGTCAAGTGAGATTATCACATACGTCACCCAGTCATTACTCAACAAAACCCACTACGTGGGGCTTCCCTGGTGGTCCAGTGGGTAAGGACACCGCCTTGCAGTGCAAGGGGCGCCAGTTCGATCCCTGGCCTGGGAGGATCCCATGTGCCACGGAGCGACTGGACGGATGTGTTCAATTACCGAACCGGAGCTCTGGAGCGCATGCGCCCAGAGCCGGTGCTCTGCGACTAGAGAGGCCACTGCGATGGGAGGTCCACACGGGCCAAAGAACAAAGATGGATGAAAATAGATAAATGAAAGACCTATAGAAGTGGCCCACCTGCCCCCGTCCTTCCCCAACTCCCACCCCCTCTACCCCCTCCCCCCCAAAAAAAACCCACTGTGTATGAAGGTGCATCGGGGACTTGCCTTGCTCGGGGCTGCTGTGCAGGACGGCACTCAAGTTGCTGGTTTCTGGGGTCCCCTCAGGTACAGGTTCACCGGAAAGCTCTGCTTCCTCAGAGGGAGGAGAGGGAGTTGGAGGTGTGGGTATAGGTTCAACTATTGCTTCTTTAGACTGCAAGAAGAAAAAAATGAGACCCAAAAGAATTTAGTTGGCAGGAAAGCAGACGAGATGGCAGTGAGTATCACTGGAGAAAAGAGTATCTCCACAAAAGCTGAATAAACCCAGAAGGAAGTCTTGTCCTGCCTATTATGTACCTGGGTCATCATCACTGATCTTCCCAGGGCTTGAAAAAGGTGCATGTTAGAAGACATTAAATTTTGTTCCATTTATAGCAAGACTCTGCTACTCTTGGATGGAGCTCTTAGGGCACTGAGACTACATTCCTGGAATCCCTGTATCCCAGACCAGCACAGAGGAGGCCTCAGTAAAGATGTGCTGGAGGGAAGAGGGGGAGAAAGATAAAGGAAGGGGGAGGGACTGCGCTCACTAAAAGCTGTGTAAATCCACCCCAGATGAGCACTGATCATGTATGCCTTTGAAAGTAAAAGACGGGTATGTTTCCTTTCTAGGAAACTTTAGCTTCCATGTAGCTTTTCCAAAGCCAATCAGTGTCTTCACCACTTTTGCTGACTAGGAAACAACAAACAAACAGTTGGAAACAACAGTTCAGAGACCCAGATAGAAATCCTGATAAAGGGCAGCAAAGATCAACCCCAGACCTAGCAAACAGCAAGCAGTTCCTGTGACCCGGGGCTCGTCTGGCGGTCAGTCTCATCACTGTCTGAGCTCAAGGGGCTGGGGTGAATGGAAGGTTCCTGCGGACCAGTGTTGGCTCTGTGGTATGACCACGAAACAACTAAGACACTAAGGTTTGGGTAATTTTTTTTTACCACAGCCATCACTTATTTATCCTGAAACAGAAGGTTATTTCCTTAATGTCAGAACCTAGTATATAAATGATGAGTCTGGTTCATCAGAACGAGGAAGTTTCTCATGGGCTGCATAACTTAGGATTTAATGGTTCCGTTCTCATAATCAAACTTGGGTCAAATCCTCTCATTAGCTAGGTTATGTTGAGCAAGTCATATAACCTCACTGAGCCTCAGCTTCTTCCTCTGTAAAATGAGGCCAGTAATAACTACTTAAAAGGTATAAAATGCATGGAGGTGCTTGGCACGGCTCCAGGCCTATAGTATGAGTCCATAAATAATAGCCATCATCCACACAACTAATTGTGATTTCTCTGGGTGTTGATATTAAAGACAAGTATCTTTTTTTTTTTTAATAAATTTTGGCCTCTTTTATTGTTTTTGGTTTTTTCTTATCCATCTTCATTCCTTAGCCTGTGTGGGCCTCCCATTGCAGTGGCCTCTCTTGCTGCAGAGCACCGGCTCTGGGTGCATGCTCTCCAGAGCGCTGGCTCACAACTGGACACACTGGTCCAGCCACTCCTCGGCACGTGGGATCCTCCCGTACCAGGGACCAAACCAGTGCCCCCTGCATCGCTAGGCGAACTCTTTACCCACTGGACCACCAGGGAAGCCCCAAAGGCAATTATCTTTTTGCTCATCTGTGCTTGTAGGTTTTCAATAATGAATATGAAATATTTGTATACTAAAAAAAGATATATATATTTTCTGGCCACCTGATTCGAAGAGCCAAATACTTAAAAAAGACCCTGATCCTGGGAAAGACTGAAGGCAGGAGAAGAAGGGGACGACAGAGGACGAGATGGTTGGATGGCATCACCAACACTTGAGCAAGCCCCAGGGAATGGTGAAGAACAGAGAAGCCTGGTGTGCTGCAGTGCAGGGATCACAAAGAGTCAGACGTGACTGACTGACTGAACGATACTGGAAAAAAAGATGTAATTAACTGCACTATAAATTCTCCAGGGTGAGGGCAAGGATGGAAGGCTTCAAGGAGTTGAGCCTTGAAGTATGAATAGTTTCAGAAAATAGGAATGGAAGCAGGCATTGAGGTGAGAAAGGACACAGCATTGTCAGGGCCTGACAACCTGCGCTTGGTGAGGATTTGAGAAGAGAAGCATGGGGATAAAGCCTGGGGAGGCAGAGAGAGGGAAAGGGCTGGTTCATAGATGAGAAGTCTGCTTTGAACCAGGAGCAACAAACAGCATCCCTTGGGCATCAGGATGAGGGGATGAGGGCAGGAGAAAGACACTTGCCCTGGCTTCAAAGAGAGCATGGATTTGGAGAGCTGAGGTTTAGGCCAGGAGACCAGAAGGAGGCACTAAACAAGCCTAGCGAGGCAGGAACCAGAGAGGTGTAGTGGGAGCAGGAAGCAGACATACTCCCACCCAAGGAGAGGCTGGGAAGAAGACCAAGTAAGAACTCCTCATTTCCTGCCGCATGGTTATATAGCAGAGTGGTAAGGACCCCTGACTCAGACAGGTCTTCTCTCTCTGCCAAGGGTCTGAGGGAAGCCACTTCACATTTCCCTGATGGGGCCAAGAAAGCCATGGTCTAGCCTGGAGCAAGGCCGCTGGTGGCTGGAAGCCAAGTAGCTTCATAAGGCACATGGGATTTGAGATGAGGCAGGTAGTGCAGGTGAGGGTTTGGGAAACACAGAAGAGTCAAGTAAGGGAGGGCTGAGCTCCGTAACTCAAGGTGTCAAATGCTGAGTTACACAAAATCACTGACTCCAGCCTGTCAGCTAAAAGCCTCTGTGGACAAACTCCCACCAAGGCAGCCATGAAGCCTGGGTTCATGGCAGAGCTGGTGAGCTGACCCTTAGTGGTCAGGGTCAGGGGTCCTGCCTCCAACAGGCTGCTGCTGGTTTTCAGGGGTTGGTGTGAATGGAGAACCAGCATGGCCTGTGACAAAATGGGAATGCTAAGTGGTTAACACTTTTTAATTAAAAGGTGGTGACCCACATTCAACACATACTTCCTGAGGTCTTCCTGTGTGCCCTGTCTTGGCTGATTCCCGTTTTCAGTGGAAAAGATGTAATTAACTGCACTATAAATTCTCCAGGGTGAGGGCAAGGATGGAAGGCTTCAAGGAGTTGAGCCTTGAAGTATGAATAGTTTCAGAAAATAGGAATGGAAGCAGGCATTGAGGTGAGAAAGGACACAGCATTGTCAGGGCCTGACAACCTGCGCTTGGTGAGGATTTGAGAAGAGAAGCATGGGGATAAAGCCTGGGGAGGCAGAGAGAGGGAAAGGGCTGGTTCATAGATGAGAAGTCTGCTTTGAACCAGGAGCAACAAACAGCATCCCTTGGGCATCAGGATGAGGGGATGAGGGCAGGAGAAAGACACTTGCCCTGGCTTCAAAGAGAGCATGGATTTGGAGAGCTGAGGTTTAGGCCAGGAGACCAGAAGGAGGCACTAAACAAGCCTAGCGAGGCAGGAACCAGAGAGGTGTAGTGGGAGCAGGAAGCAGACATACTCCCACCCAAGGAGAGGCTGGGAAGAAGACCAAGTAAGAACTCCTCATTTCCTGCCGCATGGTTATATAGCAGAGTGGTAAGGACCCCTGACTCAGACAGGTCTTCTCTCTCTGCCAAGGGTCTGAGGGAAGCCACTTCACATTTCCCTGATGGGGCCAAGAAAGCCATGGTCTAGCCTGGAGCAAGGCCGCTGGTGGCTGGAAGCCAAGTAGCTTCATAAGGCACATGGGATTTGAGATGAGGCAGGTAGTGCAGGTGAGGGTTTGGGAAACACAGAAGAGTCAAGTAAGGGAGGGCTGAGCTCCGTAACTCAAGGTGTCAAATGCTGAGTTACACAAAATCACTGACTCCAGCCTGTCAGCTAAAAGCCTCTGTGGACAAACTCCCACCAAGGCAGCCATGAAGCCTGGGTTCATGGCAGAGCTGGTGAGCTGACCCTTAGTGGTCAGGGTCAGGGGTCCTGCCTCCAACAGGCTGCTGCTGGTTTTCAGGGGTTGGTGTGAATGGAGAACCAGCATGGCCTGTGACAAAATGGGAATGCTAAGTTGTTAACACTTTTTAATTAAAAGGTGGTGATTTGTTGACCCACATTCAACACATACTTCCTGAGGTCTTCCTGTGTGCCCTGTCTTGGCTGATTCCCAGGATATGGAAATTAATTAATAAGAAGGGCATCTGTCCTTGAACTGTTGGACTATTGGGGAGACCCAGACCCAGAAACAACTTGCTGTGAGATTACAGGAAGGAGAGCCACACATGAGGAGGGGAGCACGGCCGTAGCCTCTGAGAAGGGGATGCAGACTGGACCCTGAAGGAGTAGGACCTGGCCAGGTGGAGACGAGATGGGTGAGGGCCCTCTTGGCAAACAGAATGCAGGAGCCAAGGCATGGATGACGGGTGAAAGGGTTTGTGTGTTGGGAATCTGGGAGAACTGGGTGTGGCTGGAAGAGAGGGCCTGGCTGTGGAGCTGAATCACCTACAGAGCCCTGCGTAAGACAGACTCTCACTCCATTCATTCACAGATCTGAATGTCCAGGCGTGCAGTCCAGGCAAGGTTTTTTTGTAAAGACCCTCCCCTAGCTGCCCCCCAACACACAATATATAAATACATACACACACACACAGGCTCACACACAAACACACACAAGAATTTGATGCACAGCCAGGGCTGAGAATCTAGGGTATTAATTCTAACTTGGCAAAGACAGAACTCTCCAGAAATGGAAAATCGTGTCAGCAGACACTGACTTAGCAGGGGGAAGAATGGGGGAGCAGGGACTCCTACCCTAAATGGGGAAGGAGGCGAGAGGCTGGCTTTAAGTCCCTGACCGCTCAGGCAGTCCATGATTCAGTACACTTTGGAAAACAGAAGAGTCAAGTAAGGAGTGCTGACCTCCGTAACTCAAGGTGTCAAATGCTGAGTTACACAAAATCACTGACTCCAGCCTGTCAGCTAAAAGCCTCTGTGGACAAACTCCCACCAAGGCAGCCATGAAGCCTGGGTTCATGGCAGAGCTGGTGAGCTGACCCTTAGTGGTCAGGGTCAGGGGTCCTGCCTCCAACAGGCTGCTGCTGGTTTTCAGGGGTTGGTGTGAATGGAGAACCAGCATGGCCTGTGACAAAATGGGAATGCTAAGTTGTTAACACTTTTTAATTAAAAGGTGGTGATTTGTTGACCCACATTCAACACATACTTCCTGAGGTCTTCCTGTGTGCCCTGTCTTGGCTGATTCCCAGGATATGGAAATTAATTAATAAGAAGGGCATCTGTCCTTGAACTGTTGGACTATTGGGGAGACCCAGACCCAGAAACAACTTGCTGTGAGATTACAGGAAGGAGAGCCACACATGAGGAGGGGAGCACGGCCGTAGCCTCTGAGAAGGGGATGCAGACTGGACCCTGAAGGAGTAGGACCTGGCCAGGTGGAGACGAGATGGGTGAGGGCCCTCTTGGCAAACAGAATGCAGGAGCCAAGGCATGGATGACGGGTGAAAGGGTTTGTGTGTTGGGAATCTGGGAGAACTGGGTGTGGCTGGAAGAGAGGGCCTGGCTGTGGAGCTGAATCACCTACAGAGCCCTGCGTAAGACAGACTCTCACTCCATTCATTCACAGATCTGAATGTCCAGGCGTGCAGTCCAGGCAAGGTTTTTTTGTAAAGACCCTCCCCTAGCTGCCCCCCAACACACAATATATAAATACATACACACACACACAGGCTCACACACAAACACACACAAGAATTTGATGCACAGCCAGGGCTGAGAATCTAGGGTATTAATTCTAACTTGGCAAAGACAGAACTCTCCAGAAATGGAAAATCGTGTCAGCAGACACTGACTTAGCAGGGGGAAGAATGGGGGAGCAGGGACTCCTACCCTAAATGGGGAAGGAGGCGCAGAGAGGCTGGCTTTTTAAGTCCCTGACCGCTCAGGCAGTCCATGATTCAGTACACTGTTCACAGCTTGTATCTTGGAGGGTGGCAGGTTGGAAAGGGTGAGGACAGCGAAGTGAGATTCATTCCAAAAGAGAAGCTAGACAGAGAGGGAAAGGGAACATCTGAGCCCAAGAGGAAAATTCCCCCGCCTGGGGTGAGGAGCCTGAGAGGGAAGCTTTCCAGGAGAGGGTGAAAGGGAGCAGTCCCCAGTTTGGGGATGACATGACTGAAAACAGTCTGGGCCCTGGCTGGAGACCTGGCTCTGCCATCTCCAGGGTGGGCACCCCAGGCAAAGCTCTGCACTCCCAAGTACCTCAGTGCCTCCCCTAGGGGATGAAAGGAAAACAAATCCTGAAAAGGAGGTTACAGCCCTGCCTGACTGGCCTTCACCTCCAAGACATTCCAGGCTCTTAAGGCCCACTTCCCTTTCATATGCGTCCCTCAGGGCCGCCTTGGGTTATTAGCCTCACTCCTAGCTGTGAACTGCTACACTGGGGGGCAGCATCAGACCAGAAAGTCTAGAGGACCATGGCTCTGTGCGCTTCAGCCTGGACATGCCAGTGGGGTGGCCATGGGCTGCTGGGCTCATGGGATCGCGACACTGCTTAGCACCGCCACCCCGAGTCACCACCTACGCAGGCACCTTGGACGCTTGATCCTCTCCATCACAGCTACCCCCACCTGGCTTTGGTCCTGGGGGTGCACGCCTGAAACACCACCCAGACCAGCCACATTGGCTTAGGGCCAAACCCTTGATGGGCATAAGGAGACCTGTGCTCTAGCCTCAGCTCAGCCACGCACCCTAGGCTGGGTCTCTTTTCCTCTCTGGGCTCAGCTGGCTCATCTATCCAAAGGGCAGTTTTCACGACACCTCTGAACAGAAAGTGACCTTTAAGGCCCTCTCACACTAACAGACTCTGGTCCTACTCTGCCCCACCCACACCTCTGTTGCTGGAGGTCTATGGTTTATCACTTCTGCCTTATTTCCAGCTCCCTGCTTTCTTCTGTCAAAGATGAGTCCGTAGACTGAGCCAGACCAGTCGATGAGATGGTTGGGGCTTTTGTGTTCAGTGACTCAGACACCGCTGGCTGTTTTCATTAAAACAGGCTCCCTGGTGTCTCCACAGTCTGATTCAGTGCTTTCAAAACCACTTCCTTGTCTTGGCCACAGGGCACATTCCCAGGAGGGAGGAGGCCCACACCACAGGGAGGACGGCTGCCTTTCCCAAGGGAGACCCAAAGCTAGCTCCTGGGAGGGATCTGCATCTCAGCTGGGGCTGAGTAAGTCACCTAAGCTCACACAGCCAAGAGGCCACACAGCACAAAGTTCGCCTTAAAGTCCACCTTTGGACAGTCCTCCTCTGGTCACAGTGCACAGGGTGGCACCCAGGTAACTGTTCCCTTGCACTGGGGATTCTGTAAAATGCCCATTGGCCAGTATTTTCCTGACTTCCCCAGGTGAGCTACCGAATAAAGTCACAGATCTGAGAACGAGACTCCAGACTAGGACTCTGGGTTCTCTCGGACAAGGCCCAGCCCTCTAAAAACTGACCAAGATGACACGGCACGGCAACCAGTACTCACCGGGGCTTGGGTGTAAGTGACGGCTTCCAGGATCTCAGCTACGCCGTCGGTCTCCTGGAGCCCGCTGGTCTCTCCCGATGCCTGTGTGGAGACATCGTGGGGGCACATGGGGAGCAGTTTACAACTGGAGAGTCACAGAAACAGACTCCTGTGGAGGAGCAGGGTGTGTGTAAAGGGCAAGATGGAGATGGATGTGCACAGAGAGACTGGGAGGGAGGAGGAAGTTTGTGACTTGGCTCTTCTCTTTGTCTCCTTCCACATTTGATGGCTCAAACAACAACAAAAAAACCTCCAATCAATGTAGTCTCTCCAACATTCTACTTTGCTCAGGGGCCTTTCTGTCTCTATTAGAGGCACTCCCTCTTTGCATGACTGTCACCAGAAATTTCCCACTGGGAACTGTTACATTTGAAGAACATCCTCCCCTTGCTACCTCATCTCCACTGTTAGTTAGCCCCCTGAGGGCAGTCACTGGGTGCCATGATTTTGTAACTTACCTGTGGACCCCGGGGTAGTTTCTATTTGTTCAATATTAATAGCACCGTGGAGATGAAGCAATAGATGCACACAAGGTTTCCCTTCTCACACAGCATCATAGGGATGCCAAACCAAGATCACAGCCTCCAGGAGAGCAAACATTCTCCCAAGTTCCACCGCTGAGGGCCTTTCCAACTACACTGGCAGCAGTTTGTACTAAATGAATGAAATAAGTTCGGGTTTAGCTGTGGGACTGACTGAGAGAAGAGCTGAAGCTCTAGGGATACGCCACGCTCTGCTGGCCTATGACTTTCTTGTGCTGTACCGTGGCTTCTGCTGGGAATACCTCTTCTTCTTCATCTGGCTGACTCTTGCTTGTCACTGATCGGGTATTAACGCCTCCCTGACCTGACTGATCTCCTATTCTTCCTCTTCCACCGTCCTGCCTCCATCGGATCTGTAGAGTCTGGGTCTGAGGACCAATCACACTCAGCTGTATCACTGCTTGGGCATATGTGTGAGCATCTTGAGGATGCACAGTTCCCAGCTCATCTCTTTATTTCCAGCATCTTCCCCTGTCTGTCACCTTGCAGGTGCTCAGTCAATCCTGGAGGGAGTGGGGAGGGGGAAATCAGACGGAAAATAACCCATCTTTTTTGTCCCCCCTGCTCACCACCCGCTCTGACTGAGGAACTGATTCATTTGCCAAGCATAAAAGCTAAATTTAGGTTTGTTTTTATAAGAATTTACACCCAGAATGTCTTAGAGTTTTAACTTTTATTTTAGGATCCTGACACTCTTTCTTGGCAGGAAGTCTAAGGAAAAACACAGAGAGACTGGGAGGGAGGAGGAACTTCTCCTTTGTCTCCTTCCACATTTGATGGCTCAAACAACAACAAAAAAACCTCCAATCAATGTAGTCTCTCCAACATTCTACTTTGCTCAGGGGCCTTTCTGTCTCTATTAGAGGCACTCCCTCTTTGCATGACTGTCACCAGAAATTTCCCACTGGGAACTGTTACATTTGAAGAACATCCTCCCCTTGCTACCTCATCTCCACTGTTAGTTAGCCCCCTGAGGGCAGTCACTGGGTGCCATGATTTTGTAACTTACCTGTGGACCCCGGGGTAGTTTCTATTTGTTCAATATTAATAGCACCGTGGAGATGAAGCAATAGATGCACACAAGGTTTCCCTTCTCACACAGCATCATAGGGATGCCAAACCAAGATCACAGCCTCCAGGAGAGCAAACATTCTCCCAAGTTCCACCGCTGAGGGCCTTTCCAACTACACTGGCAGCAGTTTGTACTAAATGAATGAAATAAGTTCGGGTTTAGCTGTGGGACTGACTGAGAGAAGAGCTGAAGCTCTAGGGATACGCCACGCTCTGCTGGCCTATGACTTTCTTGTGCTGTACCGTGGCTTCTGCTGGGAATACCTCTTCTTCTTCATCTGGCTGACTCTTGCTTGTCACTGATCGGGTATTAACGCCTCCCTGACCTGACTGATCTCCTATTCTTCCTCTTCCACCGTCCTGCCTCCATCGGATCTGTAGAGTCTGGGTCTGAGGACCAATCACACTCAGCTGTATCACTGCTTGGGCATATGTGTGAGCATCTTGAGGATGCACAGTTCCCAGCTCATCTCTTTATTTCCAGCATCTTCCCCTGTCTGTCACCTTGCAGGTGCTCAGTCAATCCTGGAGGGAGTGGGGAGGGGGAAATCAGACGGAAAATAACCCATCTTTTTTGTCCCCCCTGCTCACCACCCGCTCTGACTGAGGAACTGATTCATTTGCCAAGCATAAAAGCTAAATTTAGGTTTGTTTTTATAAGAATTTACACCCAGAATGTCTTAGAGTTTTAACTTTTATTTTAGGATCCTGACACTCTTTCTTGGCAGGAAGTCTGGAAACCAGGCCATTGACTGACACAGCCATGGAAGAACCTAACACCTTAGAAGAAACACAACTCCCCACCCCACCAACCCCCGTATACCAAAGACATGGCTGAAGGTCTCAAAAATAATAATGAAGCCCAAAGGCCAAAAACAGGACTGGAGGCAGCCCTGGCCAAGATGAGGGACTTCAGAGACTCCATGACGTTTGGGGATGAAAAAGTTGCCTGGGTGCCAGGGTGTTCTCTGGCTGCTGGGCTGCAGGGCCCACAGTGAGGAAGACAGGGAGAAGGGGGAGCTCACCGAGGATTCTTCGGCTTCACACATCTCCTCGGGAGTCCTGGGGTCAGGGTGGACGGTGAGCTGCTGTATGGAGCCCTAGGGAAGAGCAGAGGGGTCAGAGGCCACATCTGCAGCACACGGCGCCAGAGGGAGGCACGACTGTGACTGTACAGAGAAGAACCAGTGCGAGGAGAGGAGTGAGAAGTGCTGCCCCTCCAGGCCCGCTCTCACTCTGGGGACTCTGCCTGGGACAACGTAATGTGAGCCCCAGAACCAGAGAGGTCCTTGGAAAGCACCTCTTTCCATGTAGCCTGATTTTAAACAGTAGCTGGATTCTCTGATCCTCTCTGTATGTTCTTACCTGTGAGTAGGGATAAGAAAACCTAGGCTTCAGGGTTGTGGAGTCAAGGGAGCGAGCCCGTGTGAAAGCACTTTGTTTTTAGGCACGATGAAAAGGGTAAGGTTTGTGATTACCTTCAGTGATTTTTATCTTTGGAAAAGGGCAATGGCTGCATGTGATTTCTGCAAAGGTGAAACAGCCGAGATGCAAGAGTGTGAGGTAGTTTCTCATGTTCCTTTGGGACAATCTGCCTTGACGAATATTGGAAGATTGATGCTGCAATCAAAAAGGGTTTTCATGGGGCTTCCCCTGGTGGTCCAGTGGGTAAGGACACCGCCTTGCAGTGCAAGGGGCGCCGGTTCGATCCCTGGCCTGGGAAGATCCCACGTGCCGTGGAGCGGCTGGACTGATGTGTCCAATCACCGAGCCGGAGCTCTGGGCGCATGGCCGCTCTTTCTTAGGATCCTGACACTCTTTCTTGGCAGGAAGTCTGGAAACCAGGCCATTGACTGACACAGCCATGGAAGAACCTAACACCTTAGAAGAAACACAACTCCCCACCCCACCAACCCCCGTATACCAAAGACATGGCTGAAGGTCTCAAAAATAATAATGAAGCCCAAAGGCCAAAAACAGGACTGGAGGCAGCCCTGGCCAAGATGAGGGACTTCAGAGACTCCATGACGTTTGGGGATGAAAAAGTTGCCTGGGTGCCAGGGTGTTCTCTGGCTGCTGGGCTGCAGGGCCCACAGTGAGGAAGACAGGGAGAAGGGGGAGCTCACCGAGGATTCTTCGGCTTCACACATCTCCTCGGGAGTCCTGGGGTCAGGGTGGACGGTGAGCTGCTGTATGGAGCCCTAGGGAAGAGCAGAGGGGTCAGAGGCCACATCTGCAGCACACGGCGCCAGAGGGAGGCACGACTGTGACTGTACAGAGAAGAACCAGTGCGAGGAGAGGAGTGAGAAGTGCTGCCCCTCCAGGCCCGCTCTCACTCTGGGGACTCTGCCTGGGACAACGTAATGTGAGCCCCAGAACCAGAGAGGTCCTTGGAAAGCACCTCTTTCCATGTAGCCTGATTTTAAACAGTAGCTGGATTCTCTGATCCTCTCTGTATGTTCTTACCTGTGAGTAGGGATAAGAAAACCTAGGCTTCAGGGTTGTGGAGTCAAGGGAGCGAGCCCGTGTGAAAGCACTTTGTTTTTAGGCACGATGAAAAGGGTAAGGTTTGTGATTACCTTCAGTGATTTTTATCTTTGGAAAAGGGCAATGGCTGCATGTGATTTCTGCAAAGGTGAAACAGCCGAGATGCAAGAGTGTGAGGTAGTTTCTCATGTTCCTTTGGGACAATCTGCCTTGACGAATATTGGAAGATTGATGCTGCAATCAAAAAGGGTTTTCATGGGGCTTCCCCTGGTGGTCCAGTGGGTAAGGACACCGCCTTGCAGTGCAAGGGGCGCCGGTTCGATCCCTGGCCTGGGAAGATCCCACGTGCCGTGGAGCGGCTGGACTGATGTGTCCAATCACCGAGCCGGAGCTCTGGAGCGCATGCGCCTGGACCCGGCACTCTGCAAGGAGAGAGGCCACTGCAATGGGAGGCCCACAGGAGCCAAAGAACAAAGACGGATGAAAATAGAGAAATGAAAGACGGATAGAAGTGGCCCGCCCGCTCCCCTCCCTCCCCACCCCACCCCCCAAAAAAGATAAATAAATTAAAAAAATTTAAAAATTTTAAAAAAGGGTTTTTATGAACAAGCCATTCTAAAGCAAATCCCTGTTACTGGAGTCATCCAGGTGCTCAAAGTGCAAGGTCCCTAGCTTGTCAGCACAGAGCCCTAAAGTGCCCATCTCCCCCACCAGAAAGTGTCTATCCCCCGTGGCTCAGAGCTTCGCAGCTGAAAGGACTGTCCCCCGGAGCAGCTGTCAGCCTGCCTCCCTGCCTCCACTCCGCCTGCCCTCCCTACACCTGACAGTCCATTCTCCGTACGCGGTGGTGGTGGTAGTTGCTCAGTAGTGTCCGACTCTTTGCGGCCCCATGGACTGTAGCCCACCAGGATCCTCTGTCCAAGGGATTCTCCAGGCAAGAGGACTGGAGTGCGCTGCCATGCCCTCCTCCAGGGCAGATTCCTTACCATTTGAGCCACCCGGGAAGCCCTACATCGGAGAAAATACTGCTGACTAAATGAATGACTACAGTAACTTAGGGATTTTCTTTAGAATGGCTTATTCATAAAAACCCATTTTTGACCATAGAATCAGTCTTCTGATATTCATCAAGGCAGATTGTCCCAAAGGAGTGAGAGAAACTACCTCACACTCTTACATCTCAGCTATTCCAACCTTTGCAGAAATCACATGCCACCATCGCCCTTTTCCAAAGATAAAAATCACTGAAGGATATCACAAACCTTACCCTTTTCATCGTGCCTAAAAACAGACAAAGTGCTTTCACACAAACTTGCTCACCTGACTCCCCAAGCCTGTAACCTAGGTTTTCTTATCCCCACTCACAGGTAAGAACACACAGAGAGGATTCCCGCTAGCAAAATCAGCTATGAAACTCAGGCCTGGAATGGAGGTTCTCTGTTCTGGGACTCCCCATGCCGTGGAGCGGCTGGACTGATGTGTCCAATCACCGAGCCGGAGCTCTGGAGCGCATGCGCCTGGACCCGGCACTCTGCAAGGAGAGAGGCCACTGCAATGGGAGGCCCACAGGAGCCAAAGAACAAAGACGGATGAAAATAGAGAAATGAAAGACGGATAGAAGTGGCCCGCCCGCTCCCCTCCCTCCCCACCCCACCCCCCAAAAAAGATAAATAAATTAAAAAAATTTAAAAATTTTAAAAAAGGGTTTTTATGAACAAGCCATTCTAAAGCAAATCCCTGTTACTGGAGTCATCCAGGTGCTCAAAGTGCAAGGTCCCTAGCTTGTCAGCACAGAGCCCTAAAGTGCCCATCTCCCCCACCAGAAAGTGTCTATCCCCCGTGGCTCAGAGCTTCGCAGCTGAAAGGACTGTCCCCCGGAGCAGCTGTCAGCCTGCCTCCCTGCCTCCACTCCGCCTGCCCTCCCTACACCTGACAGTCCATTCTCCGTGCGCGTGGTGGTGGTAGTTGCTCAGTCGTGTCCGACTCTTTGCGGCCCCATGGACTGTAGCCCACCAGGATCCTCTGTCCAAGGGATTCTCCAGGCAAGAGGACTGGAGTGCGCTGCCATGCCCTCCTCCAGGGCAGATTCCTTACCATTTGAGCCACCCGGGAAGCCCTACATCGGAGAAAATACTGCTGACTAAATGAATGACTACAGTAACTTAGGGATTTTCTTTAGAATGGCTTATTCATAAAAACCCATTTTTGACCATAGAATCAGTCTTCTGATATTCATCAAGGCAGATTGTCCCAAAGGAGTGAGAGAAACTACCTCACACTCTTACATCTCAGCTATTCCAACCTTTGCAGAAATCACATGCCACCATCGCCCTTTTCCAAAGATAAAAATCACTGAAGGATATCACAAACCTTACCCTTTTCATCGTGCCTAAAAACAGACAAAGTGCTTTCACACAAACTTGCTCACCTGACTCCCCAAGCCTGTAACCTAGGTTTTCTTATCCCCACTCACAGGTAAGAACACACAGAGAGGATCAGAGAATCCAGCTACTGTCTAAAATCATCAGGCTATGCCAGAAACTCAGGCCTGGAATGGAGGTTCTCTGTTCTGGGCCTAGCTTTCTTCCCACCAGCATGCATGGCTGTTTGAAGACCTGAGGATACAATGAGAACAGAATAGTAGCTTGTGTTGGCCGCACAGTGTCCAGGGGCCCTCTGGTCTGCAGGACGTGGACTCACAGTGAATCTCTCCAGCCCCGTGGCTCCTGCGTTGCCCACGAAGACTCCTGCACTGGGCTCGAAGGTTAAGGCCTGGGAGGACCTCGAGAAGGGGACGTGGCCATGCTCCTCACAGTCCACGAGGAGGATCACTTCTTCACCTTGGACGATCACGGCAAAGTAGTTCCACTTGTGGGTCATCACGGGCACCAGGAAGGCGGCAGCCTCATGGGACACCCTGGAGCCAGGCTCTGTGTAGTACAAGATGACCCGCTGGTGGCCGTCCTCCACACCCGAGAGCCTCAGGCCCAGGTAGATGACTTTCTGGAAGGCGTCTGTGATGGCAAAGAGCACACCACCTCGGGGGCTGTTGGGTTTCACTCTCACGCTGATGGCAAAGTCTCTGAAGAAGGTAGCTGGGATGAGAGTCCTGGCCGGGCGGCCAACATTGGCACCAGGCCCGAAGCTGTAGGCCGGGAAGCCACCATAACCGGTGACAAAGGACACGGACGAGGGCAGTGGGACACCGATGAGCTCCGTGAGGTCCAGGTGGCCCTGGGATGCCAATTCTGCAGGGAGGGAGAGAGAAGGCCACACTTCACACATACATTCTACACTGCTTGGAAATAAGGAGGAAATACACTTCAGGAAATAAATGGGATCCTTCAAGAAACCCACGGTAGTGTCTTAATTATTGTTTTTCAAACTTTTTTGACAATGACCCACAGTAAGAAATATACTGATAGCCACCCATTATGCGTGTTTAGATAAATGCATATCTGTAACCCTGAAACATATGTTTCATAAAATATTACTTACTTTTCATACTCACCAGGCACTATGATGTTTTCCTTTTTGTTGAATCATTCTTTTTCTCTTTTATTTTATTGAAAACATTCTGGAAACAACCTACTAAATTGATTTCATTACCCATGAACAAGTCATGATCAATAGTTTGGAAAATACCATAAGAATATTCCTAGACTATTTTTACAATGTTCCCCCATCCAGTTTAGGGATATTTTCCCCCATTTCTTTCTGTAAAAGTGGGCAGGCTTGTCTTGTTTGGGATGAGGTCTACTGTTTAAGTGCCTAAAGATGTGGGAAATGCAGGGACAAGGCCCTCTGGTCTGCAGGACGTGGACTCACAGTGAATCTCTCCAGCCCGTGGCTCCTCGTTGCCCACGAAGACTCCTGCACTGGGCTCAAGGTTAAGGCCTGGGAGGACCTCGAGAAGGGACGTGGCCATGCTCCTCACAGTCCACGAGGAGGATCACTTCCGCCTTGGACGATCACGGCAAAGTAGTTCCACTTGTGGGTCATCACGGGCACCAGGAAGGCGGCAGCCTCATGGGACACCCTGGAGCCAGGCTCTGTGTAGTACAAGATGACCCGCTGGTGGCCGTCCTCCACACCCGAGAGCCTCAGGCCCAGGTAGATGACTTTCTGGAAGGCGTCTGTGATGGCAAAGAGCACACCACCTCGGGGGCTGTTGGGTTTCACTCTCACGCTGATGGCAAAGTCTCTGAAGAAGGTAGCTGGGATGAGAGTCCTGGCCGGGCGGCCAAGATCGGCAGCAGGCACCAAGATGTAGGCCGGGAAGCCACCATAGGCGGTGACAAATGATACGGGAGAGGGCAGAGGAAGACCGATGAGCTGCGTGAGGTCCAGGTGGCCATGGGATGCAAATTCTGCAGGGAGGGAGAGAAGGCCACACTTCACACATACATTCTACACTGCTTGGAAATAAGGAGGAAATACACTTCAGGAAATAAATGGGATCCTTCAAGAAACCCACGGTAGTGTCTTAATTATTGTTTTTCAAACTTTTTTGACAATGACCCACAGTAAGAAATATACTGATAGCCACCCATTATGCGTGTTTAGATAAATGCATATCTGTAACCCTGAAACATATGTTTCATAAAATATTACTTACTTTTCATACTCACCAGGCACTATGATGTTTTCCTTTTTGTTGAATCATTCTTTTTCTCTTTTATTTTATTGAAAACATTCTGGAAACAACCTACTAAATTGATTTCATTACCCATGAACAAGTCATGATCAATAGTTTGGAAAATACCATAAGAATATTCCTAGACTATTTTTACAATGTTCCCCCATCCAGTTTAGGGATATTTTCCCCCATTTCTTTCTGTAAAAGTGGGCAGGCTTGTCTTGTTTGGGATGAGGTCTACTGTTTAAGTGCCTAAAGATGTGGGGAAATGCAGGGACAAAATGGAAGTGTTTCCAGACCTTAGGACAGCTGAAATTTGCATCACTGTCAAGGCTCTTTGTCAACATCATCAGGATCAACAACATCCCCATACCCTGAGCTCTCTGATCAGGCTCTAAATTCCTCACATACTTTAGCTCATTCATTCTTCACAGCAACGCCCTGAGGGTAAGTACTATTACCCCCAATCTATTCCAGAGAGAATTTAAGAGAAGGTAAAAAAAAATTTGCCCAAGGCAAGCCCATCAGAAGTCCAGAGCCAGAGCATCTGACCACAGAGGCTTTGCTCTTAACCAGCACTCCTTGTGGGGGAGAAATAATAGGGCTCCCCTGTGGAGGCCTGGAAAGGACCCCAGGCTCGTGAGCCTTGGGCCACCCAACCACCATCCCCAAGGAGAAAGCTGCAGGCTGGCTTGCAGTGACCTTGCAGTGACCCACATGCACCAGAAGTGATGAGATGAGAATGCAGGTCCCAGGGAGAGGTCGACAGGAACCCTGCAGGTGGGATCACAGATACAAACTGGACTTTGAAAAAGGAAAGTAAGATAGTCATTTTATTTAATATGTTTAGATTGATTACATGTTGAGATGATTTGGGGGAAATTCTGAGCTATATAAAATATATTATGAACATCAGTTCAGGTGAAGCGCTCATGAACACTCTGATCCTGTTCCCCCTGCCTGCGCCCCAGAGGCAGCCTCTCTAGGGTCTGGTGTTTATCATTCTCACGCATGCCTCTGTGTGTTTACTACATGAGTTTCCGTCCAACAGAATGCAGCACTGCAGTGCCTGTCTCCTCACCTCATACAAAGGTTGGCATGTGCTTATGTCAGGTCCTTAGGGGCACCAGGCACTATGATGTTTTCCTTTTTGTTGAATCATTCTTTTTCTCTTTTATTTTATTGAAAACATTCTGGAAACAACCTACTAAATTGATTTCATTACCCATGAACAAGTCATGATCAATAGTTTGGAAAATACCATAAGAATATTCCTAGACTATTTTTACAATGTTCCCCCATCCAGTTTAGGGATATTTTCCCCCATTTCTTTCTGTAAAAGTGGGCAGGCTTGTCTTGTTTGGGATGAGGTCTACTGTTTAAGTGCCTAAAGATGTGGGGAAATGCAGGGACAAAATGGAAGTGTTTCCAGACCTTAGGACAGCTGAAATTTGCATCACTGTCAAGGCTCTTTGTCAACATCATCAGGATCAACAACATCCCCATACCCTGAGCTCTCTGATCAGGCTCTAAATTCCTCACATACTTTAGCTCATTCATTCTTCACAGCAACGCCCTGAGGGTAAGTACTATTACCCCCAATCTATTCCAGAGAGAATTTAAGAGAAGGTAAAAAAAAATTTGCCCAAGGCAAGCCCATCAGAAGTCCAGAGCCAGAGCATCTGACCACAGAGGCTTTGCTCTTAACCAGCACTCCTTGTGGGGGAGAAATAATAGGGCTCCCCTGTGGAGGCCTGGAAAGGACCCCAGGCTCGTGAGCCTTGGGCCACCCAACCACCATCCCCAAGGAGAAAGCTGCAGGCTGGCTTGCAGTGACCTTGCAGTGACCCACATGCACCAGAAGTGATGAGATGAGAATGCAGGTCCCAGGGAGAGGTCGACAGGAACCCTGCAGGTGGGATCACAGATACAAACTGGACTTTGAAAAAGGAAAGTAAGATAGTCATTTTATTTAATATGTTTAGATTGATTACATGTTGAGATGATTTGGGGGAAATTCTGAGCTATATAAAATATATTATGAACATCAGTTCAGGTGAAGCGCTCATGAACACTCTGATCCTGTTCCCCCTGCCTGCGCCCCAGAGGCAGCCTCTCTAGGGGTCTGGTGTTTATCATTCTCACGCATGCCTCTGTGTGTTTACTACATGAGTTTCCGTCTCCAACAGAATGCAGCACTGCAGTGCCTGTCTCCTCACCTCATACAAAGGTTGGCATGTTGCTTGTACTCTGGAACTTTTTCCTTCCCCACTCAACATTGTATTTTTGAGATTTATCCCTGATGAGTGTGGTTCCAAGTCTCCTGTTTTCACAACAGTATTCTATGTATACATAAGTCGCTGTGGATTAGTTCACTTTTATGCTGATGGAAAGTGAAGGTTCCACCACAATTACAACAACTGCTGCTGCGGACTTTCTGCTACACATCACCCTGTGGTGACCCGTGCACGTGAGTCCACCACTTAGAGTGGAATGATTGAATGCTATGGGCATTTGCATCCATACCTTTGCTGAGTGGGGCTAAATTGTTCTCTTAAGTCACTGTGTCATTTTTTAAAAACTGATATATAACCAACCCAGAACAGTGTATTAGTTTAAGGGGAACAAATTGTTGATCTGATAACACTTATATTCTACAATCTGATTACCACCCTAGCAATGGCTAACACCCACATCACATGCCATAATTACCATTTCTTTTTTGATGCAATTATCATCTTAATTACCCTTAAGATGCAGCTGTGCCATTTTACATGCCCACCAGAAGCATATTCTTGCCAGTATTTAGGGGAGGTTCAAAGATGAGCAGAGATGAGATTTGAGAGGCAGTCCACGGGGCTTTTCAACTACAGTGATGGTATTTATTTCTTAAATTAGGTGATATTCAAAAGTATTCCCTGTAGTATTCTTTATGAAAAAAATGTCAAGGGAAATATTTCACAACACTAAAGATAAATGATTATTGCATTTTCAGCAAAAGGGTAAGTCTGATCATGTCAAGGTCTTGATGAGAAGGCTTCTCTGGTCATCTGTGCTCTCAGGGTCCCCAGCAGCCTGGCACCTGGCTGGAGAGGCCTCTGTGGTCTAGATCCAGCGGCACACCAACTCCCCAGCATGCCCGACGATGTCCCTCCAGGGCCAGGCCATTGCAGGTCCTCTCCCCTCTAGGTCAAATGCTCTTCCCTCTGCCATCGGTTATTTATCAGAATAACTCCTCCTCCTTTACCCCCTCATGAGTTTCCGTTCCAACAGAATGCAGCACTGCAGTGCCTGTCTCCTCACCTCATACAAAGGTTGGCATGTTGCTTGTACTCTGGAACTTTTCCTTCCCACTCAACATTGTATTTGAGATTTATCCCTGATGAGTGTGGTTCCAAGTCTCCTGTTTTCACAACAGTATTCTATGTATACATAAGTCGCTGTGGATTAGTTCACTTTTATGCTGATGGAAAGTGAAGGTTCCACCACAATTACAACAACTGCTGCTGCGGACTTTCTGCTACACATCACCCTGTGGTGACCCGTGCACGTGAGTCCACCACTTAGAGTGGAATGATTGAATGCTATGGGCATTTGCATCCATACCTTTGCTGAGTGGGGCTAAATTGTTCTCTTAAGTCACTGTGTCATTTTTTAAAAACTGATATATAACCAACCCAGAACAGTGTATTAGTTTAAGGGGAACAAATTGTTGATCTGATAACACTTATATTCTACAATCTGATTACCACCCTAGCAATGGCTAACACCCACATCACATGCCATAATTACCATTTCTTTTTTGATGCAATTATCATCTTAATTACCCTTAAGATGCAGCTGTGCCATTTTACATGCCCACCAGAAGCATATTCTTGCCAGTATTTAGGGGAGGTTCAAAGATGAGCAGAGATGAGATTTGAGAGGCAGTCCACGGGGCTTTTCAACTACAGTGATGGTATTTATTTCTTAAATTAGGTGATATTCAAAAGTATTCCCTGTAGTATTCTTTATGAAAAAAATGTCAAGGGAAATATTTCACAACACTAAAGATAAATGATTATTGCATTTTCAGCAAAAGGGTAAGTCTGATCATGTCAAGGTCTTGATGAGAAGGCTTCTCTGGTCATCTGTGCTCTCAGGGTCCCCAGCAGCCTGGCACCTGGCTGGAGAGGCCTCTGTGGTCTAGATCCAGCGGCACACCAACTCCCCAGCATGCCCGACGATGTCCCTCCAGGGCCAGGCCATTGCAGGTCCTCTCCCCTCTAGGTCAAATGCTCTTCCCTCTGCCATCGGTTATTTTTATCAGAATAACTCCTCCTCCTTTACCCCCCTGAGATGCATGTCTTACCTCCTGACCTACAGCCTCCTCCTAGGGCTGAGTCAGATGCCTCTTTAATACACACCAGCGTCCTCCCCTCTCACCCTCAGTACACTGCAGGCCACTGCAGGGTCCCTTGTCTCTTCCCCATTGGACCACACCATTTATCTCTGTGTTCCTCATAGCCAGCTCAGTGCTGACAAATGAAAAAAATGAACAAATAGGGCTTCCCCTGGTGGTCCAGTGGGTAAGGACACCGCCTTGCAATGCAAGGGGCGCCGGTTCGAGCCCTGGCCTGGGAAGATCCCACGTGCCGCAGAGCGGCTGGACCGATGTGTCCAATTACCGAGCCGGAGCTCTGGAGCACATGCACCCAGAGCCGGTGCTCTGCGACGACAGACGCCACCGTGATGGGAGGCCCACAGGAACCAAAGAACAAAGACGGATGAAAATAGAGAAATGAAAGACCAATAGAAGTGGCCCGCCCGCTCCCCTCCCTCCCCAACCCGACCCCCGCCCAAAATAAATAAATAAATAAATCTTAAAATATTAAAAAAAAAAAAAGAACAAATAAATGAAATCCAACCTCTTCAGTTTACAGACAGAAGGCAAAACTGAGAAGAGGGAAGGAGTTTGGCAACTACAAACAGGCCTGATTCTCAATCTAATGCTTTTTCTGTCCAGTTTGCAACTTGAGGTAAAACAGAAAGTAAAGTATAACAGCCCTAAATATTCACTGGAAGGACTGATGCTGAAGCTGAAGCTCCGATACTCTGGCCACCTGATGCAAAGAAACGACTCATTGGAAAAGAGCCTGATGCTGGGAAAAAGAGAAGGCAAAAGGAGAAGGAGACGACAGAACGGATGGCATCATGGAGTCAATGGACACAAGTCTGAGCAAACTCCAGGAGATGGTCAAGGACAGGCTTCTCTGGTCATCTGTGCTCTCAGGGTCCCCAGCACCTGCCTGCTGGAGAGGCCTCTGTGGTCTAGATCCAGGCACACCAACTCCCCAGCATGCCCGACGATGTCCCTCCAGGGCCAGGCCATTGCAGGTCCTCTCCCCTCTAGGTCAAATGCTCTTCCCTCTGCCATCGGTTATTTTTATCAGAATAACTCCTCCTCCTTTACCCCCCTGAGATGCATGTCTTACCTCCTGACCTACAGCCTCCTCCTAGGGCTGAGTCAGATGCCTCTTTAATACACACCAGCGTCCTCCCCTCTCACCCTCAGTACACTGCAGGCCACTGCAGGGTCCCTTGTCTCTTCCCCATTGGACCACACCATTTATCTCTGTGTTCCTCATAGCCAGCTCAGTGCTGACAAATGAAAAAAATGAACAAATAGGGCTTCCCCTGGTGGTCCAGTGGGTAAGGACACCGCCTTGCAATGCAAGGGGCGCCGGTTCGAGCCCTGGCCTGGGAAGATCCCACGTGCCGCAGAGCGGCTGGACCGATGTGTCCAATTACCGAGCCGGAGCTCTGGAGCACATGCACCCAGAGCCGGTGCTCTGCGACGACAGACGCCACCGTGATGGGAGGCCCACAGGAACCAAAGAACAAAGACGGATGAAAATAGAGAAATGAAAGACCAATAGAAGTGGCCCGCCCGCTCCCCTCCCTCCCCAACCCGACCCCCGCCCAAAATAAATAAATAAATAAATCTTAAAATATTAAAAAAAAAAAAAGAACAAATAAATGAAATCCAACCTCTTCAGTTTACAGACAGAAGGCAAAACTGAGAAGAGGGAAGGAGTTTGGCAACTACAAACAGGCCTGATTCTCAATCTAATGCTTTTTCTGTCCAGTTTGCAACTTGAGGTAAAACAGAAAGTAAAGTATAACAGCCCTAAATATTCACTGGAAGGACTGATGCTGAAGCTGAAGCTCCGATACTCTGGCCACCTGATGCAAAGAAACGACTCATTGGAAAAGAGCCTGATGCTGGGAAAAAGAGAAGGCAAAAGGAGAAGGAGACGACAGAGGACGAGATGGTTGGATGGCATCATGGAGTCAATGGACACAAGTCTGAGCAAACTCCAGGAGATGGTCAAGGACAGGGAAGCCTGGCGTACCACAGTCCATGGGGTCACAAAGAGTTGGACATGACTGAGCGACTTAACTGAACTGAACTGAAACTATAAAGAAACCCAGAAGACCAAAACAAAATTTTGGTTAAATTTAGTGACACATAAATTTTAAAGTTCTGCATAACAAAAGTAAATCCCTACCTTGTCAAATAAAATTCAAGCCTGGACAAAAATACTTGCTACATGTATCACAGTCAACAAATGAATTACCATAATACACAAACAAATGAATAAGCAGGAGGTCAATAATACAACAGGAAAAATGGGCAAAGAATAGGAAATTATTTCCACAGTAAAAGAGGAAAAAAAAAGGCTCTTAAGTGTATGAAAAGATACTTAACCTCATGAAAAGATACTTAACCTCATTCAGAACAAGAGCGATAAATACAAAGTAAGTATTTTCTGTATCAGACTGGCAAAGATCAGAATGTTGGGCAATATTATGTTTAGCAAGGATCTGAAGAAACAGGCTACGGCATGCATACCTGGTGGGACTGTAAATAGATAACATCTGTGAGAGGGACACTTTGATGATATTTATCAAAACTAAACGTGCGTATGTCCTCTTTGATGCAGCAGGTATACTTCTATGTTACACTTCTAATTCTGTGAATTTTTAAAACAGATAAAGTTACATATGTGACATACAAAAAAACTTACAGGAACAAGCACTGCAGCATTGTTTAAAATGTATCTGAATGTATCTAAACCACTCCATCTTGGAATTCCTGGGGAATGGTTACATAAATACTAACTTTCGATAGATTCACACAATAAAATCCAATGCAGGGCTTCCCTGGTGGTCCAGTGGGTAAGGACACCATCTTAAAGTGCAAGGGGCGCCGGTTCGATCCCTGGCCTGGGAAGATCCCACATGCCGCGGAGCGGTTAGACCGATGTGTCCAATTACCTAGCCGGAGCTCTGGAGCGCATGTGCCCAGAGCCGGTGCTCTGTGACAACGGAGGCCACCGCGATGGGAGGCCCACACGGGCCGAAGAACAAAGATGGATGAAAATGGACAAATGAAAGACCAATAGAAGTTGCCCGCCTGCTCCCCTCCCTCCCCACCCTACCCCCACCAAAATAAATAAATAAATACATCTTTTAAAAAAAAAAATCCAATGCAGCTTTTCTTTATTTTTTTGCCTCTAAGTCATCACTCATTTATTTTCCTCCATCTTTTCTATTCTTTGGCCTGTGTGTGCCTCCCATTGCAGTGGCCTCTCTCCTTGCAGAGCACCAGCTCTGGGTACATGTGCTCCAGCAAGCTGGCTTGTAATTGGACACACCGGCCCAGCCGCTCTGTGGCATGTGGGATCTTCTTAGACCAGGGATCAAATCGGTGTCCCTTCCACTGCAAGACGAACTCTTTACCCACTGGACCACCAGGGAAGCCCCTATTTTTAAAAATATTTACTTAATTTGGCTGCCTTAGTTGCATCATGCTTAGTTGATCTAAGCCATATGGGATCTTTGTTTTCCAACTAGGGGCTGAACCCACAACCCATTCACCGCAAGGCAGATCCTTAACTACTGGACCACCAGAGAAGTCCCCTCATGAAGCCTTTAAAAAGGTGTGGTTCCTTAGGTATTAATATGAAACTAGAAGAGCCTTCTCATTGGAACAGACCCTGAGGCTAGGAAAGATTGAGGGCAGGAGAAGCGGGCAACAGAGGATGAGATACTTGGATGACACCACCAACTTAATGGAGATGAGTCTGAGCAAACTCTGGGAGATTGTGAAGGACAGGGAAGGCTGGCGTGCTGCAATCCACAGCATTGCAAAGAGTTGGACACAACTTAAGTGAACAACGACAAGAAGATGTATTGACTAGAAACAAACAGAAAAACAAGGTGCAGAGTAGAACTGCTATCTGTTGGGAGTACATATATTAATACATAATAAATACATAAATATATAAAGTATATTTTAAGAATATACATTAGAATATCTCTTGAAAGATACACAAGAAGTCGAGACCAGAGACTGTTTCCAGAGAAGGAAGCTCATGGTTGGGTGTCAACAGGAGACTTTCTTCTCACTGGATACTCTTTTTGAATTTTATTTCAAGTATAGATGTAAAAAATAGACACTTAGATATTTTATAAAATGTTAACTCTTTACATCTCCTTTTAGAAAGCATAAAACCTTTTCTCTCACTCAAACACAGCCCATTTCTGTATAGAGAGCGGAAAAAAAGAGTGAAAAAAAAAAAAAAAAGAAATAGAAACAAAAGCAAGCACCCCACTGACATTACTCCCTTCCACAGTTTAAAAAATAAAACAAAAGCATGGGTACCCTGCTGCTAGCTTGGCATTCTCCTCCATCTAATCCAGTGAAACGTTTCCTCCCATGTGTCCCTATCTCCTACAGAGAACAGGGGAGGAAGCCCCTTTCCGGGGGTGCTCTAGATTCGCAGAATGTGTGACTCCACAGAGATTGAACAGTCCAGGCCTCTCATCCAGAGGCTTGTTTCTAAGTGTTGTTCTGAGGGCTCAAGGGACAGGCAGGGCTCAGGGGACCCTGCGATAGGGGCTGAGAGGTTCCCACCTGCTTAAGCCAGCCCAGCACTGCTGTGGCCAGTAAAGCCCAGGCTTTCACGTGGCCATTCTGGGAATTCTTAGTTCCAGGAAGATTCTGCTTTGCAAAAAACCAAAATCACCGATCTATCCAACCTCCTTATTCTATAGACAGGGAAATGGACGGTTAAGGGGAGAGTTTTGCAACCAGGAGACACATCCAGGAAGTGGTTGGTGGAGCAGTGAAGCGAGGATGGACAGATATGTGATTCTACGTTGGGGTGGCTTGGAATGGCAGGTGACCCAGAACTGGTGTCCCTCTACGACCCCTAGGCTGCCCCAGCCCTGTTAGGTTCAGGTGGGCCAGCTGGAGACTGGGCAGAAGAGGAAGGCTGCAGAGGAGGCAGGCCTTGGCGTTGGACAGAGCTGGGCTCAGGTCCAGCCTGTGTTGGTTACCAAGCAGGCAGCTTTTGGGCAGATAACTTACTGGAGACATGGAGATGTCCCGTCCATTTCACACATGGGGACCAAATGGGCGATGGAGGAAAACAAGTGCTCAACAAATAAGTAGAGACTGATCTTCTGGCTGATTCAAAGGTATAAGTTTAGCAAAACCAAAGTCTGCAAAGAGATCCTTTCCTAATCGAACCCACTCCCTGCTGCCCAGACCTCAGCTATGAGGGAGGACCAGTGTACAGACATCACACAACAGGCCTGGGTCAGCCACAGGCGGAGCCAAGCCACCACCCAGAGGAAGCCCCAGTCAGCCCCGCCGTCCTCTCAGCATCCCCCCACCTCCCTCCACACACACTGTCCCAAGGCATGGCGTGGCGTGGCAGGGAGTGACCCCTGGCCTGGAGTGACCCCTGTTCAGGGCTGTGCTTGGGTGTACTGGCTTATTTCCCCTTGGCCTCTGGCAGGAGGGCCACCTGCTCAGGCAGCCACGAGGGAGGGGAGAGAAGCCAGGGAGCCAAGACAAACAGGCCCAGCAACGAGGTCCATAGGCTTGTCCTGGGATGGCTCTGGGCCGGGTGAGAAGTCAGGGTGGAGACCACAGCTGGTGGGAAGACGCTCCACCATCTATGAGGCGCAAGACTGGAGGGGGCAGCACTCAGAGAAGACTGATCACAGAATTCTCTAGGCTCAAGAACCTCGGGCCCTTTGTGGGACGGGGCCACACTCCTCCACAGATGACTACCTGTCTCACGGGACAGCTGACCTCAGTCTTAATCTCACTTCATTAATGCATAGGGACAGCTTCATTTCGGGGCTTCCCACTTTTCCAATGCATGAATTTGACAGGAAATGGACGGTTAAGGGGAGAGTTTTGCAACCAGGAGACACATCCAGGAAGTGGTTGGTGGAGCAGTGAAGCGAGGATGGACAGATATGTGATTCTACGTTGGGGTGGCTTGGAATGGCAGGTGACCCAGAACTGGTGTCCCTCTACGACCCCTAGGCTGCCCCAGCCCTGTTAGGTTCAGGTGGGCCAGCTGGAGACTGGGCAGAAGAGGAAGGCTGCAGAGGAGGCAGGCCTTGGCGTTGGACAGAGCTGGGCTCAGGTCCAGCCTGTGTTGGTTACCAAGCAGGCAGCTTTTGGGCAGATAACTTACTGGAGACATGGAGATGTCCCGTCCATTTCACACATGGGGACCAAATGGGCGATGGAGGAAAACAAGTGCTCAACAAATAAGTAGAGACTGATCTTCTGGCTGATTCAAAGGTATAAGTTTAGCAAAACCAAAGTCTGCAAAGAGATCCTTTCCTAATCGAACCCACTCCCTGCTGCCCAGACCTCAGCTATGAGGGAGGACCAGTGTACAGACATCACACAACAGGCCTGGGTCAGCCACAGGCGGAGCCAAGCCACCACCCAGAGGAAGCCCCAGTCAGCCCCGCCGTCCTCTCAGCATCCCCCCACCTCCCTCCACACACACTGTCCCAAGGCATGGCGTGGCGTGGCAGGGAGTGACCCCTGGCCTGGAGTGACCCCTGTTCAGGGCTGTGCTTGGGTGTACTGGCTTATTTCCCCTTGGCCTCTGGCAGGAGGGCCACCTGCTCAGGCAGCCACGAGGGAGGGGAGAGAAGCCAGGGAGCCAAGACAAACAGGCCCAGCAACGAGGTCCATAGGCTTGTCCTGGGATGGCTCTGGGCCGGGTGAGAAGTCAGGGTGGAGACCACAGCTGGTGGGAAGACGCTCCACCATCTATGAGGCGCAAGACTGGAGGGGGCAGCACTCAGAGAAGACTGATCACAGAATTCTCTAGGCTCAAGAACCTCGGGCCCTTTGTGGGACGGGGCCACACTCCTCCACAGATGACTACCTGTCTCACGGGACAGCTGACCTCAGTCTTAATCTCACTTCATTAATGCATAGGGATAGCTTCATTTCCAATGGGGCTTCCCACTTTTCCAATGCATGAATTTGATCACATTGGTAAAGCCCCCACACCATGCCCTGTGTGCAGCTAGGGATATGAAGCTGAAACCAGAATGCAGGCTCTCAGGAAGCTCAAGATCCAGATGTGTCTGTGAGCAGGCATTCATTTATGCTACTCACAAGCTCCAGAGCTTTCAATGGCTCCCCAGCACCCTCAGAATCAAGCCGAAATTCCACTCAAGATGCCTTCTGATTCATCTCTTCATTCTCCCCCTTTCCTGCTTTTGTCTTTCCTCTTGCTGTTTCTTCTACTGGTAACATCCTTCCCCATCTTCTCATAGCCAGATCTTTCTAAGCTCGCACGGCTATACCCCAAGACCCCAGAGCTCCACTTCCACACTAGACACAGAGCCATAGGCTCGACTCCTCCCTTCAGATACCCACATGAGGGCTTGGCGGAGACCAGACGCTCAGTGCTGTGACCTGAGGAAAGGGGTCAGACAGATGCAGCTGAGCCTCACTCTCCTCAAGTCTTTGGTTTGGGCTCCTGAGCACAACTTTGGGGCAGCCCCTCCCAAGGTCACAGGGAAGAGGAATCAGACGGCTTTAGGGGTGGACTGGGCAGAGGAAAATCTGAACAGTCACCACATGGTGCAACTTTCCTCCCCGGGGTCCAAAGCCAGTTTCCATGGAAACTGGGACCGAATTCTGGTGATGAAAAAACAAAACAGGGCAGGGTCCAGGTTTTCTTTCCACAGAGAAGACAGTGACCTGGCCAGAGGAGGTGAATAACTGGAACCCTTTCCTTGCCTCCTCTCCAGGAGAACTAACATCTCTCCTCCCCAAGCAGGCCTCAGCTTCTCCTTCTGTGTAATGGGCTGGTTCAGCCTTCCAGCTGTGGGATCCTGAGGCAGCGCCTGGGGCTAGCCTGGGCTATGGAGCCTTGCCTCCTTAGGGAACAGAATCTGGCGTTGCAAAGCTCCATCTCACAGATGATTAGATGGGACCTGAGCCCAGTGCTTGCGCTTGTTAGCCGCAAGGGACTAAGGAGCATTCCTCTGGCTCTCGGTCCAAAAACCATTTGCAGAGAAGCCAGACAGGGAGGCTGAGGAAGCTCCAAGGACGTGCGCAGCAGCGGCCCCTGGTGGCCACGTGGAGAACTGCACCTGTGAAACACAAGGACGGCTTCCTGGGCTGCCGCTCAGAGGGACCACCCTGGGGCCTAGGGAAACAGGGAGAATGTGGCCCCAACAACAGACTTAGGGTCAGGTCTGGAAGTGACTACCAAAGAGAGCAGGCCTGAAGTCCATGAGGAGCCGTGGACAAGCCAGGATTAGGACCCAGGTGCCTCCCTCCCATCCTCTGCCCCTTTCCTACCCCAGCTGCCTGGGAAAGCAAAAGGTGTCTCCTCTCCACATCCCATTTCCACCTTCAGCTGTGAAGACTACAGAACACCTCAGGCAGCTTAAAGGGGGACTCACTGACTCCTGCTTCCACTGGAGCAGGGCTCAAGGGTCCAGAGGATCCCAGGTTACTGCATCCAGCGGGCTAAGTATGTTTAGGTAAAGCGGGAGTAACTGCCTGGGGGACCCCAGTAGGCCCATGTCTCCTGGATTTCCCCACACTCAGCCCCTGGGGAGAGAGGAGGTCCCCAATACCTCCTTTGCTGCCTGCTGGGAGTTCACTAAGCTACAGACTCTATGCAGAAAGAGGGAGGCTCACCATCTGAACAAGAAGCTTCCTCTGCCACATCCCCTCTCCTCAACAGAAGTCTATCTGGTTACTGCTTGCAAATGACCACTGTCCAGGAGCTCATCTCCCCCGCCTCTCCCAGAGCAACCCTGGCCATAGCTGGGCAATTCAAAGTCTTCTTTCTCCCAGGAAGTTAAGGCAAGTTCCCCTGTAGCTCCCACCTGCCTGATTGGGCCTAACTCTGCCCTCTGGACCACACACATGTCGGCCTGCCCTTCTGCACCATGGCCTCTCTGACATTAAATAGGATGGTGGACATCCTGGGAGGCAGACTCTGCCACCAGCCTGGTGTAGGATATCAAGCAGTCCCCTTCTCTCCGAGCCTTGGGTTCCTTGTCCGTGAAATGAGAGGCTTGCATCAGATGGTTTCTTCGCCCTGTCTGAATGTCTCCAATTTCGCATCCTCATCTCCCATCTGTTTTCCAGTTTCTCTAACCACCCTTAACTGCCAGTTCCTTCAGCCCACAGCCTTCAGGCATGGAAGGAATGACTCCAACAGGGACCAGGACAAATCCAGTCCTCCCTCCAACAGATGTCCTGGTCTTTGGGCAGCGCGGCCTGGCCAGAGGCACTGAGCGCTGTGCCCAGGAAAATGTCATGGCTGTGCCTGGGAGGAAATCTCACCCCACCCAGCCTGGAGTGCCCAAGGCGCCCAGCTCTACCTGACTCCCTTCCTGGGGAAAATGAATGCAACAGAATTCCTGCTGCAGGGGCTCCATCCGCACCCAGTAAAGATTCAAGAGGTTCTTAGAAAAACCTGCCACCCAATGCATTTCTTAGAAAAGAGAACGGTTTCCCTGCCAGGGAAAAAAATCCTGGATCAACTTAGAAGGGAGACCTGGGCTTGCCAACCATCAAAGACCTCATTTTTCTGAATTACAGAAGAGCATTTTTCTACGTGTAAACTTAGAACGCCTCTTTCTGTTTTCCGGTTTTCATATATAGCACAGGAATTTTCCTGCTCAATGAAGTTACTGTATGAGTTCTCCTCTCTCTCCCTCTCTCTCTCTCTCTCTCTCCCTTTCCTTCTTTCAGGCCTCTGATCTCAACTGAGAAAAGGATGGTTTTGAAGGGTCCTGGAGGTGGTCAGAGTCCTGGCAAGGTGTGAGCCCTGCAGCCTGGCGGCCCTGCCTGGCAGCTGGAAGGGGCTGGATCCAGCTGGGAGCCCCAGCAAGAAGTCTGCGCTCATCAGCACCCCCTCTGGTTTCCAAAGCATCCTCTCACCTGTTCCCTCGGCCAGGTGGGGGTCACTGTCCCATGCGGCAGAGGAAGGACGCAAGTCCCAGAGAGGGGAAGGATCTTGTGTGAAGTCCCAGTGTAGGAGCCAACCTATTATAGCCCACCACCTCCTGGCTTCCCCGCAGCCCTCCCTCTGCGTCCCCACAGCCCTCATCCATCCCTCTACTTGGACACCCTCAAGTCTGGATTCTGGTGGTTAGCTCCCTTCCTTCCCTGATACGCCCAGACATGCGCTCCTGGGCATGGGCCATGCAAACCCATCTCTCGGTCCCCAGTACCAGCACAGTCCGGCAAAGGTGACCCATAATGGGATGAAAAGAAAGAATAACGTCTGTGGCTAAGATTTACTGTGGGCTTGCTGCGTGACAGGCACTATTCATAGAGTTTTCCACCCATCATTTCATCCTTACCTTCGGTTCTTTGTGAAAGAGATAATAATGTCCCCATTTTATAAGACAGAAAACTGAAGCCTGGAAAAGTTCATTACTGCCCCAAAGCCATGAAGGTAATAAGCAAATTGGACTTCAGGATTCAAATCTGACTAAGTAGTATGATGTGGTATGAAAGTTCCAGCCCTAGCCGTACATCAGAGTCACCCAGGGAGCTTCTGAAAAGACAGGACGGCCCTTCCTGCCTGATTCTATGGAATCAGGGTCTTCCAGAGTCTGGCCTGGGTGAGTCTGATGTCCTCTCCTGGTTGGCAGCCACAGGGAAGGGTTAACCTCCTGGGCTTTGTAGCACAGTGACCTGGGCTTGAGCCCTGGCCCTACCACTCACTGGGGTGGGCCAGCCAATCGGCATCTCTGAGCTGTAGACTAATCTGTAGAGCGGGGCTGCAATAGAAGAGGCTCCTGGAGAGAACGACAACATGACGAGGGCCGTGCTCAGCACAGGGCTCGCCCGTCAGCAGCACTCAGGACCCAGCGACTAGGCCGCCTCTGGACCTGGTACCCTTGTGGTCTCAGGAGTTCCCCTGACAGTCACTCCCCGACTGTAAGCCCCTGCAGAATAAATAACAGGATCAGATAAGTAGACCCAGAGGGCAGGCGTGAGGGCCATGGGCGTCTGGGAAGATGTCTATAGTGACTCCTCTCAGCTTACGGCCCTTCCTTCTCCAGTGGGGGAACAAAGGCTCTTTGAGTGTGATGGAGGCCTGGACTCCTGAGGATGACCTCAGCTGCAGTGAGTCATCACTCCCAGCAGAAGCTCCAGAGGACTTGGCCCCTGGCTCTGAGGAAAACTCACGGAAAACAGGACTGGAGGAGAAGGCGCCTTCCTGGGGCACAGGAAGGCGACTGGAGAGGAACAGGCGTCGATGGGCTGGAAATGAGCCATTTAGGAGCCCTGACAAGGCTGGGCTCGGCACGGCAAGGGGACACAGAAACAAGACCGGCAGGGCAGTACGCTTAAGGCAGATGTGCGGACCTGACAGTTCCCAACTGTTCCTGGGGCCAGGGAAGGCAGAGAGGGGCCGCTAAGGAGGAGGACTGCCCCTCAACTCCTAACACACGCAGATATGGTCACATGCATGCACACACTCATCCAGATTCACACTCATAAAACCACAGCCATACACACACACACTTATTCACATCACTCTCTCATGGACACACTCACACACACTGACACATACATCCATACACACACCTTCACCCTCTCTCACCCTGTGCTCAAGCACCCTGATGCCTTCACACACACACACACACACACACACACACCCCTCAAGTCGTTCATGGAGACCCTCTCACACAGACGCAGTCACCTATCCTGATCCACACACACCAAAGCAACTCAGACCTAATGTTCTTAATATGTTGTTGTTTAATTGCTATGTTGTGTCCAACTCTTTGCAACTCCATGGCCTATAGGTTCCACTCTCCATGGGATTCTCCAGGCAAGAATAGGGACACTCACTGGGGTGGGCCAGCCAATCGGCATCTCTGAGCTGTAGACTAATCTGTAGGCGGGGCTGCAATAGAAGAGGCTCCGGGAGCGAACATGGCGAGGCCGTGCTCAGCACAGGGCTCGCCCGTCAGCAGCACTCAGGACCCAGCGACTAGGCCGCCTCTGGACCTGGTACCCTTGTGGTCTCAGGAGTTCCCCTGACAGTCACTCCCGACTGTAAGCCCCTGCAGAATAAATAACAGGATCAGATAAGTAGACCCAGAGGGCAGGCGTGAGGGCCATGGGCGTCTGGGAAGATGTCTATAGTGACTCCTCTCAGCTTACGGCCCTTCCTTCTCCAGTGGGGGAACAAAGGCTCTTTGAGTGTGATGGAGGCCTGGACTCCTGAGGATGACCTCAGCTGCAGTGAGTCATCACTCCCAGCAGAAGCTCCAGAGGACTTGGCCCCTGGCTCTGAGGAAAACTCACGGAAAACAGGACTGGAGGAGAAGGCGCCTTCCTGGGGCACAGGAAGGCGACTGGAGAGGAACAGGCGTCGATGGGCTGGAAATGAGCCATTTAGGAGCCCTGACAAGGCTGGGCTCGGCACGGCAAGGGGACACAGAAACAAGACCGGCAGGGCAGTACGCTTAAGGCAGATGTGCGGACCTGACAGTTCCCAACTGTTCCTGGGGCCAGGGAAGGCAGAGAGGGGCCGCTAAGGAGGAGGACTGCCCCTCAACTCCTAACACACGCAGATATGGTCACATGCATGCACACACTCATCCAGATTCACACTCATAAAACCACAGCCATACACACACACACTTATTCACATCACTCTCTCATGGACACACTCACACACACTGACACATACATCCATACACACACCTTCACCCTCTCTCACCCTGTGCTCAAGCACCCTGATGCCTTCACACACACACACACACACACACACACACCCCTCAAGTCGTTCATGGAGACCCTCTCACACAGACGCAGTCACCTATCCTGATCCACACACACCAAAGCAACTCAGACCTAATGTTCTTAATATGTTGTTGTTTAATTGCTATGTTGTGTCCAACTCTTTGCAACTCCATGGCCTATAGGTTCCACTCTCCATGGGATTCTCCAGGCAAGAATACTGGAGTGGGTTGCTATGCCTTCCTCCAGGGGATCTTCCCGACCCAGGGATTAAACCTTTGTCTCTTACATCTCCTGCACTGGCAGGCCGGTTCTTTACCACTATCTCCACCTGGGAAGTCCTTGCTTAATATATTGGGTTACAATTACGGCCTTGTTTGATAAGAACTCTGTAGGTAAAAACTAACCCCCCAATACAAAGCCTCCCAATAGAAATCCTTCCACATTACAGATGTTTACCTGGGGACCCACACAGCGTCTGCAGCCTACTCTTCCTTCTCCAGTTGCTTCTGTAAAGGTCTGGAGAAGTTTGATTGCGCTTCCTACACCCAGGGTTTCAGTGACTCTGATGTGGGCACATTTGCTGGATTCTCCCCCTTGTCAGTAAAATCTTCTTTTCAGAATATTAGATTTGGACCATGTCTTCACACAAACCCAATTAACTCATTCTCTTGGAATCAGTGCTAGACATGGCTGAGCAAGCAGTGTCAACCGCAGGTGATACAGGCACTTGCTAGAGCCTGGCACAGGTAGGCGCTCAATAAATGTTAACTGCATGACTATATGAGGAAAGTATAAGGACGGCTCATGTGTATTGAGCTCTTATTGCGTCCTGGGCACCAGGTACTTTACCTGCAGAGCTGTGGTTCTCAATCCTGGCTGCACAGAATCACCGGGCAGATTTTTAAAAAATACTAATGCCAGGGGCCCACTCACAGGGATGTTGATTCAGTTGGTCCAGGTGTGGCCTGGGGACTAGACCCCCAAGTGATGCTGATTCGCAGACCCCTTAGAACTCCACAACAACCTCACTCTTACTGTTCCCCGTCAGCAGATGAGGTAACAGAGGCACAGAGAGGTTATATAACTTACCCAAGGGCACACAGCTATCAGTCCCGGAACTGTTGATTTTAAGCCCTCATCTATCTGAGGCAAGGAGTTGAGTCTCCCTCTGCCGCTCAGGAACGTCACTTCAATGCAAGGCTGCCCCCACTCCAGGAGCACACCTGGGCCCACCTGCCTCTCTATTCCCACTGCCTTGCTGCCCTTGCCCCACAGCTCTGAGCATCGACCCTTAGCACCTCCCTCTCAGGAATGGGGCTCTGCTGCCAGAGAGAAAGAGACAGTCTCTCATGGGCTTCATCCTCTGAGGACATCTGGGGAGGGAACTGGATGGTCACTGCTCTCATCTTGGCTGACCCAACTTATCTTCCAAACTGGAGAAGGACCTCCAAGCAGCACAGCACTGGGAGAAAGACTCGCCAGCTCTGGCTTCAAATCCCACTTCATCATTTAAAAGCTGCAGCTCTGGACAAGACACTCATCTCTCTGAGCCTTTTGGCACCTAACAGCGTCTGCAGCCTACTCTTCCTTCTCCAGTTGCTTCTGTAAGTAAATTGATCGCTTCCTACACCCAGGGTTTCAGTGACTCTGATGTGGGCACATTTGCTGGATTCTCCCCCTTGTCAGTAAAATCTTCTTTTCAGAATATTAGATTTGGACCATGTCTTCACACAAACCCAATTAACTCATTCTCTTGGAATCAGTGCTAGACATGGCTGAGCAAGCAGTGTCAACCGCAGGTGATACAGGCACTTGCTAGAGCCTGGCACAGGTAGGCGCTCAATAAATGTTAACTGCATGACTATATGAGGAAAGTATAAGGACGGCTCATGTGTATTGAGCTCTTATTGCGTCCTGGGCACCAGGTACTTTACCTGCAGAGCTGTGGTTCTCAATCCTGGCTGCACAGAATCACCGGGCAGATTTTTAAAAAATACTAATGCCAGGGGCCCACTCACAGGGATGTTGATTCAGTTGGTCCAGGTGTGGCCTGGGGACTAGACCCCCAAGTGATGCTGATTCGCAGACCCCTTAGAACTCCACAACAACCTCACTCTTACTGTTCCCCGTCAGCAGATGAGGTAACAGAGGCACAGAGAGGTTATATAACTTACCCAAGGGCACACAGCTATCAGTCCCGGAACTGTTGATTTTAAGCCCTCATCTATCTGAGGCAAGGAGTTGAGTCTCCCTCTGCCGCTCAGGAACGTCACTTCAATGCAAGGCTGCCCCCACTCCAGGAGCACACCTGGGCCCACCTGCCTCTCTATTCCCACTGCCTTGCTGCCCTTGCCCCACAGCTCTGAGCATCGACCCTTAGCACCTCCCTCTCAGGAATGGGGCTCTGCTGCCAGAGAGAAAGAGACAGTCTCTCATGGGCTTCATCCTCTGAGGACATCTGGGGAGGGAACTGGATGGTCACTGCTCTCATCTTGGCTGACCCAACTTATCTTCCAAACTGGAGAAGGACCTCCAAGCAGCACAGCACTGGGGAGAAAGACTCGCCAGCTCTGGCTTCAAATCCCACTTCATCATTTAAAAGCTGCGCAGCTCTGGACAAGACACTCATCTCTCTGAGCCTTTTGGCATCTACATCTGTAACACAGGAGGAATGCCACCTGCTTCAGAAGAGAGTTTTGAGAATGACCTGAGATAACAGACATAAAGTACTAAGCAAAGCATACAATGCTGCAAGCACAGTGGGTGTTGCTACTATAATTACTGTCAATGATACTAGCCTTCTTTTCTCCCCCCGAACTACTGTCTGTAATTGCCAAGAAAGGTAGGTTTGTGCAATTTTCCCTCTGGGTCTCAGTTTTCTCCCCTGCCTCATGAAGTGATACGATCTTTCAACTTCGTGGCAGTGAGGGTCAAATGCAGGTCTTCGCGTGAAAATCCTTTGTTAAGTGTAGCCTACTCGGATGTGAGGAACAACTGAAATGGACAGAGGGCTCCAAACAGGTGTCTGGGGACTGAGAGTTCTGTTTTTCTCAGATTCGTAAAATTTGAACATGCTGAAATGCTATAATGTGGCTAATGTAACTTCATGAACAGAATTTCCTGCCCCAGCCTGGAGATGGCTTGAATAAAATGGGGCTGCCCAAGGGGAGCTGGGACTTGCATATTGGTTTAACATTCTCACTCCATCCCCTCCTGACTCCAGGGCAGGCTAACTGCAGCTGCTGGAAGAAACAGCAACTAAACGATAGTAAGAGTGACCCATATTCACTGTAGCGTATTTGAATGACGGCCTCTAAAATGATAGGGACTCGAGACCTGTGAATCCGGCTTTATTTGGAATAAGGGTCTTTGGAAGATATAATTAGGGATCCTGAGATGAAGACACCATCCTGGATGACCCAGGAGGGCCTTAAATCCAATGACACACGTCCTTATAAGACACAGGGGAGATGAGACAGAGAGAAGGCAGAGGCAGAGACTGGAGTGACGCTGCCAAGGATGGCAGACAGCCCTCGGGGGTGGAAAAGGCAAAGCAAGACTCTCCTTGAGAGCCTCCACAGGCAGTGCAGCCCTGCCAACCCCTTGATTTTAGACATCTGTCTTCTAGAACTTTACCAGTTGGTGGTAATTTGTTACAACTGACAGGGAACCTAATACACACATTGAACACTTCCTGTATGCCAAATCTCATTCTGAGAACTGTGCCTGGACTGAGTCCGTGAGGAAGGTGTTGCGACCTGTATGCTGTCCATGCGGAGGCCAAGATGCAGAGGGACGAGGTCATAACAGCCCATAAGTGACAGAGACAAGATAAGGACCCAGGCTGGGTCCATGCTCCATAGCCCATCTGCTTAACCACAACGATGACTCACAAAGTGTGGTTCCTGGACCAGCAGCCTCAGCATCACCAGGGAGCTTACTAGTAACACAAATGCTCTGGTTCTTCTCCAGACCTCCTGGATCAGACACTGGGGGTTTTCGGATGTCGATGGCAGTGAGGGTCAAATGCAGGTCTTGTGAAAATCCTTTGTTAAGTGTAGCCTACTCGGATGTGAGGAACAATTTCCCAAACAGGTGTCTGGGGACTGAGAGTTCTGTTTTCTCAGATTCGTAAAATTTGAACATGCTGAAATGCTATAATGTGGCTAATGTAACTTCATGAACAGAATTTCCTGCCCCAGCCTGGAGATGGCTTGAATAAAATGGGGCTGCCCAAGGGGAGCTGGGACTTGCATATTGGTTTAACATTCTCACTCCATCCCCTCCTGACTCCAGGGCAGGCTAACTGCAGCTGCTGGAAGAAACAGCAACTAAACGATAGTAAGAGTGACCCATATTCACTGTAGCGTATTTGAATGACGGCCTCTAAAATGATAGGGACTCGAGACCTGTGAATCCGGCTTTATTTGGAATAAGGGTCTTTGGAAGATATAATTAGGGATCCTGAGATGAAGACACCATCCTGGATGACCCAGGAGGGCCTTAAATCCAATGACACACGTCCTTATAAGACACAGGGGAGATGAGACAGAGAGAAGGCAGAGGCAGAGACTGGAGTGACGCTGCCAAGGATGGCAGACAGCCCTCGGGGGTGGAAAAGGCAAAGCAAGACTCTCCTTGAGAGCCTCCACAGGCAGTGCAGCCCTGCCAACCCCTTGATTTTAGACATCTGTCTTCTAGAACTTTACCAGTTGGTGGTAATTTGTTACAACTGACAGGGAACCTAATACACACATTGAACACTTCCTGTATGCCAAATCTCATTCTGAGAACTGTGCCTGGACTGAGTCCGTGAGGAAGGTGTTGCGACCTGTATGCTGTCCATGCGGAGGCCAAGATGCAGAGGGACGAGGTCATAACAGCCCATAAGTGACAGAGACAAGATAAGGACCCAGGCTGGGTCCATGCTCCATAGCCCATCTGCTTAACCACAACGATGACTCACAAAGTGTGGTTCCTGGACCAGCAGCCTCAGCATCACCAGGGAGCTTACTAGTAACACAAATGCTCTGGTTCTTCTCCAGACCTCCTGGATCAGACACTGTGCAGGGGGGCCCAGCACCTTAGTGGTTTACCCAGCCCACCAGGGGATGATGCACACTCAAGTTTGAGACCCCTTGCCCTACACTGTGCTGCTGGAGGCCTAAGACCTGCACAGAGGCCAGCAGTCGGGCACTCATGAGCAGAAGCCAGGAGCCAGGACCAGGCAGCCAGCAGCAGAGGAGCTCCCCTGCAGGGGCAGAGATCCGGCACGGGGCACGGGGCACGGCAGGGCCCCCGCTGAGATGCGGCTTCCCTGGGATCACAGCAGCCACAGCAAACGGGCTGCTTCCCAGACAGGCTGATGGGAGGCCGAGTCCCCTGAGTGACTAGATCCCACTGACTGATAACAGGGAGGGGCAGCCAAGTGACCCAGCTGGGGAAAGGAGGCTGGTGGTCTGCAGATGCAGCGAGGCTGGGGAGGTCCAGCCTAGGGGCACTGGGCATGTCAGCGAGGGTTCCGCAGCCAGGAGAAAGCTTGTGGCCTCCAAGGGGAGGCCCCAGAGAACGCCTGTCCCAAGCAGGTGGAGCCCACCCCTTCCAGGAGAGGCGGCAACAGCTGTTTCCCTTTGCCCCGCTCTGGGCTTAAGGTGGCCTGAAAACTCTAGGTAAGTCCTCTTCGGTCACATGGGAAGCTGGGCCTCAGGGCTGACTTCTTCTACATGCCTACAAATGAGTCACCCAATCTTGTGAAGAAACCCTCCCTTGGTAAGTTTCCCAGGAAGGTTCAATTTCTCAATACTCTGTTATTATCTGTTTAGTTGTTTATGTCTCCCACTGCCTGTGAGCCCTTCAGGCCGGCAGGCATCCTGTTTCATGTTTGTATCTCCCAACTTCATCCCCATCCCTCGAGCACAAGGCTTTCCTGAGTTAGGCAGGAATTTGGCACTGATGGAGGAATGAATGAATGAATAATGCACACATAAGTAAATGAACGAGCTTAACTGATTCTGGACAGGAATGACTGTATGCCTGTCTTGCCATATCACATTCATTCTCGACAGATACAATCAATGGTTTTTGTCGTCAATTACAAAGAACTCCAATGACCACCAGTTATCCCACCAGCGCCATTTAGCTCAATATGCACTTAATACTCTAGCTCTCAGCTGACCCCACTGTTGAAGTGTCATGTAATCTTTTTTTTTTTTTTTTTACATTTATTTATTTATTTTTGGGGTGTGGGCGGGTCACTTCTATTGTTCTTTCATTTATCTTTGTTCATCCATCTTTGTTCTTTGGCCCGTGTGGGCCTCCCATCGCGGTAGCCTCTGTTGTCACAGAGCACTGGCTCTGGGCGCATGCGTTCCAGAGCCCCGGCTCGGTAATTGGACACATCGGTCCAGCCGGTCCACAGCACGTGGGATCTTCCCAGGCCAGGGATCGAACCGGCGCCCCTTGCACTGCAAGGCGGTGTCCTTACCCACTGGACCACCAGGGAAGCCCATGTCATGTTTTGGGGAGAATCTTCCCATGGCCAGGGACGAACCGCGCCTTGCACTGCAAGGCGGGGGTCCAGCCTAGGGGCACTGGGCATGTAGCAGTTCCGCAGCCAGGAGAAAGCTTGTGGCCTCCAAGGGAGGCCCCAGAGAACGCCTGTCCCAAGCAGGTGGAGCCCACCTTCCAGGAGAGCGGCAACAGCTGTTTCCCTTTGCCCCGCTCTGGGCTTAAGGTGGCCTGAAAACTCTAGGTAAGTCCTCTTGGTCACATGGGAAGCTGGGCCTCAGGGCTGACTTCTTCTACATGCCTACAAATGAGTCACCCAATCTTGTGAAGAAACCCTCCCTTGGTAAGTTTCCCAGGAAGGTTCAATTTCTCAATACTCTGTTATTATCTGTTTAGTTGTTTATGTCTCCCACTGCCTGTGAGCCCTTCAGGCCGGCAGGCATCCTGTTTCATGTTTGTATCTCCCAACTTCATCCCCATCCCTCGAGCACAAGGCTTTCCTGAGTTAGGCAGGAATTTGGCACTGATGGAGGAATGAATGAATGAATAATGCACACATAAGTAAATGAACGAGCTTAACTGATTCTGGACAGGAATGACTGTATGCCTGTCTTGCCATATCACATTCATTCTCGACAGATACAATCAATGGTTTTTGTCGTCAATTACAAAGAACTCCAATGACCACCAGTTATCCCACCAGCGCCATTTAGCTCAATATGCACTTAATACTCTAGCTCTCAGCTGACCCCACTGTTGAAGTGTCATGTAATCTTTTTTTTTTTTTTTTTACATTTATTTATTTATTTTTGGGGTGTGGGCGGGTCACTTCTATTGTTCTTTCATTTATCTTTGTTCATCCATCTTTGTTCTTTGGCCCGTGTGGGCCTCCCATCGCGGTAGCCTCTGTTGTCACAGAGCACTGGCTCTGGGCGCATGCGTTCCAGAGCCCCGGCTCGGTAATTGGACACATCGGTCCAGCCGGTCCACAGCACGTGGGATCTTCCCAGGCCAGGGATCGAACCGGCGCCCCTTGCACTGCAAGGCGGTGTCCTTACCCACTGGACCACCAGGGAAGCCCATGTCATGTAATCTTAATAGCCACACAGAGGCCTGATGTTAACTTTTCTGAGGGCTGCAATCTTCCAACCTTTTGGCTGACCCTTAAGCAGGAGGGCACAGAATGACCAGCCTTCTGAAAAATGCCTGCCTTGGCTCTCACCCACCGAGTTGGGAGTGCCATTCTAAAACACACTGATCTTTCAGACTTCAGACTGAATTCCAGCTGTCTCCACCTCCTCCCTCCCTGAGACAATGGTCTGGGTAGGGACTGTGAAAGGACGTATGCTTCCTCTGCTCGTATATACCGTCAGGTTCTTAAGCCGTGGCTGGAGACCTCGGGGAGGCTGCTTGTCACCTATCGGGGGCAAGACAGGATGGGACAGGCCAGCTCTTGTGGTCCTGGGAGCAGAAGGATAAGATTCCTGCTCCTCAGTGCATGCCCCACCCTCACCTCCAGCCTCATTATGTAAGGCATTGGGGTATGAGGGGCATCAATAGTGGGAGGAGCTTGAAAAAGTAACTCTGGAGCTTTCTAAGTCTCTAAGTGAGGTATGTCCTTGAGTATTTGAGTTCTTTCCCATGGCAGACGCCACATGGTCATGAAATCTACAGAGCTGCTGTGCTGTTCTTAGTCACTTCAGCCATGTCCAACTCTTTGTGATCCCATGGACTGAAGCCCTCCTGGTTTCTCTGTCCATGGGATTCTCCAGGCAAGAATACTGGAGTGGATTTCCAGGGGATCTTTCCAACCCAGGGATCAAACCCAGGTCTCCCATACTGCAGACAGATTCTTTAGTGTCTGAGTTGCTAACCACAGGCAATTTAGTCATAATCTACACTGCACGAGCCCCAGGGAATGCAGCCACAAGGGGAGGATGAACCTTGGAACAGGAAGCAGGAGTAGACCTCCCTGGTTTTCCCTCTATCTTGGTCCCAGTCAAAGGTTCCGGCATTGTCCGCAATCAGCACCCACTGGCCACTCGCATCTGGACTCTGGAAGATGAAGACTCACACTCTGGTCCCTGAGTAGTTCTCAGCCTAGCAGTACCCCCCACAGAGCCCTGACCCAGGTGCCTGAGCTGGAGGACTCGGCACAGTTAAACACGGTGGACCAAGCAGAGAACAAGCAAACCTACAGTCAGGAAAATAAGGGGTTTGTGAGTGGTCCTGGGGGATGCGAGCAATGGGACTCTTAGGTGACTCCACCATTAGAGCAGAAGCCAGATAAATACAGATTCAGAAGTGTAAAGCCAACATCAGCTCATTTACTCTCAGGACAATTTGATAAGGTGGGGACCACTGTACTCCCATTTTGCAGATGAACAGACCAAGGCTGAAGGAGATCAAAGTCACAGAGCTAGACTGGGGTGGTAGGGATTCATGTGTGGGTCTTCTGAGGTCCTTCCCAGCTCTTTTTACTCTTACTCACATTTTCACTCGGGACGCTGGAGACAGATTAAGGAGGGCCTTGAACGTCAAGCCCAGGAGACTAAAATTTATGCACCAGGCAATGGGGTGCCTTCAAAGGTTTCTGAGGAAGCTTGCTGCTGACCATTTTAGGAGGCATCCCCACTTCACCTCAAGCTGCTGCCCCTGGCAGTCGGGTTCCTTCCTTTCCCTTGCCAAGAAGAGGTTGGGCTGGGCGATTTGGAATGCGGAGCGAAGGCGGTCTTTTGGCAATAGCAGGAGACATACTTTTCCTGCAGCCTCTCAGCACTTGGCATGTTGTGCCCTGGGCAAAATCAAGCTGCCCTGGGAATGGCCTGGAGCGTCCCAACAGATGAGCTTGTGTGAATTTAGCCAGGGCAGGGATGAAGCCAGCAGAATGAGCTCATGGCTTCAGCAGGCACTGTGAAATCTTGCCTACGTTGACCAGGATGATGGAGGCCCAGAGACTGGGGGTAACCTCCAGAGCTGGGACGGACTGCAGTCCAGTGTCCCTGAGATGAGAAAACTTGAGGCCCAGACTGACGGTGTGACTTGCCCAGCATATCACGTTCCCACTCTCCAGGCCACTCTCACCCATTTCCCTAAGAAGGTAAGGCCTGGGGCTGTGCATGGTACACAGACGGCGCACCCAACATGGGGTTGGAGGCATAGTGGGGCTCTGCGGTCCACACATACGACGACTCGGTGCCATTGAAGAGGGGGAAATAAACGACGTCAGAAGTTTGTGCTCCCGCTGTTATCAAGCACGCTGCTCCTCTCTACAGATTTTCCTGCTCCACTGTGCAAAGACTTGCTCTCTGCGGGATGCTGGAGCCCCGTTTGGCTCTGAAATGGGATCGGAGCTTCAGGGAACAGCCAGAACAGATGGTGACCCTGAAGTCATATTATGAAACAGGCTGACTCTTGTTTAATCTAGATGAAAGTACAGCTTGATGGCCTCCAAATGTTAGCTGGAAGAAGAGCCCGTGCACCTCCAGAGTAACTGGAGAGGGAATCAGGCCTTCCAAGCAGGGTACCCAGGAGATGTCCCTGACTGGAGACCCAAAACTGACAGTGACCTTGCGGGGAGGACCTGAGGAGTTTCAGCCTTGAGGTTCGCTCAGCAAATGCAGGGGAAGGACATGGGATTCTGTGCCAGAGAGACCCACATGCAAGGCCTCATCCCTTACTTGCCGATGACCTTGGGCCAGTTTGTTTACTCCTCTGAGCCTTAGTTTCATTATCTAGACATAGAGATGACAATGACTGGTTCTCAGGGTGGAAGTGCATCAAGTGCTAAGCACATCTTGTTCATCTGTCTGTTCATTTATTCATTCACAAATATTCTCGAGCACCAACCCCTACGTGCCTGCTACTCCCACTGTGGGAGATTCACAGGTGAACACGACAGACGTGTCCACTGCCCTTGTGACCTGTAGGCTCTTTCTGGTTGGGTAGAACCACCACCTGGGGGCTTTCAAAGCCTGATGCTCGGCTCCACCCCAGTCAGGACCTCTGGCGGTGAGGCCCAGGCCTCAGTATGCTTTAAAAGCTCCCCGGTGATGCTGTTACATGCACAGGGTGAGGTTCACAGTTTTGGGGAGAGCCCTCACCCACCGAGGCCCTGCCATCTCAGTTTCTGTGCGGAGCACCTCACACAGCCCTGGAGGCAGGGCCTGGACTATCCCCTGTGCAGACGAGGGAGCCAACCCTCCTTCTGAGCAATTTTCCCAAGTCTCTCAGCTGAGACATGGGAGAACAGGGATTTGAAATCCATCTGATGTTTCTAAAGCTTAGTTGTAACCAGAGGCTGCCTGTACTTGTAACCACAGAAGAGACCCTCAGCATGTGTGAAGTCCTGTCCCCCATCTTTCCTCCCACATCCCTGAGGATGGGACATGCCTACAGTGAAATAGCGGCAAAATTTGGGAATTTGAGGGTGGTGAGACACCTGGACATCAGAAGACCCAGTTCTAGATCCAGTTCCTTCTATTTTAGCTGTAGGATTCTCATACAGCTATGTGTCCCTTGTTCTCTCTGAGCCTCTATCTGTCCCTCTATAATTTAGGAGAGCCAGAATAGAGGATCCTGAAAGTTCAACATTTTCTGGGTCCTCAAGGTTGCCAGTGGGTTGTTTTTTTTTTTGAAACTTTTATTTTGCCAGTGGGTTTTGATGGGAGCAAGGCGTCTGAGGGACACACAGACCCTAAAAAGAACACTCAGGGGCCCCAGCTATTCAAGGTGCATGAATGGTGAACTATGCCCTCTCCCACAAGGAGCCACTATGCGGCACGGACCACACTGGGTAGGAGGCTGCCTCCAAAGGGATTCTTAGAAACCTTGACCTCGAGTGGGACTGGTCAGTCTTCTGCATTTATTCATTCACAAATATTCTCGAGCACCAACCCCTACGTGCCTGCTACTCCCACTGTGGGAGATTCACAGGTGAACACGACAGACGTGTCCACTGCCCTTGTGACCTGTAGGCTCTTTCTGGTTGGGTAGAACCACCACCTGGGGGCTTTCAAAGCCTGATGCTCGGCTCCACCCCAGTCAGGACCTCTGGCGGTGAGGCCCAGGCCTCAGTATGCTTTAAAAGCTCCCCGGTGATGCTGTTACATGCACAGGGTGAGGTTCACAGTTTTGGGGAGAGCCCTCACCCACCGAGGCCCTGCCATCTCAGTTTCTGTGCGGAGCACCTCACACAGCCCTGGAGGCAGGGCCTGGACTATCCCTGTGCAGACGAGGGACCCAAACCCCTCCTTCTGAGCAATTTTCCCACGTCTCTCAGCTGAGACATGGGAGAACAGGGATTTGAAATCCATCTGATGTTTCTAAAGCTTAGTTGTAACCAGAGGCTGCCTGTACTTGTAACCACAGAAGAGACCCTCAGCATGTGTGAAGTCCTGTCCCCCATCTTTCCTCCCACATCCCTGAGGATGGGACATGCCTACAGTGAAATAGCGGCAAAATTTGGGAATTTGAGGGTGGTGAGACACCTGGACATCAGAAGACCCAGTTCTAGATCCAGTTCCTTCTATTTTAGCTGTAGGATTCTCATACAGCTATGTGTCCCTTGTTCTCTCTGAGCCTCTATCTGTCCCTCTATAATTTAGGAGAGCCAGAATAGAGGATCCTGAAAGTTCAACATTTTCTGGGTCCTCAAGGTTGCCAGTGGGTTGTTTTTTTTTTTGAAACTTTTATTTTGCCAGTGGGTTTTGATGGGAGCAAGGCGTCTGAGGGACACACAGACCCTAAAAAGAACACTCAGGGGCCCCAGCTATTCAAGGTGCATGAATGGTGAACTATGCCCTCTCCCACAAGGAGCCACTATGCGGCACGGACCACACTGGGTAGGAGGCTGCCTCCAAAGGGATTCTTAGAAACCTTGACCTCGAGTGGGACTGGTCAGTCTTCTGCATGTATATGCATTAATAGCATTTTTCACATTCCACCCAACCTTCCCATGCTCATGCACCCCACACATGTATTCCTGGAAAGGTAAGTGAGGATGGAGAGAGGGAAGCTTCTCATAGTCACCAACCCACATACATCTATTCATGCAGCTAGTTTTTACTGAGCACTGACTGTAGGGCAGCTCTGTTCTAGGGGCTGGGCATCCAGCGGTGACCGACAAGTCCCTTCCCTCGTGGAGCTGAAAGTTCTAGTCAAGAGCAACGGAGAGCAGCTCTCTCCATCTTATCAATAGCTAAAGACACATCCACAGCCTCTCCCACACACAAGTGCATTAGGTAACTATCAAGGGAGGAAATGTTTATACAAGAATGGGTTCTGGCAGCCACTACAATAATTTCAAGCCTCTCCCACAAGTTGGGGAATCTCAAGTCTATATATAACGTTATCTCCACTAAAGCATCCTGTCATGAGAGGGAGGGGACCCTATACCTGAGGGCCCAGGCTTAGCCAAAGAGCCCCCCACCCCCAGAGCTCGGAAATTTAATTAAAGTCTCCTGCTCTACTGTCCAAAGCACTTAAGTTTTGCACTCCTCTCCATAATAATTGTGGGTTGTTTGGTATAGAAATGTTCTGAATTATTTCCCAGTTGTCCTTGGACTCCCCCAAGTTACCGACCGCTGAGTAAAATGGATGCGGGAAATAAACACGGTGGCTTTGCATGCCTCTGTCACAGAGCAAGGACCATGAGCACAGCCTGCTTCTGTAAAGGAAGGGCCGGGACAGGAACGGGTAACATGTCACTCTTCTCCCACCATCTCTAGAGGAACTGCTCCCCAAGTGAAAATATCTAAAACCTTTCCATCGCGTTATTTCCAAGACTTTCCTATTCCCTCACAGGAGGATTCAGCATTGTGCTTGTGCATCCACGTTCTAAATACAGACATCCAGAGGGAGAAATCAGAAGAGATCATAATCAGATATCCGGATGAGCCTCAGAGCTGGTCCAACCCCTTCATTTCGGACAGGAAGAAGCTTTTCAGAGCCAAGACTAACTGCAGAGGGCAATTCTTAGAATCCTTTCCCCGTGACCTTCACAGCCTCTCAGATGGGCAGTTGTGACGGCCTGGGAGGCTCTGGGTAGCCAAGATGGAACCAGAGACTCTGCTCTGGGCTCTGAAAATGAAGACATTCGGCCGTAGCTTGAGAGCAGCCCACATTTGCAAATACTAAACAAGTGAAACCATTTTGGGCTTCCCTGATGGTCCAGTGGGTAAAGAGTCCGCCTTACAGTGCAAGGGGCACCGGTTCGATCCCTGGTCTAGGAAGATCCCATGTGCTACGGAGCAGCTGGACCATTGTGTCCAATTATGAGCCAGCGCTCTGGAGTGCATGCACCCAGAGCCGGTGCTCTGCAGTGAGAGAGGCGACGGCAAGGGGAGGAAATGTTTATACAAGAATGGGTTCTGGCAGCCACTACAATAATTTCAAGCCTCTCCCACAAGTTGGGGAATCTCAAGTCTATATATAACGTTATCTCCACTAAAGCATCCTGTCATGAGAGGGAGGGGACCCTATACCTGAGGGCCCAGGCTTAGCCAAAGAGCCCCCCACCCCCAGAGCTCGGAAATTTAATTAAAGTCTCCTGCTCTACTGTCCAAAGCACTTAAGTTTTGCACTCCTCTCCATAATAATTGTGGGTTGTTTGGTATAGAAATGTTCTGAATTATTTCCCAGTTGTCCTTGGACTCCCCCAAGTTACCGACCGCTGAGTAAAATGGATGCGGGAAATAAACACGGTGGCTTTGCATGCCTCTGTCACAGAGCAAGGACCATGAGCACAGCCTGCTTCTGTAAAGGAAGGGCCGGGACAGGAACGGGTAACATGTCACTCTTCTCCCACCATCTCTAGAGGAACTGCTCCCCAAGTGAAAATATCTAAAACCTTTCCATCGCGTTATTTCCAAGACTTTCCTATTCCCTCACAGGAGGATTCAGCATTGTGCTTGTGCATCCACGTTCTAAATACAGACATCCAGAGGGAGAAATCAGAAGAGATCATAATCAGATATCCGGATGAGCCTCAGAGCTGGTCCAACCCCTTCATTTCGGACAGGAAGAAGCTTTTCAGAGCCAAGACTAACTGCAGAGGGCAATTCTTAGAATCCTTTCCCCGTGACCTTCACAGCCTCTCAGATGGGCAGTTGTGACGGCCTGGGAGGCTCTGGGTAGCCAAGATGGAACCAGAGACTCTGCTCTGGGCTCTGAAAATGAAGACATTCGGCCGTAGCTTGAGAGCAGCCCACATTTGCAAATACTAAACAAGTGAAACCATTTTGGGCTTCCCTGATGGTCCAGTGGGTAAAGAGTCCGCCTTACAGTGCAAGGGGCACCGGTTCGATCCCTGGTCTAGGAAGATCCCATGTGCTACGGAGCAGCTGGACCATTGTGTCCAATTATGAGCCAGCGCTCTGGAGTGCATGCACCCAGAGCCGGTGCTCTGCAGTGAGAGAGGCCACTGCAATGGGAGGCCCACACAGGCCAAAGAATAAAGATGGATGAAAATAAATACAAATAAAAAAGGCATGATGGGGAAAAGGAAAAAAAAAAAAAACAACATTCCACTTCTTCAACCAGAAGCTCATGTTCTAAAAGGGGAGGGGGAGACGCTGAAATGGCACCTCCTACTCTAGACAGTTAAACCTGAAATAAAATTAGAAAATGTGTCACATGGAAAGACTCTGCAGTGAGAAATGGTTTCTTTTTCCCTCCCTTTTTCGTCCTGTGAGAGAGTGAGTAATTTGGCATTTTAACTCGACAGGGAAGGAGACACTCTGTGGTCACCATTCTGTAACAAATACACACAGCCATTGAACACAGTTCTGTATCTTGACCTGTGGGAAAAGATGTCAGTGAAGGATGGGAACTGAACTGAGCACTGCTGAGTTGAATCAACTTCCTGAGCTGCGCAAAGTTTGGGCACAGTGACGCAGATATCCTAGAAAGTTCCAGCCAACAGTCCATTTAGGGTTCATCTGGCTTAACTCCTTCACTTCTAGGATATGGAAACTGAGGCCCAAAGAGAGCCAGTGATTGGCCCAAGACAAAAGAGCAGAGCCCCTCTGTTGCCATATTTGCCGCTAGCATGCTGGAGCCTCTGTGTGGTTGGTGGTGACCTGGATGAATACAGCAGGCTTCCACTGAGTTGTTCATTTAAGAAGCATTGACCTAGTATCTTTTAGACCCAGGGATGGGTTGAGGTGCTGGGGGTGCAAGGAAAAATCACCTTGTTCCAGACTCTCAGGGTGCCCCCTCAACCTTCCAGCCACCCTGGAAGGACATAAGGAGGAATATTCTAGGAGATGAGGCCAAAACAGCATACTGGTAGGACTTCAGAGGGTCTCAAAGGCCAGGCTAAGAAATGTTAAAGTCATTTTCTATGACCCCTGTAACAAATGACTGCAAATTAGGTGGACTTAAAACAACATGAATGTATTAGGGTCGCCTTACAGTGCAAGGCACCGGTTCGATCCCTGGTCTAGGAAGATCCCATGTGCTACGGAGCAGCTGGACCATTGTGTCCAATTATGAGCCAGCGCTCTGGAGTGCATGCACCCAGAGCCGGTGCTCTGCAGTGAGAGAGGCCACTGCAATGGGAGGCCCACACAGGCCAAAGAATAAAGATGGATGAAAATAAATACAAATAAAAAAGGCATGATGGGGAAAAGGAAAAAAAAAAAAAACAACATTCCACTTCTTCAACCAGAAGCTCATGTTCTAAAAGGGGAGGGGGAGACGCTGAAATGGCACCTCCTACTCTAGACAGTTAAACCTGAAATAAAATTAGAAAATGTGTCACATGGAAAGACTCTGCAGTGAGAAATGGTTTCTTTTTCCCTCCCTTTTTCGTCCTGTGAGAGAGTGAGTAATTTGGCATTTTAACTCGACAGGGAAGGAGACACTCTGTGGTCACCATTCTGTAACAAATACACACAGCCATTGAACACAGTTCTGTATCTTGACCTGTGGGAAAAGATGTCAGTGAAGGATGGGAACTGAACTGAGCACTGCTGAGTTGAATCAACTTCCTGAGCTGCGCAAAGTTTGGGCACAGTGAACGCAGATATCCTAGAAAGTTCCAGCCAACAGTCCATTTAGGGTTCATCTGGCTTAACTCCTTCACTTCTAGGATATGGAAACTGAGGCCCAAAGAGAGCCAGTGATTGGCCCAAGACAAAAGAGCAGAGCCCCTCTGTTGCCATATTTGCCGCTAGCATGCTGGAGCCTCTGTGTGGTTGGTGGTGACCTGGATGAATACAGCAGGCTTCCACTGAGTTGTTCATTTAAGAAGCATTGACCTAGTATCTTTTAGACCCAGGGATGGGTTGAGGTGCTGGGGGTGCAAGGAAAAATCACCTTGTTCCAGACTCTCAGGGTGCCCCCTCAACCTTCCAGCCACCCTGGAAGGACATAAGGAGGAATATTCTAGGAGATGAGGCCAAAACAGCATACTGGTAGGACTTCAGAGGGTCTCAAAGGCCAGGCTAAGAAATGTTAAAGTCATTTTCTATGACCCCTGTAACAAATTACTGCAAATTACGTGGACTTAAATCAACATGAATGTATTATTGGGTTGGCCAAAAAGTTTTGGATTTTGCATCTCTTATGGAAAAATCCAAACGAATGTATTGGCCAACCCAATACCTTACTATTTTGTAGGTCAGAAGTCCAACACAGGTCTTGGATAAAATGTAAGCAGATGGTGCTCTTTTCTGGAAGCTTTAAAGAAAAACTTTTTTTTTTGCTTTTTCCAGGATCCAGAGGCTACATGTCCTCATTGGTTCTTGGACCTTTCCTCCATCTTCAACACCAGCAAAGTCCACTGACCTAGTCCTTTCTCACGTCAGCTCCCTCTCCCGCTTCTAAGCACGCTTGTGATGACACTGGCCCACCTGAGTAAGCCGGAGTCCTCTCCTTCCTGAAGGTAAGGTGATTATCAATATTACTTCTATCTGCATACTAATTTCCCTTTGGTAACCTAGCATGTTCATAGTTCCTTGGGGATTAGGATGTGGACACGTGTGGAGGGCCAGTACTCTGCCTGTCACAGCAGGTTAGCATGGGAAGACAACAGAAGGTTCTAAGGCAGGGGGTGATATAGTAAGAGCTGGTTTTATACCACTGCTCAAACTTCCACATGCATGTGAGTCGCCAGAGATCCTGTTAAAATGTGGATTCTGCTGCGTTGGGTCTGTGGAGTTTGGGAGAATCTGGGGCACACTTGAGTGGCAAGAAGTAAGACTCCTGAGGCTGCAAGGGGGGGCCCCATAAATGATTGGCCCAAGACAAAGAGCAGAGCCCCTCTGTTGCCATATTTGCCGCTAGCATGCTGGAGCCTCTGTGTGGTTGGTGGTGACCTGGATGAATACAGCAGGCTTCCACTGAGTTGTTCATTTAAGAAGCATTGACCTAGTATCTTTTAGACCCAGGGATGGGTTGAGGTGCTGGGGGTGCAAGGAAAAATCACCTTGTTCCAGACTCTCAGGGTGCCCCCTCAACCTTCCAGCCACCCTGGAAGGACATAAGGAGGAATATTCTAGGAGATGAGGCCAAAACAGCATACTGGTAGGACTTCAGAGGGTCTCAAAGGCCAGGCTAAGAAATGTTAAAGTCATTTTCTATGACCCCTGTAACAAATTACTGCAAATTACGTGGACTTAAATCAACATGAATGTATTATTGGGTTGGCCAAAAAGTTTTGGATTTTGCATCTCTTATGGAAAAATCCAAACGAATGTATTGGCCAACCCAATACCTTACTATTTTGTAGGTCAGAAGTCCAACACAGGTCTTGGATAAAATGTAAGCAGATGGTGCTCTTTTCTGGAAGCTTTAAAGAAAAACTTTTTTTTTTGCTTTTTCCAGGATCCAGAGGCTACATGTCCTCATTGGTTCTTGGACCTTTCCTCCATCTTCAACACCAGCAAAGTCCACTGACCTAGTCCTTTCTCACGTCAGCTCCCTCTCCCGCTTCTAAGCACGCTTGTGATGACACTGGCCCACCTGAGTAAGCCGGAGTCCTCTCCTTCCTGAAGGTAAGGTGATTATCAATATTACTTCTATCTGCATACTAATTTCCCTTTGGTAACCTAGCATGTTCATAGTTCCTTGGGGATTAGGATGTGGACACGTGTGGAGGGCCAGTACTCTGCCTGTCACAGCAGGTTAGCATGGGAAGACAACAGAAGGTTCTAAGGCAGGGGGTGATATAGTAAGAGCTGGTTTTATACCACTGCTCAAACTTCCACATGCATGTGAGTCGCCAGAGATCCTGTTAAAATGTGGATTCTGCTGCGTTGGGTCTGTGAGTGGGAGAATCTGCATTTCTATCAAGTCCCCAGGTAATGCTGACACTGCTGGTTGGTGGGCCACACTTGAGTGGCAAGAAGCTAGAAGACTCCTGAGGCTGCAATATAAGGGGAGGGTGGAGAGAACGGAGGCCAGGGGACACACCTGTTTGCCGAAAACTAGAACATAACAAGTCAGCACTAGGACTGTGCAGCTGGAAGGGGAGAAACAGCTGGCTGACCCAACAGCATGTGACCCAGTTTGAACTGCAGGGATTTACGTTGAGTTTTACGCTTTTAGGCTCTCTGTTCTACAGGATGCAATGGTTATAACTTGCTAGCACTGGAAAAGCGTACCTTCACTTTCTTTTGTGAAATGTATTTCACCCCTGACGTATCTTGCATGCAGCCCCCGCTCCCACCTCGCTGGGGCCCTCCACCAGCAACAGCATCCCCCTCATCGCAGTGGGTGGCTGTGGGTGGTCCTCCGGCAGAGCTGGAGGTTCACATAGATGCTGCAATGATCCAGGGTTCCTACTGCTGGGCTTTCACTAAGATCTCCACAGTCCTAGGCTTTGAATGATTCTTTCATAAATGTATTCAAACGCTCATTGTGTCCACTTGGTGCCACATCAGATGCTGAGGAAACACGGATAAATAACATAGGGTTCCTGCCCTCAAGGGACTCACAGAAATGTGGGAGCAGGAAGGAAAGAGGTACTGAATGGGTCACGAATTACAGGCCTCATGCTTCCTCACTACTGCTCATAGTAGGAATTATTGCCCCAATTGACAGACAAGGAAAATAAGGATAAGAGAGGTCGCTCAACAAGGGGCAGCAGAGCTGACATATGAACCCAGGACGTGGGCTCCCACAGCTTCCTCTGTCCTTTGCCCTGTTGTAATTTTCTCCTTTCAGTTAGAAACGGCACAGTGGAACTAAGCAGGGAGGTCGCCTCAAAGCAATGGAAGACAACAGAAGGTTCTAAGGCAGGGGGTGATATAGTAAGAGCTGGTTTTATACCACTGCTCAAACTTCCACATGCATGTGAGTCGCCAGAGATCCTGTTAAAATGTGGATTCTGCTGCGTTGGGTCTGTGAGTGGGAGAATCTGCATTTCTATCAAGTCCCCAGGTAATGCTGACACTGCTGGTTGGTGGGCCACACTTGAGTGGCAAGAAGCTAGAAGACTCCTGAGGCTGCAATATAAGGGGAGGGTGGAGAGAACGGAGGCCAGGGGACACACCTGTTTGCCGAAAACTAGAACATAACAAGTCAGCACTAGGACTGTGCAGCTGGAAGGGGAGAAACAGCTGGCTGACCCAACAGCATGTGACCCAGTTTGAACTGCAGGGATTTACGTTGAGTTTTACGCTTTTAGGCTCTCTGTTCTACAGGATGCAATGGTTATAACTTGCTAGCACTGGAAAAGCGTACCTTCACTTTCTTTTGTGAAATGTATTTCACCCCTGACGTATCTTGCATGCAGCCCCTGCTCCCACCTCGCTGGGGCCCTCCACCAGCAACAGCATCCCCCTCATCGCAGTGGGTGGCTGTGGGTGGTCCTCCGGCAGAGCTGGAGGTTCACATAGATGCTGCAATGATCCAGGGTTCCTACTGCTGGGCTTTCACTAAGATCTCCACAGTCCTAGGCTTTGAATGATTCTTTCATAAATGTATTCAAACGCTCATTGTGTCCACTTGGTGCCACATCAGATGCTGAGGAAACACGGATAAATAACATAGGGTTCCTGCCCTCAAGGGACTCACAGAAATGTGGGAGCAGGAAGGAAAGAGGTACTGAATGGGTCACGAATTACAGGCCTCATGCTTCCCTCACTACTGCTCATAGTAGGAATTATTGCCCCAATTGACAGACAAGGAAAATAAGGATAAGAGAGGTCGCTCAACAAGGGGCAGCAGAGCTGACATATGAACCCAGGACGTGGGCTCCCACAGCTTCCTCTGTCCTTTGCCCTGTTGTAATTTTCTCCTTTCAGTTAGAAAAACGGCACAGTGGACAACAGCGGGGTAAGCTAGCGGGTATTCTCTTATGCTGTTGCAGGGAATATAAATTACTATACCTTTCCAAAAAATGCAATGAAAAACTTAAACAAAATCAGGCAAGCACTAGACCCAAAGGTTTTAGGAGTTTGTGCTAAGAAATAATCACTGAAGTGGTCAAATACAGAGCTACAAGAAAAGGGCCATCACAGTAATGTTTATGGAAGTGAACAATTGGAAACAGTCTAAAAGATTAAAAGAAACCTAGTTTACTTAGGGGACATCCACATAATGAAACACTATTTCAGTTGCAAAGGATTTAGGGAAGAATATTCAATGTTCCAGAGGAAGTGTCTAGATAATTGTAAAGGGAAAAATTGCCAAGCAACAAAACACAATGTACCAAATGATCTACTCATGTTATAACATATGTGCCTATTTAGGCATGGAAAATAAACTTGAAAAATAGTCCACAAATGTTAGCAGGGTTTGTCTCTGAGTCATGAGATAATGTGACCATTTTTTCCAATCTAGAATTGTAAATAACCATTATTTTTATTATCAAACTATTTTAATGTTATTGAAAAATGTAAATCTCTTCTTTTAAAGCTTGCTTACCACCCTCTGTCTCTCCCTTCTTCTGGTATAAATAGAGTCCCTGCTTCAGTGATGCAGAGGCTTGCTTGCATTCACACTGGAACACTCAGAACAAGCTCCATAGCATTCAAGCCAGCTGCTGCACGCTGGTATCTACTACTAGACTAGGAGTCCCTCTAGGACAAGCACTGGGTTCAACGTGGCTCTTTAGTCATCTCGCTGCCCACCCCAATGGGCCTTAGAGTGGGAAGCAGCTAGGAAATACAGGAGGAAGACAGAAATGTATAGTAGTAGCCAGAACACAGAACAGGGCCAAAATTTTGAGGACCTCAGCCGACATTTGCTTTGGGAGGAGATGTAGTTGCAAAGACTTACCACTGGTGAAGGCAGCTTCTAAACTGGGCCCTCTTTGAGTCCCTCAGTGACAGGAGGGATGACTCCCCAGAGAGATATAAGGCAGGGCTGCTCTCTGCAAGCCAGACTCTAGCCAAGCTCCCAAAACTGAAAAAGGGACTTTCCTATAAAGGCCCTTTGAACAGTTTTCTGCCCTGTCCAGTTCTTTAAGTCATCCATGTAATAAGGCATGTAACCAGTGTTAGATGAACTGGACTGGATAAAGTTGGGTTGGGATGGATTGCACTGGATTAGGTTGAGCTGAATTGAATTGATTCTGATTGGAAATCAGGGGTGGGCTGCACTCATTAGGTGACCTTAGCCTCATGTCGTACCTCATTAGATCTTGCCCAGAAAGAGGTCTGGGCCTTCTCCAGGTTCTGTTCTAACCCTCGCCTTTTTTACTCTCTTGAATTAGAGTAGATAGGAGGAAGGTGGTCAGTCAGCAAGCTGGACCCCTCCCAACACATCTCTGGACTCTGTGTCGACAGCAATAATTCAGGCCACAACTCGTTCCTCTGACTTTGAAGCCTTAATTGCTTATCTGTTCTCCTTACTGTATATTAAGGTCTAAAATTGAACCGTTTCTCGGGGGGCTATTCTGGGTTTTCACTGCTGCCACAGGCTCTTCTCTAGTTGCAGGGAGTAGGGGCTACTCTCTAGTTGAGGTGAGCAGGTTTCTTGTTGCGGTGACTTCTCTTATTGTGGAACTCAGGCTCTAGGGCACACGGGCTTCAGTAGTTGTGGCACGTGGGCTCAATAGTTGTAGCTCTGAGGCTCTAGAGCACAGGCTCAATAGTTGTGGCTCATGGGCTTAGTTGCTCCGCAGCATGTGGGATCTTCCTGGATCAGGGATTGAACCCATGTCCCTCACATTGGCAGGTGAACTCTTGACCACTGAGCTACCAAGGAAGCCCCTTAAATTGAATCTTATTGTAAGATTACTTCACTTTTTATAACCCTCACCCACCCACCACCACTACAACACTCCAGTATCCAATCATATCATGAGAAAATTATGTGATAAATCAGTCTATGCTACGGAATTCATGGCTTAGTGAAGAAGGAAAAAGTAACTTCCCTTGTCAGATTTTAAGATATATTACAAAATAATAATTATCATGACCATGTGGAATTTTTAAAAAACATAACACATATGCACAAGAATAGTATAAAAATTACACAAAAAATTCTATCATGAAAAGGAAACTTTTATATGACAACCAGAAGTAATGCTATGATGGAAGAATAGTTTACATTTTAATGAGTATGTCAAGGAATCCACTTTGGAAAAGAACTGACCTCAGAATACACTCTATGTAATCTATTTAATCAATGGTCTATTTTAAATGGATCAAGCTATAGACATTCAAGGAGAAACTGAAAATAAGCTCATATATTAAGCTAACAGAGAAAGATAAATGCACAGCTTGTAACAAAACAGAGGCTTTCAGGTATGAGTGGGATAAGCTAGAAAATAAACTGTTTACACAAATAGAGGTAATGGAAAAAAAAGAGCAAAGTCACATTAGTGTAAATTCTAGCCTAACTAGTTATTAAAGTCATTCAAATAAAACTAAAAACCCTATAATGTGTCCTGATTACTCAGCCATGGCCACTCCACAGTGGGCAGAGCTGGGGAAGAATCAAGATGACTTAGACACCGCACAGGACATGGTAAATGGGTGCATTCTCTCTAGACCACAAGTTGGACCTGCCCATTACTACCCTTTTTGATTCACTGAGTTAGGAGAGCACCCACTCTGTGCCAGACCCTTGCTAAGTTCTGGGATTCAGAGTCTGGACAAGACCCAGTCCCTGCCTCATAGAACTCCCTGTGTAGGAGGGGAAGCAGATGGGTAATCAACCGTCATGGTCCAGCTGGGGAAGCCCTGGGACTGAGAGATGGTGATAGATAATGTTAGGCCATGTTCTTCCAACATGCCTGGAAGAACAGGAGGGCTTCCCAGAAAGGAATCTTAAACGATGAATGAGAGGATGGATGCCAGTGAACAAGGAAAAAGGCATTCTCAAAAAAGGGGCTGGGTACACTGAATATCTCATCCAGAAACCTGCCAGCAAGTGGGTGGTGTGAACCCAAGTCCAGAGGGACTGCATGTGAGAGGAGAAGGGGAAGGAGCCAGAGGCCAGACCACAAGGTAGATTTAGAGGCAAGGAGCATGACTCCATCCTAGGTGCATAGAAAAGCCAGCAAGAGCAATTAAACTGAGGGGCAAAATGATTTGATTTGTTTCCCAGAAAGACCCATCTAAATACGTACTAAGAACTATCCAACTTTTGTCTGTTGGGACAACCAGAAGTAATGCTTTTACATTTTAATGAGTATGTCAAGGAATCCACTTTGGAAAAGAACTGACCTCAGAATACACTCTATGTAATCTATTTAATCAATGGTCTATTTTAAATGGATCAAGCTATAGACATTCAAGGAGAAACTGAAAATAAGCTCATATATTAAGCTAACAGAGAAAGATAAATGCACAGCTTGTAACAAAACAGAGGCTTTCAGGTATGAGTGGGATAAGCTAGAAAATAAACTGTTTACACAAATAGAGGTAATGGAAAAAAAAGAGCAAAGTCACATTAGTGTAAATTCTAGCCTAACTAGTTATTAAAGTCATTCAAATAAAACTAAAAACCCTATAATGTGTCCTGATTACTCAGCCATGGCCACTCCACAGTGGGCAGAGCTGGGGAAGAATCAAGATGACTTAGACACCGCACAGGACATGGTAAATGGGTGCATTCTCTCTAGACCACAAGTTGGACCTGCCCATTACTACCCTTTTTGATTCACTGAGTTAGGAGAGCACCCACTCTGTGCCAGACCCTTGCTAAGTTCTGGGATTCAGAGTCTGGACAAGACCCAGTCCCTGCCTCATAGAACTCCCTGTGTAGGAGGGGAAGCAGATGGGTAATCAACCGTCATGGTCCAGCTGGGGAAGCCCTGGGACTGAGAGATGGTGATAGATAATGTTAGGCCATGTTCTTCCAACATGCCTGGAAGAACAGGAGGGCTTCCCAGAAAGGAATCTTAAACGATGAATGAGAGGATGGATGCCAGTGAACAAGGAAAAAGGCATTCTCAAAAAGGGACTGGGTACACTGAATATCTCATCCAGAAACCTGCCAGCAAGTGGGTGGTGTGAACCCAAGTCCAGAGGGACTGCATGTGAGAGGAGAAGGGGAAGGAGCCAGAGGCCAGACCACAAGGTAGATTTAGAGGCAAGGAGCATGACTCCATCCTAGGTGCATAGAAAAGCCAGCAAGAGCAATTAAACTGAGGGGCAAAATGATTTGATTTGTTTCCCAGAAAGACCCATCTAAATACGTACTAAGAACTATCCAACTAGTCTGTTATTTGATGGGCAAATCTGTATGGGAGAACCTAGTTAAAGGAAATAATCCCCAAAGAAAACAAAGGCCATTTGTCTGAAGATGTTCCCCACAGCACTATCACAGTGACAAAATGGACCACGTCTAAGTGGCCAACTCTGGACAAATAAGGCATGACCACACCCTTAAGGTGCTCTCATAGGAAAAAGAGATAAATAAGCATATTACCAGCACAGGGTGGGACGACGGCTGGTGCTAGAGAGATGATGAAGGGGTCCGTTGGTTTTGTGGTAAGACCCATCAGCTGGGGAGATCCAGGAAAGGCTTCCTGGAAGAGGTGCTGTTTAGGCTGGGAGGTAGAATTAAATCCTAAAGAGAAACAGGGTGAGGAAGTGTCCTCTAGACAGGGAGATTCGTTCACGCCTTGTGCACAGTCAAGGAGACTAGAAAATCCCAAATGTACATGGGGAACTGTGAGTGGTCCAGAGTGCCAGGGGTTTTCGACCTCAGATTTGCTCTAAAACACATAAGAAGGACTTTATGCCACCACAGACACTCTCAGCTGTTGAGAAAACCAAACATTTAGCCGGTAATTAAAATACTACAATCATTCATATTCATCACAACTTCTAATAGTAAGTGGGCAACAGAAGTTCACTATAGGCTGGAGGCCAGTGATGTAAAATCTTAGGTGTGACTCTTACTCCCTTCTCTCTCACTCAGGAAAACACATCTGCTGTCTGCCAGCAAGGGTAAGATGATCAGAGGGGAATCCTGAACCTGCCCCGATGAGCATTCAGAGTTTCCCCCAGAAAAGATCTACAAGAAGCACATGAAGAGACGCTCAATATCATTAGTCATTAGGGACATGCAAATCAAAACCACAGTAAGGGGCTTCCCTGGTGGCCCACTGGGTAAGGACACCGCCTTGCAGTGCAGGGGGGCACGGGTCCGATCCCTGGCCTGGGAAGATTCCACGTGCTGCGGCGCGGCTGGACCGATGTGTCCAATTACCGAGCCAGAGCTGTGGAGCACATGTGCCCAGAGCCGGTGCTCTGCGACAACAGAGGCCACTGCGATGGGAGGCCCACACAGGCCAAAGAACAAAGATAAATGAATGAAAGATCAATAGAAGTGGCCAAATATATATACATATAAAGATGGATGGAAATAAAAATGATGACTGAGAGGCAAAAAAAAAAGAAAACCACAGTAAGTTACCATCAAGATGAATGAAATCTAAAACATAGAAAATAATAAGTGTTGGCAAGGATATGAAAAAATTGGAACCCTTGTACACTGCTGGTGGGAATGTGAAATGGTTTAGCCACTTTAGACAACAGTTAAAGAATTCCCCAAAATTTAAGCCTGGGAATTATGATATAACCCAGCAATTCCACTGTTAGGTATACAACCCAAATAATTGAAAACAAGTACTCAAACTGTTATACCCAAATGTCATAAAACCACTAATCATAATAACCAAAAGGCAGAAACAACCCAAATGGCTCCATCAATGGAAGAATGGATAAACAAATTGCAGTATATCCATATAATGGAACATCTGTTGTTGCTGTTCAGTCTCTCAGCTGTTTGACTCTTTGCGACCCCACAGACTGCAGCATACCAGGTTTCCATGTCCTTCACCATCTCCCACAAAAGTTTTCAGTCATAAAAAAATGAAGTGCTAATACACGCTACAACATCAATGAATCTCAAAAAACATGACGCTAAGTGAAAGAAATCAGACACAAAAGTTGACATGGTGGACAAGGGGCGCATCGACAAGGGTTCCTTTAAATAGGGTGGGCCAGGAAACCCTCAGGAGCTGAGAAGTCTCAGGACTTTGGACCTCGCTCATTTCCTCCTCTGAAGCACAGTCCCAGAACCCAGATTCCAGAGTGACTGCGAGGACTGGGTGAATGAAGCACGAACATATCACACCTGTGAAGTGGTTTACAAGCATTTGCCTTATTAAACTTCATGCAAGATTTGACTCACTGGAAGATATTCAGCATCTGGGAAGAGTCTCTCCCAGAGGGACAGAGAATATTCATTAGTTACCCATCAATTGCAAATGGCCCTCTCCAGGTCCTTTTCATCTCCAGAGGGCTTCCTGGCACTCCCTTGTTACCTAAGGATAAGAACAGGACTTCCTCTGTACCAGAAAAACAGCCCTGACCTGCTATGGAGGGAGTCAGCCTACAAAAGCAGGAGGAGAAACACCAAAGTTGCTTTCGCCAGAACCTTCTTCATTTTGGGAAGGGGGTTCCAGCAAAGCTCACAAAAAGACCACAGAATCTGAAGCTGCCCTCTGCCACTGAGTTGGCAGTACCCTATATCACATGCAAAATTGCAACGTTCTAGCGTGGGTCACAGGGCTGAGAAACTAAAACTGTGCTCCAACTGCCCTTTGATCTGTAAGAAATGCCAGGCTGGACACTCTGGCAGGAAAAGCTGTCGTGGTCTTTGAATCTTGCTCCCAAGGAGACATGGTCTGGGCTGTCCCAGGCTTTCTCTGGCACACAGAGTTAACTACACCCACCCAGGCAGTCCTCAGTTTCTTTCAGAGGGACGGAGGTTGTCCCCCTCCCCCATTTCCCCCCACAATGCGCTCTTGCTCTATTGAGACCGCATTCGATCTCCTAAATCCAAAAGCAGCCAGAGGCTACTATCTGGAGAGCAGTAGTTCTTCCTGCAAAACTGCACAGAGAAAGCCTGACCAGGGAAGGACTGGAGCCTAGAGACCTGGCCCCAAGCCCTGCCTTCTGCACAGGAGACTTCCCAAGCCTGTCTTACCCTAAGTGTCCTCTTCTGTAAAAATGTCTGCCTTGCTTTCCAGCACAGCTACTGGAAGGATTAACTTGCAATTTGCATCACTTACTTTGTGCCCAGTATGTGCCATGGTGTGGAAAGCCCCAAGCCCTGCCTTCTGGCACAGATGGGAATTCATTGTCAAGGCGCATCGACAAGGGTTCCTTTAAATAGGGTGGGCCAGGAAACCCTCAGGAGCTGAGAAGTCTCAGGACTTTGGACCTCGCTCTTTCCTCCTCTGAAGCACAGTCCCAGAACCCAGATTCCAGAGTGACTGCGAGGACTGGGTGAATGAAGCACGAACATATCACACCTGTGAAGTGGTTTACAAGCATTTGCCTTATTAAACTTCATGCAAGATTTGACTCACTGGAAGATATTCAGCATCTGGGAAGAGTCTCTCCCAGAGGGACAGAGAATATTCATTAGTTACCCATCAATTGCAAATGGCCCTCTCCAGGTCCTTTTCATCTCCAGAGGGCTTCCTGGCACTCCCTTGTTACCTAAGGATAAGAACAGGACTTCCTCTGTACCAGAAAAACAGCCCTGACCTGCTATGGAGGGAGTCAGCCTACAAAAGCAGGAGGAGAAACACCAAAGTTGCTTTCGCCAGAACCTTCTTCATTTTGGGAAGGGGGTTCCAGCAAAGCTCACAAAAAGACCACAGAATCTGAAGCTGCCCTCTGCCACTGAGTTGGCAGTACCCTATATCACATGCAAAATTGCAACGTTCTAGCGTGGGTCACAGGGCTGAGAAACTAAAACTGTGCTCCAACTGCCCTTTGATCTGTAAGAAATGCCAGGCTGGACACTCTGGCAGGAAAAGCTGTCGTGGTCTTTGAATCTTGCTCCCAAGGAGACATGGTCTGGGCTGTCCCAGGCTTTCTCTGGCACACAGAGTTAACTACACCCACCCAGGCAGTCCTCAGTTTCTTTCAGAGGGACGGAGGTTGTCCCCCTCCCCCATTTCCCCCCACAATGCGCTCTTGCTCTATTGAGACCGCATTCGATCTCCTAAATCCAAAAGCAGCCAGAGGCTACTATCTGGAGAGCAGTAGTTCTTCCTGCAAAACTGCACAGAGAAAGCCTGACCAGGGAAGGACTGGAGCCTAGAGACCTGGCCCCAAGCCCTGCCTTCTGCACAGGAGACTTCCCAAGCCTGTCTTACCCTAAGTGTCCTCTTCTGTAAAAATGTCTGCCTTGCTTTCCAGCACAGCTACTGGAAGGATTAACTTGCAATTTGCATCACTTACTTTGTGCCCAGTATGTGCCATGGTGTGGAAAGCATACTATTTCTAATATCGCTTTTATGCTTCACAGTACCCCCAGGAAGAAAGGTGGTTGGTCTAAGTATCCCCCCTTTTCGGATGTGGAAAGTGGGCCACAGAGTGGTGAAATTCATTGTCCAATGGCATCTAACCCAGCCATATGCCTTAACTCAAAACTATTTTAACTCAGATTCCACTATTCACACAACCGCCTCTGGGTCCTGGTGGGGAAAGTGACGTCCGGGAACGGAAGGTACCAGAATGTAGCAGTTCACAGCTCTTCCCGTCATCTATGCAGCCACTTCCCACAATGGATGCGGCTCTCCAGGTAACTCAAGGCTAAGTTGGGTATCGCAGCAATTCAGTCCCGTTATTTCTTGCGCGGCAAAATGTCAGGTGTCTCCGCTAGCGGTCATGGGCACCTGTACACAGGCGGGGCACCACAATCTGCCCTTACAGTGAGCCAGCCAGCACGCACTACCTGAGCGCGGGTGCCAGGTGAACGGGAGATAACTGTCCCCGCAGAGATCGCTGGCGCTGTCACTGGGCTTCCACAGCCCCTGTCTACCCGAGATGGAAAGAGCTGCTCCTAGTTCTGACACCTTGGGTTCCGAGATAGCGCTCCACCCGCTTCGGCCGCCCGGAGACTTTTATTCACCCCTCGAACCCTCTGCACCGCCCGGGACGCCGCGGCAGAACCGCCAGTGTGCACCGAGCAGCGACAACTCCCTTTTATGTCCAGGAATGAGGCGCGCATCGCACCCGCTCCGGCCGCCAAAACCAACTATCCTGGGGCGTGAAGGTAGCCGGTGTCACCCTCTGACCGGGCCGCCTACCTGTCACGGAGCGGGTCCGAGTGACGCTGGGGAGAAGCGCGGAGATGAGAAGCCGCAACATCAGGCGCCAGCACTGTGCGTCCCTCCTGCAAGAAGTGGCCGAGGAAGAAAACGTGAGGCGGGCGGGAGGGGCCAGGGGGCCGGGGCGCGGGACAGCGAGTCTTACCTGGATGCCACCATCCCGTAGCTCCACGGGTCCCCGAGGGCGCCGGGCCTCCGAGCTCCGCGGACGGCAACAGGCGCTGCTCGCGGGCCGCTCGTCCTTCCTGCCGGGAACAAAGGCGGCACTGGGCAGGGGCAGCAGCGGCGGCGGCGGGCAGGATCGCGGCCCGCGCCCTGAGTCACCCGCGCTCTGAAACCCGACCCCGCCGCGCCCTGTGCTCCCCCGCGCGCCGCGCCGCGCCCCACCTCGGGCAGTGCTGCAGCGGCGCACTCCGGCCCCGGGGCTCCTGGCTGCGACGACCGCCTCCCCACGCCGCTTTCCCCCTCGACGGATGCGCGCCCTCCAGCCGCAGCTTCCACCCGGGCAGCGCTGTGTAACAGAAAAGCCCCCCGCCCGCGCTCGTCTGGGTCAGCCGGCAGCTCCCTCCCACCCTCACGTCTGTCGGTGTCCGGGCTGCCCCGCCGACAAAGCACTCTTTTTTCATTGGCCAATGAAATCCTCTCACCACTCCAGGGAGGCTGGAATCGCTGTTATTTCCCTAAATGACAATGAAGAAACTGAGGCTCAGAGAGGTGCAGGGAATGTCCTAAGGTCACACAGCTGGATTAGACCCTGCTCTGCACCCCTGATTCATAACTCCCTTGAATGCCCAGGACTAGCCCGTTTTGGGTAGGTGGAGGCACAGCGGGGTGGCATGGGACATAAATGATACATATAAATAAATGCAGCAAAGAGAATCCTAATAAAAACTGTAGATGCATCTAATATTCCAAGGAAGGTTTTCAGCTTTTATACCTTGCCTGCACCACCATCTCCCTCCACCAGAACGGTAAGCTACAGGAGAGCAAGAATTTACATCTGTTCTGTTCTCTAAAATAGTACCTGGCGGTAAGATATGCCCATAAACAGGGGGTGAATAGAGGAACACAGTTTTTAGGTGAGATACCCTTCCAGGCACTGTGGTGACCAGGGAAAGATGAACCATTCTCAGCCTCCAAAAGTCATGTGGAGATTGCGCAGCAGGAGAAGCAGAGGGTAGACTATTCCACCTGCACAGAGCGTAGCACAGGGCCTGGCACTGGCTACACCCACAGATGGAAGCGTTTTATTACGATGATTACCACCAGGCCCAGTAGTGGTAGGCACCACCGGGATCAGCTGAGACCTGGAAAGTTCTGAAACCAGGCAGGCCCAGGGGCCTCTCTTCTGGATGCACCAAGCAGCCACACGAGACTGTGGCTCTGTGGTCAGTTCCTGGTTTTCGTTTCTAGAGAGCAAGTCACCATCTGCCCAGCGAGAAGGCAATCTGAGCTAGCCCTGCAGAGATGGGAGGAGGTGGACGTAGTAGCTGTCTTGCTGACCCTGCCGACTACACCAGCTGTCTCACTGTTCACACTGTTTGCTGAAGCCCTGGTAGGCAAGGTGTGATCTAAGAGGCTGGGAGAAAACGCAAGGAGCCGTAGGAACTGCAGGTGCGTTTATTCTGTCCTGGCTGGCACAGCAGCTGTAGCAGCAGACATAAACTCTCAGAACAGAACCCACCTGCAAGGGCTTTCCAGGTGGCACTTATATCTGCTTACAGAAAAAGTAGCTTGTGGCCAAGCGAGTACCTCATGTTGTGCATGCACAGTGGTCTAAGTGAGCTCACCTGTTACACAATCATTATTTACAAAATGTGGGGCAAGAGCGAGAGGCCATGGGGTGAGAGAGTCCAACCACGCCATCTTGGCTACTTTGCTCTTTCCCTAGAGTAGCTAACACGTATTGACTGTTGATTATGTCCCAGGCCATGTGCTAAACGCTTTACTCCTAACAATCAATCCACTCAACAGCCCAGGATAGGTGGTACTTCAGTGATCCTCATTTTATAGATGAGGATGGTGTGGTTTAAAAAGTGCCCAAGCTAGAGCATGAGAGGTACCAGCTCCCATGTCCTTCACCACTCTGTCACACTGCTGTGTTGCTGTGCACGCACGCAGTCATGTCTGACTCTGTGACCCCATGGACTGCAGCCTGTCAGGCTCCTCTCTCCATGGGATTCTCCACACAAGAACTCTGGAGTGGGTTGCCATTTCCTTTTCTGTCATACTACCTGTCTGTGAATCAGAGTTAGCAGGAGAAGCAGAGGGTAGACTATTCCACCTGCACAGAGCGTAGCACAGGGCCTGGCACTGGCTACACCCACAGATGGAAGCGTTTTATTACGATGATTACCACCAGGCCCAGTAGTGGTAGGCACCACCGGGATCAGCTGAGACCTGGAAAGTTCTGAAACCAGGCAGGCCCAGGGGCCTCTCTTCTGGATGCACCAAGCAGCCACACGAGACTGTGGCTCTGTGGTCAGTTCCTGGTTTTCGTTTCTAGAGAGCAAGTCACCATCTGCCCAGCGAGAAGGCAATCTGAGCTAGCCCTGCAGAGATGGGAGGAGGTGGACGTAGTAGCTGTCTTGCTGACCCTGCCGACTACACCAGCTGTCTCACTGTTCACACTGTTTGCTGAAGCCCTGGTAGGCAAGGTGTGATCTAAGAGGCTGGGAGAAAACGCAAGGAGCCGTAGGAACTGCAGGTGCGTTTATTCTGTCCTGGCTGGCACAGCAGCTGTAGCAGCAGACATAAACTCTCAGAACAGAACCCACCTGCAAGGGCTTTCCAGGTGGCACTTATATCTGCTTACAGAAAAAGTAGCTTGTGGCGCGAGTACCTCATGTTGTGCATGCAAAGTGGTCTAAGTGAGCTCACCTGTTACACAATCATTATTTACAAAATGTGGGGCAAGAGCGAGAGGCCATGGGGTGAGAGAGTCCAACCACGCCATCTTGGCTACTTTGCTCTTTCCCTAGAGTAGCTAACACGTATTGACTGTTGATTATGTCCCAGGCCATGTGCTAAACGCTTTACTCCTAACAATCAATCCACTCAACAGCCCAGGATAGGTGGTACTTCAGTGATCCTCATTTTATAGATGAGGATGGTGTGGTTTAAAAAGTGCCCAAGCTAGAGCATGAGAGGTACCAGCTCCCATGTCCTTCACCACTCTGTCACACTGCTGTGTTGCTGTGCACGCACGCAGTCATGTCTGACTCTGTGACCCCATGGACTGCAGCCTGTCAGGCTCCTCTCTCCATGGGATTCTCCACACAAGAACTCTGGAGTGGGTTGCCATTTCCTTTTCTGTCATACTACCTGTCTGTGAATAACAGAGTTAGACCCCCCTTTTCCCCCCCTTGATAGCAAAATCACACTGGAGATATGGAGCAGTCAGGCATGAAGGGGTTAACACCTTCAGTAAGGGCTCCAAAGGGAGTTCTGGTCTAGGGTCATGAGCCTGGATACCAGTCCAGTTCTGGCCCTAGTTGGGCAAATCCTGTCCTTGTGGGACTTTTTATTTCTTCATCTACAAGACGAACATAATGAGGGTGTGTGACTGTGAGTCTCAGTGAGATCACTCGCATGCTGCAGTGCCTGGTCTACTGTAAAGTGCTACACAGATGTGAGAGGTCAGGTCCGAGGTCAGGGCACACAGTCTTCAAACAGAAAGAAGAATCAGCATGGCCTGGAAAAGGCGGGAGAGGCTTCCATATGGTAGTGAAGGTAACCCAGACTCTGAAGTCTGCAGAGTTTCGGAGCTGGGGGGTAAGTAGAAGGAAGGAGTAAAGCAGTCAAAACAGCTCTAGAGGTAGGATGGCCCCACAGGAAACTAATACTCCAGGCCCAGTGCATTCTAACAAAATGACCTGGCTTCTTACTTTTTTATGTTCTCTGTGAACATGAATTCTCTCCATTAGCAGCCACGCTGTGCTGGATGTAACTTATTTTATTATGAATTATTAACCATAAGGAATTTGCCTTCTTAGTTCTATATTTTTATTGTTTATAAAGTATCACATCAATTCAGAAAGTATTATTGTACTTTTTAAATCTTTCCCTAGAGTAGCTAACACGTATTGACTGTTGATTATGTCCCAGGCCATGTGCTAAACGCTTTACTCCTAACAATCAATCCACTCAACAGCCCAGGATAGGTGGTACTTCAGTGATCCTCATTTTATAGATGAGGATGGTGTGGTTTAAAAAGTGCCCAAGCTAGAGCATGAGAGGTACCAGCTCCCATGTCCTTCACCACTCTGTCACACTGCTGTGTTGCTGTGCACGCACGCAGTCATGTCTGACTCTGTGACCCCATGGACTGCAGCCTGTCAGGCTCCTCTCTCCATGGGATTCTCCACACAAGAACTCTGGAGTGGGTTGCCATTTCCTTTTCTGTCATACTACCTGTCTGTGAATAACAGAGTTAGACCCCCTTTCCCACCCTTGATAGCAAAATCACACTGGAGATATGGAGCAGTCAGGCATGAAGGGGTTAACACCTTCAGTAAGGGCTCCAAAGGGAGTTCTGGTCTAGGGTCATGAGCCTGGATACCAGTCCAGTTCTGGCCCTAGTTGGGCAAATCCTGTCCTTGTGGGACTTTTTATTTCTTCATCTACAAGACGAACATAATGAGGGTGTGTGACTGTGAGTCTCAGTGAGATCACTCGCATGCTGCAGTGCCTGGTCTACTGTAAAGTGCTACACAGATGTGAGAGGTCAGGTCCGAGGTCAGGGCACACAGTCTTCAAACAGAAAGAAGAATCAGCATGGCCTGGAAAAGGCGGGAGAGGCTTCCATATGGTAGTGAAGGTAACCCAGACTCTGAAGTCTGCAGAGTTTCGGAGCTGGGGGGTAAGTAGAAGGAAGGAGTAAAGCAGTCAAAACAGCTCTAGAGGTAGGATGGCCCCACAGGAAACTAATACTCCAGGCCCAGTGCATTCTAACAAAATGACCTGGCTTCTTACTTTTTTATGTTCTCTGTGAACATGAATTCTCTCCCATTAGCAGCCACGCTGTGCTGGATGTAACTTATTTTATTATGAATTATTAACCATAAGGAATTTGCCTTCTTAGTTCTATATTTTTTTATTGTTTATAAAGTATCACATCAATTCAGAAAGTAATTGACTTTCTGAGAACTATAATTCTATATTGCTTTGAAAGGACCACATCAACGATGATGATAAAGTAGTTCTAGTGTTCTGTTTAATACTTAAAACCACAGCCTGTGAACTGGTGGCTCAGTTTGGCCCACACATATGTATTGTTCAGCCTGCCGGGTGTCAATCTCCAAATTAAATTAGTTAGCAATATAATAGTTAGTTAGTTTTACATTAAAATCCAGATTTCTGGCTTCTTTTTAAATTTCTGGAAAACCTGGCAACATAAGACTTTCATTCCCCGGGCCAATGATTGATTTGCACCGAAAGGGGGCTATTACCTTCAGTCCGTTGTAGCTCAGCTGGTAAAGAATCCATCTGCAATGCAGGAGACCCTGGTTTGATTTCCGAACTGGGAAGATCCCCTGGAGGAAGGATAGGCTACCTAAATCTATTATTCTTGGGCTACCCCAGTGACTCAGACATTAAGGAAACCGCCTGCAATCTGGGAGACCTGGGTTTGATCCCTGGGTTAGAAAATTCCCTGGAGAAGGGAAAGGATACCCACTCCCGTATTTTTGCCTGGAGGATTCCATTACTCATCCTGAGTAACATTCTCCTTCCTACCTTTAGTCAAGGCCACATTCTCCAGTTACCCATGGTCCCTACCATCCCTACTGTTCTCCAACACCAAGGCTAAGAATCATTTGATTTTTTTCATCACATATGCATTCTGCTTTTTCTTATAAAAAAGGAAAAAGTGGAATAGATGATTGAGTGCTTATATCTCTGTTTAAAATGGGGAAAAAGGATATGCAGATAGAGAAGGGGGGCATGTTTCAATATAAGATGTGGAAGAATATATTTCTACATGTTTAATATGCAAATTAAGCACATCTACACTGATAGAATGAAAACTAAAATGCCATGATGAAACAAACCTAGTTCCCCTCGCTTATGCATATTACCTGAAGGGTGAAAGAATAGGTACACTTTGATTGATGGGCTTGACTGTGGTCCAGTCCAAGATACATATGCGTAAGGCAGCAGTTTCCTTTACTACTCTGCCAGGGAAGTCCTGTGTGCACATTTTATATTTTGTTGGTTCTGTGTAAATATCTGACAATATCCAATTCACTAGAATCCAAAGATAAACATCCCCAAAGCACATTTCTCTTCTACAAATGGCTGGAAGTAGATGCACATTAATATTGCTAATTTTGGACTTTTTCACCTGGGGAGCCAACCCGTGTTCGTAAGCTCTCATTTTAAACTTAGGCCTGGAGGTGGGAACCCTGAACTCAGACCCTGAACTCAGATGATGGAGGACAGGGAGGGTGTCAACCTGGATGCTATAGGGGGAGGGATGAGGGCAGGATGCCCAGAAAGGCATTTTGCCTCCTGCCAGACTGTGTTTTGAGGCTTTAAGTGATTTCCTTCTATTCAATATGAGGTTGAAGAAATAGCCAAGAGGAAGCTTTGTGTCATACTGGAGCTGGTCTAAATTGTTTACCGCAACTTGGGTACGATCTATGAGACTGAGACATGTGGAGACGTTGTATCTATGTCCCAGCTCTTCCAGGACTCAGCTAAATTAACAGGCTGTTGAATTTTCCTATAAACCACTGTCCCAGTCAACTCAGCCTCCAAGAGCATTCTCCAAAGTGTCTCAAGCAGCAGCTGTAAGGGGCACAAAAATCAGTGAGAAGGATTCTGGGTTATGGCATGGGAAGAAGTAGGGCTTCCCAGGTGGCTCAGTGATAAAGAAACTGCCAATGCAGAAACTGCAGGATACAGGGGTTCGATCCCCGGGTCAGGAAGACTCCTTGGAGGAGGAAATGGCAACCCATTCCAGTTTTCTTGCCAGGATAATCCCACATGCAGAGAAACCTGGCAGGCTACAATCCATGGGGTCTCAAAGAGTCGGACACAACTTATGGACTGTGCAAGCATGCATACCAAGCATGTAGCACATCTTTCTGAAACTGCTTCCTTGGAACATGGGAATAACACCTCCCTTATGGAGCTGTGGTGAAAAGGTTCACAGGAGGCACTCAAAGCTTGCTTCCTAATCTGGTTTCAGGAGCAGAAAGAGACCTAATAGCTGACTAGAAAAGAATTAACTGAAATATTCAGAGAAAAGGACTGCATTATGGGTAATCAATAGAAATCAGTGACAGTGTAATCCCACAAGTGCCTTCCATGGAGGATGCTTTTATTCTGATGAGCAGCTTGATGTATTTGGATATGCCAAAGGGGACCTTGAGCTAAGAAGAGCCAATCTGTTCTGCATAAGAGAGAGGAATTTGAAACTCTGACAGCCTACATGGGATGAGAACAAGATAAAAAGGAGGGAGAGTATGTCAAACACTTCTTAGGTGCCACAGCCCAGTGGCTACCCTCTGCCTCTGTCACTTATGTGCAAGGTTATCCAGCTGCCAGCAACTGCTTCCCGTCACCTGAGCACTTTCTCTGGCCACAGGAGCCTGCTCTGCCCACAGCATAGTGGACAGGAAGTGGTGGGGAATTAACACTGACCTCCCAGCTGCTCTCAACCAGTGGCTGACGGGAGCTTATGGATAAAACCCTCGGCTCTCTTTCCCAGTTGGTGGAAATCCCAGAGTCCCTGTCCACGTCATAGCCCCTTGCCCCTTCCCCACACTGTGCACCTCCCCTTCCTGTGCATGGCCACCCTGCGGATGCTGACCTCTAACACAGTGCATAATCCACTCAGCCCGAGCAACCTGGAAGTGCGATAGAAATAACACCCATGAAGCAGATATTAGCCAATGGAATCCAGCAAATAAATTTCTCTCTCTACTTCTCCCAGATGCACTGTCCTGAGACAGGTGTTTATACAGCATCTGAGAGATATTCTCACAAGACTGATGGACCAATCATCTAATGTCTCTCATCAGCTTGTCCTTCTTCCCTGCCTCATTTCCCTTTACTTCTGCTCCATGGGATTTTGCTCCTAATACCACAGAGGCACCCAAGACTTGATAACACCGGAGTGACCCAGGATAGCTAGGTGGTGGAGCTAATCTTTCACACTCATGATCTCAATGGGGTTTCTACAGTGACTGTCACTTCTATCTCACCAGGTCCAATTAGCACGATGTTACCAAATAGGGGGCCAGCATTAGGATGACAAGGTTCCTATGGGCTATATTATAACAGAACAGGAGAGTTAACATAGCTCTAGCACTAAAAAGTGAATGTGGACTACTCTGCTTGCCATATGAAAGCAAACTGCTTTCGATTTCCCCCTCCATAGACTGTGACTGTATTTGCCAGGTCATGGTGCATCCATATGTCAAATGTTGTGTTGATATATTCCAGTAGCTACCACATCTGGCATGGCAGCTGCAGTTGAGGCTACCATCTGGCCAAGTTTATAGCAATCCACTATTATCCACCACAATCCATTTGGCTTCTGCAAGAGCCATCCAAGTGAATTAGGGGAAATATAAATGGGACCTATTGCCCCTGCACCACTGAAGTATTAATAGTAGTTCTAAATTCTGCAATTCTTCTTGGGATGTGGAGTTGCTTTTAATTTCTTCGTGAAGGTGGAAAAAGGGAGGTAGTTTGAAGGACTTCCACTTAACCTTTTGATAAGTTAGGTCATTATTATAAAAGGTTCTGCCAAAAGTTAAGTTTTATGTGATTATGCATAGGGATAGGCACAAAATCTGCTGGTCTTTGTACCTCACAATGCTCATTAGAAAACATCCAACACAGAAGAGACACGCAACAACAGGTAGACAGAGTGACTCATCCTGTGCATATTAGCTTGCCTCTCACTCTGGCTACTCCAGGGCTGACTTGGTGGAGCCTTAAGAACAGTGACAGGAATAACAGGGGTAAATTAGGCAGAGACGCAGCATAATGGGCCCCATCCTTCTGAAGCAGATTTACCTCCTAACTCTGTGGAATAGCCAACCTGCCAGCTGACCTACTCATGGTACCTGCTTCAAAGAGTCTAATGTCTCTCATCAGCTTGTCCTTCTTCCCTGCCTCATTTCCCTTTACTTCTGCTCCATGGGATTTTGCTCCTAATACCACAGAGGCACCCAAGACTTGATAACACCGGAGTGACCCAGGATAGCTAGGTGGTGGAGCTAATCTTTCACACTCATGATCTCAATGGGGTTTCTACAGTGACTGTCACTTCTATCTCACCAGGTCCAATTAGCACGATGTTACCAAATAGGGGGCCAGCATTAGGATGACAAGGTTCCTATGGGCTATATTATAACAGAACAGGAGAGTTAACATAGCTCTAGCACTAAAAAGTGAATGTGGACTACTCTGCTTGCCATATGAAAGCAAACTGCTTTCGATTTCCCCCTCCATAGACTGTGACTGTATTTGCCAGGTCATGGTGCATCCATATGTCAAATGTTGTGTTGATATATTCCAGTAGCTACCACATCTGGCATGGCAGCTGCAGTTGAGGCTACCATCTGGCCAAGTTTATAGCAATCCACTATTATCCACCACAATCCATTTGGCTTCTGCAAGAGCCATCCAAGTGAATTAGGGGAAATATAAATGGGACCTATTGCCCCTGCACCACTGAAGTATTAATAGTAGTTCTAAATTCTGCAATTCTTCTTGGGATGTGGAGTTGCTTTTAATTTCTTCGTGAAGGTGGAAAAAGGGAGGTAGTTTGAAGGACTTCCACTTAACCTTTTGATAAGTTAGGTCATTATTATAAAAGGTTCTGCCAAAAGTTAAGTTTTATGTGATTATGCATAGGGATAGGCACAAAATCTGCTGGTCTTTGTACCTCACAATGCTCATTAGAAAACATCCAACACAGAAGAGACACGCAACAACAGGTAGACAGAGTGACTCATCCTGTGCATATTAGCTTGCCTCTCACTCTGGCTACTCCAGGGCTGACTTGGTGGAGCCTTAAGAACAGTGACAGGAATAACAGGGGTAAATTAGGCAGAGACGCAGCATAATGGGCCCCATCCTTCTGAAGCAGATTTACCTCCTAACTCTGTGGAATAGCCAACCTGCCAGCTACACAGACTGACAGTGAACCCTCAACATGGTACCTGTCTTCAAAGAGACCACTGGCCACTTGGTAACGAGAGGGTTTCTTCAGGTCCCTTCTGAGCAGTTTTTCCTCACCAGAATCAACTACCTTTCTGCTAGGTAGAGAATTCTTGGTTGTAGGTTCTTTCATCATTTTAAATATATTGTGCTATTCCCTTCTGGCTTGTAGAGTGTCTGTTGAGAAATCAGATGATAATCTTATGAGAGTTCCCTTGTATGTTATTTGGTATCTTCCCTTATTGCTTTTAAGATTTTATTTTGTCAGTTTGATTACTATGTGTCTCCATGTGTCCTTCCTTGGGTTTATCCTGCCTGGGACTCTCTGCACTTTCTGCTATTTCCTTTCTCATGTTAGGGAAATTTTCAGCTATTATCTCTTCAAATATTCACTTGGATCCTTTCTTTCTCTCTTCTTCTTCTGTGATCATTATAATGAGAATGTCGGTGCATTTAATGTTGCCCCAGATGTCTCTTAGGCTGTCTTCATTTAATTTTTCTGACGTCTTCTTCCTTTGTCTATATTCTGTTTTGTGACAGTGATTTCTACCATTTTGTCTTCCAGGTCACTTATCCATTCCTTTGCCTCAGGTATTCTGCTGTTGATTCCTTCTAGTGTATTATTCATCTCTGTTTGTTTGTTCTTTAGTTCTTCTAGGTAAACATTTCTTGCACCTTCTCCATTCTTTTTCTGAGATCCTGGTCATCTTCACTATCATTATTCTGAATTCTTTTTCTGGAAAGTTGCCTATCTCCCCATCATTTAGTTGCTTTTCTGGGATTTTATCTTGTTCTTTCATCTGGAACATAATCATCTGCATATTCATTTTGATTACTTTTTTATGATTATGGTTTTCTTTCTGGAGGCTGAGGGATTGTAGTTCTTCTTGCTATGTCTTCCTGCTCTCTGGTGAATGAGGCTAAGAGGCCTGTGCAGATTTCTCGATACCTTTATGGATATGGATTTGCCTTCCCCTGACCAAATACCTTTGCCAGCACCATCATTCAAAGAGTAGCAGAACGCTTGACAGATCAATGTGGTGTGCTATAGAACACTGTCTCAAATGAAAGGACCAATTTTATGGCAAAACAGGCATGAAAATGGGTGAATGACCAAAGGACCCATTGGTTTTAGCATTACCACATCACTCAGAAGCAGTGGGCTTAATACAATGGTGGAAGGGCCTGTTGAAGGCTCCCATAAGGTATCAACTTAGGCACAATACAGTGCAGTGTTGTGGCACTCTCCTCCAGAACACGGCACCCATAGAACCCATGGTCACAGGAGCTAGAATATTTGGGTCTTGGAATCAAGGGATAGTACTAGGATTAAGCCCTTTTTTCCGGTGATCCACTGAAACGCTAGGCTCTTTTGGGATAGAGCTGCTGGTTTTCAGGGGAAGAATTCTTCTAAGAGATACAATAAGGCTACTAAACTTGAAGCTGAGAATCCCACCTGGCCATTTTTAGTTGTTCATGCCAGACAGCCAGCAGGCAAAGAAAAGATGGGTGTATTAGTGGGAATGAGAACCTGGATTGCCATGAAAAGTGGTAACAGTGACTACCTTATGATGACAGAGGGGAACTCAGGTAATTTCTTGGTGGTACCACATTCCATAATGATGATAAATAATCCAATGAAATAATCAATGTAACTAAGAGAGCAGACCCTTAAAAGATAAAAGTCTGATATTCTGCTAATCAGCATTAGTCAGCCTTCGTCCAAACCAGTGTTTCCTAACCTCTGGCCCACATGCATCAGAATCATTTAGTGGGGAAAATATTACAAGTATTAAAAGTATAGTTTCAAATTTTAAGAAGCTTCTCTGGTCCCTCTTACGCACACTAAAGTTTCATTGCTATTGTACATCTGTATTTCTTACAGTACCTGGTTCCTGATCTCTATCTTGGCATTTCTTGCCTTGGGACACTTCCCTGTTCAAATATAATCCCTCACAATTACATATTTGCAGTTTATAGCTCAGACAGTCTGCCAAGACCTCTCTTGCATGTATTTTCCCATTTACCATAGCCTTCAAAGAGCAAGAGATCACACATTCTGTTAAGGCAAAGATTATGGAAACAAAGCAGCCCTAAAGGGAAGGGACCTTGCACCTAATCCCAAGTCCAATCCAGTCCATCTCTACTGTGCAAACTTAAAGAAATAAGGCAATTTGGGGATCCCCTGCCTCCCGTTTGGCTAGAGAAGGGAACCTGTTAAAAAGAACATGAGCAAACCTCTCCCCTGGGGGCTACCTACCTTCCACCCTCCCCCAGATAATAACTGTCCTTTCCCCAGTATCTGTTAAGAAGGGTATAGTGAATATGGAAGCATTCAAGTTACCTGCTCTTTTTGTTTCAAGGAGGATGAAAACTGATGTGTCTTTGTGATAAGTCAGAGAAGGTAGAGGGTAAAATCTATCCAAAGTGACAGGGCTTATCACCGACTAAAGACCAATGTCCCCAGATGGCAGGGCCACACCTTGCTTTTGAGAGTGGCCAATAAATGGTACTTATTATGGACTTTCCAGGTGGCACTAGTGGTAAAGAACCCACATGCCAATGCAGGAGACTTAAGAGATGCAAGTTCAGTCCCTGGGTGGGGAAGATCCCTTGGAGGAGGGCACTGTGACCCTCTCCAGTATTCTTGTCTGGAGAATCCCATGGACAGAGGGGCCTGGAAGGCTACAGTCCACAAGGTCACAAAGAATTGGACTTAACATGTAAGGAGTGGTAAAGATTCCAAAACTAGAGCCTCTATACATCCTCCTTTATGTACCTCCTGTACTGGTTCTCTGTCGTATCCGCAGGAAAAGTCTTCAATCAGTAATAGACAGTGTCTTCCTCTTTCCTCAGCACTGTAGGATCAAGTGTTTGGTCAATTGCATCTGGTGTTTGGAAATTTCCAGGTAGGGAAGTTTCTTTTGTCACAACGAATGGGCGTGCTACTGGCATTTGGCCGGCAGGGGCCAGGGATGCTGAGTTCTATAATGCAAGAGGCAATCTCCACAACAAAAAATAACCCAACCAAAGTACCAACTGTGCCCACACTGAGAAATGTTAGCAGACTGAGACTTTCGTATTTTTTTCATCAAGATACTTGATCTCACAATCTCATGAACACACTTTTCTGAAACAAAAGTTTGATGAAACAGTGCTTGTCCTTATTACATGTATAAACTCGGATATCTTCTACTCTATTCTGTACTATTCCACTGAATTAGAAGAGAGAGACAGAGAGGCGGTCAAAACATACTAAATAGATTTCAGGGCCTACAAATAAGCCAAAACTCATTTTAGGATGTGATCATTTCAAAACTATGATCAGCGTTTGGCTAGAGAAGGAACCTGTTAAAAGAACATGAGCAAACCTCGGAAAAGATAATAACTGTCCTTTCCCCAGTATCTGTTAAGAAGGGTATAGTGAATATGGAAGCATTCAAGTTACCTGCTCTTTTTGTTTCAAGGAGGATGAAAACTGATGTGTCTTTGTGATAAGTCAGAGAAGGTAGAGGGTAAAATCTATCCAAAGTGACAGGGCTTATCACCGACTAAAGACCAATGTCCCCAGATGGCAGGGCCACACCTTGCTTTTGAGAGTGGCCAATAAATGGTACTTATTATGGACTTTCCAGGTGGCACTAGTGGTAAAGAACCCACATGCCAATGCAGGAGACTTAAGAGATGCAAGTTCAGTCCCTGGGTGGGGAAGATCCCTTGGAGGAGGGCACTGTGACCCTCTCCAGTATTCTTGTCTGGAGAATCCCATGGACAGAGGGGCCTGGAAGGCTACAGTCCACAAGGTCACAAAGAATTGGACTTAACATGTAAGGAGTGGTAAAGATTCCAAAACTAGAGCCTCTATACATCCTCCTTTATGTACCTCCTGTACTGGTTCTCTGTCGTATCCGCAGGAAAAGTCTTCAATCAGTAATAGACAGTGTCTTCCTCTTTCCTCAGCACTGTAGGATCAAGTGTTTGGTCAATTGCATCTGGTGTTTGGAAATTTCCAGGTAGGGAAGTTTCTTTTGTCACAACGAATGGGCGTGCTACTGGCATTTGGCCGGCAGGGGCCAGGGATGCTGAGTTCTATAATGCAAGAGGCAATCTCCACAACAAAAAATAACCCAACCAAAGTACCAACTGTGCCCACACTGAGAAATGTTAGCAGACTGAGACTTTCGTATTTTTTTCATCAAGATACTTGATCTCACAATCTCATGAACACACTTTTCTGAAACAAAAGTTTGATGAAACAGTGCTTGTCCTTATTACATGTATAAACTCGGATATCTTCTACTCTATTCTGTACTATTCCACTGAATTAGAAGAGAGAGAGACAGAGAGGCGGGTCAAAACATACTAAATAGATTTCAGGGCCTACAAATAAGCCAAAACTCATTTTAGGATGTGATCATTTCAAAACTATGATCAGCAGCAGCAGCGGAATACAGAACGACTCTTACTGTAAGAATCATTTGTCTGCTCTCACCCACACTAACTGACTTAGGAAATTGCAGAGCTAAAGTGAAATCCCCAGTGACTTCTGATGGGCTTAACTTGTTTTGCTCCTTCTCCCAAAGAGATGCCCAGAGAGACAAACAGTTGTCCACCATTGGGGCCTGCAATTTTCACAGGGCCTTGCCCTGAGCCCATATATTATGCAGAAACCCATGATGGGAGCAAGTGGGTCCAACCACTCAAAGGCTTTTGCATCACAGTGGACAGTGGAACTAGCCATAGTGGGAGGGGCTTGGGATAGGGCTGAGGACCCTGGATTCAACTGAAAGACTTTGAGACAGTTCTTCTCATCATCTCTCAACTATAGCCTGGCACCTATGGCAGAGGTCTGCCTGGTTCTCCAACTTGATCCCCACCACTGTGTGCAAGAAGGCTAGGCTCTAAAATAGAGGGAGAAGTACAAGAGCAGATGCCACTTGGGGAACTGAGGGAAGAGCCAGGCTCAAGGGGCAGGGCTGTGACACTGGCTGGTGGAACACCCAGCCACCCTTTGACACCTCCTGACCACTAAAGTCAATCACAAACTGATCCCTTCTTCCAACTGCTTCCTCTAAGGTTTTTTTTTTTTTTTTTTTTTTTTTACTGCACTCTTAACAACCATCATGTCAATATATTACTTTAAATGGTTGAAATGATACCACTTTCAGAAAATGTGGCTCTCCCCCTGCTTCTCCATGGACAGTTCCTCCCTATATTGATTTATGCTTTTCCTGCTTCCTGAGTTTTGCGATTCTCACATGAAGACCCTTGAGAAAAGTATCACACTCTCTCTGCAGTACCCCGGTGCCATGAGAGATTCAGAAAGCTCCTCAAACCCCTCATTTATCTGCTCTGGGGATCCCAGCCCTGCCAGGGCTCACATTCTTAGAGGCTTATGAAACGTCATATGTTTTCTCACCAGAAAGCTGACAAAATAAAATGTTGGCTTGCACTAGCCTGAGCAGTCTGTCTTCTTACAATCTGAATAAGGTTACAAAGATCCACATAGGTAGGGACCTTCATAGTTTCCTTACTGCTTAGGTCATCATCACCCCGGAGGTGGCAGGGCGCATCTTATTGCCCCTTTCAGAGATGAGAAAACTGAAACTCAGAAGGGTTAAGTAGCTGACTTTCTCAACACTAGTAGATTAAGGAAGAGTAGAGCTGTAACTTGAGCTTCTGTCTCCTGGAGTCTCACACATATTCTATTTCCATTCCACTGTCTGCACCACCTCAGTAAGGCACCCAGGCTTTGTTCAGAACTCCATTCACCTACCTCATTAACCAGAGGATACACAAAAAGACAACTGGGAGGTTTTCACCTTCACGTGGGAAGTTGCAGGCATCTCATGGGACTTCAGTGGAAGATACAAGTTTCCAACAAAGTGCCCAGGCAAATCCTAACACACAGTTTTCCACCACTTCAATATTTGTGCTTCACAAATAATATTTGTCCAGAGGAACAATTGCTGATGTGCGTAATTTTGTTGACTGATGGAAGCAGATCCTTCAGACAAGTTCCAGTAACTGCCTGTGACCTGTGGGTAAAAGGAAAGATCAGACTTGTATTGGCATCTCTGGCCAGACAAATCTGTGTTTGAGAAGGCAACAGCTCACTACAGGTAGCCAGCATTTCAGATGCAGCACCATGAAACTAGAGACTGGTACAGATCTCTAGAAGGGCTCCTGGTCTGTGACTGTTTTGTGAAGGAGAGGAAGAGCCTCTCTACCTGAGAAATTCCTCAAAGTCCTCGGGTGTTCAGACCAGGGAAACAGCTTATGGTGATACTGACCACCTGAGTTATCAAAAAAAATAAGGTTAAACTGTACTCTGCGTTTTCTTTTTAGGAAAGTTCAGAAGTGTAAAACATCTTGGCAAAGACTCTCATAAAAATATAGAATCAAAAGTAACCTTTTTAAATTAAAAAGGGCAAGCTTTAATAACTTAGAAAACTATTACAACAGCTCTTTGCCCAAATTTTTACATACATGTGTTACAAGGGATTTTTTGAAGCTAAATTTCCTCTTTTATGTTTGTGAACCTCATGAAATGGAACACCTACCTTCTTTAAAAGATGCTTTGAAGGCATAAAAAATGTTCATACACTCTGACTCCATAATCCCTTTCTGGGAAGCTCGCCTAAGAAAATACCCTGAAATATGGAAAAAACCATATACAGAAAAATACTCATCAAAGAGTCGCTTAGTGAAAAACTGGAAGCAGCCCAAATATTCAGAAAGGGGAGAGAGGATGGTAAAATAAATTAGGGTATAAGCCTTGAAGAAATATTCTATAACCATTAAAAATGATGGCATGAAATTTATGAAGGACCAGAGAAAATACTTATGATGAAGTATTAAGNTAAAAGGCTGAATATGACATGATTTCCATTCAGTCAACCGGCACCCAGGCTTTGTTCAGAACTCCATTCACCTACATCATTAACCAGAGGATACACAAAAAGACAACTGGGAGGTTTTCACCTTCACGTGGGAAGTTGCAGGCATCTCATGGGACTTCAGTGGAAGATACAAGTTTCCAACAAAGTGCCCAGGCAAATCCTAACACACAGTTTTCCACCACTTCAATATTTGTGCTTCACAAATAATATTTGTCCAGAGGAACAATTGCTGATGTGCGTAATTTTGTTGACTGATGGAAGCAGATCCTTCAGACAAGTTCCAGTAACTGCCTGTGACCTGTGGGTAAAAGGAAAGATCAGACTTGTATTGGCATCTCTGGCCAGACAAATCTGTGTTTGAGAAGGCAACAGCTCACTACAGGTAGCCAGCATTTCAGATGCAGCACCATGAAACTAGAGACTGGTACAGATCTCTAGAAGGGCTCCTGGTCTGTGACTGTTTTGTGAAGGAGAGGAAGAGCCTCTCTACCTGAGAAATTCCTCAAAGTCCTCGGGTGTTCAGACCAGGGAAACAGCTTATGGTGATACTGACCACCTGAGTTATCAAAAAAAATAAGGTTAAACTGTACTCTGCGTTTTCTTTTTAGGAAAGTTCAGAAGTGTAAAACATCTTGGCAAAGACTCTCATAAAAATATAGAATCAAAAGTAACCTTTTTAAATTAAAAAGGGCAAGCTTTAATAACTTAGAAAACTATTACAACAGCTCTTTGCCCAAATTTTTACATACATGTGTTACAAGGGATTTTTTGAAGCTAAATTTCCTCTTTTATGTTTGTGAACCTCATGAAATGGAACACCTACCTTCTTTAAAAGATGCTTTGAAGGCATAAAAATGTTCATACACTCTGACTCCATAATCCCTTTCTGGGAAGCTCGCCTAAGAAAATACCCTGAAATATGGAAAAAACCATATACAGAAAAATACTCATCAAAGAGTCGCTTAGTGAAAAACTGGAAGCAGCCCAAATATTCAGAAAGGGGAGAGAGGATGGTAAAATAAATTAGGGTATAAGCCTTGAAGAAATATTCTATAACCATTAAAAATGATGGCATGAAATTTATGAAGGACCAGAGAAAATACTTATGATAAAGTATTAAGTTAAAAAAAGGTCTGAAAGAATATTTGCACACACATGATTTATAAAAACAAGCACAGAACATAAAAATGTACTTGTCACTGTGTCAATGTGATAGCCTATGGATTTTTTACCTTGTTTTCAAATTTCTCTAATAGTAGTATATCTCTTCTTTAAAAAAAAATTCAATCCCTCCCCCCAAAAATGAGAGAAGATAATCAATACTATTATTAATACTTTATGTAGAAGGAAACATCATTAGTAGAGGTTGGAGGGTAAGTTCAGAAACTGCCCATCTTATTGTCCAAATACTGTGTCTTTAGAAAAGTTTCATGTTTTATGAAATAAATATAAAATATGCAAAAAGCATATATAAAAATATAGTTTTAAGACCCCCAAAAGACCAAATTATATTACTGTAGAAGCCACTCAGGGTTGAAAGGTTTTCTTATTTCTGTGTTTTCAGGTTGTTACAGATCCGCTTACAAGGGGTTTCTTGTCAAGGAACATTGAAATGATGCTTAGTGTCAAGCTACAGTTTTATATCATCTGCAGCACTTGATATGCCACGATCCAGGGGATTTGGGTGTTGGGTTTAGAAAACAAATCTCATTTTCTCCCTCTACCATCCAGTACACTTAGAATCATGGAAGAATTGGAAGGAAACTCCTGGTTTAAAATTTGCAGATACATCTCAGTGGACAGGGGTTCAAGCTTTAATAACTTAGAAAACTATTACAACAGCTCTTTGCCCAAATTTTTACATACATGTGTTACAAGGGATTTTTTGAAGCTAAATTTCCTCTTTTATGTTTGTGAACCTCATGAAATGGAACACCTACCTTCTTTAAAAGATGCTTTGAAGGCATAAAAATGTTCATACACTCTGACTCCATAATCCCTTTCTGGGAAGCTCGCCTAAGAAAATACCCTGAAATATGGAAAAAACCATATACAGAAAAATACTCATCAAAGAGTCGCTTAGTGAAAAACTGGAAGCAGCCCAAATATTCAGAAAGGGGAGAGAGGATGGTAAAATAAATTAGGGTATAAGCCTTGAAGAAATATTCTATAACCATTAAAAATGATGGCATGAAATTTATGAAGGACCAGAGAAAATACTTATGATAAAGTATTAAGTTAAAAAAAGGTCTGAAAGAATATTTGCACACACATGATTTATAAAAACAAGCACAGAACATAAAAATGTACTTGTCACTGTGTCAATGTGATAGCCTATGGATTTTTTACCTTGTTTTCAAATTTCTCTAATAGTAGTATATCTCTTCTTTAAAAAAAAATTCAATCCCTCCCCCCAAAAATGAGAGAAGATAATCAATACTATTATTAATACTTTATGTAGAAGGAAACATCATTAGTAGAGGTTGGAGGGTAAGTTCAGAAACTGCCCATCTTATTGTCCAAATACTGTGTCTTTAGAAAAGTTTCATGTTTTATGAAATAAATATAAAATATGCAAAAAGCATATATAAAAATATAGTTTTAAGACCCCCAAAAGACCAAATTATATTACTGTAGAAGCCACTCAGGGTTGAAAGGTTTTCTTATTTCTGTGTTTTCAGGTTGTTACAGATCCGCTTACAAGGGGTTTCTTGTCAAGGAACATTGAAATGATGCTTAGTGTCAAGCTACAGTTTTATATCATCTGCAGCACTTGATATGCCACGATCCAGGGGATTTGGGTGTTGGGTTTAGAAAACAAATCTCATTTTCTCCCTCTACCATCCAGTACACTTAGAATCATGGAAGAATTGGAAGGAAACTCCTGGTCATTCAGGTAGAAATCTCTATGGCAAGATCACATGTCTCAGTGAGACAGGAGTTCAAGGAGGTGGGATATGCAGGGTCTCAGACACACTATGGAAGCATGAATCCAGAGGTAAAGTTCTACTTAGGAGCAAAACGAGATGCGTTTACAAAGGTAAATGTGTGTGTCTGCTCAGATGCTTCAGTTGTGCCTGACTCTCTGGGACCCTACGGACTGGTGCCTGCCAGGCTCCCCTGTCCATGGGATTCTCCAGGCAAGAATACTGGAGTGGGTTCCCATTCCCTCCTCCAGGGGATCTTCTCAGCCCAGGGATGGAACCTGTGTCTCTGGCATTGCAGGCAGATACTTCACTGAGCTACCTTTACCAGTTTCCAAAGTGTGAATGGATGTGCGTTAGGAGAGGTGAGTTCCACCCTTCACACCACCAAGCAATTCTCTGGCACCAGTTGGGTGTCCTAAAATTCACCTCAAGATAGCAGCAGGCCACAGGTGAAAGGTTTAGTCTATAAAATTGCCCCCTTCCCCCACCCCCTTCAGAAGCCGTTGGAAGTCCACGTTGCCACTTGTGCTTCTGACAGATTGGTTGTAGACTGAAAGTTCCAACGACCTTCTTGGGTTCAAATTTACTAGAGCGTCTCACGAAACTCATGAAACATTTAACCTAGTAGAGCAACAGTTTATTATAAAAGGATATAACTCAGGAACATGCAGATGGACGAGAGGCATAACAAGGTCAGAAGATAGGGACTAGAGTTTGGAGCATACAAGCCTTCTATGAGTGCACCTTTCTCCTCACAGCTTCACGTGTTCACCAATCCTGAAGCTCTCTGAAACCCATCCTTCTGGGTTTTTACAGAGGATTCAATCATAGGCAGGACTGATGAAATCACTGGCTATTGTCAACTGATCTCAACCTCCAGCCGCTCTCCCCTCCCCAGGGGTCTGGAGGTGGGACTGAAAGCTCCAACAGGCAATGAGCCCCCATTCTTTAAGTACAAGTCTAAAAAAGTCACCTCATTAATATAACAAAAGTCACCTTTATCCTTCTAAGCACAGGAAATTCCAAAGGTTTTAGGAACTCCGTGCCAGAAATGGGGATGAAGACCATATATATATATTTCATGTTATAAACATCATAGCTTTGTTTGGGGCAGAAAACCTGTTGAGTGCTGTGTATTTATTAGGAGCAGCATAAGGCACAAGCTCCAGCCATGCTTGGTGAGGTCATCCAAGGCCCTGGCCTGTCCTCATCTGTGAGAGCACACGTGGTAACCTCGACTGCTGCTGAGTGGCTGATTACTGGTCAGATCACAGAAAGGGAGAGGATGCCAGAAGACAGAGCCCTAGAGAGAAGTCAGCACGGCCCCTCTTGTCCACCACCTGACAGCGAATCCTGGAGGTGTAGGGATGGGAGAGTAGTCCTGACCTTGACCTTTAGCTACAGGGACCTCAGAACTGGAGAAGGTCATGAACTGTTTTCCAAGCTGGGCGCAGAGGTCCAGGTGGGAGGAACAGAAAGGAGCTGCCTTATGCAGAAGGGAGCAAGCAGTGTGGCTGTCATGGGGACTCTCACCTCTTCCCTCTCTTTGGAGGAGGGAGGAGAGAAGCCTGACTCTAAATTCCAGTTCTGCCTCCTTGAACAAGTCACTCTACCTTCCAGACTGGCAGTTGTGTCTTCTACAAAGTGGAGATGGTAATACCCGTCTCATAGGGCTTTTAAGTGGCTGGGGCAAGGCTAGCACCAAAAGACCTTTAACAAATAAGAGTTCTCTCCCCATTCAGTCAGAGTGCTAGGCAGTAGCTGTCTCTGTATTCTAAAGCCAGGGTCTCACTTCAAGGGAGATATTTAAGATTCACAAGCTTCATTAGAGATCTGATGTGCTTGGTCTGTGATGTGGCCAGGAGCAAAGAGATTTTTAGAAGCTCCCCAAGTGACTCCAGTGGGTCACCAAGGCTGAGAATTCCTTGTGATACTCCTAAAAAAGATGAAGTTAATGAATAAAGTCAGCTTTTTTCCTTATTGCACTTTAGGGCCAAGTGAAGCTGAATTCAGGTCTTGGGGTCCAAAGACATGGAAAATTAAAGAAATTTAGCCCCTTGAACACTAGGGTCAACTCTGGAATGTTGTCACGTGTTTAAAGCTTGGACATTTTGCCAAGTCTGGTTTGAGTTTGCCTTTTTTTATAACATGATGAATAGTTCTGTGTTGGTTTTTTCCCCCTCCCTGTTATTTTGCAATGACCCTTATTCAAAGGCTTGCAAGATTTGATGAATCATGTCCCTCTGATACAAATGTCTAAGAATAAATTAGAAAATATTTGAAATATATTTAGGAAAAAATGCCATTTGGTACTATAAGGATTGAGGGTCTATAGAAAGATGCCTTTCAGAATAAATGTCAAGCATTCTTTCAGATGAATAAGACCATACAGAGGTCCATCACGACTGGTCAGTTCATCCCTCAATTCAACTCATAACTGCTCACTGATTCTGTGAAAGACGTTTTGGAATGGGGCTGGGGCTCTAACACACACAGGCATGACATGAAATCTCTTGGTCCACTCTTGGGAAATTGATGCTTTCTTTTTTTTTCATAAGCCAGAGGGATCTGGCAGTGTTTTCTGACTTCTCTCTTTTACTCTTGGAATCTTCATGCCCCCTGAGATTTAATGAGTGGTTTTCAAAGTGTGGTCCCTGGACCAGCTGCATCAGCATCACCTGGGAACTTGTTAGGAACGCAAATTCCCCTGCCTACACAGCAGGCCTACTCAATCAGAACTTCTGGGCTGGGGCCCAGCCATCAGTGTTTTCATCAACCTTCCAGGAGATTCTGATTCACTAGGGTCATGAACTACTGATTAAGAGCACAGACAGATCATGAAAAGACTTGGCTTCAAAGTCAGCTCTGCCATTTATCACTCAGGTAAGTTGCTTCTCCTCCCTGATCCTCTATTTTCCTCATCTGGAAAATAAAAATGATAATAGCACCTACCATGTTAGGCTTGTTTGAGGGTTAAGGGAAGGAATGCAAGTGGTGTGCTTAACTCTGTTCTTTGTGTGGCTGGGATGAGGGTGAGGTGAAAGAGATGCTTGTGGTCCTGTGGGTATGTCCTTGAATTCTGCATCCAGAGATGGTTAACTCACCCCATCCTCATCCCAGCTCTGGTCCTTGATATTCCAAAACTACTCTGTAAATGACTGCTACTATTTTATATTCCTAAGGGATCATCCATTTTTGGGGCCTTGACCATGCAGAGTTCCAGAATCAAAGACTTTAAACACATAGGTGAAGAGGCAAGAGCACTGACTCTGGAGTTTGCCTGCCAGGATCTGAATTTTAGGAATGACAGCCAAAGGCTGTAGAGCAGAGGTGGGGCAATTCCAGCTCCCCAAACCAGGTTCCTTTCACTGGGCAGGGCTCTTTTCCCTGTTTCCTTTTTCATAAGAGAAGCAGAGGCCACTCTTGAGTGTCTCTCCCATCTGTGATCACAGTATTTTCTGTATCAGTAGATACCGAAGAGGGACTTCCCATGTGGTGCTACTGGTAAAGAACCCACTTGCCAATGTAGGAGACGTAAGAGACATGGGTTCGATCCTGGGTTGGGAAGATCACCTGGAGGAGGGCATGACAACCCATTCCAGTTTTATTCCCTGGAGAATCCCATGGACAGAGGAGCCTGGAAGGCTACAGTCAATAGGGCTGCAAAGAATCAGATACGAAAAAAATCAGAAGTGATTCAGCACACATGCATACAGAAGACGCATTTGACAAAATCCAAGCATTTGACTAAATCCATTCTTAATTAAAAGTTTCAGCAAATCAAAAACTGAAGGAGAATAGAAGAGGACTTTCTCTTCCTAAGGAAACTTACAAACCTCCCTGCTAACATCTTACTTTAAGATGCCTTTCTCCACTTAGGATCAGGAACAAGATAAGGATATCACTCTCCCAGAGGCTCTAGTTAGTTCATTAAATCACGAAAAAGAAATGAAAGGCATCAACACTGGAGAAGAAGTAAAACTGCCTTTATCCAAAAATGACATGGCTGTTTATGGAGAAAATCTGATGGAATCTACAGTAAAACTTCTAGAACTAAGAAGTGATTTTCATGAGGCTATAGGGTATTAAATCAATGTAGAAAAACCAACGTTATTTCTATACACTTAATGGAAATAAAAACTGGAATTTAAAATGTAAAAATAATGTTATTTATAATAGCATAAAATTTGAGATGGTTAACTCACCCCATCCTCATCCCAGCTCTGGTCCTTGATATTCCAAAACTACTCTGTAAATGACTGCTACTATTTTATATTCCTAAGGGATCATCCATTTTTGGGGCCTTGACCATGCAGAGTTCCAGAATCAAAGACTTTAAACACATAGGTGAAGAGGCAAGAGCACTGACTCTGGAGTTTGCCTGCCAGGATCTGAATTTTAGGAATGACAGCCAAAGGCTGTAGAGCAGAGGTGGGGCAATTCCAGCTCCCCAAACCAGGTTCCTTTCACTGGGCAGGGCTCTTTTCCCTGTTTCCTTTTTCATAAGAGAAGCAGAGGCCACTCTTGAGTGTCTCTCCCATCTGTGATCACAGTATTTTCTGTATCAGTAGATACCGAAGAGGGACTTCCCATGTGGTGCTACTGGTAAAGAACCCACTTGCCAATGTAGGAGACGTAAGAGACATGGGTTCGATCCTGGGTTGGGAAGATCACCTGGAGGAGGGCATGACAACCCATTCCAGTTTTATTCCCTGGAGAATCCCATGGACAGAGGAGCCTGGAAGGCTACAGTCAATAGGGCTGCAAAGAATCAGATACGAAAAAAATCAGAAGTGATTCAGCACACATGCATACAGAAGACGCATTTGACAAAATCCAAGCATTTGACTAAATCCATTCTTAATTAAAAGTTTCAGCAAATCAAAAACTGAAGGAGAATAGAAGAGGACTTTCTCTTCCTAAGGAAACTTACAAACCTCCCTGCTAACATCTTACTTTAAGATGCCTTTCTCCACTTAGGATCAGGAACAAGATAAGGATATCACTCTCCCAGAGGCTCTAGTTAGTTCATTAAATCACGAAAAAGAAATGAAAGGCATCAACACTGGAGAAGAAGTAAAACTGCCTTTATCCAAAAATGACATGGCTGTTTATGGAGAAAATCTGATGGAATCTACAGTAAAACTTCTAGAACTAAGAAGTGATTTTCATGAGGCTATAGGGTATTAAATCAATGTAGAAAAACCAACGTTATTTCTATACACTTAATGGAAATAAAAACTGGAATTTAAAATGTAAAAATAATGTTATTTATAATAGCATAAAATATGAAATACATATAAACCTGCAAAAGATTGAAAGACTTGTGCTGTAAACTATAAAACATTGCTGAGTGAAACTAAAAAGATCTAAATAGATACCTAATCCAAAGGCACAAAGACTGACCCCTATGTCTGTTCTTGGAGTCTTATAGTTTTGATTCACTTTGAATTCATTTTTGTATATGGTGTGAGACAGCAATTCAAATTTATTCTTTTCCATGTGAATCTTTGGTTGTCCTAATACCATTTGGTAAAGACCTTGTTTTTCTCCCCAGTAAACAGTCTTGGAACCATTGCAGAAAATCAATTAACCATATATATGAGGGTTTTTTTCTATTATTTTTATTTATTTTTTAAAATTTTTATTTACTTATTTTTGGCTATTCTGCTGCCAAAGGCTCTTCTCTAGTTACAGGGAGTGGGGGCTACTCTCTAGCAGAGGTGAGCAGACTTCTTGTTGTGGTGACTTTTCTTGTGGAACTTGGGCTCTAGGGCACATGGGCTTCAGTAGTTGCGGCACATGGGCTCAATAGTTGTGGTTCTGAGGCTCTAGAGCACAAGCTCAATAGTTGTGGCTCACAGGCTTAGTTGCTCCGCAGCATGTGGGATCTTTTGGGATCAGGGATTGATCTTGTGTCTCCAGCATTGGCAGGCAAACTCTTTATCACTGAGCTACCAGGGAAGTCCAGGGTTTCTTTCTAGATTCTCAAATTCTTTTCCATCTTGTATATGTCTATCTTTATGTGAGTACCACACGGTCTTGATTGCTATATATCTGTAGTAAATTTTGAAATCCTGAAGTTTGAGTCTTGCAACTTTATTCTTCTTTTTCAAGATTGTTTTGGCTCTTCAATTTGAATGACTGACTTTTGACAAAGCTATGAAGGTTGTTTAGTGGAGAAAGCATAGTCCTTTCAACAAGTAAAATTCTGGAACAATTGTATATCCGTATGTCTTGATTTTTTACTTTCTTCTGCCCATGACCTCTGCTTTCGGCTCAACCTCTATTTTCTGAAATTATTTTATTCTTCTGGAGGTCTTTTCCTTATTCCTTTTAAAAAACATTAATTTACCTTAAGTTTAAATCTTCTTGGTCTGTGCTTTCTCATTTTTTCAAGCTATACTTTATCTCTCTATTAATAGAGTATTTCTGACATCTGGGAATGTGATCAGCTTAAAGGGCAAAACTGAAGGAAGCCAAGGAAGCAGACTGTTAATCTGTTCTCTATGTCTTCCTCAGAAAACGGTCTCCCCCCCCCCACCACTGGCCAGCTCTGGGGAAGGGCCTACATAGCGAGAGCTACAAGGATTTGGGTACCAGCAGGGCCATCAGGCACTGGGTTCCTCTCATTTGGTTTCTGAAGAAGTCAGAGTTTCCTCAGCATTCCCATCTACTTTGTCCATAAAGTAGACACAAATCATGACATAAATCAAGTGCCTAGTGCACACAGATGTCCAGCTAACCTGTGCGAACAGGCCTCAGAGGTCCCGATCTGGCCACTGATGGGGCAGGAAGGATCCGGAGAACTCTGTGTAAACAGAATTCTTACAGTGTTGCCTCTGGTCCAGCAGCATCCGCCACCACCTAGGAACTTGTTAGTAACCAAAATTCTCAAACCTACTGAATCAGAACCTTTCGGGGTGGGCCCCAGGAATTTGTGTTTCACCCAGCCCTTGAGCTGATGTTCACTGGAGAAAGAAATGGCAACCCACTCCAATATTCTGGCCTGGAGAATTTCGTGGACAGAGAAGCCTCGTGGGCTACAGTTCATGGGGTCGAAAAGAGTCAGACAGGACTGAGCAACTAACACTTTCAGGTGATGCTGAGGCATCTGGCAGTTAAAGCACTCACTTGCTGGCACCAAATTACCAAAATTTAATATTCTATCCCTGCCATTTGCTACCTGTTACTTAAAGTCTCTGGGTGTCCAGTCTCTTCATCTAAACCGTGGAGATGATGAAGGTACCAGCCTCCTAAAGGTTCTTGTTCAAATTAATGGAATCATCCATGTAAATTACTCATGTCCTTTCAACAAGTAAAATTCTGGAACAATTGTATATCCGTAGTCTTTTTACTTTTTGCCCATGACCTCTGCTTCAACCTCTATTTTCTGAAATTATTTTATTCTTCTGGAGGTCTTTTCCTTATTCCTTTTAAAAAACATTAATTTACCTTAAGTTTAAATCTTCTTGGTCTGTGCTTTCTCATTTTTTCAAGCTATACTTTATCTCTCTATTAATAGAGTATTTCTGACATCTGGGAATGTGATCAGCTTAAAGGGCAAAACTGAAGGAAGCCAAGGAAGCAGACTGTTAATCTGTTCTCTATGTCTTCCTCAGAAAACGGTCTCCCCCCCCCCACCACTGGCCAGCTCTGGGGAAGGGCCTACATAGCGAGAGCTACAAGGATTTGGGTACCAGCAGGGCCATCAGGCACTGGGTTCCTCTCATTTGGTTTCTGAAGAAGTCAGAGTTTCCTCAGCATTCCCATCTACTTTGTCCATAAAGTAGACACAAATCATGACATAAATCAAGTGCCTAGTGCACACAGATGTCCAGCTAACCTGTGCGAACAGGCCTCAGAGGTCCCGATCTGGCCACTGATGGGGCAGGAAGGATCCGGAGAACTCTGTGTAAACAGAATTCTTACAGTGTTGCCTCTGGTCCAGCAGCATCCGCCACCACCTAGGAACTTGTTAGTAACCAAAATTCTCAAACCTACTGAATCAGAACCTTTCGGGGTGGGCCCCAGGAATTTGTGTTTCACCCAGCCCTTGAGCTGATGTTCACTGGAGAAAGAAATGGCAACCCACTCCAATATTCTGGCCTGGAGAATTTCGTGGACAGAGAAGCCTCGTGGGCTACAGTTCATGGGGTCGAAAAGAGTCAGACAGGACTGAGCAACTAACACTTTCAGGTGATGCTGAGGCATCTGGCAGTTAAAGCACTCACTTGCTGGCACCAAATTACCAAAATTTAATATTCTATCCCTGCCATTTGCTACCTGTTACTTAAAGTCTCTGGGTGTCCAGTCTCTTCATCTAAACCGTGGAGATGATGAAGGTACCAGCCTCCTAAAGGTTCTTGTTCAAATTAATGGAATCATCCATGTAAATTACTCAGGAAGTACTTCATAATCATTAGCTTATAAATGTGAATTTCCCTTGCCTTCCCTGCTTATGAATATTCATTGTCACGTGCAATAGTTGTACAACTAATTCTCAAAGAAATTGGCATGTGATGGTCCTGTTCATTTTTATAAGAAGCAAACTAAGTACTATGCTACTGAGGCCCAGATGATGAACCATCTTTCCAAGACAGAAATCACTTCTTACTTGAACATTTGTATATGTACCTCACATCATGAGTTCTCGGAGTGCAGGCCTGGACGCTTAGTTGACACAGGTTTAACTAACTGAGGTACCTGTATTTGTGTACTACAGAAAGACGTGGTTGATGGTGATGCTGTTAATTTTAACAGAGACCCTGCCAGGAAGAGCAACAGGCCTATGCCATCACAGGTATGAACCATCATCTTGGAAAAAACCCACTGCTGGCCTGCTTCCTGGCTAGCCAAGGGGACTCTGGAGTCGGGTCCAAAGAGTCTACTTGAAGTCAGACAAGTTCTTGTCTCAGCTGCCAGTTCACAAGACGACCGTGGGCGAGACCTTGACTTCTCTCGGCCTTAGTTCTGCAACATGAGCCAACACTAGGAGACTGGTTCACACTGTCCCACTACCTCTGTTTTTATTGCTTCTACTCTGAGGACTGGCACCCAAAAACCCCCCCCGCCAGTATCTTTTCCTGAGTAGTGACGAATGTCTGTTCCTGTTGCAGGATTCAGGACACGTAAGAGAGGTTCCAAGAAACTGTTCCTAGTAGTTGAGGATGGAGCTGTCTGGATTGGAATCCTGGCTGGGGCCCCCGGGCAGCTTGCTGAGCCCAGCTGAGAATTTCGTGGACAGAGAAGCCTCGTGGGCTACAGTTCATGGGGTCGAAAAGAGTCGGACAGAACTGAGCAACTAACACTTTCAGGTGATGCTGAGGCATCTGGCAGTTAAAGCACTCACTTGCTGGCACCAAATTACCAAAATTTAATATTCTATCCCTGCCATTTGCTACCTGTTACTTAAAGTCTCTGGGTGTCCAGTCTCTTCATCTAAACCGTGGAGATGATGAAGGTACCAGCCTCCTAAAGGTTCTTGTTCAAATTAATGGAATCATCCATGTAAATTACTCAGGAAGTACTTCATAATCATTAGCTTATAAATGTAAATTTTCCCCTTGCCTTCCCTGCTTATGACTATTCATTGTCACGTGCAATAGTTGTACAACTAATTCTCAAAGAAATTGGCATGTGATGGTCCTGTTCATTTTTATAAGAAGCAAACTAAGTACTATGCTACTGAGGCCCAGATGATGAACCATCTTTCCAAGACAGAAATCACTTCTTACTTGAACATTTGTATATGTACCTCACATCATGAGTTCTCGGAGTGCAGGCCTGGACGCTTAGTTGACACAGGTTTAACTAACTGAGGTACCTGTATTTGTGTACTACAGAAAGACGTGGTTGATGGTGATGCTGTTAATTTTAACAGAGACCCTGCCAGGAAGAGCAACAGGCCTATGCCATCACAGGTATGAACCATCATCTTGGAAAAAACCCACTGCTGGCCTGCTTCCTGGCTAGCCAAGGGGACTCTGGAGTCGGGTCCAAAGAGTCTACTTGAAGTCAGACAAGTTCTTGTCTCAGCTGCCAGTTCACAAGACGACCGTGGGCGAGACCTTGACTTCTCTCGGCCTTAGTTCTGCAACATGAGCCAACACTAGGAGACTGGTTCACACTGTCCCACTACCTCTGTTTTTATTGCTTCTACTCTGAGGACTGGCACCCAAAAAACCTCCCCGCCAGTATCTTTTCCTGAGTAGTGACGAATGTCTGTTCCTGTTGCAGGATTCAGGACACGTAAGAGAGGTTCCAAGAAACTGTTCCTAGTAGTTGAGGATGGAGCTGTCTGGATTGGAATCCTGGCTGGCTGTGTGGCCTCGGGCAGCTTGCTGAGCCCAGCTGAGACTCAGTTTCTCCATCTACAAAATAGGAACTGTGAGCACACCCACCTTTCCAGGTTGAAGACCAGTGAGATGACGTTTGTGAGGGCTTTATCCAGTTTCTAGCAGAGGAGGGGCTCAATAAGAAGCTAGTACTGTTTTCTCCAAACACAAGGGTACACAGGGGGCCCCCCTGAATTGATTTCAGAAACGCAGAGAACCCTGACACTGTTAGGCACCCATGAGCCCTCACACAGAGGCTATCGTCTGTTTCTTTTAGGCTTTTGAAAGAACTGGAAATAACCTAAGGAACCCAGCACCCAGGGGCCCCCAAGCTGGGAACTACTGCCCTGGAGTTTTCTCCAGCTCTAACAACACCTCAGCTCTGCTAAGGTCAGCCAAACCTCTTAAAAGAAATCCAAGTAGTCAGTGGCAGCTGGGCCTGTGGTGAGTCCAAGGCAGATCCCAGGAGGAACAGCCACAGCCCAGAGTCCTGTCTCCTAAGGGCAGGGCCCCCAGATAAGTGGGCACATCAGAGGAAAGCTAGCAGCCTCCTGTTTAGCACATCCAGGAACGGAATCTCAACACCACCCCCAACCTCTCTGATCTGAAAAGGCCAAGAGAGAAGGAAGTAGTTATTTCAAAGGCTGGGTGAGCCTGCTTCGCAAAGGGGCCTGAGTCCTGTGTCCCCCAAGGATTTGTTGAAAGAACACTGCCTGCTTCCTTTCCTTCATTTCCTCCTTCTGTTCCTTGCAGACCTGTTCTAAATATACTTCTTAGAGGTCAAGATATGGGATGGCAAGAAGCAGAAATCTAGTCACCAAAGGTAGAGAAGTCTTACCTCTCCGGGATCCCCTGGCAACCTCCCCAAACATGAGCCAACACTAGGAGACTGGTTCACACTGTCCCACTACCTCTGTTTTTATTGCTTCTACTCTGAGGACTGGCACCCAAAAAACCTCCCCGCCAGTATCTTTTCCTGAGTAGTGACGAATGTCTGTTCCTGTTGCAGGATTCAGGACACGTAAGAGAGGTTCCAAGAAACTGTTCCTAGTAGTTGAGGATGGAGCTGTCTGGATTGGAATCCTGGCTGGCTGTGTGGCCTCGGGCAGCTTGCTGAGCCCAGCTGAGACTCAGTTTCTCCATCTACAAAATAGGAACTGTGAGCACACCCACCTTTCCAGGTTGAAGACCAGTGAGATGACGTTTGTGAGGGCTTTATCCAGTTTCTAGCAGAGGAGGGGCTCAATAAGAAGCTAGTACTGTTTTCTCCAAACACAAGGGTACACAGGGGCCACCCTGAATTGATTTCAGAAACGCAGAGAACCCTGACACTGTTAGGCACCCATGAGCCCTCACACAGAGGCTATCGTCTGTTTCTTTTAGGCTTTTGAAAGAACTGGAAATAACCTAAGGAACCCAGCACCCAGGGGCCCCCAAGCTGGGAACTACTGCCCTGGAGTTTTCTCCAGCTCTAACAACACCTCAGCTCTGCTAAGGTCAGCCAAACCTCTTAAAAGAAATCCAAGTAGTCAGTGGCAGCTGGGCCTGTGGTGAGTCCAAGGCAGATCCCAGGAGGAACAGCCACAGCCCAGAGTCCTGTCTCCTAAGGGCAGGGCCCCCAGATAAGTGGGCACATCAGAGGAAAGCTAGCAGCCTCCTGTTTAGCACATCCAGGAACGGAATCTCAACACCACCCCCAACCTCTCTGATCTGAAAAGGCCAAGAGAGAAGGAAGTAGTTATTTCAAAGGCTGGGTGAGCCTGCTTCGCAAAGGGGCCTGAGTCCTGTGTCCCCCAAGGATTTGTTGAAAGAACACTGCCTGCTTCCTTTCCTTCATTTCCTCCTTCTGTTCCTTGCAGACCTGTTCTAAATATACTTCTTAGAGGTCAAGATATGGGATGGCAAGAAGCAGAAATCTAGTCACCAAAGGTAGAGAGAAGTCTTGGGATCTGGGTGGGGTGGGAGTGATTTGAGGGGTAAGTCATGCAATGAGGTCTCTCATGACAAACACCACAGCTGGTGGGAACAGCACACAATCTTCCCCTCTGTAGATGCCTCTCAGCGATTTTCTGGCTCTTCATACCAACCACCTGAGACATCCAAGCCAGGAGTTCTTAGTCCCATTATACAGAAGAAGAAACTGAGAGTGAGAAAGGAGGTGATACCATTACATATCATGGTTAACATATATTGAGCACTTACTAATCCGCTAATAAGGTATTGAGAACTCATAGCATTCCTATGAGGATCCTATGAAAATAGTACTATTATTATTATTTCCATTTTACAGATAAGAAAGTTAAGGCACAGAGATATCAAGTTAACTGTTAGATACCAGACCCCAGACTTAAAATCACTGGCTACACCAGCCCTGCCAAAGGATCCATATGAGTCAATGTCAAGGCCAGGAGTCAAGTTCAGTGGTCTTTCCCTGCCACCCCTCTGCTTCTATATGGTCAGTGAAAGGAGGGCTATTTTAATAATCAGATCTACACAAAAGAGGTGTCAGTGTGCAGGAGGAAGGAAGCACCCTATCGCTGAAGGGCATCCCAACCAAAAGTACATGACACCATGGTAGGGTGTTACAGAGGTGACTGGGGTTGATCTTAAGGTTCCTTCCGAAGTTCAACCCTATCGCTGAACCCCAACAAAGCTGCACTTTGTATCGCCTGTTAGCCAAGAGAAGGAGAGCCCAGTCCTGTCTCCTAAGGGCAGGGCCCCAGATAAGTGGGCACATCAGAGGAAAGCTAGCAGCCTCCTGTTTAGCACATCCAGGAACGGAATCTCAACACCACCCCAACCTCTCTGATCTGAAAAGGCCAAGAGAAGGAAGTAGTTATTTCAAAGGCTGGGTGAGCCTGCTTCGCAAAGGGCCTGAGTCCTGTGTCCCCAAGGATTTGTTGAAAGAACACTGCCTGCTTCCTTTCCTTCATTTCCTCCTTCTGTTCCTTGCAGACCTGTTCTAAATATACTTCTTAGAGGTCAAGATATGGGATGGCAAGAAGCAGAAATCTAGTCACCAAAGGTAGAGAGAAGTCTTGGGATCTGGGTGGGGTGGGAGTGATTTGAGGGGTAAGTCATGCAATGAGGTCTCTCATGACAAACACCACAGCTGGTGGGAACAGCACACAATCTTCCCCTCTGTAGATGCCTCTCAGCGATTTTCTGGCTCTTCATACCAACCACCTGAGACATCCAAGCCAGGAGTTCTTAGTCCCATTATACAGAAGAAGAAACTGAGAGTGAGAAAGGAGGTGATACCATTACATATCATGGTTAACATATATTGAGCACTTACTAATCCGCTAATAAGGTATTGAGAACTCATAGCATTCCTATGAGGATCCTATGAAAATAGTACTATTATTATTATTTCCATTTTACAGATAAGAAAGTTAAGGCACAGAGATATCAAGTTAACTGTTAGATACCAGACCCCAGACTTAAAATCACTGGCTACACCAGCCCTGCCAAAGGATCCATATGAGTCAATGTCAAGGCCAGGAGTCAAGTTCAGTGGTCTTTCCCTGCCACCCCTCTGCTTCTATATGGTCAGTGAAAGGAGGGCTATTTTAATAATCAGATCTACACAAAAGAGGTGTCAGTGTGCAGGAGGAAGGAAGCACCCTATCGCTGAAGGGCATCCCAACCAAAAGTACATGACACCATGGTAGGGTGTTACAGAGGTGACTGGGGTTGATCTTAAGGTTCCTTCCAGACACGAGCATTTACACAGGGTGGAAGCATGCAAGCGTGCATGCTCAGTCATGCAACCCCATGGACTAAAGCCTGCCAGGCTCTTCTGTCCATGGCATCTTCTAGGTGAGAATACTGGAGTGGGTAACTATTTCCTATTCCAGAGAATGGGACAATGAAACTCATTGTAGGTGCTAACCAAACCTCCAGTAAAGATTTCTAGGTCCCGTCTTTTCCCTCCATTCTCATGTCAATGATTCTTAAGCTAAAATTTACTGAGAGCCTACTATGCACCAGTTGCAGTGTCGTGTAACAAGGGACAGACAACAGACACAGCCCCTGCCCTCCTGGACCAGCTTTCACTTGAGTGACCTACACAATCCAAGTTGCCTTCCTGCAACTTCCTCCCCTAAGCCAGTGTTTCCTACTCTGGACCTTGGCTCCTACTGTTTCTCTTCTGACAACTCCTCCTGCTGAAATCAAACCCAACTCAAATGCCATCTCTTCTAGGACACCTTCGCTGGCATTCCCAATAGCAGTGTCATTCCTCTGGTCAGGTTCCTGTCACCAGGATAGGGTATTTACATACCTCACAGGGAGCTATGTTGACCCGCTTTGAATTTCAGATGTTGTGGGGAATTGGAGGGTTCTTCTAGAAGACCACGAGCTCATGGCCAGCATAGTGATTGTGCCCTCATCTAGCTTTCCAGGGCCAGGAATCCTGACACAAAGATGTTCATTCACTCACTCATTCATTCATTCAACAAACATGTCCTGAGCACCTACCATGTGGAAGGCACTGTTCTGCCTCTGGGTTTACAATTGCCCTACCCTCATTGACCTTTCGGTGGGAACAACTAAGTGGACAAATCAATAACTGAATGAATATGCACTGAACCCTGAAGATCCTTTTCATACTCTAAACCTAGGAAAAGGTACATTTTAGGACTGTTTGTATATCCACAAGGCCACATATTTATGTAAACTAAGTGAGCTCTTGAAGGAAGTCCACCTTCCTATGTGGTTTAAGTGTTTAAAAAATCACCGGAAAGAGACTGTGTTGGAATTAGTTATTACAAAATCACCCTGTTTGGGGATCCAAAGCCCTTGCTTGAGGTACTAGTCTAAGGCTTGGATAAAGTAAAATAAACTAAGCTTCAGAGTCACAGAAAAGATTCCATTTGAGGAAACACCAGGCCCAGGGACAGTAATAACAAAAAGAATTGCTGCAAACACTTACACAGCACAGACTGTGCGCCAGGCCCAGGGAAAACTCTGGTTCCTGACAGATGACCAGGCTGTACTGGAAGGAAGGGGGAGCTACCAGAGGGGTGACCCTGACTGGAGCCGTCCCTCAAGATCGGGCCATTGTTCACTTTGGCTCCAACTGTCTCATTAGCCCTAGTGAGCTTGCAGCCTAGTGCCTTTGAAATTCCCAGGAAAACAGTGGCAAAAAAGACAGGTCTTCCCAATTGAAAGGAAACTTTGATTCCCTAAAATAGGAACATTGTGCTCAGGGGAGGGAATTTCTAGTTACTATGGAGGCGTCTTACTCCTTCCTTGAAAAGAAGACTGGAAGCACGTTTATCAAGAGCCCACTGTATATCAGGCACTGTGTGAGGACCTGGCATATCATTTACTCACTGCTGGGCACTATTCTAGGGTTTCTCAGGTAGTACGAGTGGTAGAGAACCTGCCTGCAATGCAGGAGACATAAGAGATGTGGGTTCAATTCCTGGGTCATGAAGATTCCCTGGAGGAGGGCACAGCAATCTACCCTAGTATTCTTGCCTGGAGAATTCTGTGAACAGAGAAGCCTCGTGGGCTACAGTCCATAGGGTCAAGAGAGTCAGACATGACTAAAGCAACTTAGCATGCACACACAGGCGCTATTTTAATGTGAGGTCACAGCCACATTAGAAATATATACATACTGTCAGTCCCCAGGGCTGACATGCAGCCAGGATGTCCCCATGTAACTGACTACTCATTAAAATATTTACATGTTTCTGTTTTACAGAGCAGCTGCCCCAAGCCCCTGAGTGCCCTCTCCTTCCTTTTCCAGCTGCCCCAGGCCCCTCCCATCCTTCCCCCACACTTTCCTAAGCTCCAGCTACTCCAGAATTGACTCCAGCACAGCTGTGAGCCCAGAAGACCTGGCACATGTTGGTGGCTCAGCCGGATCTGACCGGCTGGTGCTGGTGCCTGTTAAGTGCTCTGTTTATCACCCTTGCCTGGCCTTCCTGGAGCTGCCAAGCCACGAGTATCTCACTTAACCCCCAGCAGCCCAGTAAGGGGTGGACTTTGACCCTCTCAATCTCCTGCTTTTAGTTCCTTAAATGCTGCTGTTCCCCAAGCTTCCTTCTTCCACCACTGCTCTCTGCTTCCTCGCTGTGCACTGCAGTAAGCGGATCCCAGCTAGTGGTTTCATACCTTTTCTACTCACTCACATCCTCTGAGTTTACTTCTCCAGCCTGGACCTACAGCCAAATGCTTGCTGGGATATCTCTCTGTGAAGTCTCCCTGCTGCTTCAGACTCAAGGTCTCCCAAGTAACTGACGTGAGCTTACCTCCCAGACTTTCCTTGCTTCCCATCTCCTGGTTGCCCTTTCACTCCATCTCCATGCTTCCCAGAAAACTGGAAGCACCCGGTTTGATTCCCTAAAATAGGAACATTGTGCTCAGGAGGAATTTCTAGTTACTATGGGCGTCTTACTCCTTCCTTGAAAAGAAGACTGGAAGCACGTTTATCAAGAGCCCACTGTATATCAGGCACTGTGTGAGGACCTGGCATATCATTTACTCACTGCTGGGCACTATTCTAGGGTTTCTCAGGTAGTACGAGTGGTAGAGAACCTGCCTGCAATGCAGGAGACATAAGAGATGTGGGTTCAATTCCTGGGTCATGAAGATTCCCTGGAGGAGGGCACAGCAATCTACCCTAGTATTCTTGCCTGGAGAATTCTGTGAACAGAGAAGCCTCGTGGGCTACAGTCCATAGGGTCAAGAGAGTCAGACATGACTAAAGCAACTTAGCATGCACACACAGGCGCTATTTTAATGTGAGGTCACAGCCACATTAGAAATATATACATACTGTCAGTCCCCAGGGCTGACATGCAGCCAGGATGTCCCCATGTAACTGACTACTCATTAAAATATTTACATGTTTCTGTTTTACAGAGCAGCTGCCCCAAGCCCCTGAGTGCCCTCTCCTTCCTTTTCCAGCTGCCCCAGGCCCCTCCCATCCTTCCCCCACACTTTCCTAAGCTCCAGCTACTCCAGAATTGACTCCAGCACAGCTGTGAGCCCAGAAGACCTGGCACATGTTGGTGGCTCAGCCGGATCTGACCGGCTGGTGCTGGTGCCTGTTAAGTGCTCTGTTTATCACCCTTGCCTGGCCTTCCTGGAGCTGCCAAGCCACGAGTATCTCACTTAACCCCCAGCAGCCCAGTAAGGGGTGGACTTTGACCCTCTCAATCTCCTGCTTTTAGTTCCTTAAATGCTGCTGTTCCCCAAGCTTCCTTCTTCCACCACTGCTCTCTGCTTCCTCGCTGTGCACTGCAGTAAGCGGATCCCAGCTAGTGGTTTCATACCTTTTCTACTCACTCACATCCTCTGAGTTTACTTCTCCAGCCTGGACCTACAGCCAAATGCTTGCTGGGATATCTCTCTGTGAAGTCTCCCTGCTGCTTCAGACTCAAGGTCTCCCCAAGTAACTGACGTGAGCTTACCTCCCAGACTTTCCCTTGCTTCCCCATCTCCTGGTTGCCTCCTGGGTTCTCATTTCTCTCATTCATGCATGCATATATTCATGCCATAAACACCCGGAAAGCATGCATGACATGCCCAGCACCGTGCCTGACACTGAGGAAGAGGATGGGAACAAGACAAACTCTCTAGTCCACTCAGTGCAAGAGCACTGAGTGTCACCTCCAACTCCTCCCTGCTTCAGCCACAGCAGGAATATCACACAAGCCCTGCAATGTGCCCCTTTCCCTTCACCTCCACTGCCAAGGCCTGAGCCCAGACCCTGACCCTCATCCTTTCTCACCAAGGCCTCCCTCCCAACCTCCTCAGCTTCCCTCCCCTGTAAACTCCTCCAGTTCTTTCTTGGCCACACAGCCAGTGGGCCATCTCAGCACACAACTAAAGCTTCCCCTCCTCTGCCTAGAGCCTTCTATGGCTCCTCATTGTCCTCAGGAGAAGGTCCAAGCTCCCTGGCCTGGTGTTCACAGCCCCTCCTGAACTCGCTTGCTCCAGTGGGGTTGGCCTGGCAGGAGATAAGCATTAGGGTGGTGCTGTTTATTCCTAGCCACTTGCTGACTTCTCTCCACATGCACACAGATTCCCACAGGCACAAAGAAACACTGACACATGCTCAGGTTCACGTGAGACACAAACGAGCAAACCCATTTATACCAGCATACATGCCTGTAGATGAAGAGTTGCCAGATTCAGCAAATAAAAACATAAGACTCCCAGTTAAATTTGAATTTCTGGTCAACATAAATAATTTTTTTAGTATAAATATGCTAAATATTGCATGGGACAGCTTATTATACTAAAAATAATGTTATTCATATAAAATTAAAATTTAACTAGGTGTCCATATTTTGTCTAGCGACCCTGCACAGCAAGGAAAGCTTACACAAACAGGCTCACATATAGATCCCAGCTTACACACACACACATAATATACACTGACAGTTCAGTCCATGCATCAATGTGCATTTTACATGTTACACCTCCAAGATGAATGGGCATCTCACCACCTAGACCGAACTGTGGCAGGGCCATGGAATTGGCCAGCTGTGGAGAGCTCTTCAGGAAAATGTTCATTCCGCGAATAAACATCTAATTGACTGGAATTCCTTGATGTCCAAGTTTCAGAACGTTTGCCCAAAGCAGTCCCTGTGGGATTTGAAGGCAGACAGAATTAGGCTCTAAAACTTGACCTCAACACATCTATATTGTGTGTCTTCAGGCAACTCACTCAGCCTCTCTGAGCCTCCATTAGCTCATGAGAAGAATGGAAATGTTCTATTAATAAACCAAGTCCTCAGGGTCATGGTAAGAATTACTAAATGATATCCTATATATGGAAGACCTTTTTAGAGTTTTGAGTACAAATTAGTTATTACAAACTCGTTCTGTCAAGTGCACACACAGTATCAAACATTAATTGCAACTGGATTCAGAGAGGGAATGGCTCCTCAGAGCATAAATAAAGCACAGAAGAGGAAAAGGCAATGAAATATTGGAACAATTAGAGTCAGGCAATTAAAGATGGTGGGAGGAGACTTTTGGAAGTGACAGGCATATTTACGGCATAGATAGTGGTGATGGTTCTATGGACATATGTATACATCCAAACTCATCAGGCTTATACATTACATTGTATGGTTCTTTGTATGTCAACCATACCTCAATAAAATGGCTTAAAAAAAAAAAAGCAGGCACTAGTACTAATACTATAGAATCACACTCTAAGTAGGTCAGGTTCTAAATTCAGCACAGACAGGGAAAACTGTGTCTGTTTAAAACACTTTGAAAACCTTTTAGGATGTATATACAATGTTATGCAATGCGAAATAATAATTCTTATGCACACTAGAAATTGAGGACCAAAGAAATACAATGAAAGGAGGGACAAAAGGAACTTCTTTGCAAATATTCAAGCCTATTCTGCTTTTCAAATGACTAGCAAATCCTTTGTGGTAGATGCTGTTTCTGCCTGCCTGCAGGGTTCCCTCCATTCTTCTTAAAACACTGAGCTTCCAAGTGGTTGACAGTGGTGCTGTTCATCAATTATCTCCCACCTTGAACACAGTAGGAAGGGTTGTGCTTGTTCCCTTGAGATTAGGCAAGATCGTGTGACCTGCTCCAGCCAATGAAATGTGAAGTGATGTGTGTTCACCAGGGCATAGGCACTCCAGTTCTGCTAAATGCTAAGCAACTCTTCACCTTCTCCTCCCCCAGCTGCTAGGGCCAACAACATTCCAGACGGTGAACCCTGAGTATCTGAAAGAGGTCAGTGTGTTGGGCAGAGACTCCACTGACCTAAATGGATTTGCAACTTGAAGGAGAAACGAACTTTCGCTGTTGTAAGCCATTCGTATTTGGGAAGTGTGTGTTACTGCAGCAAAATCCAGCTGATCCTAATATGCTTTATAATCTTAATACATATTCATATAATTGTGTGTTAATAAGATTTTTTTATGTCATTACCTCTTATAGGGGGAATAAAGTTCTAGGTAAACTTGTAAATTACATAAGACTGATGTGACTTCACATAATTATACTCTGCCTAGTCTCCTTCCAAACAGACTTCATAGTGGCTTAGCAAGTCAAAACACATACTGGCAAACAGGGTAACTAATAACCATGGAGGAGAAATGGGAATCCACTTAGGGAAAAACTGAAGAGGGTCGTACCTGGCACTTTGTTAGAAGTCAAGAATGAAATATTAAATTATGGATGAATGAAAGCGTTTAGGAGTGGCTAATAGAAGAAATTAGGACCAAAAAGCCCTGGACCAGAGGGCTGGGAGGGAGGAGACCAGTCTTTATAGAGTACCTGTTGTGTAGCAGATACTGTGCTAAATGCCCTGAAGATGGAATTTCTTTACTATTCTTACTAAGGCCCAGAGATGTCAAAACAGTTGCCCACAGGCAGAGGAAGGATTCAAACTCACATTGGCCTCAGTCTTACAGCAGTGCTCTCATTGGAGCACATAGGGAGGCTGAGTTTGGCAGGACACACGGGCCACCATTCTCTCAGGGATGATTGTAATCTAATGTGGAAACAGGCTAGCATTCCATTTCTCAATAGCTCAGACGTGACAGTCTTTTGGCGAGGACTGGGGTGTTCAGAGGGCTTGCCCCACACAGTGCGGCCCTGCTTATGACTTCCTGCTCTGCACCCATCAGGGTCCTGGGCTTCTCAGGAGTGTCCTCGGAGGAGGAAGCCGCATTCCAGGTCCAGATGCAGGCAGCTGTGAACTGGGGTGACTCATGCTGGGACAAGAAAGTCGCTTCTTTGCCTGGATTCCCTGTTCCCCAGTCCTAATCTGGAGAAAGCTTCCTTAAACTCCCCCAACACAAGACTCAGTCTGGGTGGCTGGCTCATGAAAGGGGCTGGAAAGCAAAGATGTCCAGAGAGAGCAGGGTCCAGAACAAAGAGGAAATTCAGGGTGGGAGATAATTTTTTCTCCTTGGCAAGGCTCCTGCAGCCATCTGGCTGAGGGGGCTGTTAGTCAAACCTCTAGATCATAGTTTGTTTTTTTCTGAGCGGTTTGCAGCTGATTATTTTCGTCAAATTCTCTATGACCAACTGCACTGGCTCCAACAGCAGGCAAACCTCTGCAGCTAGCCTGTCCAATCAGCCGGTTCACAGTTCCCCTCTCAGGGAACCAGGAGCATCGGTCACTTATCAACAAGTGGCCCCTGGCCCAGGAGAGAGCCTTCACCTCTAGATGCCTGGGCCAGCCTTCCAGCTCTTTCAGCTGATGTCAGCCAGGCGGATTGGAGTTAAGGAGGGGAATTTGGGAAATCAGAAAGCCCCCGGGGGCCGGTCAGCTCCTGGGATCTATTGTTGTCATTCCAGCCCTGCAAAGGCAGCACAAACCTTTTCTGGATGTCATCCCTGTGCAGAAAGGCAGGATGGGAAGATCTCAGAGAGGACTGAGCTGAACCTTCGGATCCAATCTCCATTACTCTTGCTATCAGGCAACTGAGCCTTCTCTTCTCCCTCTGGGGCAGGGATAGCAAAGCTTTTTCTGTCCCTGGACTGTTGTATGCAAATGTATGCACATACATTACAGGTAGACCTCATTTTATTGCACTTCACTTTACTGTAGTTCTCAGGCATTGAGTTTTGTTTTGTTTTGTTTTTCACTAACTGAAGGTTTTTGGCAACTCTTCAACACTGACTGAGAAAGTCTATTGGTACCATTTTCCAGCATTTATTCATTTAATATCTTGTATCACATTTTTAACACACGTGCACTAGCAGGTGGATGTGGCTCAGACAGTAAAGAAACCACCTGTTAACGCAGGAGATGAAGGAGACCCAAGTTTGATTCCTGGGTCAGGAAGATTTCCTGGAGGAGGGCATGGTAACCCACTCCAGTATTCTTGCCTGGAGAAACCCCTGGACACAGGAGCCCAGTGAGCTATAGTTCATGGGGTTGCAAAGAATTGGACATAACTGAAGTAACTTAGCACACACACATCACATTTTTAGTAATTCTCACAGTATTTCAAACCTTTTCATTATTATATTTATTACAGTGATCAGTGATCTTTGATATACTACTATAACCCTCTGAAGATTCATGTAAGGGTTCCCATTTTTTAGCAATAATGTATTTTTAATTAAAGTACGTACATTCTTTTTTTAGACATAATGCTATTGTACACTTGTTAGACTAAAGTGTTGTATAAACATAACTTTTATATGCACTGGGAAACCAAAAGATTTGTGTGACATGCTTTATTTCAATATTCTCTTTATTATGGTGGTCTGGAACTGAACCTGAGATAACTCCCAGGTGTGCTTGTATATAGAAAAGGCCTAAAACCACACCTGCACATAGTTTTGTGTGTGTGTGTGTGTGTGTGTTTCCAGTCGTGTCCAACTCTTTGTGACCCTATGGACTATGGCCCGCCAGGCTCCTCTGTCCATGAGATTTCCCAGGCAAGAGTGCTGGAGTGGGTTGCCATTTCCTTCTCCAAGTGATCTTCCTGACTCAGGGATAGAATCTCTTGCATTGGCAGGCAAATTATTTACCACTAGCACCACCTGGGAAGCCCAGTTCTTGATAAATATTATCAGTTTCCTCCTTCCATTTTTTCAAGCATGTCCTACACTGGCCTCTCAGCTCTCTTGGCTGAAGCATAGGTGAGACCTAGTGTTCTTACTTTGGGGAATGGGATGAAGGAACTGGGGGCTTTTCTTCCAGAGGCCATAAGAATGGCCCATGTCTTCAAAGTAACTGTAGTGGGTGAACTTTTAACCCAGAAAGTAAAATCCAAATGGTTTAGTAAGATGTGAGCTCAGTTACTCAATCTGCCTTTCAGACGTTAGTCTGTCGTTGGGGTCAAATGAGCTCTTAGCAAGCCCAGCATTTTGTTATCTTGCTATCTCTTGCAACTGTTTTTCAGTAGAGAAGGCCCCGCCTGTGCAACAGAACACAGACTCAAGGTCCTTCACAGTGAGCTTCTGTGTGTGCCTGAGGGGTAAGCTCAGTGGCAAGATATGTGGATGGGAGTGTCATTTTAAAAAGAAAGGAGGGGGCTTCCCTGGTGGTCCAGTGCCTAAGGACACCGCCTTGCAGTGCAAGGGGCGCCAGTTCAATCCCTGGCCTGGGAAGATCCCACATGCCGAGGAGCGGCTGGACCGATGTGTCCAGTTACTGAGCCCGAGCTCTGAAGAGCATGTGCCCAGAGCCAGTGCTCTGTGACAACGGAGGCCACCGCGATGGGAGGCCCACACGGGCCAAAGAACAAAGACAGATGAAAATAGATAAACGAAAGACCAACAGAAGTGGCCCACCGGACCCCTCCCTCCCCAACCCATGCCCCGCCCCCATAAAGACAGCACAGCCAAATAAATAAATAAAAATATTAAAAAAAAAGAAAGAAAGAAAGGAGGGAGGAGGTGAGGGAGCAAGGAAAAGGGTATGAGGGAGGGAGGGGCTCTGTCAGAGGGGAAGAGACATGCTTGCACTCGTCCAATACTGAAGGAACCTTGGGGAAGGTAGCGGTGTACACATGCCACTGACCTGCCCTCGACCTCTTCAAGAGGCCCAGGGCAGGAGAGCTCTGCAGGGGAAAACAGAAATGGAAATGGCTTTCAATTACTTTCAACTGTCCTCTGTGGGAAGATAGGAAAAGAGTGATTAAGGCAGGGGTCTCTTGTAGATGAAGGTGCTCAGGGCTGGCTGGAGACCCGCAGGGGGGGAAACTATTGGGCTTAAGTGAGGGAAGAGAAGTGAAGAGAGGACTGGATCTCAGCTCTCTTGGCTGAAGCATAGGTGAGACCTAGTGTTCTTACTTTGGGGAATGGGATGAAGGAACTGGGGCTTTTCTTCCAGAGGCCATAAGAATGGCCCATGTCTTCAAAGTAACTGTAGTGGGTGAACTTTAACCCAGAAAGTAAAATCCAAATGGTTTAGTAAGATGTGAGCTCAGTTACTCAATCTGCCTTTCAGACGTTAGTCTGTCGTTGGGTCAAATGAGCTCTTAGCAAGCCCAGCATTTTGTTATCTTGCTATCTCTTGCAACTGTTTTTCAGTAGAGAAGGCCCCGCCTGTGCAACAGAACACAGACTCAAGGTCCTTCACAGTGAGCTTCTGTGTGTGCCTGAGGGGTAAGCTCAGTGGCAAGATATGTGGATGGGAGTGTCATTTTAAAAAGAAAGGAGGGGGCTTCCCTGGTGGTCCAGTGCCTAAGGACACCGCCTTGCAGTGCAAGGGGCGCCAGTTCAATCCCTGGCCTGGGAAGATCCCACATGCCGAGGAGCGGCTGGACCGATGTGTCCAGTTACTGAGCCCGAGCTCTGGAGCGCATGAGCCCAGAGCCAGTGCTCTGTGACAACAGAGGCCACCACGATGGGAGGCCCACACGGGCCAAAGAACAAAGATGGATGAAAATAGATAAACGAAAGACCAATAGAAGTGGCCCACCGGACCCCTCCCTCCCCAACCCGCCCCCCCCGCAAAAGACAGCACAGCCAAATAAATAAATAAAAATATTAAAAAAAAAAAAAGAAAGAAAGAAAGGAGGGAGGGAGGTGAGGGAGCAAGGAAAAGGGTATGAGGGAGGGAGGGGCTCTGTCAGAGGGGAAGAGACATGCTTGCACTCGTCCAATACTGAAGGAACCTTGGGGAAGGTAGCGGTGTACACATGCCACTGACCTGCCCTCGACCTCTTCAAGAGAGGCCCAGGGCAGGAGAGCTCTGCAGGGGAAAACAGAAATGGAAATGGCTTTCAATTACTTTCAACTGTCCTCTGTGGGAAGATAGGAAAAGAGTGATTAAGGCAGGGGTCTCTTGTAGATGAAGGTGCTCAGGGCTGGCTGGAGACCCGCAGACTTTGGGGGGCGGGTGGACAACTATGGAAGAAAAGCCTGAGCTTGGGCTTAAGTGAGGGGAAGAGAAGTGAAGAGAGTAGGACTGGATCTGAGCTGGTGATGCATAGCTGCTGGTGCAGCTGGGTCAAGTTGCTTCTACCAGGCCTTGGTTTCCCATGTGAAAAGCTAGAGGATTAGACTGTGCCATCTCTAAGAAGTTTCCAGAATTGACGCACGGGGTCTCTGATGCACATGTCAGGTGCAGAAACCAAATGAATGCAGAAAAGTGATTGGTCACTCGAGTCACTGTCCACTGGATGTTCCACATTGTCCACATTCATTTATCGAGTTTCTGACAAAAAAAGACAGCTCACCAACAGTCACACAGTTTTACAGGTCTGTCCACCCTATAATCCTGTTCTCTCCTCCCAACAACCCTGTAAGAGAATGACTACAGTTGACTGAGTAATATTATGTGCTGAGTATTATCCTAATCCCTTTATATATTTAATCTTACCTAATCCCCACCATAATCACATGAGGCATGGGTGTTATTGTCCCTGTTTCACTGATGTTCACTTGCCCTGGCACATGTGAGTGCCTCTAGATGCCTGATAACTAAATGGAGTCTCTAAGCCTGACCCATGGACTCTCCACTTGGGTCCTCGGTCATGGGCCAACTCCTGCCTGTTTTCACTAGTTTCCTACTTCTTCCCAGCTGCCCTTGGCTCTGATCTCCCTCTTACCAGAGAGGGTCTTGAGAAATCATTCTCCCCATGCAGCAGGAAGAGGCCACTCGGGTGGGCTGGGTGCTGAGGGAGATGCTGAGTTACTTTCCACAAGTCTGCTCCTCCCTAGAGAAGGGCTAGCCCACCCACGTCTCCCAGGACAGTCTGAACAAGTATCTGATCTAGAAATCTGGCCCAGTGTTCTTCCTTCTTCTCTGGCTTAGAGGATCCAGAGTAATATCTGCTGAGCCAAGTCTTCCAGATGTGTCCTAGATCCAGAGACCTCTCTCTCCTTACCTCTCAGCTGTCTCTTTCCCACTGGTTGCAGCTGAGGGGCAGCAGTGAGAGCCTGGACACAGACATGGAGTCAGGAGACTGAGAATCAAAGACACTCTGTCACTTACTAAATGCATGCCTCCAGCAAGGTCAGTCACCTGTTGAGCCTCAATTTTCTTCCCTGGAAATTGAGGTTATGAAGGTGGCGGGCCATGATTTCTCTTCAGTATGATTTCCAGCTGCTCCCCCTCTTGCCACCTTTGTTCCACCCATGGATTAATTAACAAATGCATTCAATAGGTAGGCTGGGCACAGAGCACACTCCTATGAGAAGCTCCACACAGGCCCTGCTATGAAGGAGTCTACTGACTAGGGCAGAAAGGTGACAGGCAACTATAAGTCAGCATGCTGAGAACTGTGAGGCCAGGAGCCAAAGGTGCTGGGGCAGTATCAGGAAAGGCATCTGACTCAGGCCTGGAAGGACTGCAACGACCTCCCACAGGAGGAAACAGCAAGCTGAGGTCTGGCAGGAACCAGCCCTCTGAAGAAGAAGAAAATATTTCAGGCAGAGGAATTAGCTTGAACCAAGACCCAAAGACAAGAGACAGGGCACATGAACAAACATGATTTGGTTTGACTGGACAATAGCACGTGCATGTGTGTGCATGCATGTGTTTGTGTGTGTACTCATGTATGTTGGAGTAGGAAAGGACAGAGAGGTGACCCTAGAGAAGTGGCCATGGGTCAGTTTATGCAGAGGGAGACTCTGGGTGGTACATACAGAGATCATCAGGGGAGGCTTGGAGGGATTGTAAGCAGGGAAAAGACATGGTCAGGAATGATTTTGGGAAGGTCCCTCTGTTTGCCATGGGAAGTGGGGTCAAATCAAAAAGAAAAAAATAGACTGACAATACCAAACATCTATGAGGTTGCAGAACCACTGGAACTCCTATACACAGATACAGTGGGATGTATACACATACCCTGCACTACCATTTGAAGAGCTGTTAGGCAATACCTAGTAAAGTTGAAGATCTGGGTATTCTAAACACAGAAACTATTTTGTGGTTTCTACCCAAGGAGACATGTGTGAGGATATTCACTGAAGTACCATTTGTCATAATAAAAAAAAAATAGAAAATAACCTATCCAAGCATCTGTGGACAAACAATTCTGTAAACTGCAATTTGCTTATGCACTGGAATACTACTCAATAGCTAAATGAATGACCTGGATCTCCATGTATGAAGGACAAATCTGAAAATATAAAGAGCAGTGGGAAATTAGGCAACTTTCAAAAGTATATGAACCTAATACCTTGTGGTTTATGGATCATGACTAGAAAAAGATATAAAAATACATGTGGGAATCTATCACAACAAATTTAGTATTCACTCTGTGGAGGAAGGGTTGAGCTTCTTAGGAAGCGCTAGTGCTCAAGAACTTGCCTGCCAATTCAGGAGAGGTAAAAGATGTGGATTTGATCCCTGGGTCGGGAAGATCTCCTGAAGGAGGGCATGGCAACCCACTCCAGTATCCTTGCCTGGAGAATCAAATGGACAGAGGAGCCTGGCAGACTACAGTCCGTAGGGTCACAAGAGTTGAATACAACTAAAGCAACTTAGCATGCATGGAGGAAGGGTTAAGGGGTAGGGTAGGATTTTCGTTGAAATTATATTCTTATAACTCTATAAAAGACAGAATTGAAGCAAATATAGTGACATGTTTAAGTCATTGAGTCAAATGATTAGTATCTTGTAGCTCTAGCATTACTTGCTCTACTTTTTGGTATGTTTGAAGTTTCTAGCAATTAAAACTTAAAACGGATTTTGGCCAACGAGGCGAGGAGGAGGCAGTTTTTCTGACGAGACTTTTGCTATGTCCAGGTGAGGGGAGCTAGTGAGGATCAGGGTAGGGCACAGTGGGAAATGGAGAGACGTAGACATAAACAAGCAATACTCAGAACCCATGCAACTCTCTGTCTGCTGAGATTCTTCCTTCTTTCTCTCTATTGAGAGTTCTGCCTCCAGGAGGTGCCTTCAACAATGCCAGTCATCAGATATCTCTCTCTACTCTGACACCTAGCCCTCGCAATACTGGTCACTCCTGGAGTTACATCCCACAATATTGCCTGACCTTGTGGTGTTCGTATGTCACATCTCCAGTAAAGCCATGTGTTTGAGCAAGGCAGGAACCCTCTCTTATGTTCTGGATAGGTGTCCCTCTAGGCATGTCTGTGTGGTTAACTGCCATATCCCACACCCTCACGTAATGCCAAACCCATGGTTGGTGCCAGGGAAATTCTAGTGTAATGAATACAAGAATAGATAGGTGAACAACTAAATGAGTTCCAGAAGGAATTGCTGAGGAAATGCAGGGAGTTAATGTGGCAGTCCTGAATCCAAACCACAAGTCTGCCATTAACAAGGAGTAACTGGCAAAAATCACTTCACCTTTCTGAGTCTTTCTTCCAGATGAAGAAAAAGACCCATCTTCTAGGATTGATCTTTAGGATATTTTATATTGCTTATGTATAACTATGGGTATTACATTTTATAGATATACCTCTAAGATGTCTACTATTTCCTCCCCAATGTCACTCATATTTCGTGGTGCTTTCCTTGTTGCTAGTCCAAGAAATGTGGCTTTTCATACAAGCGATGCAGCCCCTTCCACAGAGAAGGGATGGAGGCAGGAGGACCTTTGATCCAAGCTGGGCTGATCATACTCTCTCCTAGGAATTTGGAACACAGAGACTTAGTCAACTGACATGCATTCAGCAAGCGTTTGATGACTAGCCTACTCTAATGCCCTGGGCTTGCACCGTCATATAGTTTAGTCAACATGTTGCACTGCAAGAGGAGAGCCTATGGGGTTTGGGGGAAATAGGACACTGTCTCTCTCTCTCTCCTGTCCCATATATCACAGCTCGTTTTTTTTTTTGGCCTTTGCAGACCAGTCTTCTTTGTCTTACAAAACCAAGGCTGACTTGCTCCTGTCTTCCCCACAGCACTAAGCTTAGTACCTCCTGGCACTGGGCACTCACGGGACACTGGTTCTGATGAATTGTGTTGATATGGATGAAAACGGACTAGGACTCATGAGGGAAAGAGAAAGAAAGCTGGTGAGTGCAGACAATTCCAAATCATATGACAGATTTTTAAACAATGGAGATGTTTAACTTGTTGCAGAAAAAGGTTTACAGATAGTCAACAGAAAACGGGATCTCCTGCTCTCTAAAAGTTACAGAGAAGCACGTGTGGCTTCACACCAGAAAACCTTGCTGTTGGAACTGGTGTGCTGGTTGTATTCTAAGGCTCCCTGTTTAGGCTCATGTGCAAGCAAAGACTGGGTACCATCTAGTGGCTGTTTAAGCACTATATGGGAGGGCTGGGCTAGTGACTTCAAAAATTCCTTTCAACTGGGAGTGTCTAAGTCTATGCTTTTCTTTATAGATGTACCATAGTTGAAATTGTTATTCAAAGTCCTAGTTACTAATGAGACCTCTTAGAAACATGGCCATGTGTTCTGATATACATATCAGAGAAAGAGCATCTGTGAAATAACTGCTATGATTTATCATTTCAGTTTTCATGATACAGTTTTATTAGTGTTGGATAAAGTTTCAAGAAAAGTGTGGGATTTTTTGCCCTAAAAATGTTAATGGGTTGCTTGTCAGCTTCAAAGGAAGACAAATCCTAACAGAAAAATTATGTAGTTACAGCGTTAACCCCGAAGTAAAAAGAAGAAGCAGAGTTCCAGCAGAGTGCAGGGCATGTGCTCAACACATGAGCATGGCCCACTCTCTCTTCTTACAGTCTGCCTGAAGTCACCAAAAGGATAAAATCAGGATGAAGGTCAGGATTGCAGAATCCAGGGGGACCTTGCTGTGTGTGTGGTGCCAGCTAACTGAGGACAGACAGAAACATTTCCAAAATTTTTATGGAGTAAGAATGCCCCCTGTACCACAGTGATACCTCACTGGTCTCCTTCCAGCTTAACACCCCTGTCAGCGTAACAATTCACTCCCTGTCAGGTGGCTCCAATGTAAATAATCTGCCTGCCAATGCAGGAGATGCAGGATCTACCACCTAGGTCAGGAAGATCCCCTGGAGAAGGAAATGTCAACCCACTCCAGTATTCCTGCTGGGAAATTCCATGAACAGAGGAGCCTGGTGGGCTACAGTCCATAGAGTCACAAAAAGTCAGACACGACTGAAGGGACTTAATAAATAGGCATTCTTAGAAGAGGCAGAAAGAGAAGAGCTGAAGAGCCTGAAAAGACTCTTCAGAAAGAGTCAGTCACCCATTCCACCAGGCTCAGCTGTTCATGGAATTCTCCAGGCAAGCATACTGAAGGGGGTAGCCATTTCCTTCTCCAGGGGATCTTCCTGACCCAGGGACCCTACCTGGGTGTACCACACTGCAGGCAGATCCTTTACTGAGTAGTCACCAGGTGAACTCAGTCATCAGGTAAGCATGTATATCCATATACCTAGTGTCTCCCTCTGACTATGCATCAGTCAGAGAGAGAAATATACAAAGCAAACAGAAATGACAAAGGATCCTATCACTAAACAAGTACCTATAATATGGGCTTTTTTGGTGGGGGTGGGTTGGGGAGGGAGGGGGGCAGGCGGGCCACTTCTATTGGTTTTTCATTTCTCTATTTTCATCCATCTTTGTTCTTTGGCTCCTGTGGGCCTCCCATTGCAGTGGCCTCTCTTGCTGCAGAGCACCAGCTCTGGGCGCATGCGCCCCAGAGCTCCAGTTTGGTAATTGGACGCATCGGTCCAGCCGCTCCTCAGCACGTGGGATCTTCCCACGCCAGGGATCGAACTGGCGCCCCTTGCACTGCAAGGCTGTGTCCTTAACCACTGAACCACCAGGGAAGCCCTATAATATGGTTTTTAACCTTGGTTGAGGAAAACTTTTAAAACCCAGTAACTTCCATTTGAAACAATAAAATAAGAATCTCTGGTGCTCACTTCAGCAGCACATATACTAAAATTGGAATGATACAGAGAAGATTAGCATGGCCCCTGTGCAAGGATGATACGCAAATTCGTGAAGCGTTCCATATTTTTTAAAAAAAATCCATACTTATATGTATGGTTTACATGAAGGTGCTATAATTTCTCTGTAATATATTGAATCACCAACAGTTAGAGCCTGATGAGATTTTTAGGATAAAGTCATTCACTTTGCCAGAGAAACAATGTATGGCTTAGAGAGCTTAATGCTTTTATCAACCTGTCAATCAAGAGGACAAACAAGGTATCTTCCTTCTATTACTGAAATATTTGTGTACTTATGTGGTAGACAGTTTACCTTTTAAAGTGAAACATTTCTCCTTGAATTTCATGATTAAATGCTACTGTTTTAGTGTTAATACAGAAATACAAAATAGACCAAAGATTAGACATAAAAAAAAAAAAAAAAAAGAATCTCTGGGGGGGTAGGACATAGATATCAACATTTTTATCATTTTTTAAAAAATGAGATATACCTTACATATCTCTGAAATTTATACATCTTAACTACACATCTTAATGTGTTTTGACAAATGTGTACACCCATGTGACCTACACTATCAAGACATGGAAATTTTCCATCACCTCAGAAAGTTCCCATCTGCCCCTTCCTAATCAATCCCTAGGGCTCAAGATGCAAACACTGTTCTGACCTTTACTACCTAAGGTTAGTTTTTCTTGTACAGTACGAACACTTTTTTTGTGCTTGACTTCTTTCAGTTGCATAGTGCTTTCGACTTTCATTCATGTTTTGTATGTATCAGTAGCCCATTCCCTTTTTCATTACTTAAGCTGTTTTACACTGCATGGGCTTGCTAGGTGGCACCATGGTAAAGAATCCTCCTGCCAATGCAGGAGACCAACATTTGATCCCTGGGTAAAGAAGATCCTTTGAAGTAGGAAATGACAACCCATTTCCATATTCTTGCCTGGAAAATTCCATGGACAGAGAAGTCTAATGGGCTAACAGTCCATAGAATCACAAAGAGTTGGATGTGACTGAGTATTCCATTATATTGGTGTGTACAATTTATTCCTCCATTCAGCAGTTAACAGACATTTTAGTCATTTCTAGTTAGTGGTAATTCTGAATAAAGCCTCAGTTCTCATTTGGACATGTCTTTGTTTTTCTTGAATCAAAAAAAGAGTTTTAATTATTTGTATGGTTTACATGAAGGTGCTATAATTTCTCTGTAATATATTGAATCACCAACAGTTAGAGCCTGATGAGATTTTTAGGATAAAGTCATTCACTTTGCCAGAGAAACAATGTATGGCTTAGAGAGCTTAATGCTTTTATCAACCTGTCAATCAAGAGGACAAACAAGGTATCTTCCTTCTATTACTGAAATATTTGTGTACTTATGTGGTAGACAGTTTACCTTTTAAAGTGAAACATTTCTCCTTGAATTTCATGATTAAATGCTACTGTTTTAGTGTTAATACAGAAATACAAAATAGACCAAAGATTAGACATAAAACTTAAAAAAAAAAAGAATCTCTGGGGGGGTAGGACATAGATATCAACATTTTTATCATTTTTTAAAAAATGAGATATACCTTACATATCTCTGAAATTTATACATCTTAACTACACATCTTAATGTGTTTTGACAAATGTGTACACCCATGTGACCTACACTATCAAGACATGGAAATTTTCCATCACCTCAGAAAGTTCCCATCTGCCCCTTCCTAATCAATCCCTAGGGCTCAAGATGCAAACACTGTTCTGACCTTTACTACCTAAGGTTAGTTTTTCTTGTACAGTACGAACACTTTTTTTGTGCTTGACTTCTTTCAGTTGCATAGTGCTTTCGACTTTCATTCATGTTTTGTATGTATCAGTAGCCCATTCCCTTTTTCATTACTTAAGCTGTTTTACACTGCATGGGCTTGCTAGGTGGCACCATGGTAAAGAATCCTCCTGCCAATGCAGGAGACCAACATTTGATCCCTGGGTAAAGAAGATCCTTTGAAGTAGGAAATGACAACCCATTTCCATATTCTTGCCTGGAAAATTCCATGGACAGAGAAGTCTAATGGGCTAACAGTCCATAGAATCACAAAGAGTTGGATGTGACTGAGTATTCCATTATATTGGTGTGTACAATTTATTCCTCCATTCAGCAGTTAACAGACATTTTAGTCATTTCTAGTTAGTGGTAATTCTGAATAAAGCCTCAGTAAACATTCACATGCAAGTCTTTGTGAGGACATGTCTTTGTTTTTCTTGGTTAAATACTCAAATATTTGTATCAAAAGTATGGTTTAACTTTATAAGAAATTTCCATACTGTATATCAACTATGCAATTTTTACAAGCCTTCCAGCAATGGTTGAGAATTCCAGTTGTTCCACATCTTTGTTAGCACTTGTTATTGTCAGTTTAGTTTTTTGAATAAACTTTTAATTTTGTAACAGTTTTATATTTGCGAAAAAAAATATAAAGGTAGTTAAGAGAATCTTATATATTCTATATCTGATTTCCCTTATTATTCATGCTTACATTAGTATGGTATATGTGATACACTTAATAAACCATTGCTAGTTTGTTATTCTTAAGTAAAGTCTATTGCTTATTCAGGTTTCTTTAGTTTCTTCCTAATGTCTTTTTCAGTTCCAGAATTTCACTCACATTGCCACATTACATCTAGTCATCATGTCTTCTTAGTCTCCTCTTGGCTGTGACTGTTTCTTAGACCTCCCTTGTTTTTGGTAACTGTCAGTTTTGAGGAGTATAAGGTATTTTGTAGGATGTCCTCAGTTGGGATTTGCCTGATGTTTTTTCTCAAAATTAGACTTGGGTTATAAATTCTGAGGAAGAAAACCACAGGGATAAAGCATTATTCTCATCACCTCATATCAAAGGTATATACTAATAATGACAGTTGATGATGACCTCAATTACCTGACTTAAGTACTAAGAAAAAACGTCTTTCAGTGTGTCTTTTCCATTGCTCTTTATTCCTTTTGCAGTGTCAATTTTGCTATTATCCAATCTAATGAATGTGTAAATTTCAGATTTTATATTTTTTAGTTCTAGGCTTTCTATTCAGTTTTTTTGTTTCACTTTCTCTGCTGAGATTCCTTCATCTGTTCATTCATTTTGTCCATCTCTTCCTTTACTGAGCATACTGATAATAGCTATTTTAAAGTTCTTATCTATTAATTCCATCATCTCATCATCTCCGGACCTGTTTTTACTAACTGCTCTTTTAGTTTGGTGTACATTACCTGGCATCTTCATGCTTCCAGTCATTTTTGTATTTGCTGGACATTGTAGACATGATGCTAAGAGTATAAATTGCTATTTTCTTTTAAAGAATCTCATTTTTTTCTGGCAGCCATTTGACTTTTTTTTTCTTTATACAAGTCTATCTTTATTTGTAAAAAAATAATATACAACTAAAGCTAATTTGATTTTTTAAATCAAAGTTCATTTAGTGATAATGTACATTTTATAATAAAATTATAGTAAAATACTGACATTTGATAGTTTAAACAAAGTATCATTCATGTAAAAATCATGTCGTATGTAAAATTTAATTAGAAAATCAATAGTTCACAAAAGTACATATATTTTGTTGATAGCTCATGAAGACGTTAGCATAAATTTGCTTAAGATACAGAATGAAATTCACAGTTAGCTTGACATTTAGTACTATAAAATTTGAGGCTGAATCCACTGATAATTGTTAATAAGGCACACTTGAAATAATTCAGACTACCAATGAATCGACATTTTATTGTATAACCAAGATCTATTGGTTTTACAATATGTCTAGTAATCAATTATTTCACCAATAATTTAAAAGAGAGATCCAGTTGAAAAAAGTCCAGTTGACTTTATTTTAACTACAGAAAGGCACAACCCTTTCTGGGGTCCCTACTAAGTGTCCAGAGCATTCAGTGATGTCTGTCTAATGTGGCTAGACTCCAGTGTCTATCAGCACTGTGGGACTACCTAAATCTCTGTTGAGTTCATGGCCCTCCAGTAGCTGTTTCCTGCCAAGTCTCTTGGAGTCTCAGTCAATGCAAGTGCAGCTTAGTAGTCAGCATAACACTTAAGGGAATGCCATGAAAACTTCACATCAGTAGTTTTTAAAGCTCCCTAAGTGATTCTAATGTGCAATCAAATTTGAGAACTATTGAGCATTAATTTCCTGATTTTGAAGGAGCTGGAAAAAAAATACCCTAGTACCAAAGAAAATGTTGAACCCCTCAAGGTAGACAAAGTCATGAAAGATGTTGATAAAGACTCTAAAATGGCTAACCTAGATGGAAGTAATCAGATCTCGGACCTGTTTTACTAACTGCTCTTTTAGTTTGGTGTACAAGAATGCTTCCAGTTATTTTTGTATTTGCTGGACATTGTAGACATGATGCTAAGAGTATAAATTGCTATTTTCTTTTAAAGAATCTCATTTTTTTCTGGCAGCCATTTGACTTTTTTTTTCTTTATACAAGTCTATCTTTATTTGTAAAAAAATAATATACAACTAAAGCTAATTTGATTTTTTAAATCAAAGTTCATTTAGTGATAATGTACATTTTATAATAAAATTATAGTAAAATACTGACATTTGATAGTTTAAACAAAGTATCATTCATGTAAAAATCATGTCGTATGTAAAATTTAATTAGAAAATCAATAGTTCACAAAAGTACATATATTTTGTTGATAGCTCATGAAGACGTTAGCATAAATTTGCTTAAGATACAGAATGAAATTCACAGTTAGCTTGACATTTAGTACTATAAAATTTGAGGCTGAATCCACTGATAATTGTTAATAAGGCACACTTGAAATAATTCAGACTACCAATGAATCGACATTTTATTGTATAACCAAGATCTATTGGTTTTACAATATGTCTAGTAATCAATTATTTCACCAATAATTTAAAAGAGAGATCCAGTTGAAAAAAGTCCAGTTGACTTTATTTTAACTACAGAAAGGCACAACCCTTTCTGGGGTCCCTACTAAGTGTCCAGAGCATTCAGTGATGTCTGTCTAATGTGGCTAGACTCCAGTGTCTATCAGCACTGTGGGACTACCTAAATCTCTGTTGAGTTCATGGCCCTCCAGTAGCTGTTTCCTGCCAAGTCTCTTGGAGTCTCAGTCAATGCAAGTGCAGCTTAGTAGTCAGCATAACACTTAAGGGAATGCCATGAAAACTTCACATCAGTAGTTTTTAAAGCTCCCTAAGTGATTCTAATGTGCAATCAAATTTGAGAACTATTGAGCATTAATTTCCTGATTTTGAAGGAGCTGGAAAAAAAATACCCTAGTACCAAAGAAAATGTTGAACCCCTCAAGGTAGACAAAGTCATGAAAGATGTTGATAAAGACTCTACACTAAAATGGCTAACCTGGAAGACATAGAGGAACAGAATCCAAGATAAATCAATGAGGCAAGTTTTGTGTACCTCTTATCCTTTAAAAGGATCAGCTAAACAACAAAACTCAGTAAAAATAAAAAGTAAAATTAAAAAACAAAAGGATCAGGGGGATATACATATAACTAATCTGAGAACATACATATCTGTAAACAACAAAACTCTGTAAAAGTTAAAAGTTTATTGAAAAAAAAAAAAATGGATCAGCTATTATAGCTCATTCCTGTTCTGTTTCAGTAGTCCTTCTTTAAGATTTTCTTATCTGGTCAAAAAGAATTCCCAGTGCACTAAAGTCATCAGATGGAAGAAAATGGATCGACCATTAGTGATTCATGTATCAGGATCCAAACTCAGAGGATATAAGAAGAATAAGACGGCGTGGAGGGGGTGGGGGTGGGGGCTCTAAATCTAGTGGAAATCCCAGTATTTATGAATTAAATTAAATACATTTCCAACTGTGATAGGTTTCAACTGAGATATATTCAAAGTGTTTTAGGAGCACAGGTATGTTGAACTTTGGGGTTGAAAGGCTTCACTAAGGAATAATTTTTGAGCTGGATCTCATTAAGGATAAAAACTGTGAAGGTGGTGAAGTGAAGAAAGGAAGGGTGTTCTAGGCAAACAGAACATATAAAGGGAGAATAAACAGAACATTAGAGAAATGTGGTCAGTATTTTAATGGAAAGATGAGAAACAGATGTATAGTTGATAAAAGAGCAGAAATAAGATGACCTCACTCTTCCTTTCAGTAGAGATGAATCATATCTAGGAAATTTTAAAAATTGGGCTTCCCTGGTGGTCAAGTGGGTAAAGAGTCTGCCTTGCAGTGCAAGGGGCACCGGTTTGATCCCTGGCCTGGGAAGATCCCATGTGCTGCAGAGTGGCTGGACCGGTGTGTCCAATTACAAGCCAGAGCTCTAGAGCGCATGCACCCAGAGCCGTTGCTCTGCAAGGAGAGAGTCCACTGCAATGAGAGGCCCACACAGGCTAAAGAATAAAGATGGATGAAAATTAAAAAAAAAAAAAAAAAAAAAACAATAAAAAATGAGGCCAAAATTAAAAAAAAAAAAAATTACTTACAAACAGTTCCTATTGGTTTGAAATGAACCTCACCTTCCTTGGGGCTGGAGTAGATCTTTAGCAGAAGTTTAGCAAAAGTTTGTCATAGTAGAGGAAATCTAAACAGGATATAGGAAGCTGGAGATATCAAACCATGTGAGTCTAGTCCGAAGACTATAAGCTTGCTAAAGTTATACATTGTATTTCAGCATAAAACTGTAGAGAGCGAGCTTTACACAGGACAGAGATTGTTTTCAATGTTTTGTATACGTGCAGGCTCTGCAAAAAGGCAGAAGTCACTCAGTAGACAGGGAAGCTTAAGGATCAGAGACACTTGGCCATAAATGCTTTAGAGATCTTCCCTGTTACCAGAAAACAGGAGTCTGACACATTGAGGTTGCCATTTACTGTACATCATATCCTTAAGAAAATCCTTTGATTTCTTGGACAACTCTTTTTCTTCTTCTACAAAAGAAATGGCCATATTAATGCCTGCAGATCCTACTGTCTCAACAGACTCTCAGGAAAGACCAAATGACCTACTTTGTATTATAAAGTCTTATAAGGTTAGAGCCCACTTATGAAGCAAAGAGTTATTACTAATAATAAACAAGAAGAATGTGTGACATTGCCCAGAATTTCCTGTTAAGACAACAATTTCATGAAACCATTAAGAAAAGTAGGATGTTTGTTAATTCCACAATGAGAGTTATGCACTTGCATTGTTTCAACCATCTCCAGGGAATAAAGAGTTTGCTAGCAATAAAGAATGAGCCAACTTGTCCTAAAGATTCTTGTTCTCTGTAGAGTCATTTCAATAGCTTTTTCCACCTTACCAAGACTTTTCCTGCCAATCCTGCCATGACTGATGAGAACTGGGTACTAGTCAACTTATTTTTTCCTTAAAAAAATTAAGGGAAAGCTTTCCACATGCTAATACTCATATAATTTAGGCCTGTGACTACCCTGCCTCTGCCAAGGCAACTGCTAGAGCCCCAAAGAACATCAGTGACCATAGAAATCTCTTCTACTCACCACAAAAAAGGGGAAATTTGGGACTTCCCTGGTGGTCCAGTGGTTAAGACTCTGTGTTCCCAATGCAAGGGGCTTGGGTTTGATCCCTGGTCAGGGAACTAGATCCCATATGCCACAACTAAGACCCAGCACAGCCAAATAAATAATTTTTAAAAAAAATTAAAAAAGAAAAGAGGGAAATTCATGCGTGACACAAAAAAGTCTCTCAGAACCCCTTCTTTCCCTTTCTATCAGTTTAGGACAAGAGGCTTTCATGTGGATACCAGCTGGCATTTATAAATTTGTCAAAGAACTGTGTGGGCAAAGCCCTCTAGGGGATATACACTGCTCTTAGAAATGCAACACAAGGATCCTTTCTTGTTGGGCTAATGATGCCTCGTGGTGATTCTGATGACCTTTGGGATGCCTTTATTTCATGTCATCACACAGTAGCTGACTGCCCTTCCTCCTGTGTGTGTTTGTGTGTGTGTGTGTTAGCTTCTCAGTCATGTCTGACTTTTTGCAATCCAATGGACTATAGCTCACCAGGCTCCTCTGTCCCTGGAATTCTCCAACAAGAAAATTGGAGTGGATAGCCATTCCCTTCTCCAGGGGATCTTCCTGACCCACAGATCAAACCTGGGTTTCCTGCATTGCAGGTGGATTCTTTACTGCATGAGCCACCAGGGAAGCCCGCCCTTCCCCATATCCTGCCACAAAGAGCCTGTGGGTTCTAGTCCCAAAAGATGACCTAAAGCCTTGAATCAAACTTCTTCTTCTTCCAAATATATACTACTATAATAAAAGTCAAACTACTATAATAATGATGAGTCATTTGAAATTTTTAAAGGGAATAAAGAGTTTGCTAGCAATAAAGAATGAGCCAACTTGTCCTAAAGATTCTTGTTCTCTGTAGAGTCATTTCAATAGCTTTTTCCACCTTACCAAGACTTTTCCTGCCAATCCTGCCATGACTGATGAGAACTGGGTACTAGTCAACTTATTTTTTCCTTAAAAAAATTAAGGGAAAGCTTTCCACATGCTAATACTCATATAATTTAGGCCTGTGACTACCCTGCCTCTGCCAAGGCAACTGCTAGAGCCCCAAAGAACATCAGTGACCATAGAAATCTCTTCTACTCACCACAAAAAAGGGGAAATTTGGGACTTCCCTGGTGGTCCAGTGGTTAAGACTCTGTGTTCCCAATGCAAGGGGCTTGGGTTTGATCCCTGGTCAGGGAACTAGATCCCATATGCCACAACTAAGACCCAGCACAGCCAAATAAATAATTTTTAAAAAAAATTAAAAAAGAAAAGAGGGAAATTCATGCGTGACACAAAAAAGTCTCTCAGAACCCCTTCTTTCCCTTTCTATCAGTTTAGGACAAGAGGCTTTCATGTGGATACCAGCTGGCATTTATAAATTTGTCAAAGAACTGTGTGGGCAAAGCCCTCTAGGGGATATACACTGCTCTTAGAAATGCAACACAAGGATCCTTTCTTGTTGGGCTAATGATGCCTCGTGGTGATTCTGATGACCTTTGGGATGCCTTTATTTCATGTCATCACACAGTAGCTGACTGCCCTTCCTCCTGTGTGTGTTTGTGTGTGTGTGTGTTAGCTTCTCAGTCATGTCTGACTTTTTGCAATCCAATGGACTATAGCTCACCAGGCTCCTCTGTCCCTGGAATTCTCCAACAAGAAAATTGGAGTGGATAGCCATTCCCTTCTCCAGGGGATCTTCCTGACCCACAGATCAAACCTGGGTTTCCTGCATTGCAGGTGGATTCTTTACTGCATGAGCCACCAGGGAAGCCCGCCCTTCCCCATATCCTGCCACAAAGAGCCTGTGGGTTCTAGTCCCAAAAGATGACCTAAAGCCTTGAATCAAACTTCTTCTTCTTCCAAATATATACTACTATAATAAAAGTCAAACTACTATAATAATGATGAAAGTCTGAAATTTGACAAGACTGATTTTACAGTACCTCTCAAATTTTATTGTGCACACAAATCACCTAAGGAGTCTTATTAAAATGCAGATTCTGATTCAGTAGGTCTGAGATGGGATCCAAGAATTTGCATTTCTAAGAAATTTCAAGTGATGCTGATACTGCTGGTCCCTAGACCACACTTTAAGGAGCAAGAAATCAGAAGACGGGGCTTCCCTGGTGGTCCAGTGGGTAAAGAGTCTGCCTTACAGTGCAAGGGGCACCAGTTCGATCCCTGGCCCAGGAAGATCCCACATGCTGAGGAACAGCTGAACCAGTATGTTCAGTTATGAGCCAGCACTCTGGAGCACATGCGCCCAGAACCGGTGCTCTGCAACAAGAGAGGCCATTGCAATGGGAGGACCACACAGGCCAAAGAATAAAGATAGATGAAAATAAATAAATAAATAAACAATAAAAGAGGCCAAAATTAAAAAAATATATATCAGGAAACAAACATGAGCAATTCTCCCAGAACGCCAAAGAAATGATTAAAAAGATTTTTTTAAATGGTTAAAGAAACGTTGGAGAACCAGGAGCTACAATGGGAGCTTCTTCATACAGAAGAAAACAGAGGAGATAGAGGAAAAAAAATTGAAGTTGCATAAATGTTTCAACTTTAGAAAAATAATTAGTCTAATACATCATACTAATATTAACAAAGCAGAAATACCATAAATTTTTTTGATAGGTGACAAAAATCACTTGAGAAAATTCAACATTCCATCATCATCAATCATTGAGAAAGAGAATATTTTCATAATGTGGCAAATGTACTCTATAAAATCTGTCATTGGGATGCTTAATGAGCCACTTCATTCATATAAGTGAACAGAAGGATATTGCTCCCATTAGTGTTACTAACACTGTTCTGCAAACTCTAGTCCAGACAACCAAAGTCAAAAATGAAATTAGGGGTGATATTAGTGAGGGTTTTGTTCAATTTCATGTAATCACTGGCTTAAACAAAATAGAAATGTTTTCCACACTTGCCTAAGTTGGAGGGAGCAGACCAGGCTGGCACAGCAGCAATTCTAGAACTCCAGAGGTGGACCTTCTGGTTCTCTGCTCAGTCATCATCAATGTGACTATCATACTGTAGCTCTGTTATGGCTGTCATATATATATTTGATGTCTCAGACGTCATGAAAATTTAGTGCCTTCTTGGTTCTTCTGTCCTTCCCAACTATGTTCAGCCCATACATGCTCTACTAACTTTGTAGTATGTCACAAGCTGCTTGTTTCTATTGTTCTCTAAGGCAGAGTTTAAAATTTTTAATAACATAGTAATACACATTACACAAAATAAATGACATTTTAACAAAGGCTAAACTAGAATAATAAACATTTGATAATAACAAGGCATGTTTTAAAATAAGTGATAATAAAACTCACCCTAACAAATATTAAATTGTACCATAAATGGTCAAGAGATTTAACAATATGCTAGCATGTAAAGACAAGATGGATTAGTGCAGAAAATTAAGCTCCTAAATAATCCCCACTAGTATAGAAAAAGTAGTAGATGCTAATGCTCTTGTTTCCAAATCAATGAGAAAAAGATGGCTGGTGGTGCAACTTGCTAACCATATGGGAAAACTTAAAATTAGGTGCCTTCCTCATATCATTCACAAATAGTTATAAATGGAAAAATAAAGCCATGAAACTATGACAAGGAAATATACATACATATTTAAATAATCTTTGGTTGGAAAAAAGTCAAAAAAAAAAAAAGATGAAACAAAAACTTGATTAATTTGACTCTTCATTTTAAAGATCTATATAATTTTTTAAAAGGCCAAAATGATGAAGTAAGGAGGACCCAGCTAGCCTTGTTCTTCATCAGGCCTATGAAGATGGGCTGGTGATCTCACCAAAGTCACAGGACACTTTGCCTCTATGCTAGTTGGAAGTTGATAAGCATATGTAAATAGTACTTGCTCAAAAAGTATGCAGTCAGCATGGATGAACCTTTAAAACATTATGCTAAAATGAAAGCAATCAGACCTGAGAGGCCACATACTGTAGGATTGTTTTTTTTTTTTTTTTTACTGAAAGTCCAGAATAAGTGAATCCATAGAGACAGGAAGCAGATTAGTGGTTGCTGGGGACTAGTATGAGAGGAGAATTGGGTGTGACTGCTAATGTATATGGGGTTTCTTTGGGGTGATGAAATGTTCTGTAATTAGTGATGATGGTTGCATAACTTTGTGACTACACTAAAAACCACTGAACTGCATACTTTGAAGAAGCAAATTTCATGGTATGTGAATTATATCTCATGTTTTTTAAAAAGTACATATTGCAATTCACTACTCAGAGTGGGCTCAGGTCTCAATTGACCCTGTTGTTGCCTTTATAACACAGTGAGCTAAAATAACTCCTTTATCACACAGCAAAATCCCACTGGCTATCTATTTTACATGTGGCAAAATATGTTTTCATGCTATTCTCTCAATCGGTCCTACATTCTCCCTCCCACACTATGTCCACAAGTCTATTCTCCATGTCTGCATCTCTATTGCTATCCTGAAAATAGGTTAATCAGTACCATCTTTCTAGATTCCATGTGCTCATGCTAAGTCACTTTAGACTCTTTGCAACCCCACAGACTGTAGCCCACCAGGCTCCTCTGTTCACGCATCTCTCTAGGCAACAGAACTGGAATGGGTTGCCACGCTCTTCTCTAGGGAATCTTCCCAACCGAGGGATCCAACTCACATCTCTAATGTCTCCTGAATTGGCAGGTGTGTTCTTTACCACTGGTGCCACCTGGGAAGTCCTCTAGATTCCATACACATGCACTGATATACAATATTTCTCTTTCTCTTTCTAACTTACTTTACTATGTAAAATGGGCTTTAGGTTCATCCACCTCATTAAGACCAACTCAAATGCATTCTTATTCAAAGTTGTATGGCAGAAACCAGCACAATATTGCAAAGAAAATACCCTGCAATAAAAAATTTTTAAACAAGAACTCCTTTAGAGTATCATTAATACCTGGTGCATGAGTAAGGCTCTATAAAAGCATATGTAAATAGTACTTGCTCAAAGTCAGCATGGATGAACCTTTAAAACATTATGCTAAAATGAAAGCAATCAGACCTGAGAGGCCACATACTGTAGGATTGTTTTTTTTTTTTTTTTTACTGAAAGTCCAGAATAAGTGAATCCATAGAGACAGGAAGCAGATTAGTGGTTGCTGGGGACTAGTATGAGAGGAGAATTGGGTGTGACTGCTAATGTATATGGGGTTTCTTTGGGGTGATGAAATGTTCTGTAATTAGTGATGATGGTTGCATAACTTTGTGACTACACTAAAAACCACTGAACTGCATACTTTGAAGAAGCAAATTTCATGGTATGTGAATTATATCTCATGTTTTTTAAAAAGTACATATTGCAATTCACTACTCAGAGTGGGCTCAGGTCTCAATTGACCCTGTTGTTGCCTTTATAACACAGTGAGCTAAAATAACTCCTTTATCACACAGCAAAATCCCACTGGCTATCTATTTTACATGTGGCAAAATATGTTTTCATGCTATTCTCTCAATCGGTCCTACATTCTCCCTCCCACACTATGTCCACAAGTCTATTCTCCATGTCTGCATCTCTATTGCTATCCTGAAAATAGGTTAATCAGTACCATCTTTCTAGATTCCATGTGCTCATGCTAAGTCACTTTAGACTCTTTGCAACCCCACAGACTGTAGCCCACCAGGCTCCTCTGTTCACGCATCTCTCTAGGCAACAGAACTGGAATGGGTTGCCACGCTCTTCTCTAGGGAATCTTCCCAACCGAGGGATCCAACTCACATCTCTAATGTCTCCTGAATTGGCAGGTGTGTTCTTTACCACTGGTGCCACCTGGGAAGTCCTCTAGATTCCATACACATGCACTGATATACAATATTTCTCTTTCTCTTTCTAACTTACTTTACTATGTAAAATGGGCTTTAGGTTCATCCACCTCATTAAGACCAACTCAAATGCATTCTTATTCAAAGTTGTATGGCAGAAACCAGCACAATATTGCAAAGAAAATACCCTGCAATAAAAAATTTTTAAACAAGAACTCCTTTAGAGTATCATTAATACCTGGTGCATGAGTAAGGCTCTTTAAAGGGATTTTTACATCCTGATGGCCAGGATGGCCCACCAGGGATATGCCTCCTCACTTTACGATGCTGGCTCCAGAGAAGCTCTCCCTCATTATGATGAGTCAACATAAACACCCACGACCAGGTTATATGTAGCCATGCATCTTCCCAGCAACTCAAAGAACTCTGCTTTCAGTTTACAAATTAGAGCAAATATGCGCCTAACTTCCTTCCAGTGGAAGGATTTGGCCATCTGCGGGTTCAGAGCATTTCTGAGCTTTAGGCTCCTAAGCCATGGCCAGGAACTCACAAAGACTGGGATCCTCTCCCAGAACTCCATCCACATCGCTTTCCAGCAACTAAGTGCCACAGGCTTTTGGTCAACTTGATATCATGTAAGTTACAGACATGGCTTGTCAGAGCCAGAAGAAACCTTCGAGAGTAATCAGTCTCAACACCCTCTTGCCTCCTACAGTCACTATTTAATGGATGAGGTCCAGAAAAGAGAAAAAGCCATACCTAGGTCATTCAACAAATAAGTGAGGAAACTAGAATTAAATTAAATTTCTGTGTCCTAGTCCTCAAAGCACATGTGGTTGTATACACAATTATTTCTGTTGCAATACTGGCCTTTGTAACTCCATTTCCATTTAAATTGTCTCCCACACAGTGAAAACAGAATAGAATGGCACAAGATCAGAATCAGGACAAGGGCCTTAACCCCTTCAGGATGCTCCTGACAATGTTAGCAATGTGAAAGTCACACTCAGGACAGTTTGTTCAGGCAGACACTATTGCGAACATGAACTTTCTTTTAAGTTTCCTGATTTTAAGCTTCCTAATGATTACACAAACTTATCCTTGTCCGTAGATGGAATTAGTAAGAGTGATCAACTCTCTGAAAAGCAGATAAAATACTGCAGCAGAAAGGAAGCATCCTTCCTCATTTCCCCATCAATATAGCAGTTTCTCCTATGCAGTCAGGTGCCCTTTCATTCATTCACTCATTGATTCATTCACTCATTCAACCAACAAACACTTCTTAAACATCTACAGTGCACCTGGCCCTCTGCTGACACTGAGACATGCAAATGCGTCGAGCATATACTTGCCTTCAAGGGGTTCGCAGTCTATTGGGAGACATTCCTATCTATCCAGTCCTAATGGAAGGAAGAAGGTTAGAGTCAAAGAGTTTGTGCAGACCACTTAAGAGACAATGGAGAGGTCATGATTTGTGGGCCAGGAAGGTTTCACAATGTTGATGCCATTTGGGCTGCATCTGGAAAGTCTTCAGATGGCAGAGAAAGCAGTAGGGAGCTTTACTAACAAAAGGAACAAGCGAGCAAAGGCATGAAGTATGAAGGTGCATGGTGTGTTTGAGAAAACGAAGGAGACCAGAGTTTCTACAATGCAATACCTGAAGCTGTGTTATGTTGGCCTGTTCCCACTGAGTCTCCATCACTAAAATACAGGTTTCTTGGGGTCAAGCTGTGCATTATCCCCTTCTAGTCAGAACTCAGCAAAATTTTTCAAATGGGTGAGTAAGAGAAAAGAAGAATTAACATGTATTAGGTACTACATGGAAGGTATTGTACTGAGTGCTTCACACACCTTATGATTTAGTGTTACTATTATTGTTATTAATGATAATTATTATTATCACTATTATTGAGATTAAGAATTATGTTTGTTAATATTATTATTATCTCCCTTTAACAGAGGAAATGACTAAGGCACAGAGGCAAGAAATAACTTGCCCAAGATCACACAGCTAGTTAGAGGCATATCTGGTCTTCAAACCCAGATCTTGGTCAGATGAACGTACTCTCCTCCTTCATGTCTGTCTCCCCACTACCACAGGGGCCAAATCTGTGTTTAGTCCCTGGAGTTTGCTCTGTTAAATGCTACTCTCTCACTGTAGTGACAATGAATGGTAGGACATGGAGGCAAGGGCCAGGTGGTAAACAGCCTTGACGACCAGGCTCTGAATCCTGGACTTGATGAAGGTTTAATGTAAGCCAACAGGGGAATTCCCTGGCTGCCCAGTGATTAAGATTCTGTGCTTTGATTATGATTGTTATTGTTTACAATCCCGTGGACTGTAGCCCACCAGACTCCTCTGTCCACGAGATTTCCAAGGCAAGAATACTGGAGTGTGTTGCCAGTTCCTACTCCAAGGGATCCTCCTGACACAAGGATCAAATCCACATCTCCTGCATTGGCAGGCAGATATTTTACCAATGAGCCACCAGGAAAGAATCTCCATTGTGAAAGCCTGGGTTCAATCCCTAATTGACAAACTAAGATCCCAAAAGCCATGCCACAGCCACAGACTCTAAGTCAGGAAAGATTTCCTGGGAAAGGGAAAATGGAAGTCAAGACTCCTTTGCTCTACATCAAGATGGCACTAACAGATATCTGAGAAGGGTGAGTAGGACAAAAGCCCTAAAGGGTTAAGTCTTCCTCCAGGAGATAGTCTCAAACATCTGGCTCTTTTCTGTGTTCTAAATTTGGAACAACTAGCTATCCAACTTCCTCCTAATCAAGATAAGGTCAGGGACAAGAATCCAGGCAATTGTACTAGGTCATTTAATTGCCTTCCTCTTGAAAACCTTGAGCCAGCCATAGGGGAAAATTTTCTGTCCAAGGCAAAGAATAAAGGTCAACGACCTGTTGCATCCTGATGCCTTTTACAGACCCCAGGAGTCACAAGAGAAATCAATTCCAGTCAAGTGAGTTGTGAAATTCTTTTAAAACATAGAGCCAATATTTTAAGATTCTCCAGATCATGGAAAAATATACATTAAGAACATGAAAACAATATCAGGTGTCTCCAACAGTAGAAAGTTTATTTCTCATTGTTGTCTAAATAAAACCAAACTAATTTAATCAGGGAACGTAGGCTCTCCCTCCTCCCCCATGTCTGTCTCCCCACTACCACAGGGGCCAAATCTGTGTTTAGTCCCTGGAGTTTGCTCTGTTAAATGCTACTCTCTCACTGTAGTGACAATGAATGGTAGGACATGGAGGCAAGGGCCAGGTGGTAAACAGCCTTGACGACCAGGCTCTGAATCCTGGACTTGATGAAGGTTTAATGTAAGCCAACAGGGGAATTCCCTGGCTGCCCAGTGATTAAGATTCTGTGCTTTGATTATGATTGTTATTGTTTACAATCCCGTGGACTGTAGCCCACCAGACTCCTCTGTCCACGAGATTTCCAAGGCAAGAATACTGGAGTGTGTTGCCAGTTCCTACTCCAAGGGATCCTCCTGACACAAGGATCAAATCCACATCTCCTGCATTGGCAGGCAGATATTTTACCAATGAGCCACCAGGAAAGAATCTCCATTGTGAAAGCCTGGGTTCAATCCCTAATTGACAAACTAAGATCCCAAAAGCCATGCCACAGCCACAGACTCTAAGTCAGGAAAGATTTCCTGGGAAAGGGAAAATGGAAGTCAAGACTCCTTTGCTCTACATCAAGATGGCACTAACAGATATCTGAGAAGGGTGAGTAGGACAAAAGCCCTAAAGGGTTAAGTCTTCCTCCAGGAGATAGTCTCAAACATCTGGCTCTTTTCTGTGTTCTAAATTTGGAACAACTAGCTATCCAACTTCCTCCTAATCAAGATAAGGTCAGGGACAAGAATCCAGGCAATTGTACTAGGTCATTTAATTGCCTTCCTCTTGAAAACCTTGAGCCAGCCATAGGGAAATTCTCTGTCCAAGGCAAAGAATAAAGGTCAACGACCTGTTGCATCCTGATGCCTTTTACAGACCCCAGGAGTCACAAGAGAAATCAATTCCAGTCAAGTGAGTTGTGAAATTCTTTTAAAACATAGAGCCAATATTTTAAGATTCTCCAGATCATGGAAAAATATACATTAAGAACATGAAAACAATATCAGGTGTCTCCAACAGTAGAAAGTTTATTTCTCATTGTTGTCTAAATAAAACCAAACTAATTTAATCAGGGACTATGTTCCCTAACCCACCATAAAATGATCTGTTATGAAGTACTAATGGGAAAAATAAGATTACCAGTCACTCCTACTTTTCCTGGCTGCCCACAATTTTGCTATTAACCATAGTTTCTTTTTCAAAGTCTTTTTCTCCCTGACTAAAAAAGCAATACATATTCATTATTGAAATTTGGAAAATACAGAGAAAAATAAATAAGAATCACTGTAACCCACCATTAACAACTTGGTTTTTTTTCCTTACTAAAATTGAGGTCACACTGTATGAGTTTTATATTCTTTTTTCACTTAGCATTTATCAGTAACTTAATCCTATATACACAGGATTATATATAATCCTATATACTCCAAATGCCATTTTTATCATTTATATCAGATTGACCAGTGTGGATGTGCCATAATTAATTTAACTAGTCATCAGTCTGTGAATACCTCCAATCTTCTGATTTTATAAATGGATATGCAAAACATCTTGATGCAAATATAGTAAGTCCCTTACATGTGAGTGTGAGCTCAGTCGTGTCTGACTCTTTGCAACCCCATGGAGTATAGCCCACCAGGCTCCTCTGTCCATAGAATTTCCCAGGCAAGAAGGCTAGAGTGGGTTGCCATTTCCTACTCCAGGGGATCTTCCTGACCCAGGGATCAAACCCACATCACTGGCATCTCCTGCACTGGCAGGTAGATACTTTGCCACTGGCGCCACATGGGAAGACAGTCCTTACACAGGAATCTTCAAGTTGCAAACTTTCAAAGATATGAACATACCTAGCTTTCTGTTGTTCAAGATATTGTACTGTAAGTTTAAAATGTTTTCTTTATTGTGTTTTGCTTTTTAAATTTTGTTTGTTTTGTATTCCATCTTTGAAATGAGTAGAAATTCTCTGTCCAAGGCAAAGAATAAAGGTCAACGACCTGTTGCATCCTGATGCCTTTTACAGACCCCAGGAGTCACAAGAGAAATCAATTCCAGTCAAGTGAGTTGTGAAATTCTTTTAAAACATAGAGCCAATATTTTAAGATTCTCCAGATCATGGAAAAATATACATTAAGAACATGAAAACAATATCAGGTGTCTCCAACAGTAGAAAGTTTATTTCTCATTGTTGTCTAAATAAAACCAAACTAATTTAATCAGGGACTATGTTCCCTAACCCACCATAAAATGATCTGTTATGAAGTACTAATGGGAAAAATAAGATTACCAGTCACTCCTACTTTTCCTGGCTGCCCACAATTTTGCTATTAACCATAGTTTCTTTTTCAAAGTCTTTTTCTCCCTGACTAAAAAAGCAATACATATTCATTATTGAAATTTGGAAAATACAGAGAAAAATAAATAAGAATCACTGTAACCCACCATTAACAATTTGGGTTTTTTTTCCTTACTAAAATTGAGGTCACACTGTATGAGTTTTATATTCTTTTTTCACTTAGCATTTATCAGTAACTTAATCCTATATACACAGGATTATATATAATCCTATATACTCCAAATGCCATTTTTATCATTTATATCAGATTGACCAGTGTGGATGTGCCATAATTAATTTAACTAGTCATCAGTCTGTGAATACCTCCAATCTTCTGATTTTATAAATGGATATGCAAAACATCTTGATGCAAATATAGTAAGTCCCTTACATGTGAGTGTGAGCTCAGTCGTGTCTGACTCTTTGCAACCCCATGGAGTATAGCCCACCAGGCTCCTCTGTCCATAGAATTTCCCAGGCAAGAAGGCTAGAGTGGGTTGCCATTTCCTACTCCAGGGGATCTTCCTGACCCAGGGATCAAACCCACATCACTGGCATCTCCTGCACTGGCAGGTAGATACTTTGCCACTGGCGCCACATGGGAAGACAGTCCCTTACACAGGAATCTTCAAGTTGCAAACTTTCAAAGATATGAACATACCTAGCTGTTTACTGTTGTTCAAGATATTGTACTGTAAGTTTAAAATGTTTTCTTTATTGTGTTTTGCTTTTTAAATTTTGTTTGTTTTGTATTATTTGTGTGAAAAGTACTATAAACCTATTACAGTACAGTACTATATAGTTGACTGTGTTAGTAGGGTACCTAGGCTAACTTCGTTGGACTTTTGAAGAAACTGAACTTACAAATGCACCCTCAGAACAGAACTCATTTGTACATGGAGGACTTACTATATCTTTATTCTATTCTTTAAGGGTCTCTTTTTGAAGTAAAATTAATAAACCAAGGGTATGAAAAACTTAAGATTCTTGATAGATATTGCCAAATTGCCTTCTATTTATTCAACAAATACTAACTTGATGCCCAATACCCAGCATGTTTCTGAGCCGGAGATACTACAGACAATAAGGCAATTCTCTGCCTGGTGGGCAGCTATAGTCTAACTACTCATTTATCTTCCTACCATCATGTATAAGAATGTCTGACTTCTCCTGCCCTCAGCAGTATGATACTCTTTTAAGAATCAATCTTGGATAATCCAGTAGTCAAAAAGCATTCTGTCAACTATTGTTTTAATTTGCTATTTTCTGATTAACATACTTTCCTGTAGATGTAGCAATCATCTCCCTTTGTGTGTATGAACTGTCTGATCATATTTTTTGTTTCTTTGTTTCTTTATTAAGACATTTGCCTCTTCTTACTGGTTAAAACCCTTTAATACGTTCTTGTTAATTTGCTGCCTGCCACATTTTATGAATGTTTTTCAATTCCATTCTGGATATCTATGGTGATTTCTAACTTCATCTGGCAAATCTTGATGCAAATATAGTAAGTCCCTTACATGTGAGTGTGAGCTCAGTCGTGTCTGACTCTTTGCAACCCCATGGAGTATAGCCCACCAGGCTCCTCTGTCCATAGAATTTCCCAGGCAAGAAGGCTAGAGTGGGTTGCCATTTCCTACTCCAGGGGATCTTCCTGACCCAGGGATCAAACCCACATCACTGGCATCTCCTGCACTGGCAGGTAGATACTTTGCCACTGGCGCCACATGGGAAGACAGTCCCTTACACAGGAATCTTCAAGTTGCAAACTTTCAAAGATATGAACATACCTAGCTGTTTACTGTTGTTCAAGATATTGTACTGTAAGTTTAAAATGTTTTCTTTATTGTGTTTTGCTTTTTAAATTTTGTTTGTTTTGTATTATTTGTGTGAAAAGTACTATAAACCTATTACAGTACAGTACTATATAGTTGACTGTGTTAGTAGGGTACCTAGGCTAACTTCGTTGGACTTTTGAAGAAACTGAACTTACAAATGCACCCTCAGAACAGAACTCATTTGTACATGGAGGACTTACTATATCTTTATTCTATTCTTTAAGGGTCTCTTTTTGAAGTAAAATTAATAAACCAAGGGTATGAAAAACTTAAGATTCTTGATAGATATTGCCAAATTGCCTTCTATTTATTCAACAAATACTAACTTGATGCCCAATACCCAGCATGTTTCTGAGCCCGGAGATACTACAGACAATAAGACGAATTCTCTGCCTGGTGGGCAGCTATAGTCTAACTACTCATTTATCTTCCTACCATCATGTATAAGAATGTCTGACTTCTCCTGCCCTCAGCAGTATGATACTCTTTTAAGAATCAATCTTGGATAATCCAGTAGTCAAAAAGCATTCTGTCAACTATTGTTTTAATTTGCTATTTTCTGATTAACATACTTTCCTGTAGATGTAGCAATCATCTCCCTTTGTGTGTATGAACTGTCTGATCATATTTTTTGTTTCTTTGTTTCTTTATTAAGACATTTGCCTCTTCTTACTGGTTAAAACCCTTTAATACGTTCTTGTTAATTTGCTGCCTGCCACATTTTATGAATGTTTTTCAATTCCATTCTGGATATCTATGGTGATTTCTAACTTCATCTGGCAAATCTTGAGCACTTCCCAGGCATGGGGGGTGGAGGTGGTGCAACTGGCAGCACCCTGGGGGAGACAGACCTGCTTTATGGTAGAATAGGGCAAGGGAGTTAGGGATACTGTGCAAGGACCTGCCTGGTAGCTGAGGGGCAGCAGGTGTCTTAGGGAGGGCTCCTGACGGATGGAAGCTAACAAAGAGAAGCATCCAGGGAGTAATTGTTAGAAAAAACCTCCAGGGAATGAGGGAAGCATAAGAGCGAGGAGGTGCTCTCAGGTAAAGTCTCTCTGACTCCGGATCCACGGCTGGCTTGGGAGCATAAACTGCACAGCAGAGGTTCTCTCCTTGAAGTGAAGGTGGGCAGCCTTCTGTGGGCCCTTTCATCAAGTCAGACCATGGCGAGGAATGCTTTTGGAGGGTGGGGGAAGATGGCCTCCCTGGTAGGGGCCTCCCCAGAAGAGGCAGCTCTGGGTGTCAGCAGTTAGTGTCACTACAGATGGAGATGGATGCAGGAGCCTGGAGAAGGGGTCTGTGTGGGGCACTAATGTGTGTCCTTCCCATGGCAGAGGAGTAGAAAGGCCAGGGTGGCAAGAGAGGTGTGGGCAGGGCAGAAGGCACAGTCGAGTTTGTAGTTAGAAAACACTTTGGCTTAAGTTTGGAGAACGGACTGCCACAGTCCGGAATGACTAAGTTTGGGGCTTGCAAAATATGTGGTCCCTCACCTAAGAATAAGGCATTCTCTGCCTGTGGGCAGCTATAGTCTAACTACTCATTTATCTTCCTACCATCATGTATAAGAATGTCTGACTTCTCCTGCCCTCAGCAGTATGATACTCTTTTAAGAATCAATCTTGGATAATCCAGTAGTCAAAAAGCATTCTGTCAACTATTGTTTTAATTTGCTATTTTCTGATTAACATACTTTCCTGTAGATGTAGCAATCATCTCCCTTTGTGTGTATGAACTGTCTGATCATATTTTTTGTTTCTTTGTTTCTTTATTAAGACATTTGCCTCTTCTTACTGGTTAAAACCCTTTAATACGTTCTTGTTAATTTGCTGCCTGCCACATTTTATGAATGTTTTTCAATTCCATTCTGGATATCTATGGTGATTTCTAACTTCATCTGGCAAATCTTGAGCACTTCCCAGGCATGGGGGATGGAGGTGGTGCAACTGGCAGCACCCTGGGGGAGACAGACCTGCTTTATGGTAGAATAGGGCAAGGGAGTTAGGGATACTGTGCAAGGACCTGCCTGGTAGCTGAGGGGCAGCAGGTGTCTTAGGGAGGGCTCCTGACGGATGGAAGCTAACAAAGAGAAGCATCCAGGGAGTAATTGTTAGAAAAAACCTCCAGGGAATGAGGGAAGCATAAGAGCGAGGAGGTGCTCTCAGGTAAAGTCTCTCTGACTCCGGATCCACGGCTGGCTTGGGAGCATAAACTGCACAGCAGAGGTTCTCTCCTTGAAGTGAAGGTGGGCAGCCTTCTGTGGGCCCTTTCATCAAGTCAGACCATGGCGAGGAATGCTTTTGGAGGGTGGGGGAAGATGGCCTCCCTGGTAGGGGCCTCCCCAGAAGAGGCAGCTCTGGGTGTCAGCAGTTAGTGTCACTACAGATGGAGATGGATGCAGGAGCCTGGAGAAGGGGTCTGTGTGGGGCACTAATGTGTGTCCTTCCCATGGCAGAGGAGTAGAAAGGCCAGGGTGGCAAGAGAGGTGTGGGCAGGGCAGAAGGCACAGTCGAGTTTGTAGTTAGAAAACACTTTGGCTTAAGTTTGGAGAACGGACTGCCACAGTCCGGAATGACTAAGTTTGGGGCTTGCAAAATATGTGGTCCCTCACCTTGAAGAGTTGTGACCATGATTAGCATACAGAAGGGAAACCCTGTAACACAGGGGAACCTAATGAATGTTGTTCAAGTCCTCATTTCTCAAGGAATCACAGAGGGAACAGATGAGCAGAAAGGACAGCATAACCATAAAAAAGGGTGAATTCCAGGTGAGAAATAGAGGCCTAGACTACAGGAGTTCAGAACTGCAGAGACATGAGTATACCAAAAACATATTTAGGAACTAAAAATGTCAGGACTTAACTGAAGATTGGATATGGAGCAAGAGAGATGGAAATGTCAGGGATAACTCCTGGATTTCTAATTTGAGCATCTGGATGGTGATGTATCATTCTTGGAGAAGGACTGAGTCTGAGATCAAGTGGAAGGCTGAGGGTGAGAGGTGGGGAGAAGACCATGCATTTGCAAATAAATATTACCCTTAGACATTTTCAGTTAATAAGTGCCAGCAAAATGTGGAACTCTGGGTAAAGCCCTGTACTAAAGATCTGGGTTCTTATTCCAGTCCTACCAACAAGTAGAGAAGGTCCCTACATTCCTGAAAAATAAAGATACTAAGTCCTATTCTAACTACTTCACACCTTTATCATTCTGACCAAGTACATGGATACAAATTTAAAAAATAAACAAATAGAAAGAACCTACTGAATAGCACAGGCTTCCCTGGTGGCTCAGCAGTAAAGAATCCATCTTCAGGGCTCCCCTGGTGGTCCAGTGGGTAAGGACACCGCCTTGCAGTGCAAGGGACACCGGTTCGATCCCTGGCCTGGGAAGATCCCACGTGCCGTGGAGCGGCTGGACCGATGTGTCCAACTACCAAGCTGTAGTTCTGGAGTGCATGCACCCAGAGCTGGTCTCTGCGACGAGAGGCCACTGCGACGGGAGGCCCACGCAGGTCGTGGAACAAAGATAAATAGATGAAAGACCAATGGAAGTGGCCAAAAAGAAAAAAAAAAAAAATCCATTTTCAATGCAGGAGATGCAGGAGACACAGGTTCCATCCATGGATTGGAAAGATCCCCTAGAGGAGGGCATGGCAACCCACTCCAGTATTTTTGCCTGGAGAATTCCATGGACAGAGGAGCCTGGCAGGCTACAGTCCATCGGGTCACAAAGAGTGCATACGACTGAAGCAACTGAGTATGCACACACACACACACACACATCTTGTAATAAGTAACAATGGGGCTTCCCTAGTAGCTCAGTGGTAAAGAGTTTGCCTGCCAAGCAACCAAGCCTGTGAGCCACAACCACTGAGCCTGTGCTCTAGAGCCTTGGAGCCGCAACTATTGTGCCCATGTGACTCAACTACTGAAGCTCATGTGCCCTAGAACCCAAGTTCCACAATAAGAAAAAGTCATCGCAACAAGAAGATCCCACATGCTGTGGAGCAACTAATCCTGTGAGCCACAACTAGTGAGCCTGTGCTTTAGAGCCTCAGAGCCGCAACTATTGAGCCCAAGTGCTGCAGCTACTGAAGCTCATGTGCCCTAGAGTCCAAGTTCCACAACAAGAGAAGTCACCGCAACAAGAAGCCTGCTCACCTCAATTAGAGTAGCCCCCACTCCCTGTAACTAGAGAAAAGTCTGTGGCAGTGGTGAAAACCCAGAATAGCCACACACACACACACACACAAAACTAACAATGGAAAAGAATCTGAATCACTTTGTACAGCTCAAACAAATACAACATTGTAAATCAACCGTATTTCAATTAAAAATTAATTAAAAAACATGTACTAAATTGTAGACTGCAATGCAAACACAAAGCTATTATGGTGATTATCACTAGCAGCTGTTAGCTGGCACCTCAGCCATGACGCCCTTTAACCGGAAGAGGTCAATTAAAGTTAGATTCCATCACCGCCTTGCAGTGCAAGGGACACCGGTTCGATCCTGGCCTGGGAAGATCCCACGTGCCGTGGAGCGGCTGGACCGATGTGTCCAACTACCAAGCTGTAGTTCTGGAGTGCATGCACCCAGAGCTGGTCTCTGCGACGAGAGGCCACTGCGACGGGAGGCCCACGCAGGTCGTGGAACAAAGATAAATAGATGAAAGACCAATGGAAGTGGCCAAAAAGAAAAAAAAAAAAAAAATCCATTTTCAATGCAGGAGATGCAGGAGACACAGGTTCCATCCATGGATTGGAAAGATCCCCTAGAGGAGGGCATGGCAACCCACTCCAGTATTTTTGCCTGGAGAATTCCATGGACAGAGGAGCCTGGCAGGCTACAGTCCATCGGGTCACAAAGAGTGCATACGACTGAAGCAACTGAGTATGCACACACACACACACACACATCTTGTAATAAGTAACAATGGGGCTTCCCTAGTAGCTCAGTGGTAAAGAGTTTGCCTGCCAAGCAACCAAGCCTGTGAGCCACAACCACTGAGCCTGTGCTCTAGAGCCTTGGAGCCGCAACTATTGTGCCCATGTGACTCAACTACTGAAGCTCATGTGCCCTAGAACCCAAGTTCCACAATAAGAAAAAGTCATCGCAACAAGAAGATCCCACATGCTGTGGAGCAACTAATCCTGTGAGCCACAACTAGTGAGCCTGTGCTTTAGAGCCTCAGAGCCGCAACTATTGAGCCCAAGTGCTGCAGCTACTGAAGCTCATGTGCCCTAGAGTCCAAGTTCCACAACAAGAGAAGTCACCGCAACAAGAAGCCTGCTCACCTCAATTAGAGTAGCCCCCACTCCCTGTAACTAGAGAAAAGTCTGTGGCAGTGGTGAAAACCCAGAATAGCCACACACACACACACACACAAAACTAACAATGGAAAAGAATCTGAATCACTTTGTACAGCTCAAACAAATACAACATTGTAAATCAACCGTATTTCAATTAAAAATTAATTAAAAAACATGTACTAAATTGTAGACTGCAATGCAAACACAAAGCTATTATGGTGATTATCACTAGCAGCTGTTAGCTGGCACCTCAGCCATGACGCCCTAAGGGATTAAGCCAGAGAAAGACAAGAGGTCAATAGACCCAGAAACATAAATCTGGGGGGTGGCTACGATATAAAACCAATTACCCAAATTCATTTATAATCATCCCAACAACATTTTTTTCAGGCAGGAATTTTTTTCCCTCTAATATCTCTTCCTTTCTCTCTTACTCAGTGCTTTCAACCAGGGTCACCCCACCCCTTTCAAAACCTGCCCTCAAGAAATTATCCACTGATTGGCATCAAAGAAAAACTGCCAGTAACGCCTGAAGTGTTTTCTCCTCAGGGCGTGTGCCCCTCCTCAGCAGAGAATCAAATCCCCTGCCAGAGGTGGCACTTCCTAATGGTGGAACTGGGGCCAAGGGCGCACACACAGAGGGGGACTGAAAGTGAAACCTGCCAGTCACCAAGGGTCAAATACTGTAGGACTCAACTTCCGTGACACAGCTCGAGTGTCAAAGTCACAGACAGCAGAATGGGGGGTTCCAGGGGCTGGGGGTGATGGAGGGCTAGCATTTGATGGGAAGAGAGTTCCAGTTTTGCAAGTTGGGTTTTGGAGATAAATGGTGGTAATGTTTGCATAACTGTGTGAATAATGCCATTGAACTGGATGGTTAGGACAGTAAATTTTATGTGTATTTTAGCATGATAATAATAAAGAGGCATTGAGGAGGTTCAGGGTCACATCATTATACATTTCTCAAAACCCTTAAAATGTACAACACCAAGAATGAACCCTTATGTTTACAAAACTATGGACTCTGGGTGATAATGACGTGTCAGGGTAGGTTCTTCTTCCATTGCAACAAACATACAGTCGACCCTTGAACAACAACAGGGATGGACGTTCAGGAAGTCTGTGGCAGTGGTGAAAACCCAGAATAGCCACACACACACACACAAAACTAACAATGGAAAAGAATCTGAATCACTTTGTACAGCTCAAACAAATACAACATTGTAAATCAACCGTATTTCAATTAAAAATTAATTAAAAAACATGTACTAAATTGTAGACTGCAATGCAAACACAAAGCTATTATGGTGATTATCACTAGCAGCTGTTAGCTGGCACCTCAGCCATGACGCCCTAAGGGATTAAGCCAGAGAAAGACAAGAGGTCAATAGACCCAGAAACATAAATCTGGGGGGTGGCTACGATATAAAACCAATTACCCAAATTCATTTATAATCATCCCAACAACATTTTTTTCAGGCAGGAATTTTTTTCCCTCTAATATCTCTTCCTTTCTCTCTTACTCAGTGCTTTCAACCAGGGTCACCCCACCCCTTTCAAAACCTGCCCTCAAGAAATTATCCACTGATTGGCATCAAAGAAAAACTGCCAGTAACGCCTGAAGTGTTTTCTCCTCAGGGCGTGTGCCCCTCCTCAGCAGAGAATCAAATCCCCTGCCAGAGGTGGCACTTCCTAATGGTGGAACTGGGGCCAAGGGCGCACACACAGAGGGGGACTGAAAGTGAAACCTGCCAGTCACCAAGGGTCAAATACTGTAGGACTCAACTTCCGTGACACAGCTCGAGTGTCAAAGTCACAGACAGCAGAATGGGGGGTTCCAGGGGCTGGGGGTGATGGAGGGCTAGCATTTGATGGGAAGAGAGTTCCAGTTTTGCAAGTTGGGTTTTGGAGATAAATGGTGGTAATGTTTGCATAACTGTGTGAATAATGCCATTGAACTGGATGGTTAGGACAGTAAATTTTATGTGTATTTTAGCATGATAATAATAAAGAGGCATTGAGGAGGTTCAGGGTCACATCATTATACATTTCTCAAAACCCTTAAAATGTACAACACCAAGAATGAACCCTTATGTTTACAAAACTATGGACTCTGGGTGATAATGACGTGTCAGGGTAGGTTCTTCTTCCATTGCAACAAACATACAGTCGACCCTTGAACAACAACAGGGATAAGGGCACTGATCCTCTGCACAGTTGAAAACCAGCTTATAACTTATACTCAGCTTTCCGTATCCGAGGTTCCTCTGTTACCTATGGTTCCACATCCAGCGATCCTATAGGACTATGGTATTTGCTATTGATAAAAGTCCACGCATAAGTGGACCCATGTAGTTCAAACCTATGTTGTTCAAGGGCCAACAGCACAACTCTGGGGCTAGGTGCCAACAGTGAGGGAAGCTGTGCAAGTGCAGGGGCAAAGGGTATGCAGGAACTATTTCTGTACCTTCCACTCAATTATGCTGTGAATCTAAAACTGCTCTAAATTATTTTAAAATTATTATAATAATAAAGAGATATTGAGGAGGTTTGTGGTGCTTGTCCTGGTGCTCAGGCAATCACACCCCACAGATGGAGCCTGCTAGCACACACAACACACACACACAGAGTCTTCTGCAGTCAGCTATGCTAGGAGAGCTGGTCCCAGTCATTTGGGTCCATTTGGAGTTCACTCTGGAGCTTTTAATATTCAAAGGAATCTTTGTTCTTGCTGTGGAACCATTTCTCAGCCCATTTAGCTCTTACATAAGACATACTTTGGATCTGATATATAGGAAAAAAAAACATTACCCATTTTATTCGTTTTGAATAAACTAAAAATAACTATCCTCCCCATTTCCTGGAGCCAGTAAAGAGAGTTTGGAAAGGACAGAGGAAAGAAAGACATGAAATATGAAAAAGAACTTCAAGCTGGGCCTATAGAAGCCTAGGTTTAAAATCTAGCTCTGCCTCTTATCTGCTGTGTGACCCTGGGCAAGTGCCTGCCCCTCTCTGGGTCTCACCTCATCTACCAAATGAGAGGGTGTGTGGACCCTGGTTAGCCCAGATGGAAGAGAGTTCCAGTTTTGCAAGTTGGGTTTTGGAGATAAATGGTGGTAATGTTTGCATAACTGTGTGAATAATGCCATTGAACTGGATGGTTAGGACAGTAAATTTTATGTGTATTTTAGCATGATAATAATAAAGAGGCATTGAGGAGGTTCAGGGTCACATCATTATACATTTCTCAAAACCCTTAAAATGTACAACACCAAGAATGAACCCTTATGTTTACAAAACTATGGACTCTGGGTGATAATGACGTGTCAGGGTAGGTTCTTCTTCCATTGCAACAAACATACAGTCGACCCTTGAACAACAACAGGGATAAGGGCACTGATCCTCTGCACAGTTGAAAACCAGCTTATAACTTATACTCAGCTTTCCGTATCCGAGGTTCCTCTGTTACCTATGGTTCCACATCCAGCGATCCTATAGGACTATGGTATTTGCTATTGATAAAAGTCCACGCATAAGTGGACCCATGTAGTTCAAACCTATGTTGTTCAAGGGCCAACAGCACAACTCTGGGGCTAGGTGCCAACAGTGAGGGAAGCTGTGCAAGTGCAGGGGCAAAGGGTATGCAGGAACTATTTCTGTACCTTCCACTCAATTATGCTGTGAATCTAAAACTGCTCTAAATTATTTTAAAATTATTATAATAATAAAGAGATATTGAGGAGGTTTGTGGTGCTTGTCCTGGTGCTCAGGCAATCACACCCCACAGATGGAGCCTGCTAGCACACACAACACACACACACAGAGTCTTCTGCAGTCAGCTATGCTAGGAGAGCTGGTCCCAGTCATTTGGGTCCATTTGGAGTTCACTCTGGAGCTTTTAATATTCAAAGGAATCTTTGTTCTTGCTGTGGAACCATTTCTCAGCCCATTTAGCTCTTACATAAGACATACTTTGGATCTGATATATAGGAAAAAAAAACATTACCCATTTTATTCGTTTTGAATAAACTAAAAATAACTATCCTCCCCATTTCCTGGAGCCAGTAAAGAGAGTTTGGAAAGGACAGAGGAAAGAAAGACATGAAATATGAAAAAGAACTTCAAGCTGGGCCTATAGAAGCCTAGGTTTAAAATCTAGCTCTGCCTCTTATCTGCTGTGTGACCCTGGGCAAGTGCCTGCCCCTCTCTGGGTCTCACCTCATCTACCAAATGAGAGGGTGGTGTGGGAACCTCTGGCCTTTGAGATCCTCTCAACTCTGACATCCTACTTTCCTGAAAGAAGTCAAAGAAGGAGTTGAGGCATCCTATTTTGCTAGGCATCCAGTAGATGAATCATTTTTATTATTCAGAAATTTTTTTGATGTGATTCTGTATGGGAAGAAATAGCTCATGTCATCTCTCCTCCCATTCCTGTTCTAGTATCTAGAAATAGTCACAGCCTCCACTTCCTCAACTCCTGCTAACTCCCCCTGCAGTCTAGTTCCTGACTCCCCAATCCTTTAAAATTGTTCTTCCCAAGGTCACTATAACCTCCTGTGGCAGAGTCAACCAGACATGTCTCAGACCTTACTTCCTCCTTGCACCTCTCAGAAATGTTTCAACACAGGGGACTTTCCTATCTTTCTCAAGACACTCTTCTCCCATGGGCTCAGAGGAAAAATGGCTTTGCCCTCCCAGACAGACCCCTGTTTCAAGGCCAGGATTTGTACCCACAGAGTTGATGCCAAAGTCTAGTGCCTCAGCGCTGCAGGTACCACAGTATTGTGTGCAACCATTTGCCTTCCTATTGTCACATTTTACCAGCAAATTCTAGACTCTCTGGGCAAGTCATTCATTTATTCACTCATTCATCCATTATTTATCAAGAGTCAGCTATTTGCTGAGACTTACGGCTCAGCTGGTAAAGAACCAACCTGCAATGCAGGAGACCTGGGTTTGAGCCCTGGGCCAGGAAGATCCCCTGGAGAAGAAAATGGCAATGCACTCTAGTATTCTTGCCTGAAAAATTCCATATACAGAGGAGCCTGACAGGCAACAGTCCATGGGGCTGCAAGTTATAGACATACTTTGGATCTGATATATAGGAAAAAAAAACATTACCCATTTTATTCGTTTTGAATAAACTAAAAATAACTATCCTCCCCATTTCCTGGAGCCAGTAAAGAGAGTTTGGAAAGGACAGAGGAAAGAAAGACATGAAATATGAAAAAGAACTTCAAGCTGGGCCTATAGAAGCCTAGGTTTAAAATCTAGCTCTGCCTCTTATCTGCTGTGTGACCCTGGGCAAGTGCCTGCCCCTCTCTGGGTCTCACCTCATCTACCAAATGAGAGGGTGGTGTGGGAACCTCTGGCCTTTGAGATCCTCTCAACTCTGACATCCTACTTTCCTGAAAGAAGTCAAAGAAGGAGTTGAGGCATCCTATTTTGCTAGGCATCCAGTAGATGAATCATTTTTATTATTCAGAAATTTTTTTGATGTGATTCTGTATGGGAAGAAATAGCTCATGTCATCTCTCCTCCCATTCCTGTTCTAGTATCTAGAAATAGTCACAGCCTCCACTTCCTCAACTCCTGCTAACTCCCCCTGCAGTCTAGTTCCTGACTCCCCAATCCTTTAAAATTGTTCTTCCCAAGGTCACTATAACCTCCTGTGGCAGAGTCAACCAGACATGTCTCAGACCTTACTTCCTCCTTGCACCTCTCAGAAATGTTTCAACACAGGGGACTTTCCTATCTTTCTCAAGACACTCTTCTCCCATGGGCTCAGAGGAAAAATGGCTTTGCCCTCCCAGACAGACCCCTGTTTCAAGGCCAGGATTTGTACCCACAGAGTTGATGCCAAAGTCTAGTGCCTCAGCGCTGCAGGTACCACAGTATTGTGTGCAACCATTTGCCTTCCTATTGTCACATTTTACCAGCAAATTCTAGACTCTCTGGGCAAGTCATTCATTTATTCACTCATTCATCCATTATTTATCAAGAGTCAGCTATTTGCTGAGACTTACGGCTCAGCTGGTAAAGAACCAACCTGCAATGCAGGAGACCTGGGTTTGAGCCCTGGGCCAGGAAGATCCCCTGGAGAAGAAAATGGCAATGCACTCTAGTATTCTTGCCTGAAAAATTCCATATACAGAGGAGCCTGACAGGCAACAGTCCATGGGGCTGCAAGAGTCAGACACGACTGAGTAACTAAATCTAGAAACCAGGAAATACTAGGTATTGGGATATAGTTTACCCCTGCATAACATGGGTTTGAGCTTTGCAGGTCCACTTCTACATGGATTTTTTTTAAAAAAACCAAATACTACCTAACTACACAATCCATGGTCAGTTGAACCTAAGAATATGAAACTCGAGAGCTGACTGTAAACTTATATGCTGATGTTCAACTCCAGAGGGAATAGGTTCCCCTACTCCCCACCTCATGTTCAAGTTCAGTTCAGTCACTCAGTTATATCTGACTCTGCGACCGCATGGACTGTAGCATATCAGGCTTCCCTGTCCTTCACCATCTCCGGGAGGTTGCTCAAACTCATGTCCGTTGATTCAGTGATACCATCCAACAATCTCGTCCTCTGTCATCCCCTTCTCCTTCATCAAGGGTCAACTCTATAGAATAAAGACCCACTTGACTCCCTGCCCTCCTGGAATTTATAATTCATTGGAAGAGTCAGGCAGTAAGCAAGCAAGTACAAGATACAGGTGGAATTACAAATGTAGTGAGTTCTCTGAAGGACCAGATCCTATGAGAGAAGAGAGCGAGGGGTGACTGGCAGGATGTGCATAAATGCCCCTTGTAGGATGGTGTCGGGAAGATCTGAAAGAGGGGGAGGAGTGCCCGGGCAGAGGAAATACCATCTTGGGACCTAGCTGGGGGAGGGGAAGGCAGGCAGCCTCCTGAAAGGACAACCTGGGGAAACTGGCACAGTCCTATACCAACAGCACCCTGTTTTTGCTTAGATCAAGAGTTTTGAGGTGACTTTGGAGGAGCAGATGAAGACTCTAGAGGACCTAACCCCTTGCCCCACCCCCAGCCACCACTGGGGCCAGGGCCAAAGGAGGTCATAGATGGACCAGTTAAGGGGCCTTTCTGAAAGGGGCCAGAGCAAGTGAGAGAGCAGAGCAGTGTGGGGTGTCAGGAGGGACTGGATCCTATAGGACCTGGGAGGATGCCCTAAGGAGTCATGCAATTCTTGCTTTAGAAAAATAGTGTTTTGGTCTGTGGAGACTCAGCGCTGTGGGGCAGAAGGCAGAAGGCTAACTGGTGGAGGCCAGTTCTTTCATGCTGACCCTGCTATTCTTCACCAGACACAGAATTAGACATATTTACCATAAAACCCTCTTCCTCAGCTGCCTTATGGAAGGCAGAGACTCCCATCATTACCAAGTGCACCCACTTCCCCAGCGCCCTTGGAGGTGACCTGGTCCCACCTCCTCTGATGAACAAATGGGGAAACCACAGCTGGGGAGGTGCAGGACCTTCGAGGTAGGACCACGAGGGCAGCATAGGTACAGGTGGGATTCAAACCACGTCTGCCAGTCTGCAAAAATCAAACTCTGAACATGCACTGCCCATGGATGCCATTTGAACCAACTCATGTTCTTTTACAGGTGAGGAGACCAAGACTCAGAGAGAGAAGGTGGCTTTCCAAGGACAGAGACCTGATCCCTAGAGGCCCATCTCTGCTCCTTGCCTTGCTCCAAGCTGTTTGTGGATAGCAGAAGGGAAAGTGTCCCCTAAATAAATGCCATTACCACTGGGCTGTGAACAAAACAATGTCCCCATGGCTGGGAGGATACAGGTGGAATTACAAATGTAGTGAGTTCTCTGAAGGACCAGATCCTATGAGAGAAGAGAGCGAGGGTGACTGGCAGGATGTGCATAAATGCCCTTGTAGGATGGTGTCGGGAAGATCTGAAAGAGGGGGAGGAGTGCCCGGGCAGAGGAAATACCATCTTGGGACCTAGCTGGGGGAGGGGAAGGCAGGCAGCCTCCTGAAAGGACAACCTGGGGAAACTGGCACAGTCCTATACCAACAGCACCCTGTTTTTGCTTAGATCAAGAGTTTTGAGGTGACTTTGGAGGAGCAGATGAAGACTCTAGAGGACCTAACCCCTTGCCCCACCCCCAGCCACCACTGGGGCCAGGGCCAAAGGAGGTCATAGATGGACCAGTTAAGGGGCCTTTCTGAAAGGGGCCAGAGCAAGTGAGAGAGCAGAGCAGTGTGGGGTGTCAGGAGGGACTGGATCCTATAGGACCTGGGAGGATGCCCTAAGGAGTCATGCAATTCTTGCTTTAGAAAAATAGTGTTTTGGTCTGTGGAGACTCAGCGCTGTGGGGCAGAAGGCAGAAGGCTAACTGGTGGAGGCCAGTTCTTTCATGCTGACCCTGCTATTCTTCACCAGACACAGAATTAGACATATTTACCATAAAACCCTCTTCCTCAGCTGCCTTATGGAAGGCAGAGACTCCCATCATTACCAAGTGCACCCACTTCCCCAGCGCCCTTGGAGGTGACCTGGTCCCACCTCCTCTGATGAACAAATGGGGAAACCACAGCTGGGGAGGTGCAGGACCTTCGAGGTAGGACCACGAGGGCAGCATAGGTACAGGTGGGATTCAAACCACGTCTGCCAGTCTGCAAAAATCAAACTCTGAACATGCACTGCCCATGGATGCCATTTGAACCAACTCATGTTCTTTTACAGGTGAGGAGACCAAGACTCAGAGAGAGAAGGTGGCTTTCCAAGGACAGAGACCTGATCCCTAGAGGCCCATCTCTGCTCCTTGCCTTGCTCCAAGCTGTTTGTGGATAGCAGAAGGGAAAGTGTCCCCTAAATAAATGCCATTACCACTGGGCTGTGAACAAAACAATGTCCCCATGGCTGGGAGGGGCCCCAGGCCAGCGAGGAAGTTGTTTCCCCTGAGCAGCTGGTGTGGGAGCTGAAGCCATTTGCTGGCCGGCCGCCCCTTCTCCTAGGAACAGCAAACTCAGGAACCACGTTGGGCAGGAGCCCGTGGGAACGAGGCCTGCACTCGCCTCTCCAGGGGCTGCCTCAGCCACTGATTATGCTCCCAGCGAAAGTCTTACAGAGCAGAACATCTGTAATTGTGCAGAGAACTGGCGCCCGGGTGGCCCGCCTGCCACAGGGCCTTTCTGGGAGTTCATCGGTTCTGGGGCTGTCACCTCTGACCCCAGGGAGACTGGGTCTCCGTCTTCCAGAGTCCACATTCTGACCCTGGAAATCTGGAGCAAGTTAGGGGAAACGTAGACAGATGTAGCTCTTTCCAGTTTCCTGTGGAAATTAAGTGACACAGGGAGGCGTATTATTCAGAGGAGGAGATGAGATATGTGAGGAGAATGGAGGAAATAATACATGAGGTGTTTGTTTGCAAAGCAGTTGTCTCTTCCTTCTCAGGGCTTGTCAGAAGGAAGCTGACCTCTTGCAAAGCAATCACAACAAAGTCAAGTCCTTTTTTTTTCTACAGAACCTCAACTTAACTCTCACAGACCAACTCAGGACCCTGCTTCCCACCTGCACAAGCCAAAAGTGGTGGTTGGGTTCAATTATCACCCTGTACACACCTCTACAGTGATTTTGTGACTTGGAGGACGACTGGTCGTTGTATCTGTCTCCCCTGTCAGCCTTCAGCAGACACTCTGACTTAATCATCTCACAGCCACAGTGCCAAGGAGAGGGCCTGATACAAAAGAAGAACCCAATAAATGTTGACAAACAGAATGAGGGAGAGAGAAATGGAAGAAGGGAAGAAAAGAAGCAGAAAGAAAGGGGGAAATATAGGTTTCTTCAGGGTATTTACAAGTCCTTAACTCTTCCCTATTGATTTAAGCCAACAGTTCCCTCTTAAAATTAACATTGAAAGAATGGAAAATCAGATAACCTCAGATAACTTGGTTTCAGCAGACTAAGTTGCTCAACCCAAAGGCAGATAAACGTCCTCCCTGAGGCCCCCTCCCCCGGGAAGACTCTCCCTATACGAGGCCTCTGCCCACCAAATTCCAACGCTCGGCGGCACTTCCTGGAAAGGGTTTACTTTTGAACATGTAACCAATAATGTAATGCCTAATGTGCCCACCAAACATATAGCCAATCATATGTTGCCTAATGTATCTATGTTAATTTAAGATTTTGCCCTATAAAAAACCCCGGAATCCTTGACGAGGGTGTGCAGCTTGTTCGACCAGGCTGACACCCGAGTGCGCACCCGCTCAATAAAATACTCTTGCTATTGCAGCTCTTGGTCTGGTCTTTGAGTCTCAGGGACCCCCTGGAAATCTCTGCTCCCTCCCATCGGGGAGCGTAGTTTATCAAACATGCCTCAAGAAAATTCATTCATCAGGCTGGGATAAGACTGAGCTGAGCATCACAAATAGTAGTGGCTTAAAGGAGATAGGATGGTGCTAGTGGTAAATGCTGCCAATGCAGAAGATGAAGGAGACACGGGTTCAACCCCTGGGTTAGGAACAGCCCCTGGAGAAGGAAATGGCAACCCAATCCAGTATTCTTGCCAGGAAAATCCCATGGGCAGAGGAGCCTGGGGGCTACAGACCATGGGCTACAAAGAGTCGGACACAACTGAAACAACTGAACACACACACAGAGCATCACAAATAATAGTAGCTTAAAGCAGACAGGAGTTCAGTTCTCACTTACGTAAAAGTGGTCCCGAGTATGAGGAAGCTGCTCGTTGAAGTCATCGCAGGCCCGGACACCTTCTGTCTTGTTGCTCTGTCATTCCAGGGGTGTTTTACCCATACTTGTGGTCCAAAATGGCATACCAAGAGGTCCACAGCCACAGGAGGGACAGAGGGCAAGGAAAGGCACACTCCCCTGAAGATGTCAACTACAAATTCACATTTTACCAATTACATTGCCAATGACTGAACAAGGGTATTTGCATTCTGCCTCTACAGAGATTGAACCATTTGCTGTTGGGAGCTGCTGACCTTCAACACCCCATGAGGTAGTTCAGGGTGAAGCACTCTGTGCTCCAGGGAATCTGTGGGAAAGGTCTTTATAAGTGGGTGTTCTTAGGAATAAATTTTATGATATCAATCCTTGCATCTCCTCATATCTAGAAAAGCACTAACTCCCTTCATGGTGACATCAGATACTCAAACCCTTTGTAAAATGACTGTTTCATAGTACGGAACTCCCCCTTCATCAAAACCACATATATTGACCTTTCCCCAGTTTACCATTCTATATGAGGCTGTTCTATTACTATGTTAATTTAAGATTTTGCCCTATAAAAACCCCGGAATCCTTGACGAGGGTGTGCAGCTTTTCGACCAGGCTGACACCCGAGTGCGCACCCGCTCAATAAAATACTCTTGCTATTGCAGCTCTTGGTCTGGTCTTTGAGTCTCAGGGACCCCCTGGAAATCTCTGCTCCCTCCCATCGGGGAGCGTAGTTTATCAAACATGCCTCAAGAAAATTCATTCATCAGGCTGGGATAAGACTGAGCTGAGCATCACAAATAGTAGTGGCTTAAAGGAGATAGGATGGTGCTAGTGGTAAATGCTGCCAATGCAGAAGATGAAGGAGACACGGGTTCAACCCCTGGGTTAGGAACAGCCCCTGGAGAAGGAAATGGCAACCCAATCCAGTATTCTTGCCAGGAAAATCCCATGGGCAGAGGAGCCTGGGGGCTACAGACCATGGGCTACAAAGAGTCGGACACAACTGAAACAACTGAACACACACACAGAGCATCACAAATAATAGTAGCTTAAAGCAGACAGGAGTTCAGTTCTCACTTACGTAAAAGTGGCCACGAGTATGAGGAAGCTGCTCGTTGAAGTCATCGCAGGCCCGGACACCTTCTGTCTTGTTGCTCTGTCATTCCAGGGGTGTTTTACCCATACTTGTGGTCCAAAATGGCATACCAAGAGGTCCACAGCCACAGGAGGGACAGAGGGCAAGGAAAGGCACACTCCCCTGAAGATGTCAACTACAAATTCACATTTTACCAATTACATTGCCAATGACTGAACAAGGGTATTTGCATTCTGCCTCTACAGAGATTGAACCATTTGCTGTTGGGAGCTGCTGACCTTCAACACCCCATGAGGTAGTTCAGGGTGAAGCACTCTGTGCTCCAGGGAATCTGTGGGAAAGGTCTTTATAAGTGGGTGTTCTTAGGAATAAATTTTATGATATCAATCCTTGCATCTCCTCATATCTAGAAAAGCACTAACTCCCTTCATGGTGACATCAGATACTCAAACCCTTTGTAAAATGACTGTTTCATAGTACGGAACTCCCCCTTCATCAAAACCACATATATTGACCTTTCCCCCCAGTACCTCTTTGGACCAGTGTCTCTGAGCTATCTGAGGCGCTGCCTCCTGGACTGCATTCCTAATTATGCCCCAAATAAGACTTAACTCACAACTCTCAAGTTGTTAATCGTCTTTTAGTTGACAAATGGCATGGCCCCATTTTGAGTACATCACTCTGCTCACCTCCCAGGGCCACACTTAACACAAGACAGGTTGGGATTTACGGTCTTAAGTTGAGCATCTGTGTGCTAAGGTTCTGTTCTCATGGAAAGGAGGGGGAATGGATTTTGGCAATGCGAAATGAAATAGTTTCTGCTCTACGCTCACGAGTTCCCCGGTGGCTCAGCAGTAAAGAATCAGCCTGCAGTGTAGGAGCTGCAAGAGACACGGGTTCGGATCCCTGGGTGCGGAAGATTCCCTGGAGGAAGTAATAGTAACCCACTCTAGTATTCTAACCAGGAAAATACCATGAAGCCTGGCTCGCTACAGTCCCTGGGGGTCCCAAAGAGCCAGACTGAAGCGACTGAGCACGGAGTATCAGTAAACAATCCTTTCCAAATGCAAATTTCTGAGCCTAGTTGAAACAAAGCCAACTATTTAGAAGCCATCAGCTACTTCCTCCCCAGTAAGCCTTAGAGGAACTGGGGGATGGGGAGAATGTGAGAGGCAGGCATCCGCCACAATCGCCTTCTCAGTAAACAAGGAAGTAAAATGGGAACAATAATGACCAGCAGGACTGGCCCCAGATATCTAGATGCATATGAAAGAAATTATTTCAGCAAGCCCAGATGCTCTCACCTTCCCATATACAGTAGATCACTAAGGTCTGCCGGTGAGAGATTTAGTTTTCTCTTAATTAACAGTAATCTTTTATATTCAGATTACCTGCCGCCTGCTGAGAACTTATCTGTAGCCTGGCTCCTCCCCTGCCTCCTCAGAGGCAGCTCTTTCGGGGTCACCTGAGGTACTATCTCCCGGACTCGAGTCGTAACACTCTCACCGAATAAAACCTAACTCTCAAATTTTAGGTGGCTCGTATATTTTTTTTTTTAGTCGACAGAAACAACCAGCTGTTTCATAGTACGGAACTCCCCCTTCATCAAAACCACATATATTGACCTTTCCCCCCAGTACCTCTTTGGACCAGTGTCTCTGAGCTATCTGAGGCGCTGCCTCCTGGACTGCATTCCTAATTATGCCCCAAATAAGACTTAACTCACAACTCTCAAGTTGTTAATCGTCTTTTAGTTGACAAATGGCATGGCCCCATTTTGAGTACATCACTCTGCTCACCTCCCAGGGCCACACTTAACACAAGACAGGTTGGGATTTACGGTCTTAAGTTGAGCATCTGTGTGCTAAGGTTCTGTTCTCATGGAAAGGAGGGGGAATGGATTTTGGCAATGCGAAATGAAATAGTTTCTGCTCTACGCTCTACGAGTTCCCCGGTGGCTCAGCAGTAAAGAATCAGCCTGCAGTGTAGGAGCTGCAAGAGACACGGGTTCGGATCCCTGGGTGCGGAAGATTCCCTGGAGGAAGTAATAGTAACCCACTCTAGTATTCTAACCAGGAAAATACCATGAAGCCTGGCTCGCTACAGTCCCTGGGGGTCCCAAAGAGCCAGACTGAAGCGACTGAGCACGGAGTATCAGTAAACAATCCTTTCCAAATGCAAATTTCTGAGCCTAGTTGAAACAAAGCCAACTATTTAGAAGCCATCAGCTACTTCCTCCCCAGTAAGCCTTAGAGGAACTGGGGGATGGGGAGAATGTGAGAGGCAGGCATCCGCCACAATCGCCTTCTCAGTAAACAAGGAAGTAAAATGGGAACAATAATGACCAGCAGGACTGGCCCCAGATATCTAGATGCATATGAAAGAAATTATTTCAGCAAGCCCAGATGCTCTCACCTTCCCATATACAGTAGATCACTAAGGTCTGCCGGTGAGAGATTTAGTTTTCTCTTAATTAACAGTAATCTTTTATATTCAGATTACCTGCCGCCTGCTGAGAACTTATCTGTAGCCTGGCTCCTCCCCTGCCTCCTCAGAGGCAGCTCTTTCGGGGTCACCTGAGGTACTATCTCCCGGACTCGAGTCGTAACACTCTCACCGAATAAAACCTAACTCTCAAATTTTAGGTGGCTCGTATATTTTTTTTTTTAGTCGACAGAAACAACCAGAAATCTTTCCCAAAATGACAAGTAACAGAAAAATTTTAAAGCATATTTTAAAGCCCCAGTATTTTCATAATCTATTTGACTTGCCCACACACCTGTGAGGAAACTGAGACTGGGGAAGGGGAAGGAGTGGAAACGCCTTTGAGCGACGGCACTACGGAAACTTAAAAAAACGGGACAGAAACCTGAATGCGCGGTCTAACCTGAGACCTCAGTTTAGATCTCCCAAATGCTAGAAAGAAAGTGAGACACAAAGGAAGGGAGCGGGGCACACCGAACTTGAAAGACTACAATCTCAGAAAACCCGTTAGAACCTACTGGTCCCAAGATGGCGGGCGCGTCAACTCCCAGCAGACCTTGAGCCTCATTATGCACGTATTGTAAACATTAGCATATGGTAAATGACACGCCCACAGGCGCCGTGACACGTTCGACGTATATATGTGAGTGTGGTCAGTCATCTGTCTCTTTGCAGCCCCGTGGACTGTAGTCCGCCAAGCTCCTTTGTCCGTGGAATTATCCAAGCTAGAATACTGGAATGCGTTGACAGTTCCTCCTCAAGGGGATCTTCCCGAAACCGCGTTTCTTAACCTCTCTTGCATTGGCAGGCGGATGGTCAACCATAAGAGGTCCAAAGGTGGGCAATTTCTGGAAATCCCTGCCCCTTCTCCAAGACATAATGTCTCTCCCACTCGGTAGCCTATCAAAAATACCCAGTCCATTAAAACCAAGCAGCCCTACACCTCTGTTCCACTCTCGCTTTTTCAGGCAGATGACATTCTATGGAATGTATATTTCCTAGGGCAATTCTCACTGTCTGAGATGGCGCACTCCATCTGTACTGTGTATTTCCTTGAATAAACCTGCTTTCACAACACTGTCGCTGGCTCTTCAACTCTTTCCTGCTGGAAACCAAGGACCGTCACTTGGCAGCCCACCCCAGGGACTCACTGGAGATCTTTTGGCAAATTAGATGCCTCTTGGAATTTTCTAAATTCATCTTCTCCTTCAAAAGATGGGCATATCACTTGGAATGTGAAAACAACAGATAAGAAGTTTATTGTCAAGAGTGGCGACCTCTGGCTAAGGGGACCAGTTGTTTAGTTGCTCAGTCATGTCCCACTCTTTGTGATCCTGTGGTCTACAGCCCACCAGGTTCCTCTGTCCATGGGATTTCCCAGGCAAGAATACTGGAGTGGGTTGACATTTCCTTCTCCAGAGGATCTTCCCAACCCAGGGATCGAACCTGGGTGTCCTGCATTACAGGCAAATTCTTTACCATCTGAGTCACCTTGAAATTGATTAAGCCACTGCCTTTTGGGTTTCTGATACTTGCAGCTGAATATAGTTCTTAATTGATGGTAATTGGCATTGAAGCCACATCTGTGTTAGAAATCTTGGTGGAGGGAGAACATAAAGGGTCCCTTAGAATCCTGGGGAATGTGGCTCAAGAATGTTGTAGAGAAACCCACAGAAGTCTGGGGTGGGTGAACTAGAAGAGGTGGTGGCACAGGAGAGAGTGCCAGGAGGCAGGTGTGGACCAGGCCAAATTCAGCAGTGAGGTGCAGGAACATGAGGAAGAAAACGTATCAATGGGTTTAGCAAACAAGAGGTCCTGGACCTTGGCAGTGGAGGTTAAGTGCAGAGTTGTGGACAGAAGCCAAACCACAGAGGATGATTGAATCTGCAGTTCTGGGGGCTGGATGCTTGGGGGAGGGTGATGCAATGGGAGGAAACTGCTCCTCAGTCAACTGTGGTCAGGTCCTGACTGCAAAACCACGTCTCCTCCTTGCCTCCAATCGTGACCATGCGTCGGGGGCCCCCGACTACACCTCTGTTCCACTCTCGCTTTTTCAGGCAGATGACATTCTATGGAATGTATATTTCCTAGGGCAATTCTCACTGTCTGAGATGGCGCACTCCATCTGTACTGTGTATTTCCTTGAATAAACCTGCTTTCACAACACTGTCGCTGGCTCTTCAACTCTTTCCTGCTGGAAACCAAGGACCGTCACTTGGCAGCCCACCCCAGGGACTCACTGGAGATCTTTTGGCAAATTAGATGCCTCTTGGAATTTTCTAAATTCATCTTCTCCTTCAAAAGATGGGCATATCACTTGGAATGTGAAAACAACAGATAAGAAGTTTATTGTCAAGAGTGGCGACCTCTGGCTAAGGGGACCAGTTGTTTAGTTGCTCAGTCATGTCCCACTCTTTGTGATCCTGTGGTCTACAGCCCACCAGGTTCCTCTGTCCATGGGATTTCCCAGGCAAGAATACTGGAGTGGGTTGACATTTCCTTCTCCAGAGGATCTTCCCAACCCAGGGATCGAACCTGGGTGTCCTGCATTACAGGCAAATTCTTTACCATCTGAGTCACCTTGAAATTGATTAAGCCACTGCCTTTTGGGTTTCTGATACTTGCAGCTGAATATAGTTCTTAATTGATGGTAATTGGCATTGAAGCCACATCTGTGTTAGAAATCTTGGTGGAGGGAGAACATAAAGGGTCCCTTAGAATCCTGGGGAATGTGGCTCAAGAATGTTGTAGAGAAACCCACAGAAGTCTGGGGTGGGTGAACTAGAAGAGGTGGTGGCACAGGAGAGAGTGCCAGGAGGCAGGTGTGGACCAGGCCAAATTCAGCAGTGAGGTGCAGGAACATGAGGAAGAAAACGTATCAATGGGTTTAGCAAACAAGAGGTCCTGGACCTTGGCAGTGGAGGTTAAGTGCAGAGTTGTGGACAGAAGCCAAACCACAGAGGATGATTGAATCTGCAGTTCTGGGGGCTGGATGCTTGGGGGAGGGTGATGCAATGGGAGGAAACTGCTCCTCAGTCAACTGTGGTCAGGTCCTGACTGCAAAAACCACGTCTCCTCCTTGCCTCCAGGATGACATCTAAACTCCTCAGCTTGGCATCCAAGCCTCTGACAGTGTGAGCCAGCCAGTACCTGGCCTCACCTCCCCGCCTCTCTTCTTCACATTCTGGCAACATCGCTGCCCGCCATTCCTGGCCAGGCTCCCCTCCCCTTGGACTGCCTTCTCCTACCTATCCACGGCCTGCTCAGCCTTTCAAGATGACCTATATGTCACTGCTCTCTGAGGAAGACCAGTTCAGTCTTTTTTCCAGGCTTCACCCACCTCTCTGTGTCCATCTTAAATCATATTGCCTGGGTCCAGGTGGGAACGGGATGTGTGCTGTCTGGCCCTTGCAGGGGATCACAAGCTTTAGTGAGTGTCATCAGGGGCCAGTGACAGACGGGCTGCCCCTTGTGAAGTTCCCAGGTCAAGGAGATGGTGCGGGCATCTTCGTGTCCGCTTCAGTTCCTCCTACTCACCCAGACAGGCTCTTGAAAGCTCAGGAAGGAAGCCTAACAATCAGCAGGGAGTGCGAGGGCTTTCTTCCCTTCTCCTCTTTGGAGGCTTCCCAGAGGGCAGCTGCTTCCTTTCTCTCGTTTTTAGAATGAGACGACATGATTGTGACCAAATTTAGAAAATAACCAAAAATTAAAATACAACCCATATTTTAAAATCCATTTCGACAGCCCCACCCAGCTGAAAGGAATGTCTCTTCTGAGGGATCAGCAGTAGGAATAGCAGCAAGGCAGGCTGCCATGCCAGGCGAGGTTGGGGGATACGGGGGTGGAAAGGAGGTCTTCTCACCAAAGACAGACCTACCGCACCAACTGACAGGTGGGATGCTGAGAACCCAGGGGAAGGGCAAGAGCCAGGCATGGGGCAGAGGAGCCCACATTTAAGGGAGCATCTTCTTGGCTTCTTGCTTCTGCCAACAGCTGGAAAGGAAGGATGCTTTGGGAAGCCACCTCAGAGTCCAGTCACGGTAGATGGGCCCCTCCTTAGCACAATGCTACTTTTAGCACATTGTTCTGTTTTGTGGGCAACAGAGGGAAACCCAGGGAACCAAATAAACAGTGTCACCCACCTTATATAATAATAGCAATCAGGTACTGGGTGAGTGCTATGTGCCAGGCACTGTGCCAGGAGGGTTCTTTTTTTAAAAACCGTTGCTAAGAATTCTACATGAGTCATGTTGCGTCAGAGATTGTCACAAGAGCAAAAAAAAAAAATTTGTAGGTGAGAATGAAGGAGCTAAATTTGTCAGAAACAAATAGAAAAGCTTGCTTTGCATGTCTGGCATTCAAGATGGGCCGTCTTAGTAAAATTGCATTAATAAAGATAAAAACACCAGGTCAAGGGAGGTGATAATCTCGCTGAACTTGATTCCCATCCGTTCAGACGGGCTCCAATCTCTCTGAGCCTCAGTGTCTTCCCCTGTAAATTGGAGCTGGAAAATACCTCCTTGGGTAAGGTTATAGTGAAGATTAAACAATGTATGAAAATCGATTTGTGTAGTGCCTTTTAAGGAGTGCATTCTTAGTCAATGGCAATATCATATTGTTAAAAAAACAAAAAACAAAAACCTTGGCATTTAAAATGGAGTTAAGGATTTCTCTGAGAGGAGGGAAGAATCTGGAGAGATGTATCGTCATCACATATCTGCACCTCTGAGACAGGCAAAGGAAGGAGACCAATTCTGTATTTCCCCAAAGGATAGAACTACCTTCATTTGGCAAAAAGCTAATATTGAGCCAATTTCAGTCAAATAAAAGCAATTGCAATAATGAAAAAAGGCTGGAAGGAAATGCTTCCAAGTGGTGCTGCCTTCATGTTGTGAGAACTTAAACAATTTCCTTATATGCTTGTGTTAGTTTCCAAATTTTCAGCTGAGCATCTATATTTTAATAATCCGGAAAATAAGTGAGGTGTTTCATAAAAAAGAAGAGATAAGTCAGGAATGCCATAGGGCAAACCGGAGATCAGACTTGATCTGAAATTCTGCAAATGTGAATCTCATTTCCAAGCTTCAGAAAAAACATCCTCTGAAATCCATTCCCAGTACAGACAAGGGAGCAGGCAGGTATCCTGTCTTCACCCTCAGAGCATAGAGAACAGGCACCTGGTCAAGCACTACCGACTGAGTTCAGCTCCAGAAGCTCAGGGACCAACTGCCCTGACAGAAGTATTGCCCAAGGGTCTCAGCCGTCCGGAAGGTGCGGAGGGAGCTTCCACCCTCTTCAGTGTTAGGGTCAGCCTGGTCTTCTCTCTGGGCAACTTCCCATCAGAGCATGGCAGAGTTAGCTTTCCCTTAACTTTTGACTAAGAAAACCACCTTGGACTGGATTCTAAAAGACAGGTGTGAGGTAGGGGAGGGCAATGAGACAGGTGTTGGAGCTAAATTTGTCAGAAACAAATAGAAAAGCTTGCTTTGCATGTCTGGCATTCAAGATGGGCCGTCTTAGTAAAATTGCATTAATAAAGATAAAAACACCAGGTCAAGGGAGGTGATAATCTCGCTGAACTTGATTCCCATCCGTTCAGACGGGCTCCAATCTCTCTGAGCCTCAGTGTCTTCCCCTGTAAATTGGAGCTGGAAAATACCTCCTTGGGTAAGGTTATAGTGAAGATTAAACAATGTATGAAAATCGATTTGTGTAGTGCCTTTTAAGGAGTGCATTCTTAGTCAATGGCAATATCATATTGTTAAAAAAACAAAAAACAAAAACCTTGGCATTTAAAATGGAGTTAAGGATTTCTCTGAGAGGAGGGAAGAATCTGGAGAGATGTATCGTCATCACATATCTGCACCTCTGAGACAGGCAAAGGAAGGAGACCAATTCTGTATTTCCCCAAAGGATAGAACTACCTTCATTTGGCAAAAAGCTAATATTGAGCCAATTTCAGTCAAATAAAAGCAATTGCAATAATGAAAAAAGGCTGGAAGGAAATGCTTCCAAGTGGTGCTGCCTTCATGTTGTGAGAACTTAAACAATTTCCTTATATGCTTGTGTTAGTTTCCAAATTTTCAGCTGAGCATCTATATTTTAATAATCCGGAAAATAAGTGAGGTGTTTCATAAAAAAGAAGAGATAAGTCAGGAATGCCATAGGGCAAACCGGAGATCAGACTTGATCTGAAATTCTGCAAATGTGAATCTCATTTCCAAGCTTCAGAAAAAACATCCTCTGAAATCCATTCCCAGTACAGACAAGGGAGCAGGCAGGTATCCTGTCTTCACCCTCAGAGCATAGAGAACAGGCACCTGGTCAAGCACTACCGACTGAGTTCAGCTCCAGAAGCTCAGGGACCAACTGCCCTGACAGAAGTATTGCCCAAGGGTCTCAGCCGTCCGGAAGGTGCGGAGGGAGCTTCCACCCTCTTCAGTGTTAGGGTCAGCCTGGTCTTCTCTCTGGGCAACTTCCCATCAGAGCATGGCAGAGTTAGCTTTCCCTTAACTTTTGACTAAGAAAACCACCTTGGACTGGATTCTAAAAGACAGGTGTGAGGTAGGGGAGGGCAATGAGACAGGTGTTGGAACTGGCAGCAGCAGATGTGGGATCTGGTCCCAGCCTTGCCTCCCCTCACTCTGTGATGCTGGGCGAGCCCCTTCTTTCTCTGGATCTTGGGGTCCTCATCTGTAGTTTGGAGAGGATGGACAGAATGAGTTGTAAGCTGTTTGTCGGCTCCGAATCAGCAGCTGGAAGCCACGGGCCCCTGGCCATGCTTTCTTGACGTCGCCATGGCCCAGTGGACCTCAGAAGTCTTTCAGCCCCATTGTTCCAGCTCTGCCCTTAATGAAGACACATCTGGAGTGCATCTCCTCTGATCCATGTTTTGTACAGCTCCTCACAGCTGGATCCTCATAAATCAATTTGTTCTGCAGACAAGTTCCCAGAACTCTCCAGAATCCTACCCAGAAAAAGGCAGTTTTATTTTGCTTCAATCTCTGGTTCCAAAAGGAGTGAGCTGAGCCCAGTCCACCTCAGGACAAGCTCCCAGAGTCTTCTGAAGCCTGTGGCTTGCTAGGGTTTTGCAGAGCGGCCAACGCTCACGCTTCTGCCCACTACTCACAGGCACAGCAGAGGAGCCAGCCTGAGGGGGCCCTTCCTGGCCCCTCTGGAGGAGCACTGCCTCTATTCTGTGGCTAAAAGATCAGACTTAAGTGACCCCCAACACCCTGCTGCTTTGGATTTCAAGTTTTCCCAGAGATGAACTTGCTACGAGAAGAGAAGGGTTAAAAAGTTAATTTCCTTGAGGATGGAGCGGGAGGGAGGATTGAGAACCACTAAGGATTCCTACTTGTTCTGCCACAAGGTACTGAATCCAGGACTTTTATGAAAAGCAAACCTTCTGCAGGCAGGAGCTGAGATACATGTTTTCTTCTGACAGCTGCTCTGGTCCTGGAAATCTCCAGGCTCCAGCAACAAAAAAATCGTTGGCCAGGAAACGGTCCTAAGCCCCTGGTCTGCAGAGTGTCCTAAGCCTGTCTCACCTCATTGAATCCTCATGACCCCCTAGAGTCAGGTCCTAGAACTGCTTCTGTTTCACAGATGAGGACTTGTGGCTCAGACAGGTTAAGTAACTTGTTACAAAGGCAAGTCTACCAGACCGAATTTATATTCAGGTCTATCTATATATGTTGACCTCTTTTATAGATAAATCCATGTAACTGAACACAGATACACACGCACACACACACACACACACACACACACACACACACACACACACAGACACCCCACATGCTGCTAAATAAAGCCAAACCTAGATCCCTAATTGTTTCCCTACCATCAGGACTTTGGGCTCAGACTCCATTTGAGAGAATTTTAAAAGATCCTTTTCAGTAAATTTATTTAGCTTAAGTACATGTACTTAGCTTAAAAAGCCTAACTGTACTCCAGGTTTACAACAAAATCAGCAGTCCCCAGTTCGACTTCTCCTCAGCCCCACCCAGATCTGGCTCTCAAGGCAGCCCCTCCTCTAACATTTCCAGCAATTCCTTCCAGTGTTTGCCTCTGAATTTCAAATAACACGTTAGCTCTGCTTTCTCATGTTTTTTCAGACCCTTATTACCAACTTCCTATTATGGAAAATGGCATTTCTCGTACATCATTTCTCTCACGCTTGCTGTCCCACCCCACAGCCTACTGCTATCATTTTACTGTCTTCAGAGCATCTGGGGGCTGGGGGGAGTGGCACCTGCATTAGACTAGACCTCTCTGAAGGGATGGGGGATGGAGTTCTTTATTAATTTATTATTTATATATTTCTTTATTTGGCTGCAACAGGTCTTAGCTGCGGCACATGGAATCTTTGTGTGTGTCATGAAAGTGGGAACTTTCATTGAAGTACATTGCCTCTAGCTGCGGTGCGTGGGCTTAGCTGCTCTGCAGCATGTGGGATCTTAAAGTTTCCTGACCAAGGATGGAACCCAGGTCCTCTGCATTGCAAGGCAGATTCTTAACCACTGGAATACCAGGGAAGTCTGGGAATGGAGTCTTGATCTTCAGTTAAATGCAGCAGCTTTAATCCAAACGTCTATCTTTACTCCCAGAACTCCAGTGAAAACCACATCCCATAATGAGGGTTTAAGGGGGTTCTACACTGAGAGTCAGGTCCTAGAACTGCTTCTGTTTCACAGATGAGGACTTGTGGCTCAGACAGGTTAAGTAACTTGTTACAAAGGCAAGTCTACCAGACCGAATTTATATTCAGGTCTATCTATATATGTTGACCTCTTTTATAGATAAATCCATGTAACTGAACACAGATACACACGCACACACACACACACACACACACACACACACACACACACACACAGACACCCCACATGCTGCTAAATAAAGCCAAACCTAGATCCCTAATTGTTTCCCTACCATCAGGACTTTGGGCTCAGACTCCATTTGAGAGAATTTTAAAAGATCCTTTTCAGTAAATTTATTTAGCTTAAGTACATGTACTTAGCTTAAAAAGCCTAACTGTACTCCAGGTTTACAACAAAATCAGCAGTCCCCAGTTCGACTTCTCCTCAGCCCCACCCAGATCTGGCTCTCAAGGCAGCCCCTCCTCTAACATTTCCAGCAATTCCTTCCAGTGTTTGCCTCTGAATTTCAAATAACACGTTAGCTCTGCTTTCTCATGTTTTTTCAGACCCTTATTACCAACTTCCTATTATGGAAAATGGCATTTCTCGTACATCATTTCTCTCACGCTTGCTGTCCCACCCCACAGCCTACTGCTATCATTTTACTGTCTTCAGAGCATCTGGGGGCTGGGGGGAGTGGCACCTGCATTAGACTAGACCTCTCTGAAGGGATGGGGGATGGAGTTCTTTATTAATTTATTATTTATATATTTCTTTATTTGGCTGCAACAGGTCTTAGCTGCGGCACATGGAATCTTTGTGTGTGTCATGAAAGTGGGAACTTTCATTGAAGTACATTGCCTCTAGCTGCGGTGCGTGGGCTTAGCTGCTCTGCAGCATGTGGGATCTTAAAGTTTCCTGACCAAGGATGGAACCCAGGTCCTCTGCATTGCAAGGCAGATTCTTAACCACTGGAATACCAGGGAAGTCTGGGAATGGAGTCTTGATCTTCAGTTAAATGCAGCAGCTTTAATCCAAACGTCTATCTTTACTCCCAGAACTCCAGTGAAAACCACATCCCATAATGAGGGTTTGAAGAAGGGAGGGCTGACAGCCTGGAGCAGAGAAGATACAGACACATAACCTCTCTCCTTGACTCTCTGAGGGACAGAGAGAGCACACACACTGGGTGGCCTCTGAGGGTTGGTGGTGAGGGGGAGGGGGGTCCTGAGTAATAAGGAAACTACAAACAGGCAGATTTCAGCTTTGTAAGGAGCCATCCAAGAACACAACGGATGGTCTGTGAAGGGGGGGAGGTACATCCCTCCACTGGCAGTGGACAAGCTAGGGGCTGTCTGGGGAGGAAGAGGAATTCCTGCTTTGGAGGGAGTTGAACACGTGACTTCTAAAGTCTCTGTGACATCTATAGCCAGCACCTTGCTTCCTTTTATGAGTTTGCAGTGAGAATCCAGTGGAGCTCTCCAGTCAGCCTTGAGTTAATAGCCAGAGCTGCCCAACAGACACACCCATCTGCAACTTCATTTTAGGACACGAAATAATCTTAACAGTCGGATGAGCCATCAGTTCCACTGATCCTTGCCTTGTAAAAGAAGATTCGAGATGATTCACAGACCAATCATGACGTGGCAGATGGGACACAGCTCTTAGTCCCATGGGCTTTAAACCCTCCAAAGACAGCAAAGTGCTGGATGGGGCAAGTGTTGTGGCTCTGGACAGAGTGTGGGCCTCCCTGGCTCTGCAGCAAGAATCTCAAAGGGGAAACTGAAGAAACGCTCCTGGCCTCCACCGAGGCCTGCTTTCCCCTTCTCGCCTTGTTTTAAAGAGGACGAGGCAGCATGTAAGTGTGGGCCATACGGAGCTCCACTGGAACAACAGCACCTGGAGGAGCCTGTCTAGGCCTGGGGTTCTGTCCCTGGTTCTGCCCCTGGCTTGGCACTTGCCCAGAAACATGACTCTGCTGTGACCCCAGTATTCACCAAGCAGGACAGACCTTTTTTCATTAATTTTGGCCGGTGTACGAACCCAGGTCCTCTGCATTGCAAGGCAGATTCTTAACCACTGGAATACCAGGGAAGTCTGGGAATGGAGTCTTGATCTTCAGTTAAATGCAGCAGCTTTAATCCAAACGTCTATCTTTACTCCCAGAACTCCAGTGAAAACCACATCCCATAATGAGGGTTTGAAGAAGGGAGGGCTGACAGCCTGGAGCAGAGAAGATACAGACACATAACCTCTCTCCTTGACTCTCTGAGGGACAGAGAGAGCACACACACTGGGTGGCCTCTGAGGGTTGGTGGTGAGGGGGAGGGGGGTCCTGAGTAATAAGGAAACTACAAACAGGCAGATTTCAGCTTTGTAAGGAGCCATCCAAGAACACAACGGATGGTCTGTGAAGGGGGGGAGGTACATCCCTCCACTGGCAGTGGACAAGCTAGGGGCTGTCTGGGGAGGAAGAGGAATTCCTGCTTTGGAGGGAGTTGAACACGTGACTTCTAAAGTCTCTGTGACATCTATAGCCAGCACCTTGCTTCCTTTTATGAGTTTGCAGTGAGAATCCAGTGGAGCTCTCCAGTCAGCCTTGAGTTAATAGCCAGAGCTGCCCAACAGACACACCCATCTGCAACTTCATTTTAGGACACGAAATAATCTTAACAGTCGGATGAGCCATCAGTTCCACTGATCCTTGCCTTGTAAAAGAAGATTCGAGATGATTCACAGACCAATCATGACGTGGCAGATGGGACACAGCTCTTAGTCCCATGGGCTTTAAACCCTCCAAAGACAGCAAAGTGCTGGATGGGGCAAGTGTTGTGGCTCTGGACAGAGTGTGGGCCTCCCTGGCTCTGCAGCAAGAATCTCAAAGGGGAAACTGAAGAAACGCTCCTGGCCTCCACCGAGGCCTGCTTTCCCCTTCTCGCCTTGTTTTAAAGAGGACGAGGGCAGCATGTAAGTGTGGGCCATACGGAGCTCCACTGGAACAACAGCACCTGGAGGAGCCTGTCTAGGCCTGGGGTTCTGTCCCTGGTTCTGCCCCTGGCTTGGCACTTGCCCAGAAACATGACTCTGCTGTGACCCCTGTATTCTCCAAGCAGGACAGACTCTCATTAATTTTCGTGTCATGACCGGCTGTGTGGTGTAACTGGACCAAGAGTGAGAGGAGGGCTGTGGCCAGGGTGTACGAACCGCCTGGCTTGGGCAAGTCTCTCCCCTCCCCTCCAGGAGGCACCAGGTCACAGCAGTTACCACTGAACTCTGGAGTAAGACTAACCGGATTCAATTCCAGCACTCCCACTGATGAGCTGTGTGACTTTAGCCAAGTACACACTCTGAGCCTCAGTCTTCTCACCTTAAAATGGAAGACAGGGACTGGGGAGAGGGAAGAGAACCAACACCTACTGCACTGCGTGTTTTCATCATTAAATTTCATGAAGTTCTTAGAGCAGTGCCCAACTAATGGTATTATTTTCAGCAGCGACTGATAATAAAAAGCAGACAGCAATCCTCATCCAGTTGAGGTTACAGGCACAAACAAAATAAAATGGAGCTCTGAAGTTGTGTATAAGTGTAAGATATTTGGTGTGTGGTGCATTACATCTCACAAACAGTAGGCCAGCATTTCCAAACCCACTTGCTAAATAAACATTGTGGCTATGATACAGCAAACCATGCAGCAAGGTCTTTAGAACTTTGTATCGAGATAGGAAACTAACTTTCCTTTATCATTTAATAGAATACTGCAAAGCCAATATTTGAAGATACAACTTTTTAAAGAGTACCAATTTAACACTTTAAGAAAAACACGCCCAGCTCAAACTTTAGACACTGATTACTACATAGAGTGAAAGGTAGTGACAAAGAAAATGCTGGCCCTAACTTGCAGTGTGATCGCAGGCAAAGCACTTCCCTTATAGGCCTCATTCCCCGCTCTGTCCACTACACCGGGCAGAGGATGATTGCTGGGTGCCGTACAGGTATACATCCCATGGACCTGAGATCTGAGGATTTTTTTTTAGACCAACAGACATGTCCATCGCAAAAGCATTGTAATATTTCCTGAGCTGACACCACCACCTAGTGTGTGCGTGAGAGTAGACACCAGTGACCAGCCAACTAGGACCTTCTTATTCTTACTTGAATAACCTGCTACTCAAAATTTCACCCACAGACCAACAGCACTGGCATCATCCGGGTGCTTGTGAGAAAGGCGAAATCTCAAGGCCCATCCCAGACCTACTGAACCTGAACCTACCTTTTGGCAAGATGCCACGTGAGTCTCATAAACATGAAACTGTGGAAAGCACTGCTTTAATAGGAGCAGAAAAGGGAATCTAGTTACCACTGAACTCTGGAGTAAGACTAACCGGATTCAATTCCAGCACTCCCACTGATGAGCTGTGTGACTTTAGCCAAGTACACACTCTGAGCCTCAGTCTTCTCACCTTAAAATGGAAGACAGGGACTGGGGAGAGGGAAGAGAACCAACACCTACTGCACTGCGTGTTTTCATCATTAAATTTCATGAAGTTCTTAGAGCAGTGCCCAACTAATGGTATTATTTTCAGCAGCGACTGATAATAAAAAGCAGACAGCAATCCTCATCCAGTTGAGGTTACAGGCACAAACAAAATAAAATGGAGCTCTGAAGTTGTGTATAAGTGTAAGATATTTGGTGTGTGGTGCATTACATCTCACAAACAGTAGGCCAGCATTTCCAAACCCACTTGCTAAATAAACATTGTGGCTATGATACAGCAAACCATGCAGCAAGGTCTTTAGAACTTTGTATCGAGATAGGAAACTAACTTTCCTTTATCATTTAATAGAATACTGCAAAGCCAATATTTGAAGATACAACTTTTTAAAGAGTACCAATTTAACACTTTAAGAAAAACACGCCCAGCTCAAACTTTAGACACTGATTACTACATAGAGTGAAAGGTAGTGACAAAGAAAATGCTGGCCCTAACTTGCAGTGTGATCGCAGGCAAAGCACTTCCCTTATAGGCCTCATTCCCCGCTCTGTCCACTACACCGGGCAGAGGATGATTGCTGGGTGCCGTACAGGTATACATCCCATGGACCTGAGATCTGAGGATTTTTTTTTAGACCAACAGACATGTCCATCGCAAAAGCATTGTAATATTTCCTGAGCTGACACCACCACCTAGTGTGTGCGTGAGAGTAGACACCAGTGACCAGCCAACTAGGACCTTCTTATTCTTACTTGAATAACCTGCTACTCAAAATTTCACCCACAGACCAACAGCACTGGCATCATCCGGGTGCTTGTGAGAAAGGCGAAATCTCAAGGCCCATCCCAGACCTACTGAACCTGAACCTACCTTTTGGCAAGATGCCACGTGAGTCTCATAAACATGAAACTGTGGAAAGCACTGCTTTAATAGGAGCAGAAAAGGGAAGCTAGTTAGCATAGGAAATTTAACTTCAATACATATTCAGTAACCCTTATTAAAACAAAACAACTCTGTGAGAAAAGGGGATCCTTCAGGGGTGCTGTGTGATGGTCGGGAGGGGAGGGAAGGGGGGGATATACATATGACTAATCTGAGAACATACATATCTGTAAACAAGAAAACTCTGTAAAAGTTAAAAGTAAAATAAAGGTTTAAAAAAACAAAACAAAACAAAACAAAACAAATCCTTCCCAACTGACACATAAGGAGCCTATCATGCAATGAGGGTTTGGCTCTTGGGAATTTTTACAAGTAGTTAAAGAGGAAACTCCTGGCCTTAGTAGGCATCTGATGAGATGGTGCATATGAACCAGAGTTTCACATGCACCTGCACTGTCTACATTGTAAATCTCTGTTTCCAGAAACTCAACATGAACTCAACCACTCTGAGCTCCCAGGGGCCATCTCAGGTCCTAGCCACAAGGCCCATCACAACATGGCAGCTGACTTCTTCAAAGCCAGCAGGAGAATCTCTTAGCAGGTAACCTCTGGAGGCTGGGATTCTCAGTCCTACAACCTCAAGGACTCAAATTCTGCCAACAAACAGTGGGTGTGGAAGGAGAACCCAAGTCTCAGTTGAGAGAGTAGCCCCAGCCAACACCATGATTTCATCCAGTGAGAGCCAGAGCAGAGAACCCAGCTAAGCCATGCCCAGACTATAATCTACAAGAACTGGGAGAAACTAAATGATGCTGTTTTAAACCACTATGCTTGTGGCAATCAATTACACAGCAAGAAAAACACAGATTTTGGTACCTGGAAGTAAGATGTGCTATAACAAATACCAAAAATGTAGGAGCAGCTTTAGAACTGGGCAGTAGGAGGAAGCTGGAGGAGTTCTGTAGAACAGGATGGAGAAAGCTTAAATTTCCTTGAACAGACTGTTAGTAGAAAACTAGACCCTGAAGTCTCATAAAAAAGGCTGGCATCATCCGGGTGCTTGTGAGAAAGGCGAAATCTCAAGGCCCATCCCAGACCTACTGAACCTGAACCTACCTTTTGGCAAGATGCCACGTGAGTCTCATAAACATGAAACTGTGGAAAGCACTGCTTTAATAGGAGCAGAAAAGGGAAGCTAGTTAGCATAGGAAATTTAACTTCAATACATATTCAGTAACCCTTATTAAAACAAAACAACTCTGTGAGAAAAGGGGATCCTTCAGGGGTGCTGTGTGATGGTCGGGAGGGGAGGGAAGGGGGGGATATACATATGACTAATCTGAGAACATACATATCTGTAAACAAGAAAACTCTGTAAAAGTTAAAAGTAAAATAAAGGTTTAAAAAAACAAAACAAAACAAAACAAAACAAATCCTTCCCAACTGACACATAAGGAGCCTATCATGCAATGAGGGTTTGGCTCTTGGGAATTTTTACAAGTAGTTAAAGAGGAAACTCCTGGCCTTAGTAGGCATCTGATGAGATGGTGCATATGAACCAGAGTTTCACATGCACCTGCACTGTCTACATTGTAAATCTCTGTTTCCAGAAACTCAACATGAACTCAACCACTCTGAGCTCCCAGGGGCCATCTCAGGTCCTAGCCACAAGGCCCATCACAACATGGCAGCTGACTTCTTCAAAGCCAGCAGGAGAATCTCTTAGCAGGTAACCTCTGGAGGCTGGGATTCTCAGTCCTACAACCTCAAGGACTCAAATTCTGCCAACAAACAGTGGGTGTGGAAGGAGAACCCAAGTCTCAGTTGAGAGAGTAGCCCCAGCCAACACCATGATTTCATCCAGTGAGAGCCAGAGCAGAGAACCCAGCTAAGCCATGCCCAGACTATAATCTACAAGAACTGGGAGAAACTAAATGATGCTGTTTTAAACCACTATGCTTGTGGCAATCAATTACACAGCAAGAAAAACACAGATTTTGGTACCTGGAAGTAAGATGTGCTATAACAAATACCAAAAATGTAGGAGCAGCTTTAGAACTGGGCAGTAGGAGGAAGCTGGAGGAGTTCTGTAGAACAGGATGGAGAAAGCTTAAATTTCCTTGAACAGACTGTTAGTAGAAATACAAATGCTGAAGACGCTGCTGCTGAAAATTAAGGAAGTGAGGAACACATTAAAAAGTGGGGAAAGGAGATCCTCATAATGTAGTAGCAGAAAGTTTAACACATCGTGTGAGGCAGTTATGAAGAATTTTTAAGAGGAACCTAGTTACATGGCTAAGGAGACCTCCAGGTAGAGTTGAAGACCCTGCCTGGTTTCTTCTTGCTGCATAAAGTGTAAGAGGAGAGCGATAGAGGGGAAACCGTAACACAAAAATTAAGTAGGGGCTTCCTCTGGTGGTCCAGTGGGTAAGGACACAGCCTTGCAGTGCAAGGGGCGCCGGTTCGAGCCCTGGCCTGGGAAGATCCCACATGCTGCGGAGTGGCTGGACCGATGTGTCCAATTATCGAGCAGGAGCTCTGGAGCGCATGTGCCCAGAGCTGGTGCTCTGCAACGACAGACGCCACTGCGATGGGAGGCCCACAGGAGCCAAAGAACAAAGATGGATGAAAACAGAGAAATGAAAGACCAATGGAAGTGGCCTGCCCACTCCCCTCCCTCCCCAACCCGACCCCCGCCCAAAATAAATAAATAAATAAATCTTAAAAAAAAAAAATTAAGTAGGACTAAATTATTTAGGAAAAATTTCAACCTGTCCAGATGGCAAAAGATGCTTAAAACCGAAACAGCTGCTGCCTGTGTGGCAGAGAGAAAAGGCTATGTGACTGTAGAATCTCTCGTTAAAGTTTCAGAGATCGAAAGGTCAGAATATTCACTCACACAAAGGACCCTTTTAAGAGATAAAGGCAGTGCGCATGTCATGGATCTTCTTGACTCAACCAGGGCATCCAGGAAGGTTAAGGTCATTATCGCTCAGCCATCTACACAGGAGGCCAAAAGAAAAAGGGGATTTGTTTGAAATGATGTGTGGATGTGGCTTCGTCCGGAGTGAAAAGCAGTGAATCCATGCAAGAGCCAAGAAGTTCTTGAGCGTTATCTCAGCAGAAATCCTGCCGGCTTGGACTAAATGGGACAGAGAAAGAGAACAAATGAGAGGATCAGACACCCAACATTCTACCAGCAGGAAACAGGTGCATAAAACCACTCCGCTACAAGTGTGATACTTGTCATAAAACAGGAAGGATGACAAGAAGGTGGAACCACACCCCCAGAAGAAAGAGCCAAGAGCCCAGGAGGATTATTCCCAGGTCTTGAAACTGAACCAAAAAAGTCACTTACCTGTTTTCAAAGCCATTATGGACCTGTGTCTCCAATTGACTTTCATTTCCTCCTTTTTGAGCCAGAATATCTATTAATAAACATTATCCTTTCCACCACTGTATGTTGGGAGTGTTGGGTGGGTAAATGACCTCTTCAGTGTAACAAGTTCACAGGTGGAGAGTAATTGTGTCCCAGAAACTGCCCACACTAAAATGATACCCAGGAGCCGCATAGGAACCTTGACCTGATTTGGATTTTGGACTTTTTTTCTCACGAGATTTAGATTCAAATTATGAAAATTTGGACTTTGAACTCATGCCATAATAAGATAAGACTCCTAGGAACCTTGGGAGGGAATGAATGTATTTTGCACATAGTGCTATGCTGTGCTCAGTTGTGACCAGCTCTTCTGCAACCCCATGGACTCTAGCCTGCCAGGTTCCTCTGACCATGCAAGAACACTGGAGTGGTTTGCTATTTCCTTCTCCAGGGGATCTTCCAGACCCAGGGACAGAACCCACGTCTCTTGTGTCTCCTGCACTGGCAGATGGATTCTTTACCACTGAGCCACCCTCCTTGGAGATTTTGCATGTAGAAAGGATGTGTCTTACTGGGGACAATGTGAATCACAGAAACTGTAAGGAAATATATTTAATGTTTTAAGCTGCTAAGTTACAAAGGTTTCAAAACAACTATTAAAAATATATTCAAATAAACTATAATCAAAGAACTAAAGGAAAATATAGTAACAATAAATTGGTATATAGGAAATCCCAACACAGTAACAGACACTACCAAAAGGAACCAAATGGACACTCAGAGTTGATAAATAACTGAAATAAACTGACTACACAAGCTCAATAGCAGTTTTGAGTTGGAAGAAGAAATCAGTAAATTTAAAGACAGAAATGACCCAATTTAAAGAACAGAGAGGGGGCAGAAAAGCAGTGTTTGAAGAAATAATGGCTAAAAACTTCCCACGTTTATTTTTTAAAACATTAAGTTACACCCCAGGCTCAACGAACTCTAAGTACAATACATACATACTACATTTAGACATATCTTAAACTGATGAAAAATAAAGAGAACATCCTAAAAGCAGCAAGGAAAAATGACCCATCACATACAGGTTACAAAATTAACAATTAATGACCTCTCATTCAAAACCATGGTGACACTATAGGGTATAATCTCAAATTCATAGTGCTGAAAGAAAAAAACCTGCCAACTAGCATTCTACATCCAGCTAAACTATCTTTCAAAAAGTTGAAAACAGAATAAAAGCATTCCTAAGTAAACAAAAACTAAAAGAATGTATTTGCTAACATATCTGTCCTAGATGAAATACCAAAGAGAGGCCTTATGATGAAAGAAAATTATACCAGAAGGTTACTCAGAATCACAGAATAAATGAATAACATGGAAAATGGCACATTATGTGAGTAAACATAGAGATTGTGTGTACATTGTACCTATATATTTTTTTTCTTTTTTTCACTCATTAAAACAATACATAAACCATTCTGTTACTGAGTTGAGGACATACAGATATAACATATATGCCCATAATAGCACAGGGAGGAGACAGGAGCTATACTGCAAATTTTATCTATGAGTGGATGTAAATTAGAAGCATCATGTAATGAGATCACTTGTGTCTCCATGACCCAGGGACAGAACCCACGTCTCTTGTGTCTCCTGCACTGGCAGATGGATTCTTTACCACTGAGCCACCCTCCTTGGAGATTTTGCATGTAGAAAGGATGTGTCTTACTGGGGACAATGTGAATCACAGAAACTGTAAGGAAATATATTTAATGTTTTAAGCTGCTAAGTTACAAAGGTTTCAAAACAACTATTAAAAATATATTCAAATAAACTATAATCAAAGAACTAAAGGAAAATATAGTAACAATAAATTGGTATATAGGAAATCCCAACACAGTAACAGACACTACCAAAAGGAACCAAATGGACACTCAGAGTTGATAAATAACTGAAATAAACTGACTACACAAGCTCAATAGCAGTTTTGAGTTGGAAGAAGAAATCAGTAAATTTAAAGACAGAAATGACCCAATTTAAAGAACAGAGAGGGGGCAGAAAAGCAGTGTTTGAAGAAATAATGGCTAAAAACTTCCCACGTTTATTTTTTAAAACATTAAGTTACACCCCAGGCTCAACGAACTCTAAGTACAATACATACATACTACATTTAGACATATCTTAAACTGATGAAAAATAAAGAGAACATCCTAAAAGCAGCAAGGAAAAATGACCCATCACATACAGGTTACAAAATTAACAATTAATGACCTCTCATTCAAAACCATGGTGACACTATAGGGTATAATCTCAAATTCATAGTGCTGAAAGAAAAAAACCTGCCAACTAGCATTCTACATCCAGCTAAACTATCTTTCAAAAAGTTGAAAACAGAATAAAAGCATTCCTAAGTAAACAAAAACTAAAAGAATGTATTTGCTAACATATCTGTCCTAGATGAAATACCAAAGAGAGGCCTTATGATGAAAGAAAATTATACCAGAAGGTTACTCAGAATCACAGAATAAATGAATAACATGGAAAATGGCACATTATGTGAGTAAACATAGAGATTGTGTGTACATTGTACCTATATATTTTTTTTCTTTTTTTCACTCATTAAAACAATACATAAACCATTCTGTTACTGAGTTGAGGACATACAGATATAACATATATGCCCATAATAGCACAGGGGAGGAGACAGGAGCTATACTGATACAAATTTACTAAACTTTATGGGAATTAACTCAATATTAAGAGTGAAGAAGACTACAATAAATTCAGGAAGCATCATGTAATCCCTTAGGGCGACCACCAAAAAAGTACCTAAAAAATATATCGGAAAACTTAACAGAAGACATGTTTATCCTCATTATGCAAGGGGGGAAGTGAGTGCTAGCAGGGGAAACAGCCCACCCCCACTGGGGCTGGCCCCTAGGACCCTGGCTCCCACACGCCAGAACCAGAGGCCAACCCACACCGTCCAGTGGAGCAGGTGGGGACCTACCCGGGCTTAGACTCCTCATCTGTTAGTAAAGGTAAAGTTCTTCGAACTATTGCAAATTGCCTTCCAGTCTTTTAAAACATTTTCCTTGACATCCTGAATATTTTTATTAATTCTTCCACCCTAAAAATGACTGCACAGAAGCTTCTGGCAAGAGTAAGGGGTATAACTTCTTAAGCAAAGCTAACTACTAACAATGCCCAGTGAGCTACATGAAAATGCTTGTGTAGCCTCCAAACACTCATGAGTTTGATTGGCATTCATTTTCCATATACCCTGGGAGGGGCTGGCAGCCCTCCAAAGGAACTTGGCCTGACACTGCAGGAAATGAGGTAGGGGAAGAAAGGGGCAGAGAAGGACCTCTTACCTCCATTACAAGCCAAGGGAGCATCTCCCCAGCTTTGTAAGTTACCCTCATGGAAGAGGGAAGCTTTGTCCCTGCAGCACATGACATTTATAGGAGAACTGAGTTGTGCTGGAAGGAGTCCATACTGTATTCCTGCCTGCTGAGGAGCTACTTAATCCTGTACAGATAAAATAACTAAACGATTTAATATGCATTTTTAATTTATCTTTTAATATTTATTTTTGAATAACCTCCTATTGATGTTTATTGTGCTTCACATTTTATAAAGTGCATTTATGAAGACAGAAATTTAATGAACCTATACGGTATGCCAGGGACTAAGCTAAGTCCTAGCCTGCTCTATGTTATGTAATGCTCACAACTACCCCACAGCTTGGTTTCGTTATTCTGATTTCACAGATGAAGAAAGTGAAGTTCAGAGCGGTTAAGCCGCATCCGATTGATCCAAGCCAGGCAACTGGATTTATTCCTGGTTAACTGTTAATCTGGATCTTGCAGAGGGAAACATGTTAAAAAAAAGAGCCTGAGACAAAAGTTGAAAGTTGGTGCTTCTTCATCAATTGAAGACACGAGTCTTCATCTCTCACATCTGACTGATTGCAAAGATTAGCAGCATTCTTGCCTTTTTTTTAAATCACTCATCTTGACTTCATCAAGATGACAAGATTTCAGAGTATCAATAGATCTGGAATTGTCCACAAATCATAATTACAAAGAGAAACTAGTACAGCTGCTGCAGCACACAATCCAACATAGATGTAAATGACCAAATATTGTTAATGGACAAATTTGAAAATCTGAATTTCACACAGAGCATTAAATTTCTCCCTGACACTAATGTGGGAACGAAAGTAAAAGTGATATAAACCTTATCATTAAATGTTAAATCATTAATGTGTTCAAGCTGTCCTGGTAATTACTGAAAGTAGCCAGCCATACCACAGCTTGGCACTGTCAGAAGTCTACCCTGTGAGGTGGAAGTTTACCTTAGCCCACTAGGTCCAACTGTTCCCTTGAAATTTCAGCTTCAGTTAGTCCTCTTGGGCTAACATAAAGTTTAACAGCAGTTTTTTAAAAAATATTTTATTTATATTTATTTGGCTACATTGGGTCTCAGTTGTAGTATGTGGGTTCTAGTTCCCTGACCAGGGATCGAACCTGAGCCCCTTGCATTGGAAGCACAGAGTCTTAGCCACTGGGTACCAGGGAATTCCCTAACAGCAGTTTTGACTACAGCAGCCACCCACAACCAAGCAGCATTCTTTATTAAATAAATCTAGATTATCTCAATGACCTGAAGGAATCAATACGTTCCCAGTGTCTCCCTATCTATACTGAATAAAATCTAAACCCAACATTTGTGGTATTATCCGTTCATGTAAAGGACATTACATGAGTGAAATTTCCATATACCTTCATATCTGGGGATCCTTTCAAAAAAATGAAATATCTGCCTGTTTGCTAAGGGGAAGAAAAAGACATGACAGTAGAATATATATCCTGATAGAAAAATAGTTAAAGCTTTTAATTCTCTGAATACTAAAAGTTAACATTGTATGAGTACCCCTTGAAAACAAGGTATTTGGGAGCAAATTTAAAGTTTTCAAAATCAATACAAAGGTTATTCACATTTTTACCAAAGCCAACATGCCTTTCACAAATTACAAAATGATTTCCTTATCAAAAGCAAAGCAGCCAAGTGTGTGGTGGGTCAGCCTCTGTACTCAGCTACGTCTCTGTTAAACACAGTCCAGGGGCTCGCCGTCTCCTCTGAGGGCTCCCTCAAACAAGTGACACGTCATACCATGTGTTCCCTGAAGAACCACTTCTGATGATCCGAGTTGGTACAGTCTCGTAAGAGTGGTACAGAACCGTCGCCCAACTGCTTCCTTTCAGCCTGAACACATTTCTTGGACTGTACATGAAATAAAGAACCATCCTACAAAAGATAAGAGACATTGTGCATTCAAGAGACGGATAAGCAATTCCCAGGCAGTATCTTTTCCTTAACATGTGTTGTTAAGTTCTCAGGGTGATTTTCATCTTTTAAAACCCAAATACCACAGCTTGGCACTGTCAGAAGTCTACCCTGTGAGGTGGAAGTTTACCTTAGCCCACTAGGTCCAACTGTTCCCTTGAAATTTCAGCTTCAGTTAGTCCTCTTGGGCTAACATAAAGTTTAACAGCAGTTTTTTAAAAAATATTTTATTTATATTTATTTGGCTACATTGGGTCTCAGTTGTAGTATGTGGGTTCTAGTTCCCTGACCAGGGATCGAACCTGAGCCCCTTGCATTGGAAGCACAGAGTCTTAGCCACTGGGTACCAGGGAATTCCCTAACAGCAGTTTTGACTACAGCAGCCACCCACAACCAAGCAGCATTCTTTATTAAATAAATCTAGATTATCTCAATGACCTGAAGGAATCAATACGTTCCCAGTGTCTCCCTATCTATACTGAATAAAATCTAAACCCAACATTTGTGGTATTATCCGTTCATGTAAAGGACATTACATGAGTGAAATTTCCATATACCTTCATATCTGGGGATCCTTTCAAAAAAATGAAATATCTGCCTGTTTGCTAAGGGGAAGAAAAAGACATGACAGTAGAATATATATCCTGATAGAAAAATAGTTAAAGCTTTTAATTCTCTGAATACTAAAAGTTAACATTGTATGAGTACCCCTTGAAAACAAGGTATTTGGGAGCAAATTTAAAGTTTTCAAAATCAATACAAAGGTTATTCACATTTTTACCAAAGCCAACATGCCTTTCACAAATTACAAAATGATTTCCTTATCAAAAGCAAAGCAGCCAAGTGTGTGGTGGGTCAGCCTCTGTACTCAGCTACGTCTCTGTTAAACACAGTCCAGGGGCTCGCCCGTCTCCTCTGAGGGCTCCCTCAAACAAGTGACACGTCATACCATGTGTTCCCTGAAGAACCACTTCTGATGATCCGAGTTGGTACAGTCTCGTAAGAGTGGTACAGAACCGTCGCCCAACTGCTTCCTTTCAGCCTGAACACATTTCTTGGACTGTACATGAAATAAAGAACCATCCTACAAAAGATAAGAGACATTGTGCATTCAAGAGACGGATAAGCAATTCCCCAGGCAGTATCTTTTCCTTAACATGTGTTGTTAAGTTCTCAGGGTGATTTTATCATTTCGGAAATATTTACTGAGCAGTAAGTGTCTGCAGGTACGAAGGCAGCTTGCGACCTTCTGTGCACAGATAAGGCCAGGCATGTGGAGGCAAGTGTCATGCTTGCCTCTCCCTGGAGCTCAATAGTGCCACCTGCTGGCTGTTCTGGGATCAGTCAGACCCTGTACCTCCCTCCGGGTGTGTTCTCCATCGTGCCTGGCTCTGTGACCCTAAGGACTGTAGCCCACCAGGCTCCTCTGAATCCATGGGATTTCCCAGGCAAGGATACCAGAGCGGGGATCCATTTCCTTACTCCAGAGGATCTTCCTGACCCAGGGATCAAACCCATGATTTTTGTATCTCCTGCACTGGCAGGCATATTCTTAATCACTGTGCTACCTGGATCAGGCCCCTATTTCACCCCTACTGATGTTCTTTTCTTTCAGGGTAATCAGGACCAAAGATCCTTTATTAATCTCTTCCACTTCTCTTAGGTTTCTGGTGGTCTCTTTTTCCTATGTATTTAAGTGGAGAATTACAGAACTTGGCTTTAGTCCCAGCTCAGTCATAAATCAGCTGGATGAGGGGATAGGTCACCAGGCAGGAAGTGAATCCTGCAAACTATGACAATTTCCAACCCCCAAAGGACAATGACCCTCTCTGACACCTCGCCTGTCTCTTCCTTTCCCCAGTGAGTTAACTCGGCAAATCTCTCCCCAGATTCTGGATGCCTTTCACAAATTACAAAATGATTTCCTTATCAAAAGCAAAGCAGCCAAGTGTGTGGTGGGTCAGCCTCTGTACTCAGCTACGTCTCTGTTAAACACAGTCCAGGGGCTCGCCCGTCTCCTCTGAGGGCTCCCTCAAACAAGTGACACGTCATACCATGTGTTCCCTGAAGAACCACTTCTGATGATCCGAGTTGGTACAGTCTCGTAAGAGTGGTACAGAACCGTCGCCCAACTGCTTCCTTTCAGCCTGAACACATTTCTTGGACTGTACATGAAATAAAGAACCATCCTACAAAAGATAAGAGACATTGTGCATTCAAGAGACGGATAAGCAATTCCCCAGGCAGTATCTTTTCCTTAACATGTGTTGTTAAGTTCTCAGGGTGATTTTATCATTTCGGAAATATTTACTGAGCAGTAAGTGTCTGCAGGTACGAAGGCAGCTTGCGACCTTCTGTGCACAGATAAGGCCAGGCATGTGGAGGCAAGTGTCATGCTTGCCTCTCCGGGAGCTCAATAGTGCCACCTGCTGGCTGTTCTGGGATCAGTCAGACCCTGTACCTCCCTCCGGGTGTGTTCTCCATCGTGCCTGGCTCTGTGACCCTAAGGACTGTAGCCCACCAGGCTCCTCTGAATCCATGGGATTTCCCAGGCAAGGATACCAGAGCGGGATCCATTTCCTTACTCCAGAGGATCTTCCTGACCCAGGGATCAAACCCATGATTTTTGTATCTCCTGCACTGGCAGGCATATTCTTAATCACTGTGCTACCTGGATCAGGCCCCTATTTCACCCCTACTGATGTTCTTTTCTTTCAGGGTAATCAGGACCAAAGATCCTTTATTAATCTCTTCCACTTCTCTTAGGTTTCTGGTGGTCTCTTTTTCCTATGTATTTAAGTGGAGAATTACAGAACTTGGCTTTAGTCCCAGCTCAGTCATAAATCAGCTGGATGAGGGGATAGGTCACCAGGCAGGAAGTGAATCCTGCAAACTATGACAATTTCCAACCCCCAAAGGACAATGACCCTCTCTGACACCTCGCCTGTCTCTTCCTTTCCCCAGTGAGTTAACTCGGCAAATCTCTCCCCAGATTCTGGAGTTTACTTTTCCCTCCAACCCTCTCTGTTGTAAGCTGCATCTCCAAGGAACTTCATCATAGTAGAGCAGCAAAAGGACAGAACAGGGCTTCCCTGGTGTCTCAGTGGTAAGGACTCCACCTGCCAATGCAGGGTACATGGGTTCAGTCCCTGATCTGGGAAGATCCCACCTGCTGCAGAGCAACAGAGCCCATGCGCTGCAACTACTGAGCCTGTGCTCTAGAGCCCAGGAGCCACAAGTGAAACCACTGCAATGCGAGGTCCTTCGCAGCCACAAAGACCCAGGACAGCCGTATACATAAATATCCCTTAAAAATGAAAAAATTTTTTAAAAAAGGACAGAACAAGTGGCAGACTCATTTCAGGAAAAGAGAAACCTAAAATTAGAGGCGAAAGAATCTCAATAAAATTAATCTGGAAAACTCTTCAAAGTGCTCACAACTTGCCTTCAGAATAATGTGAAAGTAAATACATAAAGCACCCTTCCTCCTACCCTTCTAAAGAAACTGGCTTAAATGGTTACTGAAATTTAAGATTTTTAAGATAAAATTTTAATGGCATTTCAAACCACTTTCATGATTTCTATCTTGTATTATTCTTCTCTGAGATTTTACAATGGCTTCCAGTTGAAAGAAAGAAGTGAAAGGCAAAACTTTTGAGGTTTACAGAAATATTTTCCCCACTATTTTTTTATATCACATAGACAGCCCTCTGGTCCCTGGCTTTTCCAGGAAATCTGCAAATTTCACTGCTGATCATAACACTTCCTATAGGGAAATACATTCTAACTTCTAATTATACTTAGAATTAATTCACTTATAAGTAGTATAGATGAAATTTTTCTATCCATGGGGCTGGGCTGAGAATGAAAGCTTTCCATGGAGATAAAAGTGAACTTATTCTTTCTTTTGGATTTATTCCCTCAAGTGCTTTTTAGTGAGTCATTGGATATGACTGATGCAGAGTCCCACCACGAGCTTACTTCACATGTGGAGGAGGCTTTCAGGTCTGAAATAACACCCAGTTCCAAATCAGCAGTGACTCTTCGGATGGAGAAGCAACTCTGAGAGGTTTACTTGTTTACTGTAGCACGGGTAACAGTGGCGCGCATTACAGCTTCCAAAGACTCTTTCTGGCCACACATCTATTCCTCACTAGAGGTAGTTAAGGCTGCGATTATTGTCCCCACTTCAGAGTTGGGAAAAAACGAGGCTTAGACAATGGAAGTGGCTTATACTCGGGTCTAGTCTCATGTCCTTACACTTGGTAATCTGTTTCACTCCAAATGTACTGGGGACCGTGCCTCTTCCTGTTCCGGCCAGGCGCAACTCGGGGTGTGAGGGGACAGGAAAACTGAAAGGGAGTGGAGAGTGAGGACAGAAGAGAAGTGCTACCGGTGCTGCGTGCCATGCGACCCCTCGGGTTCACAGTGAAGTTCCTGCTCTCCTGGAGCGGCCGCATCCCTGCCATTTGCAAGGGACTCCCTTGACCTCCACAGCCCCCTGTGCAGCCCACAGGACAAGAAGCCACAGCAAAGAAGGCACACCATGGGTCACTTACCTCCTGCAAGATAAACTTCTGGTCCTCTGGGGTTGCGTTCTCACAGAGATGCATGATGAGGACGTCCGTTCCTGCCTCCACTGCCACACAGCCTTCCGGATGGTGGGTGTTGTAGCGTATTTCGTTCTGGGAAGTGTACTCAAAAAACTAGAAACAGAGCAGCCCACGTGCACTGGTTAGCATCTGATGCGAAAGAGGGCAATCTTTAGAAAGAGGAATGAGAACTTGGGGGTCACCACAGCATGACTTGGGGTCCTAACGCCAGCCTGTGTCCCTATTTCTGGAGGGGCGTGTAGCAAGTGCAAATGGAGGGGCCCCTGATCCTGTCCTTCTCATTTGCTAGGTCATGGGGGCTCTCTCCTGTATCCTCGCTGCCCCGCCCTGGTGGGATCTGCTGCTTCCTGGCCCAGGGTCTTGCTCCTCTGCCCAGTGTGCAGTTTAGCACTTAACCCAGACAGATTCACCTGGGCCCTTAGGGAGAAAACTGCTGAAAAAAAACTGCTTTGTACTACACATCAAATACTGTAATTCCATCTAAGAATTATGAGTAAATCATCTGAAATACAGATCTGTTGGGTTTTTTTCCTTCATTTTTTTTCCTGACCAAATGTATTCATAGCAGGGTTATTTATAATCACAAAAACAGGGAGGCAGGACTCAGTTTCCTCAACAGTAATTAGTATAGCCACAAAAAGGAATAGCAAGAGGTCATTAGGAATGATATTCTCAAAGGATGTCTAACAACACATGAAAGTATGATTAGGTAATAGAACAGAACATAAAATATATAGATATTACAATGGTTTAAAGTACATAATTCCAAGGTCATGCATTTAAAACGATGAGAAGTAAATGTATCTTAGTTATAATGGTGGCCCCTCTGGGCCCTGTCATTTATTACTTGCTTCTATTTTTTTAAATTTCCCAAATGTTCTGTGATGAGTATATATTACCTTTATAATAAGAAATCACATATTAAATGTTTTAAAAACACACAGATTTCCCCTCATCTCCTTTAAAGGCCCACACCGATGATCCCTTGAGCAAAGGGCCTCCCATTGTCTAGCATCCTTCAGCCTGACAAGGTCAAGGTATTAAAAAAGAGCCTTACCTGGTTCTGACCCAACCCATGACAGCGGTACAGAATGACCTGGTGTCCTGTGATCTCGTGTTCGCTGGGAGGGTTGTAGTCAAAGCAGTAATCTTTCAGTCCTTTGTTCTGGAGCTAAACAAAACATAGAGGTGGCACTTGGTCCAGGTTTATACACAACAAGAGATTCCACCCAGGGCTGTGAGGGCAGGTGAGGGGAGTGAGAGGAGCGGCTGCCTCGAGAACGGGGTTCAGTGCTAAGAGCCCCTCCATTTCTAGTTTTAGAAGTGATTGCCATTCCACCACAGGCAGGAATCATAACCCTCATTTTTAAAAATTGATTTTTAATGGGGCATAGTTGGTTTATCATCCTGTGTTAGTCTCTGCTGTCCAGCAAAGTGAATCAGGTACACCTACACATATACGCAGTCTTTCTCAGTTTCTATTCCCATGTAAGTCATTACAGAGTACTGAGCAGAGTTCCCTGTGCTATAGAGTAGATTCTTCTTAGCTATTTTATATATAAGAGGGAGTACATGTCAATCCCAATCTCTCAATTTACCCCTTCCCTCCTGTTTCCCCTTGGTAACTATAAGTTTGCTTTCTATATCTGTGACTCTCTTTCTGTTTTGTAAATAGGTTCGTTTGTACTAATTTTTTAGATTCCGTATCTGAGTGACATCATGATTCGTAACTCCCATTTTAAGAAGATAAGCTTGAGAAGCAGAGAGATGAACTCTTCATTGCCTGAGAGCTCTTACTGCTTCATGTTTCATTAGTGAGCCTTATTGCTACATTAGTCCAACATAGCTGGCTACCACCTTTCATATGTACCAAGTGTGTGCTCAGTCACTCGGTCACGTCCAACCTTTGTGACCTCATGGACTCTAGCCCGCCAGACTCCTCTGCCCATGGAATTTTCCAGGTAAGAATACTGGAGTGGTGTGCCATTTACTACTCCAGAGGATCTTCCTGACTCAGGGATTGAACCGAATTTCTTACATCTCTTGAGCTGGCAGGCAGGTTGTTTACCACAAAAGCCACCTTGGAAGTCCTAAGTACCAAGGAGTTCTTGATATTACGTATCTGCAAAGAACACCCCAGTTGAGAGGCCTGGCACTTCTCAGATCAAAAGTCTGCCATTGTAGATTATGGAAGCAGCATTATATAGAGCCAGTGGCTTGTACACAGGTCATACAACAGGTAAGTGGAGACACCAGAGTCTTGAATCCAGGATGACAGAGTCCAATCCCAGTGCTCTCCATCACTCAGTATTATCTAATCTAATGTCATCTCTAAATTACTTCTGGGTCTAAATTCCTTTAATCAATCCAGAAGCAAAAAGCCCTGGGAGGGGGCTTCCCCTGGTAGTCCAGTGGGTAAGGACACCGCCTTGCGCTGCAAGGGGCGCCGGTTCGATCCCTGGCCTGGGAAGATCCCACCTGCCGCGGAGTGGCTGGACCGATGTGTCCAATTACTGAGCCGGAGCTCTGGAGCGCATGCGCCTAGAGCCGGCGCTCTGCAACGACAGACGCCACCGCGATGGGAGGCCCACAGGAGCCAAAGAACAAAGACGGATGAAAATAGAGAAACGAAAGACCAATAGAAGTGGCCCGCCCACTCCCCTCCCTCCCCAACCCGACCTCCGCCCAAAAAATAAATAAATAAATAAATCTTAAAAAAAAAAAAAAAGCCCTGGGAGGTTCCATACTCCATCCCCTCCCAGGAGCCTCCAGAGAGAGACTCAAGCACCTTCCAAATCCTTTCTGGAGAGTTTAAGGAACCCTCACAGGCTCTTTCTGAAATCCACTCTGGTCCTGGCCCTTGTCCATCTCTGACTAGCCTGGTTCTGGGGATAAGACTCAGCTATAGAGTAGGAAGGAATCCATACTTCACTGCTTTATAAAACACAGACCTCCATGTTCTGGAGGTCCCTTTATTTTGTGAAAGAACCAAGGAATAGCAGAGGTGAGGTGAATAATCAGAGCATCTTAGATTAAGAGCTTAAATGTTATGAAGCCAAGGTGCCCCCACTCTTGACCACCAAAGGACCTCAACCGCAGATGAACTCCCTGTGTCCAAAAGATTTGGTCTACCAAAGATTCTAATTTAAAAAAAGAAGAAGAAGAAGAAGAAGAAAATGGAGAAACCCCCAAAGACGAAAACTCAGATTAATTAAGCTAACTCTATCAAGTTGGTGACAGATTTAAAGAATGGCTTTGAATGACTTTAGAGCATTGCATGTTTGACTACACCTCCTTACTGAAATATAGTCTATAAATAAATAGAGCTTCAAAGGAATCTTCAGCTTCATTCAGGGTCACACTGTCAGTGGGAGGGTAGAGAGGAGGAGAGGGAAAGCAAGAGAGGCAACACTGTGGTAATTGTATAATCTCAGGGGCAGGTTCATGACACCAATCTCTCTACATTTCTATACGTTGAACATTTTAAAAGAAGCAAAAGCCCTGGGAGGGGGCTTCCCCTGGTAGTCCAGTGGGTAAGGACACCGCCTTGCAGTGCAAGGGGCGCCGGTTCAAGCCCTGGCCTGGGAAGATCCCACGTGCCGCGGAGCGGCTGGACCGATGTGTCCAATTACCGAGCCGGAGCTCTGGAGCGCATGCGCCTAGAGCCGGCGCTCTGCAACGACAGACGCCACCGCGATGGGAGGCCCACAGGAGCCAAAGAACAAAGACGGATGAAAATAGAGAAACGAAAGACCAATAGAAGTGGCCCGCCCGCTCCCCTCCCTCCCCAACCCGACCCCCGCCCAAAAATAAATAAATAAATAAATCTTTAAAAAAAAAGCCCTGGGAGGTTCCATACTCCATCCCCTCCCAGGAGCCTCCAGAGAGAGACTCAAGCACCTTCCAAATCCTTTCTGGAGAGTTTAAGGAACCCTCACAGGCTCTTTCTGAAATCCACTCTGGTCCTGGCCCTTGTCCATCTCTGACTAGCCTGGTTCTGGGGATAAGACTCAGCTATAGAGTAGGAAGGAATCCATACTTCACTGCTTTATAAAACACAGACCTCCATGTTCTGGAGGTCCCTTTATTTTGTGAAAGAACCAAGGAATAGCAGAGGTGAGGTGAATAATCAGAGCATCTTAGATTAAGAGCTTAAATGTTATGAAGCCAAGGTGCCCCCACTCTTGACCACCAAAGGACCTCAACCGCAGATGAACTCCCTGTGTCCAAAAGATTTGGTCTACCAAAGATTCTAATTTAAAAAAAGAAGAAGAAGAAGAAGAAAATGGAGAAACCCCCAAAGACGAAAACTCAGATTAATTAAGCTAACTCTATCAAGTTGGTGACAGATTTAAAGAATGGCTTTGAATGACTTTAGAGCATTGCATGTTTGACTACACCTCCTTACTGAAATATAGTCTATAAATAAATAGAGCTTCAAAGGAATCTTCAGCTTCATTCAGGGTCACACTGTCAGTGGGAGGGTAGAGAGGAGGAGAGGGAAAGCAAGAGAGGCAACACTGTGGTAATTGTATAATCTCAGGGGCAGGTTCATGACACCAATCTCTCTACATTTCTATACGTTGAACATTTTTAAACTTTTTTTTTTTTTTTTTAATTTTGGCCTCTTTTATTGGTCCTTCATTTATTCATTTTCATCCATCTTAACTCTTTGCCCTGTATGTGCCTCCCATTGCAGTGGCCTCTCTCACTGTAGAGCACTGGCTCTGGGTGCATGCTCCCCAGAGCGCTGGCTTGCAACTGGACACATTAGTCCACCTGCTCCACGGTATGTGGGATCCTCCCATGCCAGGGATCTAACTGGTGCCCCTTGCACTGCAAGGTGGACTCTTCACCCACTGGACCACCAGGTAAGCCCGGTTGAACATTTTTATAGTGAAAACTGGAAATACCCTGACTTTGCCTTTATCAGGCCTTGCAGAATGGAACACCAGCTCTTTGGATGAATAGGACACAGTAGGGGAGGCATACCTAAGTGGATGGAATTCTAAGCAAAAGCCAAATGTGCTGGACATTTTAGTTGACTTCATCCCACCAATATTTCTTTTAGTTTAGGGTTTTTTTTTTTTTTTTTAAATAACAGAAGTGACTCTCCTTCCTTACTACTGCTTCTGTGGGATCCCTGAGTTGGGAATTAGTAAGTGGTCCAGTTATTAAGACTTCAAGTCATGAGATAAGGAGTTAGTTAAAAAAAAAAATGTGTGTGTTTGTGTGTGTGTGTGTGTGTATGACTGGTGAATACCAACTGATTCTCAGTTTCCATCTGCAAAATAGGAAGCTGTATTCACCAATTGTGAGAGGCTTCCAGTGCTGACATTCTGGATCTGAGGCCAGACACTCACGGGGAGAAGGAAGGACAGTGGGTGAAAAGGGGGGGTAGGGAGGAATGGTTTTTTTGCAAGTTGGTGACAGATTTAAAGAATGGCTTTGAATGACTTTAGAGCATTGCATGTTTGACTACACCTCCTTACTGAAATATAGTCTATAAATAAATAGAGCTTCAAAGGAATCTTCAGCTTCATTCAGGGTCACACTGTCAGTGGGAGGGTAGAGAGGAGGAGAGGGAAAGCAAGAGAGGCAACACTGTGGTAATTGTATAATCTCAGGGGCAGGTTCATGACACCAATCTCTCTACATTTCTATACGTTGAACATTTTTAAACTTTTTTTTTTTTTTTTTAATTTTGGCCTCTTTTATTGGTCCTTCATTTATTCATTTTCATCCATCTTAACTCTTTGCCCTGTATGTGCCTCCCATTGCAGTGGCCTCTCTCACTGTAGAGCACTGGCTCTGGGTGCATGCTCCCCAGAGCGCTGGCTTGCAACTGGACACATTAGTCCACCTGCTCCACGGTATGTGGGATCCTCCCATGCCAGGGATCTAACTGGTGCCCCTTGCACTGCAAGGTGGACTCTTCACCCACTGGACCACCAGGTAAGCCCGGTTGAACATTTTTATAGTGAAAACTGGAAATACCCTGACTTTGCCTTTATCAGGCCTTGCAGAATGGAACACCAGCTCTTTGGATGAATAGGACACAGTAGGGGAGGCATACCTAAGTGGATGGAATTCTAAGCAAAAGCCAAATGTGCTGGACATTTTAGTTGACTTCATCCCACCAATATTTCTTTTAGTTTAGGGTTTTTTTTTTTTTTAAATAACAGAAGTGACTCTCCTTCCTTACTACTGCTTCTGTGGGATCCCTGAGTTGGGAATTAGTAAGTGGTCCAGTTATTAAGACTTCAAGTCATGAGATAAGGAGTTAGTTAAAAAAAAAAATGTGTGTGTTTGTGTGTGTGTGTGTGTGTATGACTGGTGAATACCAACTGATTCTCAGTTTCCATCTGCAAAATAGGAAGCTGTATTCACCAATTGTGAGAGGCTTCCAGTGCTGACATTCTGGATCTGAGGCCAGACACTCACGGGGAGAAGGAAGGACAGTGGGTGAAAAGAGGGGAGGAGTATGGGAGAGGCCCCCACAAGTGGGCTTTCTTTTGCAGGGTTGGTCAATCAAACTTGGAGGCCAGAAGCACTCTGGCCAGCCTGGGCCTGCCATGCTCACCATCCCGAAGAAGCCAGGCCTGTCCTCCGGCACATGCAGCTCTGGATACACGGTATTCAAGAACCACTTGAAGTCCTTACACCCGAGCTTCTCACGGAGCAGCTTCCTCTCTGTCACGTCCCCAAAGGGTTCCTGAGAAAAGGATGAAACGGTGAGCCCCCGGAGGCCACAGTGCTTCCTATCAAAGCCTGTCTCTCACTCACTTAGTAAGCCTTTGTTGAGCACCTAATATGTCCGGAGCATGCACAGGGCAAAGAGGATAAGAAATGGCCTCAGACACATTGGTAGCACTGCAGGAGACTGTTGCACAAACAAGGACATCCCCAGGCGCTCTCACTGCAGGGAGATGTGGCCAGGTGCAGGAAGAAGGACACAAAACCCCTGCTGATGGGTCAGGAGCTGAATCCCAGGGCTGCACCAGCATCCCTGGCCCCATGTAGTCACAGACCAGCGACACATCAGTAGCACACGTATGTCATAGTGTTCTGATTTACTACTGATACCTAAACACTCACTTCCAAATGCAGGTACATATTCTAGAGGTAATGATGAATGAAAACTTCATGCACCCAATCTATTCAAGTCTAAGCATATTCTTCCAATAATAAAAGCAAAATGCTACAATAATAAATACTTGTTTTATGGACAAAACCGACGATTAAGAATTTTTGAATAATCAAGGAAAGCAAGCATCTATTTAGCTCAGCAAATGTGCAACCATGAGAGGAATGCTGAGTGCCGAGGGAGGACTGTTCCTGTGTTATGACATTCAACTACTAAAATTTGACAAGTTAAAATATTCAACAAAATGGTAATAATGATAAGGGAAATGTTTGAATAAAATTTCATATTTCTGCTTGTTTCCCAGAAGCTCATTCTTCAATGAGAGTCACTGTGTTCTCATCTTCAACCAAATATTCACTTCAACACCCTGCCCTGGGCACTGGGACAAAAGGAGCGTGCAGTGCCCCTCCTTCTATGTTACTCTTTGGGAATCCTCAGGAAGAGGGGACTGTGGGTTTTAGACCAGGTGACAGGGAAGAGCAGGTATTTCTACCTGTCAGCCTGAGGCAAGACAGAGGAACCAGTGAGCCTGTAGCCAAGAGGCAGAGAAAGACCAATGTAGAGGCCAGGGTGAGTGTCCACAGGGCTCTGCAGCGCAGAGACAGCGTCACTGGAGTGGACTCAGTTTTCCCCACACCCGCTACGAGGCTTTGGGGAAGTTTCTAACATCACTCTCTCTCTGAACTTCAGTTTTCTCATCTTCAAAATGAAAATTTCCAAGTTACGCTGAAGGGCTGCTGTAAAAATTCACAAGAAGAGATTTCATCAAGTGGCCAGGAAAGAGACCTTGGAGCTGACCTTCTTGGTTTGCCATGTGGCCACTTAGCTATGTGAACGCAGGGGGTGGGGGGGTGGCTGTGCTGGGTTGTGCGGAGAATGGCCTGTCAATGGCAGTGGGGTTCTTTGCTAAAATGTACTTGAACCCTAAAATCAATACTTGTGATGCCTTCAGACTTTCACAATCATCCTCAGACATGAGAGTCCTCCAGCGTACAGGTTCCCAGCCGACAGCATGTCTCAGCTCTCGTCCTGAAAGCAAGTGTCCTGTTTACTGTCTATTTAGTGCCATGGTTTTCAGATTGTTCTGTGTTGTATCGGTAACTTCAGTCTTTACAATGGCCCCCAAGAGTAGTTACTACTGTCTAGTGTTAATAATGCAAGAAGGCTGGGATACGCCAGAGGGAGAAAAGAGGTGTGTTGGATGAGCTTCACCTGGGCGTGAGCGCAATGTAACCAATCAGCAGTATGAATTAAATGAATTAAACAGAAACACACATCAAATCATGTTATGTATTGATCCATGATAATAATGTCCCCCTGCAAGAGGTGTGCAGGCATCTAACCCTGTACTTCCCCCTCGAGCAATGGCTCTCTGCATGCATGCGAGGTTGCTTTAGTCATGTCCAACTCTTTGTGACCCCATGGACTGCAGCCTTCCAGGCTCCTTTGTCTATGGGATTCTCCAGGCAAGAATACTGGAATGGGTTGCCATGCCCTCCTCCAGGGGATCTTCCCAACCCAGGGATCAAACCTGTCTTCTGCATTGGCAGGCAGGCTCTGTACTACCAGTGCCACCTTAGAAGCCTGGTGGCCCAGGAGTCAGCCCCAAATTCAGTGACGGCGGTTCAGTGATTACAAGGCGCATATGGCGAGTAGTGAGAATCAACTGTCTGTGTTTATTATAAGTGAAGGAATAGAGTTTTCACATTCTTGGGTATGAGCACCTGACTTCCTCTCTATTTCTGGAACCACATCCACCACAGTAGGAGGCCAGAATTAGCTGCTTTTGTTTGAATGCCTCTAGAAGGAGCGTGGGTGGAGAGGGGAACTCACCAAGCGAGCCTGAGGGTTGCGATGGTAGTAGAGCTCTTTGAATTCATCCATCCACACTTCAGCTGCGCGGACACTGTTGGCCAGAGCCTTGTTGCGGGAATAGGGAGCTTGTCTGGGGAAAACGTGGCCAACGTGCGAACACGGGGGTATCTCCAAGGTGCCCCCACACTGCCAGATCTGTGCACAGAGCAAGGAGGAAGCAGGGTGATGGGGCTGGCCCACAATGCCTACAGTGTGGAGGCTGGGCACACAGAGGTCACAAGTGAACACGGCCAAGACCTCACCTGCCATGAAGCAGGCGGCCACTTTCCCGGGATATCCAGGACCCAGGACGTAGTCAAAGAGCTAGAAAGCAGCCCCCCAAACAAATAAGCTATTGGAACCCAGACTCCAAAGTCCATGCACTAAGGCTCATGCACTTGCTGCCTAGGAGCACCCACAATGGACCTCACTGGGAATTTATTTACTTATGATGTAAAACACAGGCTGATTACCTGGTCTCCTAGCCACAGAAGACAGGAAAGCAGCAAGTAAGAAGAGAGGTTTGGAAGAGGGAAAGGAAGAGCTTCTAGAGGCAGGCAGAGCGGCCTGACACCTAGGGAAGAGGCAGAAAGAGGTTACAGAAAAATCAAATCATGTTATGTATTGATCCATGATAATAATGTCCCCCTGCAAGAGGTGTGCAGGCATCTAACCCTGTACTTCCCCCTCGAGCAATGGCTCTCTGCATGCATGCGAGGTTGCTTTAGTCATGTCCAACTCTTTGTGACCCCATGGACTGCAGCCTTCCAGGCTCCTTTGTCTATGGGATTCTCCAGGCAAGAATACTGGAATGGGTTGCCATGCCCTCCTCCAGGGGATCTTCCCAACCCAGGGATCAAACCTGTCTTCTGCATTGGCAGGCAGGCTCTGTACTACCAGTGCCACCTTAGAAGCCTGGTGGCCCAGGAGTCAGCCCCAAATTCAGTGACGGCGGTTCAGTGATTACAAGGCGCATATGGCGAGTAGTGAGAATCAACTGTCTGTGTTTATTATAAGTGAAGGAATAGAGTTTTCACATTCTTGGGTATGAGCACCTGACTTCCTCTCTATTTCTGGAACCACATCCACCACAGTAGGAGGCCAGAATTAGCTGCTTTTGTTTGAATGCCTCTAGAAGGAGCGTGGGTGGAGAGGGGAACTCACCAAGCGAGCCTGAGGGTTGCGATGGTAGTAGAGCTCTTTGAATTCATCCATCCACACTTCAGCTGCGCGGACACTGTTGGCCAGAGCCTTGTTGCGGGAATAGGGAGCTTGTCTGGGGAAAACGTGGCCAACGTGCGAACACGGGTGTATCTCCAAGGTGCCCCCACACTGCCAGATCTGTGCACAGAGCAAGGAGGAAGCAGGGTGATGGGGCTGGCCCACAATGCCTACAGTGTGGAGGCTGGGCACACAGAGGTCACAAGTGAACACGGCCAAGACCTCACCTGCCATGAAGCAGGCGGCCACTTTCCCGGGATATCCAGGACCCAGGACGTAGTCAAAGAGCTAGAAAGCAGCCCCCCAAACAAATAAGCTATTGGAACCCAGACTCCAAAGTCCATGCACTAAGGCTCATGCACTTGCTGCCTAGGAGCACCCACAATGGACCTCACTGGGAATTTATTTACTTATGATGTAAAACACAGGCTGATTACCTGGTCTCCTAGCCACAGAAGACAGGAAAGCAGCAAGTAAGAAGAGAGGTTTGGAAGAGGGAAAGGAAGAGCTTCTAGAGGCAGGCAGAGCGGCCTGACACCTAGGGAAGAGGCAGAAAGACGGTTACAAGCATACCCCCATGTACTCAGCATACAGGCATCAGGAGCCTTTTCATGGATGTACAACCACGAAGAGCATCTGGTGCTTATAATGGGGGAGGGGTTGGGAGTCCTCAGTGGAAGGCCAAAGTTTTGTTTCTTAACTTTTTAAAAGCAGAAGACCATATAAGATATTCTTCAATTTTAAAATTTTCCATTTAAAAGCACAAATGAAAGATCTGGTTAACTAGAAAACCCACCTAAATGCTAGATATTTCCCAAGGGGGCCTCTGTGGCTCACACACACAGCAGATATACATATGGGCTTGTTACAAAAGGCAGATTCCCAGTCCCCACTCTAAGTCTATCAAATCTGACTTCCCCGAGACCGTGCCAATGAATCTGCCTTTTTAACAAGCTTCCCCAACAGTGCTTACATATGTCAAAGTTTGGAAGTCACTGTTTCAAATGAAGAGCCTACTTTAACAAGCAGTCAAGCAAATCAAGGCTCCAAAACATGGGATCAGGAGGCAGGGCCCTGGGTTTCAGTGCAGTGTCAGCCACGCCCTCTTTGAGTGACCCTGAGCCAGTCATTCCCCCTCCGCCCTCCATCCCTCCCCTTAGCAGAGTGAAAGGCAAGAACTAGGTGACCCGCAAGACCTTTAGCAGCCCCAAATCTATTAACACTGTATTTTAAGTGTGTTTACAGGATGTGTGTACCATTGCACTCTTTCAGGATTATTGGATAAACTGCCAATATGGAGGAAAAGTCCACCAGGCTCTCCCAGCAAAACTATCATTCTCAGAGACAGATGAAAAACACGTTAAGAATGAGTTGAAACAGAAGACTGGAATTCTTACCCTAAAGGAGAATTCGAGGTTTTCTCCACCCCAGACTTCCATTCCTGTATCATAAGACCCCAGATGTTCAAAATATTTCTTACTCACGGCAAACAGCCCACCAGCCATTGTTGGAGACCTAGAAGCATGTGAATCATAGTTCAAGGTAAGCAGCAGGAAACCATCACAGCTGGTTGAATCCCTTCCCACCACAAGCCCTGAGCCCATTCACTCACATAAGCACTCCCCGAATTCACACTCTCTGCCTGAAGCTAAGCTGGGCTGAAAAGGTCAACCCGGGACCCCGTGGAAACACAGAATAAGCCATGAGATGGGGAGGGTGGCAGGTAAGACTAAGTTTCTTGGAGGAAGTAGGTCTGCAGAATAAAGGGCAGTTGGTCCAGAAAGAGGAATGGAATGGTCCTCCAAGAAGACAGGAGCATGAGCAAAGCCCTAAGCGTGAGTGAAACCTTGAACTTCTTTTTTTTTTTTTATTTATTTATTTTGGTGGGGGTGGGGTGGGGAGGGAGGGGAGCGGGCGGGCCACTTCTTTTGGTCTTTCATTCGTCTGTTTTCATCTATCTTTGTTCTTTGGCTCCTGTGGGCCTCCCATCGCGGTGGCCTCTGTTGTCGCAGAGCACCAGCTCTGGGCGCATGCGCTCCAGACCTCCGGCTCGGTAATTGGACACATCAGTCCAGCCGCTCCGCGGCACGTGGGATCTTCCCAGGCCAGGGATCGAACCGGCGCCCCTTGCACTGCAAGGCGGTGTCCTTATCCACTGGACCACCAGGGGAAGCCCGAAACCTTGAACTTCTAACAGCACAGACAACGAGGAGAGACCAGGTTCCGAGAGGATGGCAGAAGCCAGGCTATGTGGCCATGGCCAGAAAAACACTTTCTTAAAGAAAAGAAACTAAACACGAGAGGATAAATACTGTGTGATTCTACTTAAATGAGGTACATGAAACAGGGAAATCCATAGAGATGGAAAGTTAATGGGGGTTGGAGAAATGGAGGACAGTGAGTTATTGCTTCACAGGTACAGAGATTCTATATAGGGCTTCCCAGGTGGTGCAGTGGTAAAGAACCCATCTGTCAAGTAGAAGACCCATATTCAATCTCTGGGTTGGGAAGATCCCCTAGAGAAGCAAATGGCAACCCTCTCCAGTGTTCTTATGTGGGAAATCCCGTGGACAGAGGAGCCTGGCGGGCTACAGTGCATGGGTCACAGAGTCAGACATGACTTAGCAACTAAGCAACAACAACATAGGTTGATGAAAAAGTTCTGGAAATATATAGAGGTAATGACTGTACAATATTGTGACTGTGTGTGACACCAATGAACTGTGGGATTTAAAAAGGATTAAAATGGTCAATTTTATATTATATATATTTACCACAATTATTAAAACATATATACCAATATAAAAATCCACATGTATAGCAAAGACTTTTCTCAAAAATAAACAAATACTCTGGAAAAAGAAAGAAGAGGCAACAGCTAACCACCCCTCCCATGGGCCTTCATTGACAAGCTGGCCAGATGCAGTGAGGCGCTCAGAGAAGTTGACCCCTGACCTGATGACATCGACGGGGGACCGCATGCGCATCCTCTCCTTCTCAGGAACCATGTGCCACGTGAACACCAGCCTCCAGTCGAAACCGCCAATCTGGGGCTCCCCTGCATTCCCCAGGTACTCGAAGGTGTTCCAGTCAATCACGTCAATCACAGGGCACACCACTGCCGACTCCTTCTCATGGATCCTGAAAACAACCAGAACACCCTGTCATTCTATCACTGTTCAACCACAAGGAATCCGGAGAATTGGGTCTTCTCAGCCTAACCGACTCTAGTATTCTTGCCTGGAAAATCTGAGTTTCTCAGGAAACTGAAATGGTAAGAGATTTCTTCATTTAATCAGTGTGATTAATCACAGACTCCATCACTGGCCTGAGGAACCCTGAGTCCCTGCTGCTGCTGAAGCTCATCAGAGTTGAGGGGGAAAATGGACCTGGTCCATTCAAGGACCAGGATGGCAGAAGTGGCAGAGCAGAGCTTGAACTCATGCAGGAAGGGAGGAAACAGGGTCCCCAGCTCTTCCAGACAGACCCTGGCAACCAAGTGCTGGGGGCCCAGGGAAAGCTCTTTGCCAAATTCACAGTCTCTGATCCTCCAGCCCTCCCACCCACTCCACATGGGGTGGGTGGAACTAAACAGAGAACCTGCCCCTTCTCAGACCTTCCTCTCCCACCTGGAGGAGCTCTGGGCTCCCCAGCCCAGCTCCTGACACCAAATCAGTAGGATGGGGAGATAAAGAGAGAAGAGAACAAAAGTTGGCCCAGCAGCAGGTGAGCGTAAGGGGCTGTGGGACAGCAGGAGAAATGGCTTTGAAGACTTGGCTGTATTTATACTTTCATGATTCCATAAAAATATATGTTAAAAACAATATTTTGGGCTTCCCTGGTGGTCCAGTGGGTAAGGACACAGCCTTGCAGTGCAAGGGGCGCCAGTTCGATCCCTGGCCTGGGAAGATCCCACGTGCCACTGAGCGGCTAGACCGATGTGTCCAACTACCGAGCCGGATCTCTGGGGCACATGTGCCCAGAACCGGTGCTCTGCAATGAGAGAGGCCACTGAAATGGGAGGCCCACATGGGTCAAAGAATAAAGAGGAATGAAAATGAATAAATGAAAGACCAATAGAAGTGGCCAAAAAAAAAAAGTTTTTTTTTTAAAAAAAACCACAACAATATTTCATGACTACACTGGTATAAAGACAATCCAAGATAAATTCTTAACTGTGTATTCATTATTATGAAATGCATTATCCATCCTGATTTTTTAAAAGAAATTATCATAAATTTGGGGGAGGAGTCTCTTAAAGTTTCATGGGTGGGCCGTAGGCATGGTTGGTACTGGGTGTAATGGATAAGTGGATAAGCTGGCTGGAAGGCACTATATACCAAGATGTATATTCTCTAGGGTTACAATTCTATACGATCGGCAATATTTTTTCTTGGTTGATCATACCAAGTTTTCTACAACAAATGTGTATAATAAGCAGAAATTAAAGTGAATACTCATCTAGGGCCTTACTGCAGGTTCTAAGCGCTGGCCGTATGTTAAATCACTTAACAGCCTCCTCAGCCCCAGGAGGGAAGGGTCCGTTACCATGCCACGGGCCTGAGGCTTTGCCCAAGGAGCCCCTGCGCCCAGCGCGGCGACCTCCCACGCCAGTTTGTCCGGGACCTCGCGCCCCACCCCCCGCAGCTGCCTCACGCACCTCTGCAGCAGCGGCTCCAGCCACCCCTCGTGGCACTCGCAGTGGCAGTCCAGAAAGGTCAGCACGTCGCCCGTGGCTGCGGAGGCCCCCAGCAGCCGAGCTCGCACCAGGCCCTCCCTCTTGTTGGCGCGGATCAGGCGGACCTTGGGCAGCCCGGCCAGCTCAGTGGCCAGGCGCTCCTTCAAGTGCTCTGCGGAGGCAAGCGGGACAACGAGGGTCACTGCCACACATCCCCAGCTGCGTCCTTTCAGAGCCTCCCCGTCCCAAAAAGAAGACTAAATAGACACAAGCCTCCTTTGCTCTGCACCGTGTATGTCCTCACCGTGCGGAACCAAAGCTGTAAGCCACCGAGCATGGGAGACAGGGTGGTGGATTTCAGAAACACTGAAGTCCGAGCCGGATCTCTGGGGCACATGTGCCCAGAACCGTGCTCTGCAATGTGAGAGGCCACTGCAAGGGGAGGCCCACACAGGCCAAAGAACAAACATGGATGAAAATGAATAAATGAAAGACCAATAGAAGTGGCCAAAAAAAAAAAGTTTTTTTTTTAAAAAAAACCACAACAATATTTCATGACTACACTGGTATAAAGACAATCCAAGATAAATTCTTAACTGTGTATTCATTATTATGAAATGCATTATCCATCCTGATTTTTTAAAAGAAATTATCATAAATTTGGGGGAGGAGTCTCTTAAAGTTTCATGGGTGGGCCGTAGGCATGGTTGGTACTGGGTGTAATGGATAAGTGGATAAGCTGGCTGGAAGGCACTATATACCAAGATGTATATTCTCTAGGGTTACAATTCTATACGATCGGCAATATTTTTTCTTGGTTGATCATACCAAGTTTTCTACAACAAATGTGTATAATAAGCAGAAATTAAAGTGAATACTCATCTAGGGCCTTACTGCAGGTTCTAAGCGCTGGCCGTATGTTAAATCACTTAACAGCCTCCTCAGCCCCAGGAGGGAAGGGTCCGTTACCATGCCACGGGGCCTGAGGCTTTGCCCAAGGAGCCCCTGCGCCCAGCGCGGCGACCTCCCACGCCAGTTTGTCCGGGACCTCGCGCCCCACCCCCCGCAGCTGCCTCACGCACCTCTGCAGCAGCGGCTCCAGCCACCCCTCGTGGCACTCGCAGTGGCAGTCCAGAAAGGTCAGCACGTCGCCCGTGGCTGCGGAGGCCCCCAGCAGCCGAGCTCGCACCAGGCCCTCCCTCTTGTTGGCGCGGATCAGGCGGACCTTGGGCAGCCCGGCCAGCTCAGTGGCCAGGCGCTCCTTCAAGTGCTCTGCGGAGGCAAGCGGGACAACGAGGGTCACTGCCACACATCCCCAGCTGCGTCCTTTCAGAGCCTCCCCGTCCCAAAAAGAAGACTAAATAGACACAAGCCTCCTTTGCTCTGCACCGTGTATGTCCTCACCGTGCCGGAACCAAAGCTGTAAGCCACCGAGCATGGGAGACAGGGGTGGTGGATTTCAGAAACACTGAAGCTCCCACTCCAAACCTATGCACAAGGGCGCTCTCACAAGGAATGAATGTGGCATGTGGCTCTGTCTCAATAAAGCTATTTGTTACCCCCTCCCCAAAAGTACCCTGACTTGTGAACGTTTACATAAAAACACAAGAGCCATCCATCCACAATTCCACCCCCCCAAATTGTGTTACTATAAATGTTAATTTATGCTAATTATGTAATACATCATAAAATTTTAATTTACATGGAATGAACATCTATTTTATTTATAATTACATTAATGCAAATTTTCTTAGAAGCAGGATTCAGCTGACACAGTAAGAATGATAATAACCACAGCCATCATTAGAAGGCCTAGTGTGGGGGCTTCCCTGGTGGTCCAGTGGGTAGAGTCTGCCTTGCAGTGCAAGGGGCACTGGTTCAATCCCTGGCCCCAGAAGATCCCACATGGCACAGAGTGGCTGGACTGCTGTGTCCACTTAAGAGCCAGCTCTCTGGAGTGCATGGGCCTAGAGCCTGTGCTCTGCAGTGAGAGGGCACTGCAATGGGAGGCCCACACAAGATGGATAAAAATAAATATAAATAAAAAGAGGCGTGATGCAAAAAAGGAAAAAAAAAAAATTTTTTTTTTTTAAAGAAGGCCTAGTGTGCTAGTTACTACTCTCCAAGTGACTCACATCACTCACATGAGTCTTACAACCACCCTACAAGGGGAGCAGTACTGTGTGTGTGTGTGCAATCGCTCAGTCATGCCCGACCCTTTGCCACCGTATGGACTGTAGCCCACTAAGCTCCTCTGTCCATGGGGTTTTCCAGGCAATAATACTGGAGTGGGTTGACATTTCCTCCTCCAGCGGATCTTCCCAACCCAGGAATCGAACCTGAGTCTCCTGTGTCTCCTGCACTGCAGGGCACTCTTTACCACTGAGTCACCTGGGAAGCCCCTACTACTACAGTACTACTACTGTACCCATTTTATGGATGAGAACATTGAGGCTAGCAAGGCTAAGGGATGAGCTGAAGTCCCAAACAAGTGGGGGATGATGTGAACCCAGGGACTCAGGCTAGAGTCCTCACCGTGCGGAACCAAAGCTGTAAGCCACCGAGCATGGGAGACAGGGTGGTGGATTTCAGAAACACTGAAGCTCCCACTCCAAACCTATGCACAAGGGCGCTCACAAGGAATGAATGTGGCATGTGGCTCTGTCTCAATAAAGCTATTTGTTACCCCCTCCCCAAAAGTACCCTGACTTGTGAACGTTTACATAAAAACACAAGAGCCATCCATCCACAATTCCACCCCCCCAAATTGTGTTACTATAAATGTTAATTTATGCTAATTATGTAATACATCATAAAATTTTAATTTACATGGAATGAACATCTATTTTATTTATAATTACATTAATGCAAATTTTCTTAGAAGCAGGATTCAGCTGACACAGTAAGAATGATAATAACCACAGCCATCATTAGAAGGCCTAGTGTGGGGGCTTCCCTGGTGGTCCAGTGGGTAGAGTCTGCCTTGCAGTGCAAGGGGCACTGGTTCAATCCCTGGCCCCAGAAGATCCCACATGGCACAGAGTGGCTGGACTGCTGTGTCCACTTAAGAGCCAGCTCTCTGGAGTGCATGGGCCTAGAGCCTGTGCTCTGCAGTGAGAGGGCACTGCAATGGGAGGCCCACACAAGATGGATAAAAATAAATATAAATAAAAAGAGGCGTGATGCAAAAAAGGAAAAAAAAAAAATTTTTTTTTTTTAAAGAAGGCCTAGTGTGCTAGTTACTACTCTCCAAGTGACTCACATCACTCACATGAGTCTTACAACCACCCTACAAGGGGAGCAGTACTGTGTGTGTGTGTGCAATCGCTCAGTCATGCCCGACCCTTTGCCACCGTATGGACTGTAGCCCACTAAGCTCCTCTGTCCATGGGGTTTTCCAGGCAATAATACTGGAGTGGGTTGACATTTCCTCCTCCAGCGGATCTTCCCAACCCAGGAATCGAACCTGAGTCTCCTGTGTCTCCTGCACTGCAGGGCACTCTTTACCACTGAGTCACCTGGGAAGCCCCTACTACTACAGTACTACTACTGTACCCATTTTATGGATGAGAACATTGAGGCTAGCAAGGCTAAGGGATGAGCTGAAGTCCCAAACAAGTGAGAGAGGGGCCATGATGTGAACCCAGGGACTCAGGCTAGAGTCCATAGGCTCAACACGGCCTCCAGAGCTTTCTCCTATGCTTTCCATCCTTATTAAACAAATCTGAAACTTGTCAGGAGGACGTGCTTACCCCACTTTGCAGAAGAACAAACGAGTCCCTAAGAGTCGAAAGGACGTGCCCACAGCTAGAACTGAGTCCTGGACTCCCAACTCCACACATACGCCCTGAAACTAGAGACCCCAATTCCTGCCCTTTGATAGGTCTGGTGGAAACCATCCAGGCAAAATAATAATAAGCACATCCCCCCACATCTATGTGTCTAAGTTGTCCTCAATCGTTGGTGAAAGGGAAAACTTTGTAAAAATGTCCTAAGTTGCTTTGTTGTTTGTGAAACGTTTCTCTGCATATTCTTTTTTTTTTTTAATACATATATATATTTTAAATTTTGACCTCTTTTGTTGTTTTTATTTATTTACTTATTTTCATTCATCTTTCTTCTTTGGCCTGTGTGGGCCTCCCATTGCAGTGGCCTCTCTCACTGCAGAGCACCGGCTCTGGGCATATGCCCTCCAGACCACTGGCTCACAATTGGACACACTGGTTCAACCACTTCACGGCACGTGGGATCTTCCCAGGCCAGGGATGGACCTGGTGCCCTTTGCACTGCAAGGCAGACTGTTTACCCACTGGACCACCAGGGAAGCTCTGAATATTCTTGATACTCAAAAAACAACAGAAAAAAATAAAAACGGTCATTGGTTGACTTTTTCCAACCCTAAATATAACGGCATATAAGTTGATGGCAGGAATAAGGAGATGATTTTCCAAGCAAAGCTGATTAGTGGCAGTGGCCAGTGAACACATTATCTGTAAACAACAAAACTCTGTAAAAAAAAAAAAAAAAAGTAAAAAAAAAAAAAAAAATGCTGGTGCAGCTTCTCAGTGCCCATTATGGGTTTGATCTGCATCAATTTTCTGTCTGCCTGGACCGCCTTCCCCCACCCTGGAAGGTGCTGACAACCCGTCATCGGTTTAGACTGACATTGCAGAAAGGGTGGGAAAAGGAAGCAGGGCAGGACTTCTTCCTCCAATACAGGCATCCTGCTGGTTCATACATCACCGCCATGGGGACTGGAAGCCTCGGCCCCAAGGAACCCCACATTTACAGGAGGACTGAACTGTGCCAGAAGGGGTCCATACCACATTCCTGCCTGCTGAGCAGCACCCTGACCCCACGAAGAGAAAATAATCTGACGTCTGCTTCTGAATGAATACATTTCTGAAAGTTTTTCGCACTTTACAGTTTTTTAACTATTTTCCCCAAACAGAAGTTATCATTGAACAAGTGTCTGCCATGTGCCAGGCCCTAGCAAGCTACCACCCTCATCTCATTTAATCTTCACCATGACCCTGCAAGGTAAGAGTAAACAGTCTGCCTTGCAGTCCAAGGGGTACCAGGTCAAGGTAAGAGCTACTATTATACCCTTTTACAGGACTGGAAGCCAAAGTCGACACTGGTTAAGCTCCTTACTCAAGGCTATAGAGCTGAGAAGTGTGGGAGCTGGGATTCTAGGCTATACCGTGTGAACCAGAATCAGTGTCTACACAGATGCATTTAAAACAGCCCTGTAAGGAGAGGAATGGAGATGTGTGCCTGCTACACACTGCCTGCTATATGAGGTTCTGCGTGATCTCATTCATTCCTCATCACAGGTCTCCGATTTAAGTGCAGATAAACCCATTTACAGATGAGAACCCAAGGCTCAGAAGACAAGTGACTTGCCCGAGGTGCTGTGACAGGTTATGGCAAAGCTCCCCTAAGATCCCCGACCCCGTACCTCACTGCCTCGCAGACCACACTAGGCCTCAACCCCCAGCCTGGCTTGCATGCTGCCAGAGGGAAATGCCAGCTGTCCCCTAAGGCTCACTCTCCCACTGCTTTTCAGCTGAGTACATGCCCACCCACCGTAAAGATGATGTTTCCAGCCTCTGTAACAGCTAGGTGTGGCCAGGGGACCCTGTTCTACTCAATGGGATGTCAGGGTAACTTCCAGGTGTGGCTCCCAGGTCCTGCATCAATTTTCTGTCTGCCTGGACCGCCTTCCCCCACCCTGGAAGGTGCTGACAACCCGTCATCGGTTTAGACTGACATTGCAGAAAGGGTGGGAAAAGGAAGCAGGGCAGGACTTCTTCCTCCAATACAGGCATCCTGCTGGTTCATACATCACCGCCATGGGGACTGGAAGCCTCGGCCCCAAGGAACCCCACATTTACAGGAGGACTGAACTGTGCCAGAAGGGGTCCATACCACATTCCTGCCTGCTGAGCAGCACCCTGACCCCACGAAGAGAAAATAATCTGACGTCTGCTTCTGAATGAATACATTTCTGAAAGTTTTTCGCACTTTACAGTTTTTTAACTATTTTCCCCAAACAGAAGTTATCATTGAACAAGTGTCTGCCATGTGCCAGGCCCTAGCAAGCTACCACCCTCATCTCATTTAATCTTCACCATGACCCTGCAAGGTAAGAGTAAACAGTCTGCCTTGCAGTCCAAGGGGTACCAGGTCAAGGTAAGAGCTACTATTATACCCTTTTACAGGACTGGAAGCCAAAGTCGACACTGGTTAAGCTCCTTACTCAAGGCTATAGAGCTGAGAAGTGTGGGAGCTGGGATTCTAGGCTATACCGTGTGAACCAGAATCAGTGTCTACACAGATGCATTTAAAACAGCCCTGTAAGGAGAGGAATGGAGATGTGTGCCTGCTACACACTGCCTGCTATATGAGGTTCTGCGTGATCTCATTCATTCCTCATCACAGGTCTCCGATTTAAGTGCAGATAAACCCATTTACAGATGAGAACCCAAGGCTCAGAAGACAAGTGACTTGCCCGAGGTGCTGTGACAGGTTATGGCAAAGCTCCCCTAAGATCCCCGACCCCGTACCTCACTGCCTCGCAGACCACACTAGGCCTCAACCCCCAGCCTGGCTTGCATGCTGCCAGAGGGAAATGCCAGCTGTCCCCTAAGGCTCACTCTCCCACTGCTTTTCAGCTGAGTACATGCCCACCCACCGTAAAGATGATGTTTCCAGCCTCTGTAACAGCTAGGTGTGGCCAGGGGACCCTGTTCTACTCAATGGGATGTCAGGGTAACTTCCAGGTGTGGCTCCCAGTCCTTGAAACCCTTCCGCTGATGGGAGTGAGCAGGGAAAAGCAAGCCTGGGCCTCGCCATCCTTGAGAAGGGGGTCCCTCAGGGCAGGAGGAACTGGACCCTAACACCGTGGAGTTGTCCTGGTTTGTTACCCCAGATTTGCAATGGAAGAGAGAAATCAACTTTTATCTCCTGTAAATCACTGTTATTTTGAGTTTCTGTGAGAACAGCTTGGCACACCCACCAATTAGGACCATACTCCAGGCTCTGAAGTCAGACAGACCAGCCTCAGCGCCTGAAGCAACAGATGCACAATAATCAGGGGCTCTACCTGATGGGGGGCCCAGGGTGGCATCAGACCATATCTTCGTCCTTTCTGAACAACTTGGAGATCCTACACAGTCCACACAGCATGGCACCTCTAAGCCTTTCTATATTCTGGGCTCTCCACTTAAAAAGTCCTCACGCCACCTCTACTGTCCACAAATGACCCAAATGTCAAGACTACGGTCCACCACCCCCTCCTCAGCACCCAGGTGGGGTGAGTCCCCTCTCTGTCTCCTCTGCCATCATGTCTGCATCCCCCCACCCAGCTCTGGGCTCCCTGAGGGCAGGGGCGGGGCACAGGGGGATGCAGGAAGCCCATCCTTCCCAGCCTGTGCTCTACGTCCCACGTCACACTCCCGCCTTGCGGACACAGCCACCAAAGGGCAGGCTCCTCCAAGGGCCCGCATCAGAGGCTCACCTCGATCGCTGTAGTCATCTACAACGATAACTTCTTCTAGCAGGGTGTCTGGGGACGTCTCGAGGACACTGTAAATTGTCCGAAGAAGAGTAGACCAGGCTTCATTATAAAACGCTATGACGACAGAGGTTGTAGGCAACTGATCATAATTGTATTTCTTATTTTTGCACCTGCAAATACAACACAAATTTCAGGAATCGAGACCCCACTGGCGACTTGTATACCAGGCCCCGGTGCTGGGGATGGAGTGAATGGAACACAGGTCAGTCTCAGGGCCTTCTCGTGCAGAAGAGCAACTAACCTCCTGGGATCTTTCAGAGCCTCCCCAAGATCAGTAGGAGTCCCAGCAGATTCTTTCAAAGATCCTAAAATGATGCATAATGAACTTGAACTGCAGGATGCTGCAGGATGCTGTAGTTTTCAGATTTGTGCCACGTTCAAATTCAGCAGACTCAGAAGCGAGGGGGAACGGTCACTTCTCCCTGCCTAACATCTCTCCTACCTGTCCGTGCCTTTCCAAGCCCCCTTTCTTTCTTTATTTAAAAATTCATTTTTTTATTTTGCCTCTAAGTCATCATTTGTTTTCATCCATCTTTATTCTTTGGCCGATGTGGGCCTCCCATTGCAGAGCACAGGCTCTGGGTGCACGCACTCCAGAGCGCTGGCTCCCAACTGGACACACCGGCCCAGCCGCTCTGTGGCACGTAGGATCTTCCCGGGCCAGGGATCAAACCGGTGCCCCTTGCACTGCAAGGTGGACTCTTTACCCACTGGACCACCAAGGAAGCCCTCTGTATTTTTTTTTTTAAGATTTTTTTTGATGTGGAGCATTTTTAAAGTCTTTGTTGAATATGTTCACCCTTTCTTTAAACCGAGCAAGTTTCATTTTTGAAAACCTCACTGTCCCTATTTTCACTTATTTCTCTTTGGATCTGTGCACATGTGGTAAAACTACATGAGTTTTACCTTATTTTAAAGAGTAAAAAAATCTTTATTTTTTAGGTTTTACAAAAACACATCTTTTTTCATGTAATATAAGCAATTAATTATTTCTGATGTTTCTAGTGAGCCACGACAGCTTTTCTGTGCACCCTGTCTAGTACTCAGAGGTAGACTAAATCCAGACATAATTAAGCACTGGCTATGTAGCATTTAAATTTCACAGCCTCAGGAGGTAGTGCCAATTACCAGAGAAAGTAGACCAGGCTTCATTATAAAACGCTATGACGACAGAGGTTGTAGGCAACTGATCATAATTGTATTTCTTATTTTGCACCTGCAAATACAACACAAATTTCAGGAATCGAGACCCCACTGGCGACTTGTATACCAGGCCCGGTGCTGGGGATGGAGTGAATGGAACACAGGTCAGTCTCAGGGCCTTCTCGTGCAGAAGAGCAACTAACCTCCTGGGATCTTTCAGAGCCTCCCCAAGATCAGTAGGAGTCCCAGCAGATTCTTTCAAAGATCCTAAAATGATGCATAATGAACTTGAACTGCAGGATGCTGCAGGATGCTGTAGTTTTCAGATTTGTGCCACGTTCAAATTCAGCAGACTCAGAAGCGAGGGGGAACGGTCACTTCTCCCTGCCTAACATCTCTCCTACCTGTCCGTGCCTTTCCAAGCCCCCTTTCTTTCTTTATTTAAAAATTCATTTTTTTATTTTGCCTCTAAGTCATCATTTGTTTTCATCCATCTTTATTCTTTGGCCGATGTGGGCCTCCCATTGCAGAGCACAGGCTCTGGGTGCACGCACTCCAGAGCGCTGGCTCCCAACTGGACACACCGGCCCAGCCGCTCTGTGGCACGTAGGATCTTCCCGGGCCAGGGATCAAACCGGTGCCCCTTGCACTGCAAGGTGGACTCTTTACCCACTGGACCACCAAGGAAGCCCTCTGTATTTTTTTTTTTAAGATTTTTTTTGATGTGGAGCATTTTTAAAGTCTTTGTTGAATATGTTCACCCTTTCTTTAAACCGAGCAAGTTTCATTTTTGAAAACCTCACTGTCCCTATTTTCACTTATTTCTCTTTGGATCTGTGCACATGTGGTAAAACTACATGAGTTTTACCTTATTTTAAAGAGTAAAAAAATCTTTATTTTTTAGGTTTTACAAAAACACATCTTTTTTCATGTAATATAAGCAATTAATTATTTCTGATGTTTCTAGTGAGCCACGACAGCTTTTCTGTGCACCCTGTCTAGTACTCAGAGGTAGACTAAATCCAGACATAATTAAGCACTGGCTATGTAGCAAATTATTTAATGGCCTCCACAGCCTCAGGAGGTAGTGCCAATTACCAGAGAAAGACAAACACCACTTATATGTGGTATCTAAAGTAGAACTCAAATTAACTTATTTATGAAACACAAACAGACTCACAGACATAGAAAACAAACATGACTACCAGAGGGGAAGCAGGAGAGGGAGGAATAAATTAGGGAGTTTGGGATTAGCAGACAGAAACTCAACTGGTAAAAATTCCGCCTGCAATGCAGCAGACCCTGGTTCGATTCCTGGGTCAGGAAGATCCCCTGGAGAAGGCAGAGGCTACCCACTCTAGTATTCTTGGGTTTCTGTGGTAGCTCAGATGGTAAAGAATATGCCTGCAATGCAGGAGACCTGGGTTCGATCCCTGGGTTGGGAAGATCCCCTGGAGGAGGGCATGGCAACCCACTCCAGTATTCTTGCCTGGAGAATCCCCATGGACAGAGGAGCCTGGTGGGCTGCAGTCCATGGGGTCACAAAGAGCTGGACACGACTGAGCGACTAAGCACAAGCACACAGCACAGTAAACAAAGTAGACAAACAAGGTCCTACTGTATAGCACAGGGAACTGTATTCAATATTCTATAATAACACAAAATGGAAAAGCACATATATATATATAAAAACCTAATCACTTTGATGTTCACTAGAAACTAACGAAACACTGTAAATCAACTATATTTCAATGTGAAAAAAGGAAGATAAAGCATTCTTTAAATGTATTCTCCTTCAATACATCCTTCCTGAACATCTCTAAATTTGCATTGAGGAGAAACACTTTCCTCTTTTTCTGGGCAATTAAAAACTGTGTATCCTTCAATTAGACAAAGGCAGACATGTATCATTCAGGGTTCTACTTCTGCATAGAAGACAAAAGAGAGCTCAGAATCAAATACACTGCTAAATCATAGTAAGCTATCTTTCCCTCAGCTTTCTGGTATAATCCATGTGCTTTGTAATGGCAGGGGCTGAGCTGTGTTTTTCTCTATTTTCAGCACTGTACCTAGTAATAATAGTAACATTTATTGAGTGCCTACGACGTAACAGGCAGTGTGCTAAGCATTCTACATGTATTATTCCTTATAAACTTCATAACAACCTTTCTGGGTGGGGATACCACAATCTCCACCAATACAATTTATGTCTACCTATTTTATGGTTATGAAGGAACAAGTGTGGCAAATACCTCCTGATCTTCTTTTAAGTTTACATTGTCCCTAATCTTAAAATAGGGTAGCAATCCAGAGAAAGAACACCATTTTCAAAGAAATTTTTATGAAACACAAACAGACTCACAGACATAGAAAACAAACATGACTACCAGAGGGGAAGCAGGAGAGGGAGGAATAAATTAGGGAGTTTGGGATTAGCAGACAGAAACTCAACTGGTAAAAATTCCGCCTGCAATGCAGCAGACCCTGGTTCGATTCCTGGGTCAGGAAGATCCCCTGGAGAAGGCAGAGGCTACCCACTCTAGTATTCTTGGGTTTCTGTGGTAGCTCAGATGGTAAAGAATATGCCTGCAATGCAGGAGACCTGGGTTCGATCCCTGGGTTGGGAAGATCCCCTGGAGGAGGGACTGGCAACCTACTCCAGTATTCTTGTCTGGAGAATCCCCATGGATAGAGGAGCCTGGTGGGCTGCAGTCCATGGGGTCACAAAGAGCTGGACATGACTGAGCGACTAAGCACAAGCACACAGCACAGTAAACAAAGTAGACAAACAAGGTCCTACTGTATAGCACAGGGAACTGTATTCAATATTCTATAATAACACAAAATGGAAAAGCACATATATATATATAAAAACCTAATCACTTTGATGTTCACTAGAAACTAACGAAACACTGTAAATCAACTATATTTCAATGTGAAAAAAGGAAGATAAAGCATTCTTTAAATGTATTCTCCTTCAATACATCCTTCCTGAACATCTCTAAATTTGCATTGAGGAGAAACACTTTCCTCTTTTTCTGGGCAATTAAAAACTGTGTATCCTTCAATTAGACAAAGGCAGACATGTATCATTCAGGGTTCTACTTCTGCATAGAAGACAAAAGAGAGCTCAGAATCAAATACACTGCTAAATCATAGTAAGCTATCTTTCCCTCAGCTTTCTGGTATAATCCATGTGCTTTGTAATGGCAGGGGCTGAGCTGTGTTTTTCTCTATTTTCAGCACTGTACCTAGTAATAATAGTAACATTTATTGAGTGCCTACGACGTAACAGGCAGTGTGCTAAGCATTCTACATGTATTATTCCTTATAAACTTCATAACAACCTTTCTGGGTGGGGATACCACAATCTCCACCAATACAATTTATGTCTACCTATTTTATGGTTATGAAGGAACAAGTGTGGCAAATACCTCCTGATCTTCTTTTAAGTTTACATTTAGCTTACCACATAAACATCTATAAAATAATGAAAATCCATATCCTTTGAAGAACAGGCCAAGGAGGTTCCAATGTACATAGGTGTGTTTTATTGGCCCAGAATGCTTTCTCCTTTCTTCACCTTACTGCACTTTGAGTTCTCTCAGTTCTCTTTCAGGAACCATGCCTCCTGGAGTCTCAAGCTGTATGTTTTGTGCAGGGAGGGACACACACACACACACACACACACACACACACACATGCATACAATGTATGTATACATACACACATATACACATCCATCCGGGAAGGTCACTGTCCCAGGCCTGACCAAACAACATTTTCCTAATGACATCTACATTTTCCTGATGAGTCTCTACATCCAGGGCCCAGAATAATCTGAACTCAGTTCTAATTCCAGACTTTTCTGTGATAGTAGCCAATATATTTTCTTTTATATTTAAGGCAGTCTGCATTGAGTTTTAAGTCACTTTTAATCAAAATAATCCTAACTAAAAGAGGCCAAATTTTTTTTTTTAAGTGAATATAGAACTTCAACTCATGGCAGTATGAAAGATGAGGCTTCTCTGGTGGCTCAGATGATAAAGAACCTTCCTGCAGTGCAGGAGATCCAGGTTCAATCCCTGGGTTGGGAAGATCCCCTGGATGAGGGAATGACAACCCACTCCAGGATTCCTGCCTGGAGAATTCCATGGACAGAGGAGCCTGGTGGGCTCCTCTGTCCATGGGGTCACAAAAAGAGTCAGACATGACTGAGCAACTAACACTTTCACAATTTCATACCTGGTAAGGGACGCTCAAAAAATTCTTGACAAAATACTTTTTAAAACCTTTTAAGTGTATGGATCAGCTTACAAAAGTCCTCAGAGTGCAGGAACAACAAGAAAATATATAAACCTGGATATTAGAAGTAGCAAACACAGAGCATCAATAAGTATGCTTATTGCAAGTGAAAATTGCTGCTCAGTCATGTCCAACTCTTTGCGACTGCATGGACTGTAGCCCACCAGGCTCCTCTGTCCGTGGAGTTTCCCAGGCAAGAACGCTGGAGTGGGGAGCTATTTCCTTCTCCAGGGGATCTTCCTGACCCAGGAATCGAACCAGGGTCTCCTGCATTGTAGGCAGATTCTTTACCAACTGAGTTACCAGGGAAGCCTCAAGTATACGTATTATGATTAAATTAAAACAAAAGGATCTGAATGACAAAGAAACAAGAATGACAGGAAAACTTAACTCAATATAGACGTCTTACAGTGATGGAGGAAGCCAAGGGACAGTGGAATATCAATCTATCAACTGGAATTATATACCCAACCTAACTATCTTTTAAGAACAAGAGCAGGGCTTCCCTAGTGGTCCAGTGGGTAGAGAGTCCACCTTGCAGTGCAGGGGGCACTGGTTCGATCCCTGGCTCAGGAAGATCCCACGTGCCGTGGAGCAGCTGGGCCGGTGTGTCCAGTTGTAAGCCAGTGCTCTGGACTGCATGTGCCCAGAGCCGGAGCTCTGCAACGAGAAAGGCCACTGCGATAGGAGGCCACACATGCCAAAGAATAATAAAGATGGATAAAAAATAAACGATGACTTAGAGGCCAAAAAAAAAAAAAAAAGACCTGGAGAAGGGCCTGGCAATCCACTCCAGTGTTCTTGCTTGGAGAACCTCATGGATAGAGGAGCCCGGTGGGCTACAGTCCATGCAGTCCCAAAGAGCTGGACAAGACTGAAGCAACTTAGCACGCATGCACGCAGGAGAGGTACAATATGAGAAACATAGTCAGTGATTATGTAATATCTTTGTATGGTGACAGATTGTAACTAGGCTTATAGTAGTGATCACTTTGAAATGCATAAGAATATCAAGTCACTGTGTTATGTACTAGAAACTAACATAGTGATATAGATGATCTGTGCTTCAAACCCAAACAAATAGAGAAAGAGATCAAATCTGTGGTTACCAGATGTAGGGTGTGGGGTTAGAGGGAACTGGATAAAGATAGTCAAAAGGCAAAAACTTCCAGTTATAAGATAAGTAAGTACTAAAGGTGTAATGTACAACATAATAAACATAATTACAATAACACCACCGTATGCCATATATGGAAAAATTTACAAGTGAAAATTGCTGCTCAGTCATGTCCAACTCTTTGCGACTGCATGGACTGTAGCCCACCAGGCTCCTCTGTCCGTGGAGTTTCCCAGGCAAGAACGCTGGAGTGGGGAGCTATTTCCTTCTCCAGGGGATCTTCCTGACCCAGGAATCGAACCAGGGTCTCCTGCATTGTAGGCAGATTCTTTACCAACTGAGTTACCAGAGAAGCCTCAAGTATCGTATTATGATTAAATTAAAACAAAAGGATCTGAATGACAAAGAAACAAGAATGACAGGAAAACTTAACTCAATATAGACGTCTTACAGTGATGGAGGAAGCCAAGGGACAGTGGAATATCAATCTATCAACTGGAATTATATACCCAACCTAACTATCTTTTAAGAACAAGAGCAGGGCTTCCCTAGTGGTCCAGTGGGTAGAGAGTCCACCTTGCAGTGCAGGGGGCACTGGTTCGATCCCTGGCTCAGGAAGATCCCACGTGCCGTGGAGCAGCTGGGCCGGTGTGTCCAGTTGTAAGCCAGTGCTCTGGACTGCATGTGCCCAGAGCCGGAGCTCTGCAACGAGAAAGGCCACTGCGATAGGAGGCCACACATGCCAAAGAATAATAAAGATGGATAAAAAATAAACGATGACTTAGAGGCCAAAAAAAAAAAAAAAAGACCTGGAGAAGGGCCTGGCAATCCACTCCAGTGTTCTTGCTTGGAGAACCTCATGGATAGAGGAGCCCGGTGGGCTACAGTCCATGCAGTCCCAAAGAGCTGGACAAGACTGAAGCAACTTAGCACGCATGCACGCAGGAGAGGTACAATATGAGAAACATAGTCAGTGATTATGTAATATCTTTGTATGGTGACAGATTGTAACTAGGCTTATAGTAGTGATCACTTTGAAATGCATAAGAATATCAAGTCACTGTGTTATGTACTAGAAACTAACATAGTGATATAGATGATCTGTGCTTCAAACCCAAACAAATAGAGAAAGAGATCAAATCTGTGGTTACCAGATGTAGGGTGTGGGGTTAGAGGGAACTGGATAAAGATAGTCAAAAGGCAAAAACTTCCAGTTATAAGATAAGTAAGTACTAAAGGTGTAATGTACAACATAATAAACATAATTACAATAACACCACCGTATGCCATATATGAAGTTGTCAAGAAAGTAAATCCATAGAGTTCTCATCACAAGAGCAAAAAAATTTTTTTACTTCCTTAATTTTTCATTCATACGAGATGATGGATGTTCCCTGAACTTATTATGACAATCAATTCATGATGTATAAAGTCGAATCATTGTGCTGGGGGCTTCCCCAGTAGCTCAGAGGTGAAGAGTTTGCTTGCCAGTGCAGGAGACATGGGTTCTAACCCTGATCCAGGAAGATCCCACATGCTGCGGAGCAACTAAGCCCATGAGCCACAACTATTGAGCCTGTGCTCTAGAGCCTCAGAGCTACAACTATTGAGCCCACGTGCCACAGCTACTGAAGCCCGCGTGCCCTAGAGCCTGAGTTGCACAACAAGAGAAGTCACCATAACAAGAAGCCTGCTCACCTCAACTAGAGAGTAGCCCCCATGCCCTGCAACTAGAGAAGAGCCTGTGGCAGTAGTGAAAACCCAGAATAGCCAAAAATAAATAAATAATTAAAGAAAGAAAGAAGACTGTTAGCCTAATTTAAAAAAAAAAAATCATGCTGTACCCCTTAAATGTATATCGTGCTGTATGTCAACTACATCTTAATAAAGCCACAAGAAAAAAAATAAAATTTGGGAATAAAATTATTTTATAAAAGAAGGAAGCATACTTAATTTGGAGACTATATTTTAGTTGACTCAATTATATTCAAAATACTTTATCATTTTAACATATCATTGATAAAAAAAAAAGAACAAGAATGAAAAAACATTTTTTTTCAGAGAAATAAAACTGTTTATAACAGTAACCTTGTCTATAGCAAGAAATACATGATATATTTCATGAAGAAGAAAAGAATCCCAGAGAGATCTCTGAAATGCAGAGACCACCATTCAGAAAAGAATGATGGAAAGAAAAAATAAACTTGTGGATAAATGTAAACAAATACTGCATTTTTAAAAATGTCTAAATGTGTCTAATGTGTTGGTTTAAAAAGCAAGACAGAATTAAAACACTGGGGTGGGGCTTCCCTGGTGGTCCAGTGGGTAAGGACACAGCCTTGCAGTGCAAGGGGCGCCAGTTCAATCCCTGATCTGGGAAGATCCCACGTGGCACGGGGCAGCTGGACTGATGTGTCCAACTACCGAGTTGGAGCTCTGGAGCGCTTGTGCCCAGAGCCGGTGCTCTGCAGCGACAGAGGCCACTGTGATGGGAGGCCCACACAGGCCAAAGAACAAAGATGAATGACAATGAATAATGAAAGACCAATAGAAGTGGCCAAAAGAAAAAAAAAAAAATACTGGGGTAAAAGTCTACCTAATTGTTCTGGGGAAGGTTCCTCACATACTTGTTCAAAGTTCCCCAAGGCCACAAACCTGACTCCCCACTTTGGGAGCCTGCTGCCAACTCAGCATGAAAGTTCCCTCCCCTTGCTAGGCTCAAATAAGACGGTATTTGTGAAAGTGCTCTGCAAACCCTATACTTACTAAACTACCAAGCAAACATTCCCCTGTCATCCTCCTCCTCCTCCTTTTCCTCCTCAATTCAATGCCATAACTAATTTTTTTTTAAAAAAATTTGTGCACTAATCCACTGGCATGTGAACTATGAGCCTCAAAATAGAGCAGGGGTATATATCAAGTCTTGAGGAATTAGAGTCAGTACTTCAAAGTGTCTCTATCAGCTATTAAGGCTTGCAGACGCCAGAATAAACAAGCCAAACAGTTCTCTGGTAGCTCCAAACTCTGCCTATGATAACAGGTTTATCCCCTGTGGTGCAAAGACTTTGGCTAAAAACATGTGTGTGGGGATCTTCCCTGGTAGTTCAGTGGTGAAGAGCTCGCCTACCAATGCAAGAGACACGAGTTCAATCCCTGATCCGGGAAGATCCCACATGCTGCAGAGCAACTAAGCCTGTGAGCCACAACTCTGGAGCCTGTGCTCTAGAGCCTCGGAGTCGCAACTATGGAGCCCGTGTGCTGCGGCTACTGAAGCCCGTGTGCCCTAGAGCCCGAGCTCCACAACAAGAGAAGTCACCGCAAGAAGAAGCCTGCTCACCACAACTAGAGAGTAGCCCCCATCCCTTGCAACTAGAAAAGAGCCTGCAGCAGCAGTGAAAACCCAGCATAGTCAAAAATAAATAAATAAAATTGAAAACAACAACAACAACAACAACAAAAAACATGTGTGGGCCTTTGTAGATACTCATGTCTGAATATGGTCTCACGCATATATCCATATGTATCTTTTTCCAAATCTATTCCTATATCAGGAAGAGTCTAGAAGGATACACAGTAAAAGGGTAACAGCAGTTCTCTCCAAGGTGGTAGATTTATGGATGATTTTTCTTCTTTGCTTTCTTGGTATATGCAAAATTTTCTAGAGTGAGTATGTGCTGCTTTACAGTTAAAAATAATAGATAAATAATTGCTTCCATTTTGGAAGCAAGAGGAGGAGGGAATAAAAGATCTGGGATCTAGATTGACCCTGCCCCAGATCTGTATGTTACCTTGGGGGCACAGCTTATCCTCTCTGGCTCCCTTAGGGCCATTCCTGCTGTGACATTCAAGACCTAACCACAAGGCTGTTTATTACTAATTATAATTCCAACCCTCCTCCCACCATGAACCTGACCGTGAACTCATAAGCTGCCATTCCAGTTTCTCAGGCTAAGTGAGACTTATCAGGTCTTCACGGTTTGTATGAAATTAATAAAACTGAGTCTTCATGAAAGGCCCTGACACTACGGGCTCCACCTCAGTTATACTGGAAGGCCTGGCTGGGCAGAGACCAACACGGATGGAGCACATCTTTCTCTCCAGCTAGGCAAGAACAACCCAACAGGCCTGGCTGCTGGCATTAAAGATGAGAGGCATTCACACTCCTTATCATGCTGAGTTTGGATTAACGTCCCAGGGTCAGTGCGACAGCAGGATCTATAAGCCAGTCCTGATGGGACACAGGGCAGTTGTGTCACCATGGAGACGGGCTACCATAAGCCCCACAATGTTTCAAAGAGCTTTCACAAGCTGGAACAATAAAGGAAGTTGGAACCCGGAAAAGAAAAAGTTTATGACCAATCAATCCCTGGATGAATCTTAAAGCAACCTCCTGAGCGTACTGCTGGAAACTGGGAAGCAGTAAAAACTAGTAAGACCTGAGTACACAGCGTGCTCCTAGGCGTCAGGTGTTTCATCAGCTCCTAGTTTGTGTGTTAGTTCTCCTCACTCCCTATTTTGTAGATCTGGAAGCTGAGGCTCAGAAAGGCTAGATAACTTTCCTAACATCACAGAGCTGATCAGCAAAAGAGCCAGGGTTTTATCACAAAGGAACGGGGTCTGAATCCTGAGTCTGACCTGAAAGCTTCCCCTAGATCATGACTCCGTGAGCACCCTTGCAGTTTCAAGGAGATAAACATATGTTTAACTATTTGGGGAGGAATTGCTACCAACCATAACAAACAAAGCTCTACTCCAAAAGATAAACAATAAAATGCCTAAGGTAAAAACACAGGCTAGGCATAAGCAGATCCTAAAACACAGCAGAGACAGTGAGGTGCTAATCCATCCATACTTTGTTGACAGGGGCAGAGGTGGGCCTCCTCCTGCAGACATCCATGTTCTCTCAGGCCAAGGATCCACAGAGCAGTTCCCTAAAATCCTGAAATCGGCACGGTGCCCAAGGGGCCAGGAGAGCCACGTCCCGCAAGGCCAGTTACCCCACATTCCAGCTGTGGGGCCTTGAGTGAGCCATCTGACCTCTCTGAGCCCATTTCCACACCTGTAAGCAGGAAGGACGAGGAGCAAGGAGTGCTGGCAGGTGTGTGGTGCACACCAGAAGCTGTCCCACTGGCTCCTCCCAGAATCTCCTCTCCGGGCCCTTTTCTGCCAAGTCTTTAAGGAGGGACCCTAGACTCCAGCAGGGACCTACAAGACCCCTACCACAAGAGGAACAGAGACAGGCCAGGAATGCCACTCTCCACCCATCAGCCTGTTCCCTTCCTACCTAAGCAGTGGGCACAACTCCTCCAGCCAACAGCTCCAACAGGATTTAGGCATCTGACCACACAGGTTCTTTGGCTGTGTGTCACCCCCAGAAGTGAGCAGGGCTGGACCACAGCCAGAAGGAGCCCTTCCCACCAGCCGCTCCTCCCTGTCTCCCTTCACCTAAAACTCAGGAATCCGACACTCAGAGAGGAAAGGAGGCCTGTTCCTTCTGCCCTGACCTAGGCGCCTTTCAACTCCTGGTTCATTCACGGGCCCTGGCCCAAACAGGTGCACACAGGTAAGTGAATGAATAAAGCCTGCCTGGAATCCTACGGGTTCTTAGCTTCGCGGAAGCAGGAGATTTCAAGCAGAACTGGATTAAGGGTGCTTTACAACCCAGGAAGGGCACCCAAAGGGTCTCATCGTTAACCTATCTGCAGATATGTCAATTTCCGAGATTTTCTTTTATTGTCACTTTTATAAACTCCCCTCCCAACCCCATATGAACACTTTCACTGATCACTTCCAAGAGACTCAATAAGAGGCGAGATTCCCAGGTCTTTTGAGACCCAGGTTCCACCCCGACACCTCACAGCTGCAGAAACCGAGACCCCGGGACTCCGCGGTCGATGCTCCTCCCGCCACCTGCGGACTCACAGAGGGTTCCAGCGCTCTGGCAGGCGGCGGTGCAGCGAGATGCGGTCGCTGAGGTAGATGTTGATCTGGTGGAGCCGCACGCTCTCCTCCTGCAGCCGCAGCTCCTCGCCCTGCAGCTGCAGCCGCACTGCTTCGCCGTGTGCGCCCAGAGCGTCCTCCGGCACCGGCGGCCGCGGCAGGACAGGGTCGCGCCGCCCAGAGCGCTGGGCTCGTCGGAGTCCCGGCTCAGCCGCCCCGGCCCCGCGCCGCGCCCGCAGCACCGAGCCCAGCCCGGCCAGCGCCAGCAACGCCAACAGTGCCAGCAGCGCCTCCCGGCCGCGCCGCAGCCCTCGCGGGCAGCGCCTCCGCGCCGCGCGCCACCACATGCGCCCGCCAGCTGCGGCCAGCGCCCCGCGCGCCCCGAGGCGGCGGCGCAGCCCGCTACCCGGATCCCGGAACCGCCGCGCCGCTCCGCCCCCGCCCCACCCCACCTGGCGCCGCCCTTTCCCGTCCCCCGCCTGCAGAGGCGAACTTGCGCGTCCCCCGCCCGCTCGCGCTGCGACCTTCCTCCCGCCCGTGCTGTGCGCATCTGCCCCTCTTTGCTGTGTGTCACCCAGAAGTGAGCAGGGCTGGACCACGGAAGGAGCCCTTCCCACCAGGCTCCTCCCTGTCTCCCTTCACCTAAAACTCAGGAATCCGACACTCAGAGAGGAAAGGAGGCCTGTTCCTTCTGCCCTGACCTAGGCGCCTTTCAACTCCTGGTTCATTCACGGGCCCTGGCCCAAACAGGTGCACACAGGTAAGTGAATGAATAAAGCCTGCCTGGAATCCTACGGGTTCTTAGCTTCGCGGAAGCAGGAGATTTCAAGCAGAACTGGATTAAGGGTGCTTTACAACCCAGGAAGGGCACCCAAAGGGTCTCATCGTTAACCTATCTGCAGATATGTCAATTTCCGAGATTTTCTTTTATTGTCACTTTTATAAACTCCCCTCCCAACCCCATATGAACACTTTCACTGATCACTTCCAAGAGACTCAATAAGAGGCGAGATTCCCAGGTCTTTTGAGACCCAGGTTCCACCCCGACACCTCACAGCTGCAGAAACCGAGACCCCGGGACTCCGCGGTCGATGCTCCTCCCGCCACCTGCGGACTCACAGAGGGTTCCAGCGCTCTGGCAGGCGGCGGTGCAGCGAGATGCGGTCGCTGAGGTAGATGTTGATCTGGTGGAGCCGCACGCTCTCCTCCTGCAGCCGCAGCTCCTCGCCCTGCAGCTGCAGCCGCACTGCTTCGCCGTGTGCGCCCAGAGCGTCCTCCGGCACCGGCGGCCGCGGCAGGACAGGGTCGCGCCGCCCAGAGCGCTGGGCTCGTCGGAGTCCCGGCTCAGCCGCCCCGGCCCCGCGCCGCGCCCGCAGCACCGAGCCCAGCCCGGCCAGCGCCAGCAACGCCAACAGTGCCAGCAGCGCCTCCCGGCCGCGCCGCAGCCCTCGCGGGCAGCGCCTCCGCGCCGCGCGCCACCACATGCGCCCGCCAGCTGCGGCCAGCGCCCCGCGCGCCCCGAGGCGGCGGCGCAGCCCGCTACCCGGATCCCGGAACCGCCGCGCCGCTCCGCCCCCGCCCCACCCCACCTGCGCGCCGCCCCTTTCCCGTCCCGCCGCCTGCAGAGGGGGCGAACTTTTGCAGCGTCCCCCCGCCCGCTCGCTGACGTGCGGACCTTCCTCGCCGGGCTGTGGGCTTTACTGAAACGGTCGCTAAGTCCTGTAAAATTCTTGTGACCCCATGAAACTGTAGCCTGCCATGGGATTCTCCCGCCAAGAATACTGGAGTGGGTTGCCATTTCTTTCTACAGATTATCTTCCCAACCCAGGAATCAAACCGATGCCTCCTGCATTGCAGGTGAATTCTTTACCAACTGAGCTACAAGGGAAGCCCTTATTAAAAAGGTACCAGTCGTAAAAGGCACAGCTCAGCGCCTGACAAGTCGTAAGCTCTCCATAAATGTTGGCCAGATGGGCTGTTCAGGGTGCTATGAATTTCACTGCCATTGTTTCCACGGACCCTTACACAGTCCAATTAGAGAGGTACTAGGATCATCTACTCCATTTTACAGATGAGAAGACTGAGGCACAGTAATGCTAAGTGACTATCTCACTGAGGTCTGCAGGTATGCTGACCTAAGACATACTGCCCAGATCCCTTGAATAACAAACCCTGTTAGTTGATATCTAATCCCTTTCTTATTCCTCACTTTACAGAAATCTCCAAGAAACTGATCAAAGGAATGAACTATCCCCTTAGAAAAACGCGTGCATTTGCACCCATAACATGATTGCACATATCCCAGGCCATCCCTTCATGTTAAGTACTCCATGCCTTGGCTCGAGGTTTTCCTTGGGGAGGATTGCTGGAAATATTTAATAGGATATAAACTAGAGTGGGGCATAAGACTCTCTCCAAGGCAGAAAATTCAAATGTGGGCCAAGTAAACCTCAGTAATCAAAATAAACAGTATTTCCCAAAATAAAAATGAATGCCGAAAGTCCATGATGAACAAAATACCAAAATTTGAAAGGCAGAATCTGACCCTGTGCTTACACACCTCACCTCACTCACCTCACCTTAGTCCCAGCCTTGATTCTATATCTTGATTTTAGTGGGGATTACATGGATATATACATATACAAAAATTCATCAAGTTCTTCTTTAAAAACTGTGCACTGGACAGCTGTGCACTGTTGCATCTCAGTGTTTAAAAAGCAATAAATAAATAAATAAAAAGAACAAAGAACAAATAGAGGAGAACCCCCTAGCCTCCATAACAAGTGCCGAAGTCCTCAGCTTGACAGGAGAGTCCCCCAGAATATGATTCCAAATTCTGAAAGGGCTACTCCCAGTCACTGGGGGAATAGGGGAGGCATGCTTCCCAGGTTTTTGCATAGCTGTTCTCTCTGTTGGAAATGATTTTTCCCACCTAACAAACTCCTACCCATCCTTCAACACTGTGCCAAAAGCCACTTCTTCCATGAAACCTTTAGCAACTCCATAGTTTTAAATACATTTTAAGGTAAATTTTAATCGCCTGACAGTCGTAAGCCTCATAAATGTTGGCCAGATGGGCTGTTCAGGGTGCTATGAATTTCACTGCCATTGTTTCCACGGACCCTTACACAGTCCAATTAGAGAGGTACTAGGATCATCTACTCCATTTTACAGATGAGAAGACTGAGGCACAGTAATGCTAAGTGACTATCTCACTGAGGTCTGCAGGTATGCTGACCTAAGACATACTGCCCAGATCCCTTGAATAACAAACCCTGTTAGTTGATATCTAATCCCTTTCTTATTCCTCACTTTACAGAAATCTCCAAGAAACTGATCAAAGGAATGAACTATCCCCTTAGAAAAACGCGTGCATTTGCACCCATAACATGATTGCACATATCCCAGGCCATCCCTTCATGTTAAGTACTCCATGCCTTGGCTCGAGGTTTTCCTTGGGGAGGATTGCTGGAAATATTTAATAGGATATAAACTAGAGTGGGGCATAAGACTCTCTCCAAGGCAGAAAATTCAAATGTGGGCCAAGTAAACCTCAGTAATCAAAATAAACAGTATTTCCCAAAATAAAAATGAATGCCGAAAGTCCATGATGAACAAAATACCAAAATTTGAAAGGCAGAATCTGACCCTGTGCTTACACACCTCACCTCACTCACCTCACCTTAGTCCCAGCCTTGATTCTATATCTTGATTTTAGTGGGGATTACATGGATATATACATATACAAAAATTCATCAAGTTCTTCTTTAAAAACTGTGCACTGGACAGCTGTGCACTGTTGCATCTCAGTGTTTAAAAAGCAATAAATAAATAAATAAAAAGAACAAAGAACAAATAGAGGAGAACCCCCTAGCCTCCATAACAAGTGCCGAAGTCCTCAGCTTGACAGGAGAGTCCCCCAGAATATGATTCCAAATTCTGAAAGGGCTACTCCCAGTCACTGGGGGAATAGGGGAGGCATGCTTCCCAGGTTTTTGCATAGCTGTTCTCTCTGTTGGAAATGATTTTTCCCACCTAACAAACTCCTACCCATCCTTCAACACTGTGCCAAAAGCCACTTCTTCCATGAAACCTTTAGCAACTCCATAGTTTTAAATACATTTAGGTAAATGAATTTAAAGATCACATCATCCTTTTGTATATTAGTCAGGGCTCCACATGATAAAACAGTAAGAGATATATTAATAGATTTATTGCAAGAAATTGGCTTAAGCAGTTGTGGAGACTGGTCAAGCAAGTTCAAAGTCTGTAGGGCAGGCCATCAAGAAGAACAGGCTGAAATTCTCTGACACAAGCTGAAACTACAGTCCATAGGCAGAATTTATTTTCTAGGGCAATCTCAGTTCTGCTCTTTGGGCCGTTAACTGATTAAATCATGCCCACCTAAACAATCTCCTTTCTTAAGGCCAGCTGATTGTAAATGGTAATCATATCAGCAAAATACCTTCATGGCGACATCTAGATTAGTCTCTGATTGAATAACTGAGGGTTAAAGCCTAGCCAAGCTGACACGTCAAACTGACCATGTCTATTAGTTTCCAAGAACTGCCATATCAAAGTACCACAAACTAGGTGGCTAAGAACAACACAAATTATTCCCTCAGTTCTGGAGGTTAGAAGTCTGTAATCAGTCTCATTAGCAGGGTCACACTCTCCTTGAAGGCTCCAGGGGAGGATCTGTTCCCAATCTTTTCAACAATCCTTGGCATTCTTTGACTGCATCACTCCAATCTCTGCCTCCATACTCATATGACACTCTTTTGGTGTGTTTGTCTCTTTGTCCCTTCTACTTACCTTCTAAGGGCACAGGTCACTGGATGTGGGCCATTCTAATAATTGCAGAGTCTGACCCTGTGCTTGCACAGCATCCCAGCCCCGATTCTGTATCTTGACTGTAGTGTAATCTTAACTTGATTACATCTGTAAAGGTCTTTTGGGGATGAGGACACTATTCAATACTCTTGCTACATTGCATGCTAAGTCACTTTAATCGTGTTGGATTCTTTGCGACCCTATGGCCTATAGCTGGCTAGGCTCTTCTGTCCATGGGATTCTCCAGGCAAGAATACTGGAGTGAGTTGCTATGACCTCTTCCAGGGGATCTTCCCAACTCGGGGATCAAACTCACATCTCTTTTGTCTTCTGCATTGGCAGGTGGGCTCTTTACCACGAGCACCACCTGGGAATGGATTGTGTTTAATTCACACTCTGACTTTGTAACAAAAAGCATGTAAAGGACTAAGGTGGAGGTCACTTTATGATCCCAGAACTTGGTTCAGTGTCAGACATGTAATAAATCCTCAATTCACGGGTGACTGTGTCACACGTGCACTTCAGGAGTTGTGTATTTGAATTTGCTGGGGAAGCACTAATACTTGACAGAGGGCTCAGCCTGGTTAAATGCAGAAAGAAATTACTCCCAAAATGTAACAGACATGAATTCTTTAGGTCTTCTTGCTGGAAAGGCCTTAGCAAGTCAGTCTGGGAGGTTTCAAAATCTACTCCCAGAAAGCTCTGGGGAGAACCACCCAGGAAAGTAAAAAGGAGGCTGACTAGGTGGGGATCCAGTTCTTCTCCCTGAAATCAGAGCCTTGACATATTTACTTAGTTAATCCTTTCAGCTTCCTTATTAGATTGCAGCGTCCTCCTCCCTAGTTACCAGAGAACTTGGTAACCAGGCCAAAACCAGCATCTTGTCCAGGCCCATTGCTGATCAGCAGCAGAACAGGAAATAGAACAGGATAAATAGACGTGACAAAGACTGCTAGATATCTGTCAATATAATCTTCTCTTTTCCTTAACAGTAGAATCCTTTTTCTTTTTTTTAAATTTGTTTGTTTTTCTAGACCCATGGTCTTCCAAAATAAAGACTAGATTTCCCAGCCTTCTCTGCAGCTAGGCATGACCAAGTGACTAAGTGTGCCACCAAAGGGTTATAACTGGCGGTGTCAGATGGGGCTTATGAGTCATATCCTTAAAGGAAACTTCTTTATCTTTCCTTCTTGCTGGCTGAATTGTGGCTATGAAGATTGGAGCTCAAGCAGCCTCCTTGGGTCATGCATTGAAAACAGTAAAACACCATGGCAGAAGGAGTCTAGTTCCCTAACACTGTGGACAGTGAACCAGTCCAGATGGCCTCCTTCCAGGTTTTGTTTATGTGAGAAAGAAATAAACTGGTACAGAATTTAAGGCACTTTTTTCTGTGGGTTTTCTGTCCCAGACACTGAAGTCTAACCCTCACAGGTTCAGAGGATTAGTTGTAAGAGAATTCTCCCCAGATCTGACTCTGATAGCACGGTGATTTTAAAACCTGGCTGCAGAACTTCTCTGGTGTTCCAGTGGTGGAAAATCTGCCTGTCAATGCAGGAGACATGGGTTCGATCCCTGGTCTGGGAGGATTCCACAAGCTGCAGGGTAACTAAGCCTGTGTGCCACAAACAACTGAGCCTGCACTTTAGAGCCCTTGAGTCACAGTGACTGATGTCCACATGCTCTAGAGCCCATGATCTGTGACCAAAAAAACTCCACCTTAATAAGAAGACCATGCATCACAACACAAGAGTAGCCCTAGGTCATTGCAACTAGAGACAGCCCACATGCAGAAATGAAGACCAAGCACAGCCAATAAATTTTTAAAAATCAATAAAAATAAATAAATAAATACAGTCAGGCTGCAAAGTTTCTGGAACTCCCTCCCCTTGAATCAATACAGACTCACAAGTGCTTCAACCAACAGAATATGGTAGCAGTGAAGCTCTGTGACTTCTTAGGGTAGGTATAAAAGGCCATGAAGCGTCCACCTTGTTCACAGGTCCACTGTTTTTGGGGCCTTGAGCTACCAGGAAAGAAATATGACTCTCCTGATGCCATCGCGCCAAAGAGGACATAAGTAGACATCCAGCCAACAGTGTCCAAACTTCAGCCCCTCCAGATAGTCCAAGGCTTTTTTTAAATTTGTTTGTTTTTCTAGACCCATGGTCTTCCAAAATAAAGACTAGATTTCCCAGCCTTCTCTGCAGCTAGGCATGACCAAGTGACTAAGTGTGCCACCAAAGGGTTATAACTGGCGGTGTCAGATGGGGCTTATGAGTCATATCCTTAAAGGAAACTTCTTTATCTTTCCTTCTTGCTGGCTGAATTGTGGCTATGAAGATTGGAGCTCAAGCAGCCTCCTTGGGTCATGCATTGAAAACAGTAAAACACCATGGCAGAAGGAGTCTAGTTCCCTAACACTGTGGACAGTGAACCAGTCCAGATGGCCTCCTTCCAGGTTTTGTTTATGTGAGAAAGAAATAAACTGGTACAGAATTTAAGGCACTTTTTTCTGTGGGTTTTCTGTCCCAGACACTGAAGTCTAACCCTCACAGGTTCAGAGGATTAGTTGTAAGAGAATTCTCCCCAGATCTGACTCTGATAGCACGGTGATTTTAAAACCTGGCTGCAGAACTTCTCTGGTGTTCCAGTGGTGGAAAATCTGCCTGTCAATGCAGGAGACATGGGTTCGATCCCTGGTCTGGGAGGATTCCACAAGCTGCAGGGTAACTAAGCCTGTGTGCCACAAACAACTGAGCCTGCACTTTAGAGCCCTTGAGTCACAGTGACTGATGTCCACATGCTCTAGAGCCCATGATCTGTGACCAAAAAAACTCCACCTTAATAAGAAGACCATGCATCACAACACAAGAGTAGCCCTAGGTCATTGCAACTAGAGACAGCCCACATGCAGAAATGAAGACCAAGCACAGCCAATAAATTTTTAAAAATCAATAAAAATAAATAAATAAATACAGTCAGGCTGCAAAGTTTCTGGAACTCCCTCCCCTTGAATCAATACAGACTCACAAGTGCTTCAACCAACAGAATATGGTAGCAGTGAAGCTCTGTGACTTCTTAGGGTAGGTATAAAAGGCCATGAAGCGTCCACCTTGTTCACAGGTCCACTGTTTTTGGGGCCTTGAGCTACCAGGAAAGAAATATGACTCTCCTGATGCCATCGCGCCAAAGAGGACATAAGTAGACATCCAGCCAACAGTGTCCAAACTTCAGCCCCTCCAGATAGTCCAGGCATCAGACAGGTGAGTGAAGAAGCCATCTTGGAAGTGGTTCCTCCTCAGTTGTTTCAAGCTGTCTCAGCTGTGTCCACAGACATCGCAGACCAGAGAGGTGCCATCTTCAAATCTCTAACCCATAGAATCCATGAACAAATAAGATGATTACTGTTTTACACCATGGAGTTTGGGGATGGTTTGTAACACAGCAATAGGTAACTGTAACAATTGGGTGATTTTATCAACATATTTCAACAGGAAATATTATTGAGCATCTGTGATGTGCTGGGTATATGCTAGGGGCTAGGCAGGCACACTATAATGAGCACGAGTCAGTGATAAACAAATCTGGACATTACTTAAAGTGGGAAGGACAGAATTTTTTTTAATTTTTAATTTTACTTTTTACTTTTACAGAGTTTTGTTGTTTACAGATATGGATGATCCCAGATTAGTCATATGTATATCCCCCCCATCCCACCCCTCCAGGCCGTCACACAGCACCCCTGCAGGATCCCCATTTCTCACAGCACAATGACAATAGCTATTTTTTTCACTTATGATAGTATAGGTTTTCATGCTACTTGAAAGGACAGATTTGTATCAGTAACATACTGTTGCCATAGGGAAGAGGGTCTAGTACGAACTCAATGAACTTTGATTTGCATAGAGGTAACTGGGAGTTTAAAGTAGAGTCAAAGAAGTGAAAAATTACAAAGGATTGGTCCGTATAAATAATTAGTCCAGACATGTCTGTTGGCTGACAGTCATTGAAGTCAGATTCTATGCTCCCATTGAGGCTGGGAGACAGCCTCCTGACAACTGCATTTTAAAGGAATGGCTTTCAGGTCCTTGAGAAAGATATTCCTGAATTTTAGGAGATATATACACATCTCAAAGGAACAGAGAAATGACTCACAGCTGTAAGGCTTTTGTAGTTCCTGTTTTTGGGGCCTTGAGCTACCAGGAAAGAAATATGACTCTCCTGATGCCATCGCGCCAAAGAGGACATAAGTAGACATCCAGCCAACAGTGTCCAAACTTCAGCCCCTCCAGATAGTCCAGGCATCAGACAGGTGAGTGAAGAAGCCATCTTGGAAGTGGTTCCTCCTCAGTTGTTTCAAGCTGTCTCAGCTGTGTCCACAGACATCGCAGACCAGAGAGGTGCCATCTTCAAATCTCTAACCCATAGAATCCATGAACAAATAAGATGATTACTGTTTTACACCATGGAGTTTGGGGATGGTTTGTAACACAGCAATAGGTAACTGTAACAATTGGGTGATTTTATCAACATATTTCAACAGGAAATATTATTGAGCATCTGTGATGTGCTGGGTATATGCTAGGGGCTAGGCAGGCACACTATAATGAGCACGAGTCAGTGATAAACAAATCTGGACATTACTTAAAGTGGGAAGGACAGAATTTTTTTTAATTTTTAATTTTACTTTTTACTTTTACAGAGTTTTGTTGTTTACAGATATGGATGATCCCAGATTAGTCATATGTATATCCCCCCCATCCCACCCCTCCAGGCCGTCACACAGCACCCCTGCAGGATCCCCATTTCTCACAGCACAATGACAATAGCTATTTTTTTCACTTATGATAGTATAGGTTTTCATGCTACTTGAAAGGACAGATTTGTATCAGTAACATACTGTTGCCATAGGGAAGAGGGTCTAGTACGAACTCAATGAACTTTGATTTGCATAGAGGTAACTGGGAGTTTAAAGTAGAGTCAAAGAAGTGAAAAATTACAAAGGATTGGTCCGTATAAATAATTAGTCCAGACATGTCTGTTGGCTGACAGTCATTGAAGTCAGATTCTATGCTCCCATTGAGGCTGGGAGACAGCCTCCTGACAACTGCATTTTAAAGGAATGGCTTTCAGGTCCTTGAGAAAGATATTCCTGAATTTTAGGAGATATATACACATCTCAAAGGAACAGAGAAATGACTCACAGCTGTAAGGCTTTTGTAGTAAATCCTGTAAGAAAGGGTGGTCTGGGGCCCCTGGTTATGTGTTGGACAGTGAGTGTGCATGTGCTAAGTCACTCAGTCATGTCCAACTCTTTGTAACCCTCTGGGCTGTAGGCCGCCAGGCTCCTCTGTCCATGGGATTCTCCAGGCAAGAATACTGGAGTGGGTTGATATGCCATCTTCCAGGGGATCTTTCCAAGTCAGGAATTGAACCCATGTCTCTTATGTCTCCTGTTCTGGCAGGCGGGTTCTTTACCACTACCGCCACCTGGGAAGCCCAAATGTTGGACAGAACAAACAGCAAATTCTTTGGGTAGCCTTGAGCTTTCTCGTGCAGACATAGTCTTTTTTTTTTTTTTTTTTGGCCTGAACCACATGGCATGCAGGATCTTAGTTCCCCTAATAGGGATCAAACCTGCTCCCTCTGCAGTGAAAACCCAGAGTCTTAACCACTGGACTGCCAGGGACGTCCCAGGGTCATAGCCTTTGAAACTATGTTAGTGTTTACGACTTTTTAATGTGAGGGGAGGTGGGTAGATGAAATTATTTGTGTTGAGAGTCTGTAGTTTTTACAGCTCAAGGTTGAGCCCTAGTCAAGAAGAGGGCTCAGAGGAACCAGTCTCTTTGGTTGAGGAGAGAATCTTTGTCACAAGACAGAGACTCTTGACATCATGGTGCTGAGAGTGTGATGGAATGGATAGATAATAAGAAGATAACTTATTAGAGTTGTGATAAGTATTTTGAAGAAGAATTACAGGGTCCTGAAAGGACTTATAGCAGTAGAACCTGGTTTAGTTTAGGAGTAGGAAGGCTTCTCTGAAAAAGTTATGTTTACATGGATACCTGAATGTTCAAGTGATTATCAGAGATTTGAAATCTTATTTTGGTTAATCTGGAACTCCCTCTGCTGGTGCCCAACTCAAGAAAAGTGATAGTTTTGTATCTCTTGTAGAAAGATAGAGGGTGTAAACTGGGAAGCCAGTCCAAAGCTTTTTATCAAATATTTTCTATTCTCAAAGGGATCACTGCCAAAAAGTTAAGAAGCATAAGTTTGGTCTGATTCTCCCATTTTACAAATGGGGAACCTGAAACAGACTGAGGAGATGGTCTCCAACAAGTTGGTGACTCAGGTAGAGTAGGACCTAACTTGCCATCTGCTTTGGTTTACCACCTCTGGTTACTGGGCTCCATGGAAGATGCGGTTCTTCCATGAGCATCTCCTGCAGGGTTCCAGGACAGGGATGAGGTTTGGGCTGAACCAGATAAAGCAGCTACTACCCAGAACCGCTGCTGGTATCAGACCAATGGGAGGTGACTCCACCCACAATTCAGTCTGTTGGTTGGAAGGGGAAAACCAGGAAAAAGACCACTACCGCCACCTGGGAAGCCCAAATGTTGGACAGAACAAACAGCAAATTCTTTGGGTAGCCTTGAGCTTTCTCGTGCAGACATAGTCTTTTTTTTTTTTTTTTTTGGCCTGAACCACATGGCATGCAGGATCTTAGTTCCCCTAATAGGGATCAAACCTGCTCCCTCTGCAGTGAAAACCCAGAGTCTTAACCACTGGACTGCCAGGGACGTCCCAGGGTCATAGCCTTTGAAACTATGTTAGTGTTTACGACTTTTTAATGTGAGGGGAGGTGGGTAGATGAAATTATTTGTGTTGAGAGTCTGTAGTTTTTACAGCTCAAGGTTGAGCCCTAGTCAAGAAGAGGGCTCAGAGGAACCAGTCTCTTTGGTTGAGGAGAGAATCTTTGTCACAAGACAGAGACTCTTGACATCATGGTGCTGAGAGTGTGATGGAATGGATAGATAATAAGAAGATAACTTATTAGAGTTGTGATAAGTATTTTGAAGAAGAATTACAGGGTCCTGAAAGGACTTATAGCAGTAGAACCTGGTTTAGTTTAGGAGTAGGAAGGCTTCTCTGAAAAAGTTATGTTTACATGGATACCTGAATGTTCAAGTGATTATCAGAGATTTGAAATCTTATTTTGGTTAATCTGGAACTCCCTCTGCTGGTGCCCAACTCAAGAAAAGTGATAGTTTTGTATCTCTTGTAGAAAGATAGAGGGTGTAAACTGGGAAGCCAGTCCAAAGCTTTTTATCAAATATTTTCTATTCTCAAAGGGATCACTGCCAAAAAGTTAAGAAGCATAAGTTTGGTCTGATTCTCCCATTTTACAAATGGGGAACCTGAAACAGACTGAGGAGATGGTCTCCAACAAGTTGGTGACTCAGGTAGAGTAGGACCTAACTTGCCATCTGCTTTGGTTTACCACCTCTGGTTACTGGGCTCCATGGAAGATGCGGTTCTTCCATGAGCATCTCCTGCAGGGTTCCAGGACAGGGATGAGGTTTGGGCTGAACCAGATAAAGCAGCTACTACCCAGAACCGCTGCTGGTATCAGACCAATGGGAGGTGACTCCACCCACAATTCAGTCTGTTGGTTGGAAGGCAGGTGTGATAGGAAAGGCTTGGAGTCATGTCTTTTGGCCAAAGACTTAAGTGTTTGTCCAAACACTTAAAATCGGTAGTCCGATTAGAAAACAGACAAGGATTACAACTTGGCTTAGTTTCCCAGATTGGAACATTTCCCAAAAAAAGAACACTTCTTCTTTGCAGAGAAAATAGTGACTGAGTAAGAAGGTTCAAGTCTCAGGTAGTGGATATAAGCTGTCACTTACTGAGTACATAGATAGATAGATAGATTCTCAGATGGTGCTAGTGGTAAAGAACCCACCTGCCAATGCAGGAACATAAGAGACATGGGTTTGATACCTGGGTTGGGAAGATCCCGTGGAGGAGAAAATGGCTACTCACCCAGCATTTTTGCCTGGAGAATCCCATGGACAGAGGAGCCTGGAGGACTACAGTTCATAGGGTAGCAGAGCTGGATACAACAGAAGGGACTAGGCAGGCAGGCATATATATAATAAAACCTAGTAGTTTATATTTATATGCAGATAATAAAGTATATGCATATATATAAACTGCTACACTATATATAAATAAACTACTAGAATTTATATATCTATGTATCTGCAGATATGTGTGCTTAGTCACTTCAGTCTTGTCCAACTCTTTGCGACCCTATGGACTGTAGGCCACCAGACTCCTCTGCCCATGGAATTCTCTGGGCAAGAATACTGGAGTGGGTTGCCATGCCCTCCTCCAGGGGTCTTCCCAACTCAGGGATCGAATCCACATCTCCTGCATCGTATAGGGATTCTTTACCACTGAGTCACTGTGTGTATACACACACACACATGCACATACATACACATATATACACATACATATATGTATTTCACTGTTAAGGCTAATCAAAGTGGAGCATGCCAAGGCTCTTGGTCCCTCCTACTAAATTTGCTCATGCTCCCAGGGGAACATGAGTGCCAGTGACTTGTCTGTGTCAGGCTCGTGATGCTTTAAGGAAAAATGATATATATATATAGACTTTGATTTTTCATTTATTATCTCACTTTACCCCCTGACAACCTTGTAAGGTAGGCAGAAGAGGAATCGTGGGTTCAGAGAAGTGAAGTGGTTTATCCAGGGTCACATGACATACAAGTGGCAGAACAAGGATCTGAGTCCAGGTCTCAAGGACCTAGTTCAGGATTTCCCACCACACACCTCAGTGGCAGGCTGCACAGGCAGCTTAGCCTTGTGGGCAGATGCACAACCTTGGAGCCCACTTGCCAGAGCTCAAGTCCCAGCTCTATCACAGATGGCTGTGAGGCTTTTTAGAAGAGTTACTTAATCTTTTTCCACTCAAAGTGCTCATCTATTAAATGCTGGTGGTAATCATAGTACCTGAGTAAGGTTTTGGGAGGGATTAAGTCATATAGTCCAGACAGATAGACTCGTTGGACACAAAGCAGGGTGGAAAGAGCTCCTGCAGGAACAAACAGAAGATGTCAACTGCTTTGCCACTGCAAGTGTGGTCTTTACCCTGGCAGCCTTGGCACCACCTACAACAGTGTGGTAATAGAGGTAAAGTCACAAGAGTTACTCCACTTACCCAGGGTAAGCACTATGTAAATGTTACTAATGATGATACGTTGGCATCCATAGAGGGCATATTGAGCTGGGACTTTAATTCTTCTCGTACCTTTTCCCAAATTTAGCAGCTTCTCCTCTCCTTGAGATTCTTGTTAGTCTGAGGAGCTCATTTGTTCTTTGATTACACCATCTTATTTGCTGCAACAGATAGATTTCTGTGGAAGGCACTTTGATTTGTCATATTAGTTCCTGTCATAGAGGGTCATTACATTCCTTTAGAGCCTAGTAAGATATAGGGTAATGGTATGTCAAACATTAGTGGGGAAAAGATGGCTCATACAATCAGTGATTGGGGCAGTTAGATAAATATTTGGAAAAATAAAGTTAAATGAAAACCTCACACCTTACACCAAAACAAATTCCAAATGATCTAAAAATGTTTAAGTAAAAAAAGTAAAAAAAAGCAAAATAATCCAATGATGAAAGTATTGGATGAAAAAACTCAGACACCATTATGGAAAAGATTTATAAACTTGGCTATATAGAAAACTGTAAAATTCTGTGAAGTCCAAAATAATATAAACTGAAGACAAAGGACAAACAGAAAGACATATTTGCAGATGACATTAACCCAGTATTAAATTAACAGTGAAATAAAAAGGAAAAACAGAAATGAAAATGACCAAAGGATGTGAAGAGACAGTTCCCACAAAAGATATCTAAAATGGTCTATAAATGTATCAGAATATGTTCAACTTTTCTACTAAAAAGCTTGCAAAGTAAACTTACGCCAGAATATTTTTCACCTATTAGACTGCAAAAGATGAAAAAGGTTATTAATTCCATTGTTGTCCAGGATGTGAATAAACAGGCACTCTTGTCCAGTTGGTAGGAATGCAAACTGGCATAACCTTCTGGAAACCAATAAGGCAACATTTATTTGAAATGTTAATGTTCATATCCTGTTGATTCTGCAGTTTCACATCTAGCAATTTATTCAACATAAATAGATTCATGAGTGCTCAAGAGATAAGCTTACAGGAAGCTTACTGCAGTATTGTATATAAAAACAAAAAGTTGGAAACAACCCAAATACCCATTAATAGGAGATGATAAAATAAAGAACTGCACATCCATTCACAGTGTCATTAACAAAAATGACATTAATAGTAGGTGTTTAACATATAAATGTGCTTAAGATGCATTGTTAAGTCAAGGAAAGCAAGTTGTAGAGCTGAACGGATAATATGATCCTATTTGGGTAAAATATGTTAATATGAGCAAAGGACTCACTATAGAAATACTCACCAAACTATTTTTTTTGTTAGTCTGAGGAGCTCATTTGTTCTTTGATTACACCATCTTATTTGCTGCAACAGATAGATTTCTGTGGAAGGCACTTTGATTTGTCATATTAGTTCCTGTCATAGAGGGTCATTACATTCCTTTAGAGCCTAGTAAGATATAGGGTAATGGTATGTCAAACATTAGTGGGGAAAAGATGGCTCATACAATCAGTGATTGGGGCAGTTAGATAAATATTTGGAAAAATAAAGTTAAATGAAAACCTCACACCTTACACCAAAACAAATTCCAAATGATCTAAAAATGTTTAAGTAAAAAAAGTAAAAAAAAGCAAAATAATCCAATGATGAAAGTATTGGATGAAAAAACTCAGACACCATTATGGAAAAGATTTATAAACTTGGCTATATAGAAAACTGTAAAATTCTGTGAAGTCCAAAATAATATAAACTGAAGACAAAGGACAAACAGAAAGACATATTTGCAGATGACATTAACCCAGTATTAAATTAACAGTGAAATAAAAAGGAAAAACAGAAATGAAAATGACCAAAGGATGTGAAGAGACAGTTCCCACAAAAGATATCTAAAATGGTCTATAAATGTATCAGAATATGTTCAACTTTTCTACTAAAAAGCTTGCAAAGTAAACTTACGCCAGAATATTTTTCACCTATTAGACTGCAAAAGATGAAAAAGGTTATTAATTCCATTGTTGTCCAGGATGTGAATAAACAGGCACTCTTGTCCAGTTGGTAGGAATGCAAACTGGCATAACCTTCTGGAAACCAATAAGGCAACATTTATTTGAAATGTTAATGTTCATATCCTGTTGATTCTGCAGTTTCACATCTAGCAATTTATTCAACATAAATAGATTCATGAGTGCTCAAGAGATAAGCTTACAGGAAGCTTACTGCAGTATTGTATATAAAAACAAAAAGTTGGAAACAACCCAAATACCCATTAATAGGAGATGATAAAATAAAGAACTGCACATCCATTCACAGTGTCATTAACAAAAATGACATTAATAGTAGGTGTTTAACATATAAATGTGCTTAAGATGCATTGTTAAGTCAAGGAAAGCAAGTTGTAGAGCTGAACGGATAATATGATCCTATTTGGGTAAAATATGTTAATATGAGCAAAGGACTCACTATAGAAATACTCACCAAACTATTTTTTTTTTAATATTTATTATTTATTTATGGGGGGAGGCGGGTTGGGGAGGGAGGCGGGCGGGCCACTTCTATTGGTCTTTCATTTCTCTGTTTTCATCCGTCTTTGTTCTTTGGCTCCTGTGGGCCTCCCATCGTGGTGGCGTCTGTTGTCGAAGAGTGCCGGCTCTGGGTGCATGCGCTCCAGAGCTCCGGCTCGGTAATTGGACACATCGGTCCAGCCGCTCCGCAGCACGTGGGATCTTCCCAGGCCAGGGATCGTACTGGCGCCCCTTGCACTGCAAGGCGGTGTCCTTACCCACTGGACCACCAGGGAAACCCTTCACCAAACTATTAATCATGTTATATTTTATTTCTGATCAGTGAGATTCTTTGGCCCTTTCATTTTCATTCATTATCTTTTCAACCAGTATTTATTGATCACCTACTAGCTGGCAGGCAATGTACTAGATTTCAGGGGATATGATGGTAAATATTTAAAGCCATGGAGCTAAAAAAGCCAACATTCTATATTTCCACAACACTGGAATTCTTACAGCAAATATATCACCTTATTAAGAAAAAAGATATTTTTAGGTAAATCAGGGCTTCCCTGGTGACTCAGGTGGTAAAGAATCTGCCTGCAACATAGGAGCCCTGGGTTCCCTCCCTGAGTTGGGAAGATCTTCTGGAGAAAGGAAAGGCTACTCACTCCAGTATTCTTGCCTGGAGAATTCCATGGCTGTTCCTTAGGTCACAGAGAGTCAGATATTCTTTAGAGATTATTCTACTTCCAAACCCTTCCTACCTCCTTTCTAATCCATTGTACCCGTCCCTGGACCCTCTTTCCCTATGCTCTCTCTCCAACCTGTTTCCTCTCTTTTCCTACAACCACCCAGATCACACCCAGCCTTTCTGCCCTTTTAATCCCACGAAGCATTCAGAGACCCCAAACTCTGACACTTTCCTCTGAATTGATGCATTAAGGACTCAGCATTGTTAAGTCAAGGAAAGCAAGTTGTAGAGCTGAACGGATAATATGATCCTATTTGGGTAAAATATGTTAATATGAGCAAAGGACTCACTATAGAAATACTCACCAAACTATTTTTTTTTTAATATTTATTATTTATTTATGGGGGGAGGCGGGTTGGGGAGGGAGGGGAATGGGCGGGCCACTTCTATTGGTCTTTCATTTCTCTATTTTCATCCGTCTTTGTTCTTTGGCTCCTGCGGGCCTCCCATCGCGGTGGCGTCTGTTGTCGCAGAGCGCCGGCTCTGGGCGCATGCGCTCCAGAGCTCCGGCTAGGTAATTGGACACATCGGTCCAGCCGCTCCGCAGCACGTGGGATCTTCCCAGGCCAGGGATCGTACTGGCGCCCCTTGCACTGCAAGGCGGTGTCCTTACCCACTGGACCACCAGGGAAACCCTTCACCAAACTATTAATCATGTTATATTTTATTTCTGATCAGTGAGATTCTTTGGCCCTTTCATTTTCATTCATTATCTTTTCAACCAGTATTTATTGATCACCTACTAGCTGGCAGGCAATGTACTAGATTTCAGGGGATATGATGGTAAATATTTAAAGCCATGGAGCTAAAAAAGCCAACATTCTATATTTCCACAACACTGGAATTCTTACAGCAAATATATCACCTTATTAAGAAAAAAGATATTTTTAGGTAAATCAGGGCTTCCCTGGTGACTCAGGTGGTAAAGAATCTGCCTGCAACATAGGAGCCCTGGGTTCCCTCCCTGAGTTGGGAAGATCTTCTGGAGAAAGGAAAGGCTACTCACTCCAGTATTCTTGCCTGGAGAATTCCATGGCTGTTCCTTAGGTCACAGAGAGTCAGATATTCTTTAGAGATTATTCTACTTCCAAACCCTTCCTACCTCCTTTCTAATCCATTGTACCCGTCCCTGGACCCTCTTTCCCTATGCTCTCTCTCTCCAACCTGTTTCCTCTCTTTTCCTACAACCACCCAGATCACACCCAGCCTTTCTGCCCAACTTGTGGTTAAGCTCTCCCACGAAGCATTCAGAGACCCCCAAACTCTGACACTTTCCTCTGAATTGATGACGAAAGCTTACAGTCTGCCCCGTTCCACAATCATGTTGAATTCTCTGGGGACCATCTAACAAGCATAATGTCTGGCACATAGGAAGCACTCAGTTGACGCTGGTTGAACAGGGATTGTTGGTGATGGAGGTGCACAGCTCAGATGGCCCTTCAGGAGAACCTGCTTCAGGGAGATCAGCTGACTTGAGAGTCTCTAGCTGTGATCTTCTTACTGAGGCTACACTTCCTCTGGTTTCTCCCTTGAGAGTCTCTAGCTGTGATCTTCTTACTGAGGCTACACTTCCTCTGGTTTCTCCCTTGAGACTCTAGCTGTGATCTTCTTACTGAGGCTACACTTCCTCTGGTTTCTCCCAGTCAGTGACCGAGCATGGTGGGAATACCAGAACCCAGCCACTTCAGTCTGATGCAGGAAGCCTTAGCAGACTCCCTTTGCCTGGGCATTCCCCATCAGCCCAGTCGAGTCATTCCCAGAACCGCGGGGCAGTCTGAAGCTCTTCCTACCCAACCAAGCCTCCTTGCCTCCCATTCTCTTTTCCCAGTGGTCGGATCTGCACCTGGGTCTGAAGGTTCTCCTTCCCCTTTCCTCTTCCTTCCACTTTAATCCTATACAAGTGTTATTCCCAGGATAAAACCATTATGGTATTTGATTCTCAGAGGACCCAAAGCAAAACAGGAATCAGCAAAAAAATACTGGAAGAGAGTTCATAAATGCTAAGATTATAGATACACTTGCAGAAGCGGTTTATGTACAAAGATGTGCTGGATCCATTCTTCAAGACCTTTGTGCACACACATCACCTGGGAATGGTGTTGAAATAGATTCTGGTTCTATAGGTTGGGTGGATCCAAGATGCTGTATTTCTAAGAAGCTCCCAGGAGGCAGTGATGCTGCTGGTCCAAGGACCAGTTGGAGCAGCAAGGGGCTGGAATCTTTCTTTGTGTCCCCTCAGGAGGCAGTCGTATTTCTGCTTTTAACGAGAAGCACTGAGCCGAGCCTTTCTGCCCAACTTGTGGTTAAGCTCTCCCACGAAGCATTCAGAGACCCCCAAACTCTGACACTTTCCTCTGAATTGATGACGAAAGCTTACAGTCTGCCCCGTTCCACAATCATGTTGAATTCTCTGGGGACCATCTAACAAGCATAATGTCTGGCACATAGGAAGCACTCAGTTGACGCTGGTTGAACAGGGATTGTTGGTGATGGAGGTGCACAGCTCAGATGGCCCTTCAGGAGAACCTGCTTCAGGGAGATCAGCTGACTTGAGAGTCTCTAGCTGTGATCTTCTTACTGAGGCTACACTTCCTCTGGTTTCTCCCTTGAGAGTCTCTAGCTGTGATCTTCTTACTGAGGCTACACTTCCTCTGGTTTCTCCCTTGAGACTCTAGCTGTGATCTTCTTACTGAGGCTACACTTCCTCTGGTTTCTCCCAGTCAGTGACCGAGCATGGTGGGAATACCAGAACCCAGCCACTTCAGTCTGATGCAGGAAGCCTTAGCAGACTCCCTTTGCCTGGGCATTCCCCATCAGCCCAGTCGAGTCATTCCCAGAACCGCGGGGCAGTCTGAAGCTCTTCCTACCCAACCAAGCCTCCTTGCCTCCCATTCTCTTTTCCCAGTGGTCGGATCTGCACCTGGGTCTGAAGGTTCTCCTTCCCCTTTCCTCTTCCTTCCACTTTAATCCTATACAAGTGTTATTCCCAGGATAAAACCATTATGGTATTTGATTCTCAGAGGACCCAAAGCAAAACAGGAATCAGCAAAAAAATACTGGAAGAGAGTTCATAAATGCTAAGATTATAGATACACTTGCAGAAGCGGTTTATGTACAAAGATGTGCTGGATCCATTCTTCAAGACCTTTGTGCACACACATCACCTGGGAATGGTGTTGAAATAGATTCTGGTTCTATAGGTTGGGTGGATCCAAGATGCTGTATTTCTAAGAAGCTCCCAGGAGGCAGTGATGCTGCTGGTCCAAGGACCAGTTGGAGCAGCAAGGGGCTGGAATCTTTCTTTGTGTCCCCTCAGTCTCTCCTCCCTGGGAGACTGACTGTGAGAACCACATCAGTAGGTTCTGAACCTCTGGCTAATAGGTTGGGTCAACGAGAAGCACTGGCAAGAGGCCAGAGGGCAGGAGGAGGATGAGGTCAGAGGTCTTTATTCCTCTGGGGGCTGCTTCTACCGGGTTGCCATAGGCTGGCTGCATCCCTCTGTTAAAGACCACCACTCCCATCAGGTATATTTCTCCAGTTTTCTCTCTTGCAGAACTGCAGTAACTGCTTTCTTCCTCCCCCCTTCAGGCCTGGAGTGGTAATGGCTCCCTACTGTTACCAGTCTCGGGAGTATTGTATCATCCCTTGTGGCTCTTAGTAAACCCTGCCCATATACCTGGAATTAGTCCTTTCATAAACGGTCCTCATTTCCCCAGCCAAATGTGCCATCTGTCACCTCTGGGACCCTGACTGCTACAGGTGTTATTCAATGCAGATTTTTTAATGATGGCAGAACACTGGAAACAACCTAATTGTGTGTCGTTAAAAAATAGTTAAATAGGGCTTCCCTGGTGGTCCAGTGGGTAAGGACACCACCTTGCAGTCCAAGGGGTGCCGGTTGGATCCCTGGCCTGGGAAGATCCCACGTGCCGCAGATGTGTCCAACTACTGAGCCAGAGCTCTGGAGCACATGCGCCCAGAGCCGGTGCTCTGCAGAGAGACAGGCCACTGCGATGGGAGGCCCACACAGGCCGAAGAACAGGGACGGATGAAAATAAATAAATGAAAGACCAATAGAAGTGGCCAAAAAAAAAAAAAAACACAAAAGGATGCGGTAGGTCTATATTCACCTACTGGGAAAGATGTCTAAGCCATTTGTTCAATGAAAAAAGGGTTGGAGGATGTTCAGAATAGTATGCATAGTAGAATACCCAGTAGAAAAAGTCTTCTTCCTGTTTGCTTTAACAAGAAATCCTGGGCTGAAGGAACTGGAATGGTCTTGGACATATACTATAATCACTGAACCACTCAGACTGAGAGTGGGGGAAGGAGGCTCCCAAAAGACCTGGGAATGGTTGTTGAAATTAGTACAAAGATGTGCTGGATCCATTCTTCAAGACCTTTGTGCACACACATCACCTGGTTGTTGAAATAGATTCTGGTTCTATAGGTTGGGAGGATCCAAGATGCTGTATTTCTAAGAAGCTCCCAGGAGGCAGTGATGCTGCTGGTCCAAGGACCAGTTGGAGCAGCAAGGGGCTGGAATCTTTCTTTGTGTCCCCTCAGTCTCTCCTCCTGGGAGACTGACTGTGAGAACCACATCAGTAGGTTCTGAACCTCTGGCTAATAGGTTGGGTCAACGAGAAGCACTGGCAAGAGGCCAGAGGGCAGGAGGAGGATGAGGTCAGAGGTCTTTATTCCTCTGGGGGCTGCTTCTACCGGGTTGCCATAGGCTGGCTGCATCCCTCTGTTAAAGACCACCACTCCCATCAGGTATATTTCTCCAGTTTTCTCTCTTGCAGAACTGCAGTAACTGCTTTCTTCCTCCCCCCTTCAGGCCTGGAGTGGTAATGGCTCCCTACTGTTACCAGTCTCGGGAGTATTGTATCATCCCTTGTGGCTCTTAGTAAACCCTGCCCATATACCTGGAATTAGTCCTTTCATAAACGGTCCTCATTTCCCCAGCCAAATGTGCCATCTGTCACCTCTGGGACCCTGACTGCTACAGGTGTTATTCAATGCAGATTTTTTAATGATGGCAGAACACTGGAAACAACCTAATTGTGTGTCGTTAAAAAATAGTTAAATAGGGCTTCCCTGGTGGTCCAGTGGGTAAGGACACCACCTTGCAGTCCAAGGGGTGCCGGTTGGATCCCTGGCCTGGGAAGATCCCACGTGCCGCAGATGTGTCCAACTACTGAGCCAGAGCTCTGGAGCACATGCGCCCAGAGCCGGTGCTCTGCAGAGAGACAGGCCACTGCGATGGGAGGCCCATACAGGCCGAAGAACAGGGACGGATGAAAATAAATAAATGAAAGACCAATAGAAGTGGCCAAAAAAAAAAAAAAACACAAAAGGATGCGGTAGGTCTATATTCACCTACTGGGAAAGATGTCTAAGCCATTTGTTCAATGAAAAAAGGGTTGGAGGATGTTCAGAATAGTATGCATAGTAGAATACCCAGTAGAAAAAGTCTTCTTCCTGTTTGCTTTAACAAGAAATCCTGGGCTGAAGGAACTGGAATGGTCTTGGACATATACTATAATCACTGAACCACTCAGACTGAGAGTGGGGGAAGGAGGCTCCCCAAAAGACAGAGGGTATCTCTTCCCCGAGTAGGACAGGCAGGACAGGCGTCAGCAACAGAGATCTACCCTAAAGGGAATATTTGTAGTAGACATTGTTATCCTTCTTGGCTGCCCAGCATGGGAACCCCTTCCTATCCTGGAAAATCCCCTACCTTCTAGAGCAATCACAGTGGAGCCTACCTCCCATCATGCATGCTGAAAATACCAGAAATGCACTTTCCCAGCTCCCTTTCTGCCAAGCAAACCAAACGACCTGGCCAGGCCACTCCGATGCTCGCATCTCTGGCTTGGGCTCTGAAGTTGGTGACACCAGAAAGGGCCTGTGTGGGCTTCATCCTGCTGTAGGGTACAGCCTGGCATGACTGGGGACACTGTTCTTGGTTGTGCGGCCTCTGGGGCTGGTTCTCCGGCTCTTGTGGGATCCGTGAGCTCTGAACAAAACCTCGTACTAAGTCTCCTTTCTTCTCAAATTATCCAGAGGGTTAATTTCTGCTGCTTACAATCAAAAAGCTTGATTAATGCCTATACAAAGGTGTGCATGTTTGAATAAGTATGAAATATTTTTGTAAAGATAAGATAAATGTGAATATTGGTTACCTATGGGAAGCAGAACTGGGAAAGTAGCTTTTGCTTTCACTTTATGCCCTTTTGCCCTGTTGAAATTTTCTTTTCTTCTTCTTAATTTTTTTTTTTTTTACCATGTATCTCAGTCTTACAATGAAACAACTCATTACTAAAATATAAGGAATTAAAAATAAATAAATAAATAAAATATAAGGAAAGAGACCTTAATAAATAGAATAACACAAGGAAGCAGTTTCTCAAGATTTTCAATGAATCAAATCTTCATTAGACATTGAAAAGGAAGTTGTCCTTGCCTCACTGTAGTGAACGAGGCCAAATCTGGAAATGAGTGACAGTGTAGAGTCACGTTGTTTTATTGTGCTTTCCCTTATCGCACTTCCCAGACGTGGCATCTTTTTTAGAGAGAAGGTTTGTGGCAAGCTGGCATGGAACAAGTCTATCAGCACCGTTTTTCCACCAGCATTTGCCCATTTTGCGTCACTGTCACATTTTGCCAAGTCTTATAGTTTAATTTTTGCCGAGTAGGACAGGCAGGACAGGCGTCAGCAACAGAGATCTACCCTAAAGGGAATATTTGTAGTAGACATTGTTATCCTTCTTGGCTGCCCAGCATGGGAACCCCTTCCTATCCTGGAAAATCCCCTACCTTCTAGAGCAATCACAGTGGAGCCTACCTCCCATCATGCATGCTGAAAATACCAGAAATGCACTTTCCCAGCTCCCTTTCTGCCAAGCAAACCAAACGACCTGGCCAGGCCACTCCGATGCTCGCATCTCTGGCTTGGGCTCTGAAGTTGGTGACACCAGAAAGGGCCTGTGTGGGCTTCATCCTGCTGTAGGGTACAGCCTGGCATGACTGGGGACACTGTTCTTGGTTGTGCGGCCTCTGGGGCTGGTTCTCCGGCTCTTGTGGGATCCGTGAGCTCTGAACAAAACCTCGTACTAAGTCTCCTTTCTTCTCAAATTATCCAGAGGGTTAATTTCTGCTGCTTACAATCAAAAAGCTTGATTAATGCCTATACAAAGGTGTGCATGTTTGAATAAGTATGAAATATTTTTGTAAAGATAAGATAAATGTGAATATTGGTTACCTATGGGAAGCAGAACTGGGAAAGTAGCTTTTGCTTTCACTTTATGCCCTTTTGCCCTGTTGAAATTTTCTTTTCTTCTTCTTAATTTTTTTTTTTTAACATGTAACTCAGTCTAACAATGAAACAACTCATTACTAAAATATAAGGAATTAAAAATAAATAAATAAATAAAATATAAGGAAAGAGACCTTAATAAATAGAATAACACAAGGAAGCAGTTTCTCAAGATTTTCAATGAATCAAATCTTCATTAGACATTGAAAAGGAAGTTGTCCTTGCCTCACTGTAGTGAACGAGGCCAAATCTGGAAATGAGTGACAGTGTAGAGTCACGTTGTTTTATTGTGCTTTCCCTTATCGCACTTCCCAGACGTGGCATCTTTTTTAGAGAGAAGGTTTGTGGCAAGCTGGCATGGAACAAGTCTATCAGCACCGTTTTTCCACCAGCATTTGCCCATTTTGCGTCACTGTCACATTTTGCCAAGTCTTATAGTCTTTCAAAGTTTTTCATTATGATTTCATCTGTTATGGTGATCTGTAATCAATGATGTTTGATGTTACTACTGCAAAAAGATTATGACTCACCAAGGACTTAGATGGTGGCTAACATTTGGGGCAATAAAGTTTTGTGTGTTTTTAAAAAAATTTTGGTCACTTTTATTGGTCTTTCATTTATTTATTTTCATCCATCTTTGTTCTTTGGCCTCTGTGGGCCTTCCAGTGCAGTGGCCTCTCCTGTAGCTGAGTACTGATTCTGGGTGCATGTGCTCCAGACCGCTGGCTCCTAGTTGGACACACTGGTCCAGCTGCTCCGCGGCACGTGGGATCTTCCCGTGCCAGGGATCAAACCAGCGCCTGTTGCAATGCAAGGTGGACTGTTTACCCACTGGGTCATCAAGGTAGCCCCGCAATAAAGTATTTTTAAATCAAAGTATTTATATTGTGTTATCAAACTATTGCATACTTACTAGAGCACACTACAGTGCACACCTTGATATGCACTGGGAAACCAAAAAGTCAAATAACTCGCCTATGGCCTGGCACTGAACTCACACTATCTCTAAGATATCTCTGTACCATCTCCAACCTGGCCAAAGTGATTAGCTCTGTCCTCACCTGCTCAAACACTTTCCATGACTCTCCATTACTCATAGGATAAATCCCTGGCACCGAAGCACTTTAAATCTGAACGCTGTATACTTTCAAGACTTTCCCTCATCATACTCTTCACCTAGAAGGCTTAATCTTCCAGCCCACCAGCCCAGGCCCGAAGGGCATTACCATCCTCTTGTGATCTGCCAAAGCCAGAACCCTCATCCCTTCCTCATGCCCTCACCAAGCTTTGTTCTGTATTATAATTCTGTATACAAGACGTAGTTCTTTCACAGTAACATACTAAACACCTACTCAGTTGGCTAGCTGTTTGCTCGACTTCGGAGCCACAGTTCACAGACTATGGAAACCAGTTATCCCAGATCAGAATGTCAGCCTCTGCTATCATGATGAATGGGAATACAGTGTAAAGCAATTTGTGAGCAGGGCTGGTCTCATTTGAATCTTTCTCTTTCCCTCTGCCTGGATTGAACTCCCTCCAACTGTCAGCATGACTTGATTGTTCAATTCCTTCAGGTCTCTGTGACAATGTCACATTGTCAGTGACTTCTTCTCTTCCCAAACTACTCTAAAACGACATCCCAGCTTTAGTCCATTTCTTTGGATTCTGTTACATTCTGTTGTCTGTTTTAAAACACATCACCATTTGACATACAAGTTACTTACTTGTTTGTGTACTTTATAACCCTGTCTCTCTCACTGTCAGGTCCAGGACGATAGAGATTTTATTTCACGTTCCTTGCAGTTTCTCCAGCACCCACAACAGTGCCTGGCACATAGCAAGCACTCAATAAATAGTTGTTGAGACTCGAAAGAGAATTGGACCTGGGTCCTAGTCAGGCTCTCCGTGTGGCCTTTAGCAAGACGGCATCTGCACGTGGGATCTTCCCGTGCCAGGGATCAAACCAGCGCCTGTTGCAATGCAAGGTGGACTGTTTACCCACTGGGTCATCAAGGTAGCCCCGCAATAAAGTATTTTTAAATCAAAGTATTTATATTGTGTTATCAAACTATTGCATACTTACTAGAGCACACTACAGTGCACACCTTGATATGCACTGGGAAACCAAAAAGTCAAATAACTCGCCTATGGCCTGGCACTGAACTCACACTATCTCTAAGATATCTCTGTACCATCTCCAACCTGGCCAAAGTGATTAGCTCTGTCCTCACCTGCTCAAACACTTTCCATGACTCTCCATTACTCATAGGATAAATCCCTGGCACCGAAGCACTTTAAATCTGAACGCTGTATACTTTCAAGACTTTCCCTCATCATACTCTTCACCTAGAAGGCTTAATCTTCCAGCCCACCAGCCCAGGCCCGAAGGGCATTACCATCCTCTTGTGATCTGCCAAAGCCAGAACCCTCATCCCTTCCTCATGCCCTCACCAAGCTTTGTTCTGTATTATAATTCTGTATACAAGACGTAGTTCTTTCACAGTAACATACTAAACACCTACTCAGTTGGCTAGCTGTTTGCTCGACTTCGGAGCCACAGTTCACAGACTATGGAAACCAGTTATCCCAGATCAGAATGTCAGCCTCTGCTATCATGATGAATGGGAATACAGTGTAAAGCAATTTGTGAGCAGGGCTGGTCTCATTTGAATCTTTCTCTTTCCCTCTGCCTGGATTGAACTCCCTCCAACTGTCAGCATGACTTGATTGTTCAATTCCTTCAGGTCTCTGTGACAATGTCACATTGTCAGTGACTTCTTCTCTTCCCAAACTACTCTAAAACGACATCCCAGCTTTAGTCCATTTCTTTGGATTCTGTTACATTCTGTTGACTGTTTTAAAAACACATCACCATTTGACATACAAGTTACTTACTTGTTTGTGTACTTTATAACCCTGTCTCTCTCCACTGTCAGGTCCAGGACGATAGAGATTTTATTTCACGTTCCTTGCAGTTTCTCCAGCACCCACAACAGTGCCTGGCACATAGCAAGCACTCAATAAATAGTTGTTGAGACTCGAAAGAGAATTGGACCTGGGTCCTAGTCAGGCTCTCCGTGTGGCCTTTAGCAAGACGGCATCTGCAAGCCTTAGTTACCGGCTCTGTAAATTGGAAGTGATCGTCTGGGCCATTCCCCGTGGCTGACAACACTGCTGTTAAGGGTCAAAGAGTGGGTCTCAAGCTTTAACATGCTTCAAGATCACCTGGAGGGCTTATTAAGATTCAGGCGGCTGGGCTCCAAACTCGGTTTCCCATTCAGCAGGTCTAGGTAGGATGAGAAAACTTGCATTTGTAAAATGTGCCCAGATGGTGCTGCTTCAAGAATCACTGATGAAGAGACATGAAAGTATAGGAGGTGCTTGTAGCCCCATGCGTCCCAGACAAGAACGGCACTGGTGGCCCGGCAAGATTTCGCGGGAGAACAAACTAGCCCCATCTGTTCCTTAACTCAGCCAACGACAGCATTTAGGAGGCGCCGGGTGCTGAGGGTCAGCGGCGCGTACCACAGGCCGGGCCTGTGAGGCTGTGGTCTCCGACCTCGGCCCAGTGCTCGGGAGCTCGCAGTGTGAGCAGGGCTGGAGAGGCCGCTCTGACCTCCGCACGGTGCAGGAAGTCTCCGGAGTTGCCGGGAGGACCCCAAGCGGGCGCTGAAAACTCAAACTCGAACTCGCGAGCTCTGCGGTGGACGCTCCCTGGAGCTTCCCGGAACCCGCGGTCCACCCCCGCCCCGTTCTCCGCCCCCGACGCGGGCGACTGAGGCGCGCTCTCCCCTCCCCGGGGGCGCCGGGCACACAGTAGGCGCGCGCCCCGGCCCTCCGCACTCGGCCTGCACACAGTAGGCGCGCGGGCTGGCGGAAGGGGGCGCCGGCGCTCGGTATCCGGGGGCGGAGCTGGCGCAGCCGGCAGGGCCGACCGACGCGGGTCGCGGGCCGCGATGGGTGAGGGCGCGTTGCCCCCGACCTTCCAGCTGCTGCTGCGCGCCTGTGATCAGGGCGACACGGAGACGGCGCGGCGGCTGCTGGAGCCGGGGGCTGCAGAATCCGCCGAGCGCGGCGCGGAGCCCGAGGCGGGCGCGGAGCCCGCGGGGCCCGAGGCGGCCGGGCCCGGGGCGGCGGCCGGAGCGCCGGTGCCCGTGGACTGCTCGGACGAGGCGGGCAACACGGCTCTGCAGTTCGCTGCGGCCGGAGGCCACGAACCGCTGGTGCGCTTCCTGCTGCGACGCGGCGCCTCGGTCAACAGCCGCAACCACTACGGCTGGAGCGCGCTCATGCAGGCGGCCAGGTGAGGGGTCAGGGGTGCTGGGGCGCCCGGGGTGGTGTCTAGTGACACCCGAGGCATGGGCGGGCTCAGGCGGCCGAACCTGCCCGGCGGAGGTGAAGGACTGTTTCGAGAGAGTTGGAATGGTAAACTTTGAGAAGTGGACGCGCTTTTTAATAAGGTAAAGTAAGAATCCTAGAAAAATTGGCTTTTCAAACACGGGATCTGGAGACAGCAAATAGAATCTTAGAGCCTTAGAACCTTAGTGGTGTTCCTTGCAGCAAAGGTTTCCAAAGAACCTACCTGCCCACCCTAGCTTGGCATTGGAGAGGCAGCGGTGCCCAGATAAAGTCCCCACTGAAGCCGTGCATATGCCACTGGGCAGGCCCGGCAAAGGAACAGGCTTCCCGGGGACAATCTGGGGGAGCTTCTTGGAGAGACGACTCAGTTTCAGGAAATGAGAGGTTTCTGGTAAGGATGAGGTATATATTGTCGAGACCTAAGGATACCTAAGCATTGACTTGGAAGGATGGAGTGGAAGATAGGAATGGAATGATAGGCGCAAAGGTTTGGAAGCCAAAGTGAAATAGGCATTCCTGGGACTGCTAGAACTGATGTTGTGGCATGGAGCCCTTAAGAGTAGCCGAAGGCGAGCCTTCTCTGGAGAGAAAGAGGCAGATGCCTGGTGGCAAGGCTGGGAAAAGTGACAGATTGTTAAGGGCACTGGGGAGTAATGGAACATTCTAGGCAGAGCAAGTGACAGAGTGAGATTTATGTTTGGAAAGATCACTTTCTCTGCGGTATGAGGATGGATTGGAGGAGTGAGCTAGAATCAGAAAAAGTTGGGTTAGGAAGAGATTGCAGCAGTTCAGGAAGAGGTGATGGTGGCCTGAACCAGAGCAGAGACAGCCATAGAGCAAAGAAATGAGTTTGAGATGTACTCGGGAAATAGGGTGAACCACACTTGAAACTCTGGGGGGACTTCCGGGGTGGTCCAGTGGTTAAGACTTCATGCTCCCAATGCCGGAGGCCAGGGTTCAGTCCCCGGTCAGGGAAGCAATTCCCACATGCCACAGCTAAGAGTTCACATGCTACAACTAAAGATCTCGCAGCCAAACATAAATACACACACACACACACACACACATTTTTTTTTTTTTCCTTAAAGAAGAAACTCAGGTATAGTGTAAAATCTCATTCCTGTCAACCATCTACGTAGGTCCCACCCAGTTTCTTGGAGAAGTTTCCCAAGGAAGGAACAGAGGTCATTTGTAATTTTGATGGATATTGCCAAATTGCTCTCCATGCAGGTGTATTAGTTTCCTGCAGCTGCTGTAACAACTTAGTGCAAAGCCAGCAGCAACCACCTCACTCGGACCCTGCTTTATCACATTTTCTGGCTCTTCTGCCTCCCTCTTCTACCGAAAGGCTTCACGGGATCTGGAGAGCAATTCTTAGAGCCTTAGAACCTTAGTGGTGTTCCTTGCAGCAAAGGTTTCCAAAGAACCTACCTGCCCACCCTAGCTTGGCATTGGAGGCAGCGGTGCCCAGATAAAGTCCCCACTGAAGCCGTGCATATGCCACTGGGCAGGCCCGGCAAAGGAACAGGCTTCCCGGGGACAATCTGGGGGAGCTTCTTGGAGAGACGACTCAGTTTCAGGAAATGAGAGGTTTCTGGTAAGGATGAGGTATATATTGTCGAGACCTAAGGATACCTAAGCATTGACTTGGAAGGATGGAGTGGAAGATAGGAATGGAATGATAGGCGCAAAGGTTTGGAAGCCAAAGTGAAATAGGCATTCCTGGGACTGCTAGAACTGATGTTGTGGCATGGAGCCCTTAAGAGTAGCCGAAGGCGAGCCTTCTCTGGAGAGAAAGAGGCAGATGCCTGGTGGCAAGGCTGGGAAAAGTGACAGATTGTTAAGGGCACTGGGGAGTAATGGAACATTCTAGGCAGAGCAAGTGACAGAGTGAGATTTATGTTTGGAAAGATCACTTTCTCTGCGGTATGAGGATGGATTGGAGGAGTGAGCTAGAATCAGAAAAAGTTGGGTTAGGAAGAGATTGCAGCAGTTCAGGAAGAGGTGATGGTGGCCTGAACCAGAGCAGAGACAGCCATAGAGCAAAGAAATGAGTTTGAGATGTACTCGGGAAATAGGGTGAACCACACTTGAAACTCTGGGGGGACTTCCGGGGTGGTCCAGTGGTTAAGACTTCATGCTCCCAATGCCGGAGGCCAGGGTTCAGTCCCCGGTCAGGGAAGCAATTCCCACATGCCACAGCTAAGAGTTCACATGCTACAACTAAAGATCTCGCAGCCAAACATAAATACACACACACACACACACACACATTTTTTTTTTTTTCCTTAAAGAAGAAACTCAGGTATAGTGTAAAATCTCATTCCTGTCAACCATCTACGTAGGTCCCACCCAGTTTCTTGGAGAAGTTTCCCAAGGAAGGAACAGAGGTCATTTGTAATTTTGATGGATATTGCCAAATTGCTCTCCATGCAGGTGTATTAGTTTCCTGCAGCTGCTGTAACAACTTAGTGCAAAGCCAGCAGCAACCACCTCACTCTGACCCCTGCTTCGTCATCACATTTTCTGGCTCTTCTGCCTCCCTCTTCTACTTTTAAAGGACCCATGTAATTCCATTGAGCCTACCTGGATAATCTTCCCGTCAAGGTCAGCTGATTAGCAATCTTAATTCTATCTGCACCCTTCATTTCCCCTTTGCCACGAAACATTACATACTACAGGTTCTGGGGATTAGGATGTGGACATCTTTGGAGAACCCATTTTTCTGCTGACCACAGTAGTGGTACCAGTTTACCCTCCTGGAAGCAGTCTGTATGAATACCTGTTTTTCTGCCCTCTCTCCGACAGAGTAGATTATTAAACTTACGGATTTTTGCATCTGATGAATAGAAAATCTCTTAGTGTGGCTGTAATTTGCATTTGTTAAACTGAGTGAAGTAAAACATCTTTCCATATGTATGAGCCATTCGTTTTTCTCAAAGGCACTGAAATTGCAACATTCTTACCCATAATCTTCTCATTATGACCCGGTTATATTTTATTTCTGAGTTCATTTCCAAGTGTTGCACAGTTGTTCTAGTCTAATTTGTACGGCAGGAAAAATTTTATTCTGCATTATTTGCAGATTTGTCATTTTCAACTGCTGTGTGATATTCCACCCACGGGCAGTACTGTGCTTTGTTTAATCATTCCTGAGCACTTGGGGAATTATTTCAGTCTATAAACACACCTAGGGAGTGCATCCCAGTCGTAACACTCAGGCTGCCCATTCCCATGGGAAATGCAGTATTTTTATGCATTTTTCGGTGTGTTTGGGACCCTTAAGACACCTTGTTTCTTGTGCAGTGCGCTCTAGGGGGCTGCCCATAAAGCCTTTTGGGCTATGGACCTTACTTTTGAGGTTCCCTGTCTCTTTTCGCAGCCCTCTCCACTCTTCCAGGCTTTAAAACTCCAGGAAGTTCTCAGCCAGTACCTGTCTGTACAGGACTGTCCTTCCCCTCAGCCCTCGTCCAGGCCACGTGTTTATAAGTGGCTTCCTCCTCCTCTTCTTACAAGTGTGCCTTCTGCAATCCTCTGCAGAGCTTCCAGATATTTCTGAAATGACTGGTTGTGTGTGCCCTTCAGTGGTTCTGCTTGTTAGAGCCATTTGAGAGGCTTGCATTCTGACCTCTTCCCAGATCCTCTCTTCTTTCCCCTGGTTTCCTAAATTCAGGCCTAGATGATTTCATCCAGTCTTTCTCTTGTGTCTCCCTGCATGTTCTCTCTCTCTCTCTGGTTTTTTTTTTTTGGTTAACATTTATTGAGCATTTATTGTGTGCCAAGAATTTCATCTCGGGCTTCCCTGGTGGTCCAGTGGATAAGGACACCGCCTTGCAGTGCAAGGGGCGCTGGTTCGATCCCTGGCCTGGGAAGATCCCACGTGCCGTGGAGCGGCTGGACTGATGTGTCCAATTACCGAGCCGGAGCTCTGCGACAACAGAGGCCACAGTGATGGGAGGCCCACACGGGCCAAAGAACAAAGATGGATGAAGATGGACAAATGAAAGGCCAATAGAAGTGGCCCGCTTGCTCCCCTCCCTCCCCACCCCACCTCCACCAAAATAAATAAATAAATTTTTAAAAAACTATAAAAAGAATTTCATCTCCACTTTAAGGATGAGAATTTGAGATGACAACATCTGCTCAGGAGCATGTAGCTAGCTAGCCAATTTAAGGAGCCCAACTGCAGAGCCCTCACCATAACCAGGTATTGGAAGCCTCTTTTTCCCCATCTTTTCTCAGTGACTGAAGTTGCCTACTTCCTCCCAGCCAAGCTTCTTCTGGGAAGTGGGCCATGGTATCACCCCTATTCTCTGGTCTCTCAGGCCTGGGCTGGCCTCTGCAGTAGTGCCCACCACCCCATGTTATAGCCGGTCACCTTTGTCAGTGGCACCCACACCTGATCCTTGATTTTTGCTGTTAACCGCATTTGGAAGGATGGTCAGAGGCATTGGATTAATTTCATCGAATGAATTTGTTAGCCTTTATGGGGCAAGAGAAATAGCCTGAACTCTGTTAACTAGTAATTTAACATTTTTAGAGGATTTTCTTTCTTCTCTACAGCTTGATATTGTAAGAAGAGCTGGAATTTGTGATCCAAGTCTTAACTTTGTAACTTGCCAATCGAACGGCTCTGGACTAGTTACGTTCCTCTTTTTTCCTCCATTTCTCTTCCAGGGGCTGTTTTGAGAGTGTTAGCTGTAGCATTGTGATTTACTCTCTATGACACTCTGGTAGAATGTGAGATGGCAAGAATTGACTCTCTACCTTTAGTTGAGCCGAGACGGGGGCTGGAGACTTTAAAATGTATCGTCCTTCAGTTTGTGATACTGACCATCTGGACTCAGATGTCATCTTTGTGCGCAAGCATTCTGTTGTGTCATCTGCATCAGGAGCTCAGTGCTGAGAAACACCAGGTAGGGAGTCTTCCCCATGGTCTATCTGTCCCTTGGATCTGTGCGGCCAAGCATGGCTGTGTGCTGACACATTCCAGTCTTGTGCTCTTCCTCTTTGAAGGTAGCTATGCCTCAGAGATGGTGTTCCCAGTAGCCACCACTTTCAATGACGCGAACATCTCTTTATCGTCCCTGCTCTCTGGGTTCCAGAGCTAGTCATGGGATCAGGACCTTCCAGTGGCCCCGTGTCTGAACTGCGGTTGGGTCTCTTGTGAATGTTTGGGCATCAGAGATGGTGTCATTCGTGATTTTTTTTCCATTCTTAAAGTAACCTTTATTGAGCATTTACTTTGTGTCAAGCTCTGTGCTAAATGCTGCAAAAGAATTAATTCATTCAGTCCACACGAAATCTGAGGAAGTACCACTGCTGTCTTCCCCACTTTACAGGTAAAGAATTGAGGCTCAGAGAAGTTAAGAGACTTGTATAAGGCCACACAGCTAGGCAGAGATAGAGACACAGTCATACCTCAGCAGGTGCTCCAGAACCTGTGCTCCCAGCCATGAGTCCTATAACTCACTTCCTCTTGGTGTTGACCACAGGAAAACCACTCTCCAAGTTTGCTAAACACTAAAGGGACAGGTAGTGTGGTGGTTTTTTGGGCTCTGATTTCACCCCTGGCTTTCTTACTCTTCTCCTGCCTTTGACTTCTCTGCCTTCCAGCGTGGAAGAGGTGGCCTCTTAGCCCAGGGCTGTGAGAGTGGGAGTGTCTGCTAGGTCTTTCCACACAGGTGTTAATTGCTGAAATTAACTGGTAGTTGTAGCAGCTGCTCAGAAACCCCCGCCCTTCCCTATCTTCAGAAATTACCTGTTAGAAATTTGGCATCCCTCGAATTATCTCAGCCTTCATTGAATCATTTTATATTTTCAGCCTAGTTGAATAACCTCTTGGGTCACTCATGAGTTCAGAAAACATTCCAAATGCCAGCATTTCTGCTCAGATTTAGGCCGTTTTCCTCCTCTGTGAGGCTGTTATACCAGAAGAACTGAGGTTTTGGATCTTAGGGTCTAGGTTCAAGTTTTGACTCCATCACTTCCAAATTGAGAGATTCTGGATTATTGCTTTCCATTGCAATCTTCAGTTTCCTCATCTGTGAAATACATATTATCAATTTATCTTAGGACTTAGTAAGATCCAATAGATAAAAAGAGGACAGTATCTTGTTATCTGCTGTTAGGAATTATCCTAGATTTTATCCTCTTTTTCGTTATGCCAACTGTTCACTCACTCATTCATTTGATGAAATTGCCTGAGCTCCACTGGCGGGTACACTGTCTAATGGGAAGACATAATAATACAAGGAGGGCCCAGGTACGTCATTAAAGGTGGGGACAAGATTATGGGCATTCAGGTGAGGGGTACCTGAGCTGATGTGGGAGCACCATCTGGGATTTGAGCTGAATCCTGCAGCAGGATAACGGGTGTGCTTAGTTGACAAGGACAGAGGTTACTCTGATCAGAAAGACAGGATGGCAGAGACGTGGGAGGAGTTAACAGCTCAGTGCAGGTGAGCACGGCCCGGGTACAGCATGGGAGTTGGGAAGAAATGAGGTTGATAACTCAAGTGTGCAGGCCTTTCTGGGCCGTGGAGTGTGGGGCAATGGCCATGACGTGTAGGTCTGGAGAATAGGATTGTGGAGGACCGGCAGGAAGACAGGCTACGGTCGCAGTTTTTGCAATTTTGTCAGATTCTGGCTGCTTTTGCTCTTGGAGAAGGGGCCGGGCCTAGGCCCCCTGTAGCTGGGGAAGCCAGTTCACCAAGCGCTCCCTCCCCTCCGCAGGCGGGGTGACCCGGTGCTGTTAAGGTTCATGGCCCACAAGGTATTTAGTAAGTTCAGAACAGATTTTGCTCTCCCTGGAGAAGGGACAAAAGCTCGGGGGGGCCTATCGGAAAGCCCTGCTAGGCATCCTCGAATTATCTCAGCCTTCATTGAATCATTTTATATTTTCAGCCTAGTTGAATAACCTCTTGGGTCACTCATGAGTTCAGAAAACATTCCAAATGCCAGCATTTCTGCTCAGATTTAGGCCGTTTTCCTCCTCTGTGAGGCTGTTATACCAGAAGAACTGAGGTTTTGGATCTTAGGGTCTAGGTTCAAGTTTTGACTCCATCACTTCCAAATTGAGAGATTCTGGATTATTGCTTTCCATTGCAATCTTCAGTTTCCTCATCTGTGAAATACATATTATCAATTTATCTTAGGACTTAGTAAGATCCAATAGATAAAAAGAGGACAGTATCTTGTTATCTGCTGTTAGGAATTATCCTAGATTTTATCCTCTTTTTCGTTATGCCAACTGTTCACTCACTCATTCATTTGATGAAATTGCCTGAGCTCCACTGGCGGGTACACTGTCTAATGGGAAGACATAATAATACAAGGAGGGCCCAGGTACGTCATTAAAGGTGGGGACAAGATTATGGGCATTCAGGTGAGGGGTACCTGAGCTGATGTGGGAGCACCATCTGGGATTTGAGCTGAATCCTGCAGCAGGATAACGGGTGTGCTTAGTTGACAAGGACAGAGGTTACTCTGATCAGAAAGACAGGATGGCAGAGACGTGGGAGGAGTTAACAGCTCAGTGCAGGTGAGCACGGCCCGGGTACAGCATGGGAGTTGGGAAGAAATGAGGTTGATAACTCAAGTGTGCAGGCCTTTCTGGGCCGTGGAGTGTGGGGCAATGGCCATGACGTGTAGGTCTGGAGAATAGGATTGTGGAGGACCGGCAGGAAGACAGGCTACGGTCGCAGTTTTTGCAATTTTGTCAGATTCTGGCTGCTTTTGCTCTTGGAGAAGGGGCCGGGCCTAGGCCCCCTGTAGCTGGGGAAGCCAGTTCACCAAGCGCTCCCTCCCCTCCGCAGGCGGGGTGACCCGGTGCTGTTAAGGTTCATGGCCCACAAGGTATTTAGTAAGTTCAGAACAGAGTTCAGCCTTGGCTCTGCCTCCACAGGGAGGAGGGAGACCGTGGGTTTAGATGAGGGACAAAACTGCTTCTGGAAAGGAAGGGAGCGCAACAGGCGTTCATCGGAAAAGCTGCCTTGCAAATGCAGGCCTTGCACAGGCATTATGGTCTTTTAAAACCTGCTACCTCTACCCCTCTCTTCTTGTTCTTTCCTTTTAGTCCAAGCCTCCTTCCAGCTCTTGAGTCCAGAAAGAGTGTGCCAACCCCAAATGCTGCAAAACAGAACTCTTCTGCCCCCTGGTGGCAGAAGAAGGAAGAGACTTTGCTGGGTAGAGGCATCTGTTTCCCTCTTCCTGGTATCAGATTGGTGGGTGCTGTGTCTGTCTCCCCAGCAGGGCTATTGCTCAAGCTTCCCTGAGGAAGGTCTGGCCCAGACTGGATTCTCAGTCGCCAGCAGGGAACATTCCAGCCAGCAGGGGGCAGCAGGCCTTTGGGGAGAGGTGCCCCAGCCCGCCTCTGCTGACTACAGCTATACCACACCTCTTGGCATCGAGTCTGTGGACTTCTGCGTGTGTGTTTGGGGCTGGGGAGGGCAGATGTGAGTCAGACATGGGCCCTGCCCTTGGGGAGTGAGAGCACAGGCAGAGAGGCAGCTTACCCAGCTCTGCAGCAAAGTCACATGAACTCTTCGCCGTGCAGGAAGCAGTGAGGTGTGGGACAAAGCAGAAGGGCAGCAGCTTTCAGACAAACCTGATTTCTGACCCTGCGGCTGTCGCTTATCAGCCGGCTGACCTTGGCACGTTGCATGGTGTAAAATGTTTACATGATTGCCATTCTAATAGCTAACACTTATGTCGTGCTTCCTTTGGACAAGCATTGTTCTAGGTGCTTTATATATATTACACATTTATATATGTAGTAACACATTTAATCTTCCGCAGCCCTTATACGAGATACAGTCATATCCCCGTTTTAGAGATGAGGAAATGAAGGAACAAAGAAGCTCAGGTTCTTTCGCCAGGTCATGCAGCTAGTGGGTGGCAGAGCTGGATTTGAACCTGGACAGGGCAGTGCCTCGCTTTGGTGGTGGTGCCTACGCTGGACCAGCTGATGCCTGGCACCAGAGGAAGGCCTTTCATTATAAGCAGCTCTTACAACTTTAATAATGAATGATTCAACAATTAATACTTTAATAATGGGTAATTAAGTAATTACCTGAGCTTTCTCCTCATCTGGGCCCCGTGTCTTGTGTCACTAATTGTCCATCTTCCCAGCAGATTTGGGCATGTGAATGTGGCACACCTCCTGTTGGATCATGGGGCTGACATCAATGCCCAGAACCGGCTGGGGGCCACTGTGCTCACTGTGGCCTCTCGGGGTGGCCACCTGGGCGTGGTAAAGCTGCTCCTGGAAGCTGGCGCCTTTGTGGATCATCACAAACCCTCGGGCGAGAGGGACAGCAGGGACGAGCTGCTGGACATCACGGCCCTGATGGCCGCCATCCAGCACGGACACGAGGCTGTGGCGCGTCTGCTGATGGAGTGGGGTGCAGACCCCAACCACGTGGCCCGGACCGTGGGCTGGAGCCCACTGATGCTGTCAGCACTCATCGGGAGGCTTGGCATGGCTCAGCAGCTGGTGGAGAAGGGGGCCAACCCCGACCACCTCAGCGTACTGGAGAAGACCGCCTTCGAGGTAGCACTTGACTGCAAACACCGGGACCTCGCAGACTACCTGGACCCGCTGACCACCGTCAGACCCAAGACAGGTCAGGCTGCACCACCACTAACCTCCCTCCACCCCCTACAGCGGCTTCACAGAGGACCCTGATTCGTGTTTAAGCAGCAAAAGCCAAGGGTTGCCCAAACAGGAGGGCCTGCAGAAATCACAGTCCAGCCTGCAGGGCAGATGTGGCGTGCAGTTGCCTGTCCCCCCACCCCGCCGAGAGTGACCTGCAGTTCTTGGAAGAGCCCAGGCACCTGCACAACAAGGCCCCTCCTTCCTAGCCGGATGATTCTGATGCAGGGGTTCTGGTATCCTTCCAGAATGGGGGTCATCAGACTTCTGTAAAGGACCAGATAATAAACGTTTTAGGCTTTTGTACAGTCTTTGTATCTGCTAGAGTAGACGCATCCTATGATAGGTCAAGATTTGGGGCCGGAAATCTCTTAATTCTGGGGACAGGGCGGGGTGCCTCGCTTTGGTGGTGGTGCCTACGCTGGACCAGCTGATGCCTGGCACCAGAGGAAGGCCTTTCATTATAAGCAGCTCTTACAACTTTAATAATGAATGATTCAACAATTAATACTTTAATAATGGGTAATTAAGTAATTACCTGAGCTTTCTCCTCATCTGGGCCCCGTGTCTTGTGTCACTAATTGTCCATCTTCCCAGCAGATTTGGGCATGTGAATGTGGCACACCTCCTGTTGGATCATGGGGCTGACATCAATGCCCAGAACCGGCTGGGGGCCACTGTGCTCACTGTGGCCTCTCGGGGTGGCCACCTGGGCGTGGTAAAGCTGCTCCTGGAAGCTGGCGCCTTTGTGGATCATCACAAACCCTCGGGCGAGAGGGACAGCAGGGACGAGCTGCTGGACATCACGGCCCTGATGGCCGCCATCCAGCACGGACACGAGGCTGTGGCGCGTCTGCTGATGGAGTGGGGTGCAGACCCCAACCACGTGGCCCGGACCGTGGGCTGGAGCCCACTGATGCTGTCAGCACTCATCGGGAGGCTTGGCATGGCTCAGCAGCTGGTGGAGAAGGGGGCCAACCCCGACCACCTCAGCGTACTGGAGAAGACCGCCTTCGAGGTAGCACTTGACTGCAAACACCGGGACCTCGCAGACTACCTGGACCCGCTGACCACCGTCAGACCCAAGACAGGTCAGGCTGCACCACCACTAACCTCCCTCCACCCCCTACAGCGGCTTCACAGAGGACCCTGATTCGTGTTTAAGCAGCAAAAGCCAAGGGTTGCCCAAACAGGAGGGCCTGCAGAAATCACAGTCCAGCCTGCAGGGCAGATGTGGCGTGCAGTTGCCTGTCCCCCCACCCCGCCGAGAGTGACCTGCAGTTCTTGGAAGAGCCCAGGCACCTGCACAACAAGGCCCCTCCTTCCTAGCCGGATGATTCTGATGCAGGGGTTCTGGTATCCTTCCAGAATGGGGGTCATCAGACTTCTCTGTAAAGGACCAGATAATAAACGTTTTAGGCTTTTGTACAGTCTGTGTGGTAACCACTCAGTTCTGCTAGAGTAGACGCATCCTATGTGATAGGTCAAGAGTGGGTGGGGCTGTGTGCCAGGAAATCTCTTAATTCTAAAACCAGGTGTAGGGGCAGGTTTGGCAACCCCTGCTCTAGAGCAGTGTGCCTAAACTCAGCTCAATGTCCAGAGACTAATTCACAGAAAATTCAGCCTATTTCTGAGTTGTGTCTTTTCAACGTCTATCAGTGTATCCTTTCTTTTTCCTTTTTTGCCATCTTTCTGGCATTTTAAGAGAGGTCTGTGCAATCCTTAGCAAATATGCCACAGAACATACCATGTTTCAAAGCTTCTGGTTCATGGTGTGCAGCAGAATCATGTAATGTAGAGCCACACAGCCTCAGTACCTTCTGGCTGTGATGGGTCTGACTTCTGTGTCAGGCCTGAGACAGCACGGCCTGTAAGGCCAGGCTGCAGCATGTGAGCATGTAAGCCTGAAAGGTTGAAAACTGGAAGAAAGGGTCTTCAGACAGACTGGCTAAAAAGACTTGAGCATGTTGAAAAGTTTGATACCATCCAAAGAATATACAGTCGTCTTGTCAATCACATGGTAAATCAACTACACTTTAAAAAATTAATTCAGGGACTTCCCTGGTGGTCCAGTGGCTAAGACTCCATGCTACCAGTGCAGGGGGCCTGGGTTCAATCCCTGGTCAGAGAACTAGATCCCACATGCTGCAAGTAAAAGATTCCAAATCCCACAACTAAGAGCCTGTAGAACCAAATAAATAAATAAACCTTAAAAGAAAAAAAAACCAAAAAAGTATCTTTGAGACTTAATGTTATTAAAAAAAAATTCAAATGGCCAGTTTTTTTTTTTTAAATACCCATCAATCAAAAGATGCTGCAAATTTGAGAAATTCACAAACTCGTCAGAAAAACTCTGAAGTAAACATGTAAAACCATGTAACAACAGAGAGATGGCAGAAATGAGGAGAACACGGAAACAGAAAGGAAAAGGAAGTAAAGTTTAGGAACATCTACCTGATTACTGAGAGACCTTTTTCCTTTGTGCAGATGGGCAAAGTGAGGTCCAGAGAGGAGTAGAGGCTGGTCACAGGTCACACACCTGTTTGAAGCTGTGTGACACTCAGCAGGTGCGGGGTTCCATGGGAAGAGCACGGAGACGTGAACCCCAGCTAGCTCCCGCCGTTGTGGGATCTCTGGGATCTGGACATGCTTGGAGCTCTCTCTTTGCCTTCCCGTGTCTCTTGTGTAAAATGGGGTTGACAGCTACCACGTGGTCGTGAGTAGAAAACAAGCTGGCCTCTTGGATAGGAGCCCTCTGGTTGGAATGTGACTGTTCAGCATCGAGTCCCAGGAAGAGCTGTGGTTACCAGGTAGGGCTGCAGTCTCACACAGGGTGTTCTCCTTGACTTCAGGCAACTGCCCTCTCTTAAAGGCTTTAGTTCGTGCATTTGTCTTTGTAGCTGAGATGGGGAAGGGAACTGCCTTCGCCCATACCTGCTGTGCCTCCACGCCTGATGGGTAGCCTCTTACCTTCCCCTCTGGGTCGTTCACACGTATGGCGGCTGAGGGAAATCAGACTCGGGGCGGGGGTTGAGCAACTTTCTGTGCCTGTCACTGTGAGCCCTCCTCACCCACACTGTGGTTGTTCCCTGGGTGGTAGAGGGTTTCCTGGAGTTGCTCTGTTACTAATGCAAGAACTGGAGCCTGTAGTGAGGAAGGGACCAGCCCAGGGTCACTGGCATCAGACAGAGCTCCCCAAGCCTCCTAGGGGTCAGACTAGACGGTTAGTGATTCGTTTGTGCCAGATGGTTGCTTAGCAACCAACACTAGAGCCAGTTGACATACTCTTTTCTGTCAGAGGGTCTTGGCACGAGAAGACTATGACCCGCAGCAAATTAGACTCTTAACACTTAAAGGAATGAGACATATTTTTTAAAATGAAGATTCAGAATCATTTCTTAATAGTATCTCAAAGGCAGAATTAGGCATGTGGTTTCATGGCCCTGTCTATACTTCTCTGTAAGAGCCCTGGAGTTAACTAGTACCCTTTCTGGGATGGGTGCTGGTCACTAGGAAAGATAACAGAAATTGCTCTTTGAGTAGAGCCTAAGCATTTCTGAAGCATGCTCCCGTCTATATTATCCACCCGTGCAATCGTCCCATGTCCCCTTGTTAGAATGTTGTCCCATACCCGTAATAAGGAGACACATCTCTCAGGAAACACGAATATCTGGATACCCTGACTCCAGACTCCTTGTGCTACTCTGCACCTTCTCCCAGCTGCTGGTGGGGGCTCATCTCCACCAGGGCTGTGGCCTGGAGTCACAGGTTTCCTCCTGGGGCTGCTTCGTCCTCTAGTGTTAGTCAAAGGAAGTCCTGCATTTGCGCAGCAGCCAAGGAGACCCTTCTCCGTTGTCTCTTGTGAAAAGGGGTGACTGTGTCGTGAGTAGAAAACAAGCTGGCCTCTTGGATAGGAGCCCTCTGGTTGGAATGTGACTGTTCAGCATCGAGTCCCAGGAAGAGCTGTGGTTACCAGGTAGGGCTGCAGTCTCACACAGGGTGTTCTCCTTGACTTCAGGCAACTGCCCTCTCTTAAAGGCTTTAGTTCGTGCATTTGTCTTTGTAGCTGAGATGGGGAAGGGAACTGCCTTCGCCCATACCTGCTGTGCCTCCACGCCTGATGGGTAGCCTCTTACCTTCCCCTCTGGGTCGTTCACACGTATGGCGGCTGAGGGAAATCAGACTCGGGGCGGGGGTTGAGCAACTTTCTGTGCCTGTCACTGTGAGCCCTCCTCACCCACACTGTGGTTGTTCCCTGGGTGGTAGAGGGTTTCCTGGAGTTGCTCTGTTACTAATGCAAGAACTGGAGCCTGTAGTGAGGAAGGGACCAGCCCAGGGTCACTGGCATCAGACAGAGCTCCCCAAGCCTCCTAGGGGTCAGACTAGACGGTTAGTGATTCGTTTGTGCCAGATGGTTGCTTAGCAACCAACACTAGAGCCAGTTGACATACTCTTTTCTGTCAGAGGGTCTTGGCACGAGAAGACTATGACCCGCAGCAAATTAGACTCTTAACACTTAAAGGAATGAGACATATTTTTTAAAATGAAGATTCAGAATCATTTCTTAATAGTATCTCAAAGGCAGAATTAGGCATGTGGTTTCATGGCCCTGTCTATACTTCTCTGTAAGAGCCCTGGAGTTAACTAGTACCCTTTCTGGGATGGGTGCTGGTCACTAGGAAAGATAACAGAAATTGCTCTTTGAGTAGAGCCTAAGCATTTCTGAAGCATGCTCCCGTCTATATTATCCACCCGTGCAATCGTCCCATGTCCCCTTGTTAGAATGTTGTCCCATACCCGTAATAAGGAGACACATCTCTCAGGAAACACGAATATCTGGATACCCTGACTCCAGACTCCTTGTGCTACTCTGCACCTTCTCCCAGCTGCTGGTGGGGGCTCATCTCCACCAGGGCTGTGGCCTGGAGTCACAGGTTTCCTCCTGGGGCTGCTTCGTCCTCTAGTGTTAGTCAAAGGAAGTCCTGCATTTGCGCAGCAGCCAGGAGACTGGTCATGAGGATGGCCTGTTTCTGACGGCAAGGAGCAGGGTACCCACTAGCTCAAGCTTCGAGGAAGCTGGTGGAGAGCAGATGAGGAAGGGGCTAGCGTTGGGTGGGTTCAGCGAAAGATGCTGTGTGGCGGCTGCATCTGCAGATCTGGGTCGGGGGTGACCTTCAGAATTATTCACATGGCTGCCAATTTGGGAAAGAAAGCAGATTTTAGCATGGGCTCTTCAGGTGGCCACCGCCATGGCCTCCTCTGGGCTTAGCTCGCTCAGTGTCTTAGAGATCCTCTGTTCTGGAAAGTACTTCATGGTTGTATAGTTAGTTTTAAGAATAAGGGAATCATTGTTTCTTTTAAAACTCTTCATAGAAATGCAGCTTTTCTTCCCCCAAGATTATACTTTTCCGTTATATCTGAGAAAGGACATTCCAAAATTTAGAATGCCTAAAAATGACTGCTTTATGAGTTGTGGGATCCAGCAGTGGTCTGTTCGTTCATGTTTTCTTGGCCAAATGACCTCCCACGGTCTGTCTCTGAAGCATTTTCAGACAGTCTGACAATAACCCGTCCAGAAGGGCTGCTGGAGTGAGTCCGTTACCCAGGTCTCTGATGAGATTACTTTTGAGAAGTAAATCATTTTTAAAGCTAGGCTGGGTCATTCCACCCTTGTGACTTTCCTGTTATTGTACATTTTTCCATGGTTAACTTTTCAAATCTTTGTTTACCCAGATGAGGAGAAAAGGCGGCCTGATATTTTCCATGCATTGAAAATGGGTAAGTGCTTTAGAAAACCTTTGGGGGTATTTAAGAGTACAGTGCTGTTTTCTCCCAAACTAATATTGGTAGCCGTTTTCAAGGCCACCCAGAGTATTTGAGAAAGAAACAGGCAGTTTGTTGTTTCTTGACTCTAGTTTCACCCAGGGAGGTTCAGACCCTAGAAGCTGGTAGTTTTGGTGCTTTGCACACAGATTCCAGATGGTTCTCTCAGGCCGCATCTGCCTCCCTTGCTCAACCCTGTGGCTGTGTCCTGGGTTTTGCTTACTTCTAAAATGCCTGGCTGCCCACCTACCCACTCCAGTCTCTTGGTCATGAAGAATTGTTTAGCCTTGTACCACCTCTTGTGAAACAGACCTCTACCTTCAGGAAGCCCACCCCGACCCTCACCTCTCGGGGAGACCTGCATGTGCCCTTTATCATCCCTGTTCTTTAAGGTATCAATAGCACTTCTCTCCTTCTGTAAAGCTATCTGTATGCTTGCTTCCATCCCTTATAGAGTGAAGGATTTGAGAGTGGGGGCTCCCTCTGACTCATCTTTGTCACCCCTGTGAGGCCCAGCCGCTCAGTGCAGAGGCCAGCTCAGCACACTTGTTAGGGAAAACCACTGGGTAAATCATCCTGCGGTGCCAGGCCCAGGGAACACCAGGACTTCTGCTTCTGTTTGCAGGAAACTTCCAGCTGGTCAAAGAGATTGCTGACGAAGACCCCAACCATGTGAACCTGGTTAACGGGGACGGGGCCACCCCCCTGATGCTGGCAGCCGTCAGGGGGCAGCTGCCTCTGGTGCAGCTGCTGGTGGAGAGGCATGCCGACGTGGACAAGCAGGACAGCGTGCACGGCTGGACGGCCCTCATGCAGGCCACCTACCACGGGTCGGTGCCGGCTCCTCTCCCTCGAGGGGAGTCTAAGAGGATGCTCTCAGCTCAGATAGGGTGCCGGATGGGTTGCTGGCCCTGAGATGCTCCAGATAAGCCCCCTCCCTCCCGGTTGTAAAGCTGTGGAGGCACTCAGAAAAAGACTCCGGCCTTGCAGGCTCCATCTATCCTGCATTCCTACCCTTGGTGTCCAGATTTCCCATTGCCTAGGCACAGAATCTCACCTGTGGCTGTGAGAAACCGTGCAGCAGGAAGGTTTTCTACCGAAAGATAAGTTTCTATGGGTCGGTTTCAGTCGAGCAAAGAGCTTGGCTCTTCTGGAGTTTTGTGTTGATGCGTAGCAGACCAGACCGCTGCTGGGCATAAACATCGGCCGTTTGTACCACTGACTTCTTGTCTGATGGTGAGGCTGGGTCTCCCCCTTGTTTTGATCAGGCAGCAGCGTTACCTGGTGTTTCTGAGTTTCTTCTTACCCAGTTCCCCCTCTGCCCTCTTGGACGCTGCTTCCTTGGGACAGACTGACCAAGCGGCAGGGGTCTGCATACAGCCTTGCACCTGCTTCCAAATTAGCCTTGCCCTGCTTCAGGTGATCAGAGCACTCTCCTGGGTCCTCTGAACTTGTTTTTTCTTCTTCATTTGATCTTCAGACTTCCGCATCAAAGACCCTGGCCTGCGGGAGGACTTCAGTCAGGGCCTGATGAGGGGCAGGAGGGGCGGGGCTTGTGTGTGGTCCTGAGAGCCGGTGGTTTGGGGGCAGAGCCCTTGGTTTTCATTTTATTCCTGGAAGGAGCACTCGGGCTTTGATTTCTTTTCTTTTCTTTTCTTTTTTAAGATTTATTTATTTATTTATTTTGGTGGGGGAGGGGTGGGGAGGGAGGGGAGCAGGCGGGCCACTTCTATTGGTCTTTCCTTTAGATATTTTCATCCATCTTTGTTCTTTGGCCCGTGTGGGCCTCCCATCACGGTGGCCTCTGTTGTCGCAGAGCACCGGCTCTGGGTGCATGCGCTGCAGAGCTCCGGCTCGGTAGTTGGACACATTGGTCCAGCCGCTTTGCGGCACGTGGGATCTTCCCAGGCCAGGGATCGAACCGGCGGCCCTTGCACTGCAAGGCAATGTCCTTACCCACTGGACCATCAGGGAAGCCCCGGGCTTTGATTTCTATCACAGCTGCCCGCAGGGTAGGGAGCAAGGGCTGAGAGACGACTTTCCCAGCCCTCTTACACGTGCAGAGATGCTGGTGGAGTTGATGCCACTGCTCTTGTTGCCCAGGAGCAAGGCCTTGCTTTCCGTTCCAGGGGGTCTCACTCTGGCATTCTTTCTTCTACAGGAACAAAGAGATTGTCAAATATCTGCTAAACCAAGGAGCTGATGTCACTCTTCGTGCCAAAAATGGGTACACAGCCTTTGACCTAGTGATGCTACTGAGCGATCCTGGTGGGTTGTTTCAGGAAAATCATTTTAAACCTTCCGGGTACTCTAGTCTGGGAATCGAAATCCTCTCCTGCTGTTAAAACACTTGAGTATTCAAGGCAGAAGCCATCTCAAGCCCTTAGGGCTCCCAACTCAGGCTCAGGCAAATTTTCATTGCTCCCAAGGACGGCGGAGCTGGGACCAGCTAGTCCCTGAGGTCTGTTCCGGCTCCAGCCTTCTGGGAGTCTCCAGGAGGAAAGGCCTTGGCTGTCCGCACATATCCTGGAATGCTCTCTGTGTCTCTCAGACAGAAACTGAGAGACTCAGGAGGAAACCAGCTCCCCCTACCCCGGTGAGGAGAAGAGACAGCAGTGATTCCCTTGGCTTACGGTGCAGGTGGAAGCTCCAGGTCAAAGGAGCCGGAGATGTCACCTTTACTAAGCCCCAGCTGGTGCCTGCTAGCACCTCAGAGCCTCCACCACCATGACAGGCCTTCCTCTGGGACCTGGGCCTTCCAGTTAGCCAGCTCAAGGGACAAGGTCTTTCCACCTGTCATCTCTCTTGTGACCTGTGAGTCTCAGCCCAGAGAGGGAGAAGCTGGGAGGCCCTCCTGACCCACAGACTCTGAGCCCTAAGGCGGATCCTCCGCTTCTGACTCGGGGAGCAGGGATTTGTGCCTCTGTGAATGGAGGGGCAGCAGAGCGAGGGCCCTTCCTCACCGCCAGTCCTGCCTCCCCTCACTCTCCTCTTCCTGTGGGACTCACTCGTTTTATCCTCGCAGGGAGGGTGTGGCCGGGAGTAACTGACCCCAGCTGGGGAGGTGGGGCCCTTCACCCAAGTCCCGCGGTCTCACTCCTTGCGTGTAGTCTCCCAGGGACCCCCAGGCTGCAGCCTTGTCTCTTCCACTGTGGCTCTTCCTTCCCTGCATTCTCCCCCACTGCCTTCCCCCTCACTGCCTTCCCCAATAAAACAGTCTAGCCCTATGGATTATATGTCCTAGTGGGTTTTCAAATGAAGTTTTTGCCTGAGATGTTCAAAGAAACATATGCGTATTAAATTGGACAGTAGAGAGAAAAAAAGAAGGTCAAGAGAAAAGCACATTAATACTTTGTAGTATTTTCTTTCAATCCTGTTTGTTGTTTTTTTAATAGCCTAGTTGGGTTTAATGGAGACTAATTTTACTTCATCTTTTTAAAGCACTGACCATATGTTAGGAATTCCTTCAGATCCTCCAGGCACCTTTATGTGGTGGGTACTAAAGTGTTGCTCAAAGAGTGTGTCTGACTCTTTGTAACCCCATGGACTGTAGCCTGCCAGGCTCCTCTGTCCATGGGATTCTCCAGACAAAAATATTGGAGTGGGTAGCCATTCCCTTCTCCAGGGAATCTTCCCAACCCAGGGATTGAACCCACCATAATCTCGCATCATGGCAGATTTTTTACCGTTTGAGCCACCAGGGAAGCCCTGTGGATGCTAATGTCACTCTTTAATTTACTTGCAATTACACAGCCTGGGAGAAGCAGAGGCAGAATTTGAACCTCAGTAGGGCCTGTACTTTTTTAACACTCCACCCTTCTGCCCTCCTGGCAGGACAGGGTGTCTGGTTTTCATTTCTGGTTAAGTGGGTTGAGTCCTTCTGAAGAGCCAGTGGAGAGGCAGGGGCCCCTGGATCCTGTGGTAACACGGGCCCTGGAGCTGCAGGGCTGAGTTCTCAGGTTAATGGGGGTCGTCTCGGGCCCCCTCCCCGCCATGGCCCCACAGACACATTTGCAGGTAAAACACTGCCTTTTGTGTCCATAGACACGGAACTTGTTCGACTGCTGGCATCTGTCTGCATGCAGGTGAATAAAGACAAAGGCCGGCCCAGCCACCCGCCACCCCTTCCCCACTCGAAGGTCCGACAGCCCTGGAGTGTCCCCGTGCTGCCTGATGACAAAGGCGGACTTAAGGTTTGCCTTTTCCTGTCTTAAAGGGCATCAGAGAGCTAGGCCAGAATAGGTGAAATGGGGAGATGCTTGCCACTTCCTTATTACCCAGAGCTGGTTTAGGACGGGGTAACCAGTAGGGTTAACAGTAGGGGCAGGACTCATACTGTAGGTGAGCAGTGGGGAATGGCAGGCACCAGGGAAAACGGGTGACTGTAACCCAGTTAGTGACAGTAGTGGCTGCTTTGCAGGTTTGTGGGTCCATGTTGCATCTTCCCATCTTTTTCAGGAGAAACTAAAAACCCAGATTTTGATGCAGAGACACAATTTGTAAATTTGGAGAATCTTTAAAATTTTTTTGCATGGTATAGTCCTGAGCTGGCCAGCCTCGAGCCTCGAACACCTCTCCTTCCCGGCCATCCATCTGTGGCTTGTGCTTCTGTGTGGGCAGTTTTTGCTGACTGCACATTCTAGGGTCTCCCTGTGGTCCACAGGCCCCGCAGTCAGCTGCTTCTGGAAACCTCACAACCAAGCTCCAGCTGCTCATTTCTAAACTGCAAGCTGAATGTTTCTCTTTGAATGTCTTATCCTCCCAGCCCTGCTCCGCTTGTTGAACGTCCAAAATATTTTTTCCTTTTTCCCGGTTGGGTTCCAGCCCCTTCTCAAATCTGCAGACTTGGCATCCTTCAGATGCCTGTTGCTCACCCAAGCCCCTGGACCCTTCCTTGCAGTGTTGTTTGCATAGATCTCTTCATCCCTGCCTCCCTGCCTTCTCTGTGGACCAGGGCCTCACCGCCTCCCTGGTGCCAGGCCCGTAACCTCTGCGCTCTCCTGGGGTCGTGTAGATGCCCTGGGGGTGGCACCTGTCCTCTCTGTAGGTGAGAAGCCATCCGCTGCAGGAGCAGATGGCTCAGGTCTTGGTGTGGACACTCCGATAGCTCTCAAACTGTGCCTAGGATCGGGGGAAGGAGGTTATGCAGTAAGAGATGTTAAGGTGTTTGGTGTTGCCTCTGTGTCCATCTGTCTGTCCCTGTTTGACTCTAAGGCTTCCAGCAAGTTGACAGCCCTGGGTCTGTGTCTCAGTCTGTGGAATGAGGAGATTGCTTAGCAGAGGGAGAGCAAATAGGGTTCTCTGCCACCTCTAGCCTGTTGGAAAGGCCCTCTGTGGGCTAGGTCAGGAAGGATTTAGAGAGAACTAAGGGCACTGTGGTCAATGGACGGTGCCTGCATTGGGCCCAGGAGAGGGGAGGCACGTGTGGAGTCTGGTCGCTGGTCCTGGGCTAGGTATTCTGGGAGTGTGACCTCTGCTCTGCATTCCCTTGGCAGTCCTGGTGGAACCGAATGTCCAATCGGTTCCGGAAGCTTAAACTGATGCAGACACTGCCACGTGGGCTGTCCAGCAACCAGCCATTGCCCTTCTGTGATGAGCCAGAGCCAGCGCTGGACTCCACAATGAGGGCAGCACCCCTGGACAAGACCAGCCGCTCTGAGCTCCCCGACGTGGCCCCCATGACCAAAGACAATGGTAAGAAATGGTTGCATGTGCAGTAGAATTTCCAGAACAGCTTGACCCTGAACCTCTTTGTACTCCTCCTCTGCCCTTGGGCTTCTCCTCTGGGCTGATGGTAGAGGTGACGTAATGTTGGGATGTGACAATGGTGCTGAATGGCCAGTCTGCTGAGGACTAAGGGACAGAACTTAGTCTCAGGGACTGACTGCTGCCAGTGTGGTAGAATGGGGAAACTGACAGCGAGAGTCCCAGGTTCCTGTCCTGCGTGCCCTTCTGAGAGACCTTTGGCCAATCACTACCTCTCTCTTGCCTTCAATAGGTGATTTTCTCTTGTGCCAAATGTGATTGGTCTGCCCTCACCAACAATGTTTTGAAGTAGAGTGAGTTACCAGTGTTGGTAGTGAGCTCCCCATGATTGGAGGTATTCAACAGATTGGATGACTTTGCCAGGGCAGTGAAGATTCCCTGGGGTGGCACCTGTCCTCTCTGTGGGTGAGAAGCCATCCGCTGCAGGAGCAGATGGCTCAGGTCTTGGTGTGGACACTAGGATCGGGGGAAGGAGGTTATGCAGTAAGAGATGTTAAGGTGTTTGGTGTTGCCTCTGTGTCCATCTGTCTGTCCCTGTTTGACTCTAAGGCTTCCAGCAAGTTGACAGCCCTGGGTCTGTGTCTCAGTCTGTGGAATGAGGAGATTGCTTAGCAGAGGGAGAGCAAATAGGGTTCTCTGCCACCTCTAGCCTGTTGGAAAGGCCCTCTGTGGGCTAGGTCAGGAAGGATTTAGAGAGAACTAAGGGCACTGTGGTCAATGGACGGTGCCTGCATTGGGCCCAGGAGAGGGGAGGCACGTGTGGAGTCTGGTCGCTGGTCCTGGGCTAGGTATTCTGGGAGTGTGACCTCTGCTCTGCATTCCCTTGGCAGTCCTGGTGGAACCGAATGTCCAATCGGTTCCGGAAGCTTAAACTGATGCAGACACTGCCACGTGGGCTGTCCAGCAACCAGCCATTGCCCTTCTGTGATGAGCCAGAGCCAGCGCTGGACTCCACAATGAGGGCAGCACCCCTGGACAAGACCAGCCGCTCTGAGCTCCCTGACGTGGCCCCCATGACCAAAGACAATGGTAAGAAATGGTTGCATGTGCAGTAGAATTTCCAGAACAGCTTGACCCTGAACCTCTTTGTACTCCTCCTCTGCCCTTGGGCTTCTCCTCTGGGCTGATGGTAGAGGTGACGTAATGTTGGGATGTGACAATGGTGCTGAATGGCCAGTCTGCTGAGGACTAAGGGACAGAACTTAGTCTCAGGGACTGACTGCTGCCAGTGTGGTAGAATGGGGAAACTGACAGCGAGAGTCCCAGGTTCCTGTCCTGCGTGCCCTTCTGAGAGACCTTTGGCCAATCACTACCTCTCTCTTGCCTTCAATAGGTGATTTTCTCTTGTGCCAAATGTGATTGGTCTGCCCTCACCAACAATGTTTTGAAGTAGAGTGAGTTACCAGTGTTGGTAGTGAGCTCCCCATGATTGGAGGTATTCAACAGATTGGATGACTTTGCCAGGGCAGTGAAGATTCCCACACTGACTGGAAAATGGATTAGATCTGTTCTAACAGTCCAACTCTCCACATCCAGACTAGTTCCTTGGATACCACTGTTTGAGACAGGTTATTGAGCTAGACGTACCACTGTCTGACCCAGCATGAAAATGGTTTTTGGAAAAGCTGAAAACACACTCTAAGATACTTTTTAAATGCTTTCCTTCAAATATTGAATATCAATTATTATTAAATATTTAATCACCCAGGAGAGTTGGTTTTCCAGGATGAAGGCTGACCTGGTCACTGGTCCTTGTGCCGTGAACTCGTTATGGTTGTGGGAGGGGGTCATTTCAGGAAACTTCCATTTGTTTCTCAGGTCCTGGGAGCACAAGAGGAGAAAAGGAAGATGTGTTATTGACAACCATGGTGAGTGTGGGGCTTTTCTAAAAGCATTTCAGGTCTCTTCCGATCGTTAGTGGATTGATTCTGTAAGGAGGCATGTGGGCACGTTTGTGTTTGTGGCGGTTACAGATGGGGTCGATACTGAGACGTGTAACAGTGGGTACATCTCTGGCACCGAGGAATCAGAATGGATGCCAGTCCTGAATTGTGGGTAAGTCTGCGCTGGCGCTGAGAAGCCAGAGCTGAGCCCTGGTCGTCTTCTCAGAGAGGTAGCACTGAGGACAGGGGCCTTGTAGGGGTGGGAGTCAATGGTGACGCTGGACTGGATCATTTTGGTTATGGAGAGCCAAAGGAGAGAGGAGTCAGAGAAGAGCGTATGTTTTCACCTTGAGAGAGACCTCGGTTTCCTCAACTATAATCAGAGATGTAGCAGGATTAGGTTCAGCTGTAACAAAATCCCCAAATGACTGGCAAAAAATCTGCTGAGGACTAAGGGACAGAACTTAGTCTCGGGTGTGTGTTTAGTCAGCGAGTCCCAGGTTCCTGTCCTGCGTGCCCTTCTGAGAGACCTTTGGCCAATCACTACCTCTCTCTTGCCTTCAATAGGTGATTTTCTCTTGTGCCAAATGTGATTGGTCTGCCCTCACCAACAATGTTTTGAAGTAGAGTGAGTTACCAGTGTTGGTAGTGAGCTCCCCATGATTGGAGGTATTCAACAGATTGGATGACTTTGCCAGGGCAGTGAAGATTCCCACACTGACTGGAAAATGGATTAGATCTGTTCTAACAGTCCAACTCTCCACATCCAGACTAGTTCCTTGGATACCACTGTTTGAGACAGGTTATTGAGCTAGACGTACCACTGTCTGACCCAGCATGAAAATGGTTTTTGGAAAAGCTGAAAACACACTCTAAGATACTTTTTAAATGCTTTCCTTCAAATATTGAATATCAATTATTATTAAATATTTAATCACCCAGGAGAGTTGGTTTTCCAGGATGAAGGCTGACCTGGTCACTGGTCCTTGTGCCGTGAACTCGTTATGGTTGTGGGAGGGGGTCATTTCAGGAAACTTCCATTTGTTTCTCAGGTCCTGGGAGCACAAGAGGAGAAAAGGAAGATGTGTTATTGACAACCATGGTGAGTGTGGGGCTTTTCTAAAAGCATTTCAGGTCTCTTCCGATCGTTAGTGGATTGATTCTGTAAGGAGGCATGTGGGCACGTTTGTGTTTGTGGCGGTTACAGATGGGGTCGATACTGAGACGTGTAACAGTGGGTACATCTCTGGCACCGAGGAATCAGAATGGATGCCAGTCCTGAATTGTGGGTAAGTCTGCGCTGGCGCTGAGAAGCCAGAGCTGAGCCCTGGTCGTCTTCTCAGAGAGGTAGCACTGAGGACAGGGGCCTTGTAGGGGTGGGAGTCAATGGTGACGCTGGACTGGATCATTTTGGTTATGGAGAGCCAAAGGAGAGAGGAGTCAGAGAAGAGCGTATGTTTTCACCTTGAGAGAGACCTCGGTTTCCTCAACTATAATCAGAGATGTAGCAGGATTAGGTTCAGCTGTAACAAAATCCCCAAATGACTGGCAGAAGTATGATAGGATCATATTTCTCTCAAGGGTGTGACGTTCAAGGCTGACTCGTTGTTCCATAGGGTTAGGGACCAAGATGCCTTTTACCTGTAGGTCTCCCTGGCACAGCTTCTATTACCAAAGTCACCTCTTGGTCCTCGTGGGCTGCCAGAGCTCTATCCATTACTGCCTCGTTCCAGCTGACAGGAAAGATGAAGGGAGAAGAGGTGACCATGGGCCCAGGCCAGGTGTCCTTTAAAGAAGTTTCCTGGAAATTCACACGTCACTTTTTGCTTACATTAAATGGGCCAGAATTTAGTCACATGGCCCATTCACACTGCACGAGATGCTGGGAAATGAAGTCTTTGTTCTGAGTGGGTTGTGAGCCCATCTGTCAGGCGTGTGTGCCAGGGAGAGATGGAGAATAGATGTTGGGTGATAGCTGGCCTTCTTGCGAGGAGATGCTATCCCTCACGGTTGTGCTTTTAAAATATCATCCCCAGGAAGATCTTAACATAGTGCCTGGCCCAGAATGAGCTCTTATGTATCTGCTGTGTGACCTTGGAGGTGTTACCTCACTTCTTTGGGCTTCATTTCTCTTCTCTGAAATGAGAATCTCGTGGTTGGAGTTGGGTTCAATTCCCTCTGGCTCTGAGGCCCTAATCTGGAGGCCAGCCAGGAGAGGGCAGTGTTGGAGAGAAGAAGGGAGCATAGGTGCCCCCGAAAAAGTGAGGTGCCCCTGAAGAAGTAAGCTGCCCCAGGATCTTCAGAGCCCTGACGTGGTCTGCCCGCTCTGCCCTGTTGTGTGATAGGTGTACATTGATGTCTGCACACTGGCTGTGGGACTTCTAACATTTGATAATGTCACTAAATAGCAATGATTACTTTCAGTATGTAGACAGAAATGTTGTTATTGACATTTTGGAAGATGCAGTAAAGTATAAAGAAAAAGGGCTTCCTGGGTGGCTCAGATGGTGAAGAATCTGCCTGTAATGTGGAAGACCCGAGTTCGGTCCCTGGGTCAGGAAGATCCTCTGGAGAAGAACGTGGCAACCCACTCCAGTGTTCTTGCCTAGAGAATTCCATAGACAGTGAAGCCTGGTGGACTACAGTCCACAGGGTCACTAAGAGTTGGACACGACTGAGTGACTCATTTTCACTTTATTCATAAAGAAAAGATTGCCCTTGATCACACACCCAGATATAATCATGATTGACATTTTGTGGCCTCTATCTTTTGAATATTCTCTGGGTTGGGAAGATCCCGCTTCTATTACCAAAGTCACCTCTTGGTCCTCGTGGGCTGCCAGAGCTCTATCCATTACTGCCTCGTTCCAGCTGACAGGAAAGATGAAGGGAGAAGAGGTGACCATGGGCCCAGGCCAGGTGTCCTTTAAAGAAGTTTCCTGGAAATTCACACGTCACTTTTTGCTTACATTAAATGGGCCAGAATTTAGTCACATGGCCCATTCACACTGCACGAGATGCTGGGAAATGAAGTCTTTGTTCTGAGTGGGTTGTGAGCCCATCTGTCAGGCGTGTGTGCCAGGGAGAGATGGAGAATAGATGTTGGGTGATAGCTGGCCTTCTTGCGCGTAGGAGATGCTATCCCTCACGGTTGTGCTTTTAAAATATCATCCCCAGGAAGATCTTAACATAGTGCCTGGCCCAGAATGAGCTCTTATGTATCTGCTGTGTGACCTTGGAGGTGTTACCTCACTTCTTTGGGCTTCATTTCTCTTCTCTGAAATGAGAATCTCGTGGTTGGAGTTGGGTTCAATTCCCTCTGGCTCTGAGGCCCTAATCTGGAGGCCAGCCAGGAGAGGGCAGTGTTGGAGAGAAGAAGGGAGCATAGGTGCCCCCGAAAAAGTGAGGTGCCCCTGAAGAAGTAAGCTGCCCCAGGATCTTCAGAGCCCTGACGTGGTCTGCCCGCTCTGCCCTGTTGTGTGATAGGTGTACATTGATGTCTGCACACTGGCTGTGGGACTTCTAACATTTGATAATGTCACTAAATAGCAATGATTACTTTCAGTATGTAGACAGAAATGTTGTTATTGACATTTTGGAAGATGCAGTAAAGTATAAAGAAAAAGGGCTTCCTGGGTGGCTCAGATGGTGAAGAATCTGCCTGTAATGTGGAAGACCCGAGTTCGGTCCCTGGGTCAGGAAGATCCTCTGGAGAAGAACGTGGCAACCCACTCCAGTGTTCTTGCCTAGAGAATTCCATAGACAGTGAAGCCTGGTGGACTACAGTCCACAGGGTCACTAAGAGTTGGACACGACTGAGTGACTCATTTTCACTTTATTCATAAAGAAAAGATTGCCCTTGATCACACACCCAGATATAATCATGATTGACATTTTGTGGCCTCTATCTTTTGAATATTCTCTGGGTTGGGAAGATCCCCTGGGGAAGGGATTCCATAACTCGTCCATGGGTTCGCGAAGAGCTGGACAGGACTGAGCAACTTGCCTTTGCCTCACTTATATCCCCAACAACCATGCCAGGTCGGGCACTGTTATCTTCCTCCTACCGTGCTGAACCTGCAGTGTGAACGACTTGTCCAGATCATCTTTTCTGTGGTAGAAACACTCTTTGGCTCCATCACATCCAGTTCTATCACTGAACTGTGCCGCATCTCTTTATCCAAGACCTACTGGACTTCAGGGTTCTTAACAACTCTGATGAATTATTCTTATGCAGATGAAGTTGTTGAGGCCCTTGTTCATAGACTCTCAGAAAAGCGGGACAGGGCTTGGGTGGGAACCCAGGAGGCCTGCCTGCCTTCTCTTGTTGCTCGTCTGTCTTACCTCCTAGGGCCCTGTAGGGGGCGCTGGTGTGCCCACCTGCCCGGTGGCAGATGGCGAATGGCCAGGGTGCTCTGCCGAGTGGGCGTTTGCAGTCATCCTCACAGAGATGCCTGCCTGCCCGGCCCTCGAGGCAGGTTTAGCTGTGGGATGCCCTTCCCTGCAAAGCGCCATCTGGCAACAAGTTCCCTGTCTTTTCTTAATTAAAGTTAGCGTGGACTGTGTGAAAGCTCTTCCTTGATGATCTACCCGTCATCATTATGTGGATTTGATACTGACCTCAAATCGCGTTTTCGAAACTTAACATGAAATTGCAGTTAAAAATGTCAGCCGTAGGAAGTGTGGCTGCCGCAGGAAGGAGGTGGTGGATGGGGGATGGGAGCGTCTGCTGGTCTCACAGAGAGCCAACCAGGCCTGCCAGAGCCCTCATCCCCTCCTCCTGGAACCCTGGTCACATCAGCCTCCGTGCAGTTCTGTGCACTGGTCACGCTCCTCTTGTCTCCAGGCCTTTCCACCTTCTGTTCCCTCGGTTTGCAGTGCCCTTTCCGAGCACAGCACACCCAGGACTTCTCGGCTTCCCTGTGGCTCTCTCCCCTGTGCTGGTCTGGTTGCTGTGGACAGACCCAAGAGAAGCTGGGACGTAGAGCAGAGCAGAGCAGACGTGGGTATTGCTCGGTGGCTGGGAGGAGAGCTGAGGACATTACGTGGGTTTCCGGCTTGGGTGGAGGGATATGGGGTGCTGCCATTCTCTTGAGAAGCAAGGGAGACCTGGAGTCTTCCTCCCAGAGCCAAGAGCCCTCCTGGGCCTTGCCTAACGCACAGCCTGTCTTTTTCAGCTTCGGAATGGAGCCCCCTTCACCAGACTCCCAAGCGACAAGCTGAAGGCCGTCATCCCCCCTTTCTTACCCCCTTCCAGCTTTGAGCTGTGGAGCTCGGATCGGTCCCGGACATGTCACAACGGGACGGCAGACCCCATGAAGACCGTGCTGTCCCAGAGAGCGAGCAGGGGCCACCCCTCGAGCGGAGGGAACACGGACACTGTAAGTGGTCTAGCTCATACGCCTTCACGTGTCACTTACCACTCACTGGTGTCGTGGTGGGTTGCAGGCAGAGGGACCACAGATCCCTTCTGATCCAGGGGGGCTATAGCAAAGTGAGTGATAGCTCTTTTGTCTAATGAAACCCTACGGAGGATCTTAATATGTAAGCAGATCAGAGTGAATGAAAGTGGGAGCCTTGCCTCCTTGGAACCCTGGAGCTCCAAGGAACACGGGTTGAAGACCTAATCTCACCTGCCCTTTGCTTTAGGAGATGGGGCAGCGCCTAGAGAAGGGAGGTCAGAGGTTGCTGAAGGTCACCCTGCCAGTTGGAGTGGGGATACTGGGACCAGAAATCAGGGTCTTGTCCTCTAATAAGCTCCACAGTATGAAAAAAAAAAAAATAGAAAAAAAGAAAGAAAAAAAAAGACAACAACAGCAAAAGCTCTGCACTACACACTACATCATTGCACAGATCCGGCATTCAAACACTGGAGGCCACTATGTGTTCTGCTAGAGCTTTCTTGCAACCAGAGTATGACTTCTGTCCCTTTGACTGCAGTGGCTTCTGAGTGGTGGCCATCAATATGTCACTGAGGCACTGAGGTGGTCCCTCTCAATGTGGGAGAGCTGATATCCACACGTGTAGACTGTAGACAGTGGACAGACCCAAGAGAAGCTGGGACGTAGAGCAGAGCAGAGCGGGCGTGGGTATTGCTCGGTGGCTGGGAGGAGAGCTGAGGACATTACGTGGGTTTCCGGCTTGGGTGGAGGGATATGGGGTGCTGCCATTCTCTTGAGAAGCAAGGGAGACCTGGAGTCTTCCTCCCAGAGCCAAGAGCCCTCCTGGGCCTTGCCTAACGCACAGCCTGTCTTTTTCAGCTTCGGAATGGAGCCCCCTTCACCAGACTCCCAAGCGACAAGCTGAAGGCCGTCATCCCCCCTTTCTTACCCCCTTCCAGCTTTGAGCTGTGGAGCTCGGATCGGTCCCGGACATGTCACAACGGGACGGCAGACCCCATGAAGACCGTGCTGTCCCAGAGAGCGAGCAGGGGCCACCCCTCGAGCGGAGGGAACACGGACACTGTAAGTGGTCTAGCTCATACGCCTTCACGTGTCACTTACCACTCACTGGTGTCGTGGTGGGTTGCAGGCAGAGGGACCACAGATCCCTTCTGATCCAGGGGGGCTATAGCAAAGTGAGTGATAGCTCTTTTGTCTAATGAAACCCTACGGAGGATCTTAATATGTAAGCAGATCAGAGTGAATGAAAGTGGGAGCCTTGCCTCCTTGGAACCCTGGAGCTCCAAGGAACACGGGTTGAAGACCTAATCTCACCTGCCCTTTGCTTTAGGAGATGGGGCAGCGCCTAGAGAAGGGAGGTCAGAGGTTGCTGAAGGTCACCCTGCCAGTTGGAGTGGGGATACTGGGACCAGAAATCAGGGTCTTGTCCTCTAATAAGCTCCACAGTATGAAAAAAAAAAAAATAGAAAAAAAGAAAGAAAAAAAAAGACAACAACAGCAAAAGCTCTGCACTACACACTACATCATTGCACAGATCCGGCATTCAAACACTGGAGGCCACTATGTGTTCTGCTAGAGCTTTCTTGCAACCAGAGTATGACTTCTGTCCCTTTGACTGCAGTGGCTTCTGAGTGGTGGCCATCAATATGTCACTGAGGCACTGAGGTGGTCCCTCTCAATGTGGGAGAGCTGATATCCACACGTGTAGACTGTAGACAGTGGAGAGACAGGGATTTAGGCCCTGACCCTGCCTCTCTGTGTCGAGTGACTGGAGACACTCAGAGCCACTATCTTTGTCTGACCCCCGAAACTTGCTGCTGCCTCCCTGGCCTATTGTAAGACCAACTCACTAGTCAGAGACCAAGGGCCTTTGCCTGGAGGTCCTTAAAATGGACGGAGTGGGTTTACATGAGTCTGCCACGTGGGAGGAGGTGGGTGACCGGTGGGAAACAGTGTCACAGGTGCTTGGCCTGCGCTAACCGTTGGTCGAGTTGCCAGCAGATAGATATGAGCTCCCATCCACTGGGGACCTCCTGGCAGGCTGAGCAAGGACAGGCTAGGATGGGCCAACTGAACTCCAGGGCCCTCCCCACTGTGATCTGTCTGTCAGAAGGAATGACCAGCCAGCACACCCTAACTGCAAAATGTGCCTTATTCTTGCAGACTCTTGTCAGGCCGGTTAAATTTCCATCTCTCTCCAGAAGCCCGGCCTCTCCTGCTAATTCTGGAAACTTCAACCACTCACCTCATTCTTCTGGTGGCTCCAGTGGGGTCGGGGGCATAAGCAGGCACGGTGGGGAGCTGCATAACCGCTCAGGTGGGTACCCAAGCTGCCCACTCCAGGAAGAGGGGGAGATCCTGTGGGGTGGAGGGTCTGAACTCTCTTTCCTAGAGACCGCTGCATACACCCCGTCTTTCTCACTGACGGGCCTAAATAATTTTTCAGTGAATTCACAATTCCGGGTTTATTTTTTACAGTTCATTAGGGCAGGAGAGTGGAAAGGGAAGCAATAGTCTGTAATGCCTTATTTTCTTGGAAATTTCTTTGTAAGAAATGAAGAGAAAGGAAGAGTGTTTCTGTGATGTTTAAAATCCTTGAAGGTTAAACCTTAGGCACATCTCATCCTGACCGTTCAGTGAACAGGTGAGGGAACTCAAGCTCAGAGTGGGTGATGGGTTTGCCCAGGAGTACACAGCAAGTAGGTGACGACCACTAAACCTCAAAGCCAATTGCCTCACCATTATTTTGGGCTGTAGAGCTTTCTTGGTAAAATGGGGGGACAAGACAGGATTTAGGGGCTGATATCCACACGTGTAGACTGTAGACAGTGGAGAGACAGGATTTAGGCCCTGACCCTGCCTCTCTGTGTCGAGTGACTGGAGACACTCAGAGCCACTATCTTTGTCTGACCCCCGAAACTTGCTGCTGCCTCCCTGGCCTATTGTAAGACCAACTCACTAGTCAGAGACCAAGGGCCTTTGCCTGGAGGTCCTTAAAATGGACGGAGTGGGTTTACATGAGTCTGCCACGTGGGAGGAGGTGGGTGACCGGTGGGAAACAGTGTCACAGGTGCTTGGCCTGCGCTAACCGTTGGTCGAGTTGCCAGCAGATAGATATGAGCTCCCATCCACTGGGGACCTCCTGGCAGGCTGAGCAAGGACAGGCTAGGATGGGCCAACTGAACTCCAGGGCCCTCCCCACTGTGATCTGTCTGTCAGAAGGAATGACCAGCCAGCACACCCTAACTGCAAAATGTGCCTTATTCTTGCAGACTCTTGTCAGGCCGGTTAAATTTCCATCTCTCCAGAAGCCCGGCCTCTCCTGCTAATTCTGGAAACTTCAACCACTCACCTCATTCTTCTGGTGGCTCCAGTGGGGTCGGGGGCATAAGCAGGCACGGTGGGGAGCTGCATAACCGCTCAGGTGGGTACCCAAGCTGCCCACTCCAGGAAGAGGGGGAGATCCTGTGGGGTGGAGGGTCTGAACTCTCTTTCCTAGAGACCGCTGCATACACCCCGTCTTTCTCACTGACGGGCCTAAATAATTTTTCAGTGAATTCACAATTCCGGGTTTATTTTTTACAGTTCATTAGGGCAGGAGAGTGGAAAGGGAAGCAATAGTCTGTAATGCCTTATTTTCTTGGAAATTTCTTTGTAAGAAATGAAGAGAAAGGAAGAGTGTTTCTGTGATGTTTAAAATCCTTGAAGGTTAAACCTTAGGCACATCTCATCCTGACCGTTCAGTGAACAGGTGAGGGAACTCAAGCTCAGAGTGGGTGATGGGTTTGCCCAGGAGTACACAGCAAGTAGGTGACGACCACTAAACCTCAAAGCCAATTGCCTCACCATTATTTTGGGCTGATGGCCCAAAATACATTACATCTATTTACCATTTTCTTTCAGAAAACCAATGAGAGGCAATGTCTAGGCGATAGAGCACTTCACGATAAAGTGTTCAAAGCCAGTTCTGTAGGAAGTTGTATTCTGCCGCCTCACCAGAGTCACACAGCAGCGAAGCCGCACAGACCCGTGTCATACAGGCAGGCTGACTTCCAAGTATATGCTGCTCTGCAGCCTTTTGCCTCTTTGTGCCCGTTACCACGTGGTAACTATCTTTTTATGCCAGTGCATGTGTATCAATAGCATTTTTAAAACTATTTTATTTTCTATTGGAGTATAGCCGATTAACAGTGCTGTGATAGTTTCAGGTGGACCACAGAGGGACTCATATGTCTACATGTATCCATTCTCTCCCAAACTCCTTTCCCATCCAGGCTGCCGTATAATATTGAACAGAATTCCCTGTGGACAGCATCTTTTAAACAACCAGCCTTCCGCTCATATGAGGTGTCACAGCTTTAATTAACCAGTTCCCTTCCTGGTAGCTCACCTACAATGCAGGAGACCCTAGTTCAAATCCTGGGTTTGCGAAGGTTCCCCTAGAGAAGGAATAGGCTATTCAGTCCAGTATTCTTGGACTTTCCTGGGGGCTTAGACAGTAAAGAATCCTGGCATGCAGCAGATCTGGGTTTGATCCCTGGGTTGGGAAGATCCCCTGGAGGAAGGCATGGCAACCCACTCCATTATTCTTGCCTGGGGAATCCCACGGCCTGTCCATGGGGTCACAAAGGGTTGGACATGACTGAGGGACTTGCACTTCATACTCCTGTTGAACACTGAGGGTGTTAACAGATTTTTGCTCGTGTAGGTCCGACTCTAAGTAATGGCTTCAGAGTGCCGGGCTTGCATGCCTGCGTAGTGATTTGCTTAATGTAAATGCCTCAGAATCAGGGTGGCGGGGTCAATGGGTTTGCCTGTTTTTGAAGCTTCCCATTTTGCCCTCCAGAACGGCCCTGTTTGTACATGTCAGACTACTTACAGCAGCGCGTGGCACCCGGTCAGGGCCCTAGAAATGGTAGCTATCAGTGTTCTCCCTCTGATGCCCTCCCTAGCCCTGGATATTATCATTTTCCCCTTTTCCTTCATCGTAACTCAAGGCTGCCAGGAGGTTTGGGGAAACAGGGAGAGGGAACGTGGCAATCAGGATTCAATTAGGGAAGCCGAGCCCCTGAGTATTATGGAGTGAGAGAGTTATTGATGCACTGTGGGCATAGCTGGGTTGTGAAGATTCAGAACAGGGTCGGGCCGGGGAAGGGAGTGGCGGAGGGTGGATGGATTTTGGATGGTGCCAGAGGAGCCCTGGTGTGGCAGTGTGTTCAGGTGTCAGAAGGCACTGCAGAGGGGCTGCTGTGGGGACCTGGGGGCTATTGGAGTATAGCCGATTAACAGTGCAGGTGGACCACAGAGGGACTCATATGTCTACATGTATCCATTCTCTCCCAAACTCCTTTCCCATCCAGGCTGCCGTATAATATTGAACAGAATTCCCTGTGGACAGCATCTTTTAAACAACCAGCCTTCCGCTCATATGAGGTGTCACAGCTTTAATTAACCAGTTCCCTTCCTGGTAGCTCACCTACAATGCAGGAGACCCTAGTTCAAATCCTGGGTTTGCGAAGGTTCCCCTAGAGAAGGAATAGGCTATTCAGTCCAGTATTCTTGGACTTTCCTGGGGGCTTAGACAGTAAAGAATCCTGGCATGCAGCAGATCTGGGTTTGATCCCTGGGTTGGGAAGATCCCCTGGAGGAAGGCATGGCAACCCACTCCATTATTCTTGCCTGGGGAATCCCACGGCCTGTCCATGGGGTCACAAAGGGTTGGACATGACTGAGGGACTTGCACTTCATACTCCTGTTGAACACTGAGGGTGTTAACAGATTTTTGCTCGTGTAGGTCCGACTCTAAGTAATGGCTTCAGAGTGCCGGGCTTGCATGCCTGCGTAGTGATTTGCTTAATGTAAATGCCTCAGAATCAGGGTGGCGGGGTCAATGGGTTTGCCTGTTTTTGAAGCTTCCCATTTTGCCCTCCAGAACGGCCCTGTTTGTACATGTCAGACTACTTACAGCAGCGCGTGGCACCCGGTCAGGGCCCTAGAAATGGTAGCTATCAGTGTTCTCCCTCTGATGCCCTCCCTAGCCCTGGATATTATCATTTTCCCCTTTTCCTTCATCGTAACTCAAGGCTGCCAGGAGGTTTGGGGAAACAGGGAGAGGGAACGTGGCAATCAGGATTCAATTAGGGAAGCCGAGCCCCTGAGTATTATGGAGTGAGAGAGTTATTGATGCACTGTGGGCATAGCTGGGTTGTGAAGATTCAGAACAGGGTCGGGCCGGGGAAGGGAGTGGCGGAGGGTGGATGGATTTTGGATGGTGCCAGAGGAGCCCTGGTGTGGCAGTGTGTTCAGGTGTCAGAAGGCACTGCAGAGGGGCTGCTGTGGGGACCTGGGGCCAGGTGTGGCACCTGTGCCTGCTGGAGGCTGGCCGCGGCATGGGGGAAAGCGAGGGCAAGCTGGAGCCTTGGTGGCCGTCCACCTGCCGGTTGTCATTGCGCAGTCCCGTGGTCAGCCCTGACCCAGAGCTGGGGGATGGTTTGGAAACCAGAGTTTCGGGTCGGCCCCTGGCGTCTACTGCCCACGCCACAGCGCTCTGGCACCCAGCAGTCATTCCTTGTCCTCTTTCCTCAGGTGGCAGCGTCGACAGTGTCCTCTCCCAGATTGCTGCCCAGAGGAAGAAAGCAGCTGGGCTCTCTGAGCAGAAGCCCAGCCATCGGTCAAGTCCTGTGGGGCCAGTGCCAACCTCCAGCCCATCCGAGCTCCCAGTCACCCCCGCAGGCAGCAGTGTTCCTGGTGGCAAGGTGCCTGTTGTGTTTCTATCTCCACCTCTGACACGCACAGGTCCCGTCCTCGCGTGGTCCACACCCTGGGGCACACGGGCGACGCCACCATTGTGGTATAGGACTCAACCTTCCATCCGGCGGCCCATGGGCTTTCTGAAAAGGGTGGTTGCTGAGATGCCAGCCGGTGCCCTCGGTCTCCTGTACACGTATGTTCACCTCCCACCTGATCTCCAGGACAGCTCCAGGTGGGAGGGGTGCTGAGGTGCAGGCTGCTGCCAGGGTGAGCACCAGGTTCTGCAGTCCTGCACTGGTCATCCAGCCTCACACGGCACTTGTTTTTGTTCATAGGGTTCTTCCTGGTAGGGTCAGGAGCAATTGCCTGGGTTCTAATCTCAGCCTGCTCCCATTTCAGCCGTTTGAGTGGGGCCGGTACCTCGTACGCCTGGGCTAAGTGTCAGCGGTCACTGTTTTCAGTCTTAGCAGTCGTATTCATTCTCCTACTTTATTCTCCCACTGGCCACATCTTTGGAGCGTCTGCTCTGCCGGGCACTTCCAGCCGTGAGGATCCAGCAGTGAACTGGGATTTGGTGACTGTTCTCAGGGTGTCACCACAGGCACAGCAATGGGAGGCTCTCTCATGGAGGGGAAGATGTTGTGAGGCACGGGATTGTGTCCTTGCTGAGGCTTGAGGGCATCAGTGACAGCTCAGTGGGAATCTGCAAGACGAGGTGCCCGCTGAAAGGGGCAAGGTTGGGATGGGGTGAAACTGTCCCAGGGTGAGGGGACAGCACATGCAGGGCTCCAAGGTGAGGGAAAGGAAAGGTGCGACGCAAGAAAGGAGCTCAGGAAGGTTGGTGGGTAGGACAGAGCCGAGGCCTCACCTCCCTGTTCTGGCACCTTTCCCCCATTAAAATGCAGGCCCAGGGCAGTTACCAGGCTTCCCAGGTGGCGTTAGTGGTAAAGGACCCACCTGCCAATGCGGGAGCCATAAGAAATGTGGGTTCAATCCCTGGGTTGGAAAGATCCCCTGGAGGAGGGCATGGCGACCCACTCTAGTTTTCTTGCTGGGAGAATCCCATGGACAGAGGAGCCTGGAGGGCTACGGTCCATTGGGTTGCAGAGTCAGATGCAACAGGAGTGACTTAGCACACCCACGGAGCAGTGGCCACATAGCACCTGTGGGTTTGCAGTGGGTGAGAAACCCCATATACCTTGGGGAGGGGAGATCTCACAGTATCTTCAGGATCTGCCCCCTCCATCTCCTGAGACCCCCCACCTGGGTTGATTGGTGGAGTGAGCCCCCAGAGTGTGGTTTCCTAGTCATGAACATGAACTGACTGCTTTACCAGGTGGCTCCCCAGCAGCCCACAGGGGTGCAGCATAACCCATTCCCTCCTCTGAGAGGATCCCAAATCCAAGCACAACCCCATCTTATTTCTAGATGTCTTAAGCTTTCTCCTTGGAAAAGTTAGATCATCTGAAGGCCTCACCCCTGGACCTTTGCCCAGAAGTGCTTCCAGAGATTAATGTCTTAATGGATGTATAAGAAATAGTCTTTGCTTTCCACCCAACCATTGTGGGTTATACAACTCTCTTTGTTATTCAAAATCCCTTATGCAACTGGACCTATATAATTAGTTTCTTTACAGTGTAGCTCCAGAAGAAAACAACTCGGGCTTCCCTGGTGGTCCAGTGGGCAAAGACACCACCTTGCAGTGCAGAAGGTGCTGGTTTGATCCCTGGCCTGGGAAGATCCCACGTGCCATGGAACAGGTGGACAGATGTGTCCAACTACAGAGCCAGAGCTCTCTCTGCAGTGAGAGAGGCCACTGCGATGGTAGGCCCACACAAGCCAAAGAACAAAGATGGATGAAAATAAATAAATGAAAGACCAATAGAAGTGACCAAAAAAAAAAAAAACAACCCTCTATACATTAGCATATTTTCTGTGATGTTCAAAGTTACTTGTGTAATAGGATTTTTGAAATTACGTTCCAAAGGAATTCAGCTCTAGGAAAAATATGTCTACTGAAATAAGATGATATATTTATTTCATCAGCTAGTTAACAATTTGATAATTTCTTATTTTACTTTTGCTGCTAGGAAGCTCGGCCACTCATTAAAGTAAGCCCACTACTCTAGAATTTTGATGTAGTTTTCCTCTTCTCTGTTACGTAAAATTTTCTGTTTCTATTTTGATGGCCTTATTAGTGTGTTATATATTGTTAGCTTCCTTTCATTGGTGTTGGAAATGGGGAGAGATCTAAGTTATAAATCATATTAGCTATTACCTCACCTGGTTGCTCCTATCATGTTTAATCTATATACAAGCCATGTTGTGATGAAAGAAAATTGTGTCAAAAGATGCATTCAGGAAACTGAATACTGGGGAAACAATCCAGTTCAATGATCACCTGATATTCCTAGCGTAAGAATATGCCTTAAGCTTGGAGAGCTACTTAAAAATTCAGATTTCTGGGTTCCACACAGCTTACCTAAATGAGACTCTCAGGGTAAGGTATGAGGAATCTGTTTTTTCTCCTCAGAGAGTGTTGTAGCCAGCCCAGCCCAAGTTCTTAGAAACCACGGCCCTAAATCAAAGGGCACAGCAGTGAGCTTTCTGTCAAAGGCTCCAACAGCAAAATGGAGACATGAAATGCTTTCCAAAGACTCCCTTAGGAAGAATTAGAAATTAGTATTCAAAATATGAGCCTCTTGATTCTGAGTTTTGTACTTTGCTTAAACCAAGTACCATGGCAGTGGTAGAATATTCGCAAGGCCTGGCTTCCGATGTGAAGTGTGCCTTAGCAGACACAGAATAGGAGTAGGGTGGGGCCGGAGTGTGCCTCACTTCCCAGATCTCAGGAAACCCAAAGGCCCACTGGGAATATCAGCTTTCTCTTCCCACCCAATCGCACAATGGTTGAAAACATAAAGCAGTTCTTTTGCTTGCAAATCTGTGGCTGGACATCCTAGTTCGAACTGAGCTAGGCAGACTGAGGAGATCTCTTACGTGTTTGACTGTTGGCTAGGGTGATCAGAATAATAGGGCCGTGTGTGTCCACAGCAAGTCTGGACATGTTCTCATGGCAGCAGTTAAAGGCATTAGTTGAAAATCAATCAAGCTGTCCAAGCAAGTCATCATACCCACTGCAGGAGATTGGATAGTTACACAGGGTTTAGGTCCAGGAAAGAGTGGAGATGATGTCATTACATGATCAGTCTGCCATACTGGAGACGAGTGGAATAGTTCAAGTATTTCAGAGCATCCCAAATCTTCTATTTACCTGTGTCTTCCCTAGTAATGCTGCCTACAGGCCTGGAGTATTGTGTTTCTTTGCTCTTGGCTGGGATGGATCTTTTTCATAGGGATATACCAGTTATCTCCCTGGAGAAGGAAATGGCAACCCGCTCCAGTATTAACTTGGGGGCCTGAGAGTTGATTACTGGCCACAATTGCTAATCAGAAGATAGCCTGAGGCTATAGTCCATGAGGTCACAAAGAGTTGGATGCTACTGAGAAAGCACACACCAATTATCTCCTGCTTAATTAAAGCTTATAGGAATGTCTGTCTTTAAGTTGACTCAAAGGGTTCCACAGCCAAGCTGGGGGCTGTTTTTCTCTCAGAGAGTGTTGTAGCCAGCCCAGCACAAGTTCTTAGAAACCACGGCCCTAAATCAAAGGGCACAGCAGTGAGCTTTCTGTCAAAGGCTCCAACAGCAAAATGGAGACATGAAATGCTTTCCAAAGACTCCCTTAGGAAGAATTAGAAATTAGTATTCAAAATATGAGCCTCTTGATTCTGAGTTTTGTACTTTGCTTAAACCAAGTACCATGGCAGTGGTAGAATATTCGCAAGGCCTGGCTTCCGATGTGAAGTGTGCCTTAGCAGACACAGAATAGGAGTAGGGTGGGGCCGGAGTGTGCCTCACTTCCCAGATCTCAGGAAACCCAAAGGCCCACTGGGAATATCAGCTTTCTCTTCCCACCCAATCGCACAATGGTTGAAAACATAAAGCAGTTCTTTTGCTTGCAAATCTGTGGCTGGACATCCTAGTTCGAACTGAGCTAGGCAGACTGAGGAGATCTCTTACGTGTTTGACTGTTGGCTAGGGTGATCAGAATAATAGGGCCGTGTGTGTCCACAGCAAGTCTGGACATGTTCTCATGGCAGCAGTTAAAGGCATTAGTTGAAAATCAATCAAGCTGTCCAAGCAAGTCATCATACCCACTGCAGGAGATTGGATAGTTACACAGGGTTTAGGTCCAGGAAAGAGTGGAGATGATGTCATTACATGATCAGTCTGCCATACTGGAGACGAGTGGAATAGTTCAAGTATTTCAGAGCATCCCAAATCTTCTATTTACCTGTGTCTTCCCTAGTAATGCTGCCTACAGGCCTGGAGTATTGTGTTTCTTTGCTCTTGGCTGGGATGGATCTTTTTCATAGGGATATACCAGTTATCTCCCTGGAGAAGGAAATGGCAACCCGCTCCAGTATACTTGCCCTGAGAATTCATGGACAGAAGAGCCTGGAAGGCTATAGTCCATGAGGTCACAAAGAGTTGGATGCTACTGAGAAAGCACACACCAATTATCTCCTGCTTAATTAGAAGCTTTATTATGGAATGTCTGTCTTTATAGAAAAGGCAGAAAGAAGAATCCATTAATAATATAGACAGCTTATTCACAGAGTCTTTTTAAAAGCTAAGAAAGGGACTTCTGTTTTTATTCTGGGATGTAGTTAGAACAAACATTAAAGACTTAGCAGCAGGAAAGGTGTACCCATTTTTAGGCAGGAAAACTACTTATCTTGGTCTCTACTATCCTATATAAGATGTTCAATTTTTAGCATGATTTATAAGACATTCAAAAAAGGCAAGAAACACCACACTCTCAACAAAGAAGGCAGTTATCATAATCTGATGTAGATATGACACAGGTGTTGGAATTATATGACAGGAAATTTAAAAGAAATGCAGTTAATATGCTAAAGGCTCTAGTGGAAAATTTGAATAGCACGCAAAATCCTATGAATAAGAATTTCAGCAGAGAAATGAAAACTGTAAGAAAGAACGAGATGGAAATGCTAGAAATGAAAAACATCGCAGGGTTTCCCTGGTGTTCCAGTGGGTAAAGAGTCTGCCTTGCAATGCAGGGGGCACCAGTTCAATCCCTGGCCTGGGAAGATCCCACGTGCCATGGAGCATCTGGACTGGTGTGTCTAGTTATGAGCCAGCGCTCTGGAGCACATGCGCCCAGAGTTAGCGCTCTATAACGAGAGAGGTCACTGCAATGGGAGACTCCCATATGCCACAGAACAAAGGTGTATGAAAATAAATAAAATTAAAAAAAAACCACACTGCAGAGATGAGGACTGTCTCCGATATGCTCCACAGTAGATTTGACACAGCGGAGGAAATAATCAATGAACCTGAAGACAGGGCGATAGAAATTACCCAGACTGACACACAAAGTAAAGAAGAAGTTAAAGCAAAATCAAAAGCAGAGGGACTTCCCTGGTGGTTCAGTGGCTGAGATGCCATGTTCCCAATGCAGGGAGCCCAGGTTCAATCCCCTGGTCAGGGAACCAAGATCCCACGTGCCGTGACTAAAGATCCCAAGTGCTGCAACTAAGATGTGACACGGCCAAATATTAAAAACAAAACAAATAAGAAAAGCAGAGCACCCAGAAGTTGTGAGATAATGGCAACCCAGAAGGGGGCTATAGTCCATGAGGTCACAAAGAGTTGGATGCTACTGAGAAAGCACACACCAATTATCTCCTGCTTAATTAGAAGCTTTATTATGGAATGTCTGTCTTTATAGAAAAGGCAGAAAGAAGAATCCATTAATAATATAGACAGCTTATTCACAGAGTCTTTTAAAAGCTAAGAAAGGGACTTCTGTTTTTATTCTGGGATGTAGTTAGAACAAACATTAAAGACTTAGCAGCAGGAAAGGTGTACCCATTTTTAGGCAGGAAAACTACTTATCTTGGTCTCTACTATCCTATATAAGATGTTAAATTTTTTAGCATGATTTATAAGACATTCAAAAAAGGCAAGAAACACCACACTCTCAACAAAGAAGGCAGTTATCATAATCTGATGTAGATATGACACAGGTGTTGGAATTATATGACAGGAAATTTAAAAGAAATGCAGTTAATATGCTAAAGGCTCTAGTGGAAAATTTGAATAGCACGCAAAATCCTATGAATAAGAATTTCAGCAGAGAAATGAAAACTGTAAGAAAGAACGAGATGGAAATGCTAGAAATGAAAAACATCGCAGGGTTTCCCTGGTGTTCCAGTGGGTAAAGAGTCTGCCTTGCAATGCAGGGGGCACCAGTTCAATCCCTGGCCTGGGAAGATCCCACGTGCCATGGAGCATCTGGACTGGTGTGTCTAGTTATGAGCCAGCGCTCTGGAGCACATGCGCCCAGAGTTAGCGCTCTATAACGAGAGAGGTCACTGCAATGGGAGACTCCCATATGCCACAGAACAAAGGTGTATGAAAATAAATAAAATTAAAAAAAAACCACACTGCAGAGATGAGGACTGTCTCCGATATGCTCCACAGTAGATTTGACACAGCGGAGGAAATAATCAATGAACCTGAAGACAGGGCGATAGAAATTACCCAGACTGACACACAAAGTAAAGAAGAAGTTAAAGCAAAATCAAAAGCAGAGGGACTTCCCTGGTGGTTCAGTGGCTGAGATGCCATGTTCCCAATGCAGGGAGCCCAGGTTCAATCCCCTGGTCAGGGAACCAAGATCCCACGTGCCGTGACTAAAGATCCCAAGTGCTGCAACTAAGATGTGACACGGCCAAATATTAAAAACAAAACAAATAAGAAAAGCAGAGCACCCAGAAGTTGTGAGATAATGGCAAATGCTCTCATACAGGTAATTGGAGCCCCTGCAGAGAGAGGATGGTGGGGCAGAAGGTGGCCCATATGTATGAATAGCCAAGAATTTCTCCCCATGTTAATGACAGATGCCAAACCACAGGTCCAAGGAGTTCAGAGGACACTAAATAGGATAAATACCTAAAAAGAACACTTTGTTAGAACAATTCACCTCATGAAGAGACTAAAGAATAAGATGCAAGGAAAGCACCTGGCAAAATTCAGACTCTGCTTGTGATTGGAACTTTGGGCAAACTAAGAATTGAAAAGAACTTGGACCTCATATAAAATACCTGTGCTTGGGATCATGTGTGATGATAAAAGCCTGAGTGCTTTCCCTCGGAGATCAGGAACAAGGGTGTTGTCTCTCACATCCTGATCTCTCAACTTTGTACCAAAACCTACCCTCTAGCTAGTGTGATAAAGTAGGTGAAAGTCACTCCGCCATGCCCTGACTCCTTGTGACCCCATGAACTGTAAGGAACAGATAAAAGATACACAGATTGGAAAGGAAGAAATAAAACTATCTCTAGTTTTAGATATGATTGTCTACTTAACTCAGAAAAATAACACAAACACCTTAGGACTAAAAAGTGAGTTCAGCCAAGTCTTAGGATACGAGGTCAGTATACAAAAATCAATTGTGTTTGTATACACTAGAAATAAACAGAATAATTAGCCTTTTAAAACTTGACACTGAAAGTATCATTTACAATACATTAGAAATATATGAAAATGAAATTACATGAAAATGTATTATGAGAATGAAATACTTAGGTATAAATCTAATAAAGTATGTAGAGAATCTATATGTTGAAAACCACAAGACATTGATAAATAAGCTTAAATAAAGAGATGCAAGGCTCAATATTGTTAAGATATCAGATTCTTTTTACAATTTAATCTATAGATTCTGTGTAATCCCAATTAAAATCCTAGCCAGCTCTTTTTGAAAGAAAATGATTCTGAAATTTATATTAAGATACAAAGAGACTGTAAGAATTATGAAAAGCATCATACTATCAACCTCTAGTTTTAATACTTACTGTAAAACTACAGTATGGTATTAGAGAAATATGGACACATAGGTCAATAGAAGAGAATAGAGAGACCAAAAATAGACCCAACAAGAACAGTCAACTGAATTTTTTCTTTTTTCTTTTTTTTTTTTTTACGATGATGGGAAGGCAATTCAACAAAGAAAGGGTAGTCTTTCCAACAAATAGTGCCGGAACAATCGAATTTGCAAGAAAATGAACCTCCACATATATCTCTTAGTGAATTCAAAGATTAACTCAAAATAGATCATAGACTGAAATATAAAATGAAGAACTATAAAATTCCTAGGGGAAAATCAGTGTGACTTTGAATTTGGCAGGAAGTTTAAGAGAGAGTACAAAAAGCGTGATCCATAAAAGAAAAAGTGTTTTATAAAAATTCAGATCTTCTTCCCTGCCAGAGACAGCGTTAAGGGAATGAAAAGACAAGCCACACACTAGGCAGAATATTTGCAAATCATGTATGTAATAAAGAGATTCTGATGAAGATCTTATATCCAGAATAAAGAACTCTTAAAACTCAACAATAAGTGAACAACCCACAGATTTAAAAATGGGCAAAGTATTTGAACAGATACTTCATCAAAGAAGATAAAATGGCATAGAAACATAGGAAAAGATGTTCAGTGTTATTATTTAGGAAATGCTACTTAAAACCACAGCACTCTACACCTATTATTAGACTGCCTAAAATGTTGGTTATACACAAAAAATTGAAATAAAACAGAATAATTAGCCTTTTAAAACTTGACACTGAAAGTATCATTTACAATACATTAGAAATATATGAAAATGAAATTACATGAAAATGTATTATGAGAATGAAATACTTAGGTATAAATCTAATAAAGTATGTAGAGAATCTATATGTTGAAAACCACAAGACATTGATAAATAAGCTTAAATAAAGAGATGCAAGGCTCAATATTGTTAAGATATCAGATTCTTTTTACAATTTAATCTATAGATTCTGTGTAATCCCAATTAAAATCCTAGCCAGCTCTTTTTGAAAGAAAATGATTCTGAAATTTATATTAAGATACAAAGAGACTGTAAGAATTATGAAAAGCATCATACTATCAACCTCTAGTTTTAATACTTACTGTAAAACTACAGTATGGTATTAGAGAAATATGGACACATAGGTCAATAGAAGAGAATAGAAAACCAAAAATAGACCCAACAAGAACAGTCAACTGAATTTTTTCTTTTTTCTTTTTTTTTTTTTTACGATGATGGGAAGGCAATTCAACAAAGAAAGGGTAGTCTTTCCAACAAATAGTGCCGGAACAATCGAATTTGCAAGAAAATGAACCTCCACATATATCTCTTAGTGAATTCAAAGATTAACTCAAAATAGATCATAGACTGAAATATAAAATGAAGAACTATAAAATTCCTAGGGGAAAATCAGTGTGACTTTGAATTTGGCAGGAAGTTTAAGAGGGGTACAAAAAGCGTGATCCATAAAAGAAAAAGTGTTTTATAAAAATTCAGATCTTCTTCCCTGCCAGAGACAGCGTTAAGGGAATGAAAAGACAAGCCACACACTAGGCAGAATATTTGCAAATCATGTATGTAATAAAGAGATTCTGATGAAGATCTTATATCCAGAATAAAGAACTCTTAAAACTCAACAATAAGTGAACAACCCACAGATTTAAAAATGGGCAAAGTATTTGAACAGATACTTCATCAAAGAAGATAAAATGGCATAGAAACATAGGAAAAGATGTTCAGTGTTATTATTTAGGAAATGCTACTTAAAACCACAGCACTCTACACCTATTATTAGACTGCCTAAAATGAAAAAAAATTTAGTTACACGTGCTGAAAGAATGTGGATATAGGAGCCTGCTAGGCTAGTGTCCATAGGATTTTGTAAAGAGTTGGACATGACTGAGTGACTAACACTTTCACTTTTATACTTGATGAGAGGTCAGGGCTTGCCAGGTGATGTTAATGGTAATGCAAGAGACGCGGGTTTGATCCTTGAGTTGGGAAGATCCCCATGAGAAGGACATGACAACCCACTCCAGTATTCTTGCCTGGAGAATCCCATGGACACAGGTGCCTTGGCAGGCTACAGTCCATGGTGTCGCAAAGAGTATGAAGTGACTAAGCACAGCACCGCAGTGAGAGTTCAGGGGACTCGGCCAAGGACACAGTGCTGGCAGCTCTCAGGGCAGGGCTCGGACCGGGCTTTTCTAGGTCCTCATGTTTCACTTTTCCCATTCCCTTCCCTGTCTGTCAGGGGAGGATTTTCCTGAAACTGTTTTGATAATACGGTTTCTGCTTTGCATGTTTCCTTAAGTAGATTTCATAGTCCTGGTTAGCTATCTTGTTGAGTCCAATATCACCCGTGTTCCCCGTTATGGGTGTCTGTTTGAATGATGTCTGCCCTCCAGGTGCTGGCTTATGTATTTGTCTTACTCTTTTCAGCTGAAGCTGGAGACGAGCAAAAGACCTCCCTCTGGAGCCTCCACTACCTCCAAAAGCACCTCCCCCACCCTCACGCCTTCTCCTTCTCCCAAAGGACACACAGCGGAGTCTTCAGTGTCCTCCTCCTCGTCCCACCGGCAGTCCAAGAGCAGCGGGGGCTCCAGCAGTGGCACCATCACTGATGAGGGTGAGGCCCCCGAGGTCCCGAAACCCCACCTGTGCCTCCTCACCATGGTAACGCAGCAGGTGCCCTTCATTGCTACAACTATCCTGGGTCAGGTGTTTTTTTTTGTTTTTTCAATCAAACGCACCTTTTCTCCCCTCCCCTTCCCTGGTCGTTCCTTGTATTTTTGTCTTCACTGAGCTTACATACCTAAAAGGTATATAGTAGTTTCTGGTTGTAGGTGAGTTAGTTTTGTTTATATATACAAACATCCACCATCCATCATGTACCTTTCCCTGAACCTTGTACAAATCAGCATTCTGTCCATGGCAAGGGATGGCATCTCCATCCCAGCTGATTTAAGCAAAACCCAAATGCTGATCATTTGGAGGCTCATATGATGGAAGCATCTAGGGTGTGCTTCAAGCATGTCTGAATCCCATGTGCTTTGGGAGTGTTTGTCTCACATAGACTCTCTTCAAGTGCTGGCAAGGATACCTCCAGCAGCTTCACGCTTCCTTCTTCCTACTAGCCTAGGCACCCCAGCGGAAAGTGTGCTGCTTTCTTGGTAGGTCCAGCCAAACCCGACGGGTAAAGATCATTGTCCTGTCTTGGCTGTGTTTATAATGACGTGGGTAGTTTGCCCATCCTTGACTGTTTCTGTGTCCCCAAGAGTAGAGTGCGTCTGCCTTTGGAGTCAAGGTCGCTGAGGGTCAGATCTGTGTGGATTAGGAGCGGGAAGGACGTAGCTCCTCAAAGGAAAATCAAAGTGGATGGAGGGCAAGCAAAGGCGAGAGGTGTGACTGGGAGAACATTGGAACCTGTGGGAATGGGGCTGATGAGGAAAGGAAGATGGAGCAGACAGCAGGGCGGGAGTGGAGGCGCTGCGGTGAGGTCCCAGATACAGATGTGAAGACATAAATGATAAAGGAGAGAAGCGGCTCATCCTTTAAACACTGCCCTTCGGTGGCTCCCGGGAGCAGGGAGTGGGGCGGAGAGAGCCGAACTTGGAGGAGAGATAGGGTCCAGGCAGGTGCAAATCAAGGAGTATGAATCAGAGAAGGGAGGGGACTTGCCCTGTGCGTGTGGTTTGCAGGCGGCTCACTGCAGCTGCTGGGAGAGAGTGTGGAGCAGGGTCTGCCCAGCAAGTGATAAGTTGAAATCAGCTGCACAGGCTGTGGTCTGGACTGCGTTGATAAATGTACAGTGCCACTGGCATCCTCTTTATTTGGGGCTGCTTTTATTGTTTTGTGTTATCTAGTACGATCATTTATAAAAGCTTTAGAGGTTCACTAGCAACCTTGTTCCTCCCTAACCATGTTTTCTTTTATATATATATATATGATGATCTTTTGTTTTTCTTTCTTTCTTCTTCTTTTTTTTGGCCACACTGAGTGGCTTGTGGGATCTTAATTCCCCAACGAGGGATTGAACCTGGGCCCTCTACAGTGAGAGCATGGAGTCCTAACCACCAGATCACCAGGGAATTTCTGTGTGACATCTTTAAGTTTTCCACCCATGAACTCTTCTGCCTCAGAGGTCTTCAGGAATCTGAACTCCTAGAGGTTCAGTTTGGGATTTGTACCCCACCTTTTTCCAAAAAAACAGTTGAGGTAGTGGATATCTGATGGCCCTGCCTGTGCCCACTCTTCTGCCCTCTCATTCATTATTAAAAACAAAAACAAAGTGTTTATAACCCCAAGCAACTTTTTAATTGCCTTCTCGGATAAAACCCCCTTTTAACAGAGGAGTAGAGTGCGTCTGCCTTTGGAGTCAAGGTCGCTGAGGGTCAGATCTGTGTGGATTAGGAGCGGGAAGGACGTAGCTCCTCAAAGGAAAATCAAAGTGGATGGAGGGCAAGCAAAGGCGAGAGGTGTGACTGGGAGAACATTGGAACCTGTGGGAATGGGGCTGATGAGGAAAGGAAGATGGAGCAGACAGCAGGGCGGGAGTGGAGGCGCTGCGGTGAGGTCCCAGATACAGATGTGAAGACATAAATGATAAAGGAGAGAAGCGGCTCATCCTTTAAACACTGCCCTTCGGTGGCTCCCGGGAGCAGGGAGTGGGGCGGAGAGAGCCGAACTTGGAGGAGAGATAGGGTCCAGGCAGGTGCAAATCAAGGAGTATGAATCAGAGAAGGGAGGGGACTTGCCCTGTGCGTGTGGTTTGCAGGCGGCTCACTGCAGCTGCTGGGAGAGAGTGTGGAGCAGGGTCTGCCCAGCAAGTGATAAGTTGAAATCAGCTGCACAGGCTGTGGTCTGGACTGCGTTGATAAATGTACAGTGCCACTGGCATCCTCTTTATTTGGGGCTGCTTTTATTGTTTTGTGTTATCTAGTACGATCATTTATAAAAGCTTTAGAGGTTCACTAGCAACCTTGTTCCTCCCTAACCATGTTTTCTTTTATATATATATATATGATGATCTTTTGTTTTTCTTTCTTTCTTCTTCTTTTTTTTGGCCACACTGAGTGGCTTGTGGGATCTTAATTCCCCAACGAGGGATTGAACCTGGGCCCTCTACAGTGAGAGCATGGAGTCCTAACCACCAGATCACCAGGGAATTTCTGTGTGACATCTTTAAGTTTTCCACCCATGAACTCTTCTGCCTCAGAGGTCTTCAGGAATCTGAACTCCTAGAGGTTCAGTTTGGGATTTGTACCCCACCTTTTTCCAAAAAAACAGTTGAGGTAGTGGATATCTGATTGTCCTGTCTGTGCCCACTCTTCTGCCCTCTCATTCATTATTAAAAAACAAAAAACAAAGTGTTTATAAAGCCTTAATGGGATAAAAACAGGGGAGGATCTGACAGCAAACTTTGTTTAGATTGCCTTCTCTGGATTAGAAAGCCTGCCTCCTGGGGCTCCTGGGTCCCAAGGCAGAAGACCCTTGTCCTGCAGGTATTAGATTATTACAGACTAGAGCCTGGAGTCCACCCCAGAGAGCCATTCTTGATGTTATTTTTGTGGGAACCTGTAGCCCCAGTCGAGGACACGTGCAAACCTTTGCCTTGCCCACCCTCCCACCTGTGCCCTCTGTTCACTCCTCCTGGAGGAGGTGGTGAGGTGGTGACGATGTCATTTAAGCTTTACATTTACTCCATGAGGGTGACTGGGGCAGCCCTGGGAGCCATGTCCCAAGCGTTCATCGGGCTGGGGATTCAGATACATTCCACATAACAGCATTAAATGATTGTCATGCAAGGTGGAATCAGACCTATGTTACCAGCAAGGCGAGCATCATGGAGGGCTTCGTTGAAGAGTGGCACTTGGGCTGGGCCGCAGGAACTGAGCAGACAGTGCAGTTGGGCCAGAGCCGATCGTTACATTGATAGAAAACATATGAGCTGCCAATTAAACACAGCTGTTAAAAGTCAAGTTACAACAGCAACAAAAATATGTGTTAAAAAATAGACAAGAAGTCAAATTACATGAACTTATAATTAATCTGATTACATTCCATGTAAAGAAAAGTAGGTGGCATTTAAAACAAAATATGTAATTTACTGATTTTTTAGTGCATTTTGATATCTGTGCTGTTGAAATTCTTTATATCTCTTTTTATCTTCATGGGGGGAATACTGTGTAATTGATGCATTACTTCTGTGCATCTTTCCCAATTCTACTTCCAGGAACATGACATTGGCAGGTTGAAATCAGCCATGATGGTGAATTTACACCATGGAAATCAGCAGATATCCACCAGGGCTTGATTTAATGTTTTATACATCATCTGGATATCATCTAGACAGTGTTAGCTACGCAGGTTAAACTTTAAAGGATCACGTCTGTAGTACTAAAAATTAAGAAAATATTCTTCCAGGATTTGAAAACCTCTGTCTAATTTAGCAGAGTTGCTCACATGAAGTTCCAACATTTGTTTAGATTGCCTTCTCTGGATTAGAAAGCCTGCCTCCTGGGGCTCCTGGGTCCCAAGGCAGAAGACCCTTGTCCTGCAGGTATTAGATTATTACAGACTAGAGCCTGGAGTCCACCCCAGAGAGCCATTCTTGATGTTATTTTTGTGGGAACCTGTAGCCCCAGTCGAGGACACGTGCAAACCTTTGCCTTGCCCACCCTCCCACCTGTGCCCTCTGTTCACTCCTCCTGGAGGAGGTGGTGAGGTGGTGACGATGTCATTTAAGCTTTACATTTACTCCATGAGGGTGACTGGGGCAGCCCTGGGAGCCATGTCCCAAGCGTTCATCGGGCTGGGGATTCAGATACATTCCACATAACAGCATTAAATGATTGTCATGCAAGGTGGAATCAGACCTATGTTACCAGCAAGGCGAGCATCATGGAGGGCTTCGTTGAAGAGTGGCACTTGGGCTGGGCCGCAGGAACTGAGCAGACAGTGCAGTTGGGCCAGAGCCGATCGTTACATTGATAGAAAACATATGAGCTGCCAATTAAACACAGCTGTTAAAAGTCAAGTTACAACAGCAACAAAAATATGTGTTAAAAAATAGACAAGAAGTCAAATTACATGAACTTATAATTAATCTGATTACATTCCATGTAAAGAAAAGTAGGTGGCATTTAAAACAAAATATGTAATTTACTGATTTTTTAGTGCATTTTGATATCTGTGCTGTTGAAATTCTTTATATCTCTTTTTATCTTCATGGGGGGAATACTGTGTAATTGATGCATTACTTCTGTGCATCTTTCCCAATTCTACTTCCAGGAACATGACATTGGCAGGTTGAAATCAGCCATGATGGTGAATTTACACCATGGAAATCAGCAGATATCCACCAGGGCTTGATTTAATGTTTTATACATCATCTGGATATCATCTAGACAGTGTTAGCTACGCAGGTTAAACTTTAAAGGATCACGTCTGTAGTACTAAAAATTAAGAAAATATTCTTCCAGGATTTGAAAACCTCTGTCTAATTTAGCAGAGTTGCTCACATGAAGTTCCAACATTTGTCTTTGTTGTTTCATCTCATGTTTTCACATAAACAGAAGCATCAGCAAGCCTTGCACAGGAACTATACTCATTGGCTATGTGTGCAAGGGTGAGGCAAAAATCAATGAAGGCATTCAGTGAGATGCCTGATATGCAATGAAGGCACTGGCTCTATGGAGTTTATAATATGGAGTTTTGTGTAACTTATTATTATATATAAATTGTGTGCACACATCCTTACATCAGTACAATCTGCTGTGAAATTATGGACCTACATTCATGTGTACATGCTGCCTCCCAGAAAGCCGTTGTTAACCATTTACCAGCACACAGATGTAGAGAGAGACTCATGGAGGGAACAGCGTTATAGGCATCCTGAACCTATAATGGATTATGGGTGGGTTGGAACTCGTTTCATCTCACACACCCTAGCTCATTAGCAGCTCTTCTGTGAAGCTTCCCTCGTCCCTTGGGCTGGTCAGCTGTCCTCAGATCCCGTTATTCATGCTCTTCACTGTATGCTTATCATCAGTGGGAGGGAGCGGTGTGTACCAGAGGCCTAGTAACTAAACCACTGGGTTTGAATCTCTGCTGTGCTATGGACTAGTGGTGTGTACCCAGCTTTCTCTGCCTTCCTCATCTGTACTGGGAACAGGAGTAAGGTCTGTCTCATGGGTTAGTTAAGAGCAGATGGGTATCCAGTACAGGGTGAGCCCTGTGCATCATCCTTCACCCTCTTCATTTTATCTTCCCGCCACACTTGAGTTCCTTCACCCCAGGGACCTATCCAGACTGACATTCCCAGCACAGTAGCTTCTGCTGAATGATGAATGAGTGGCTCTGACCTCCTAACCTCCAGTCCTCTTTTCTGTAAGCTGCACCCACTAACCTCCTAACCACCAGTCCTCTCTTCTGTAAGCTGCTTCCGCTGCCCCAGGACGTTTGCACTCACTATTGTCTCTGCCTGGAGGCCACCTGGTGCTCTTCGCTTTGATATCTACACAGCTCGCTCCTTTGTTTACTGCTCAAATGTCACCTCCTGAGAGGCCTTCTCTGACTACCCTGTATAAAACAGCATTCTGACATCCCCTGCCAACCTCCCCTGACCTACCCTGTCTGTTCTTCCTTACTGCCTTAGACCTTAGTCAGCTTGCTCGTGGTCTGTTTAGGTCCCTACAGCGCCCCCAGTGCCTAGTCTGGTGAGTCCCTTTTGAAGGTGTGAATGGATGTTTCTCCAGGCCCCCAGGTGCTGGTCTTGTCTCCTTCTTTACCGTCCCTGCTCTGATAACGTGATAACCCAAATCCTCTGTTTTCGCCTGGTCTATAGCTCACCTGTTCCACTCAGACACACCCGTTCTCCAGGAAGCCCCCACCCTCCAAGTGCTTGAAGCAAATCTTGACTCTGAAGCCCTCCTGCCTCTTCTCTCCAGTTCTTTCTCTGTCTAGCAGAGGACTTCTTTTATTAGTGTTTATTGCAGGTCTGGCTGACAGCAGTCAAGAAATCATAATTTAATATTGTTCTGGGACAGAAGACAGAGTTTAGGCCCAGAAGCTAGAACTCTGAGAACTTGGTGGCTGCAGCCATTGGAGAGTCAGCCTGACTATGAGCTTCCCCATCTTCTGTCTTCATAGCCTGATCTGGGGTGTGGGGAAATGCTGTGAGCCTGCCCTGAGGGAAGAGGCCAGCACATGAGCTTCCGGCATCTTTTCTTCGGCTGCCCCTTTGATCTGTACTGGAAACGGTAAGGTCTGTCTCATGGGTTAGTTAAGAGCAGATGGGTATCCAGTACAGGGTGAGCCCTGTGCATCATCCTTCACCCTCTTCATTTTATCTTCCCGCCACACTTGAGTTCCTTCACCCCAGGGACCTATCCAGACTGACATTCCCAGCACAGTAGCTTCTGCTGAATGATGAATGAGTGGCTCTGACCTCCTAACCTCCAGTCCTCTTTTCTGTAAGCTGCACCCACTAACCTCCTAACCACCAGTCCTCTCTTCTGTAAGCTGCTTCCGCTGCCCCAGGACGTTTGCACTCACTATTGTCTCTGCCTGGAGGCCACCTGGTGCTCTTCGCTTTGATATCTACACAGCTCGCTCCTTTGTTTACTGCTCAAATGTCACCTCCTGAGAGGCCTTCTCTGACTACCCTGTATAAAACAGCATTCTGACATCCCCTGCCAACCTCCCCTGACCTACCCTGTCTGTTCTTCCTTACTGCCTTAGACCTTAGTCAGCTTGCTCGTGGTCTGTTTAGGTCCCTACAGCGCCCCCAGTGCCTAGTCTGGTGAGTCCCTTTTGAAGGTGTGAATGGATGTTTCTCCAGGCCCCCAGGTGCTGGTCTTGTCTCCTTCTTTACCGTCCCTGCTCTGATAACGTGATAACCCAAATCCTCTGTTTTCGCCTGGTCTATAGCTCACCTGTTCCACTCAGACACACCCGTTCTCCAGGAAGCCCCCACCCTCCAAGTGCTTGAAGCAAATCTTGACTCTGAAGCCCTCCTGCCTCTTCTCTCCAGTTCTTTCTCTGTCTAGCAGAGGACTTCTTTTATTAGTGTTTATTGCAGGTCTGGCTGACAGCAGTCAAGAAATCATAATTTAATATTGTTCTGGGACAGAAGACAGAGTTTAGGCCCAGAAGCTAGAACTCTGAGAACTTGGTGGCTGCAGCCATTGGAGAGTCAGCCTGACTATGAGCTTCCCCATCTTCTGTCTTCATAGCCTGATCTGGGGTGTGGGGAAATGCTGTGAGCCTGCCCTGAGGGAAGAGAGGGGCCAGCACATGGCTTGGGACCCACCTGCAACTGCTCACCCAGGAGTGCAGTGTAGATATGTTTTCTGTGTTGGGGCTTCTTGTAGAATTTCATTCGAAATAAGATTACCACGACTTATGAAAGTTTGAGGATCACTCTTGAAGCATTTTTTACCAAATTCTAAAATATCTTATTTTACACTCTTTTCTTGAAGATGAACTGACTGGAATCCTTAAGAAATTATCCCTTGAGAAGTACCAACCCATTTTTGAGGAGCAAGAGGTAAGAATGTTCTTTTTGAATGTGTATTTAAATCTTACCATAAAACAGTTGTCATTCTCTAAGCCTGAATTGATCTTCATTGAGACAACTGAGGAAATAAAATTCGTGTTCAGCACATTTGGTTCAGTTCGTAACAGTGAAATCCTGGGGGCCCTTATGGCTTATTTTATTATAATAGAATTTTTATAATTTTGAGCTCTACTCTCTGTAGTAGTTTGTGTCTGTTCTGTTCCTCTTTAGTTGAAAGGGATTCCCTAGCCAGTTTTTAGGTTTAAAGTAAGTAAAAAGCAAATTCCAATGCATCTGTGTTAAGTATCAGGCTGTAAAGAGTCCATGTTAGTCTAAGAGAATTCCTGTTTGCTCTCACTCACAACCCTAAAAGCACTCTCAATCACATTTTTAAAAATTACTGTTCTGCAGTTTGGCAGTTTCTCAGAATGTTAAGGAAAATTACCATATGACCCTGCAATCCAACTCATAGACAGGTATGTACCCATGATAATTGAAAGGATACCTCTGCACAGCGTGTCCAGAGCAGGACTCTTCATAATAGCCAAAACGTGGAAACAGCCCAAATGCCCATCAGTTGATGAATGAATAAATAATATGTGTTATCACTATGGAATGTAGCTCCAAAAAAACTTCTTTTATTAGTGTTTATTGCAGGTCTGGCTGACAGCAGTCAAGAAATCATAATTTAATATTGTTCTGGGACAGAAGACAGAGTTTAGGCCCAGAAGCTAGAACTCTGAGAACTTGGTGGCTGCAGCCATTGGAGAGTCAGCCTGACTATGAGCTTCCCCATCTTCTGTCTTCATAGCCTGATCTGGGGTGTGGGGAAATGCTGTGAGCCTGCCCTGAGGGAAGAGAGGGGCCAGCACATGGCTTGGGACCCACCTGCAACTGCTCACCCAGGAGTGCAGTGTAGATATGTTTTCTGTGTTGGGGCTTCTTGTAGAATTTCATTCGAAATAAGATTACCACGACTTATGAAAGTTTGAGGATCACTCTTGAAGCATTTTTTACCAAATTCTAAAATATCTTATTTTACACTCTTTTCTTGAAGATGAACTGACTGGAATCCTTAAGAAATTATCCCTTGAGAAGTACCAACCCATTTTTGAGGAGCAAGAGGTAAGAATGTTCTTTTTGAATGTGTATTTAAATCTTACCATAAAACAGTTGTCATTCTCTAAGCCTGAATTGATCTTCATTGAGACAACTGAGGAAATAAAATTCGTGTTCAGCACATTTGGTTCAGTTCGTAACAGTGAAATCCTGGGGGCCCTTATGGCTTATTTTATTATAATAGAATTTTTATAATTTTGAGCTCTACTCTCTGTAGTAGTTTGTGTCTGTTCTGTTCCTCTTTAGTTGAAAGGGTTTCCCCTAGCCAGTTTTTAGGTTTAAAGTAAGTAAAAAGCAAATTCCAATGCATCTGTGTTAAGTATCAGGCTGTAAAGAGTCCATGTTAGTCTAAGAGAATTCCTGTTTGCTCTCACTCACAACCCTAAAAGCACTCTCAATCACATTTTTAAAAATTACTGTTCTGCAGTTTGGCAGTTTCTCAGAATGTTAAGGAAAATTACCATATGACCCTGCAATCCAACTCATAGACAGGTATGTACCCATGATAATTGAAAGGATACCTCTGCACAGCGTGTCCAGAGCAGGACTCTTCATAATAGCCAAAACGTGGAAACAGCCCAAATGCCCATCAGTTGATGAATGAATAAATAATATGTGTTATCACTATGGAATGTAGCTTGGCCATAGAAAAAGAAGGAAATACTGATAACATACTGCAACATGGATGAGCCTAGAAAACACTGTGCTAAGGGAACGAAGTTTGTCACAAAAGGCCACATATGGTATGACTCCATTTATATGCAGTGTCCAGAATAGGCAAATCTGTAGAGACGGAAAGTAGATTAGCGGTTGCCAGGAAATGTGGGGAGGAGAGAATGGGAGTGATTGCTAATGAGTGTGGGTTTTCTTTTTTGGGGTGATGAAAATACTCTAAAATTAAGTGTGGTGACGACTGCACGACTCTGTACTAAAAATCATTGAGTTGTACACTTTAGGCGGGTGAATTGTATGGTAGGTGAATTACATCTCAATAAGATGTTAAAATTTTGACTGTCAGCGAAATAAAACTCCTCAGTGGGCCCATTAGCCACCAGGGTGCAATCACTGGCTTAGAACAGTCTGGTGCCCAGTTTAGTCCACGACAACTGTCACAAGTTAATGTAGCAATCACGAGAATCACTCATTGTCCTCAACAAGCTTGAGATGCAGTAAAGGAGTTTGTATTTTGGTTCATGAAGCAGCCAGGGATGCTGTGGCTTCCTTGGTTTGCTTTTCTGCGCTATTCAGTGTGTCCTTCCTGCCTCTTCGAGGTCTTAAATTTCAGTGGCAATTTTTCTCGTTGTGAAAAACGTCTTTCCTGTTTTGTGGATGTTTGCCTGTTTGTATTTCATGTGTTCCGTTTAGATGGTTCAGATGGTAGAGAATCCATCTGCCATGTGGGAGACCAGGGTTCAATCCCTAGGTTGGGAAGATCCCCTGAAGGAGGGCGTGGCAACCCGCTTCAATATTTTTGCCTGGAGAATCTCCACGGACACAGGAGCCTGGTGGGCTGCAGTCTGTGGGGTCGCAAAGAGTCATATATGACTGAGTGACTAAGAACAGCATAGAGCTTTCTGAGGAGCTGGCCGTGAGGACCCCCATACAGACTGGGTGTGGGTCTCTGCCTCAGGTTTGGGATGGTAGGGGGGAGGGGATTGTCCTGTCGGGTCAAGGGGCACGTGTTTTCTGTCAAAATCACATACCTGGGACTTCCCTGGTGGTCCAGTGGTTAAGACACTGTGCTCCTAATGCAGGGGACCTGGGTTCGATCCCTAGTCAGGGAAGTAGATCTCACATGCTGCAACTAAAGATTCCAAGTCCCACAACTAACACCCGGCACAGCCAAATAAATAAAAAAAATAAAAGTAGATATTAAAAACAAACAAACAAACAAACCACATACCTGTTCCTTCAACCTGTCAGCGCCTTGTGATCTGTAAAGTCCCAGAGAGATGCAGGGAGCCTGTCATTATCAGAGGGGCCCTGTCTGCATCTTAGAGCCAGCATGGCGTTGGGTACGGGAGCAGGCCCTTCCCCACTAACTTAGACCTGGTTCAAGATTTTTTTTTTTTAATCCAGGAAAGTAAGGTGACTACTGAAAGAAAGGGAAGAAATTTCTCCTGGAGCTGAGGCCCAGGGAGGGATGCTAGAAATGTTAGAATTTCTCTGGTAAAAACCAAGGATTGAACAGCTTTAAGATGCCCTTTTTCTGAGCCCTTCTCTGGCTCGGTTCTCCATGGCCCTTCTTTCCTTTATTGCTTCTGCTTGTTTATTTTCTTACTCTGACTTCCCACCATCTGCATCTCTTTTGTCCTTGGTGGGGAAACGCAGTGAGTACTGCTGTCTATTCCTATTTTCTGTGCAGTATCCGATACTGTTCAAAGTGCAGCAACACTGAAATGAACTTTCTCATAGCAGGACTTCAGTTTTTACCACCCTAGTCTCCCAGATTACCGTCTCAGAGATGTCCCTTCCTTGTTTCATTTTCAGTCTTTCCAGAAGGTACCTCTCCTAAAGATCTTGGGGTGAGAGCTGAGGAGAGATTTTTTTTTTAATTTATTTTTGACTGGGCTGAATCTTCGTTGCAGTGCAAGGGCTTCTCATTGCAGTGGCTTCTCTTGTTGTGGAGCACGGACTCATAGGCTCATAGGCTCTAGAGGGCAGGCTCAGTTGCCTCATGGCATGCGGGATCTTCCTGGACCAGGAATCGAACCTGTGTCCCCTGCCTTGGCAGGCAGATTCATAACCACTGGTCCACCAGGGAGGCCCAGAGAGTTTGTTTTTAAGACTATTTTCAAATACACTTTCAGCATAAAACCTGGAATTGGAAGTAGTAAATCATAATTAATTCACTCCTAATAGGCACTAATAGCTCCTAATGCAGGGGACCTGGGTTCGATCCCTAGTCAGGGAAGTAGATCTCACATGCTGCAACTAAAGATTCCAAGTCCCACAACTAACACCCGGCACAGCCAAATAAATAAAAAAAATAAAAGTAGATATTAAAAAACAAACAAACAAACAAACCACATACCTGTTCCTTCAACCTGTCAGCGCCTTGTGATCTGTAAAGTCCCAGAGAGATGCAGGGAGCCTGTCATTATCAGAGGGGCCCTGTCTGCATCTTAGAGCCAGCATGGCGTTGGGTACGGGAGCAGGCCCTTCCCCACTAACTTAGACCTGGTTCAAGATTTTTTTTTTTTAATCCAGGAAAGTAAGGTGACTACTGAAAGAAAGGGAAGAAATTTCTCCTGGAGCTGAGGCCCAGGGAGGGATGCTAGAAATGTTAGAATTTCTCTGGTAAAAACCAAGGATTGAACAGCTTTAAGATGCCCTTTTTCTGAGCCCTTCTCTGGCTCGGTTCTCCATGGCCCTTCTTTCCTTTATTGCTTCTGCTTGTTTATTTTCTTACTCTGACTTCCCACCATCTGCATCTCTTTTGTCCTTGGTGGGGAAACGAGTGAGTACTGCTGTCTATTCCTATTTTCTGTGCAGTATCCGATACTGTTCAAAGTGCAGCAACACTGAAATGAACTTTCTCATAGCAGGACTTCAGTTTTTACCACCCTAGTCTCCCAGATTACCGTCTCAGAGATGTCCCTTCCTTGTTTCATTTTCAGTCTTTCCAGAAGGTACCTCTCCTAAAGATCTTGGGGTGAGAGCTGAGGAGAGATTTTTTTTTTAATTTATTTTTGACTGGGCTGAATCTTCGTTGCAGTGCAAGGGCTTCTCATTGCAGTGGCTTCTCTTGTTGTGGAGCACGGACTCATAGGCTCATAGGCTCTAGAGGGCAGGCTCAGTTGCCTCATGGCATGCGGGATCTTCCTGGACCAGGAATCGAACCTGTGTCCCCTGCCTTGGCAGGCAGATTCATAACCACTGGTCCACCAGGGAGGCCCAGAGAGTTTGTTTTTAAGACTATTTTCAAATACACTTTCAGCATAAAACCTGGAATTGGAAGTAGTAAATCATAATTAATTCACTCCTAATAGGCACTAATAGCTCATAATCATGATAGTCCTGTTGTGGTTAGGAAAAAAGAGGTGTGGCACTGAGCAGATGGCAGCAAATCCCCCTCTCTCTCCCCAGGTGGATATGGAAGCATTCCTCACGCTCACCGACGGCGACTTGAAGGAGCTGGGTATTAAGACAGATGGATCCAGGCAGCAGATTTTGGCAGCAATTTCTGAGCTGAATGCAGGCAAGGTATTGTTCTCAATCTTTTTTTTTTTTTCCCTTTTCAGATAGCTGAGAGCTTCCCCAGGATCCTTGACCCTGGTGTTCTAGGGACATTCCTGGTCTAATTTCATCTCCCTCTACCCCCCAATACCTGGTGGAGGCAGGCCCTGCTCACATGCTTCTCATGGCAAACGGGGCACTGCCTTCCAGACTGCCTGTTCCTTTTCTAGGCCTCTCTTCTCGTAAGATGGTTTCTCTGTAGATTTGGCCACAATATTCCCTCTGGTCTTCTCAGCCCCCACAGGGCTGGGTTCTGCCCTCCAGAGCACAATGGACGCTGATGAATTCAGACCCGCGAGTCAGGCTGACCTGGGTTTGAATCCCAGCTCCTCCCCTCACAGTAACCCTGGGCAGGTTGCACCTGTCTCTGAGCCTCACTTTCTGGTCTGGAAGGTTGGGGTGATGGGCTGGCTGCCAGGACGGAGATGCTCAGCAGAACACCGGCACGCAGAGATCTGCCAGTCACTGTTGTTATTGTTGGCATTCTGCACTTCTGTCTGACGTTCAGTTTCTGTTTCATTAGCTGTAAAGCTAAAGATTAGCAATGCACCGACCTACCCACCCAAAGGCACATATGCAGAAACCAAACAAGCAAACAAAACAGAAGCAAGGCACCACTCACTCTGCAGACGGCTGTACAGGCGCTCTTGGGCTCTTCATATTCCTTTGCCTTCTGCCTTTTCCCCTAATGTGGGCTGGATTTTTTATTTATCTCTTCAATTACAAAACCCGATTAGCCCAAAAGGGCACCCCACTCACTCTGCAAAGAACGGCTGACAGCGCACTATTTTCAAATACACTTTCAGCATAAAACCTGGAATTGGAAGTAGTAAATCATAATTAATTCACTCCTAATAGGCACTAATAGCTCATAATCATGATAGTCCTGTTGTGGTTAGGAAAAAAGAGGTGTGGCACTGAGCAGATGGCAGCAAATCCCCCTCTCTCTCCCCAGGTGGATATGGAAGCATTCCTCACGCTCACCGACGGCGACTTGAAGGAGCTGGGTATTAAGACAGATGGATCCAGGCAGCAGATTTTGGCAGCAATTTCTGAGCTGAATGCAGGCAAGGTATTGTTCTCAATCTTTTTTTTTTTTTCCCTTTTCAGATAGCTGAGAGCTTCCCCAGGATCCTTGACCCTGGTGTTCTAGGGACATTCCTGGTCTAATTTCATCTCCCTCTACCCCCCAATACCTGGTGGAGGCAGGCCCTGCTCACATGCTTCTCATGGCAAACGGGGCACTGCCTTCCAGACTGCCTGTTCCTTTTCTAGGCCTCTCTTCTCGTAAGATGGTTTCTCTGTAGATTTGGCCACAATATTCCCTCTGGTCTTCTCAGCCCCCACAGGGCTGGGTTCTGCCCTCCAGAGCACAATGGACGCTGATGAATTCAGACCCGCGAGTCAGGCTGACCTGGGTTTGAATCCCAGCTCCTCCCCTCACAGTAACCCTGGGCAGGTTGCACCTGTCTCTGAGCCTCACTTTCTGGTCTGGAAGGTTGGGGTGATGGGCTGGCTGCCAGGACGGAGATGCTCAGCAGAACACCGGCACGCAGAGATCTGCCAGTCACTGTTGTTATTGTTGGCATTCTGCACTTCTGTCTGACGTTCAGTTTCTGTTTCATTAGCTGTAAAGCTAAAGATTAGCAATGCCCCCACCTACCCACCCAAAGGCACATATGCAGAAACCAAACAAGCAAACAAAACAGAAGCAAGGCACCACTCACTCTGCAGACGGCTGTACAGGCGCTCTTGGGCTCTTCATATTCCTTTGCCTTCTGCCTTTTCCCCTAATGTGGGCTGGATTTTTTTTTTTTTTTTTTATCTCTTATTCCGTAACATCTTACGGAAAAACCTGCACGGACTTTTCAGGCAACCCAGTATAATACTTGCTGATGTGTTGCTTTTTGACACCCTGCTTTCAGTTCCTCACTCGTTGGTCATGAGTGGGATTTTACCGTTATAAATCGTACCAGACTGGACTTAACTGCCTTGATGCTTTTTCTTCTGTTGTCTTGTTCCTCAGGCTGTGTTCCACAACATGAGGTTGTGTCACAGATGGTGCCCGTTTTATGGTTCTGTCTATATGTGGCCGGGTAGGCACAGAAATATTGATCGGACCTACAGTGACAATGGCAAGTGGACATCCGTGCACATTTTATCATTCACAGATCACTCCGCATACATTTCCTCAGTTAATTCAGGCAGCTGGTACCCTCACGCTTCCCTTGTCCAGGAGTGGAATTAGGGGTTGATAGAGGGTGTCCTCACTGGTTCCTATCCCACCACGTGGTCTGGAGGCAGCTCCTCTATCCCCGCCAGCCTCGCACATCTCCCCCACCCCCTCCCAGCCCCCCCGGCTTAGGGGTTGGTTTTATTGCCGTTATTGCCATCACTGTTTGTCTGTGTGTAAGCTGTGAGGTGACCTTCCCTGGTGGCTCACAGAGTCTACCTGTCCATGCAGGAGATCTAGGTTTGATCCCTGGGTCAGGAGGATCCCCTGGAGAAGGAAATGGCAACCCACTCCAGTACTCTTACCTGGGAAATCCCATGGAGAGAGGAGCCTGATGGGCAACAGTCCATGGGGTTCCCAAAAGAGTCAGACCTGATTTAGAAACTAAACACCAACAACAAGGCTGTGAGGTGGTCCTTCCAAATATTGTAGTTGGCGTTGCTGGATGTATCTGCAATCCTGAGCGTTTGCTGGAGGACTTTGCTGTGTGTTCTTTCTCCTCTGCAAGGGGTGTCTTTCTAGATGCTGCTCATCTGTCCTGGGACACTCGCTGCCTCTCTCTGCAGACAGGGAAGCAGAGGCTCCGAGAGGGACCATGAGCCCTGACTTCCAGGCCAGCACTGTATCTTCTCTTTCCTTAGGCATGAGGGCAGGAGTTGGACAGGTCTTGGTGCAAGGAAGGGTTCATCCAGGGAACAGAAGCCTTAGGGTGGCTTACTAGGGGGTGCATCACCTAAAGCCAGCACTAAAGTCTTTGGACTGTTGATTTATTTATGAAGATTTTCCCTTTGACTCTGCCATGTCCTAAGCACTGTGTAAGTGCTGAGAATCACTCTGAGCATGCCAGGTCTAGTCATTCATGTAACCCTCGAAAAGCCCCTGAGGTTGGCTCCAATTTACAGATGAGGAAACTGAGGCACAGAGAGATCAGGGACCTTGCCCACGATCACAGTCAGTAAGTGGCAGAGCCAGGATTAGAATCCAGAGGCTGTGTCCTGACCAGTGTACTGTCCTTTTTTGGTACAATCCACAAGCACAGGAGAGGCAAATGGTGCTGTGAGAGCTCTGGTAAGAGAGTGAGGCCTGGTAGGCAAGGGCCTGGAAGGCATCCCTGAGGAAGGGCAAGAGGGCTGCTGTCTGATGGAGGATAAGAATCAACAAAGGGGTTGAAGGTGGTGCAGGCAGAGGGAAACATGTGCAAAGGCCCTGTGGTAAGAAGATGTGTGATGAGTTTAAAGAACTAAAGGGGACTTTCCTGCTGGTCCAGTGGTAAGACTCCAAACAAGCTTTCACTTCTGGGGACATGGGTTCAACCCTTGGTCAGGGAACTAAGAGTCCACATGAAAGAAGTGGCTGGAGCATGGAGAGGAAGATGCCTGGGGTGAGAGGAGGCCCGAGGGGAGAGATGAGGGCTCTCAAGGTGGTCGAGGGTGACCCAGTCAGATGCCCGAGGGTTTTGGGGATGGGATGAGATGAGTGCTGGTCAGGAGGCTCTAGCTCCAGTTGGGACCCTTCCTCCTCCAGGCCTCCGAGGGCCAGACATGCGAGTCAAGGAGGGGATGGAGGTGAGGCAAACCAAGCCTGGCAGGGAGGGGAGGAAGGACAGAAGGGGTTCTAGATGGAGGGCCCCTGAGGACCTTGGAGGATGTGGGCAGGCAGGAGCAGGGTGCCATCCCCCTAAGGGGGGCCAGGTCTTGGTGCAAGGAAGGGTTCATCCAGGAACAGAAGCCTTAGGGTGGCTTACTAGGGGGTGCATCACCTAAAGCCAGCACTAAAGTCTTTGGACTGTTGATTTATTTATGAAGATTTTCCCTTTGACTCTGCCATGTCCTAAGCACTGTGTAAGTGCTGAGAATCACTCTGAGCATGCCAGGTCTAGTCATTCATGTAACCCTCGAAAAGCCCCTGAGGTTGGCTCCAATTTACAGATGAGGAAACTGAGGCACAGAGAGATCAGGGACCTTGCCCACGATCACAGTCAGTAAGTGGCAGAGCCAGGATTAGAATCCAGAGGCTGTGTCCTGACCAGTGTACTGTCCTTTTTTGGTACAATCCACAAGCACAGGAGAGGCAAATGGTGCTGTGAGAGCTCTGGTAAGAGAGTGAGGCCTGGTAGGCAAGGGCCTGGAAGGCATCCCTGAGGAAGGGCAAGAGGGCTGCTGTCTGATGGAGGATAAGAATCAACAAAGGGGTTGAAGGTGGTGCAGGCAGAGGGAAACATGTGCAAAGGCCCTGTGGTAAGAAGATGTGTGATGAGTTTAAAGAACTAAAGGGGACTTTCCTGCTGGTCCAGTGGTAAGACTCCAAACAAGCTTTCACTTCTGGGGACATGGGTTCAACCCTTGGTCAGGGAACTAAGAGTCCACATGAAAGAAGTGGCTGGAGCATGGAGAGGAAGATGCCTGGGGTGAGAGGAGGCCCGAGGGGAGAGATGAGGGCTCTCAAGGTGGTCGAGGGTGACCCAGTCAGATGCCCGAGGGTTTTGGGGATGGGATGAGATGAGTGCTGGTCAGGAGGCTCTAGCTCCAGTTGGGACCCTTCCTCCTCCAGGCCTCCGAGGGCCAGACATGCGAGTCAAGGAGGGGATGGAGGTGAGGCAAACCAAGCCTGGCAGGGAGGGGAGGAAGGACAGAAGGGGTTCTAGATGGAGGGCCCCTGAGGACCTTGGAGGATGTGGGCAGGCAGGAGCAGGGTGTCATTGGAGCCAGGCCTGGGGCTTGGTAGACAGCAACTGCCAAGCTTCTGAACCTCCCCTCTGCAGAGCGACCATAGCCTCCTTGCTCCAGAGTCACAGAGAGAAGACGCACTGGGTTGGTCTACACATCTTCGGCAACTTAATTGCCATCATCAGAGCAGCTGATGTGACATCTTTTTTTTTTTTTTTTTTAATTTTATTTATTTATCTTTTGGGGGGGGTGGGGTGGGGAGGGAGGGGGATGGGCGGGCCACTTCTATTGGTCTTTCATTTCCCTATTTTCATCCGTCTTTGTTCTTCGGCTCCTGTGGGCCTCCCATTGCGGTGGCCTCTGTTGTCGCAGAGCGCCGACTCTGGGCGCACGTGCGCCAGAGCTCCGGCTCGGTAATTGGACACATCAGTCCAGCCGCTCCGCAGCACGTGGGATCTTCCCAGGCCAGGGATCGAACCGGCGCCCCTTGCACTGCAAGGCGGTGTCCTTACCCACTGGACCACCAGGGGAAGCCCCTTGATGTGACATCTTGAGCCCACTCCAAAAGGAAGATAATTTTCTTAAAGTCTGTACAGACTAGAACGTTTTTTAGTTTTCTCTCAAATTCCCTGCCACCTCCCTTGTTTCCGTAACAGTTTGCATCCCATACTAAACAGGGCCCCATCAAGAGATGCAGAACAACAGCTGCTGGTTGTCAGACTGCACAGCAGAGTACCTTAGACGGGGTGAATTGTAAATGGACATTTAATTCTCACAGTATGGAGATGCGGAATCTAAGATGAGGGTGCCAGCGTGGTTGGGTTTGGTGAGGGTCCTCTTCCAGGTTGCATACTGCCACCTTCTCATGTGTCCTCACATGGCCCAGAACAGAGAGAAGCGAAATCGCTCTTATCTCTTCTCCCAGGGGCACAGGTGGCATCATGGGAGCACCCCTCTTATGCCCTCACATAATCCTGATCCCCTCCCAAAGGCCCCACCTCCTAACACCATTACCACGTTGAGAGGTTATAACGGGTTCCAACACAGGACACAGACATTCGGGCTGTAACAGTGATCTTCCTTGAGGCCCTCAGCTGACCTCCTTCCAGCTGAAAGACGCCAGGTGCTTCCGACATGCCAGGCCATCTGTGTCCTCCCCACAGGCAGTGTCCACCCTGAAAAGTCAGGTGATCCCACATAGAGATCGGTGCAAGGGGAACGGGCTGCTCTGAACTGATCACTGGATAATGGCCCTATCATTCGAGCATCCGCAGTGCCAGACACAGTCCTGTGGAAGTGAGGACTGTGTGTCAAGCGTATGTCTGAGAGCAGAGGTGTGATTGGGAAGAGCTGAAGATCACAAAAGCAACGGGCTTCCCTGCTCTAGGTCACTATTGCGATTCTATGCTGCTGCTTAGAAAGAGCAAAGAATTGCTCAGGCCAGGCGTGGCTTCCAAGCACTGTTTGAATGCCTGGGGCCTCTTCTCTTCTAGGCTTGACCCACCTGATCCCGACTCTTCTGTCTTTGATTGCTCCAGGGCATAAGCCTCTCCTTCTAACATTCTTCCTTTCTCTTCTGAAACCCAGCCTAGAGTACCCACTGTGGCTCAAATGCTCTGTACATATCTGAGAACTCGGGACACGCGGTGAGGAGAGGCCCAGCTCTCTTTTCCCCATTGCCCCGTGTCTTTCTAGCTGTGGTCCACAGCACGCTGAAGGGTTGCGGAATCAATTTAGTAGTTCATGAGCAGCATTTTAACAAGCAAAATAGAATGCAGTAGAAAATACCAGCATTCTTTACAGGTAAGAGGACTAAAGCTTGACTCAATTGTATGGATTTAACAGAGTTGTGACTGTATTTCTTACACAGTCAGAAGAATTTGAATACTTTAGCCGAAACAAATTTTTGTAATGAATATTCACCTGCAACCTTGCCTAGATATAAAAAATATCAGTGTGCCCCTTCAGCCTGCAAGCTGTTTAACTTCTAGGTGAGCCCACCGTGGTATTCGAGTTATGAATAAGCAGAGTTAGTTCATTAGGTTGTTAGTTTCAAACAAGGAAATATAAAATTTGGGCCAGGTCCTAAGACCATGAAAAATGATTTGTTTGAGTTATTACCACGTGAGAGGTTATAACGGGTTCCAACACAGGACACAGACTTTGGGGAAGGCCCTCCCAGCTGACCTCCTTCCAGCTGAAAGACGCCAGGTGCTTCCGACATGCCAGGCCATCTGTGTCCTCCCCACAGGCAGTGTCCACCCTGAAAAGTCAGGTGATCCCACATAGAGATCGGTGCAAGGGGAACGGGCTGCTCTGAACTGATCACTGGATAATGGCCCTATCATTCGAGCATCCGCAGTGCCAGACACAGTCCTGTGGAAGTGAGGACTGTGTGTCAAGCGTATGTCTGAGAGCAGAGGTGTGATTGGGAAGAGCTGAAGATCACAAAAGCAACGGGCTTCCCTGCTCTAGGTCACTATTGCGATTCTATGCTGCTGCTTAGAAAGAGCAAAGAATTGCTCAGGCCAGGCGTGGCTTCCAAGCACTGTTTGAATGCCTGGGGCCTCTTCTCTTCTAGGCTTGACCCACCTGATCCCGACTCTTCTGTCTTTGATTGCTCCAGGGCATAAGCCTCTCCTTCTAACATTCTTCCTTTCTCTTCTGAAACCCAGCCTAGAGTACCCACTGTGGCTCAAATGCTCTGTACATATCTGAGAACTCGGGACACGCGGGTGAGGAGAGGCCCAGCTCTCTTTGCCCCATTGCCCCCGTGTCTTTCTAGCTGTGGTCCACAGCACGCTGAAGGGTTGCGGAATCAATTTAGTAGTTCATGAGCAGCATTTTAACAAGCAAAATAGAATGCAGTAGAAAATACCAGCATTCTTTACAGGTAAGAGGACTAAAGCTTGACTCAATTGTATGGATTTAACAGAGTTGTGACTGTATTTCTTACACAGTCAGAAGAATTTGAATACTTTAGCCGAAACAAATTTTTGTAATGAATATTCACCTGCAACCTTGCCTAGATATAAAAAATATCAGTGTGCCCCTTCAGCCTGCAAGCTGTTTAACTTCTAGGTGAGCCCACCGTGGTATTCGAGTTATGAATAAGCAGAGTTAGTTCATTAGGTTGTTAGTTTCAAACAAGGAATATATTGGGGCAGGTTGACCAGAAGTGATGGTTTGAGTTTCACCTTTAGTTGTTCCTAAGCCTCTTTCCATTGCCATTTTATTGTGATTATCAAAGCTGCGCATATTTGTTGTACTAAATTTTCACAGTACCAAAAAGGTGAAAAGAACTCTCTAAAGGAGTCACGGTCCAGCTGCTCAGAGGCCAGTGCTGTTCATATTCGGGACAATCCCTCTGCAGTGTTTTGTGCAGAATGTTTTTCTTTTTGTGGCTGAGATAAATTTAGATCTATAATTTTATATCCTACTTACTGTGTTTAACATTAAACATATGCAGTTACCCATGTCATTAAGAACTCTTTTTAATATTATTAAAATAAATTTGCTAGGATGTGCTAAAATTGTTTTTTCAAATCCCTACTTGTTGGATACATAGATATCCTAACTTTCTATAAATAGTGCTGCAGTGGGCAACTTTGTATATGAGCCTTTCTAATTATCTTCGCAGAATAGATATCTAAAAAAAGTGAAGTTATGGAGTCAAATAATCTAAATCGAGGTATATGGTAGTTTGTCCTGAAATACCTTCCAGAAGGAGCTGGTGAACATCCACACCAGTGGTGGCTATAAAGTCCAGGGGCACCCTCGCCCGCACTGAGTACTATCCATTTGCTTTTTAATTTTTATTAATTTGATAGGCCAAGAACTATGGTTTGTGTTTATTTGCATTTCTTTAACTACTAGAGAGACAGAGTGTTGTTTTTTTTTTTTTTTTTTCTACTTTTAATGGCCGTTTGCTTTTTTCTGTTTGAGAATTATCCGGATGGTCCTTTGAAACCTGGGGGTTTTTAAAGGGCGATTATCATTATCATCTTCAGTCAGCTGTGGATGCAGGGAGCGATTATGGTTTTCATCATCTGCGGCTCCCTCCTAAGGTTAGGAGCGCGCTGGAACCCTCTCTCGCCCTGACCTCATTTCTCAGGCAATTAAGGCTAAGGTGGTCTCATAATGCCATGGCTGTCATTCCCTCTGTTTATTTTCTAGCCCTCTGCAGTTTGCACAGTGTCATCCCATTCATTATCTCAGGCTGAGCCTCGTCACCGCCCCAGTGTGTCGTGCCTTCCCCCTTTTACAGATTCAGAACCTCAGCAGCGTGGACTCACGCCCCAGACAGAGTGAGCAGTGGAGCAGGCCCCTGGGGTCCTCTGACCCCACCTCCGATGCTCTGTCCTTTGCCTCACAGCCCTTAGGTGTGTGTTGATGGAATCCTGAAGGCACTTTTCCGGGGGTCTTGGAAGGGCTGTGTGAAGGGAGATGCTTCCTGCCCTCCCGGGTGTCCAGGAGCCACATCAGCACTAGAGGTCCCTGCTTGGGGATCTGGAGAGGGCAGTCCATGAAATGAAAGAACAGGAAGTTTAAAGTCTAGGTGCATTTGGTAGAATTGTCCGCCAGAGACTATTTGCTTTATTTCTTTTTAATTTTTTATTGGAGGATAACTGCTTTACAGTGTTGTGCTGCTTGCTGCCGCACATCATCATGAAGCAGCCACAGGCATATGTACCTCCCTTTTGAACCTCCCTCCCCTCTTCCACCCCGTCTTACCCCTCTCGGCTGTCACAGAGCACGGGGTTGAGCTCCCCGTGCCACACAGCCCATTCTCACCGGCTGTCTATTTTACTTTAGATTTTGACCACATTTATTTGTTGGTTTAAAAATATATGTTTAAGCTACACTGCTGCCCTCTGAGGTCAGGACATGCCAGTCTCCTGCTGCCCACCTGTGTCCAATGTCAGCAGCACTGTTTGAGTTACAATTATCACCCTCGTTTTATAGAAATTAAGTCACAGAGAGATGAAGCACCTGGCTCAAGGTCCCCCAGGTCGTAAATGGGAGGGTTATGATTTGCACCCAGGCTATTTGATTCCAGTTTCTGTTCTTAACCTCTGTGTATCATTGCCTCTTGGCTCTGTATTCAATGAAGATGCTTTTTGGACTTAAACAACTGTCCATATCTGCTCCCTCCCCCAACCCTTTTCTCATCTTAAAATATGTGTGTAAAGGGTGGCAACTAGGAGGGGGGTCTTCAGGGAGGGGGTGGAAAGTAAATCACTATGGAGACGGACCTGTCATCTTTTGAACAAGGGGTTAGTGCAGGCAGTTAAGACGGTCTGTATCAGAAAATTCGAGTCCTGCTAAAAAATATCCTGGAAATTACGGGGGCTGGAAATAAGATGCACACAGCAGGGCAGGGTGGGAGACATCCCTTCTGGGCCGAGTGATCCAGGACAAGTCATTCCTGCTCCATGGGCTCTGCTACCCGTCCTCATCTGGGAAATTGGAGCCCTGCATCTTGGGGGACCCTCCAGCCCTGGTATGCTGTGTTTGTGGGTGCTGACTCAGAATGTTTTTATTAAACTCAGTGCTCTTTCAATTAGGTAATTTGTTTTCCCCGAGACGCCCATGGGTTTTTCAAGTATGAGTTAAATGTTAACAGCACTGTGTCAACTGGATTAATGGTTAAAAGATTTAACAAGACTTTCTGTGTCTGTTTTCAATTTCCTTTACAGGGACGCGAGAGACAAATTTTACAGGAAACCATTCACAATTTCCACTCTTCCTTCGAGAGTAGCGCCAGCAACACTAGGGCCCCTGGAAACAATCCCTGTACATGACCCTCCTCCTTGGGGTCTCCAGCGTGAGCTTTCTTGATACCCACTTCTCATGGCCAGTGTTCTAGCCACCATCAGACCTTCCCCATTCCCTGAGACACACTGTGGTTTGTCTTACCATTGTGCCTTAGTCCCTGTGCCTAAAAGACCCATCTTCCCTTCCCTGCTGTAGTAGTTGGTGTTGCCTGTTTCTGTAACAAACTCCAACACAGTAGAGACTTAGTCTCCCATAAAATCCACTGTGAATACTTCGGCTTGGCAGAAGCACACAGAGATTCAGGGACCCAGCTCTTTTCTTCTGTGGTTTTGCCGTTCTTGGAGGGGCTTTGGAGTCTTTGTTTCTGGCTGGCAGAGGGGAAGGGGATGGTGAAGAAGGCAGAGCCATTTCTTAACAGCTTTGCTCTTAGCTGCTCACATTCCATCGGTTCCTCAGCTCATGTTCCAGCGGCCACTCGTAGGCACATGGGCCCACCTGGACGCAAAGGAGACTGGGAAGTGTAGTCATTGTTCATGTCCTGGCTTCACAATACAGAACTCTGTACTTAGATGGGCGAGCACATATATTGGCAGATCCACCCTTCCAGATCTTCCCTTAGGCCTTCTAGTGTGTCTCTTAATGCTCCATGTCACCTATCAAGAAAGAATCTGTCTGCCAAGCAGACTTGAGTTTGATCCCCGTGTCAGGAAGGTCCCCTGGAGAAGGAAATGGCAATCCATTGTTCTTGCTGGGAAAATTCCATGCACAGAGGAACCTGACGAGCTACAGTCCATGGGATCGCAAAGAGTCAGACATGACTTAGCGACTAAACAATGACAACAACAAGGACTTGGGTGCTCACATTTTTTAGGAGAATTTGGAAATTCTTCTGAGGCCACACTCCTCAGAAGGAATCAACCCGTGTAGTTTTCTCGAGTCATATTCCATGAAAGGAACTCTGACTTTTTAAGTCCAACAGGTATCTGAAATGTTTTCAACAATGTAATTCATTCAGCCTACACTTGCTGCATTTCTGCCACGTGCTGGGTGCTGGTGGTGCAGAGATGAGTTAGGGCCAGTTCCCTCCCTTAAGGACTTGGACAGCAAGAGAAGAAGTGAACGGATGGTCTTCAAGGGACAGCACGGAGGAGCATAGTGTGTGCTCTGGACTTAGGCTCAGGGCTCTGGTCCAGCCCTGCAGCTGGCCAGCTGTGAGGCCAGGGTAAGGTAACTTGGCCGTACTTGGTCTCTCAGTTGGCACTTAGAGCCCCCGTACATCAAGTGCCTGATCTGTGGATGTGCACCATGGATGGCAACCTCTGAAGAGTTCTCTTTGCCATGAGCTCTGCTGGGCGGCATTCTAGTCTCCTTAGGAGATGCAGCCTTTCATCTCCCCCTCCTGGCCATGAGCACCCATTCCCCCTCTGCTAACTGCTAGAGGCAGCTGTGACCGTGCTGCCTGGAGCTTCATCGTGTTCTCCCTTCCCTCCGTCCATCCAGCAGGTGCTATTCCTCCTTCATCCTCTCATCTTTCCATCTGTTGAAGACAGCTTCCCACATGACTGGGAGCTTTGTTTTAGACATCATGGCAAAGGACTTTATAAATGTTCCTCACATCTCAACCTTCTTTAAGGAGACATGATCATTGAATGCCTACTTGGTGTGGCAGCTGGATCCTCCCACTGGAGGGCTTCACAATACAGAACTCTGTACTTAGATGGGCGAGCACATATATTGGCAGATCCACCCTTCCAGATCTTCCCTTAGGCCTTCTAGTGTGTCTCTTAATGCTCCATGTCACCTATCAAGAAAGAATCTGTCTGCCAAGCAGACTTGAGTTTGATCCCCGTGTCAGGAAGGTCCCCTGGAGAAGGAAATGGCAATCCATTGTTCTTGCTGGGAAAATTCCATGCACAGAGGAACCTGACGAGCTACAGTCCATGGGATCGCAAAGAGTCAGACATGACTTAGCGACTAAACAATGACAACAACAAGGACTTGGGTGCTCACATTTTTTAGGAGAATTTGGAAATTCTTCTGAGGCCACACTCCTCAGAAGGGAATCAACCCGTGTAGTTTTCTACGGAGTCATATTCCATGAAAGGAACTCTGACTTTTTAAGTCCAACAGGTATCTGAAATGTTTTCAACAATGTAATTCATTCAGCCTACACTTGCTGCATTTCTGCCACGTGCTGGGTGCTGGTGGTGCAGAGATGAGTTAGGGCCAGTTCCCTCCCTTAAGGACTTGGACAGCAAGAGAAGAAGTGAACGGATGGTCTTCAAGGGACAGCACGGAGGAGCATAGTGTGTGCTCTGGACTTAGGCTCAGGGCTCTGGTCCAGCCCTGCAGCTGGCCAGCTGTGAGGCCAGGGTAAGGTAACTTGGCCGTACTTGGTCTCTCAGTTGGCACTTAGAGCCCCCGTACATCAAGTGCCTGATCTGTGGATGTGCACCATGGATGGCAACCTCTGAAGAGTTCTCTTTGCCATGAGCTCTGCTGGGCGGCATTCTAGTCTCCTTAGGAGATGCAGCCTTTCATCTCCCCCTCCTGGCCATGAGCACCCATTCCCCCTCTGCTAACTGCTAGAGGCAGCTGTGACCGTGCTGCCTGGAGCTTCATCGTGTTCTCCCTTCCCTCCGTCCATCCAGCAGGTGCTATTCCTCCTTCATCCTCTCATCTTTCCATCTGTTGAAGACAGCTTCCCACATGACTGGAGAGAAGAGGCTTTGTTTTAGACATCATGGCAAAGGACTTTATAAATGTTCCTCACATCTCAACCTTCTTTAAGGAGACATGATCATTGAATGCCTACTTGGTGTGGCAGCTGGACCCCCCTGTCCTCACCACCAGCCTGGAGGCTGGTATGATTTAACCTCCTCATGCACAATGGGGACACAGACACGGGAGAGGAGCTGCAGGCCACTTTTCTGCCGGGAGGGAGCAGAGGTGGCTGAGACCTGAGTCTAGTGGACTTCCGCACCCATGTTTTGGCCACTAACTCCTGTAGACTGCTGGGGCTAGAGATACCAGGAATTCTCATAGTTTTAATGTACTCATCTTCAGAGCCTGTTGGTAGGTAGGGTTGTTTGCCCCTAAAATACACATGGACCCCTGAATTAGGAGCCGCGAGGTTTTATGCCCACTCTGTGCTGTTCTGCTCTATTCATCACTCATGTACTTCTGTAGCTTTCACTTGGGTAGGTTTGATTGGATCCCTATGATTGAATCCCTGTGATACACAGGAACTGTGCTGAGGGTTGCCTTTCTACAAATGCACACTTCCACAATCTCAACTAGTGACTCCAGATAGGTAGAGCTGCTTATTCTGATTTTGAAGATGGGAAAACAAGCTCACAACAGCTGCTTCCAGTGTCTTTTTCTCTGGACTCTGGGTCTTTTTTTCTCCCAGTCAGTTTGTGTGCTTGTAGGTGAGAGATCCTTGGCACCCTTTCTGGACCGTGGCCACCAGGTCCACAGCTCTTCTGGTCCTCAATGTTTCCCTTACACAGTGACCATCAGCATTTCCCAAAGTATGTTCCTTGAGACTCTAGTTCCACAGAATGTTAATAGGTTCTTTCATAAAGAAAAATAAAAAGAGAAGGAATGTATATGTGACAGTCGGGTGAGGGTCTATGATTAGTTGGCTCTGCAGACATGGTCAAAGTCCAGTCACATGATTTTTGCTGGATACACCTCAGCATCTTTATCACTCCACACTTGGGGGGAATCTCTTCAAGGGGGTCATGCCGTTGTTGTTCAATTACTCAGTCTCGTCTGTCTCTGCAACCCTGTGGACTAAACACGCCAGTTTCCCTGTCCTTCACCATCTTCCAGATTTTGCTTTGTTTTAGACATCATGGCAAAGGACTTTATAAATGTTCCTCACATCTCAACCTTCTTTAAGGAGACATGATCATTGAATGCCTACTTGGTGTGGCAGCTGGACCCCCCTGTCCTCACCACCAGCCTGGAGGCTGGTATGATTTAACCTCCTCATGCACAATGGGGACACAGACACGGAGAGGAGCTGCAGGCCACTTTTCTGCCGGGAGGGAGCAGAGGTGGCTGAGACCTGAGTCTAGTGGACTTCCGCACCCATGTTTTGGCCACTAACTCCTGTAGACTGCTGGGGCTAGAGATACCAGGAATTCTCATAGTTTTAATGTACTCATCTTCAGAGCCTGTTGGTAGGTAGGGTTGTTTGCCCCTAAAATACACATGGACCCCTGAATTAGGAGCCGCGAGGTTTTATGCCCACTCTGTGCTGTTCTGCTCTATTCATCACTCATGTACTTCTGTAGCTTTCACTTGGGTAGGTTTGATTGGATCCCTATGATTGAATCCCTGTGATACACAGGAACTGTGCTGAGGGTTGCCTTTCTACAAATGCACACTTCCACAATCTCAACTAGTGACTCCAGATAGGTAGAGCTGCTTATTCTGATTTTGAAGATGGGAAAACAAGCTCACAACAGCTGCTTCCAGTGTCTTTTTCTCTGGACTCTGGGTCTTTTTTTCTCCCAGTCAGTTTGTGTGCTTGTAGGTGAGAGATCCTTGGCACCCTTTCTGGACCGTGGCCACCAGGTCCACAGCTCTTCTGGTCCTCAATGTTTCCCTTACACAGTGACCATCAGCATTTCCCAAAGTATGTTCCTTGAGACTCTAGTTCCACAGAATGTTAATAGGTTCTTTCATAAAGAAAAATAAAAAGAGAAGGAATGTATATGTGACAGTCGGGTGAGGGTCTATGATTAGTTGGCTCTGCAGACATGGTCAAAGTCCAGTCACATGATTTTTGCTGGATACACCTCAGCATCTTTATCACTCCACACTTGGGGGGAATCTCTTCAAGGGGGTCATGCCGTTGTTGTTCAATTACTCAGTCTCGTCTGTCTCTGCAACCCTGTGGACTAAACACGCCAGTTTCCCTGTCCTTCACCATCTTCCAGATTTTGCTCAAACTAATGTCCATTAAGTTGGTATGACTGGTAGCACTTCCCGCAGTTTGATCATAGAATGCTGCTTCATGGCATTCTTGCAGGATGGGTTCCTAGAACGCAGTTTCAGGAAAACTGTGACAGGGCAGCAGCAGTCGTGAGACTCACAGCAACTGAGAGAGGGCCCAGGGGGCACTCGGGGCCTTCATCTGGGTCAGGAGTCTTTGGTGAACTGCCTCTTCCCAGCAGCTCTCTGCTTGGCAGTGGGACATCATGGTGAGGGCATCCCCTGATGGAGAGGCCAGAATCCTGCTCAGAGGGCTCTGCTTCCGGGGCATCTCCTACAGGGTCAGGGCATCGTTTCCCAGTATTGGGAAAGTGTTCTGCCTGGCCAGTGCTGGGTGTCTGAGTCCTGTCTCCTAGTGGTCAGAAGAAGGCTCCCACCTCCTTGCTTCAGCCCTGGACTGTTACCTGGAGGCCACAAGTTTTGCAAGGAAGACATTTACTTTTTCACTCACTGAACATTTACTGAGCATTTACCCTGTGCCCACCCTGTGCATGTGCTTTGGATCCAGAGATTGAAAAACATTCACCTGTGCTGTCAAAGCATCTGCAGTATCTTAGAGGAGACAAGCACATGAATCAGACATTGTTGTTGCTTACAAGGAGTCATAATAAAGGTATGTGCTTGGCTCAGAGGACATCTTGGGTGATAGCTCAGGTTGGCTTGGACTAGCGCTGTTGGAGAGGCTGGGTCTGGAAAGGTGAGTTGGGACAGCTGGCAGGTGGGGAAGAGAAAGGGCTCTCCAGTTGGGGGGACCTTGTGTTTTATATATACGTATGCATGTATTTGTGTTATATATATATATGCCTTGGAAATTCTTTTTGTTTCTGCTAAGAAGCTTTACAAGTTGGGGCACTTCCTCATCTCCACCTCTTCTGCTCTCAGTGTCTCATGTTGGCTGTGCTTAGCCCTGTAGAGCATTAGGGAAACAGAAAATAGCATAGGTCCCAGTCGCAAAACAGGTGAAATGAGGCCTGTGTCTGTGGGGCCCCAGAGTGGAGAGCAAAGATACTGGGGAGACCATGGATGTAGGACCAGCTCTCCATGAGAAAAAGCATTCCAGGGATCAAGGCTATCTAGAAGGGAGAGCATCCCCCAGGTGGGTCCCCAGAGGCTGCTCGAGCCCAGGGAAGCTAGAGAAGAGAACTCTGACTCTGGATGCAGATTGAACCAGGCAAGTAGTTCCCAAACAACCCAGTGTTAGAGGTGATAGGAAAATATGTACAGGGCAATGAATTTACGTGATTCAAAATATACTTGTTTTATAGGGTTAGCCTTGTTCCTGATACAAGTCCCTATTACTTTGAGTTGCCGGAGTGGCGGTAACAGTAGTTATAGTTTTACAGATGTGTGAAATCCAAAAGTCCAAGAAACATTGTCCTAGGTCACTTTTGAGGTGCTTTCCAGCCACCTGAGTCTGTGAAAATCTATAAAAGTGAAGAGTGGTTCCTCAGTAAGTCAAACTGCCATATGACCCAGCAGTTCTACGTAATATACCCCCAAAGAATTGAAAATAGCTTTTCAAACAAAAACTCATACACAAGTATTCATAGCAGCACAATTCACAATAGCCACAAGGTACAGATAACCCAGATGGCTATCAATAGATGAATGGATAAACAAAATTGGGGTTTATCCAGATAATACAGTATTGTTCAGCCATAGAAGTAGCAATCTGTACTATAGCATGGATGAAACTTGAAAAAAGCCCAACCCCAAAGAAGCCAGACACAAGATCACATCAGCATTGATAGCTCAGGTGGGCTTGGACTAGCGCTGTTGGAGAGGCTGGGTCTGGAAAGGTGAGTTGGGACAGCTGGCAGGTGGGGAAGAGAAAGGGCTCTCCAGTTGGGGGGACCTTGTGTTTTATATATCGTATGCATGTATTTGTGTTATATATATATATGCCTTGGAAATTCTTTTTGTTTCTGCTAAGAAGCTTTACAAGTTGGGGCACTTCCTCATCTCCACCTCTTCTGCTCTCAGTGTCTCATGTTGGCTGTGCTTAGCCCTGTAGAGCATTAGGGAAACAGAAAATAGCATAGGTCCCAGTCGCAAAACAGGTGAAATGAGGCCTGTGTCTGTGGGGCCCCAGAGTGGAGAGCAAAGATACTGGGGAGACCATGGATGTAGGACCAGCTCTCCATGAGAAAAAGCATTCCAGGGATCAAGGCTATCTAGAAGGGAGAGCATCCCCCAGGTGGGTCCCCAGAGGCTGCTCGAGCCCAGGGAAGCTAGAGAAGAGAACTCTGACTCTGGATGCAGATTGAACCAGGCAAGTAGTTCCCAAACAACCCAGTGTTAGAGGTGATAGGAAAATATGTACAGGGCAATGAATTTACGTGATTCAAAATATACTTGTTTTATAGGGTTAGCCTTGTTCCTGATACAAGTCCCTATTACTTTGAGTTGCCGGAGTGGCGGTAACAGTAGTTATAGTTTTACAGATGTGTGAAATCCAAAAGTCCAAGAAACATTGTCCTAGGTCACTTTTGAGGTGCTTTCCAGCCACCTGAGTCTGTGAAAATCTATAAAAGTGAAGAGTGGTTCCTCAGTAAGTCAAACTGCCATATGACCCAGCAGTTCTACGTAATATACCCCCAAAGAATTGAAAATAGCTTTTCAAACAAAAACTCATACACAAGTATTCATAGCAGCACAATTCACAATAGCCACAAGGTACAGATAACCCAGATGGCTATCAATAGATGAATGGATAAACAAAATTGGGGTTTATCCAGATAATACAGTATTGTTCAGCCATAGAAGTAGCAATCTGTACTATAGCATGGATGAAACTTGAAAAAAGCCCAACCCCAAAGAAGCCAGACACAAAAGATCACATCTTATGTAATTTCCATTCGTATGAAATGTATAGGTCAGTTCATAGAAATGGAAAGCTGAGATTTGGGGACTAAGGAAGTGGGGAGCCACTGCTTAATGTATAGGCAATTTCCTTTTGGGGTTAGGATAAAGCTCTGGAACTAGATAATGGCAATGGGTGTATTGATACAACATGGCGGGTGTGCTTGGTGCCATTGAACTGTACCCTTTACAATGGTAAATTATATACGTATACAGATAGAGCTATAGCTTTAAAAGAAGGAAGAAAAGAAGAGCTCGTGGCCTGGCTGGCCTTCCACCCTTCTGTCAGTGTTCACCTTCTCGACCTTGGTCTTCAGTGTGAAGGATAGGTAACACCTCTGTCCCCCACCTTACTGCTCCCTTCATCAGAGGGGTCTAGTGGGACTGCTGGTCTGAGCCAGAGCTCCGCAGAGAAAACACGCAGGAATGAGGTGGGGCGACCCTCGTCCTGGAAAAGCGACCCCTTGGGAAGGTGGGAATGCTCCATGAGGCACCTGGTGCTCCCGCCCTCCCTCCTGCGGCTCCTCTGAATTTCATTTCCTGTCTCTTTAGGCCTTGAGCCTCGGGGACTTTTCCGCCTCACTTGCTCGAGCTCTTTCAACAGAATAATTGTCTCCACTTTCCTCACAATAAGAGAACACTTCTTTTGAGTCACAGACGAGTGTCCAGCAAAGTTTCTGGAGCGGTCTGGCCACTCCACCGACGGGCCCCAGCCGATCAGATGCCCGCTTCCGCCACCAGCCCCTGCACTTCCGGTGGCCCGGCTCCGGCCACCCTCCGTCCAGTCCCGCTTGCGCTGCCATTCTACAGGTGTCCGTCCCCAGAGCAGTGCCTGACCTATGGGCTGCAGGCCAGTGTCTGCTGAGAGTCTGCGCCTGGGGAAGGCGGCCTGCGAACTGGGGCCCCAGGAGTGTGAGTCTGTGTGTCTGTGTGGAGAAGAAGTTATGCCATAAAGGACCTAGACGTGGAGACTGTGCACCAGTGTTCCTGAAGCTTCTGTAGGTTCTCCTCTTCGATGAGGGGGGGTTTCAGGGTGTAATTTTACTAATTCCGCATAAGGGACAGTACCTGAGAACCTGAGTCGGAGGGAATCCTCGTAGGGTGTGTCCGTCAGGCCACCTGGGGCGCAGGACCGCCGGCAGACTGTGTACATGGCGGCAGCTTCCTCAGGTAAGCGAACTCTGTTTTGTTTGCTCTTGGCCCGGCAGCTTCCTCAGGTAAGCGACTGATACAACATGGCGTGTGCTTGGTGCCATTGAACTGTACCCTTTACAATGGTAAATTATATACGTATACAGATAGAGCTATAGCTTTAAAGAAGGAAGAAAAGAAGAGCTCGTGGCCTGGCTGGCCTTCCACCCTTCTGTCAGTGTTCACCTTCTCGACCTTGGTCTTCAGTGTGAAGGATAGGTAACACCTCTGTCCCCCACCTTACTGCTCCCTTCATCAGAGGGGTCTAGTGGGACTGCTGGTCTGAGCCAGAGCTCCGCAGAGAAAACACGCAGGAATGAGGTGGGGCGACCCTCGTCCTGGAAAAGCGACCCCTTGGGAAGGTGGGAATGCTCCATGAGGCACCTGGTGCTCCCGCCCTCCCTCCTGCGGCTCCTCTGAATTTCATTTCCTGTCTCTTTAGGCCTTGAGCCTCGGGGACTTTTCCGCCTCACTTGCTCGAGCTCTTTCAACAGAATAATTGTCTCCACTTTCCTCACAATAAGAGAACACTTCTTTTGAGTCACAGACGAGTGTCCAGCAAAGTTTCTGGAGCGGTCTGGCCACTCCACCGACGGGCCCCAGCCGATCAGATGCCCGCTTCCGCCACCAGCCCCTGCACTTCCGGTGGCCCGGCTCCGGCCACCCTCCGTCCAGTCCCGCTTGCGCTGCCATTCTACAGGTGTCCGCCCCAAGAGCAGTGCCTGACCTATGGGCTGCAGGCCAGTGTCTGCTGAGAGTCTGCGCCTGGGGAAGGCGGCCTGCGAACTGGGGCCCCAGGAGTGTGAGTCTGTGTGTCTGTGTGGAGAAGAAGTTATGCCATAAAGGACCTAGACGTGGAGACTGTGCACCAGTGTTCCTGAAGCTTCTGTAGGTTCTCCTCTTCGATGAGGGGGGGTTTCAGGGTGTAATTTTACTAATTCCGCATAAGGGACAGTACCTGAGAACCTGAGTCGGAGGGAATCCTCGTAGGGTGTGTCCGTCAGGCCACCTGGGGCGCAGGACCGCCGGCAGACTGTGTACATGGCGGCAGCTTCCTCAGGTAAGCGAACTCTGTTTTGTTTCTTTGCTCTTTGGCCACACCACAGGGCAAGCGGGGTCTCAGATCCCCACCATCACCCACCCACCCCGTGCAGTGAAAGCTAGGAGTCTTAACCAGTGGACCGCCAGGGAAATCCACTGATGGGGCACTGTCGTAGGCGCTGGGGATGCCCAGTGGGCAAATCAGAGTTCCTGCTGTGGCAGAGCTTAGGATCGCCTGGGGTGATGACAGCCCTAGCTTCAAGGCAAGGTGAGGGTTATGAGACAATGCAAGTCCAGCGCTCAATAGTGTGCTGGACACTGGGTGAGTGTCCTGGGTCATCAGCTGTTGTAATTGCTCATTTCCTAATCCTGTTCCTTCAGGGTTAGGGTCGGAACCCTTGGTCGCCAGCTGCAGTGCAGGGAATGTGCTCTGCTGGAACCGCAACTCAGCACTGCCACGTTAATGAATCCTGAGCTGGTAGCAGACAGAGGAGCTAGATTATGGAACTGCGACAGGGCCAGGGATGCACTGGCCAAATGAACTGAAAGAATGAGTGGAAAATACTTGTTTATTGCATAGCAAGGGGCTTCCCTAGAGGCACAGTAATGAAGAATCCTCCTGCAATGCAGGAGACGGCCTGCAATACAGGAGACATGGGATTGATTCCTGGGTCAGGACGATCCCCTAGACAAGAAAATGGCAGCCTACTCCAGTATTCTTAGGGCTTCCCAGGTAGCCCTAGTGGTAAAAAAATCCACCTGCCTGTTCAGGAGACATTGGCTTGATCCCTGGGTCGGAAAGATCTTCTGGAGAAGGGAATGACACCCCACTGCAGTATTCTTGCCTGGAGAATCCCACGGGCAGAGGAGCCTGCCAGGCTACAGCCCATGGGGTTGCAAGAGCTGGACAAGACTTAGCAACTAGACCACCACCACCACCACCATTATTGAATAGCAATGAATTTGACACATGTAATTCAGTTTACAACCTACAATTGTATGAGGAAGGATTCAGACCAAAGAAAGGATTGTAGGAAAAAGGCACAAGATACAGACTGTATTCTTTATATACTTTTATAAATAATTTTATTGACTTATTTGTTGGCTATTCTGGGTCTTCATCACTGCATGGGCTTTTCTCTAGTTACACAGAGTGGGGACTACTCTCTAGTTGTGGTGCACGGGCTTCTCAATGTGGTGCCTTCTACTCGTGTGGAGCACAAGCTCTAGAGCACTAGTTCAATAGTTGTGACACATGGGCTTAGTTGCTCCGTGGCATGCAGGATCTTCCCAGACCAGGGATCAAACCTCTATCTCCCTGCATTGGCAGGCAGATTCTCTACCAGTGAGCCACCAGGGAAGCCCAGGCTGTATTCTTTAGACCCATGGAATAGCTCTCTTTACTTTGATCCAATTCACTTAGCATTCTTGGGTCACATTGATTTTTTTTTTTTTTTTACTTAAACATTTTATTTTAAAACAGTTGCACAGGGCTTCCCTGCTGGTCCAGTGGGTAAAGACCACCTTGCATTGCAAGGGGTGCCGGTTCAATCCCTAGCCTGGGAAGATCCCACGTGCCATGGAGCGGCTGGACCGATGTGTCCAACTACTGGGAAGATCCCAGACGGTTCCGGCATGGAGAATGAGTGGAAAATACTTGTTTATTGCATAGCAAGGGGCTTCCCTAGAGGCACAGTAATGAAGAATCCTCCTGCAATGCAGGAGACGGCCTGCAATACAGGAGACATGGGATTGATTCCTGGGTCAGGACGATCCCCTAGACAAGAAAATGGCAGCCTACTCCAGTATTCTTAGGGCTTCCCAGGTAGCCCTAGTGGTAAAAAAATCCACCTGCCTGTTCAGGAGACATTGGCTTGATCCCTGGGTCGGAAAGATCTTCTGGAGAAGGGAATGACACCCCACTGCAGTATTCTTGCCTGGAGAATCCCACGGGCAGAGGAGCCTGCCAGGCTACAGCCCATGGGGTTGCAAGAGCTGGACAAGACTTAGCAACTAGACCACCACCACCACCACCATTATTGAATAGCAATGAATTTGACACATGTAATTCAGTTTACAACCTACAATTGTATGAGGAAGGATTCAGACCAAAGAAAGGATTGTAGGAAAAAGGCACAAGATACAGACTGTATTCTTTATATACTTTTATAAATAATTTTATTGACTTATTTGTTGGCTATTCTGGGTCTTCATCACTGCATGGGCTTTTCTCTAGTTACACAGAGTGGGGACTACTCTCTAGTTGTGGTGCACGGGCTTCTCAATGTGGTGCCTTCTACTCGTGTGGAGCACAAGCTCTAGAGCACTAGTTCAATAGTTGTGACACATGGGCTTAGTTGCTCCGTGGCATGCAGGATCTTCCCAGACCAGGGATCAAACCTCTATCTCCCTGCATTGGCAGGCAGATTCTCTACCAGTGAGCCACCAGGGAAGCCCAGGCTGTATTCTTTAGACCCATGGAATAGCTCTCTTTACTTTGATCCAATTCACTTAGCATTCTTGGGTCACATTGATTTTTTTTTTTTTTTTTACTTAAACATTTTATTTTAAAACAGTTGCACAGGGCTTCCCTGCTGGTCCAGTGGGTAAAGACCACCTTGCATTGCAAGGGGTGCCGGTTCAATCCCTAGCCTGGGAAGATCCCACGTGCCATGGAGCGGCTGGACCGATGTGTCCAACTACTGAGCCAGAGTTCTGGAGTGCATGTGCCCAGAGCCGGTGCTCTACCACGAGAGAGACCACTGTGATGGAAGGCCCACACAGGCCAAAGAACAAAGATGGATGAAAACAAATAAATGAAAGACCAATAGAAGTGGCCAAAAAAAACCAATAACGGGCATTTAAAAAAAAACCAAATCAGTTGCACAAGTCATTAGCAATGAGTATATTTTGATGTACATGATATAATACACTGACTTTTTTTTAACTTTTATTTTACTTTTACCTTTTACAGAGTTTTGTTGTTTACAGATATGTATGTTCCCAGATTAGTCATATGTATATCCCCCCATCCCACCTCTCCAGACTGTCATATAGTACCCCTAAAGGGTCTGCTTTTCTCACAGAACAATGACTATAGCTATTTTCTTCACATATGATAATACAGGCCTTCATGCTACTTCCTTTACGCCTCCCACCCTCTGTTCCTTCCCCACAATGTCCACATGTCCACTGTCCATGTCTGTCTTTCCGTCGCTTCACTGCATGTGCCATCATCACCATCCTACTAGATTCCATATATATGTGTTAGTATATTGTACTTGTCCTTCTCTTTCTGACTGACTTCACTTTTTATGATACGTTTTATAACCAGCCACCTCATTAGGGTTGATTGTTCTGCATTTCTTTTTACAGCTTTTACTGACTTTTTACATTCTCTATTGAGGCTCAAGATTAATGTATCTTTTCCCAGAGCCCCTAGCGGGTTCTAGGATGCACAGGGCCAGGGGCTGTGGCTCTAAGGAACCCGTCTCCTGACAGAAACTTCCCAACTGGAAAAACCCTCCAAATGAGCTCCTGCTGACACTGCTGGTGGGCTTTCCAACTTTTCAAGTTCTTGAATTTTCAACTTAGCTTATAACTGGAGGCCCATGGACATGGCACTCTGCTTTGTATAGTTCGTTTACAATGTCGTGTTAGTTTCTGGTGTACAGCCAAATGACTCGGTTATTCTTTTTTATATTCTTTTATTGGATATAGTTCCCTGGGATATACAGTAGGACTTTGTCTATTTCATATATAGTACTTTGTATCTGCTAATCCCAGAGTCCTAATTTATCCCTCCTTCTCTGTTTCCTCTTGGGTAACCATAAGTTTCTGTGTCTGTGAGTCTGTTTCTGTTTTGTAAACAAGTTCATTTGAATCATATTTTAGATTCCACATGTAAGTGATATCATGTGGTATTTGTCTTTCTCTGTCTGACTTACTTCACTTAGTATGATAATCTCTAGGTCCTTGTTGCTGCAAATGGCATTATTTTATTCTTTTTTTAAGAAAATTATTTATTTATTTGGCTGTGCTGGATCATAGTTACAGCATGTGGGATCTAGTTCCCTGACCAGGGATCAAACCCAGGCCCCACTGAATTGGGAACACAGAGTCTTAACCACTGGACCATCAGCAAAGTTCCTATTTTATTCTTTTTTATGACTGAGTAATATTCTACTGTATATGTATACACCACATCTTCTTTATCCATTCATCTGTTGGTGGACATTTAGATTGCTTCCATGTCTCAACTATTATTAGTAGAACTGTTATGAACATAAGGGTGCATGCATCTTTTTGAGTTTGAGTTTTCATCTTTTCTGGATATATGCCCAAAAGTGGTATTGCTGGGTCATATAGTAGCTCTATTTTTAGTTTTTAAAGGAACTTCCATACTGATTTCCATAGTGGCTATACCACTTTACATTCCCACCAACACTGTAGGAGGGTTCCCTTTAATCCCACATCTCTCTAGCATTTAATAATTGTAGACTTTTAGTGGTGGCCATTCTCACCAGTGTGAGGTGGTATGTCGTTGTAGTTTTGATTTGCATTTCTTTAATAATTAACAGTGTTGAGCATCTTTTCTTGTGCCTGTTGGCCACCTATGTGTCTTCTTTGGAGAAATGTCTATTTAGGTCTTCAAGAACTTCCCAACTGGAAAAACCCTCCAAATGAGCTCCTGCTGACACTGCTGGTGGGCTTTCCAACTTTTCAAGTTCTTGAATTTTCAACTTAGCTTATAACTGGAGGCCCATGGACATGGCACTCTGCTTTGTATAGTTCGTTTACAATGTCGTGTTAGTTTCTGGTGTACAGCCAAATGACTCGGTTATTCTTTTTTATATTCTTTTATTGGATATAGTTCCCTGGGATATACAGTAGGACTTTGTCTATTTCATATATAGTACTTTGTATCTGCTAATCCCAGAGTCCTAATTTATCCCTCCTTCTCTGTTTCCTCTTGGGTAACCATAAGTTTCTGTGTCTGTGAGTCTGTTTCTGTTTTGTAAACAAGTTCATTTGAATCATATTTTAGATTCCACATGTAAGTGATATCATGTGGTATTTGTCTTTCTCTGTCTGACTTACTTCACTTAGTATGATAATCTCTAGGTCCTTGTTGCTGCAAATGGCATTATTTTATTCTTTTTTTAAGAAAATTATTTATTTATTTGGCTGTGCTGGATCATAGTTACAGCATGTGGGATCTAGTTCCCTGACCAGGGATCAAACCCAGGCCCCACTGAATTGGGAACACAGAGTCTTAACCACTGGACCATCAGCAAAGTTCCTATTTTATTCTTTTTTATGACTGAGTAATATTCTACTGTATATGTATACACCACATCTTCTTTATCCATTCATCTGTTGGTGGACATTTAGATTGCTTCCATGTCTCAACTATTATTAGTAGAACTGTTATGAACATAAGGGTGCATGCATCTTTTTGAGTTTGAGTTTTCATCTTTTCTGGATATATGCCCAAAAGTGGTATTGCTGGGTCATATAGTAGCTCTATTTTTAGTTTTTAAAGGAACTTCCATACTGATTTCCATAGTGGCTATACCACTTTACATTCCCACCAACACTGTAGGAGGGTTCCCTTTAATCCACACCCTCTCTAGCATTTAATAATTGTAGACTTTTTAGTGGTGGCCATTCTCACCAGTGTGAGGTGGTATGTCGTTGTAGTTTTGATTTGCATTTCTTTAATAATTAACAGTGTTGAGCATCTTTTCTTGTGCCTGTTGGCCACCTATGTGTCTTCTTTGGAGAAATGTCTATTTAGGTCTTCAGCTCATTTTTTGATTGAGTTTGGTTTTTATTTTGTTTGTTTTTCAGTTATATGAATTGTTTGTATATTTTGGAAATTAAGCCTTTGTTGGTCACATCATTTTCAAATATTTTCTCCCAGTCTGTATATTGTCTTTTCATTTTGTTTATGGTTTCCTTGCTGTGCTAAAGCTTTTAAGTTTGATTAGGTCCCATTTGTTTATTTTTGATTTAATTTCTGTTGCCTTGGGAGACTGACCTAAGAATACATTGCTATGATTCATGTCAAAGAATATTTTGCCTTTGTTATTGTCTAGAAGTTTTATGGTGTAATATCTGATACTTAAGTTTTAAAGCCATTTTGAGTTTATTTTTGTATATGGTATGAGGGAGTACTCTAATATCTTTGGTTTATATATGGCTGTCCAGCTTTCCCCCCAACTTGCTAAAGAGACTGTCTTTTCTCCATTGTATATTCTTATCTTCTCTTTTTTAATTTTGCCTTTTTGCTTTTATTTTTCTTTGTCAAAAATTAATTGATTGTAGATATGTGGGCTTGTTTTGGGGGTCTCTGTGGATATGTGGGCTTGTTTTGGGGGTCTCTGTTTTGTTCCATTGATCCATTTGTTTGCTTTTGTGCCAATGTCACACTGTTTTGATTACTGTAGCTCTGTAGCATTGTCTGAAGTTTGGGAGTATTTGTCTCCAATTGTGTTCTTTTTTCTCAAGATTGCTTTGACTACTCTGGATATTTTGTGATTCCATATAAATTTTAGGATTATTTGTTCTAGTTCTGTTAAAATATCATGGGTAATTTGATAGAGATTATATTAAATCTGTAGATTGCTTTGGATAGTAAGGTAATAATGGAAATGACAAGAAACCAGGGGAGTAGCAATACTCACATCACACAAAATAGACTTTAAAACAAGGCCATAAAGAAAGATAACTAAGGACCCTGCATAATGATAAGAGGAAGAGGATATTGTGCTCATTAACACAGATACCCAATATAGGAGCTCCTACATACATAAAACAAATACTAATAGACAGAAAGAGAAAAATTGACGGGAATACAATAACAGTGGGAGACTTTAACACCTCACTGACATCAATGGACCAATCTTCCAGAGAGAAAATCAATAAGACAACAGAGTTTCTAAGTGACACAATAGAATAGTTAGACTTACTTGATGTTTTCAGTTTATATTGTTATTTTGGAAATTCTTTTTTTTTTTGTTGCCTTTGGTTTCCTTGCTGTGCTAAAGCTTTTAAGTTTGATTAGGTCCCATTTGTTTATTTTTGATTTAATTTCTGTTGCCTTGGGAGACTGACCTAAGAATACATTGCTATGATTCATGTCAAAGAATATTTTGCCTTTGTTATTGTCTAGAAGTTTTATGGTGTAATATCTGATACTTAAGTTTTAAAGCCATTTTGAGTTTATTTTTGTATATGGTATGAGGGAGTACTCTAATATCTTTGGTTTATATATGGCTGTCCAGCTTTCCCCCCAACTTGCTAAAGAGACTGTCTTTTCTCCATTGTATATTCTTATCTTCTCTTTTTTAATTTTGCCTTTTTGCTTTTATTTTTCTTTGTCAAAAATTAATTGATTGTAGATATGTGGGCTTGTTTTGGGGGTCTCTGTGGATATGTGGGCTTGTTTTGGGGGTCTCTGTTTTGTTCCATTGATCCATTTGTTTGCTTTTGTGCCAATGTCACACTGTTTTGATTACTGTAGCTCTGTAGCATTGTCTGAAGTTTGGGAGTATTTGTCTCCAATTGTGTTCTTTTTTCTCAAGATTGCTTTGACTACTCTGGATATTTTGTGATTCCATATAAATTTTAGGATTATTTGTTCTAGTTCTGTTAAAATATCATGGGTAATTTGATAGAGATTATATTAAATCTGTAGATTGCTTTGGATAGTAAGGTAATAATGGAAATGACAAGAAACCAGGGGAGTAGCAATACTCACATCACACAAAATAGACTTTAAAACAAGGCCATAAAGAAAGATAACTAAGGACCCTGCATAATGATAAGAGGAAGAGGATATTGTGCTCATTAACACAGATACCCAATATAGGAGCTCCTACATACATAAAACAAATACTAATAGACAGAAAGAGAAAAATTGACGGGAATACAATAACAGTGGGAGACTTTAACACCTCACTGACATCAATGGACCAATCTTCCAGAGAGAAAATCAATAAGACAACAGAGTTTCTAAGTGACACAATAGAATAGTTAGACTTACTTGATGTTTTCAGGACATTACATCCATAAAAACCAGAACACACATTCTTTTCAAGTGCACGTGGAACATTCTCTAGGATAAGCCACATTCTAGGATACAAAACAAGCCTCAACAAATTCAAGGGGATATAGATTATTTCAGGCATCTTTTCTGACCACAACAGCATGAAGCTAGAAATCAACCATAGAAAGAAAAAACAAGGCCACATGGAAACTAAACAATATACTCCTAAAAAAAATCAGTTAGTCAACAATAAAATCAAAGTGGAAATTTAAAAAGTACCTTGAGACAAATGAAAATGAAAATTCAATTGTACAAAATCTGTGGGATGCATCAAAAACAGTGTTAAGAGGGAAGATCAGAGTGATAACAGGTCTTTCTCAAAAAACAAGAAAAATCTCAAATAAACAACCTAACCTACCAACGAAATGAGTTGGAAAAAGAAGGACAGAAGAAATCTAAAGTCAGTGGAAGGAAAAAATAAAAATCAGAGAAGAAATAAATACAGTAGAGATTAAAATCAATAGGAAAAAAATTATTAAAACCAAGAGCTGTTTTTTTTTTTTTTTTTTAAATGGTAAACAAAATTGACAGACCTTTGGTCAGGCTCACCAAGAAACAATGAGAGAGGACCCGAATAAACAGAATAAGAAATTAAAGAGAGGAAATCACGAGCAATAGTAGGGAAATACAAAAACCTGTAAGAGAATACTATGAACAAGTATATGCCAACAAATTGGACAACTGAGAAGGAATGGACAAATTTCTAAAAACATACAGCCCACCAAAACTTAAGAAAGAATAGATAATTTAAACAGACTGATCATTAGAAGTAAAATTGAATTTGTAAATGAAAGTCCAGGACCAGATGGCTTCACTGGGCACTCTGCATTACTGATCATTAATAACATTTGATGGTGGTTTCATTAACACAGATACCCAATATAGGAGCTCCTACATACATAAAACAAATACTAATAGACAGAAAGAGAAAATTGACGGAATACAATAACAGTGGGAGACTTTAACACCTCACTGACATCAATGGACCAATCTTCCAGAGAGAAAATCAATAAGACAACAGAGTTTCTAAGTGACACAATAGAATAGTTAGACTTACTTGATGTTTTCAGGACATTACATCCATAAAAACCAGAACACACATTCTTTTCAAGTGCACGTGGAACATTCTCTAGGATAAGCCACATTCTAGGATACAAAACAAGCCTCAACAAATTCAAGGGGATATAGATTATTTCAGGCATCTTTTCTGACCACAACAGCATGAAGCTAGAAATCAACCATAGAAAGAAAAAACAAGGCCACATGGAAACTAAACAATATACTCCTAAAAAAAATCAGTTAGTCAACAATAAAATCAAAGTGGAAATTTAAAAAGTACCTTGAGACAAATGAAAATGAAAATTCAATTGTACAAAATCTGTGGGATGCATCAAAAACAGTGTTAAGAGGGAAGATCAGAGTGATAACAGGTCTTTCTCAAAAAACAAGAAAAATCTCAAATAAACAACCTAACCTACCAACGAAATGAGTTGGAAAAAGAAGGACAGAAGAAATCTAAAGTCAGTGGAAGGAAAAAATAAAAATCAGAGAAGAAATAAATACAGTAGAGATTAAAATCAATAGGAAAAAAATTATTAAAACCAAGAGCTGTTTTTTTTTTTTTTTTTTAAATGGTAAACAAAATTGACAGACCTTTGGTCAGGCTCACCAAGAAACAATGAGAGAGGACCCGAATAAACAGAATAAGAAATTAAAGAGAGGAAATCACGAGCAATAGTAGGGAAATACAAAAACCTGTAAGAGAATACTATGAACAAGTATATGCCAACAAATTGGACAACTGAGAAGGAATGGACAAATTTCTAAAAACATACAGCCCACCAAAACTTAAGAAAGAATAGATAATTTAAACAGACTGATCATTAGAAGTAAAATTGAATTTGTAAATGAAAGTCCAGGACCAGATGGCTTCACTGGGCACTCTGCATTACTGATCATTAATAACATTTTGATGGTGGTTTTCTCACTATGGCTTTGGTTCTCAAAGAGTGGTCTGTGGGCCAGGAGCTTCAGCATCCTGAGTGCTTCTAAGAAATGCCTTTCTGAGTCAAAATCTGCGTGTTCACAAGGTCTGCAGAGGACGCATATGCATACTGCAGTTTGAGACAGGGTCCCTCCAAGACACCTTCTGTGCACTAATCTCATCACACATGATATCCATATGAGCACCATGATGCTGTCACCTCTCACACAGAAGGGGAAACAGGAACCAACGAGCAAACTGACCCACCCAAGGTCACAAGACGGTTAAAGTAGAACTGAGAGCCACCCAGGCTTCTCAGCAAACATCCACTGTGATTTTGTTGTTGTGTAGTCACTAAGTCTGACTCTTGCGGCCCCGTAGACTGTAGCCTGCCAGACTCCTTCCCATGAGATTTCCCAGACAAGAATACTGGAGTGGGTTACCATTTCCTTTTCCAGGAGATGTCCCAATCCAGGGATTGAACCAACATCTCCTGCACTGACAGGTGGATTTTTTAACACCGAGCAATCTGGAAAGCCTTTATGTGGTTTTACACAGGTGCTAATTCAATCTTCACATCCATTTAGAGGAACCACTATTACCACCCATTTTACAGATGAGGAAAGCTAGGCACAGCGAAGTTAAGCAACTTTCCTAAGGATGCCACACCTTGATCAAGACACACACATGTATGAAGTTGACCACTGAGGATTCCAAAGTGAGTAGGGGGTCTGCTGGGTGGGGCACGCTGGCAGAGTGGGCCCCACGTGAGGTCCAAAGTCATAACGCCTGGGGTTGAGTCCTGCTGACATCACTGAGGGCTGAGAGGCAGACTGCCTCATCTCTGAGGCTTTGGTTTTCCCATCTATGAAATAAAGGAAATAGCAAGTGCTCTCTGGCAAGGCAGTGGTGAGGAGTAAATGAAGTAATAAATGCTGGGGTGTGTGGTAAACTGTAGAGTGCCATGCACATGCTGCTAGTTAGTGGCTTTATTCTCCAGGGACCCTAGCACAATGGTGGAAGAGGAAGAAGCTCAGAGAATGGGGAAGTTGCAGTCCGTGGAACTTTGAGGTTGTCATGGAAACCAAAGCTCTGAGACTGATCAAGGCAGGAAATACCATCTGGTTTTAAACACCAAAAAGCCTCGACTCACACTGGACTTATTTCTGTAAACAGCAGAATTAACATCATCTTATAGCAGTAACGTCAGCTGGAGCAATCTGGAGATTGTCTTTTCTCTGACTTCCCTGGTCAAATCTGGACAAGGCACCTCAGGAACTCTTCATGCATCAACTGTTACTTCCCAAGAAACGTGGACAAGTCACTGAGTAAATCTGAGTTTAAATGGAGAGGCAACATAGCTGGGAGACATCCTCTCACCTCCTCCCAGGCTTTGTGAGCACAGAGGGAAAGCTGGAGGTGGTGTCCAGGGATAGCAGGGAGAGGCTTGGGACTCCAGTCAGAGCTGATGCTGGAAGGGCGTTTAGAGAGCATCTTGTTTTCATTCCCTCAAATTATTGGTGATGAAGCAGGCCCAGAATGGGATGGTGCTTGGCCAGAGTCACACAGAAAATCGATGACAAAAGTGACACTTGCACCTAAATCTCTCAGTTCTAAAGTCACTGTTTTTCCACATCGCCAGTTGCATCTTCCTTTGATGTTTGTTCCAGCATCATAGTGCTGCTCCCGAAACGTTATGAGGAAAGCTAGGCACAGCGAAGTTAAGCAACTTTCCTAAGGATGCCACACCTTGATCAAGACACACACATGTATGAAGTTGACCACTGAGGATTCCAAAGTGAGTAGGGGTCTGCTGGGTGGGGCACGCTGGCAGAGTGGGCCCCACGTGAGGTCCAAAGTCATAACGCCTGGGGTTGAGTCCTGCTGACATCACTGAGGGCTGAGAGGCAGACTGCCTCATCTCTGAGGCTTTGGTTTTCCCATCTATGAAATAAAGGAAATAGCAAGTGCTCTCTGGCAAGGCAGTGGTGAGGAGTAAATGAAGTAATAAATGCTGGGGTGTGTGGTAAACTGTAGAGTGCCATGCACATGCTGCTAGTTAGTGGCTTTATTCTCCAGGGACCCTAGCACAATGGTGGAAGAGGAAGAAGCTCAGAGAATGGGGAAGTTGCAGTCCGTGGAACTTTGAGGTTGTCATGGAAACCAAAGCTCTGAGACTGATCAAGGCAGGAAATACCATCTGGTTTTAAACCCCAAAAAAGCCTCGACTCACACTGGACTTATTTCTGTAAACAGCAGAATTAACATCATCTTATAGCAGTAACGTCAGCTGGAGCAATCTGGAGATTGTCTTTTCTCTGACTTCCCTGGTCAAATCTGGACAAGGCACCTCAGGAACTCTTCATGCATCAACTGTTACTTCCCAAGAAACGTGGACAAGTCACTGAGTAAATCTGAGTTTAAATGGAGAGGCAACATAGCTGGGAGACATCCTCTCACCTCCTCCCAGGCTTTGTGAGCACAGAGGGAAAGCTGGAGGTGGTGTCCAGGGATAGCAGGGAGAGGCTTGGGACTCCAGTCAGAGCTGATGCTGGAAGGGCGTTTAGAGAGCATCTTGTTTTCATTCCCTCAAATTATTGGTGATGAAGCAGGCCCAGAATGGGATGGTGCTTGGCCAGAGTCACACAGAAAATCGATGACAAAAGTGACACTTGCACCTAAATCTCTCAGTTCTAAAGTCACTGTTTTTCCACATCGCCAGTTGCATCTTCCTTTGATGTTTGTTCCAGCATCATAGTGCTGCTCCCCGGGAAACGTTAGGCTTGGGATTTCTCTGGTTCCCCACGGACTCTGTGAGATGAGGAGCAGAACGTTTCTAGTGTCCTACACCTCCCAGAGATTTGACCCAGGAAGCCATCATTTCTTTGCCTTTTTCTTGGGAGAAACGAGGCTTCTATAAACCACGTAAGCCCAAATGAATCAACGATGAACATTTAAAAACAAGAAGGCCGTACCTTTGAGTTTTCAAAACCTACAGGAATATCCTGGTTTCATTGCAGTCCCCAAATCCAGCAAAAAATCTTCTGTGGATGAGGACTTTTTCATGGGGCTGCTAGGAATTGTTTGAGCAGAGAACACTAATGGGAATGCAGGCCCAACGTGGCTACTGCCAGCTGGCTTGCCCTTTCTGAGCCTGTTTCTCCCAAGTGCATCATAAGGCAGGTTTGATGTGACTTTTCAGCTCTGACATTCTATGACTTGGTAACCATCTTCTAAGAAAGGAAAGGAGAGCCAGTATTCTTAGAGCTGTACCCCCCTGATGCCTTGTTCATCAGCTGCCAGGTACCTGAGTTGAGAGGCATCAGCACTGGCTCTTCAGCTCCTTTCTGGCTGGGTCCTGGGAATTTCCTGTGAATGAGCTTTGGAGGGAAGTGCTCTATACAGTCTCAAGGGAAGGAGGCTGCTGTTCCCAGTCAAGGCTCCAGGACCTGTGACCTAAACTCGGAGGTGACAGGGTTGCAATGCCAGAGCACATGCCCATGCTTACATTTACCCCCAACTCACCCTGCCACTCCCTCAGACACCCAGGCTTTGTCTGAAATGTCTTGATCCTGTGTCCCACCATGAGGTTGTAGATGGCTTCAGCCCCCAGTAGTGGAGTGGGGGAAGCCCCAGTCCTGGGGGATACCCTTGGCCATTTCTGGGTCCTGTTGTATTCACTTGAAGCTACATCCCCTGAGGTTCTTACTCTCCTTCAGCCCCTTGGGGTAGGTGAGTCCTCCAATCTTTTTTCCACTTAATTGGAGCCATAGGAACCACTTCATAGCTACCTCAAGGGAGCCCCCAAGCCTCGGCAGCTGGGTTTGGGGATCCCTGGGGCTGCTAGGGCTGCCAGAGTGCCCAAGCTGGCAGAGAGAAGGCCTGGACAGCATCATCTGCAGTTTGTTTGCAGCTTGGCTCCCAGGACAGGGTAATGGGGACTGTGGCTCCATCTCATTTCCCAGGAGTTAGTGTTTCAGTCTGAAAGAACCAGAGAAATAATGGAAGAGCTAGTCTCCACACCAAACAGCTCCATGTTTCCAGTCTGCCTAAGGACAGGAGCAGAGCAATACTAGCTGCTTGATCCTTGAGAACTAAATCTCTCTGAAGCTCTGGACATCTCAGTGTTTCCAACTGTAAAATGGACATAGTAAATTTCCTTTGGTGATTGTGAGAATTAAATGAGAAAGAGTAGCCCCAGTGCCTAGGTGCTTGAAAAAAAAAAAACTATAAAAGGTGGAAAGCACTTCCATTCTCTCATTGACGCTTCTTAGGACAGGGATACACAATAAATCTCATTTTCCAGGCCAAGTGAAATTACAGCTTAAAGAAGTATGGTGACTTCTGAAAAATTACAAATTAGTTGCATGTTAGACTGGGGTCTGTTGAACATCTAAGTCCAAAGCTCTTTTTGTATTGCCACAATCATGAAACATACTACTTTCTAAAATAAACCCTTTAATGAAATTATGGAAATGAAAATGAATTTGGAACATGTATGTTTCCTTGAGACATGACACCTGAGGAAAGTGAGAACTGAGAAATGGCCAGCTTTCAACTTTTATTTACTTCCTTTTCTTGCCACTTTTTGAGAGGGGCCTGGTTTGCAAACCAGTTTTGTTATATGCATCTTTCCTTCATATTCTGTCTTGCTATTACCACCTTTAGTGTTGTTTGTGAAGACAGTGTCTAGTATGTTCTCTGGGAAGTTAACACCCCAGGAAACAAAGCCTTCTGTAGTGGTGAACACTTAGCCTGGGAAACAGAGCAGAGACTCTCTGAGGCAGTAGCTCAAAATTGGGCCATGTAGGAAATCTGGAGAAAAGACCAGGTTTCTTTCTCTCTCTCCCTCCGCTGTTATAGACTTAGGGAATCACAGCATTGGAAATCAAGGGGACATGACCTGCCCATGGTCTTAGACCTGGTAAGTGGGGAGAAAATTTTAATAAGATACAAAAAGCACAGAACCCTAATTCAAAAATATACATGTTCTCCAATATTCATAACAGCATGATGTACAATAACCAAGACAAGGAAGCAGTATAAATATTCATCAACAGACAAATGAACAAAGATGTGGTCCATATGTATGATGGAATATTACTCAGCCATAAGAAGAATCTAGTCTCCACACCAAACAGCTCCATGTTTCCAGTCTGCCTAAGGACAGGAGCAGAGCAATACTAGCTGCTTGATCCTTGAGAACTAAATCTCTCTGAAGCTCTGGACATCTCAGTGTTTCCAACTGTAAAATGGACATAGTAAATTTCCTTTGGTGATTGTGAGAATTAAATGAGAAAGAGTAGCCCCAGTGCCTAGGTGCTTGAAAAAAAAAAAACTATAAAAGGTGGAAAGCACTTCCATTCTCTCATTGACGCTTCTTAGGACAGGGATACACAATAAATCTCATTTTCCAGGCCAAGTGAAATTACAGCTTAAAGAAGTATGGTGACTTCTGAAAATTACAAATTAGTTGCATGTTAGACTGGGGTCTGTTGAACATCTAAGTCCAAAGCTCTTTTTGTATTGCCACAATCATGAAACATACTACTTTCTAAAATAAACCCTTTAATGAAATTATGGAAATGAAAATGAATTTGGAACATGTATGTTTCCTTGAGACATGACACCTGAGGAAAGTGAGAACTGAGAAATGGCCAGCTTTCAACTTTTATTTACTTCCTTTTCTTGCCACTTTTTGAGAGGGGCCTGGTTTGCAAACCAGTTTTGTTATATGCATCTTTCCTTCATATTCTGTCTTGCTATTACCACCTTTAGTGTTGTTTGTGAAGACAGTGTCTAGTATGTTCTCTGGGAAGTTAACACCCCAGGAAACAAAGCCTTCTGTAGTGGTGAACACTTAGCCTGGGAAACAGAGCAGAGACTCTCTGAGGCAGTAGCTCAAAATTGGGCCATGTAGGAAATCTGGAGAAAAGACCAGGTTTCTTTCTCTCTCTCCCTCCGCTGTTATAGACTTAGGGAATCACAGCATTGGAAATCAAGGGGACATGACCTGCCCATGGTCTTAGACCTGGTAAGTGGGGAGAAAATTTTAATAAGATACAAAAAGCACAGAACCCTAATTCAAAAATATACATGTTCTCCAATATTCATAACAGCATGATGTACAATAACCAAGACAAGGAAGCAGTATAAATATTCATCAACAGACAAATGAACAAAGATGTGGTCCATATGTATGATGGAATATTACTCAGCCATAAGAAGAATGGAGTTTTGCCTCTTCTCTCTGATCCTCCAGCCAGGGTAGGCAGAAATTTCCCCCTGTTGCTTATTCCTGACTCTCTTGCTGTCCCCATAGAGCTTCTCACCTCCTTCATTCTCTCAGTAACCAGTTCCCTGCATTCCAGTCCCCCAACTTTAAGTACTCAAGCAGTTCCTATTTCCCTGGTTAGATAGTTCACATCCCTGTGATCCCCATCCCAGGTATATACTTTAGAGGGACTCTCCTGCAGGTGCCTAAAGAGAGAAGCACAGGAACATTTACTGGGTGGTGTTTGGGGAAATGGAGAGGCAGAGGGAGCATAGACACCCATTGCCAGAAGAACAGGTATTTTACAAAGGTAGACAACATATGATCTGTGTCAGGCATATTGGAGGAGTGGCCATGTCAGATTTGGGGGAGGAATGGGGATTGCAGATGAAAGGAAAACAAAGTGAGAGAAGAATGCTGCACAGAATCCATGATGAGTGTCTCAAGCTGAGGAGCTTTGCATCCTCTGCAAATGAAGTTTTAAAAATGTACATTATGTCCTAAAAAGATGAGTGAGAAAAGAATGTGATAGTCCAGGCATGAGAATAACATATGAAACGATGCAACTGCCTAAAAATAGCCCATCTGGGGAACAGCCAGAAGTAGGATGTGGCTGGGACACGGGTGTGTGATCAGTACGATGCCTGGTGGAATCATGGAATGTCAGCTCCACATGAACGATCTTAAAAATTTGTCCAACCTCTCACAGTTTTTTTTTTTTAAACATTTATTTATTTTGGCGGGGGTGGGGCAGGCCACTCCTATCGGTCTTTCATTTGTCTAGTTTCATCCATCTTTGTTCTTTGGCCCGTGTGGGCCTCCCATCGCAGTGGCCTCTGTAGTCGCAGAGCACCGGCTCTGGGCGCATGCGCTCCAGAGCTCTGGCTCGGTAATTGGACACATCGGTCCAGCCGCTCCGCAGCACGTGGGATCTTCCCAGGCCAGGGATCGAACTGGCGCCCCTTGCACTGCAAGGCGGTGTCCTTACCCACTGGACCACCAGAGAAGCCCCTCTCACAGTTTAGATGGGAAACCTGAGGTCCAAAGAGGGGCAAGGACTAGCCCAAAGTCACATTGTAGTAAGACGGGTCCAGAGCCCAGGTTTCCAGACTCCTGTTTGGGGAATTCCCCCTTCTGTCTTCTCCACTAAATCCTTCACTCTGTGGTGGGCACAGTGCTGGTCCTGGGGACACAGCATTCTACCCACTTGTGGGAGGGGGACAGACACAGAGTCATGCAGTCCTGGTGTATGGCGTGCTGATCTGTGACACCAGTAGCCCCGTGAACTATGTCTCTGGGTATCCATGCTGTTTTCATGTCCCTCCACCCCACCTGCCTTGAATCTGGGCTGTGTTTGTGACTTCCTCTCTAGTGGAGTGCGATGGAAGTGACATTGTGCCCATTCTGAGCCTAAAACATAAGAAGGTCTGGGATTTTGCCCTCTGAGAATTCTGAACTGCCATGTAAAAAGTCTGGCTACCCCGAAGGAGACACCATATGCAGAGGCTGAATGAGAAGGGAGCAGCTTCAAGACGAACTGGAGACAGAGATTCCCAAATGCCCACCCTCCTTAGCTGAGCTGCCGAATGAACACAGCCCCATGAGTTACCACTGACAGGATCTGCAGAACTGCCCAGCTGAACCCAACCCAGAGGACAACCATAAGCAAAGTGGCTGCTATCTTAAGCCACAGAATCTTGGCGTAGATTGTCATGCCAGCGATAGATCACCAAAACATATGGCATCAAGTGAAGAGTGAAATAAAATTGAGAGGCTTAGCATAGATTGAGGGTCAGAGGAGTGAGAATGAATCTGACTGAGAAGCGTCACAGAGCTGTATAGGGGAATAGGAGAAATGACAGAAAATGAAGACAGTGAGTTTGAGGGCCATGACCAGTGTATTTCAACGATGTGTTTCTGAGAACTTCTATGTGCCAGGTCATGGGCAGGGATTGAAGAGGAGTCCAAGAAGGACAGGCACAGCCTCGTGGGACAGACTTGAGCACCCTCAGTGATGGTGAGAGGTCAGACATGCTTAATGCCTGCAGGAGGCTAAGGGTCAAGGGCACATTTTCAGAAGATGGAGGAATCAACCCTTGGAGGGAAAAGTCAGGGCAGACTTCTCAGAGAAGATGGGATTTAACTTGGACCTTGCAAACTGGGTGTGGTTTCAAGTTGGAGGGAAAAACTTTGTAGGTGGAAGGTTTTATGTGCAGAGGTACAAAACTGGGCTGTTTAGGCTGTTAGGAAAATGGAATTGGCCAGTTTGAAAGCAGATCAGATCATTACCATGAAGAGTGTAATCCTGCCTTCTCTCTTGGGTAAATTTCCCAAACACGTGTATGCAGAAATATTTTAAAATTACAGCAAACCCAATTAACACTCTGGTTATGTTAGGGAGAAAATGAAACCCAAATGGGTGGAATTTCTCCCAGATTAGTTCACATTATCATCATGGGTTGGGAGACAAATAAATGCCTAAGAATAGCCACAGAATGTTAATTTTTCATTGATCATAGTATCATTTTCATGAGCACTACACAAAAAGAAAAGAGATATTTGGAAGGGGGTGGTATCTCTTTTTATGTCCCTTTGATCTTCTGCCCATCAGTTACAAACTGTGGTCCTGTTGGGGTTTCATAGTACAGGGGGGTAAGGTATAGGGTAGAAAGCCCTAGAAGCAGTTGTTCCCAGCTCTTTGGCACCAAGGACCGATTATGTGGAAGACAATTTTTCCACGAACCTGGAGGTGAGGGGGATGCTTTCAGGATGATTCAAGCGTATTACTTTGACTGTGCATTTTATTTCTAATCTAGTGCCTGTGCTGATCTGATAGGAGGTACCAGTCTGTGGCCCAGAGGTTAGGGACACCTGCCCTAGAGGCTCTCAGATCCAGATTGAAGTCCCAGCTCTGCCCATTTCTAAAGTGCTGAGCACAGGGTCAGGCATGTGGTAAATGCCTAATATGTTTCTCGTTAAAATTGCTTACAATCATTATTTCCCCTCCTAAGAAAAAGTTGAAGCCAAAGAGCTTTCCAAGTGCCAACACATTGGGAACAGAATTCAATTCCTGTGTCTCTGTTTTTCCTTTGGGACCCCCACCTCCCTTCCCTGCCTTACTTACTGTTACTTGGCAAGGGTGCTGAAGTGAGAAGGCTTGAACTCTGTGACTTCTTTTGAGTTGTTCCTTGAGAATCTCCAAAGTAACACAGAGTCAAATGACCATGTTGGAGACTCATACCCTGCATAAGATGATGTTCAGAGAAGAACATGCAAGCCACAGGGGAGCTTGCCAAAAGAAACGGCAAGAAAAACAATATGAGAAGCTAGAAAATCAACAGTCCACTTGACCTTGAAGCTGTGGTATGGGGATGGGGAGGAAGACAAGTTGGTCCCTTAAATCCAGTATGGCAGCCCCTAGTTTGTCACTTTCCCTCCACTGCTTTGGGCAATTTATTTGACCTCACTAAGATTCCAGTTTTTTTCTCTTCTATAAAATGGGCATATGAATGCTTTACAAGAATTGTTAATAAGATAGTTAAATGAGGTAACATATGCAAGGGACCATGCACTTTGTTAAATTGAATAGATGCTCGGGGAATGCACCCCAAAGCTGTGTGTCTGTGCCTTTTCTTGCAGAGAGGATCTGTTAACTCCCCCAGATTTCCTAAGGGATTCCTAACTTGCCCTAAATAAGTTTATTTTTGAGACATAAAGGTTTTATTTTGTTTCTTTAATAAAATAAAATCTAATATTGGGTAAAAAAATCAGAGTATAAATAAAAAGGAAATTGAAAAGTGAAAACAATAGTAAGCATAGAACCCAAATATAGTTTTTAAAATTGTTCCCAGCTCTTTGGCACCAAGGACCGATTATGTGGAAGACAATTTTTCCACGAACCTGGAGGTGAGGGGGATGCTTTCAGGATGATTCAAGCGTATTACTTTGACTGTGCATTTTATTTCTAATCTAGTGCCTGTGCTGATCTGATAGGAGGTACCAGTCTGTGGCCCAGAGGTTAGGGACACCTGCCCTAGAGGCTCTCAGATCCAGATTGAAGTCCCAGCTCTGCCCATTTCTAAAGTGCTGAGCACAGGGTCAGGCATGTGGTAAATGCCTAATATGTTTCTCGTTAAAATTGCTTACAATCATTATTTCCCCTCCTAAGAAAAAGTTGAAGCCAAAGAGCTTTCCAAGTGCCAACACATTGGGAACAGAATTCAATTCCTGTGTCTCTGTTTTTCCTTTGGGACCCCCACCTCCCTTCCCTGCCTTACTTACTGTTACTTGGCAAGGGTGCTGAAGTGAGAAGGCTTGAACTCTGTGACTTCTTTTGAGTTGTTCCTTGAGAATCTCCAAAGTAACACAGAGTCAAATGACCATGTTGGAGACTCATACCCTGCATAAGATGATGTTCAGAGAAGAACATGCAAGCCACAGGGGAGCTTGCCAAAAGAAACGGCAAGAAAAACAATATGAGAAGCTAGAAAATCAACAGTCCACTTGACCTTGAAGCTGTGGTATGGGGATGGGGAGGAAGACAAGTTGGTCCCTTAAATCCAGTATGGCAGCCCCTAGTTTGTCACTTTCCCTCCACTGCTTTGGGCAATTTATTTGACCTCACTAAGATTCCAGTTTTTTTCTCTTCTATAAAATGGGCATATGAATGCTTTACAAGAATTGTTAATAAGATAGTTAAATGAGGTAACATATGCAAGGGACCATGCACTTTGTTAAATTGAATAGATGCTCGGGGAATGCACCCCAAAGCTGTGTGTCTGTGCCTTTTCTTGCAGAGAGGATCTGTTAACTCCCCCAGATTTCCTAAGGGATTCCTAACTTGCCCTAAATAAGTTTATTTTTGAGACATAAAGGTTTTATTTTGTTTCTTTAATAAAATAAAATCTAATATTGGGTAAAAAAATCAGAGTATAAATAAAAAGGAAATTGAAAAGTGAAAACAATAGTAAGCATAGAACCCAAATATAGTTTTTAAAAAATCATTTTGTTGTTGGGTTTGTTTTTAATGAACTGAGTCATCTTCAGGCAGAATTTCTCAAAATTAAAGTATAACGGAAAAAAACTGAACTAAAAGTAATAACAAAACAGAGAGCAAAGTGATACAAGAAACTTTTTTTTTTTAATAAAAGGAATACATGCTTATGGTGGAAAAAAAAATCAGTATGGAAGGATGTAAGGTGAGAAATAGGTCTCTTTTCACCTCTCCATTATTTCTCACTCCTGGTCCTATTTGGAGAATAACCCACTCCAGTATTCTTGTCTGGAAAATCCCATGGACAGAAGAGTCTGGTAGGCTGTAGTCCACAGGGTGGCAAAGAATGGGACATGACTGAGCAACTGAACAACAACAACTGGTCCTCTTAGCCAGAGGTCGCCACTCTTGACTATAAAGACATTTCTTATTTGTTGTTTTCACATTGCAAGTGATATCTCCATCTTTTGAAGGAGAAGATGAATTTAGAAAATTCCCAGAGGCATCTAATTTGCCAAAAGAGAATGAACTTTGTATAAAAGAATTAAGTGCTTTCCAAGATCCTGACAAAATAAAGATATCAATCAAACTCCCCAAAGGAAGTCCAGATGGCCATGCAATTGAACTTTATCATGCTCATTGGCATGGCAGCCTGAATGCCCTTGAAATATCCAGTAAAACCATCCAACAGAAAGCACTGTCTCATACATATAGTGAATTCTTCATCATACTGACCTAAAACTGGAAAAAATCCTATGATATTTTTATCTGATGAACACAGAAGCAAACCTCCTTCCAAACTCAATATTTAAACATAGACATGGATCCATTTGAAGTCAAGGGCTCTTAAGTTTACACACTTGTGCATGGTGGTGTAATATCAGAAAAAGACAGTATCATTAATCACATAAAGTGGATCATTCCAAAGCATTTGACAATGTATGATATATTTCCAAATTTTAGAAGCACTTGAAAAATAATAGAATATGCTGGGTTTTACACCTATAAAATTTGAGTGGTTGGAATATTAAGAAATGCGCAGAGAGTAGCTAAAATATCATTTAAGTTAGATGCCCCTTTTCTTTGTCCTTTGTTATTTAATGTAATATAGATCTGGGTTGCTGTGGCAGAGGGAATAACAGATTTCATTAGGAAAAAGCAAATGAAACAACTCACGGTTGTTCTTTGCAGAAGAGGCCTGGAACAAATGGTGGGATAGGATGTACTGCGTCTGGTCTTAGAATGCCCCTTAAAACCAGGCTGTGAATCAGATACCTGAAAAGCAAGGCATATTTACCCACTAGGAAGGGTGTTATTCTTTGCTGTTCAAGGATTTGGCACTAAATGAATCCTTTTTGACATTTCTAACCCCAAACTCTGCCACCACAGGGAACATGACCTCTGTGAATGACTTCGGCCCTCCCTCATCATCACCTGGCCCTCAGCATCCCTGCAGGAAAGGATAATCCTCTCCCCTTTGTGAGGAAACTCATAAAAAGCCAAGATAAGAGAGCTTCTCCATCCCACCTTCTCTCCCCAGTATAAAAATAGGTGCAAAAGTCATCCAGGTAATAGTGAATAATACACATCGGTTCATTCAACAAACATAGACATGTGCTCATGGTTTCACACAGGGAGAGGGGCCCAGAGATGTAGAAAACTGACTATACAGTGCAGTGTGGTACCACAGAGTCTTTCTAGAATATGCTGTGAAACAATGAAATACGGTATTTCATCAAATCCAAGACAACATTATTTTGTGTATCACCAAGAAAGAAAAAAAATAGTGCCGACTCACAAAATGCCATCAGTGGCAAGGTGCATCCTTTTTCCAGAGATGAAAAGAATGTGTGTCTTAGAGTGGGTGAAATGATAAATGATATCTCTCACCATGAGCCAAGCCTTGCTATGGAAGCTGAGAGAAGGTGGCAGATAGTTTTGCTGGAGGAGGTATCTCAGGGAGGTGACATTTCATCTGGGTCTTGAAGGATTTTGTCAGTAGGACAAAGAGTGGAAAGACTATTCTAGGTTGAAGGAATAGCATGGCAAACGTATCGAGGCAGAAAAGGGCAGGCATGTGTATGGACCAACTAATTTATTCTAAGCAATACAACACAGAAGGTGTGGGGAAGTAGAGCTGGTTACTGAAGGAAGAAACATTGAAACCAAATTGTAAAAAGCTGTAATCTCAGTTTTGGGAGTTTGGACCCCTAGATAATAGAGAACCATAGAGTATTTTGAGTTGAGAGAGACTTGATTAGAGCCAAGCTCTAGAAAGGCTATTCTGACAGGGTGGATGAAGGTTAGGTTGAAGAGTAAGAATCGAGGCAAGGATGCCAGTTAGACTATTGCAACCCACCAGGTTAGGGGTGGGTGGAGAGAAAACTGAAGGGCTGCACACAGATCCATGAGAGGAAGTCGGATTGCAAGAGTCTGAGGCAGTCGCAAAGGGTCTATAACCACACACAACATTATGGACGTATCTCACAAACAACACTGAGTGAAAGAAACCAGACACAAAGGAGGACAAATGGTGATTCCATTTATATCAAGACGAAGAAAGGGAAAAAGATCAGTCTATAATGTTAGCAGTCAGGATTGTGGATACTCCAAGAGAGGGTAAGGGACATAATAGGGGCTTCTGGGTACTGGTAATGTCCTGATTCATGCTGTTGTTTATATGGGTGCGTTCACTTTGAGCTGTGTACTTCAAATTCGTGCGTTTTTCTGCACCTATGTTGTAGTTCAATACAATTAATATCCCCCCCCCCACACACACACACAAATTAGGAACATGGAGAAAACATGGAAGTAGGGGTCCAGAATGGAGGAACATGCTGGAACACACAAGCACTCAATCTCAAAATGAGCTGAGGCTTTGGAAGAATGTCACAAGGCTACACTAGGGACTTTGTAGGGTGCACTTGGAGCAAGCAAGAGAGATCGATGAAGGGAATACAGAACTTTTTCACCTCCAGGCTTGTGCAAAGACACACTAGATGTTTTGGTGGTGAGTGACAAACAGAAATAGCAGAGCAAATATGGTTAAGAGGGGAATGATAGATGAGAAGACTCTCAGAGGGCACCTAGATGATTTCAGTGAGCCCAGGTCCAGAGGAAGTACCTGTGAAGGCCAGGCGTGAAACTGTGGATGGGAATCAGAGGGAGCATCTAAGGATCCTTGGGGGATGGAAGGAAGGAAGGGTTAGGCAGTGGGGGATGCAGCAGAGTTTTGATATTCTAAGAGACTAAAAGGATGACCTCAGCAAAAGGGGATTTGGGTGCTGGCCTTCAGAAGAATTTGAGGACTGATTATACAAATGATATGGGATCACACAAAGAAGAGGGCCATGGTCCCTAGGAGTGGACGTGGATTCACCAAAAACCAGTCCAGCAATAATCGTTTGTATTTGAAGAGTTATTAATCTGACAAGTCAGAGAAATAAGGAGGTGGCATGCGTTAGGGTTTCAGCAAAAATTTTAGCAAGATTCTCACAATATTTTGGAGTGCAAGATGATAAGACATGGGCTGCCATATTTGGAAACTGGAGGAGTTTTTAGTGGGATTGGTCATGGGGCCAGATAGGGCAGATGGCCCCCAGTGTGAGTAGTCGCAAAACTCTGTCCTCATCATTCTCCTATTTAATATTTTGACCAGTGCTTCAAGTTAAGGAAGAAAATCAGATCATTCAACAATAACGGCACTAACGGGGAGAGATGGTGATTATGAAAAAAAACACTTCTATTTTTTTCCTATTTTTTTTGCCAATCCCATGTGCATGTGGCATCTTAGTTTCCCCATCAGAGACTGAACTTGCAGTGGAAGCCAGGTGTCTTAACCACTGGACCACCAGGGAAGTCCCAAGAGAGAACAGTTCTAAGATGCAGGATACCTTCAACAGGCTGGAAAACTGGGACATAATCATGAATGGAATGTTTCAAGCTTGTCCATAGGTCCCTGAATTAAACAGCTGATAAACAGAATCAGAGAGATCTGGTTTGCTGTTCCTTTGAAACAACAGAACAACTCCACAGAAAACTAACCTAAAGAAAACTAACCTAGAACTAACGTAGTTCCCAGGGAACTACAGCTTCCCATAATCCAAAGGGGTGATATGGCTGTGAGCAACGTGCAAGTGACTCTGGACTGTGAGGGGCAGTAGAGACAGCAGTTCAGAGTCCTGAGCACAGAGGGATGGCCCTGCGAGTCTATGTGCTTTGTACCCTATGTGGAGGGTTTGTGATCAGTTCTAGGTATCATCTTTTTAAAAAAATTATTTATTTATTTGATTTCACCTGGTCTGAGTTGTGGCATGTGTGATCTAGTTTCTTGACTAGGGATTGAACCTGGCCTTCCGGCATTAGGAGCACGGAGTCTTAGCCACTGGACCACCAGAGAAGTTCCTTTGGATATCATTTTTGAAGAGAGCCATGAACAGATTGGTGACCAAGGAAGACTGAGGAATCTGGGGACATTTCTCCTAGAAGACTTGATATGGAAAGGAATGAGGAGGTACCTGGGAGCTGTCTTTGGTCAGGGGCCACCATAGGTGAGGGGGACCATCATGGAGTCCAGCAGCAAATGGACCCACAATGAATGCTATAGGAAGGCTAAGAAATGATAAAATAATAATAATAATGCTATAGACGGAGCCTAAGCCCCCAATAATAGACGGAGCAATCGGGTGCACTAGGGTTTAGCAATTAATTTTGACCAGTGCTTCAGGAGTTTTAGTGGGATTGGTCATGGGGCCAGATAGGGCAGATGGCCCCAGTGTGAGTAGTCGCAAAACTCTGTCCTCATCATTCTCCTATTTAATATTTTGACCAGTGCTTCAAGTTAAGGAAGAAAATCAGATCATTCAACAATAACGGCACTAACGGGGAGAGATGGTGATTATGAAAAAAAACACTTCTATTTTTTTCCTATTTTTTTTGCCAATCCCATGTGCATGTGGCATCTTAGTTTCCCCATCAGAGACTGAACTTGCAGTGGAAGCCAGGTGTCTTAACCACTGGACCACCAGGGAAGTCCCAAGAGAGAACAGTTCTAAGATGCAGGATACCTTCAACAGGCTGGAAAACTGGGACATAATCATGAATGGAATGTTTCAAGCTTGTCCATAGGTCCCTGAATTAAACAGCTGATAAACAGAATCAGAGAGATCTGGTTTGCTGTTCCTTTGAAACAACAGAACAACTCCACAGAAAACTAACCTAAAGAAAACTAACCTAGAACTAACGTAGTTCCCAGGGAACTACAGCTTCCCATAATCCAAAGGGGTGATATGGCTGTGAGCAACGTGCAAGTGACTCTGGACTGTGAGGGGCAGTAGAGACAGCAGTTCAGAGTCCTGAGCACAGAGGGATGGCCCTGCGAGTCTATGTGCTTTGTACCCTATGTGGAGGGTTTGTGATCAGTTCTAGGTATCATCTTTTTAAAAAAATTATTTATTTATTTGATTTCACCTGGTCTGAGTTGTGGCATGTGTGATCTAGTTTCTTGACTAGGGATTGAACCTGGCCTTCCGGCATTAGGAGCACGGAGTCTTAGCCACTGGACCACCAGAGAAGTTCCTTTGGATATCATTTTTGAAGAGAGCCATGAACAGATTGGTGACCAAGGAAGACTGAGGAATCTGGGGACATTTCTCCTAGAAGACTTGATATGGAAAGGAATGAGGAGGTACCTGGGAGCTGTCTTTGGTCAGGGGCCACCATAGGTGAGGGGGACCATCATGGAGTCCAGCAGCAAATGGACCCACAATGAATGCTATAGGAAGGCTAAGAAATGATAAAATAATAATAATAATGCTATAGACGGAGCCTAAGAAATAACATACAAAAACCCCATCAATCAAATAATGGAGTGGAAGCCTCAGGAGGCACTGCTCTTATCATCTTCAGTGGTATTATTATTATTACTATTACTCTTACTATTAGTTGTTTGCCTAATAAGTGCCTAGTACTGTGCATCATCTTACTTAATAGGGGAGGTAATTATATGTAAAATTCATGAAAGAGTCTCCTGCATATGTGAATGCTCAATACATAATTAGCTGTTTTTATTATTTGATTATTATTTTATTTATTATTAATCCTTACAGTGACCTTGTCATTGTGAAAGAGGTATCACTTACTCACACTTCAGAGGTAAGGGAACTGAAGCTCAGGAAGGTGAATGACTTCTCAGAATTGTACCAGAAATCATTGGTCAGCTTATTCCAAAACTCACTATCACCCCCAAGGTTTCGTAAATGGTTGGATCAGACACTTGATAGGACACCTCCTCGTTTAAGGCTCTGTTCCTAAAATGTGGCTTTTTTCCACTCTGATCCTCTTTGTAACAGATCTTAACATTTTTGAGATCTCTAAATGGGAGGTGGAGGTGTCCTTCTGCAGACCTCTCAGTTATGAACTAAATTTCCTGCCTGTGCATGCTGAGGACCTGTCCAGCTGCCTTGGAGCAAGGTGACTCCCCTCATCCTCCCACTGTCCTCAGACTGACGAAGAGCAAGGGGTGGGGATGGGGGAGTCTCCATCCTCTGCTGGTGCCCCCAGGCTTTGCACTGGCTCCTGAAAGGTTTAGTCAGACTGTCTCTGGGCCAGACACTCTCCCTGACAAAGGAGAACCAGTTGATCTAGTCTTGACTAGGGATTCCTGGCCTTCCGGCATTAGGAGCACGGAGTCTTAGCCACTGGACCACCAGAGAAGTTCCTTTGGATATCATTTTTGAAGAGAGCCATGAACAGATTGGTGACCAAGGAAGACTGAGGAATCTGGGGACATTTCTCCTAGAAGACTTGATATGGAAAGGAATGAGGAGGTACCTGGGAGCTGTCTTTGGTCAGGGGCCACCATAGGTGAGGGGGACCATCATGGAGTCCAGCAGCAAATGGACCCACAATGAATGCTATAGGAAGGCTAAGAAATGATAAAATAATAATAATAATGCTATAGACGGAGCCTAAGAAATAACATACAAAAACCCCATCAATCAAATAATGGAGTGGAAGCCTCAGGAGGCACTGCTCTTATCATCTTCAGTGGTATTATTATTATTACTATTACTCTTACTATTAGTTGTTTGCCTAATAAGTGCCTAGTACTGTGCATCATCTTACTTAATAGGGGAGGTAATTATATGTAAAATTCATGAAAGAGTCTCCTGCATATGTGAATGCTCAATACATAATTAGCTGTTTTTATTATTTGATTATTATTTTATTTATTATTAATCCTTACAGTGACCTTGTCATTGTGAAAGAGGTATCACTTACTCACACTTCAGAGGTAAGGGAACTGAAGCTCAGGAAGGTGAATGACTTCTCAGAATTGTACCAGAAATCATTGGTCAGCTTATTCCAAAACTCACTATCACCCCCAAGGTTTCGTAAATGGTTGGATCAGACACTTGATAGGACACCTCCTCGTTTAAGGCTCTGTTCCTAAAATGTGGCTTTTGTCCACTCTGATCCTCTTTGTAACAGATCTTAACATTTTTGAGATCTCTAAATGGGAGGTGGAGGTGTCCTTCTGCAGACCTCTCAGTTATGAACTAAATTTCCTGCCTGTGCATGCTGAGGACCTGTCCAGCTGCCTTGGAGCAAGGTGACTCCCCTCATCCTCCCACTGTCCTCAGACTGACGAAGAGCAAGGGGTGGGGATGGGGGAGTCTCCATCCTCTGCTGGTGCCCCCAGGCTTTGCACTGGCTCCTGAAAGGTTTAGTCAGACTGTCTCTGGGCCAGACACTCTCCCCTGACAAAGGAGAACCAGCTTCATCTCTCCTTCAGTGGGGAATCATGGCTGAATCATCTTACCTCTTTCTCGTGTTGACCGTCAGCAGCATTCTCTATTTTTTAAAGAGTCTTCCCTTCTCAGTTCTGTAAGGGCATCTTCAAGGAGAGGTATGTGGAGGAGAGTCAAATGCAAGAGTCTGGGGTCAGACAGATTGGGTTTGGGCCCTGTTACTGCCTCTGCTGAGTATCATTAGGCATGTCATTTAATCCATCTGGACCACAGTCTCATAATTGGCAAAACTGGGATCCTAACACCTATTTTTCAGGCAATCATGAAGATTAAGATGATGCATACCAAGGTGTCTGGCATAGAATAGGTAGGTGTTTAATAAATGGTAGCTATTATTATTACCCGAACTGTGTCACCAGACCACATTTGATGCCTGAAACCCAATTTTACGGTTTAAAAAACATGCCTTGTGAAAAAATAAAAGCAACTTAGATTAATTCATCTAATCTTTTTTTTTATATATATACAGAGAGAAAGGATGGGAACTGGGGGCTCAAGACCTCTTGGGTCAAGGCCCTGAACACATTTGCCAGTCCCCTTTTATTCAGTGCTGAAGCTTCCAGGTGTTTATAGGGAATGATATTAACACGGGCTGGGAATCAGTCACAGCCCTATTCAGTAATCACCCTTTGTGACTCTAAGTCGCTTACATTATCTTTCCAATGGATAGAGCGCATTACAGCTGGGGGGCAGTGGTACCACCAAGAAGTTAAGGAGCCTGAACAGTTTGTATGGATCAGACACTTGATAGGACACCTCCTCGTTTAAGGCTCTGTTCCTAAAATGTGGCTTGTCCACTCTGATCCTCTTTGTAACAGATCTTAACATTTTGAGATCTCTAAATGGGAGGTGGAGGTGTCCTTCTGCAGACCTCTCAGTTATGAACTAAATTTCCTGCCTGTGCATGCTGAGGACCTGTCCAGCTGCCTTGGAGCAAGGTGACTCCCCTCATCCTCCCACTGTCCTCAGACTGACGAAGAGCAAGGGGTGGGGATGGGGGAGTCTCCATCCTCTGCTGGTGCCCCCAGGCTTTGCACTGGCTCCTGAAAGGTTTAGTCAGACTGTCTCTGGGCCAGACACTCTCCCCTGACAAAGGAGAACCAGCTTCATCTCTCCTTCAGTGGGGAATCATGGCTGAATCATCTTACCTCTTTCTCGTGTTGACCGTCAGCAGCATTCTCTATTTTTTAAAGAGTCTTCCCTTCTCAGTTCTGTAAGGGCATCTTCAAGGAGAGGTATGTGGAGGAGAGTCAAATGCAAGAGTCTGGGGTCAGACAGATTGGGTTTGGGCCCTGTTACTGCCTCTGCTGAGTATCATTAGGCATGTCATTTAATCCATCTGGACCACAGTCTCATAATTGGCAAAACTGGGATCCTAACACCTATTTTTCAGGCAATCATGAAGATTAAGATGATGCATACCAAGGTGTCTGGCATAGAATAGGTAGGTGTTTAATAAATGGTAGCTATTATTATTACCCGAACTGTGTCACCAGACCACATTTGATGCCTGAAACCCAATTTTACGGTTTAAAAAACATGCCTTGTGAAAAAATAAAAGCAACTTAGATTAATTCATCTAATCTTTTTTTTTATATATATACAGAGAGAAAGGATGGGAACTGGGGGCTCAAGACCTCTTGGGTCAAGGCCCTGAACACATTTGCCAGTCCCCTTTTATTCAGTGCTGAAGCTTCCAGGTGTTTATAGGGAATGATATTAACACGGGCTGGGAATCAGTCACAGCCCTATTCAGTAATCACCCTTTGTGACTCTAAGTCGCTTACATTATCTTTCCAATGGATAGAGCGCATTACAGCTGGGGGGCAGTGGTACCACCAAGAAGTTAAGGAGCCTGAACAGACCCGGTGTTCCAAAGTGCATAGCAGATTTCCCACCTGTTGCTGATCAGTATGACCCCAGCCAACGAGCCCATGTGAATCAAACTGACTTGTTTTTCTCTTAGTTTTCTTTTTTCCAAGATGATTTTTCTCCTGACTCGGCCAAAGCTGAAAAAACCTTCACTGGCTTGTTTCCCCACATATCCCCCGTTTTTGTTTTTGTAGGAGGATATAAGCCGAGCAAGCGACTTCTTCTTCTTCTTCTTTCTTTTTTTTCTCATCTAGAGTCACACTGCCACAATCTCTGATCACATATCGAGTTACACATTTGGTCAACTACTTCAAGTCTAGTCATTATTATTTTCATTGGAGGCTCACTCATATCACTTGGTAATATAAGAAATGATAATCTTGTAAAACGGGCAAAATACAAGTAGTAAATAAGTTATTTTAGCCATGAGCCTCTCACACCAGACAATTGAATTGACTTTTAAACTAGCATAGAATCGTTTCCAAGACAGAAAACATTTGACATGCAAAGATTCAAGAAATGAATATTATAAAGGATCATACGGGTCAGGTTCAGCATCTTGGGTAAGCTGTCTACTTTTTGTCGTCATCTTCTCATCCTAGTGGAGTGTAGTTTCTAGCATCTTGGGCACCGAGGTGCCTGTAAAGAAAGGTCCCTCCATCTAGATTTGAGACAGTCCCTTAAATTATGTCTTTTTTCCTGTCCTGTTTGCAGGTCTTCATCTGATCTTTACCCAAGATAGGCTATTGAGACAAGCTTCAGAAACAAAGCTAGAATGTCCTTCAATAATTCAATTAAATTTTGCATTAGTATACCCTAACAGCAAAGCACTATCCAGAAATGAATCTTAGTAGATATAGACCTCCATTAACAAATTGGAATTTAACATGCAGTTAAGCATCTTTTTTCTTATAATCTCTATAAACGTTTCAGTTGGCTTACAAAGTGTAATTTACCAAATTACTATTAAGTCATAATCAGAGCATATTTGCCAGTTCATTCAGTCCTTTTGTTAACCTTTGTGAAGTTATTAGGTTTTCCTATTAGAATCCTTTAATTTTTTACCTAGTTCGAAAACTGGTATTTATCCTGAAGTTCTTTCCATTGATCTTCTTAAAAAGGAACTATTTTTGAAAAACTTAGTTAGTGTTATGACAGTATTTTAAGATAGTAAGCAGAAACAACTGATCTCAGCTAATCTTTTTTTTAGATCCATCACTCATAACTTATCCATTAAAAATGGAAATGAAAATGATATACTTAAGCAGCTGAGCTACTTGATTGAAGAAAACGTTTCAATGTAAACATGAGTAAGAAATATATATAGGAGATATTTGCAAAGATGGCTTTGTTTTTTTGTTTTTTGTTTTTAAGAAAACGTAAGATCTCACTGTTGTTGAGAGTTAGAGTAGAGGCAGGCATAGCTGATGGGTCAAACTGGGAACAGGGAATTGAAAACTAGACCCAGTTCCCAGGAGAAGGCAGTTGTGGGAATGGAGATGTGGGCAGCTGGCACTAGCGTGGTGAGGGTTGTCCAGCCCAGTATGGAAGGAGGACACACAGCAGAGGAAGCCTGTTTAGGCTCCCATTCCTGCTCAAAGGAATGTGGTGTCCTGCTGCCAGTGGACCGTGCACGGTCCCCTCAAATCCCCAGAAAGGGAACAGGCATCATCTTTCGACACAGCCCTGATCTCTAGACTCAAGTTTGGAGACTAGCCTCTGGTTCTTGAGGCTTTCTTGATAGCTTAGCTAGTAAAGAATCCGCCTGCAATGCAGGAGACCCTGGTTCAGTTCCTGGATCGGGAAGATCCCTTGTATAAGGGAATGGCTACCCACTCCAGTGTTCTTGCCTGGAGAATTCCACAGACAGAGGAGCCTGGCAGGCTTCCAGTCCATTGGGTTGCAAAGAGTTGGACATGACTGAGTGACTTTCACTTCACACTTCTGGTTCTTGTGTATAGGAGGAGGGCGTAGGAGAAAGGACTGCTGAGGAACCAGGATTTGGGGAGGAAAATGAGAATTTAAGCCATACAGACCTGGACTGACATTCATGCTTTATCAGTTGCTAGGGGTGTGACCCTGAGAAATTTGCTTTTTAAAGCCTCTACTGTGTTTTTTGTAAGTTGTTTACCACTGTCCTGGGACTTGGCATCTGCCAATGCATTTATTCCCATTGATAATAAGAATGATTATTAACCTAGCCACTTCTCACCAGCTCCTCTGCTTGTAGCCCAGTTCTTGCTACCATATGTGGCTTATCATAATTGCCTCCTCCCTTCCCGCTACCGGCCATCCTTCACTTTATCTGATCTATCGATCAGATCACATTTCTCATGCACCAATTCCTTCTGGTTGTTCCCCACTTCATCTTGTTGCAAGCCATGGTTCTCACAATGCCCAGGTGCTGCCTGATCTCGCCTGCCTTTGACCTTGGGTACTATGGCTTTTCCCCTTGTTTACTCCACTCCAGCTCCACTTTCTTGCTGACATTTCGTTGAACATGCTAGGCACACTTCTGTTTCAGAGCCTCTGCCCTTGCTGTTCCTCCACCTGGAACTCTATTTACATGTCTTTTTTATTTACCTCCTTCAGGTCTTTGCCGAAAAGTCATCTCATTGTGTCCTTCTGTGACCTCCTTATTTCTAATTGCAGCCCCACCCTGTCAGTTTCAAGCCTCCTTCTTGATTTATTGTTCTCCATAGCACTTTTCATAAACTGGCATACTAAAATATCTTCTTCTTTCTGTTTATTTTCTCTCTCCACTAGAATGTCAATTTTACGAGGGCAGGGATTTTATTTATTTTTTTTACTGGAGGATAATTGCTTTACAATGTTTTGTTAGGTTTCTGCTGTATAACAAGGTGAATCAGCTATAAGTGTGTGTCTGTGTGTGTGTGTGTGTGTATATATATATATACATATATATATATGTATGTGTATACATATATATATCCTTTCCCTCTTGAGCCTCCCTCCCCCTCCCCAAGATCATCACAGAGCACCAAGTGGAGCTGTCTGTGTTATATAGCAGCTTCCCACTAGCTGTCTTATTTTATACATGGTAGTGTATGTATATTCCCCAGTGGATCAGCAGTAAAGAATGTGCCTGCCAATGCAGAAGATGCAGCAGATGAGGATTCCAACCCTGGGTCAGGAAGATCCCCTGGAGAAGGAAATGACTACCCACTCCATTATGCTTGCCTGGGAAATCCTATGGACAGAGGAGGCTGGTGGGCTACAGTCCATGGGGTCCCAAAGAGTCAGACACAACTTAGGGAGTAACGAAACAACAACAAAAGCAACAGCAGTGTATATATGTCAGTACTACTCTCTCAATTCATCCCACCTCATTCCCCTGCTGTGTCCACAAGCCCATACTCTGCTTCTGTGTTTCTATTCATGGGCAGGGACTTGATGTTTATTTCTGTATTGTCAGCTCTTAAGGCACTGGTCAGCACATGGTAAACACTGCAAAACATTTATTGGAGGAATAATGATTATTATAAAGTGAGAGGGCTAAACTCCAGCTCTGGAAGAACGTGGAGTTGAAACTGGTGACCGAGGTTGGAACTCAGACCCAAGGAAGCATGCAAATGATCCAGTTACTCAAACTGTAACGCAGGCCAGAGTAGGACCTGGGAACCAGAGAGATGCCCTGACATCAGAAGTGGGGCATGAGATCACAATTTGGCCTGGAGCCAGACGGATGGAGAGTGAGACTGGAGCTCCTTGGGTCAGGGCTGGTCCCTGGTGTTTAGAGGTCAGGTCACCCCGTAAGTGGAGACAGAGAGGCTGAAAGGTAGTTGCCAGGCAGGGCCTTCAACCATTTAGTAAATGTCAAGCAAAGTTATTCCAGCTTTCAACTTATTCCCAGATGTAGGTGTCAGCAGATCCTCCATATTGGCATGGCTTACAAGGAAAACATAAATGACTAAGGGGAAAAAATGAAAATGCTCATTCAGAAACCTGAGCTGAGAAGTTGAGGAATGGTAGCTGCTGGAAGCCTATGGCTAGGGTATATCTTGATGTCAAGATAGCAGCTGAGGGAGCATCCAGATATTGCATTGTCCTCTGGATCACTTTTTTGGTGGAGATTCCCAAGTGACCTCTGCCCTTTCAAACCCTTCAGCTTGGAATGACTAAGTGGAGTCTGGGAGGTGGTGTCTGCAGAAGCCTAGAAAGAGCAGCTGGACGGGAAGAATTTGGCCCAGTTTCCCCAGAGCTATCCAAGTTACTCTCCAGGAGTTGGGCTCAGCCTCTCCTCTCCATCTTCATGATTCCTGGTTATTAATAACATACCCTGTGATTCAGGGCTGCGCCTGCCTCTCTCCTTCATCACTTGCCAGAAGGAATGAAGGGGATGAAGGTTCAACTCTTTCGTCACTTGCCCAAGGGAACCAAAGTCCGGGAAAGATTCAAAATCAGGACAGTTCCCTTCCCAACTTCCACTGCACTGTGTACAGAGCTCATGCTGGTTCTGGGTTCCGGTCCTCAGTAGTTCTTTGTACTTCAACAAGCTATGAAAGGTCTCTGTGTACTGGTCTGTAAAGTGAGGATGCTAAACACAATTCTTGGTTCCTAGGGCTGTTATGAGGATTCCATAGTAATGCATGTCGCAGATGTTCAGTGAAGGTTAAATGCTCAACCTTGTTACAAGGTCGTCTATTGCCCACAGTCTTTGTTTCAGTCTCAAGGAGTTTTTCTGATTTGATGTCTTACTGTGTCCCCTTATTAATTACTTCTTGGTATTTTATATTTTAATGACCACGATTCCTATTGTTCAGGCTTGGGGAGGTACATGGGGCCCGAGGCTCTAGGTCGGATGACAGGAGTGCTTTGCTTAATTAGGGTTATCCAGTGCAGCTGGCGTTACCTGTTATAGAGAGTGCCAAGTCAAGGAGTTTGGGTCCGCTTGGGCCTGAGGATAGTACTCCGACCAGGAGGGGCGGGGACGGGGGGCGGGGCGGGGGGTGGAGTAGGGACTTTTAGGGCGGAGCCCTTTTGGGAATGGGGACGTTGGGGAGGTCAAATGCCTGGAGGGCGGTAGCACTCAAGGCGAAGACCCTAGGTGCTTGAGGTTGGCAAAGGGAGGCTCGGTCTGGAGGGAAGGAGGGGCTTTAGCCAAACCTTAAGGTCCGGAAACCTCAGCACCAAAGGGCGTTCGAACGCCGGCGGCCACATTCAGTGGATGTCAAGATAGCAGCTGAGGGAGCATCCAGATATTGCATTGTCCTCTGGATCACTTTTTTGGTGGAGATTCCCAAGTGACCTCTGCCCTTTCAAACCCTTCAGCTTGGAATGACTAAGTGGAGTCTGGGAGGTGGTGTCTGCAGAAGCCTAGAAAGAGCAGCTGGACGGGAAGAATTTGGCCCAGTTTCCCCAGAGCTATCCAAGTTACTCTCCAGGAGTTGGGCTCAGCCTCTCCTCTCCATCTTCATGATTCCTGGTTATTAATAACATACCCTGTGATTCAGGGCTGCGCCTGCCTCTCTCCTTCATCACTTGCCAGAAGGAATGAAGGGGATGAAGGTTCAACTCTTTCGTCACTTGCCCAAGGGAACCAAAGTCCGGAACGATTCAAAATCAGGACAGTTCCCTTCCCAACTTCCACTGCACTGTGTACAGAGCTCATGCTGGTTCTGGGTTCCGGTCCTCAGTAGTTCTTTGTACTTCAACAAGCTATGAAAGGTCTCTGTGTACTGGTCTGTAAAGTGAGGATGCTAAACACAATTCTTGGTTCCTAGGGCTGTTATGAGGATTCCATAGTAATGCATGTCGCAGATGTTCAGTGAAGGTTAAATGCTCAACCTTGTTACAAGGTCGTCTATTGCCCACAGTCTTTGTTTCAGTCTCAAGGAGTTTTTCTGATTTGATGTCTTACTGTGTCCCCCTTATTAATTACTTCTTGGTATTTTATATTTTAATGACCACGATTCCTATTGTTCAGGCTTGGGGAGGTACATGGGGCCCGAGGCTCTAGGTCGGATGACAGGAGTGCTTTGCTTAATTAGGGTTATCCAGTGCAGCTGGCGTTACCTGTTATAGAGAGTGCCAAGTCAAGGAGTTTGGGTCCGCTTGGGCCTGAGGATAGTACTCCGACCAGGAGGGGCGGGGACGGGGGTCGGGGCGGGGTGTGGAGTAGGGAATTTTAGGGCGGAGCCCCTTTTGGGAATGGGGACGTTGGGGAGGTCAAATGCCTGGAGGGGGCGGTAGCACTCGCAAGGCGAAGACCCTAGGTGCTTGAGGTTGGCAAAGGGAGGCTCGGTCTGGAGGGAAGGAGGGGGCTTTTAGCCAAACCTTAAGGTCCGGAAACCTCAGCACCAAAGGGCGTTCGAACGCCGGCGGCATTTTTGGCCGCCGCTTCGGGCGCAGTCTTGGCCCCCCAGACACCAGCGCAAGGCGGGGGAGTGTAGGCTGCAGGTGCCTCTAGGACGTCTCCGTGGCGCGCTCGCAGACCAGACCTTCCCAGCCAGACCTCCGAGAAGCAGTCCCAAATTACTGTGCAGGTGCTATAGGAAGCGCTCGGCGTAGCGACCGCGACCGCTGCGTGTGCCCGCACGCCGTCCTCGTTCCTTCAGCCGCTGTCCCCGGGAGCTCAGGTCCCAGGCGGTCGCGGGGCAGCCTGCGCGGCGGAGGGTCGGGGGCGCGGGTGTGCGTGTGCTGGGAAGCCGGCCCTCCCCGCGACCGCCGCAGCGCCAGCGCTTCCCCTCCCCCGGCGCGCACGGCCCGTCCCTGTCCCCGGAGGCGGCCCGAGCCGCGGCGGAGCAGCCTCGCCTTCACCTCCCGCGTTTCCTGCCGCTCGCCCTCCCCCGGCCGGGCTCCAGGGGCTGCTGCCGAGCGCTCGCGGCGGGAGAGCAGCTCAGAGCGCGCACGGGGGCGGGCGGAGGCGGCCAGGTTCGGGTCGGCCGCGCTGGAGAGAGGCGCGCGCGGAGACGCCGGCCCCCCTCTTCGCGTTTGCTCGCTTGCTCCCCGCCTCCCGCACTCGGCTCGCTCCCACCCCTTCCCGGCGTGATTGATCCGTCACGGGCGCCGCCGCTGCCGCCGCCGCGGCCGTTCTGAGCCTAGCCGGAACCGGAGCCGGAGCCCGAGCCGGAGCGGGGATCGGCGCCATTGCGCGGGCGCCGCGGGGATATCTTGGCGCGGGGCGGCGGGCCGGGCCAGGCCATGCGGGCCGAGTGAGCCGGCGCCCGCAGCCCGCGGCGCGGCATGGCTTCCCCGCCGAGCTCCGGGCAGCCCGGGCCGCCGCCGCCGCCGCCGCCCGCGCGCCTACTGCTGCTCCTGCTGCTGTCCCTGTTGCTGCCGCTCGCTCCCGGGGCCTGGGGCTGGGCGCGGGGTGCCCCCCGGCCGCCGCCCAGCAGCCCGCCGCTCTCCATCATGGGCCTCATGCCGCTCACCAAGGAGGTAGCCAAGGGCAGTATCGGGCGAGGCGTGCTCCCTGCCGTGGAACTGGCCATCGAGCAGATCCGCAACGAGTCGCTCCTGCGCCCCTACTTCCTTGACCTGCGACTCTACGACACCGAGGTGAGTGACCAGCCGCCCGCGCCGTCGAGGCTGTGGGGGCAACGGGGGAGGGCGTGTTGGACCGAAGCAAGCTTTGGCCCTTGAGCAGAGCCTTCACTGAGCCTGCCCAGGGCACCTCAGGCTGGGGCTCAGTGCTTACCCTCTGGGTCCCCCCTGGCTTGGCTGGCACAGCTGGTACCAAGATTTGCTGAGCATCTTCCTCCTCTGGGATTGTGTATATGTGTATGCTTGTGGAATGTTGGCTAGAAGACTAGGGTCTCCTTTGCCCAGAGAAGTGGAGAAGATGATAACTGAACCTCCCAAAAGGCCTGCAGTGATCGCCTTTGCCTGGGTTCCGTTGGTGCGGCTGTGGAGTGTTAGGTGGGAAGAACAGGCACATTGACTATAAACTAGGCCACTCGGGGCTAGGGAGGCCACGGGCCTGCTCGCGGGCCTCAGAAAATCCGAGTTGTGCTTTGAGGTCCGAAAGGCTCTGGGACCCAGGGGCTGGAGCGCGCATCAGGGCTGGGCGCCTGGTGCGCGCCAGCAGCTCGGAACCCGCACGGCTCTGGCCGGTGTGGGTCTGCCGGCTCTGTAGCGCTGCCGCCTGCAGGTGCCTGGCGCCTGGCGCTGCCTGTGACCCGAGCGGTTTCCAGAGGAGACCCGCTTGTGTTAGTTGTTCAGAGAGTGCCCTGAGCAGGTCTCGCCTCGGACGCGCGAAGGTGTGCCGCCGCACCGCTGCTGGTAACCGGGTGGCTGCCGGCGCAGTTTCCCGGGCGCAGACTTGAAGCACAGACTTGGAGCGCAAGCAGCCGGCTTGCCCTCCCAAGTCTCCTTCTCTGAAGGAAGCAGAAGAGCCTAGAGCTTTCCATCCTAAGCTTCCTCCTCACATCTTCAGCTTACGTTCCAGCTGTAGCAACAGCTCACATCTCCGCCCGCCCGAGATCTATAGTGCGCCGATGGGGCTCAGAGGAGCAATCGCCGGTCGCATGAGGTCGGGTTCGCGAGTTTTTCCGGACTGAGGGAGCCCCTACACTCCGGCCTCAGCGTCTGAGACGCGGCCTGAAGGGGGCAGTGATTTCCTGTGCAGAAAGCTCGGTTGGCGCCTCTTCCATCGCGCCAAAGCCCGGCCAAGGCGCTGGGCTTGATTGACCCCGCTTCCTGGGGCTTCCTGAGCACTTCTGCTCGAGCCCTGGCGCAGAGGAGGGGAGGGCCGCGGTGCCGCGCAGACCGGTCACCCTAGGCTCCACTTCCTTCTCTGTATGACATCCCCCTCCCCCTTTTTTGGGTCCTCGATAAAAGAGCAGAAATCTAGATTGAATTTTATTCCCCGCCTCCCCCCTTTGCTGATGAACCAGCCTGCTCTGCGCTGTAAATAAAAGGTGAAGGAGCGGGTGGCAGTTGGTGGCGGTGCACGGAGGCTGCTGCAGGCGGAGAGGCTTCCTTTGCCCCAGGAGGATGTGAGCGGGGAGCTGTGCAGAGCCAACCCGCGTGGAATCATCTCTGAATGACATTCCTGTCTTCTCCAGAAGATTTCAAGTTCTCTGGGGGTACTTGTCCGACACACATAAACAGAGAGGGCAACGCAATTATACCGAGCCATGTCTGCTGGGTACTGCTTCTCTGTTGCTCCATCTTTTTTTGGGGAAAGGACAGGGGAGAGCAGTTTCTTTGGAGACAAAACCATTTATGGACAGGGCAGCCCTGCTTGCATCATCACCAAATAGTGTCAGCTGCATAATGTTTTCACCATCAATTTATTCCTTTTAGAAAGCTTCCCTGAAAGAGATTTCGTATTAGCTTGTTATGGCAGCAAAGGGAAGGGTACTGTTTCAGGGTGTGGGTTGATGCTTTTATATTTTATGTTTCAAGTGCGTCTTGATGACTTTCTGAATGAGAGGGGGCCTAAAGTCAAGAGGATGAGCTAGTCAGAAGGCACTTCAGCTCTTGGGGAAGGACGGCAGAGGGTAATCTCAGCAGAGAGGCATTTCTAGCCTTTTGAAGGGGCACAGAGCACTATGGGCTTTTGGGTGGCTCTGTCCTGGGTTTGACCAGAAACCTACTGTGGGTGACCTTGAGCGAGGTGTTCGATCTTTCTAAGCCTAGATTGCCACTTCTGAAAAACCGGGCCTATTATATGTACTCTGTAGGATGGTATTGTGATGCTTAAGGGAGACAACAGGCTGGGATGGAAAATGCCCTGAGCTGGCAGTGTAGTGGCCATTGCTCTGTCTGGCATGCTGTAAGCACTAAATAAATGTTTCCTGCCTTCCTCCTTTCATTTGCCTCTAGTGTGGATTCACAAGTAAGACATTGCGACTTTAGATGTGGTAAAACACTTTATGTGATACAGTGGTCACAGCTAAAATATTCAGTCTGCTTATTGGCTTTTCCTCATCTCATGAAGAGTCAGTGAAGTTGTCACCAGACAAAAGAATTTTATTCCCCGCCTCCCCTTTGCTGATGAACCAGCCTGCTCTGCGCTGTAAATAAAAGGTGAAGGAGCGGGTGGCAGTTGGTGGCGGTGCACGGAGGCTGCTGCAGGCGGAGAGGCTTCCTTTGCCCCAGGAGGATGTGAGCGGGGAGCTGTGCAGAGCCAACCCGCGTGGAATCATCTCTGAATGACATTCCTGTCTTCTCCAGAAGATTTCAAGTTCTCTGGGGGTACTTGTCCGACACACATAAACAGAGAGGGCAACGCAATTATACCGAGCCATGTCTGCTGGGTACTGCTTCTCTGTTGCTCCATCTTTTTTTGGGGAAAGGACAGGGGAGAGCAGTTTCTTTGGAGACAAAACCATTTATGGACAGGGCAGCCCTGCTTGCATCATCACCAAATAGTGTCAGCTGCATAATGTTTTCACCATCAATTTATTCCTTTTAGAAAGCTTCCCTGAAAGAGATTTCGTATTAGCTTGTTATGGCAGCAAAGGGAAGGGTACTGTTTCAGGGTGTGGGTTGATGCTTTTATATTTTATGTTTCAAGTGCGTCTTGATGACTTTCTGAATGAGAGGGGGCCTAAAGTCAAGAGGATGAGCTAGTCAGAAGGCACTTCAGCTCTTGGGGAAGGACGGCAGAGGGTAATCTCAGCAGAGAGGCATTTCTAGCCTTTTGAAGGGGCACAGAGCACTATGGGCTTTTGGGTGGCTCTGTCCTGGGTTTGACCAGAAACCTACTGTGGGTGACCTTGAGCGAGGTGTTCGATCTTTCTAAGCCTAGATTGCCACTTCTGAAAAACCGGGCCTATTATATGTACTCTGTAGGATGGTATTGTGATGCTTAAGGGAGACAACAGGCTGGGATGGAAAATGCCCTGAGCTGGCAGTGTAGTGGCCATTGCTCTGTCTGGCATGCTGTAAGCACTAAATAAATGTTTCCTGCCTTCCTCCTTTCATTTGCCTCTAGTGTGGATTCACAAGTAAGACATTGCGACTTTAGATGTGGTAAAACACTTTATGTGATACAGTGGTCACAGCTAAAATATTCAGTCTGCTTATTGGCTTTTCCTCATCTCATGAAGAGTCAGTGAAGTTGTCACCAGACAAAAAGAATCTTGGCTTAGAATCAAATAAATATGTTACCTCCTGCCATGAGGTGTCATAGCTGGGAGAGCACCCAAGTGATAGAATACTTAATTTTTTCAAGTGTCCCATCATTAGAGTGGAGGTACTTTCTAAAACTGAAGTAAAGGATCAATCTAGATAATTTTAACAAAGTCTAAAGAGTGTTTGGGGTTTGTGTGAGAGTGTTTGGACCCTGTTTTTATTTAGGTAGGATGTCTTTATGGTTTGAGTGTACTCACTGGTCACTTGCTGGCTATGTCGTTTGTTGTCTGTAGACTTGAACACAGAATGGATTTGGGGAACACGTTTTGACTGACTTTGCTAACGTTTGCTATTAGTCAGTGGCCAGAAACTGAACAGCCAGGGGCGGCCTCTGTCCGTAAAGCCTTCAAAGAGATGGAGATATAGCAAGACATGGGTTAATCTGATCATTGGCACCAGCCTGTCTCAATAAAGGAGCCTCCCACACACTTACTCAGTTGCCCCTCTCCTGTAATTAGAATAGCAATAAGCATTCAAAGCCCCACTCAATCCCGTGTGTTTATAAAAATCAAACATCCCTGTAGAACATCTGCTAGGCAGGACTTTTCTTCTCTTTTGTACCTTGAATCACTTCAGCACATACTTGTATATGGGGACTTCCCTGGTGGTCCAGTGGCTAAGACACCGTGCCCCTAATGTAGGGGGCCTGGGTTCTATCCCCTGGTCAGGGAACTAGATCCTATATGCTGCAACTAGAGATTCCAAGTCCCACAACTAAGACCCAGCGCAGCCAAAAATATAAAAGAAATAAGTATTAAAAAGAAATACATCTATATGTATTCCAAGGAAGATTTGAATATATTTAAAAAACACAAGCAAGACAACAGAAAATATAAGCTAAACAGAAACATCTGAAACTGCATAAAAACATGGATGTTAGGGCCTCCCTGGTGGTCCAGTGGGTGAGGGCACCGCCTTGCAGTGCAAGGGGCACCGGTTCGAGCCCTGGCCTGGGAAGATCCTATGTGCCGCGGAGTGGCTGGATCCATGTGTCCAATTACTGAGCCGGAGCTCTGGAGCGCATGTGCCCAGAGCTGATGCTCTGCAACAACAGAGGCCACTGCGATGGGAGGCCCACATGGGCCAAAGAACAAAGATGGATGAAAATAGATAAATGAGAGACCAATAGAAGTGGCCCCCCGCCCCCTCCCTCCCCAACCCGACCCTGCCACAAAAGAAAAAAAACAACATGGATGTTATTGAACCCCAAACTCGAGCTAAGATGATTATTGCATTTTTGTGAATTAAAATTTAGTTCTGAGCTTGGCAGGAAGCCAAGAAGGTTAAAAAGTAAGCATGGTAGATTGCATTACTTATATGTTTGTTTGAAGGACTCTGAGGGGCAGTGCGTTTTTTAAATGATAGTTTTACAGGTTCAGAAATGTTCACCGTGTGGTTGTTTTTGATTCTTTGGTAGTCATATTAATAAAATTAAATAATAACCAAGGGATGAGTTAAAAAATACTGTTGGCTTTTCTGATTTATTTAAAGTAATGTTCATTTCAGAAAAAGAAAAAATTATAGAGAAACATGAAAAAATTGCCTATAATCCACCTACACAAACATAATTGCGTCTGATAATTAGCACTATTCCCTTCCAGTTGCTGGTGTTTACTATTCTGTGTACTTGAGATCTCTATATACCCTTTTATATTTTGTTTCCTTCACATAATGTTATAGTATGGTTATTTTTCCATGTCCTCAAGTCCTCTTTGCAAAGATGAATTTTAGTGGGTGCCCCATAAATATTAAGTCATTCCCCTGTTGTTGGAGTTAATGTTTTTCCACTTGTTACTATTTTAAATTATTCAGTAATAAACTTGGGAAAAGTTCAGGGAACCAAAGGAGCACATTCCAGGTGTGCACCTCTTAGACAGTCTATTCCACTGCAGGGATCCAGCTGAGAAAGCCTAGTGATTGGTGAGTACATCCTTTCTTTGAAGGTTGCCAAATATCTGTTGTCTCATTCATTGTGCTTTAGAGTGGACTCAAACAGCTGTTGGATGGAGGCCAAGCTTTTCAGGGAGGTTTGAGTACAGCTTAGTAGGCATTAATTGAGCATCTACTGTAGTTGCTGGTACTGTAGAAAGGAACGTAGCCCTGGACTCAAGAGAAAGTATGTGCTTGTCATTTTCAATGCAAGATAGAAAGTCATCCATCTCAATGGCTGCACATTTCTGTGACTATACTAAAAACCATACATAGAACTGTAGACTTTGAAAGAGTGAATGTTATGGCATATGAATTATATCTCACTATAGCTATTTTTAGAAATAAAGTGAAAATGAGCTCTTTTAGGATCAAGTTCACATCTCTGTGATTATACTCCACTGCCTGGCATGGTACTTGACTCTTAGTAGGTGTATTGCTTTGGAACCTTGTTGCAGGTAACAGAAACTCAAATTTAACTGGCTCATGTGGTGGAAAATCCTGGGGTGAGCTGTATTCAGGTATGGCTGAATCCAAGAACTTAAATGATATCTTAAAAATTGTCTCCCTGTCTGTCTCTTGGCTCTGATGTCCTTTGTGTTTGGCTTCACCCTCAGTCGGACTTGGCCCCTAGAAGCTGCAAGTTTATACACTTCCAGTTTAGAAACTCCAGTAAGAACAATGTTTCTTTCCTGACTGTTGCAGCAAAAATCCCAAGCTCAGCTCTCATTGGCTTGAGTTGGGACATGTGTCTATCCCCAAACTAATGACACAATGCTGATGGGTCTGAGACATCCAGCAGCCTTTCATAGAGGAAGAGGGAAGTGAGGTCAGCCCCATCCAACCACATTGAACGTAGAGTGGAGAAGTAATTCCTCAGTCAAAGCATCCTACAAGTCATTCCCTGTTGTTGGAGTTAATGTTTTTCCACTTGTTACTATTTTAAATTATTCAGTAATAAACTTGGGAAAAGTTCAGGGAACCAAAGGAGCACATTCCAGGTGTGCACCTCTTAGACAGTCTATTCCACTGCAGGGATCCAGCTGAGAAAGCCTAGTGATTGGTGAGTACATCCTTTCTTTGAAGGTTGCCAAATATCTGTTGTCTCATTCATTGTGCTTTAGAGTGGACTCAAACAGCTGTTGGATGGAGGCCAAGCTTTTCAGGGAGGTTTGAGTACAGCTTAGTAGGCATTAATTGAGCATCTACTGTAGTTGCTGGTACTGTAGAAAGGAACGTAGCCCTGGACTCAAGAGAAAGTATGTGCTTGTCATTTTCAATGCAAGATAGAAAGTCATCCATCTCAATGGCTGCACATTTCTGTGACTATACTAAAACCATACATAGAACTGTAGACTTTGAAAGAGTGAATGTTATGGCATATGAATTATATCTCACTATAGCTATTTTTAGAAATAAAGTGAAAATGAGCTCTTTTAGGATCAAGTTCACATCTCTGTGATTATACTCCACTGCCTGGCATGGTACTTGACTCTTAGTAGGTGTATTGCTTTGGAACCTTGTTGCAGGTAACAGAAACTCAAATTTAACTGGCTCATGTGGTGGAAAATCCTGGGGTGAGCTGTATTCAGGTATGGCTGAATCCAAGAACTTAAATGATATCTTAAAAATTGTCTCCCTGTCTGTCTCTTGGCTCTGATGTCCTTTGTGTTTGGCTTCACCCTCAGTCGGACTTGGCCCCTAGAAGCTGCAAGTTTATACACTTCCAGTTTAGAAACTCCAGTAAGAACAATGTTTCTTTCCTGACTGTTGCAGCAAAAATCCCAAGCTCAGCTCTCATTGGCTTGAGTTGGGACATGTGTCTATCCCCAAACTAATGACACAATGCTGATGGGTCTGAGACATCCAGCAGCCTTTCATAGAGGAAGAGGGAAGTGAGGTCAGCCCCATCCAACCACATTGAACGTAGAGTGGAGAAGTAATTCCTCGAAGTACATCAGAAGCTGTTAAAGGTGATGGTGGTGGGGAGTGCCAAGTGGGTCTGATCACAGATATCCACTTGGGAGATGCTAAGTTCAAGAAAGAAACAGTAGATGGCAGGAATATTAAGAGAAAGGGAAGACCATGAGGAGAGGGGGTCAAGATGAGTCTGGAAGGGCGGATACAGTGTTGACACAGAGAGGTGTGGGCTGCAGGAGATGGAGGCTGGACCCAGGAATGATACCCAGGGTCAAAGGACGGAGGACACAAAGTGTGTAGTGAGTCTAGGAAACACTATTTTGTTCCATTTTCACCTAAGTGCAGGGTTTGTAGAAGGAGAGGCAGCCTGGTGTGGTGGGTGTGGAAGGCCTGGAATGCCATGGCAAGAGGGTTGAACTTTATTCTGGAGTGGTGAGGAGCTGTGGGAGATTTTTGAACATGGATGTGACAAAATTAAGGGCAGTAGGAATGTAGAGACTGAAAGGTAGACAGGAGAAGGAAGAGACAGAGCCAGGAAGCTGTTGTAGCAGCTGAAGGGGTAGATGCTGGGCCCTGAGCAGAGGTGGAGAGGCAGTGGGAGGGGATGGAGGCGCTCGGCATCCTGATTGGGTGGGAGAGGTGGCGGAGGGGAGCATGGGAGTGGGAGTGTCTGGCAGCTCAGACAGGAAATGAAGTCAGTTGCACTGCAGGGGAGTGAGGAGAGAAAGTCCCTCAGGGGACGAGGCTGGGTGCGAAACCAGACCCTTCAGCTCTTTTCGCTCCAAGCACCTGTCTGATGAACTTCTCATCATATCGTGAGACTTGCATTTGTATCCCCGTTGGATACCATGTACCTGCCTGGTGACTTTAGACAAGAGACTTTGCCTCTATTTCTTTATCTGTAAAATGGGGCTAATATTCCCGTCATAGGATATGGGGGATCAAATGAGATCTGGGTAAACTAACTCCATTCTTGGTGCACCATGAGTGCTCAGGAGATACTCTCGCTTGTTTTGTCACTATCTCGTTATTCCTGTACCAAGCAGGGATGATGATGTTGACCTCACAGAGCTGTATTAGGAATAAATACAATGGATGTGGAATCTCAGAACATGATGTAAATGTAAAGCCATGTTTGTCTGTAATCATTTTCCAGTGCCATGCTGCTGAAAGGGGTGTTGGAGAAAGAGAATGTGAGCACAAGATCTTTATTCATGTGTATCTCCCAGCACATCTTCCATGTTTGTCTCTTTCTTCCCTGCTGGACTGTAGCTCTGTGAGGGCAGAGCCAGTCTGATTCCCCAGTGTTTCACCTGCAGTGGGCATCAATGAATGTTTGCTGAACTGAACTATCAGTGAACAAATTAGAATCTGCCTTCTGAATTAGTTTCATAGGATGAGTGATTTCTCTGGATCACTTTCCCAGAGAAGCTCCACCTCCTTATCATCAAAGCACTTAGAAGACCCCATATATCAGGGTTAAGCTGAGCTGCCTCCTGCATGTTTCCACTACCGCCAACCCCTGAGCTTCCTTGGCATGAGGGAAATGCCCTTGGTCATGCCGTGCCTACCCCTGACCAGTTCCTCAGACCTAACCAGGCATCCAGGAGAAGGTGCAGGGCATAACATACTGTTTAGAACTAGATATTGGGCTAAGAGTTTTAGCTGGCTACCTTTATCTTTAAAGGGCTATTCATGTGTTTGTCCTCCCCTCTTGTGGGATTATCAGCTGCTATATGCAGGGATTTATGAGATTTCAACAGGGAAATGAACAAGCATGAAGTGTATGATAAGGGTGAACATGGAAGTACTAAATAAATACACTGGGTTTCCCAGGTGGAGTTAGTGGTAAAGAACCTGCCTGCCAATGTAGGAGACATAAGATATGGGTTCAGTCCCTGGGTTGGAAAGCTCCCCTGGAGGAGAGCATGACAAACCACTCCAGGTTTCTTGCCTGGATAGTACCATGGACAGAGGAGCCTGGTGGGCTATAGTCCATGGGGTCGTAAAGAATTGGACACGACCAAAGTGACTTAGCTTACACACATACAGAGGATGTGTAGCTTTTGTTAGTCAGGGTGGACTAGACTGTGTTACTTGACATAGTCACATGTATATGCTGCTCAGCCAACTCCAGTGTGGGTCAGAACCTCCTGGGAGGCCCCCTTCAAGCGAGAACACAGGGCTCGAGACTGCTCTTGTATTGACACTCTCCTATCTTTTGGCTTCGAGAAGATGGAGGTAGGAAGGAATCCATAGGGGAAGGCACATTCTATTTTTGACCATCTTTACTTGGAAGTGACACATATTATTTCTGCTCATATTTCATTGATCAGAAATAGTCGTTGACCAATATAACTTGAAGGGAGGTTGGAATATGTAACAGAGCTTGTGGATGTCATGGATGCTTGTCATTTGGAGTCTGTCAAGAAGTACAGGCCAAGATGGATTTAGAAGTGCCAGAGATCTTGGCGGGGAGTACCCATGAAAGACAAATGATGAGGTAGGGAAAGCCTCGAGCCACATTGCTGTTCTGACACCTGAGAAAGGAAAGGGGAAGGAAGGCGAGTTGGGAAGAAGAGTTTCAGAATGTCTTGGCCAGCTATTGGGATGCTTGCAGATCAAAGACTGCAGTTAGAGGGATCACAGGAAAGTGAGAATGTTAGTCATTCAGTCGTGACCCCATGGATTGTAGCCCTCCAGGCTCTTCTGTCCATGGGATTCTTCAGGCAAGAATACTGGAGTGGGTAGCCATTCCCTTCTTCAGGGGGTCTTCCTGAACCAGGGATTGAACCGGAGCCTCCTGCATTGTAGACAGATTCTCTACCACCAGGGAAGCCCAGAGTGATTACGTATCGGAGACCAAAAGAGCCAGGCTCTAGAATCCCTGCCCAGCTTGATCACCGGCTGCAGGCTCCTTGGGAACACTGTATCCTTGACTTAATTAAACACTATGACAGATCTTGAAGCTACAGCTGGAGGCTTAGCTGAGGGCACTTGTCCTGTAGATTCTCTCTTTAGAGGAGATCTGAGTGGCCCACCTAGATGGCTGCCACAGCTCCACCTGTTTCTGCTCCAGCATACTAATGCCACATGCTCTGATGGAGAGAACTTTCTGCCAGGCCCCCTTTTTAGACTCTAGGCTACAGAGGTGGGTGTGTCACGGACTCTGTGAGTGTCTCATAGCCTAACCAGTGGTCACATAGTGTGACCTGACCGTGGTAGGGAGGGGTCAGGGGAGGAGACTGGGGAAGGCATGCCCCTTCTGGAGGCACTTTTTGGGTCATTTCCCATTTTGTTTGGGAATGAAATGTAAGTGACTTCTTATTGCTTACTTGTTTGGTTATTTATTTTGATTCTAGGAAGGTGAGAAACTTAAATGGCAAGGAAGGCACATTCTATTTCTGACCTTTTCCTTTACTTGGAAGTGACACATATTATTTCTGCTCATATTTCATTGATCAGAAATAGTCGTTGACCAATATAACTTGAAGGGAGGTTGGAATATGTAACAGAGCTTGTGGATGTCATGGATGCTTGTCATTTGGAGTCTGTCAAGAAGTACAGGCCAAGATGGATTTAGAAGTGCCAGAGATCTTGGCGGGGAGTACCCATGAAAGACAAATGATGAGGTAGGGAAAGCCTCGAGCCACATTGCTGTTCTGACACCTGAGAAAGGAAAGGGGAAGGAAGGCGAGTTGGGAAGAAGAGTTTCAGAATGTCTTGGCCAGCTATTGGGATGCTTGCAGATCAAAGACTGCAGTTAGAGGGATCACAGGAAAGTGAGAATGTTAGTCATTCAGTCGTGACCCCATGGATTGTAGCCCTCCAGGCTCTTCTGTCCATGGGATTCTTCAGGCAAGAATACTGGAGTGGGTAGCCATTCCCTTCTTCAGGGGGTCTTCCTGAACCAGGGATTGAACCGGAGCCTCCTGCATTGTAGACAGATTCTCTACCACCAGGGAAGCCCAGAGTGATTACGTATCGGAGACCAAAAGAGCCAGGCTCTAGAATCCCTGCCCAGCTTGATCACCGGCTGCAGGCTCCTTGGGAACACTGTATCCTTGACTTAATTAAACACTATGACAGATCTTGAAGCTACAGCTGGAGGCTTAGCTGAGGGCACTTGTCCTGTAGATTCTCTCTTTAGAGGAGATCTGAGTGGCCCACCTAGATGGCTGCCACAGCTCCACCTGTTTCTGCTCCAGCATACTAATGCCACATGCTCTGATGGAGAGAACTTTCTGCCAGGCCCCCTTTTTAGACTCTAGGCTACAGAGGTGGGTGTGTCACGGACTCTGTGAGTGTCTCATAGCCTAACCAGTGGTCACATAGTGTGACCTGACCGTGGTAGGGAGGGGTCAGGGGAGGAGACTGGGGAAGGCATGCCCCTTCTGGAGGCACTTTTTGGGTCATTTCCCATTTTGTTTGGGAATGAAATGTAAGTGACTTCTTATTGCTTACTTGTTTGGTTATTTATTTTGATTCTAGGAAGGTGAGAAAATTAAATGGCATAATTTACCCAATAAGCATCTGCATTCATCTGCTCCTTTTTATTTTATTCTTATTCTCTCTGCTTATATAACAACATGTAATGAGGCTGATGAGATGCCTTCCTCTCTGGACCTTTCCAGGAGCCAACCGGTGTGCCAGACAGAAACCACAGGAATATGAGCTTCAGTGAGGGTCAGTGGTCTGGACTCTGATGCTGGGTTAGCTGCTGAGACGTCAATGGTCTAGGTGCTAGTGCTAGGTTAGTTGCTAAGTCTTTACTCTTCTGTGAATTGCAATTGAGGATCTCTGCTCCACTGTAAGCACTGCAGGGGTAGGCACTGGGTGTGCCTGTCTCCTTTGTGCACACCCCCGCCCCTCTAGGCAGTATCTCAGAGCCAGGCACAGAGCAGCAGCTCAATAAATATTTATTGAACAAACAAACAGATCTAAAAGCCTGGAACTCAGCTCTCTGATTCTAAGAGGATTAATGGGTATAGTTTTAACAAATTGAGGAAGTGCTTTTTATGCCAAGTTGTGTGGAGTGAGGTTTCTGCTTGCTCTTTACTCCTTCTTTGATGCTTTGGGGGCCCCAGTAATTGTGGAATGCAGAGGGAAAAGGGTACTTGTTGGATGTTCCAATCAAAGATTTTGTGCGGAGCAATGTCAGCCTCCTCTCCCCTGACAAATATACACAGCATCCTCCAAGGTCCTCCAACATCAAACCTGGGAAAGAAATACTTTCCAGGATCTGAGTATTATGGTTTTAGGAGATTAGTTTATTGGAACAGCATTCTAACTGGCAGCTGGTGGGTATGGTAATCAGGTTCTGATATCCCACTCCCACTTTCAGGGAGTATCAGGCCACAGAGACTGGACTGAGCTCAGGTCCTAGTAGACACTGTAGGAATGAAGCCAGGTCACCAGGCTTGGTGAGCCAGGTTGTCTAGCAGTAAGTCTGAGTCTAATGAATAAAGAGGTGTCCTGGAGTCCCCTGTACAGCAAGACATATTCCAGGTGCCCTGCTCTGGGGCTGGAAGTCTCTGCTCTTTAACCTTCCATGGTCAGAATGGACTCAAGAACTGGGTAAGCTCAGTCTGGGGGCAACTATTTCTCTGACCTGGTTTTGGTCTGCACCCCTAGTCACATAACCAAGTTTATTAGAATCATGTGCAAAATATGAGTAAATTGGTTATGAGCTGATGTGGGAAGGTCTGAGGACCTAAACGTTGAGTCAAGGCCCTAAATGTTGTGACACCTTTGGGGACTGATTGGGGCATTTTTTTTCCCACCAACTTTCTACTTTTTCAGTCATTTTTGAACAGTCTGCATTGCTGGAAGGATGAAGTGTCATTGTCAAGAAAATTAGTGGTAGATCCAAAGTACTGAGTAAATGGACTCATCTGTCTTCATCAGTGCCCACGTTCCACAGCTGCTGGCTGAAGCAGACCCCTTCTCCTGCCATTTGGCAAGGACACCATCAGTCACTGTTCGGATAAAATCTAGCCAAAGAAGGACTCTGTGGAGTGATACATTATTGGCTGCTCTCATGGCGCAGGGTCAGAAGGGGGCAGAGGGAAAATGATATTTTCACACTCTGTCATGATCCACTTGACTTTTTTCTGACGGAACTGATTTCGAAAGCAACAGCCATCCTTATAATAATCACTATATTATCCAAATTGCATTGTTTCTGGAACTACTCATTCACTGAAGCTCGTCTGAGAATTCCCAGAATTGTTTCAGGGATTTAACTGGCACACAGGGACCTGGAAGCCCACTCCAGGGCCTATGATCAGAGCCCATGCAAATGCTCCCATCCAGCCCGTAGACTTTGACAGAAGGATAATTGGCTCACCCATCATTCCAGAGTGTCCTCTCAGGGCCCGACTGACCGTTCTGACCTCCTTGCTAGACTCTCAATTCTAGAAACATTGAGAAGTGTTTGGAGAGCTTCTAATCTTATTGTCCCTTAAAAAAGGAAAAGGGAAGGGAAACATTATTTGCAAGTGGGTAGGTGAGGGAAGAGGGACAACAACAGTAATTCACTTTTACCCTTTGCTTGGCACGTGTTAGTCCTGTGTCAAGCATTTAGTTCTCACGTCAGTTTGATGCGGTAAGTGCTATTATTGTCCGCATTTTACAGATGAGACTTAGAGAGATTAAGTGACTTACTTAACATCACAACCAACCAAGTGGTGAGCTGGAATTTCAGTCCGGATGGTCTGACTTTGATCTCTGCTGCTTAAAACTCTAAAGTGAAACAGCATCTTCATATGGGAGTTATCTTCCTCTCATGAAAGCGAGTGGCATGTTTTTGTCAGTAACTGCTACTTCTCTCTCTCTCTCTTTTTTTTGATGAATTTCACCCAGCTGCTTGCCTCTCTCTCTAATTCAGCCTCATCCTCACCCATTTCCATGTCCGCCCACTCAGTCACACACACAGCCAGTGCTGTACTCTCTACTCATTGTCAGTGTGCCTGTCTGCACACCTGGCTCACAGGGATCCACTCTCTGCTCCCCTTGCTCCTGCAGAACTTGTCACCTCATATGTATTGTGTCTGTGTGTGTGTCTCCTGTTAGACTTAGAGCATATCGAGAGCAGCCCTGATGCTTCCTTTAAATGTGTAGCTCGTACTTGGTAAGCACATACTTGCACTTACTGGCTGCTCTCAGGGCATCAGAAGGGGCAGAGGGAAAATGATATTTTCACACTCTGTCATGATCCACTTGACTTTTTCTGACGGAACTGATTTAAAGCAACAGCCATCCTTATAATAATCACTATATTATCCAAATTGCATTGTTTCTGGAACTACTCATTCACTGAAGCTCGTCTGAGAATTCCCAGAATTGTTTCAGGGATTTAACTGGCACACAGGGACCTGGAAGCCCACTCCAGGGCCTATGATCAGAGCCCATGCAAATGCTCCCATCCAGCCCGTAGACTTTGACAGAAGGATAATTGGCTCACCCATCATTCCAGAGTGTCCTCTCAGGGCCCGACTGACCGTTCTGACCTCCTTGCTAGACTCTCAATTCTAGAAACATTGAGAAGTGTTTGGAGAGCTTCTAATCTTATTGTCCCTTAAAAAAGGAAAAGGGAAGGGAAACATTATTTGCAAGTGGGTAGGTGAGGAAGAGGGACAACAACAGTAATTCACTTTTACCCTTTGCTTGGCACGTGTTAGTCCTGTGTCAAGCATTTAGTTCTCACGTCAGTTTGATGCGGTAAGTGCTATTATTGTCCGCATTTTACAGATGAGACTTAGAGAGATTAAGTGACTTACTTAACATCACAACCAACCAAGTGGTGAGCTGGAATTTCAGTCCGGATGGTCTGACTTTGATCTCTGCTGCTTAAAACTCTAAAGTGAAACAGCATCTTCATATGGGAGTTATCTTCCTCTCATGAAAGCGAGTGGCATGTTTTTGTCAGTAACTGCTACTTCTCTCTCTCTCTCTTTTTTTTGATGAATTTCACCCAGCTGCTTGCCTCTCTCTCTAATTCAGCCTCATCCTCACCCATTTCCATGTCCGCCCACTCAGTCACACACACAGCCAGTGCTGTACTCTCTACTCATTGTCAGTGTGCCTGTCTGCACACCTGGCTCACAGGGATCCACTCTCTGCTCCCCTTGCTCCTGCAGAACTTGTCACCTCATATGTATTGTGTCTGTGTGTGTGTCTCCTGTTAGACTTAGAGCATATCGAGAGCAGCCCTGATGCTTCCTTTAAATGTGTAGCTCGTACTTGGTAAGCACATACTTGGTGCCAAGCACAGGCCTGGTCATGGGACATGTGGAGGTGAGTCTGAAACAGCGATGCTCTCAAGGGAAGGCCACAGGGGGCCATTACCATGCAGCTTAAGAAGCATGACTGTGCAGCCTAGGGCAGGTGCAGAGGGTGTCTGCCAGAGGTAAAAGAACAATAGCACCGCTGACCCAGAACACTGGTGGCCTCCCTGTTCAGTACCCTCAGGGATTCATCATTGTTCTGGGAATGGGAACAAGACTTCTCCCTGTGCCCTTGGAGGCTCTGCAGTCGACCCCGTCCACTCCTAGCTTCATTTCTAAGAGTTCTGCCTCTCCCTCTGGGCCCAGACATGCGGTCTGGTGGATGTGCTCAGAGTGTGCACAGGACCTTTGCACACAGTGTTTCCACCACCTAGAATGGGCTTTTGCCATCTTCCTTCATCTTTTAGATACCAGCTCAAGTGTGCTTCCTCTGTCCTCTCTGATTGGGAAAAACTCCCTATCGCAATTTCTCTAAGAACCATGAACCTTTGTAGTGCTTATCACAGTTGCAGTTTTAAGTTGCTGGATTATTTGATCAATGTTGGTCTTCCTCCGTTTTGCCAAGGGACTGTTTTGGCTCACCACCGTGCTCTACAGTTTCTAGCTTATGGTAAGTGCTCAATAAGTATTTGTGGACTGAATGGATGAAGGATTTGTGAAGTCTCATTGGTTGTTTATAATGGCGTCCGTGTGTTTCCCCGTGCCCGTGCTGTGTGGGAAGACAGCTGACACCGTGGAAAGACCATCACACATGGGATCAGAAACCTGGGCATGTGTGCTGGTGCTGCTCACTCTCTGAGCCTCGGTATCCTCATCTGTGAAATGAAGGTGGGTTGTTTTGAAGGCTGACATAGAACATTCTTCTAAAGGATTAAGGTCACAGGGCTACATTGAATAGGCACCCACTAAATTTCATTGTTGTCATTTTATTATAACACATATGGAAGTGTAATTTGCTGTGTAGTCCCATGAAAACTGGCTCTTGTTTCAGTGGAGTGTGTGTTTAATGCCAGAAGTGTGTGAGATCTGTGTCTGAGCTTCAGTGAATGGAATTCTGAGTGAAGCGACTGTTTCTGAATCCTTGTCCATTTCCAGAAGGAGCTCAGGTGCACTGAGGGCTCAGTGGTGAATCTCCTCTGGGCCTGGGGCTGGACTGCTGACCCCAGTGGAGTCCTTAGAGTTCTGCATTGTCACTGCTGGCTGTTGTCCACTAGTGAGCTGGGCCAGCCCACGAGGACAGGCCCATCATCTGTTTTGCACCTGCCATGTCCCCACTCCCAGGATGCAGCCTGCAGGCCCTCGGCCATATCTGTGAGTGGATGACTGCCTCTGCGTCCGAGCGCCTAGCAGGGCCCCTGGCACACTGTAAGTGCTTAGCAAATGCTTCTTGCATGAGTGGTGCTAAACACAATGTACAACATAACCGTTTTGGATAAAATGAAAACTGACCCTCTAAATGGGGAGAAGGGAGAAGACACGATCAGACATCTGTGAGGAACGGATTGCTCCGCCTGCATACCGGGTCTGAAGGCAAGGGAGAAATGTTCTGGTGCTGCCATGTCAGGAGAACACATTTCCCTGTAGATGCCAGAGACAGATCTTTTAGCTCAAGGGCCCGGTGGTTCAGCAGAAAGCGTTCTGCACTTGCTACGGGTGACCCATCTCTGGTACTCACTAGGATGACCCTGAAGTAGTTGTTTAGCTTCTTCACACCTTCGTTTTATCATCTATAAAATGGGAATAATGGTAGTGCCTGCCCTGCCTGTCCATGGATTTGCTTAGTGATCATTGAGGAGGAAAGGAGAGAGAGAGAGAAATAGATTAATATGAAAAGGCTTTAAAAAGTTGTAAAGAATTGCAGATATCAGGTGTGTCTGAAACTAAGCACAAAGAGTGATTAATTGTGGGTTGTTCTCCCAGGGCCTTGGGGTATTTCCAATAACATCTTTAGCAAAGACCCAGAGATGCTGTTCACACAGGGATTCATTCAACTTTCTATTAAATGAGGAGAGCACAGAGTAAGATAACAATACTATGGAAGCAATTAGCCAGGGAGCTGAGGTTTTCTGACCCCAGCAGGTTGTCTTAAAGAAAGCGTCTAGAACAAAGAAGTGGTTAACATGCTTTCCTCTCATCTGTCAGATGTCTTCAGAATCCAGCCATTGGTTGGCAGGTGTCAGATCCAAAACCATCCACAAGCAGAACTGCCAAATAAGATTCCAGGGCCGAAATTTGATGGTGTGGGAGTTAGGGCTGTCTGCTGTAAGCAGCGATTTGAGATACAGCCGGGAAGGCACGGGGGTTGCTAGGTTTGGGGTTGGGGCAAAGCCTGGTGTATCTGATTGAAATGTGAAATGCCCACAGTGGGGCAGTCCACTCGGCCCAGAAATGGGAGGCTGGGATGTCCGTGTGCTGAGCTAATAGTGTTTATTTTCTCCAAATAGAGCTTTGGTTCTTGCCAACAGATGTGTAAGTATTTTGTTGAGACCTCAGAGTTCTGGTCCAGGCAGTGTGGAGGTGATGAATTAGGTTTGAGAGATTTGGGGACCCCGGAAGCCCTCCTACTATGATACAACCAACTAAGCCCATCCTACCTGCTGGACTCCTGTGGATGGTGGGTCTTGAGACCATCTGATTGACTTTGTTTTGACTGCTCTAGATCCTCAGTGGAGTGTGGCCCTGACTCCAGCCTTGTGACTCCACCATCTACAAAACAAAGTGATAGGTCCTTACCGAGCCCCTCTTATGCACCAGGCACTTTGCCAGGTGCTCTTGTGTGTGCACCTGAAAAGGCAAAGTATAGTAGAAAGAGCTTGGGCTTCTGAACCCAAGAGGCCCTGGTTTGGTTCACAGCCCTACTGGGCAACCTTGTCGGGGCTGGCTTTGCTTGGGGCCTCCCTTCCCTGATGGATAACATGGAGGTTTGATAGCAGATGACCAGCATTGTTTTGAAGACTAAAGAAGATGAAAGCAACGGGTCTGGTGCCCTGGGCGTGTTCGGCAGACACCACGTATGATGTACTTCTTTTCTGATGTGAGGTGCAGGCAGAAAGTTGCAGAAGTGTCCTCTGAGAATTGCTGTGGATTCTGGCTTCCAAGGATAAGGGCTTCTGTTGATTTTAGTTAGATTCACCTGCACCTCTCTCCTTGCACACATAAAGCCAGGTGTTTCTACTTTGGGGAGCTAGGGAGGTGGATGTAACTGGAAGAAGATCCTGCTCTGGTCTGGCTTTGTATTTGATGATTCTAGAAGCCCCTCCCTTACTGTTAGGAAGCTGCAAGGTTACTGGGGTCAGTGGCACCACTGTCTAAAGAACAGTGGCCCCTGGGAGGTAGAGGAATGTGACTGATCCCTGAAAGCTGGGGTTGGAAATTGTTAACACATGTGGAGAGGTGACGTAACTTTGAGAAGGGTGTGCTGCAGGAAAGGGCGAAGCGAGCTCCGAGGGGAGCCCAGGGACTGGGGGTGTCAAGGGCAGGCTGACCTGGAGATGGGAACAGATGCTATAATGTCCCTCCCCCTCTGTGACACCCTGAGGGAGGCCCTGGGGACGGTAACTACCTATATAATGTAAACTAAAGGTGCTCAGTGTTGAGAACTGTAATCCTCAGTTTCCATCTTGGCTCTTGCACTCCCCTGGCCCTTGGCTGACCCCCTCAGGGCCTTGGTTTTAGTGGGGACTCCAAGCCTCTGCGGCCAACATGGCAGCTGAAGGGAACTGGGCAGCTGGGCCTGGTGGGCTCAGGGTGACCTCAAGGGGTCCAGGTGAGGAAGACTCATGAACTTGTTTGCACAAACCACCTGGTGGACTGGGGTGCACTGAGCCAAGTACTCCAGAACGCCTGAGCTGCCCTGTCTGTCTTGTCTTTGAACATTCAACGAAATGTGACCTTATTTCTACCCCTTCTGGTATAGTGTGACATGCAGTTGGTTTTTCATTTAGTTCTGATAATAACCTTATTTAGTAGATATTTCAACAGTTAAACAAGAACTACAGATTGTGTGTAGTGCTAGAGTTTATCATTTCTTCCAAATGTATCATCTAGTAACAACCTGGTAAAAGAGGCATTCTTCTGTTAGCTCCATTTATAGATGGGGAAATGGAGGCCCAGAGTGATGAGCCCAGGATGAGTCGGTAAGCAGGGACTTACTAAGGCTGCCAGGTTCTAAGCCCAGTGCCCTGTGCATACCCACAGCGGTCTGGCACACTTTGGCCTTGGTAGATGGGCTGTGTAGTTCTGCCCTCTGCTCTGGGTTCACGGGGATCAAGTCAGATGCCAGGGAGCCGTTCATCATGGCTGTTCCCTAAGGTTCTTTAAGAGAGGTGTGTGTACAGCTGTTGGCTTCTCGGATGATAAAGTGTTTCTGACTTTGCCGTCCTAGGCGCCTCAGGAGTGACTGCCAGAGGTGGCTGTCTGCAGCAGACACTCGGAGAGGCTGGAAGTTTGGCCCAGTGTGCAGGCCAATGTCAGCTGGTCACAGGGTAGAGGGGACTGAATGGGAATGATGCACCTGCCTCATGCCCAGCTGTGGGCATGTGAACATGATTCAAACATACGTGACAGTGTGGGCAACTCACATGAGAGCAGGTTACCCTGGTGGAGTGCCTGACTCTAGAGCGGGACTCTCTCACCGTCACTTACCAGCTGTGCTCATTTGGGTCCAGCCACTTCACCTCCTGTGCCGCAGTGTTCTCATCTATACAGTGGGGTGATACTAATAGTACCTATTTCAGAGGATAGTTACATAAACTAAATTGGCTGAAGACTTCAACCACTGCACAGTACATCATAAGTGCCATAAAAGTGTTGTCAAGTAAAATAAAAGATATGAGGCTGATTTGGATACACTCTTAGGGAGGCACAGGTAATGGCTGTAGGAACACGAAGGGTAACGTGATGAATTCTCACTGGGTGCAACCTGGGAGGGCTTCTCAGAGCAGGTGACTCTTGAGCTGGGCTTGCAGAGGTGGAAATGAGATAGAGAGGTGGCACTTTGAGGGGTTAATGTGGAGCTCTTCAGGTGTGGCCAGCACCTAGGTGACTATCTGCAAAAGACATTGTAGAGAGAGTCGCGATCTGGAAGAACAACCATCTTTGGGCTTGCAGTGTCTGAAGGCATAGTTTTAAATCAGTCAGTGCTCATAGAGGGCCTGCTGCAAGGTCTTGGCTTCTTGTACCTGCTGTCAGCACAGACACTTCCTGTTGGCTAATGCTAGAAGACACACCCACACATCACCTGGGAGCTGGACAAGGTCATCTCCAGGGATACCACAAAGATTAGGGTGCAGGGGAAAGATGACAGATGCATGTGGGCTCCGTTGCTTAGTCATGTCTGACTCTTTGTAACTTCATGGACTGTAGCCTGCCAGACTCCTCTGTCCATGGAATTCTCCAGGCAAGAATACTGGAGTGGGTTGCCATTTCTTCTTCTAGGAGATCTTCCCCATCTGGAGATTGAGCCCACATCACTTGTGTCTCGTGCATTGGCAGGTGGGATTCTTTACCACTTGAGCCACCTGAGAAGACCCCAGATTTAGTTAAATCTTGGCTTTGTGGCTCCTGAATGTGTTTTTTGGGCAAGTGCCTATCCCACTGCGCCTGTTCTTCCTCTGTACAGTTGGGATGTGGGTTCCTGCCCAGGAGGGGAGCGGCCAGAAGGCAAGACTGAGAGGAAGTACCCTCTGAGAAAGTTGAATGGGAGTAGGGCCCAGCCGTGTTTGACACTGATTAGATTCAGGAGTGAATCTGCCATGAGACCATTCTAATTTTAACAACTGAAAAATGACTCAGGGTCTGAAGAGGGCCCGAGAGTGATTTGAGCTTACTCCAAGTTGGATTTGTAGGTGGACGTAATAGATGCAATCAGCTTTACGTTTCTCTTAATGGCCTTCTTGATGAAGGGAAGCAGAGTAGCAGGGATCCGTGCTGAAGTAATTGTTGGGGAACCTCGGCAGCCAGAAGCTAGCCTGGCAGGCCTGGCCCTGTGGTCTGAGAGCAGAAAGCTGGTGCTGTTGTCCCCAAGGCTGTCTGTCAGGCTGATGGGCAGCCAGTGTGGCTGCAGAGGTTTTCCTTTTTGACAATGGGTGAGCCGCACACTGCCCTGGTGTTGGGGGAACTGTCTCTGTTTGGATGTTGGATGTCAGTGCAAGGATTAGCACCCCACCCCACCCCCTAACAGAACAGGTTCCGAGTTTGGAGACAGAAGGTCTCCTGGGCAGGTGGAGGGCCATTTTGGAGTCTAGTGATTGAACAGATTGTCTTCAGAAGATGGAGTTTCAGTTGATCAGTTGTGTCTGACTCTTTGCGACACCATGGACTGTCACCCACCAGGTTCCTCTGCCCATGGAATTTTCCAGGCGAGAATACTAGAATGGATTGTTATTCTCTACTCCAGGGGATCTTCCTAACCCAAGAAACCCGCATCTCTTGTGTCTCCTTTGTTGGCAGGTGAATTCTTTACCACTAGTGCCACCTGGGATATGGAATAGTTTGACCTGCCAGGTTCCAGCCCTTTTTCTGCCTGCTGCAGAACACTTCTCTGAGCAGTGACAGGCCATTCCTAAAACCCATTTGGATGGAACCCACTCACTTGTTCTTCCTTTTTTGAGCCACCTGAGAAGACCCCAGATTTAGTTAAATCTTGGCTTTGTGGCTCCTGAATGTGTTTTAAGGGCACGTGCCTATCCCACTGCGCCTGTTCTTCCTCTGTACAGTTGGGATGTGGGTTCCTGCCCAGGAGGGGAGCGGCCAGAAGGCAAGACTGAGAGGAAGTACCCTCTGAGAAAGTTGAATGGGAGTAGGGCCCAGCCGTGTTTGACACTGATTAGATTCAGGAGTGAATCTGCCATGAGACCATTCTAATTTTAACAACTGAAAAATGACTCAGGGTCTGAAGAGGGCCCGAGAGTGATTTGAGCTTACTCCAAGTTGGATTTGTAGGTGGACGTAATAGATGCAATCAGCTTTACGTTTCTCTTAATGGCCTTCTTGATGAAGGGAAGCAGAGTAGCAGGGATCCGTGCTGAAGTAATTGTTGGGGAACCTCGGCAGCCAGAAGCTAGCCTGGCAGGCCTGGCCCTGTGGTCTGAGAGCAGAAAGCTGGTGCTGTTGTCCCCAAGGCTGTCTGTCAGGCTGATGGGCAGCCAGTGTGGCTGCAGAGGTTTTCCTTTTTGACAATGGGTGAGCCGCACACTGCCCTGGTGTTGGGGGAACTGTCTCTGTTTGGATGTTGGATGTCAGTGCAAGGATTAGCACCCCACCCCACCCCCTAACAGAACAGGTTCCGAGTTTGGAGACAGAAGGTCTCCTGGGCAGGTGGAGGGCCATTTTGGAGTCTAGTGATTGAACAGATTGTCTTCAGAAGATGGAGTTTCAGTTGATCAGTTGTGTCTGACTCTTTGCGACACCATGGACTGTCACCCACCAGGTTCCTCTGCCCATGGAATTTTCCAGGCGAGAATACTAGAATGGATTGTTATTCTCTACTCCAGGGGATCTTCCTAACCCAAGAAACCCGCATCTCTTGTGTCTCCTTTGTTGGCAGGTGAATTCTTTACCACTAGTGCCACCTGGGATATGGAATAGTTTGACCTGCCAGGTTCCAGCCCTTTTTCTGCCTGCTGCAGAACACTTCTCTGAGCAGTGACAGGCCATTCCTAAAACCCATTTGGATGGAAGAGATTCTGAACAGAGCAATAGATTGGTTTTCTCACCACCACTGATAAAGAAGTTGATGTGTAAAGACTTTACTAGATTTTACCAAAATGACTCCCTCTGGATATTTGAAGAAAGAGAGTTGTAATGCCTTAGGGGGAACTGAAGGGAGGGAAGGGGATGTGTTTAGAACATAGGTATGGCTCTTGGAACACTTGACCTCTTGGTCTTTCATGAGAGCGGGACTCTCTGAGCCTTGGTTTCTTTATGTATAAAGTGGGGAGGATCCCCTTTTCAACTGTCCTCCCAGGGTGATATTTTTTCCTTTAAATCAGATAATGGCACTGGAGAGCCCTTGAGAAAAGTCAAGATGGGACTGACTATCTGTGATTGTTAAGCATTTCTGTGAGAGAGCCCTACAGTGGCATTTGCCTGGATGCATGAAGAAGGAAGTCACGAAAGCTACAGAAACAGCAGTATTGCGAAAATAATAGAAACTAAAGTAGGTCTCGTTTAGGTTTTAGGAAGAAATAGGGCAGTGGATGTAAAGATTGAACTATCTGTTCTTGTTTTTAAGTCAGAATTTACTTTTTAGGGCAGAAAATGGGCAGCTGGATTCTTTCATCCTGTATGAGTTAGAAGTCAGAATGTCAGAGATGTAGGGCCCACCAGAACAAACAAATAAATATATCTTGAAAAGAGTTTCTTTTTTGTGGCGGGGGGCGGGGGGGTGTGGAGAGGGGAGCGGGCAGGCCACTTCCAGTGGTCTTTCGTTTGTCTGTTTTCATCCATCTTTGTTCTTTGGCTCCTGTGGGCCTCCCATCGCGGTGGCCTCTGTTGTTGCAGAGCATTGGCTCTGGGCGCAGGCGCTCCAGAGCTCTGGCTCGGTAATTGGACACATTGGTCCAGCCGTTCCGCAGCACGTGGGATCTTCCCAGGCCAGGGATGGAACCGGCGCCCCTTGCACTGCAAGGCGGTGTCCTTACCCACTGGACCACCAGAGAAGCCCTTGAAAAGAGTTTCTTAATGTGGCTTGGATGTGCATAAGAAGCCGGCTTAAAAGCTTTCAGATCTTTGTATGACATAAATCGTGATAATTGACCTAATAGTGTTAGGAAGAGCATGACAAGGCCACAGACCCCTCCCATTCTGACTCCTTTGGAGGAAAACCAGGCTAGGAGATGTCTGCAATAGCATGTTTTAGAGGATGACTCTGGCCCTTCTGTTAGCTGAAGCTGTTTGCTTTCTCCAGTCCAGCTCTTCTTGCTCTATAAGATCCTCCAGACACCAGGAACGTGGGGATTCTGGGTCTGGGTCCCCTGGGAGCAGGCATGGGATTGCCCAGGTGAAACCACAGCCTGTCCTTCCATCTGCACCACCAGCATCCTCAGAGCAAACAACTCCCGTGGGCTAAGCCTCTGTTCTTTATGGTAATTGTCTCCTTAACATCCAGGTCCTAAAAGATAAGCATTTTTATCACTCCCACTTTTGCGATGAGAAAACTGAGGCACAGAGAAATTTAATGATCTGCCTAAATTTGCATGGATAGTAACTGACTAATTTAAACCCAGGCACTGTGGTTCTGCGTGGCTTCCCAGGTGACTCAGTGGTAAAGAATCTGCCTGCTAATGTAGGAGTCGTGAGTTTGATCCCTGGGTTGGGAAGATCCCCTGGAGGAAGAAATGGCAATCCACTCCAGTATTCTGGAGAATCCCATGGACAGAGGAGCCTGCTGGGTCATAGTCCCTGGGGTCGCAAAGAAAATTTGTCTTCCATAAATGCAGTCCCTGGTACCAAAAAGATTGGGGACCGCTGCTCTGCAGGACTAGGTTCTTTGCCTGGAGTTTTAAATTGTATACAGTCTACAATGTATGGTGGTTTGTGCAAAAGTGATATGCATTCTGAGAAAGCATACTTCACATTTTAAATTTTGTTCTTTTTGTGGGTTAAGGCAGTGCAGCATTCATGATGCTGGGCAGTGACAATGAGTGGCATCTTGGTGAGTCACGTGGGATCTTCCCAGGCCAGGGATGGAACCGGCGCCCCTTGCACTGCAAGGCGGTGTCATTACCCACTGGACCACCAGAGAAGCCCTTGAAAAGAGTTTCTTAATGTGGCTTGGATGTGCATAAGAAGCCGGCTTAAAAGCTTTCAGATCTTTGTATGACATAAATCGTGATAATTGACCTAATAGTGTTAGGAAGAGCATGACAAGGCCACAGACCCCTCCCATTCTGACTCCTTTGGAGGAAAACCAGGCTAGGAGATGTCTGCAATAGCATGTTTTAGAGGATGACTCTGGCCCTTCTGTTAGCTGAAGCTGTTTGCTTTCTCCAGTCCAGCTCTTCTTGCTCTATAAGATCCTCCAGACACCAGGAACGTGGGGATTCTGGGTCTGGGTCCCCTGGGAGCAGGCATGGGATTGCCCAGGTGAAACCACAGCCTGTCCTTCCATCTGCACCACCAGCATCCTCAGAGCAAACAACTCCCGTGGGCTAAGCCTCTGTTCTTTATGGTAATTGTCTCCTTAACATCCAGGTCCTAAAAGATAAGCATTTTTATCACTCCCACTTTTGCGATGAGAAAACTGAGGCACAGAGAAATTTAATGATCTGCCTAAATTTGCATGGATAGTAACTGACTAATTTAAACCCAGGCACTGTGGTTCTGCGTGGCTTCCCAGGTGACTCAGTGGTAAAGAATCTGCCTGCTAATGTAGGAGTCGTGAGTTTGATCCCTGGGTTGGGAAGATCCCCTGGAGGAAGAAATGGCAATCCACTCCAGTATTCTGGAGAATCCCATGGACAGAGGAGCCTGCTGGGTCATAGTCCCTGGGGTCGCAAAGAAAATTTGTCTTCCATAAATGCAGTCCCTGGTACCAAAAAGATTGGGGACCGCTGCTCTGCAGGACTAGGTTCTTTGCCTGGAGTTTTAAATTGTATACAGTCTACAATGTATGGTGGTTTGTGCAAAAGTGATATGCATTCTGAGAAAGCATACTTCACATTTTAAATTTTGTTCTTTTTGTGGGTTAAGGCAGTGCAGCATTCATGATGCTGGGCAGTGACAATGAGTGGCATCTTGGTGAGTCACGTGATCACAAGGGCGAAAACCGATACACTTAAAAACCGTCCTGTACCCAGACAACCATTGTGTTTTACCCTGCCAATACAGTACTTAATAAATTACCTGAGATATTATTAAGAAATAGGCTTCGTGTTAGATGATTCTGTCCGAATCTGTAGGATAAGTATTCTGAACATTGTTAAGGTAGCAATGATAGCCTCGGCTATCATGGCCATGGGTTACATGTATTAAATGTACTTCTCACTTAACAGTATGTTCAATTTGTGATGAATTTGTCAGGGCTTAATCCATCGTAAGTTGAGGAAGTTCTAGAATTTTCTATGTATCTATCTTTAAGAGAAAATATATACTCTTTCTTTAATCAGTGACTTGAATAGAGTCATGGAAATCATACTGGTCAAATTTTTGCTGATAATGTCGAGCTAAGAGGATTAACAAATATTTCAGATGACAGAGCCAGAAAACAAATTTCCTCTTGTTACATTCACACCATTGCTCCAGGATTCCAAGAGTTCTTTTTCAGGGTTCACTTCAGCTGGCTCTTGGGTTCCAACAACCAGCTGCTTAAGTCAGGGCGAAGTTGATGAGGCTTAAAGGGAGTAGGTGTGAAGAGAGACTGAGGCCCTAGGTGACCGTGACTCATCATGCTCTCTGGAGGGAGGGAGCAGCTGGGGTCTGCCGCTCAGCGCCTGTGCTGACGTAAATGCAGGCCGCTGGTCGTCCCTGAGTCTGCTGAGAACCGGGCCTCTTTCAGGGAATGTGCTGAGAAAGGCAGTGCCAGTGGGACGACTGAAGACTAGAGAAAAGCTCCTGTAGTGACCTTGGCTTTGACCTTGGCTTCATCTCAGGTTACCCGCCCCCTCCTCTCCTCTCCCTGCTTTCTGCAGATGGCTACTAAGTAAGGCCTCAGGATGCCAGGCACTGCAATGGGCGCTGATGGACAGTACCAAACAGGGTCTCTGTCCTCATAGAGTCACCCAGTGACTTTCTGCAACGTGTGTGTTGGTGGTGCCAGGGGTCTTTGGGGTGATGCCATAAGATTGGCCCTAGGGAAAATCCAGGCATCCTGTGGCAGGCAGCCATGCAGTCAGGAGCTGAGGAACACAGAGGTGAACCCAAGACGGGGCAGCCTGTGGTAGAATGGCCTTTTTGTTCTGCAGAAGAGTTCATTCTGCCTTGGGTAGGCAGGTGAGGAGTGGTAGTGAGGCAGCAACCGGCCGTGAGGAAAGCAGCGAATTCAGGCAGAGGCCATCACACGGACAACATAGAGATCTCTAAAGACAGAAGCTTTGGGCTAGGGTGAGGTTTATCTCTATCACAGATACTGGTTTTACTCTGTGTTTTTGAAAAATGCTGTTGTAGAGTATTTAGTTTTGATCTTGTGGGATAAGTACATTATCTTGGAATCATAGCGCCCCACCCCCTTCCCAGGATGAGGACAAATGTACCAAGGAATACACAGATACCACTGAGCAGCATGAGCAATTTCTGTTTGAGGACTTCAGTCAGTATCATGCCAGAGGTGTCCATCTCCGCTCTTGTACCTTTCCCAGCTGGTAAGAGAAAGGCATGCTTATGAGATCATTTGCATCTTTTGAAAAGGCATCCTAATGACTGACTTTTGTACTTGGAGAGTTTGTATTAAGATTAAAAAAAAAAAGCTTGTAGTATCTTTATCTTATTATAAAAGTAATTTATGTTTATTGAAGACAATTCAGAAAATACAAATTAAAAGAAGAAAATTAAAATCACTCATAACTCCACTATCTAACGTGTTCACCGTAGATATCTTGGCATGCATTTTCATACTTTTTTAAAACAAAGTTTAGACTATTTGCTGGTTGTTACTGCTCTTATTTTCTAACTCTATATTATGAAAAGCTTTCTGGGCCATTTCAGAACCTCTACTCCATATTTCTAAGTGACTTACTAATATTCCACGAGGCTATCATTAGTTAATTTCCTCTTTTTGAAATGTGTGTTATGTGTTCTTTTTTGTGGTTTTGTTTGTGTGTGATTCTTAACAATGTTGCAGCATACGGCCTTGAAACAAAATGTGTGTGCTTCTCTATGATTAGTTCTTTTTTTTTTTTTTAAAGATTTATTTATTTATTTTGGGCGGGGGTCGGATTGGGGAGGGAGGGGAGCTGGCGGGCCACTTCTATTGGTCTTTCATTTCTCTGTTTTCATCCATCTTTGTTCTTTGGCTCCTGTGGGCCTCCCATTGCGGTGGCCTCTGTCGTCACAGAGCACCGGCTCTGGGCGCATGCGCTCCAGAGCTCCGGCTCTGTGATTGGACACATCAGTCCAGCCGCTCTGCGGCACGTGGGATCTTCTCAGGCCAGGGATCGAACCGGCGGCCCTTGCGCTTCAAGGTGGTGTCCTTACCCACTGGACCACCGGGGGAAGCCCAAATTTAAATGTTTTTAATCTCAGTTATCTATGCCGTTTCTGGAAAGCTTACTATGAACCAGAGTCAAGTGCTTTCATATGCAGTCATCTCATTTAGTTTTCATAACATACGTAGGAAATATTATTATTCCTCTTTTAAGATGAAGCATGAGTGTTAGAGAGTTTTAGTAACTTACCCAAGACCTCAGAGCTAGGACGCAGAGGGAATCAAGCCCATTTACCTGACTGCAGGACCCACGATGGAATCCTCTACTACTTATTGCTAAGCTGTTTGTCCTCAGACAGCAATGGATGGGGTGAGGGAGGGAGGCCTCTCCTAGAGCATGTTAACTGGGAGATATTACTAAATAAAATACAAAGACAAAAGCTCTGCCAACTGGGCAGTTGATAAGCTTTTATTTTGCACTTCTTTATCAGAAAGGTTGAGCGTATTTCAATGTTTAATGAGCTCTGTCTTAGTGAATTGACTTGTCATATCTGTTCAGTACCTTTATTAATATGTGTAGCTCTTTCCTGCTGAATTGTAAAACTGCTTTTAATATATTACAGTTCTTTACCCAGCTGCAATATGTGTAGTAAATATATTTCCAGTTTTTTCTTGTCTTTTAACATTAAAAAAAATGTTGCTTTTTTTTTTTTCAGTTCAATAAGTATTTGTTAAGCAGTTGTGTAATTCCCAGCATTATCCAAGTATTTGATTTTAAAGACTAAAAGTTGTCTTGACTCTCAAGGTACCCAGAATCTACAGTGAATTTATTTTACCTACCATTAGTGCTACCTGTATGACCTTCAGCATTTTACATAGCCTCTTTATGTCTTAGTTTTCATGTTTATAAAATGGAGATACGATTACTTTCCTGTAGATACGCTGAATAGTAGCGCAATTCTAGAACTTAATATACAGCCAAAACTGATTTCTCTGGAAGAATAGAGGAGAGAATTGCTATACTCTGGAGTGGAGGGAGAGGGAAAAATAAAGTAATTTTGAACTAAGCCTTTGGATTAGTTTGTTTTTACTCTGAAACAAACCACCTCAAAGCACAGTGGCTTAAAATGATGAGCATTTATTGTTTCTTAAAAATCTGTGCTGTAGCTGTGTGGTTCTTCTAGTCTGAGGTGACTTGGCTGGGAATGGATGGCATAGAATTGCCTCACTTTATTTTGGGGACCTTAGTTGACATATTTTACGGTGCTTGGGACAACTGGAATTATTCACATAGGAAACAAGATTTCCAGAACCCAGAAAGGGCAAGTTTTAATGCACAAGCCCTCTGTTATCACATTGTTTTTTGTTTTTTTTTTCTCCTTTTCTTTTTTTTTTTTCACAGTCGAAAGTTTTTTATTTTGCTTTTTTGATTTTACAGAGTTTTGTTGTTTACAGATATGTATAATTCCAGATTAGTCATATGTATATCCCATTCCCCCCCCATCCCACCCCTCTAGGCCGTCACATAGCCCCCGTCTATGATCCCTTAGACCCACAGCACATTGATGATCGTTATCTCTTTTTTTTTTTTTAATTTTGGGTGGGGGTCGGGTTGGGGAGGGAGGGGAGCGGGCGGGCCACTTCTATTGGTCTTTCATTTCTCTGTTTTCATCCGTCTTTGTTCTTTGGCTCCTGTGGGCCTCCCATCGCGGTGGCGTCTGTTGTCGCAGAGCGCCAGCTCTGGGCGCATGCACCCCAGAGCTCCGGCTCTGTGATTGGACACATCAGTCCAGCCGCTCCGCAGCACATGGGATCTTCCCAGGCCAGGGATCGAACTGGCGCCCCTTGCACTGCAAGGCAGTGTCCTTATCCACTGGACCACCAGGGGAAGCCCGATAGTTATCTCTTTTATATAAGATAGTATAGGGTTCCGTGTTGCTCTTTCCGTATCTCTCACCCACTTTTCCCTCTCCCCAATGTCCGTAAGTCTATTCTCTATGACTGTTTTTTCATCCATGCTCTGTGTGTGTATTTATCAGTACAAATTTACTAGATTCCATGTATATGTATTAGTTTACTGTATTTGTCCTTCTCTTTTTGACTTACTTCACTGTGCATACTAGGTTCTAGATTCATCCATCTCATTACAACTGAATCTTCTGCATTTGTTTTTGCAGCTGTAGAAGTATTCCATTGTATATATGTACCAGAGCTTCTTTATCCATTTGTTTATTGATGGACATCTAGGTTATTTCCATGATCTAGCTATTGTGTAGAGTGCTGTAATGAACATTGGGGTACAGGTGTCTCTTTCAATTTTGATTCCATCAGGGCATAGGCCTAATAATGGGATTGCTGGATCATATGGTGCTTCTATTCTTAGTTTTTTGAGGAATCTCCATATTGTCTTCCATAGTGGCTGTATCAATTAACATTCCCACCAACAATGCAAGAGGGTTCCCTTTTATCCACACCCTCTCCAGCATTTATTATCTGTAGATTTTTTGATGGTGGCCATTCTGACTGGTGTGAGGTGATATCTCATTGTAGTTTTGATTTGCATTTCTCTAATAACAAGTGATGTTGAGCATTGTTTCATTTGCTTTTTGGTCATCTGTATGTCTTCTTTGGAGAGATGTCTGTTTAGGTCTTCTTCCCATTTTTCGATTGGGTTGTTTGTTTTTCCCATGTTGAGTTGTCTGAGCTGCTTGTATATTTTGAAAATTAATTCTTTGTCTGTTGTTTCATTTGCTATGATTTTCTCCCATTCTGTGGGCTGTCTTTTCACCTTGTTTGTAGTTTCTTTTGCTGTGCAGAAACTGTTAAGTTTCATTAGGTCCCACATATTTATTTTTTTTTTTATTTCTGTTATTCTAGAGGACGGGTCATAGAAGATCTTGCTTTGATTTATATCATCAAGTGTTTCACCTATATTCTCCTCTTAAGAGTTTTATGGTTTCTGGTCTTACATTTAGGTCTTTAATCCATTTTGAGTTGATCTTTGTGTATGGTGTCAGGGAATGTTCCAACTTCATTTTTTTGCATGTAGGTGTCCAATGTTGCCAGCACCATTTGTTGAAGAGGCTGTCTTTGTCTCATTTTATATTTTCACCTCCTTTGTCAAAAATAAGGTACCCATAGGTGTGTGGGTTAATCTCTAGGTTCCCTATCTTGTTACATTGGTTTATATTTCTGTTTTTGTGCCAGTACTGTACTGTCTTGATCAAATGTTGCTTTATAGTATAGTCTAAAGCTAGGGAGACCAATCCCTCTGGCTCCATTCTTCTTTCTCAGGATTGCTTTGGCTATCCAGGGTCTTTGTTTTTCCATATGAACTGTGCTATTTTTTGGTCTAGCTCTGTAATGAACATTGGGGTACAGGTGTCTTTTAATTTTGATTTCAGGCATAGGCCTAATAATGGGATTGCTGGATCATATGGTGCTTCTATTCTTAGTTTTTTGAGGAATCTCCATATTGTCTTCCATAGTGGCTGTATCAATTAACATTCCCACCAACAATGCAAGAGGGTTCCCTTTTATCCACACCCTCTCCAGCATTTATTATCTGTAGATTTTTTGATGGTGGCCATTCTGACTGGTGTGAGGTGATATCTCATTGTAGTTTTGATTTGCATTTCTCTAATAACAAGTGATGTTGAGCATTGTTTCATTTGCTTTTTGGTCATCTGTATGTCTTCTTTGGAGAGATGTCTGTTTAGGTCTTCTTCCCATTTTTCGATTGGGTTGTTTGTTTTTCCCATGTTGAGTTGTCTGAGCTGCTTGTATATTTTGAAAATTAATTCTTTGTCTGTTGTTTCATTTGCTATGATTTTCTCCCATTCTGTGGGCTGTCTTTTCACCTTGTTTGTAGTTTCTTTTGCTGTGCAGAAACTGTTAAGTTTCATTAGGTCCCACATATTTATTTTTTTTTTTATTTCTGTTATTCTAGAGGACGGGTCATAGAAGATCTTGCTTTGATTTATATCATCAAGTGTTTCACCTATATTCTCCTCTTAAGAGTTTTATGGTTTCTGGTCTTACATTTAGGTCTTTAATCCATTTTGAGTTGATCTTTGTGTATGGTGTCAGGGAATGTTCCAACTTCATTTTTTTGCATGTAGGTGTCCAATGTTGCCAGCACCATTTGTTGAAGAGGCTGTCTTTGTCTCATTTTATATTTTCACCTCCTTTGTCAAAAATAAGGTACCCATAGGTGTGTGGGTTAATCTCTAGGTTCCCTATCTTGTTACATTGGTTTATATTTCTGTTTTTGTGCCAGTACTGTACTGTCTTGATCAAATGTTGCTTTATAGTATAGTCTAAAGCTAGGGAGACCAATCCCTCTGGCTCCATTCTTCTTTCTCAGGATTGCTTTGGCTATCCAGGGTCTTTTGTTTTTCCATATGAACTGTGCTATTTTTTTGGTCTAGCTCTGTAAAGGATATCATTGGTAAGTTGATAAGGATCACATTGAATCTGTAGATGATATTCGGTAGTATGGTCATTTTCCTGATATTGATTCTTCTGAACCAGGTACATGGAATATCTCTCCGTCTGTTTATGTCATCTTTGATTTCTTTCTTTAGTGTCTTGTAATTTTCTGTGTACAGTTCTTTTGTCTCTTTAGGTAGGTTTATTCCTAGATATTTTATTCTTTTGGATGCAATGGTAAATAGGATTACATCCTTGATTTCTCTTTATGACCTTTCCTTATTTGTATATAGGAATACAAGTGATGTTTGCACATTGATTTTGTATCCTGTGACTTTGCTGAATTTGTTGATAAGTTCTAGTAGTTTTCTTATAGTGTCTTTAGGGTTTTCTATGTATAGTATCATTCAAATAGAATTTTGCATCTTCTTTTCCAATCTGAATTCTTTTATTTCTTTTAATTCTCTTATTGCTGTAGCTAGAACTTCCAGGACTATGTTGAATAATAGTGGTAAAAGTGGACACTTCTGTCTTGTTCCTGATCTTAGAGGGAGTGCTTTCAGTTTTTCACCATTGAGAATAATGGTCGCTGTGGGCTTCTCATATATGGCTTTCACTATGTTAAGATAGGTTCCTTCTATGCCCATTTTTTGAAGAGTTTTTTTTTTAATCATAAATGGGTGTTGGATTTTGTCAAAGGCTTTTTCTGTGTCTATTGAGATTATCGTGTGATTTTTGCCTTTCAATTTGTTGATGTGGTATATCACATAGATTCATATGTGGTTATTGAAGAATCCTTGTATGCCTGGGATAAACCCAACTTGATCATGATGTATGAGGTTTTCAATGTGATGCTCAATTCTGTTTGCTAGAATTTTATTGAGGATTTTTGCATCTAAATTCATGTCCCTGTGTGGGTTAATCTCTAGGTTCCCTATCTTGTTACATTGGTTTATATTTCTGTTTTTGTGCCAGTACTGTACTGTCTTGATCAAATGTTGCTTTATAGTATAGTCTAAAGCTAGGGAGACCAATCCCTCTGGCTCCATTCTTCTTTCTCAGGATTGCTTTGGCTATCCAGTGTCTTTTGTTTTTCCATATGAACTGTGCTATTTTTTTGGTCTAGCTCTGTAAAGGATATCATTGGTAAGTTGATAAGGATCACATTGAATCTGTAGATGATATTCGGTAGTATGGTCATTTTCCTGATATTGATTCTTCTGAACCAGGTACATGGAATATCTCTCCGTCTGTTTATGTCATCTTTGATTTCTTTCTTTAGTGTCTTGTAATTTTCTGTGTACAGTTCTTTTGTCTCTTTAGGTAGGTTTATTCCTAGATATTTTATTCTTTTGGATGCAATGGTAAATAGGATTACATCCTTGATTTCTCTTTATGACCTTTCCTTATTTGTATATAGGAATACAAGTGATGTTTGCACATTGATTTTGTATCCTGTGACTTTGCTGAATTTGTTGATAAGTTCTAGTAGTTTTCTTATAGTGTCTTAGGGGTTTTCTATGTATAGTATCATGTCGTCTGTAAATAGAGTTTTACTTCTTCTTTTCCAATCTGGATTTCTTTTATTTCTTTTTCTTCTCTTATTGCTGTAGCTAGAACTTCCAGGACTATGTTGAATAATAGTGGTAAAAGTGGACACTTCTGTCTTGTTCCTGATCTTAGAGGGAGTGCTTTCAGTTTTTCACCATTGAGAATAATGGTCGCTGTGGGCTTCTCATATATGGCTTTCACTATGTTAAGATAGGTTCCTTCTATGCCCATTTTTTGAAGAGTTTTTTTTTTAATCATAAATGGGTGTTGGATTTTGTCAAAGGCTTTTTCTGTGTCTATTGAGATTATCGTGTGATTTTTGCCTTTCAATTTGTTGATGTGGTATATCACATAGATTCATATGTGGTTATTGAAGAATCCTTGTATGCCTGGGATAAACCCAACTTGATCATGATGTATGAGGTTTTCAATGTGATGCTCAATTCTGTTTGCTAGAATTTTATTGAGGATTTTTGCATCTAAATTCATCAGTGATATTGACCTATAATTTTCTTTAAAAAATAAACCCATGTTACTTTTTAACATGATTTTTTAAAAAAAAACTCACATAGCTAGATTGTCATCTTTATAGTTTCTGCTTTTGGTGTTATGCTTAGAACATCCTGCCAGTAATCCATGACTTTGTAAGTAACTCATTTAGAATTTCTTTTGGTTATACAAATGATTTAATTTTAAAAATATTTAACTCAATACATTTAACATTTATTTTTTAATAAAGTAAACCTCTAATGATATATATATATGTATATATATATATATATATTTTTTTTTTTTTTCAAATGGTTAATCCAGTGTTCCAGTACCATTTGTTTGATAATTTATTTTCTACTTACTTGAAATGACACCTTATATGTAGTTGGTCTATTACTAAATTTCTAGGTTTTGAGGTTTTATAAGGTGTGTCTAGGTCAGTGCCTCACTAATTAAATCACCTTAGCTTTATATTACACCATACTATCTGATAAGTGAGTCCTCTCCATAATAGTAATAGTACTTCTCTTTCCATGGATTTTGTTAACTAACCTTATTCATTTATCCTCATGCTAGAAACTAAAAATTATTTTGTTGAGTTCTAAAAATAATAATCATGAAGTTGATAGTTTGGTTGAAACTTGGCAAGCTTAGAGACTGATTTGGGGAGAACTAAAATCTTTGCAGATTCATTTTGCAGTTTCATCTCATTCAAGGAAACAAGGTGCATCTTTTCTTTCATTCTTGCCTCTTTTATATCTGTCTTGAAGAATTGGTAATTATTAATTCATCCCACAAATATTTCTTGAGCAGTTCCAGACATTGTAGCCCTTTTCATGTGAATCTTACTCATTTCACTATGTTAAGATAGGTTCCTTCTATGCCCATTTTTTGAAGAGTTTTTTTTTTAATCATAAATGGGTGTTGGATTTTGTCAAAGGCTTTTTCTGTGTCTATTGAGATTATCGTGTGATTTTTGCCTTTCAATTTGTTGATGTGGTATATCACATAGATTCATATGTGGTTATTGAAGAATCCTTGTATGCCTGGGATAAACCCAACTTGATCATGATGTATGAGGTTTTCAATGTGATGCTCAATTCTGTTTGCTAGAATTTTATTGAGGATTTTTGCATCTAAATTCATCAGTGATATTGACCTATAATTTTCTTTAAAAAATAAACCCATGTTACTTTTTAACATGATTTTTTAAAAAAAAACTCACATAGCTAGATTGTCATCTTTATAGTTTCTGCTTTTGGTGTTATGCTTAGAACATCCTGCCAGTAATCCATGACTTTGTAAGTAACTCATTTAGAATTTCTTTTGGTTATACAAATGATTTAATTTTAAAAATATTTAACTCAATACATTTAACATTTATTTTTTAATAAAGTAAACCTCTAATGATATATATATATGTATATATATATATATATATTTTTTTTTTTTTTCAAATGGTTAATCCAGTGTTCCAGTACCATTTGTTGGATAATTTATTTCTCTACTTACTTGAAATGACACCTTATATGTAGTTGGTCTATTACTAAATTTCTAGGTTTTGAGGTTTTATAAGGTGTGTCTAGGTCAGTGCCTCACTAATTAAATCACCTTAGCTTTATATTACACCATACTATCTGATAAGTGAGTCCTCTCCATAATAGTAATAGTACTTCTCTTTCCATGGATTTTGTTAACTAACCTTATTCATTTATCCTCATGCTAGAAACTAAAAATTATTTTGTTGAGTTCTAAAAATAATAATCATGAAGTTGATAGTTTGGTTGAAACTTGGCAAGCTTAGAGACTGATTTGGGGAGAACTAAAATCTTTGCAGATTCATTTTGCAGTTTCATCTCATTCAAGGAAACAAGGTGCATCTTTTCTTTCATTCTTGCCTCTTTTATATCTGTCTTGAAGAATTGGTAATTATTAATTCATCCCACAAATATTTCTTGAGCAGTTCCAGACATTGTAGCCCTTTTCATGTGAATCTTACTCATTTCACTAAGTTAATTGCTCAGTGCTTTATGTCTTTGTTACAGTTGTGAGTGATATCCTTTTATTTTATAGTGGCTCCCCTTTGTCACAGTATTTTCTAACTAATTATTGCTGCTGTGTAGAAAGCTTTGATTTGTAAATATTTCATAACCAGCCACATAATTGAGCATTCTCATTGGTCCAAGTAGCTTCCCATGGATTTTCTAGGTAGAGAGTCACTCGTTTTTGCAAGTAACCGTACTTAGGCCTCTTCCTTTTCAATATTTTCACCAGCTTCTTTGTCCATAGACTGAATTGTCATCAACTGTGAGAGCAGAACCGCGGTGCACAGGCATTCGTGTTTGGTGGTGTGTTTCACTGTTGCTGGGCACGCTGGCTGTGGTTGTGACAGGCGTTGGTGTGTCCTAGAGGACCTTCTTTCTCATTTACTAGGAGGGTTTGGTTTTATTGCTTTAAATCAGAAATTTTATTAAGTGCATTTTCAACATCTCCTGCATGAACTGTTTGCATTTCATGGAGCTATTGTAGCAGGCCCAGTGGGTGACTGCATATCTGCAGCTAGACTGTAAATATTTTGTGAATGAGGTTTGTCCTCAGAATCATCTAAAGTCACCTATCCCCACCTGGATTGAGATGCTGTGGAGAAACAAGCTAAAACCATCCAGTCCTCCACCTCCCCCTGCAGTCAGTGCACAGTCAGTGTGACACTGGCATGAATTCTAGAAGAATGTTAAAGGGAAGCACTCTCAAGATGTAGAGGTGGGGAGGCTGGGGAACCTCACCTTCCCTTGTGCACTAATTAGGAGGCCATCAGTGCGAGGAGGCACTTCATCCAGTTCCTTAGATGAGGTTAGTATCATGTTTGCCTCATCGAGGAACTGAATTACAATGCCATAGACGTTTAAATTGCGGGCCATAAAGTGCTTGTCAAGTACTAATTGTAGCCTTCCTGAGCCCTGGTATTACCAGCCTCATGATTATGCCAGCTGCCGAGATGGCAAGGTGCTTCCCAGCAAGCACCTTGCAGTAAAGGTGTGGCTGTGATGGGGTGAATTTTGTCTAGGGAATTAGACGCATTTTCTAAATAAATAAGGGATTCAGGTGCCAGGTGAGGGGCTGAACAATGGTTGGAAATGCCTCCTAGGACTGTGGTGGTCCATTTGGCTGAAAACAAGTTGTTCTAAAACTATTTGGTTGAAAACAGTATAATCAAGGTGGAAATTAGGTCCAAAATGATGAGTTGGCAAAATATGAATCATTCCCTCTTTGCTGGATTTTCACATGTGGGTAGTTTGGGTGCACTATTTATTTATTCAACAAATATTAACCATCTACTGTGTGCCAGATGCTGTTGTCAGCAGTAGGGGTACAGCAGGGGATGCAATAAAGACTCTGTCCACAGAGAGCTTGCATGCCGAGGAAGGAGATGGAGAAATGTTGCATAAATTAATATTCATCTTAGCTAGCGGGCCATAAACCATGCCAGGTGGTGTCAGCTAGAAAAGACAAATAAAACACAATAAAGGGATGAGTGATGATGATTTAGGGGCTGGGTATGTATGTTCCATTTGAAGTTGGTATCCAGAGAAGGCCTCTGTGAGGTAATTTCAACAGAGATTGGATAGAAGGAGAGAGAGAGCCTGTGGTGTCCTGGCCAGTGGAAGGCCCATGGAAAAGCAGATGCGGGAGCGCTGAGGCAGTTTCCTCCAGGAGTTCACAACCAGCAAAGAGACTGTTGGGGCTGGACTGAGGTGATGACATGCTAGAGAAACAAGCTGGTGAGGGAGAAGGGCTAGATCCCATAGTGTTGATGACCACGGGACATTCACGGATTTTAAACAGAGAAATGATGTGATTTGACTTGTGTTTTAGGGCTGTTTTCCATACTCTGTCTTTAGGCATTTTGGGTTCCTTTCTGAGCTTTTTTTCTTTTTGGCAGAGCAGACATACTTGCTTGAAAATGAGAGATACACAGAAAAAGTAGTCAGTCACCACTATAAGAACCGGAAAAAATTCTGAAAAATTGGTAACCATGCTTGAATACCTCGAAGATATTATAAACCTGCCTCAGATGTCCTCGTGTTATTAACATGGGAGAACTCACTGAGTAGGACTCTTCATTTTTGTCTAGATTATTATCTGGATCAGGCCTTCGTCTTTCAGGGGTTGCTCAGTGTAGAGTTTGCCAGATCCCGCCCTTTGGTCAGGAGCTTGGGTTTGGAGGCATATAAGTGGCTCAGAATCATCTTCTTGAGAATGAAAATAAATACCACAGATGGCAGGACTTGGGCAGTGGTAGTACAGTTGAACTTTAAGTGGTACAGAGAACCTTCTTGGCTATGGGAAATGATTGTTTCATCTTTAATGCTACCCTTACTGTGTTTTATAAGGCTTATGAGGCAGGAGAGGTTGAACCAAGAACTTATGACAAGAATATCGGAGTGGGGAACCATTTCCTTCTCCAAGGCATCTTCCCAACCCAGGGATCAAACCCAAGTGTCCGCATTGCAAGCAGGTTCTTTACTGTCTGAGCCACCAGGAAACTGTAACGCTTGCATGGGGGGTGATTAATATTCATCTTAGCTAGCGGGCCATAAACCATGCCAGGTGGTGTCAGCTAGAAAAGACAAATAAAACACAATAAAGGGATGAGTGATGATGATTTAGGGGCTGGGTATGTATGTTCCATTTGAAGTTGGTATCCAGAGAAGGCCTCTGTGAGGTAATTTCAACAGAGATTGGATAGAAGGAGAGAGAGAGCCTGTGGTGTCCTGGCCAGTGGAAGGCCCATGGAAAAGCAGATGCGGGAGCGCTGAGGCAGTTTCCTCCAGGAGTTCACAACCAGCAAAGAGACTGTTGGGGCTGGACTGAGGTGATGACATGCTAGAGAAACAAGCTGGTGAGGGAGAAGGGCTAGATCCCATAGTGTTGATGACCACGGGACATTCACGGATTTTAAACAGAGAAATGATGTGATTTGACTTGTGTTTTAGGGCTGTTTTCCATACTCTGTCTTTAGGCATTTTGGGTTCCTTTCTGAGCTTTTTTTCTTTTTGGCAGAGCAGACATACTTGCTTGAAAATGAGAGATACACAGAAAAAGTAGTCAGTCACCACTATAAGAACCGGAAAAATTCTGAAAATTGGTAACCATGCTTGAATACCTCGAAGATATTATAAACCTGCCTCAGATGTCCTCGTGTTATTAACATGGGAGAACTCACTGAGTAGGACTCTTCATTTTTGTCTAGATTATTATCTGGATCAGGCCTTCGTCTTTCAGGGGTTGCTCAGTGTAGAGTTTGCCAGATCCCGCCCTTTGGTCAGGAGCTTGGGTTTGGAGGCATATAAGTGGCTCAGAATCATCTTCTTGAGAATGAAAATAAATACCACAGATGGCAGGACTTGGGCAGTGGTAGTACAGTTGAACTTTAAGTGGTACAGAGAACCTTCTTGGCTATGGGAAATGATTGTTTCATCTTTAATGCTACCCTTACTGTGTTTTATAAGGCTTATGAGGCAGGAGAGGTTGAACCAAGAACTTATGACAAGAATATCGGAGTGGGGAACCATTTCCTTCTCCAAGGCATCTTCCCAACCCAGGGATCAAACCCAAGTGTCCCGCATTGCAAGCAGGTTCTTTACTGTCTGAGCCACCAGGGAAACTGTAACAGAGAAACCCCAAAATCAGATAGAAATTTATTTCTCTATCAACCTCCAGTCTGGATGGTCCAGGCTGGTAGGACATCTCTGTTCTACCAAAGAATTCAGGAATCCAAGTTCCTTAACTTTTGCTCTCATCATGTCCATAGGATTTGTCCTCGTTGGTGTGATTGAAACAGGGTCACGGGCCCCATCTGTGTTCCAATGTGTGTAGAGGGAAGAGAAGTGCAAAAATCTAGAGCAAGCATCCTGTCTTAAGGCAGTCCAGAAGTTGTGCATATCACTTCTGTTCTATCTATTAGAAATTAGTCACATAGTCACGCCCAACTGCAAGGAAGGATGGTTACATTCAATCTCTAGCTTGATGGTAAATGCCGAGCTTAAATTTAATGATGTGGTATATTAGTTTCTTATGGCTGCTATAAAGCATTGCCACTGACTTAGTGACTTGAAACAACACACATTTATTCTCTTATGGTTCTGAAGGTGAGGGATACAAAATAAGTCTTTCTAAAGTCAAAGTGTTGGCAGGACTGGTTCCTCCGAAGGCTCTGACAGGAGAATCCGTTTCCGTTTTCATCTTCAAGATGCTGCCTGCATGTCTTGGCTCCTGGCCGTTCTTTCCTCTCCTTGCATCACTCAGACTTCTTGGGTCTGTTGTCATGTCTCCTATTACACATTCTAGTGTCTTGCTTCCTCTTGGAGGACTTTTGTGATGACATCTGGATGGTGGTTGGGTATTGAGAAAATAATCATCTTCGCCAGAATTTGAGATCAGGAGCTTGGGTTTGGAGGCATATAAGTGGCTCAGAATCATCTTCTTGAGAATGAAAATAAATACCACAGATGGCAGGACTTGGGCAGTGGTAGTACAGTTGAACTTTAAGTGGTACAGAGAACCTTCTTGGCTATGGGAAATGATTGTTTCATCTTTAATGCTACCCTTACTGTGTTTTATAAGGCTTATGAGGCAGGAGAGGTTGAACCAAGAACTTATGACAAGAATATCGGAGTGGGGAACCATTTCCTTCTCCAAGGCATCTTCCCAACCCAGGGATCAAACCCAAGTGTCCCGCATTGCAAGCAGGTTCTTTACTGTCTGAGCCACCAGGGAAACTGTAACAGAGAAACCCCAAAATCAGATAGAAATTTATTTCTCTATCAACCTCCAGTCTGGATGGTCCAGGCTGGTAGGACATCTCTGTTCTACCAAAGAATTCAGGAATCCAAGTTCCTTAACTTTTGCTCTCATCATGTCCATAGGATTTGTCCTCGTTGGTGTGATTGAAACAGGGTCACGGCCACATCTGTGTTCCAATGTGTGTAGAGGGAAGAGAAGTGCAAAAATCTAGAGCAAGCATCCTGTCTTAAGGCAGTCCAGAAGTTGTGCATATCACTTCTGTTCTATCTATTAGAAATTAGTCACATAGTCACGCCCAACTGCAAGGAAGGATGGTTACATTCAATCTCTAGCTTGATGGTAAATGCCGAGCTTAAATTTAATGATGTGGTATATTAGTTTCTTATGGCTGCTATAAAGCATTGCCACTGACTTAGTGACTTGAAACAACACACATTTATTCTCTTATGGTTCTGAAGGTGAGGGATACAAAATAAGTCTTTCTAAAGTCAAAGTGTTGGCAGGACTGGTTCCTCCGAAGGCTCTGACAGGAGAATCCGTTTCCGTTTTCATCTTCAAGATGCTGCCTGCATGTCTTGGCTCCTGGCCGTTCTTTCCTCTCCTTGCATCACTCAGACTTCTTGGGTCTGTTGTCATGTCTCCTATTACACATTCTAGTGTCTTGCTTCCTCTTGGAGGACTTTTGTGATGACATCTGGATGGTGGTTGGGTATTGAGTGCCGCTCCTTCATACCACCCTGGGGTTCACTGGTTTAACCAGTACCTCCTTATAGAAAAGCAGGATGTCAACTGTCCTGTGAAGATCCTTAAGGATATGTACTCTAAGTTTGTGTGAGAGAAGTTAGGAAGCCTGTGGGCAAATCAGTTGCCCACACCTGTTATGGCCAAGTTCTGTACCCTTGATGGACTCCATGACTTGCCTCACCTTCAGAATGATGGACATTTGGAGGCTGAATGCCTCTTTCCACAGACATGTGGCTTTACAGAGCTAAAACTGAGCCCGCCACCCAGGGCCCCCAGTGTGTCTTCTTCTCCTGGTTTCCCTCTACTGCCCCTCCTCCTAGTCACATAGGCTGAAGGCCTTGGCTTCCTCTCTGGCCACTCCGTTCCCTTGATCACCCCCACTCCCCATCAACCTCCACATTTTCCGATCTCAGGGTGTTCAATCTTACCCTTTCTTGGTAGCCTCATTGTTTATAGAACTGACCAGGCCCTCATCCCTGAGGTTGGCACACTCTCCACACTTCTCATGGGCCCTCATTCATCTAGTCCTTCCTCCTTCAGGCCTATACTGTCCACAGAGGCTCCTGCTTTGGTTTTACTGACTGGAGAACCCTTGCCCTCCCCCGTGCTCAGAAATATCCACTGGATTCCCAGTTTCTGTCAAGTGAAAACTCATCTGCTCTCAGTCCCCATGTGTTTGACCAGGGTGGGAAGAGGAAAGGGCCTGGAGTCAGAGCCTCCAGCTCTTATGGCTGCTATAAAGCATTGCCACTGACTTAGTGACTTGAAACAACACACATTTATTCTCTTATGGTTCTGAAGGTGAGGGATACAAAATAAGTCTTTCTAAAGTCAAAGTGTTGGCAGGACTGGTTCCTCCGAAGGCTCTGACAGGAGAATCCGTTTCCGTTTTCATCTTCAAGATGCTGCCTGCATGTCTTGGCTCCTGGCCGTTCTTTCCTCTCCTTGCATCACTCAGACTTCTTGGGTCTGTTGTCATGTCTCCTATTACACATTCTAGTGTCTTGCTTCCTCTTGGAGGACTTTTGTGATGACATCTGGATGGTGGTTGGGTATTGAGTGCCGCTCCTTCATACCACCCTGGGGTTCACTGGTTTAACCAGTACCTCCTTATAGAAAAGCAGGATGTCAACTGTCCTGTGAAGATCCTTAAGGATATGTACTCTAAGTTTGTGTGAGAGAAGTTAGGAAGCCTGTGGGCAAATCAGTTGCCCACACCTGTTATGGCCAAGTTCTGTACCCTTGATGGACTCCATGACTTGCCTCACCTTCAGAATGATGGACATTTGGAGGCTGAATGCCTCTTTCCACAGACATGTGGCTTTACAGAGCTAAAACTGAGCCCGCCACCCAGGGCCCCCAGTGTGTCTTCTTCTCCTGGTTTCCCTCTACTGCCCCTCCTCCTAGTCACATAGGCTGAAGGCCTTGGCTTCCTCTCTGGCCACTCCGTTCCCTTGATCACCCCCACTCCCCATCAACCTCCACATTTTCCGATCTCAGGGTGTTCAATCTTACCCTTTCTTGGTAGCCTCATTGTTTATAGAACTGACCAGGCCCTCATCCCTGAGGTTGGCACACTCTCCACACTTCTCATGGGCCCTCATTCATCTAGTCCTTCCTCCTTCAGGCCTATACTGTCCACAGAGGCTCCTGCTTTGGTTTTACTGACTGGAGAACCCTTGCCCTCCCCCGTGCTCAGAAATATCCACTGGATTCCCAGTTTCTGTCAAGTGAAAACTCATCTGCTCTCAGTCCCCATGTGTTTGACCAGGGTGGGAAGAGGAAAAGGGCCTGGAGTCAGAGCCTCCAGCTCAGGGTCTCATCCTCAACCACAAAGTTTCTGTAAGACTTGGGTAAGGGCTTCCCTGGTGGTCCAGTGGGTAAGGGCACCACCTTGCAGTACAAGGGGCGCTGGTTTGATCCTTGGCCTGGGAAGATCCCACGTGCCGCGGAGCGGCTGGACCGATGTGTCCAATTACCGAGCCAGAGCTCTGGAGCGCATGTGCCCAGAGCCAGTGCTCTGCGACAACAGAGGCCACTGAGATGGGAGGCCCACATGGGCCAAAGAACAAAGATGGATGAAAATAAATAAATGAAAGACCAATAGAAGTATCCTGCCTGCCCCCTCCCTCCCCAACCCACCCCCCACCAAAAAAAAAAAAAGACTTGGGTAAGACATGTCTTTCCTTTGAACTCCGTTTTCTTCTTCACAAGATGGGTGGATCTGACTGGCTGAGCTCTTCTCCTAAGAGATGGTGATTCCTTTTCAACCTTGGTGACCTGGCAGGACTCCTGCCAGCCAAAGCCTGGGGAGCCAGAAAGACAAGAGGATCTGGAGGGAGCTGAGACTAGCTTCACCATTTCCCCCTGCCCATGGGTGGCTCCTAGTTGCCTCCCTGGCTTGTAGACCCTCTGGCTCAGGGGCTCCCCAGGCTCCCTGTGCACTTACTAGGGCCAGCTGGGCTGCTGCTCTCAGTCTCTGAGACCTTGCTCAGGGTGGGCATCCCAGGGCCCGAGGAGCTGGCAGTCTGGTTCTTCCAGGCTGCACTGCTGCCCCGTCACCTCTCTTCTTGTCTTACCTGTCATTGACTGTCCAGTGGAGCCGTCTCATCCCCTTCATCTGGCCTGAGAGATGAGCCTGTACTTGGGCAAGTGATGGGCCAGGGTCTGTTTTACCCCCTAGAATGGGCTCCTTGGTGCAGGATTCATTTCTGCTTCCTCCTAGGGCCCAGACCCATCCCACAAGCCCTAAGGGCCCCCAAATCAGGAATGAACAGGAGAGTGAAGGACCCTAGGATCCCCAGACATTAATGTGGCTTTCACAGGTGGGGATGCTCTTTGCTCTCAGAAGTTCCTGTGATTTTCAGGCCGTGTTGACGAGTTTGTCAGGACAGGCGAGGTCACTGAACCTGGACCTGGGAATCTGGGGGAGGGTTGGCACTATCTTCTATTCAGCAGCAAATTATTAAGCTCTTTTTATTTTTGTTCCAGGCACTGTCCTGGGCACTGGAGGGAATTGCTAAACAGTTTATAAAGACCCCACTCTGGAGGATGACAGAGACTAAAATGATCCCCACTATCATGAACCTCACAAGGCTGCAGCCTGGACTTGTGGTGCCCAAAGGCTAGAGGGTCTGGCTGTTAAGCAAAGTTTATAAACCTTTGTCCCTTCCCTAGAGGATTGCTGTGGGGTGTGTGGGTAGCATTTGCAGTGACGTGTGGGCCCCAGATAGGCTTCCTTGCTACAGAAATCTTTATCATTTACCTTCTCAGCAGGCCTTTTTAAGAACTTCAGGAGAGCAACTAAAGAATTCGACTTTTCTTCACAAGATGGGTGGATCTGACTGGCTGAGCTCTTCTCCTAAGAGATGGTGATTCCTTTTCAACCTTGGTGACCTGGCAGGACTCCTGCCAGCCAAAGCCTGGGGAGCCAGAAAGACAAGAGGATCTGGAGGGAGCTGAGACTAGCTTCACCATTTCCCCCTGCCCATGGGTGGCTCCTAGTTGCCTCCCTGGCTTGTAGACCCTCTGGCTCAGGGGCTCCCCAGGCTCCCTGTGCACTTACTAGGGCCAGCTGGGCTGCTGCTCTCAGTCTCTGAGACCTTGCTCAGGGTGGGCATCCCAGGGCCCGAGGAGCTGGCAGTCTGGTTCTTCCAGGCTGCACTGCTGCCCCGTCACCTCTCTTCTTGTCTTACCTGTCATTGACTGTCCAGTGGAGCCGTCTCATCCCCTTCATCTGGCCTGAGAGATGAGCCTGTACTTGGGCAAGTGATGGGCCAGGGTCTGTTTTACCCCCTAGAATGGGCTCCTTGGTGCAGGATTCATTTCTGCTTCCTCCTAGGGCCCAGACCCATCCCACAAGCCCTAAGGGCCCCCAAATCAGGAATGAACAGGAGAGTGAAGGACCCTAGGATCCCCAGACATTAATGTGGCTTTCACAGGTGGGGATGCTCTTTGCTCTCAGAAGTTCCTGTGATTTTCAGGCCGTGTTGACGAGTTTGTCAGGACAGGCGAGGTCACTGAACCTGGACCTGGGAATCTGGGGGAGGGTTGGCACTATCTTCTATTCAGCAGCAAATTATTAAGCTCTTTTTATTTTTGTTCCAGGCACTGTCCTGGGCACTGGAGGGAATTGCTAAACAGTTTATAAAGACCCCACTCTGGAGGATGACAGAGACTAAAATGATCCCCACTATCATGAACCTCACAAGGCTGCAGCCTGGACTTGTGGTGCCCAAAGGCTAGAGGGTCTGGCTGTTAAGCAAAGTTTATAAACCTTTGTCCCTTCCCTAGAGGATTGCTGTGGGGTGTGTGGGTAGCATTTGCAGTGACGTGTGGGCCCCAGATAGGCTTCCTTGCTACAGAAATCTTTATCATTTACCTTCTCAGCAGGCCTTTTTAAGAACTTCAGGGAGAGCAACTAAAGAATTAGCACTGAGGTCAGACAGGGGCATGTTCTTCAAGCAGTGCTTTACAGCACACCCAAAGCGGTGCTGGTGATCACACAAGGGTCTCATGTTCAGTTATGCCTTATTTGTTCAGAATCATCAGGGCATGAACTTAACTGAGGCACTTATTTTCGGGGAGGCAAGTTTTCCATATTTAAGCACCAGAAATGATTTTCTTTGAAAATATCAGACATTTTGTATTTCTTTCTAAAATACATTTTTTTCTCATTCTCTGGGTGCCTGCTGGCACTTTCCAGTTGCTGTAAGTAAACCTCCCTTATATCCCTTTGCTTCTTTCCATACACTTTACCTTCTTGATTCTAAGATGGACATCTTGCCTTAACATTTTTATGCTGTTGAAATTGGTATGCGTCTTGCCAGCAGGCCGAGGAGTAAGTTCTGATGAAGATGATCATCGTCTGTGTATAGATGGAATTTCATTTGTTTCCACCTTCGTTGCTATGGTCACTTATTTTATTGGAGATCTTACACTCACTTGAATTTTAACTTGCATTTGAATTCCTAAGTGATTGCCCATTATGTGTTCTAAAAGATTATGCTATAATGAAGTAATAAAATTATTGTGCATGCGGAAGATTGCCTGGCGTGGGACAGATGATTAAAGGCAGGAGAAATTGCCAGATCTCTCAGAATAGGTCTTAGAATTTTCAGAGTTAAGGGAGGTAAATGTGGCCAAGTTTGTGTGATGGAAGAGTATCAAGAGCCCCAAATTATTAAAAGCTTGGGACTGTTTTCAAGAGAAACTATCTAGTTTCCATCTATAGATTAAATTTAATTAAGGAAAAATGGACCTACAAGTAACCAAATAGGAAAATCAGATCAAAGCTTCCTGTCTCTCACATTGCCTGAGAATTATTCTTTCAACTGAAAGATGCCAGAGGGGTCAAGGTTATGAAGGTTGGGTCATGAACAGCAGGGTGTCAGCACCATGCTATGCATATCTGGCCAAGGCATGCACCGACTTGGAAGGACCTTGAAAATGAATCTGAAGAACACTTAGATTAAAACTTACCGTAGGGCTTCCCTGGTGGTCCAGCGGGTAAGGACACCACCTTGCAGGGCAAGGGGCGCCAGTTTGATCCCTGGTCTGGGAAGATCACACATGCCGCAGAGCGGCTGGACCGATGTGTCCAATTACCTAGCCGGAGCTCTGGGACGCATGTGCCCAGAGCCGGTGCTCTGCGACAACAGAGGCCACTGCGATGGGAGGCTCACACGGGCCGAAGAACAAAGATGGATGAAAATGGACAAATGAAAGACCAATAGAAGTGGCCCGCCTGCTCTCCTCCCTCCCCACCCCACCCCCCTCAAATAAATAAATATATAAATAAATAATAAATAAATCTTAAAGAGAAGGCATGGGAATGCCTGACGGTCCACAGTGAGTTGGTGGCCAAAAAAGAACTAGTGTCCAAAATTGAAGACTTAAAAAGAAAAAAAAACTTATTGTATATTGAATAAGGGACTTCCTTGGTGGTCCAGTGGTTAAGAATCTGCCTTTCAATGCAGTAGGCACAGGTTTTATCCCTGGTTGGGAAACTAATATCCCACATCCCACAGGACAACAAAGCCCATGTACCTATGTACCACACCTGGAGAAAAGCCCACGTATCACAATAAAGATCCCATGTGCCATAGCTAAGACCAAATGAAGTAATAAAATTATTGTGCATGCGGAAGATTGCCTGGCGTGGGACAGATGATTAAAGGCAGGAGAAATTGCCAGATCTCTCAGAATAGGTCTTAGAATTTTCAGAGTTAAGGGAGGTAAATGTGGCCAAGTTTGTGTGATGGAAGAGTATCAAGAGCCCCAAATTATTAAAAGCTTGGGACTGTTTTCAAGAGAAACTATCTAGTTTCCATCTATAGATTAAATTTAATTAAGGAAAAATGGACCTACAAGTAACCAAATAGGAAAATCAGATCAAAGCTTCCTGTCTCTCACATTGCCTGAGAATTATTCTTTCAACTGAAAGATGCCAGAGGGGTCAAGGTTATGAAGGTTGGGTCATGAACAGCAGGGTGTCAGCACCATGCTATGCATATCTGGCCAAGGCATGCACCGACTTGGAAGGACCTTGAAAATGAATCTGAAGAACACTTAGATTAAAACTTACCGTAGGGCTTCCCTGGTGGTCCAGCGGGTAAGGACACCACCTTGCAGGGCAAGGGGCGCCAGTTTGATCCCTGGTCTGGGAAGATCACACATGCCGCAGAGCGGCTGGACCGATGTGTCCAATTACCTAGCCGGAGCTCTGGGACGCATGTGCCCAGAGCCGGTGCTCTGCGACAACAGAGGCCACTGCGATGGGAGGCTCACACGGGCCGAAGAACAAAGATGGATGAAAATGGACAAATGAAAGACCAATAGAAGTGGCCCGCCTGCTCTCCTCCCTCCCCACCCCACCCCCCTCAAATAAATAAATATATAAATAAATAATAAATAAATCTTAAAGAGAAGGCATGGGAATGCCTGACGGTCCACAGTGAGTTGGTGGCCAAAAAAGAACTAGTGTCCAAAATTGAAGACTTAAAAAGAAAAAAAAACTTATTGTATATTGAATAAGGGACTTCCTTGGTGGTCCAGTGGTTAAGAATCTGCCTTTCAATGCAGTAGGCACAGGTTTTATCCCTGGTTGGGAAACTAATATCCCACATCCCACAGGACAACAAAGCCCATGTACCTATGTACCACACCTGGAGAAAAGCCCACGTATCACAATAAAGATCCCATGTGCCATAGCTAAGACCAAATGCAGTCAAAAATAAATAATTTTTTTAAAAAAATTTCAAAACGTCCAAGTATATATTGAATAAGAAAGTAATTTTAATAAAACTGATATTTTTGGTCAGTAAAGAAGTATTTCTGTGTTTTCACTTAAAAAGGAAGGCAGCCTGACAGATACTACAATGTGGGATTTTGAGGACATTGTGTTAAGTGAAATAAGCCAGTCCCCAAAAGACAAATACTGTGTCATTCCACTTATATGAGGCATCCAGAGTATCAAATTCACAGAGACAGAAAGTAGAATGGTGGTTTCCAGGGAAAGGAGAGTTTTTGTTTAATGGGTATAGACTTTCAGTTTTGCAAGACGAAAAACTTAGATTGATTGTACAATAGTATGCATATACTTAACATTACTGAACTATACATGTGAAAATGGTTAAGATAGTAAATTTTATGTGTGTTTTATAACAAATTATAAAATATTTCTGTGTTCTCTTGGTGAGAGTACCACCATCTACTTAGTTTTATGAACTGGAAACCTTTGATCTCCTTCCTTGTGCTCCACCTGGTGATCCCTAGACCTTGTAGATTTTATCTCCCACTTCTCCAACTGTCCCTTATTTCCTGTCTCTTCTGTCCTAGTCCAAGGTACCGTCATCTTCCCCAGACCGCTGCAATGACCTCTTCAACATCATCTCATGGCCTTTTTTCTGTCCTCAAATCATTTCTCCAGAGTGAACTGTTCAAAAGCCTGATTGTATCAGGCGCTCTGTTAAAAGCCTTTAGAGATTAGAGAAATACAAATGAAAACCACAGTGAGATGCCACTTTATATCCATGAGGATGGCTAGAATAATAAAGTCAGATGAGAACAAGTGTTAGTGAGGATGTGCAGAAATTGGAACTCTCACGCACTGCTAATGGGAATGTAAAATGGTGCAGCTGCTTTGGAAAATGGCTTGGCAGTTTCTTAAAGTATTAAATGTAGAGTTGCCATATGAGCCAGCAATTCCACTCCTAAGTATGTACCCAAGAGAAATGAAAACATATGTCTACATAAAAACTCATGTATGAATGTTCACAGCAGCATTGTTTATAACAGCCAGTATGATGGATGGGCAATTTTTTTTTTTTGGCCACTTCTATTGGTCTTTCATTTATCTATTTTCATCCATCTTTGTTCTTTGGCCTGCGTAGGCCTTCCATTGCAGTGGCCTCTCTCACTGCAGAGCACCGGCTCTGGGTGCATGCGCTCCAGAGCTCCGGCTCGGTAGTTGGACACATCGGTCCAGCTGCTCTGTGGCACGTGGGATCTTCCCAGGCCAGGGATTGAACCGGCGCCCCTTGCCCTGCAAGGTGGTGTCCTTACCCACTGGACCATTAGGGAAGCCCCCAGCCAGTATGTTGGAAACAGCCCAAAGGTCCATCAACTGATAAACGGGTAAACAAAATATGGTATATCCACAAGATAGAATGTTATTTGGCCTCCAAAAGAAGTGATGAACACAATGGCTCCTAGCCGCAGATGGTTATTTAATTTGAATTTAATTAAAGAAAAAAATGTAGTACTTCAGTAGCACTAGGGACATTACAAGTATCCTACAGCTGTCTGTGGCTCGTAGTTGCCATGTTAGATGCCACAGATATGGAGCATATCTATCAGTGCAAAGCACTCTATAGGCAGTGCTGCACAAAGGCCTTGTCACGACAGTAACTCAGTATCAAGTATTATGCTTCCAGACTATTTAACCTTCTTATCTAGTTACAGTTCATATCCTGAAAAAGAAAAATAAAAAGGGAAATCGATACATGCTACAACATGGATAAACCCTGATTAAAACTTAGTGTATATTATAAGTGAAATAAGAAGCTAGTCATAAAAGACCACATAACAGGGCTTCCCTGGTGGTCCAGTGGGTAAAGAGTCCACCTTGCACTGCAAGGGGTGTCGGCTTGATCCCTGGCATGGGAAAAACCCACATGCCACAAAACGGCTGGACTGATGTGTCTGATTATGAGCCATTGCTCTGTAGTGCATGCACCCAGAACCGGTGCTCTGCAGTGAGAGAGGCCACTGCAATGGGAGGCCCACACAGGCCAGAGAACAAAGATGGGTAAAAATAAATAAAGACCAATAGAAGTGGCAAAAAAAAAAAAAAGACTACATAACATGCAACCACTCATATGAAATGTCTGGATAGAGAGATCTATAGAAACTAGATTAGTGGCTGCTTAAAGCTGACGTTAAGGATAGGTGGTTTCTAAAGGGTGCAGGGTTTCTTTTTGAACAAAGTGATGAAAGTATTTTAAAATTGACTATGAACATGGCTGTAGGTATGTATGAGTACATGAAAAACCATTGAATTGTACACTTTGAATAGGTGACCTATATGATATGTGAGTTATATTTTAATAAGGCTTGGGTTTTTTTTTTTTTAAAGATTTATTTATTTATTTATTTTTGGGCAGGGGTCGGGTTGGGGAGGGAGGGGAGCTTGGTCTTTCGTTTCTCTCTGTTCATCCGTCTTTGTCCTTTGGCTCCTGTGGGCCTCCCATCGCAGTGGCGTCTGTCATTGCAGAGCGCCGGCTCTGGGCGCATGCGCTCCAGAGCTCTGGCTCGGTAACTGGACACATCAGTCCAGCCGCTCTGCAGCACGTGGGATCTTCCCAGGCCAGGGCTCGAACCGGCACCCCTTGCACTGCAAGGCGGTGTCCTTACCCACTGGACCACCAGGGGAAGCCCGAGGCTTGGTTTTTTTAAGCCTTAAAGGATGTCCAAAATCCTTCAGTTGGCCCTTGGAGTCCTACCCACCTGCCCTCCTTCCTGAGTCTCATCTTAGCTCAACTGCACATATGGCATGGTGCCCTCCCACTTCCATCCCATCACCTACTTGGTGGTCAGACATGACCTTCTTGAGGAGGCCTTTTCTGACCACTTGTCAAAGGTTCCCCATGATGTGCACTTACTGTTTCCTGCATGTCTACGCTCAATTGTATGTGCCAGCTCCTTGCCACACCATCTGATCTGTATGTCTTGTGTTCTCAGGTCCTAGCAATAATGCTTCATACGTATTTGTGAAGTTATGAATCAGTACATTGTTGATATTAAGATATGTGGTATTGGGAACTTCCCTGGCGGTCTAGTGGCTAAGACTCCGTGCTGCCAATGCAGGAGGCTGGGATTCGATCCCAGGTCAGGGAACTAGATCCTGCATGCTGCAACTAAAATATACCATGTGCTGCCACAAAGAGCAGAGATCTTGCATGCCACGACTGAGACTCGGCACAGCCAAATAAATAATTAAAAATTAATTTCTTGTTCCTAAAATGATTCAATGCCCAGTTTAAAACAAAGCAAAACATCAGCTAATAGGTATGACTTACAAAGCTATATTGATTGAAAGCTATTTTCCTTAGCTAGAAAGAGCTGGACTGATTAGAGAACAGAATAGAACTCCAAGAGTACACCCAAATAGATACAATAATTTCATATATAAAAAGTAAAGTAGGGCTTCCCTGGTAGTCCAGTGGGTGAAGAGTCCGCCTTGCAGTGCAAGGGGCACCAGTTCAACCCCTGGCCCGGGAAGATCCCACGTGCCGTGGAGTGGCTGGACCTGTGTGTCCAGTTACGAGCCAGTGCTCTAGAGCGTGTGCATCCAGAGCCGGTGCTCTGCAATGAGAGAGGCCACTGCAATGGGAGGCCCACACATGTCAAAGAATAAAAAGCTTGATGAGGGCTTCCCTGGTGGTTCAGTGGGTAAAGGACACCGCCTTGCAGTGCAAAGGGTGCCGGCTCGATCCCTGGCCTGGGAAGATCCCACGTGCTGCAGAGCGGCTGGACCGATGTGTCTAACTACCAAGCCGGAGCTCTGGAAAGCATGTGCCCAGTGCCAGTGCTCTGCAGTGAGAGAGGCCACTGCGATGGGAGGCCTACGCAGGCCAAAGAACAAAGATGGATGAAAATAGATAAATGAAAGACCAATAGAAGTGGCCAAAAAAAAAAAAAAGCTCGATGAAAATGAAAATAAATTTTAAAAAGAGGCATGGTAGGGATAAAGAAAAAAAAAGTAAAGTAATGGATAAAAGCTAAGTTATTCCACAAAGAGTGTTGAGGATGACTGGTTAATCACAATTTAAAATTAAAATAGTAAAACAGCTTAATTCAAAACTAGGCCACCATTTTTGGAAAGGACTGATAAATTGGCTACAAAGTTTTTAAATGTCTGAAAAGTCAAAACCATTCTATACTGAATTGGGCTCCCAGGGAGGAGACTCAGCAGGTTTGGGGCTTTAGTGGCTAAGACTCCGTGCTGCCAATGCAGATTCGATCCCAGGTCAGGAACTAGATCCTGCATGCTGCAACTAAAATATACCATGTGCTGCCACAAAGAGCAGAGATCTTGCATGCCACGACTGAGACTCGGCACAGCCAAATAAATAATTAAAAATTAATTTCTTGTTCCTAAAATGATTCAATGCCCAGTTTAAAACAAAGCAAAACATCAGCTAATAGGTATGACTTACAAAGCTATATTGATTGAAAGCTATTTTCCTTAGCTAGAAAGAGCTGGACTGATTAGAGAACAGAATAGAACTCCAAGAGTACACCCAAATAGATACAATAATTTCATATATAAAAAGTAAAGTAGGGCTTCCCTGGTAGTCCAGTGGGTGAAGAGTCCGCCTTGCAGTGCAAGGGGCACCAGTTCAACCCCTGGCCCGGGAAGATCCCACGTGCCGTGGAGTGGCTGGACCTGTGTGTCCAGTTACGAGCCAGTGCTCTAGAGCGTGTGCATCCAGAGCCGGTGCTCTGCAATGAGAGAGGCCACTGCAATGGGAGGCCCACACATGTCAAAGAATAAAAAGCTTGTTGTGGTCCGGCCTCCTGGGTCAGTGGGTAAAGGACACCGCCTTGCAGTGCAAAGGGTGCCGGCTCGATCCCTGGCCTGGGAAGATCCCACGTGCTGCAGAGCGGCTGGACCGATGTGTCTAACTACCAAGCCGGAGCTCTGGAAAGCATGTGCCCAGTGCCAGTGCTCTGCAGTGAGAGAGGCCACTGCGATGGGAGGCCTACGCAGGCCAAAGAACAAAGATGGATGAAAATAGATAAATGAAAGACCAATAGAAGTGGCCAAAAAAAAAAAAAAGCTCGATGAAAATGAAAATAAATTTTAAAAAGAGGCATGGTAGGGATAAAGAAAAAAAAAAAGTAAAGTAATGGATAAAAGCTAAGTTATTCCACAAAGAGTGTTGAGGATGACTGGTTAATCACAATTTAAAATTAAAATAGTAAAACAGCTTAATTCAAAACTAGGCCACCATTTTTGGAAAGGACTGATAAATTGGCTACAAAGTTTTTAAATGTCTGAAAAGTCAAAACCATTCTATACTGAATTGGGCTCCCAGGAAGGAGACTCTGAGATGTGCATACTTTATACTTGGGGGAGTCAAGAGTTAAGAGTGAGGATGGCAGGATGGACCCATTGTGGTTCAAGAGATGCCTCAGCTGTCCCCATGGGGAGCCCTGGAGCTGGGAGGGCCCTTTAGGGATGTCCCAGATTGAGGCAGTGGGCCTGGGCCTTTTTCTCCCTGCATCAACCAGTCCCTGGCTGGGAGCTGCCCCCTGGGGTGAGGCAGTTCCCTGAGGCTGAGGGCAAGTTCCAGTAAGGGACTCAGTTATGAGCTGTACCAGTGGTAGACATTCCTGACAGGGGCGGGGGCTTTCAGAAACCCCAAAAAAAGGGCAACTGGAGGGAGCCCCACTGGATCCTAAACAACAGTTAGGGTAGTATTTACCCTGCATACAGAGGTCTGCATGCAGAAAGCTTAGCTGAAGGGATGTTCTCTGAAAGAGCACCTTTCAGGGAGGGAGGGAGACAGAATGGGGCTGATGGAGAAGCTGAACTTCCAGACAGCTGCAGCAGAGGTCTCAGTTGACCCTATGGGGATCTCTGAAGCTAGGAGAGCCCTCCCAAATTTGTCCTGAATCAGGGTAAGGGGGCCAGGCCTGTATAGCCCTGAGTGGAACAATTACTGGGTAAGGGCTGTCTCTGGGAAGGGGACATAAATTTGGGTGAGGCAACTCACTTAGGCTGACCTGCAGAGTGAGCTAAGCAGCCAACACTCCCTGCAGCTGGAGGAATGGGTGTCTGGGTCCTGAAAGCAGGGGTCTGGGAGGCACATCACAACACCCACCCTTTCCAGTGCTTCTGCCACCTCCATTCACTTTCTTTGATTGTAAGTTCAACCAGCTGGAGTGTCTCCTCCAAAATTCTGTGGTTTCTTTTCCTTGGAGACTTCTAAGAGGAAATTAGTGGCACAGACTGCAGCTGGTCTTGGGAGACACTGTTACTTATCGTTACCTCTTTCCTTTGCTGTCTGTTCTGGATCCTCGGCATCTCTGCCCGTCTAGGTGGCTTACTAGGTGGGCCGACCCTGAGGGCTCTGGATTCCTGGCTACCTTGTTCTCCTGAAGCCATGAGTGCTACATGGTCCACTGGCCATTTATTGTCAAAATTGAGCAGAGGATCACTGAGAGATACCTTGGTGAGTCATCTGGGGACATGGTCACCGAGTGGGTCTATGGATCTAGTGAACTCATTATAACCTGGACCTGGGCTAGAACTCTTTTCGGGGAGCCCTGGAGCTGGGAGGGCCCTTTAGGGATGTCCCAGATTGAGGCAGTGGGCCTGGGCCTTTTTCTCCCTGCATCAACCAGTCCCTGGCTGGGAGCTGCCCCCTGGGGTGAGGCAGTTCCCTGAGGCTGAGGGCAAGTTCCAGTAAGGGACTCAGTTATGAGCTGTACCAGTGGTAGACATTCCTGACAGGGGGCGGGGGGCTTTCGAACCCAATAAAAGGGCAACTGGAGGGAGCCCCACTGGATCCTAAACAACAGTTAGGGTAAGTATTTACCCTGCATACAGAGGTCTGCATGCAGAAAGCTTAGCTGAAGGGATGTTCTCTGAAAGAGCACCTTTCAGGGAGGGAGGGAGACAGAATGGGGCTGATGGAGAAGCTGAACTTCCAGACAGCTGCAGCAGAGGTCTCAGTTGACCCTATGGGGATCTCTGAAGCTAGGAGAGCCCTCCCAAATTTGTCCTGAATCAGGGTAAGGGGGCCAGGCCTGTATAGCCCTGAGTGGAACAATTACTGGGTAAGGGCTGTCTCTGGGAAGGGGACATAAATTTGGGTGAGGCAACTCACTTAGGCTGACCTGCAGAGTGAGCTAAGCAGCCAACACTCCCTGCAGCTGGAGGAATGGGTGTCTGGGTCCTGAAAGCAGGGGTCTGGGAGGCACATCACAACACCCACCCTTTCCAGTGCTTCTGCCACCTCCATTCACTTTCTTTGATTGTAAGTTCAACCAGCTGGAGTGTCTCCTCCAAAATTCTGTGGTTTCTTTTCCTTGGAGACTTCTAAGAGGAAATTAGTGGCACAGACTGCAGCTGGTCTTGGGAGACACTGTTACTTATCGTTACCTCTTTCCTTTGCTGTCTGTTCTGGATCCTCGGCATCTCTGCCCGTCTAGGTGGCTTACTAGGTGGGCCGACCCTGAGGGCTCTGGATTCCTGGCTACCTTGTTCTCCTGAAGCCATGAGTGCTACATGGTCCACTGGCCATTTATTGTCAAAATTGAGCAGAGGATCACTGAGAGATACCTTGGTGAGTCATCTGGGGACATGGTCACCGAGTGGGTCTATGGATCTAGTGAACTCATTATAACCTGGACCTGGGCTAGAACTCCTTTTACTGGCTGTGTCTATGTGTGTCTGTGCGTGCACATGCTCAGTCATGCCTGACACTTTGCAACCCCACCAACTATAGCCCATCAGACTCCTCTATCCATGGAATTTTCTAGGCAAGAATATTGGAGTGGGTTGCCAATTCCTACTTCAGGGGATCTTCCCAACCCAGAGATAGAACCCTCATCTCTTGCATCTCCTGCGTTGCCAGTCTGATTCTTTACCACTGCACCACCTGGGACTTGGCTGTCCCCATATAACTCCATTCTAACAGGGCACCATGATGACCCATTGGTCCTCATATCAATTCAGATCCTGTGTTTAATCATCTTTGAAATGTCTGCGTATTTCTGCGTCCTAAGTTTATGATCGCAGGGACTGTATTCTATAGGCCCCTCTGGGGAGAGACTGGGAGGATCATTATTATGTATCCTCGCTGTGGTGTCATAGAATCCTTCCTCATGAGAATCCCTAGCCTCTTCTTCAGACAGAGGATTTTAGGTCTGAAAAATGTCTCAGGTACATAAACTGAGCAAGGGACTCAGTTTAGGATTTACTTAGTTGAATAGCTGCCTTCCATCTCCTGATTATCCATCCATTCATTTATTTCTGGTTGTATAATTTAAGCAGTATTCTTGTTAGCTGCCCATCTGTCTTTCCCTTAGGAACACTATGTTCTGTTAACCATCTTCCTAGATCTCTGCAGAGCAGACCCCTCTGACTGCCACCCTGACCCCACTGCTCATGATAATTGCACCCACCTTGTTTCTAAGAGTTAAGTGCTGCCATCTGACCTCTTGTTATTTGGGACCCTGTTGTTGCCACTACTGTCAGGCAGTTCAGGCTGTAGCAGCATTTCCTACCATCAGCTCTGGCCTGCAAAGAAGATATGAGGGGCAGAACATCTCCACTATGCTGATCCCCTCCATCAGGATCCATCCCCTCAGCAGAACATGGTCTTCTGGTGGGTGTCTCAGCCTTGGTAGAACATTCATTCTAGTATGCTTGCTTCTCTGAACTTTCTGATCCCTTCTTGCCCTGTCTTCATAAGAGGTACGGCATTTCTGCTTCACTTAATGTAGAACAGGCTTCTAAAAGCCATTGTGTTAATACCTCTTAGCTGGATACTTGCCAAGGTCTTATATCCCGTGTTGTGGGAGGTTCCTCCCATATTGATACACTTGCCTTCACCAGCTTCACGTTCCATCCCCCTTGACGTGCCGCCCTCAGAATCCAGGCCCATACACTTCTTGTTCCTGCGGCACATGTTGGCTGGTCCTGTAGCTCATGTCTTCACAGGCTCAGGACATCCTTGTATAGAAGGTATTGTGATTTGACTCTAGTTTGGAAAGGAGATGAGGGATGAATCTTGAGGGATGAGTATGTGTCGTGTGTTGCTACATCATCTTCAAGCCAGGGGACAGCACTACCCATCACAGGGAGCAGTGGGTCATGATTGCAGGCTCAGGGGGCTCAGGAGAACCTGAGGATTTAAGTTTTTGAGTGCACTAACCAGACGTCTCTCGTCCTAGTCTGATGGTCTCATTCCCCAATCAGAGTCCTGGGTCTGAACCCCAGCCTTTTCTGTACTTTGCTTGCAGGAGATATGCCTCTTTGTGTGATACCAAGGAGGGTGTCTGATTTTCACGCTTCACTTAAATTGATGATTAATCATCCTCAGCCTCTCTTCCTCAAGCACATTGATCGTATCCAGCGACAACCATCTGATTCCAAGTTCCTTATGGTTACTGCTCCCCCTGTACCTCTCAAATGTCTGTGATATTGCTCCCACCAATGCCCCACTCCTGTCCACGTGACAGAAGGTTAGCAGTTTCTCTGCTTCAGCCTGCCACAGACTGTGAGTGCTTCACCTGCCACCAGCGATGGGGTTCTCTGTGCCAGCGCCCAAATCTCATAGTAGCACAGCTTCCTAGAATGACTTCTGAAGCCAGTTCCTTAGACTGGGTTCCTTGGGAAACTAGGGCTTTGAGATTTGCATCCAGGAATTTTTTGGCAAGTGCTTGCAGCATATTCCCTGTAAGGGAGTGAAGGAAGCAGGACTGGGCTGAGGGGGACGTGGCAATGCAGTTGCAGAGAAGCCTTCATCAGTTCCCCAGGGAACTCTGGAGATATCTTGAATCAAGGCATGGGCCAGGCTTTGGTACTGCCATGCTGGGTGCAGGCTGCTCCTGGGGAGGGGGCACAGCATAGGGCAGAATAGTAACTTCCATCCCAGGGCAATTTATAGGGAGAGACATCTGTGAGTCACCAGGAGCCAGCCTCCTAGCAGTTGGGCAAATGAGTGTTTGAGTCCTGAAGAGGAGGTCTGGGCAGTGCACCGTAGCAACCATCATGATAATCAAAACATCTTCATGTGCAAAAGGAAAAATAGGAAAGAGATGAGCACTCCCAGGAATGACAAGCAAAAGACCCACTGTGTAGGCTTAATGATGTCCCTTGATAGGTGCCGACATCCTAGTTCCTGGGACCTGTGCATGTTACCATATATAGCAAAAGGAACTTTAAAAATGTAGTTAGCTAAGAATCTTATGGGGCCTCCTTGGTGGTCCAGTGGGTAAGGACACCGCCTTGCAGTGCAAGGGGCGCCGATTTGATCCATGGCCTGGGAAGATGCCACGTGCTGCAGAGCGGCTGGACCGATGTGTCCAACTACCAAGCCAGTGCTCTGGAGCGCATGCGCCCAGAGCCGGTGCTCCTTAGCAGGAGAGCCCACTGCGATGGGAGGCCCACACAGGCCAAAGAACAAAGATGGAAATAAATGAAAGACCAATAGAAGTGGCAGAAAAAAAAAAAAAAGTGAGTCTTAATATGGGGAGATTATTTTGAATTATTCAGGTGGGCCTGATGTAATCACAAAAGTCCTTGTAAGAAAAAGGCAGAGAACCAGAGTGAGTAATAAGAGATGTGACAGTGGAATCAAGAAGTCTGAGTGCTGCAAGGAAGGGGCAGCAAGCCAGGGAATGCAGACTGCCTCTCGAAGTTGAAAAAGACTAGGAAACTGATCCTCTCCTGGAGCCTCCAGAAGGGACCAGCCCTGCCAACATTTTACCTTTACTAAGATTTACCGACGTCTTTTCTCCATAAGATCTTGCCCGTCTGTCTCCAGACCTATAGAGAATACATGTATGTTGCTTTTAGTCACTAAGTGTGTGGTGATTTGTTAGAGCAGCAGTAAGAAACTAATTCAGACCTGTACAGGAAATTCCCCAAAGAACAAGTATAATGCAAATGCAGTTAAAATATATATACCCTAGTTACATTTATGTATACTAGCTAACAATGAAATTAAAGTAAAAGCAATAAGATACCACTTTTCCCTATCATATTGGCAAAAATAAAAATATTCTCATTGAGGAGAATTAAGGGCATCTTCTCATAGCACTGGTGGGAGTGTTGTGTAAATTGGTATAACTTTTCTGGAGGGTTATATGAAAATATTTATCAAATGACTTTAATAAAATATGTATGTCCCTTGATTTAGACATTCCTTTTTTTAGGACTTTATCCTAAGGGAATGGTTGGAGTGTAATTCTAAAATAGTGAAAACTGGGAAACCCCTAAATGTTCAAAAAGAGGGGATTGGTTGAGTAAATGTTGACATCTGTACAATACCTCTGTATCCAGTTTTGACATAGAAAAGCATTGGCTTATTGTTAAATGAATGAGGTGGGTCACAAAATAATATCTGTAATGCAGTCAAGATTTATATATATATATATATATATATATATATGTATGTATGTATATATATATATATATATATATATACACACACATACATATATATATATCTTAAAGAATATGTACCATAATTTATATGGTAGTTATTTCTGATAAGTTTTAGTTTAAAACAGTAAGGACTGTTGTGACTGTTATGCTCAGAACCATCAATACCATTGAATTGACTGAGTTAGTTAGCCTTTATCCTGAAGCAGGTTTCTAGTAACGGAATGTTAGTCTTTTTTGTGGCCGTATCTTGGTGGCTCAGGTGGTAAAGAATCTGTCTGCAGTGAGGGACATCTGGGTTTGATTCCTAGGTCGAGAAGATCCCTTGGAGAAGGAAATGGCAACCCACGCCAGTACTTTTGCCTGGGAAATCCCGTGGACAGAGGAGGCTGGCGGGCTACAGTCCGTGGGGTTGCCAGGAGTTGAACAAAACTGGAGTGACTAACCCTTCCTTTTATCTAAATCCCCAGCCTTGGGCCTCAATGCCTTGCGAGGTTGCAAATTCAAGAGTGTACAGGGGTCAACAGGGGTCAGCGAATATTATAAAGGACAGGGGTAAGAGTAATTGATGCAGACACACTTCATGTGTTATGTTTGTCAGGATGGTTTTTAATTCCATTAAGAAATAGGTTCTCTCCATTTTTCTTGAGAACGTCTGGTCTCTGTGGTTTGTTTTGTTTTCCTTCTTTTAATCAAGACATAGGTACAGAAAAATATTTCTTCACCATAAGAAAAACAACATTGCAAGTGCAGTGATAAATGTCAGCTGGCACTGTTTGCTAAAAATGGGGAGCTGTGGGGACATGGTGGATGGGAGAGCCCTGCCCATCTGAAGGGGCAGTGGCTACCCAGCTTCAGCTGATCACTGCCATCTGGGAATGTGGCCAAATCTACTGATTCTTCAAGAGAAGCAAGACATTTAGATTTTTTAAAAGTGTTGACTCCGTTTTTTTAAATAGCACCATGAGGAGCAAAGAAGACATATTTTAAGGTTAAATATGGCTCAGGAACTACCAGTTTGCAATCTCTGGTCCAGGATCAAAGACCTGGCTACACTGGTTTCTTGTCTGGATCCCCCCCTCTATTTCATGTTTCCATAATCATTTCCCAATGCTCTGCCCTCTTGCCGGGACACTCTCATTCCTAAATATTCTTGGAAAATGTCTCTCCTCTGATAGGTGTTCTTAGGAATAGATGAAATGAGTTAAGGCATAACTGGTAATTGGCTCACTGTTCCCTGGCAATGGAAAGATAGTCCTTGCCAATAATTCATCTCAACCACGTTTTCAGGCAAAGCAACATACGGGGTAATTATTTTTAGATCAGAAATAATTTGGGTGTTATAATGTCAGTGTACGTAAACCTGGTAAGATTATAGGAAGGTTTTTAAATGAGTTTTGAAACTAGTGACATATAAATTAAATGTTGAAGTACTTGCCCACTTATTACTCAAAATATCAGCTCTACTGTTTTTTTCTCCCTTCGTAATAAGACAGCAACACAGGCTGGGCTTAGCCCAGTGATGGGGCCTATTGGATGTGAATGCAGCATCTCGGCCTCTGCTCCCTGGTCCTGCAGTTCCTTCAGAGTGCCCCATGCTAGTATATGGCCCCACCAACCATCCATTTCTGCAAGCTGGAGACTAGGGGACACCCTGTACACTCCTTCTGCCTCTCTACTATCCATCCTAAATATCTCCAAGATCCAGTTATTTCTCCCCATCCCTGCTGCTATTTTATTCCAGGCCACTACCCTCTGGCTCTTTGGCAGCTACACTGGCCTCCATGCTAGTCACCTATCCCAGCCAATCAAGACATAGGTACAGAAAAATATTTCTTCACCATAAGAAAAACAACATTGCAAGTGCAGTGATAAATGTCAGCTGGCACTGTTTGCTAAAAATGGGGAGCTGTGGGGACATGGTGGATGGGAGAGCCCTGCCCATCTGAAGGGGCAGTGGCTACCCAGCTTCAGCTGATCACTGCCATCTGGGAATGTGGCCAAATCTACTGATTCTTCAAGAGAAGCAAGACATTTAGATTTTTTAAAAGTGTTGACTCCGTTTTTTTAAATAGCACCATGAGGAGCAAAGAAGACATATTTTAAGGTTAAATATGGCTCAGGAACTACCAGTTTGCAATCTCTGGTCCAGGATCAAAGACCTGGCTACACTGGTTTCTTGTCTGGATCCCCCCCTCTATTTCATGTTTCCATAATCATTTCCCAATGCTCTGCCCTCTTGCCGGGACACTCTCATTCCTAAATATTCTTGGAAAATGTGTCTCTCCTCTGATAGGTGTTCTTAGGAATAGATGAAATGAGTTAAGGCATAACTGGTAATTGGCTCACTGTTCCCTGGCAATGGAAAGATAGTCCTTGCCAATAATTCATCTCAACCACGTTTTCAGGCAAAGCAACATACGGGGTAATTATTTTTAGATCAGAAATAATTTGGGTGTTATAATGTCAGTGTACGTAAACCTGGTAAGATTATAGGAAGGTTTTTAAATGAGTTTTGAAACTAGTGACATATAAATTAAATGTTGAAGTACTTGCCCACTTATTACTCAAAATATCAGCTCTACTGTTTTTTTCTCCCTTCGTAATAAGACAGCAACACAGGCTGGGCTTAGCCCAGTGATGGGGCCTATTGGATGTGAATGCAGCATCTCGGCCTCTGCTCCCTGGTCCTGCAGTTCCTTCAGAGTGCCCCATGCTAGTATATGGCCCCACCAACCATCCATTTCTGCAAGCTGGAGACTAGGGGACACCCTGTACACTCCTTCTGCCTCTCTACTATCCATCCTAAATATCTCCAAGATCCAGTTATTTCTCCCCATCCCTGCTGCTATTTTATTCCAGGCCACTACCCTCTGGCTCTTTGGCAGCTACACTGGCCTTCTAACTACCTCGCTGTCTCCACTGTCATCCCCTCTTAGTTCACCAGCCAGATAGGATTTTCAGAACTGAAAATTTATATATCACCTCATTGCTCGGGACCCACCCAGCGGCTTGCATTGCTCTTTGGACAAAGAGTAAAATCCTTCACATCATTTAAAGGTCCTGTATGGACTATCTTCCATCTACATCGCTGCTGTTATCTCTTGCTTTGAGCCCCTTGGTTTCTGGCTACAGCATCTGTACCTGTTCCATGTCTTTAGACTTGCTATGTAGTTCTGTCTTATAGGCCACTCCCTACATCCTACTGTGCCTTATCTAGTGAACCACCGCCACGTTTCTCAGCTCAGCTCTGACCCCACTTCCTCAAGGAGTCCCCCTTGAGCCCTCCTCCCTTGAGATCAAACCCTCCTCTTTTTCTCCATGTTCTCTAACATCCTGTGTTTTTCCATAGCACTTCTCAGCTCGTGATTATACAATACTTCTGTAACTCTTAGACTGATAGCCTTTTCACCACTGGTATGTGAGCTTCATGTCAACACCTTGTTGAGTCCCCACTGTATGGCACATAAAAAGCACTCAGATATTTGTTGAGTGAATGAATGGCGGTGAATAGAGTACTTCTTCTTCCCCATCATGGCTCCTTCAGAGGAGCCTACGCATGAGACAGATATTTAAACAGACAGTTATACTGGGGGTGAGATGGGTGTGATGGAGCTGTGTGCCATCTGCAGAGGGACCCACAGTGAGGCTCAGCTCTGTTTCCATGGTGCCCAAGGGAAGAGTGGGCACCAAGACTTGCTTGCGATAGTCATGAGCACTTCTGCTAGGGCTCCACAGGTGACTGTAGCTCTGTGTCTGTGCACATTCTGTGTGAGCATATGAGAGGGATGGTTGTGGCTGTCAGATGGAAAGATCACTAACGCCAGTCACGTCATCTCTGTGTGCCTCAGTTTCATCATGAGTGAAGTGGGACACTGGGGCACTCGTAAAGTGCTGAGTCCCTGGTGCACCACCTGCATTCTGTAATGTTAGAACTAGTTTCTTCCTGAACTGAAAGGTCCACTGTGTGTGGATCCTCCTCCCTCTGAAAAATTCTTTTAACTATTTGTGATGCCCAGACCAATGTTTTCCATGGCTTTAACCCAGTGATTGTGACAAATGGAGATTTGAGTGTGTGTGTGTCTGTGCATGAGCGTGTGCACACATGCCTCTGCACTGGGAAACCTCTGGGGTTGCCCTTTAGGCATAGAAGGGAGAGGGATGCTATCATATCCTGTTGGCTTTTGAATTCGTATCCAGAAGGAGATGTTAGATGTTTCTCCTTTTAAAGCTGACGTATACAAAAAGGAGACAGATAAAGATACCTATTTCTACATAGGAAGCTCAGAGGTTGCATTTCCTTAAGTTTTGCTCTACTTTAATTGGTCTTTTCAATCAGCGTTTACTGTGCATTCTATGTATGTTTCAGTGTTTATAGAAATATTAGTGTTTTTCAGCCATTTTTTGAAGAGTCCTGTTTTGTAGGTCAAGAAGGATACTGGTTAAAGGATCCTTGTTGTCTCTGAGCCTGTATCAGAAATGCTGGCTGCAGTTTGGAATAGCTGACGAGTTTGAAAGAGCACGATGCCTGGGGCCATCCACACCAATTAGGTCAGTATCTCTCGAGGTGGGGCCCTGGCATTAGTGTTTTTGAAATCTGCTCTGGTGATTTGAATATGCAACCAGAGTTGAGAGCCACCCCTTCTGGGAACCAGTACTGGAAAGCCTGGCTGTTCAGACCATAGAGCTTCCTGGCAAGACCATCTGGGGGCAACTCTTTTAACCTGCAGTGCCTGGGATAGGACCAACAGCCTCAAAATGTACACCTGGAAAGGAGAGCAAGAATTCCCCCTCACCTGGGAATTGCGGGAAAGGGGGTTCTAGCGTGACCGAGGAAGGCTGATAGGAAGTGGGCCCCAGGCTCTCTCTGAAGACAGAAGAAAGGCAGCTGCTGGTCCTGATACTGCAGCTCGTTGGCAAGAGTGAGTCACCAAACTATGTACTCAGGTCCTTGTCTCTTAAATGAGGCTAATTCTGCTGAAAAGAGCTCTACAACTCTGAGGCTCTTCACTTCTTTAATATCTCAGACGGATGAGCAGTAAGAAGAGCCCGTGTTAGAGCTGAGAGTGCAGGAACAAGGTCAGAGGGAAGATCTATGGCTTTCCAGAGTCCTTAGTTCTTAGGTCTTGGGTCTAAAATGGGTTGGAATTAACCAGACAAAACTAAAAAGTAGTGATAGACCAGCTGGGGTGCACCAGGAATCATTCTAGACCATTGAAAATAGACATGATATACATAATATAGCAGCCTTTCACTAATGATAGTAAACCGTTTGACCTTATTTGATGATAGAAGCTCACATACCGGGGCTTCCCTGGTGGTCCAGTGGGTAAGGACACCGCCTTGCAGTGCAAGGGGCGCCAGTTCGATCCCTGGCCTGGGAAGATCCCACGTGCCATGGAGCGGCTGGACCAATGTGTCCAATTACCGAGCCGGAGCTCTGGAGCACATGCGCCCAGAGCCGGTGCTCTGCGACAACAGAGGCCACCATGATGGGAGGCCCACAGGAGCCAAAGAACAAAGATGGATGAAAATAGACAAATGAAAGACCAATAGAAGAGGCTTACCTGCCCCCCTGCCCCCCCAAAATAAATAAATAAATAGATAAATGTTTAAAAAAAAAAAGAAGCTCACATACCTCCAGTATATAGAATAATATAAGAAACTCCCATGTTCTCATCACCCAGAGTCAACAGGTATCACCTCAGGGCGAGTCTTGTTTTATCCCCACTCACCTCTTCTCCTCACTTATTATTTTGAAGCTAATCTCACCTATCAAATCATTTCACTTATAAATATCTTCATTTGTATCTCTAAAAGATAAGGATTCTTACAAATTAAGATCACACCCTTAAAAAATCAACATTAATTATTTTGTATCATAAAATATCCATTTGGGATTCAAATTTCCAAATGTCTCATAAGTGTCATAAGTTTGGTGTATTTTGCTTCAGGTCCACACACTGTGATTGGTTGGTATATCTCTTAAGCATCTTTTTAAAAAAAGATGTGGTAAAATATACGTAATTTTAGATTTAACCGTTTTAACTTTATTAAGCGTATGGCTCAGAGGCATTGAGTACGTTCACATTGTTGTGCTACCATCACAGGCAGCCATCTCTAGATCTTCGTCACCAGCCCAAACTGAAGCCTTACATGCATGAAACAGTAACTCCTCATTTCTCCCTTCCACCAGCCTCTGGGAACCACATTTTGTTTTTAGTCTTTATTAATTGATGACTTCAGGTACCTCATAAAAGTGGAATCATACAGTATTGGTCTTTTTGTAGAATCATACAGTATTTGTGATTGACTCATTTTACTTAGCATAATGTCTGTAAGGTTTATCCATGTTGCAGTGTGTGTCAGAATTTATTTTCTTTTAAGGTTGAGTAACATTCTATTGTATTTATATACCACATCTTATTTATCCATTCATCTATTGATGGATGCTTGGATTGCCCGCATCTTTTGGCTATTTTGGCTATCGTGAATAATACTGCTATGAACATGGGTATATAAATATTTCTTAAGCATCTTTTAATCTGTAGGTTCCCCCCTTCATCTCCCTCCATCCTCTCTCTCTCTCCCTCTCCCTCCTTTTTCCTTGCAATTTGTTTGTTGATAAAACTGGGTCATTTGTCCTGTAGTGTTTCCCACTATCTGGGATTTTGTTGGTGACCTCATTAACTTTGGGGCCAGTGAAGATATTTTACATCTTTTCATTTCTACTGTATCATTCTGTGCTAGGCACAATTATAGATATTTAAAAGTGCATTAGCTAAGTTAACCCTATGAGGCAAATACTATTCTGTGAACCTCCATTTTAAAGATAGGGAAACAGTTTAAGTAGTGATTAAGTGACTCGCTCTCGATCACCGAGTTAACAGGTGCAGAGCAGGATTCTGTCCCAGGCCATCAAGTTGGATTATGCCATATACTGCTATGCAAGCTGGGGCGGGGGTATTAATTCAAAAATAGATCATGATTTTGGTTCCTGAAGTGACAGGGTGTAAACGTGAAGAAAAACTTTAAAAACACACATGATGAAAAACAGAGTTGGAAATTCAAGTTAACAGAGGAAACGTTACCAGACCACATCTAGTTATCTTCCAAATGAGCAAGATATAGTGTGACTGTCAGTGGCAAGTAATGGAGGAGAGATCTCTTCATAGCTCTCAGAAGTCAGTGCAAATACACGAACCACCTGGGGTTATTTTTTTAACATATTCTTATATTTATTGTTATTGTTGCGCTTGATCTTCATTGCAGCATACAAGATCTTTTATTTGCAACATACAAACTCTTAGTTGCAGCAGGTGAGATCTAGTTCCTGAAACAAAGTTTGATGCCCAGGCCCCGGCCCTGTACTAGGAGTATAGAGTCTTAGTTGCTGGACCAACAGGGAAGTCCCTAACAGGGTGTTTTGTTAACATAGCTATGAATACTTGTTGGAGAATATATCCAGAAGAGACAGTCTTGCCATTTAGCACAAGTAAAGCAAGGTGAATAGCTGCCTGTCTTCCTGAGAGCCCTCAGATGCCCCCTTCCCGAGAGCCTCATGCTTTTGTGGTTGTAAAGTTTATACTTATCTTTGCAGCAACACAACACCTTTTTGGAAAATGGAGAAGATCATTAATCCCACCACTCTATCAGATCTGTTTTTCTCAGTCTGTCTTTTCTAGTAGACATAAATGTGTACATATGTTTTAGTTGTTAACAGTGCTTTAGAAGTGTCTGAAGGCCTAGTTTCTGGGCTTGTAAATTGAAAAGAGAGCGTTTTTTTTTTTTCTTTTGCTGCTGTTTGTATCCTGTGCTAGGCACAATTATAGATATTTAAAAGTGCATTAGCTAAGTTAACCCTATGAGGCAAATACTATTCTGTGAACCTCCATTTTAAAGATAGGGAAACAGTTTAAGTAGTGATTAAGTGACTCGCTCTCGATCACCGAGTTAACAGGTGCAGAGCAGGATTCTGTCCCAGGCCATCAAGTTGGATTATGCCATATACTGCTATGCAAGCTGGGGCGGGGGTATTAATTCAAAAATAGATCATGATTTTGGTTCCTGAAGTGACAGGGTGTAAACGTGAAGAAAAACTTTAAAAACACACATGATGAAAAACAGAGTTGGAAATTCAAGTTAACAGAGGAAACGTTACCAGACCACATCTAGTTATCTTCCAAATGAGCAAGATATAGTGTGACTGTCAGTGGCAAGTAATGGAGGAGAGATCTCTTCATAGCTCTCAGAAGTCAGTGCAAATACACGAACCACCTGGGGTTATTTTTTTAACATATTCTTATATTTATTGTTATTGTTGCGCTTGATCTTCATTGCAGCATACAAGATCTTTTATTTGCAACATACAAACTCTTAGTTGCAGCAGGTGAGATCTAGTTCCTGAAACAAAGTTTGATGCCCAGGCCCCGGCCCTGTACTAGGAGTATAGAGTCTTAGTTGCTGGACCAACAGGGAAGTCCCTAACAGGGTGTTTTGTTAACATAGCTATGAATACTTGTTGGAGAATATATCCAGAAGAGACAGTCTTGCCATTTAGCACAAGTAAAGCAAGGTGAATAGCTGCCTGTCTTCCTGAGAGCCCTCAGATGCCCCCTTCCCGAGAGCCTCATGCTTTTGTGGTTGTAAAGTTTATACTTATCTTTGCAGCAACACAACACCTTTTTGGAAAATGGAGAAGATCATTAATCCCACCACTCTATCAGATCTGTTTTTCTCAGTCTGTCTTTTCTAGTAGACATAAATGTGTACATATGTTTTAGTTGTTAACAGTGCTTTAGAAGTGTCTGAAGGCCTAGTTTCTGGGCTTGTAAATTGAAAAGAGAGCGTTTTTTTTTTTTCTTTTGCTGCTGTTTGTATCCCACTGCTCCAGTTAACTTTGGGTAAAAGGAACACCCTGGCATTGTTGAGAGTTCTTTTGTGGCCATGGGATTCCCAGAAGAGTAGAAAGCAAGTTGAAGGCAGGGGGCTGTGGTGGAAAAGGCACCAGGAGCCCAAAGGTCCAGAGTGTCATCCTCCTTCTTTGGCCCTGCCTCAATTACTCAGCGGGACTTTGGAAGGTCGCTACCTCTCAGGGCCTTACTGGGTCAAGCTGGGTGACTGCTGGGCCTTTCCAGCTTTGACATTTAAGGATGCTTAGATGCTAAGAAAAATCGCAATTTTTTTAAAACAAAAATGAAAGCCACATTTGTTTCTGAGCTGTAAAAGAGGCTTTAAGGTTATATTTCTGACCAAAAAATAAATAAAAAGAACCACATCTTTTGTAGGAAAAAAATTGGTCAAATTGAGTCCTCCTGACTGGAGAGTTAAATCAGTTAGATTGAAATCAAATCTACCCAACCTTGCCGTGTCGGCACTGAGAGATGAATCAGGAGAAATCTACCTTTGAAACTGACCTGGATTCAGAGACATCCATCACTGTTTAATGGATCTTTAGGATGTAGACATTCCTTTGGGCTCTGTGTTTTCTGTGGATGCCTGTGAACGAGGAAAAGTGATAGCCAGCACTACCCATTTAAAAAGAGTCATATTTAGGAGAATGGAAAATAACTCTGACACCTAGAATTTGAGTGATGATTAAGATGATCACCAGGTATGAGTTCTGAACTGAGTCTGGAGAGGTGCTCTCAGATACTTACCATTTTATACCCTGAGAAAGTAGCAAATATGAAGATGCTGTCAAAACATAGAGGTGCTTTTAAAAGTGCACTTAAATGGTAACAGTGTATCCTGCATGGTGGTAGGTTGTTTAGTCTCTAAGTCCTGTCTGACTCTTTTCCCGGCAGGCTCCTCTGTCCATGGGATTCTCCAAGAAAAGAATACCGGAGCGTATTGCCATTTCCTTTACATGTAAATAAGGATAGAATGGGGAAAGGAGACTAGAGAAATAGCTCTCTCTTTGGGTACACGACTGTTGGCTATTTTCTTTCCTTTTGCTGTGAACTTCCTTGGAGAAAAAAAATCTAAAAATTAAAAATATTCAAATAAATATCATTCTTATATAGAGAAGTTGTACTTGAATAACTAGAATCTCCTTCCCAGTGACTAGCCTCCATACCATGACCAGCACTCAAGGTAATGAGGTCGAATATTTTACCATCATTTGGGTAAGAACGTTTTACATTTATTTAACTTATGAACAGAAGATGGGATTAGAGATCTTATTACCCTCTTGTATTTCTTCTTAGTGTAATTAACCTAATTCTTCCTTCTGTTGGTGGAAGGAAGAAGCGAAAATAGGTGGCCTATTCATAAAACTGGCACATCCAGCACTCCAGGCATCAAGGGGGGTAGGGCACAATTTTATTACACTCCTGCCAGGAAACAGGCATGGGGCCAGGTGCAGATTTCATGCTACCTCTCGGGCCCATCTTATGCACAGTTGAGGAAGCAGAGAGTCAGAGGGCTTACAGCACTTGCCAGAATCCCAGAATTAGCGTGGGATAGAGCTGAAAGCTTTCCTGATAGCTCAACTGGTAAAGAATCTGCCTACAATGCAAGAGACCCGGGTTCAATTCCTGGGTCAGGAAGTTCCCCTGGAGAAGGGATAGGCTATCCACTCTGGTATTCTTGGGCTTCCCCGGTAGCTCAGTCAGTAAACAATCCTCTTGCAATGTGGAAGACCTGGGTTCGATCCCTAGGTTGGGAAGATCTCCCTGGAGAAGGGCATGGCAACCCACTCTAATATTCTTGCCTGAAGAATCTCCATGGACAGAGGAGCCTGGCAGGCTATAGTCCATGGGGTTCCAGAGTCAGCACACAGCTGAGTGACTCAGCACAGCACCACCACAGAGCTGAAAGCAAACATGGGGCCTTCTGTTTCCAGAGACCACTACATCTTCTTGTGCTGGAGGCCCACGTGCTTCCTGAACGGGACTTTCTCTGGGGGAGAATGGTTGAGCAGGAGTTGGAGAAAGAGTATAGCAGGCCTAAGAGATGCTCATCTGGCATAATCAGGCAAAGTAACACAGTTTTGACATGCGGGTAATACGACTGTTGGCTATTTTCTTTCCTTTTGCTGTGAACTTCCTTGGAGAAAAAAAATCTAAAAATTAAAAATATTCAAATAAATATCATTCTTATATAGAGAAGTTGTACTTGAATAACTAGAATCTCCTTCCCAGTGACTAGCCTCCATACCATGACCAGCACTCAAGGTAATGAGGTCGAATATTTTACCATCATTTGGGTAAGAACGTTTTACATTTATTTAACTTATGAACAGAAGATGGGATTAGAGATCTTATTACCCTCTTGTATTTCTTCTTAGTGTAATTAACCTAATTCTTCCTTCTGTTGGTGGAAGGAAGAAGCGAAAGTAGGTGGCCTATTCATAAAACTGGCACATCCAGCACTCCAGGCATCAAGGGGGGTAGGGCACAATTTTATTACACTCCTGCCAGGAAACAGGCATGGGGCCAGGTGCAGATTTCATGCTACCTCTCGGGCCCATCTTATGCACAGTTGAGGAAGCAGAGAGTCAGAGGGCTTACAGCACTTGCCAGAATCCCAGAATTAGCGTGGGATAGAGCTGAAAGCTTTCCTGATAGCTCAACTGGTAAAGAATCTGCCTACAATGCAAGAGACCCGGGTTCAATTCCTGGGTCAGGAAGTTCCCCTGGAGAAGGGATAGGCTATCCACTCTGGTATTCTTGGGCTTCCCCGGTAGCTCAGTCAGTAAACAATCCTCTTGCAATGTGGAAGACCTGGGTTCGATCCCTAGGTTGGGAAGATCTCCCTGGAGAAGGGCATGGCAACCCACTCTAATATTCTTGCCTGAAGAATCTCCATGGACAGAGGAGCCTGGCAGGCTATAGTCCATGGGGTTCCAGAGTCAGCACACAGCTGAGTGACTCAGCACAGCACCACCACAGAGCTGAAAGCAAACATGGGGCCTTCTGTTTCCAGAGACCACTACATCTTCTTGTGCTGGAGGCCCACGTGCTTCCTGAACGGGACTTTCTCTGGGGGAGAATGGTTGAGCAGGAGTTGGAGAAAGAGTATAGCAGGCCTAAGAGATGCTCATCTGGCATAATCAGGCAAAGTAACACAGAAATTATTCAGTAACATGAGTTGCTGAATCCCAGTGTCAGGTGCTAGAAGGCAGGGATTCCCAACCAGTAGCCCACTGGCCTCTATTTGAGCATTCCTAGCAGTGAGGAGCCCAGTCCCTTAAATAAAGCCTTTGCTGGATAGTGTGATTCTTGTTCCCTCCCCAGAACATTACCTGTGTTTGCTCAATGCATTTGGGAGCATGAATTGTGATGACACCCGTGACATGCCCCCTACCAAGGAGGCTCACTAGGCTCTCAGGGTCCAGGGCTTTTACTGTGAACTGGTTGCCTCAGCACCTTCTGCTGAACACATACCATATTTGTCCAGTTATGACACAGTAAGCTGTTCTTACCAGGGATGGTGGGAGCCCTCCCCAAATCCTAGTTCCCAGGTGCCAGCCAAGGACCACCCTCATGAGAAGGCCTTTCTAAGGATACAGTCTCAGGCCAACTCCTTTTGGAGCACAGAAGTAGTATTGCATGGTGGTCCTCACTGGGGACCCTGAGCCAGGCTGCCTGAGTTGCAATTCTGGCCTGCCATCTGCTCTATAGATAATCCTGGGCAAGTTGTTTAAACCTTTCTGTGTCTCTGTTTCCTCATCTGTAAGACAAAAATAGTGAGTTAATTTGTGTGAAGCGCTTCAACAGTGCCTGGCATATAGAAAGCACTCACTAACACTAGTAAACCTAAACAGTGTATTAAAAAGCAGAGACATCACTTTGCTGACAAAGGTGCATATAGTCAAAGCTGTGGTTTCTCCAGTAGTCACATAGGGATGTGAGAGTTGGACCATAAAGAAGGCTGAGAATCAAAGAATTGATGCTTTTGAACTGAGTGCTGGAGAAGACTCCTTAAAGTCCCTTGAACTGCAAAGAGATCAAACCAGTCAATCCTAAAGGAAATTAACTCTGAATATTCATTGGAAGGAATGATGCTAAAGCTGAAGCTCCAATACCTTGACCACCTGATTAGAAGAGCTGACTCAATGGAAAAGCCCTGATGCTGGGAAAGATCAGCAGGAGAAGGGACGACAGAAGATAAGATTCAGTAACATGGGGTTCCCTAAGAGATGCTCATCTGGCATAATCAGGCAAAGTAACACAGAAATTATTCAGTAACATGAGTTGCTGAATCCCAGTGTCAGGTGCTAGAAGGCAGGGATTCCCAACCAGTAGCCCACTGGCCTCTATTTGAGCATTCCTAGCAGTGAGGAGCCCAGTCCCTTAAATAAAGCCTTTGCTGGATAGTGTGATTCTTGTTCCCTCCCCAGAACATTACCTGTGTTTGCTCAATGCATTTGGGAGCATGAATTGTGATGACACCCGTGACATGCCCCCTACCAAGGAGGCTCACTAGGCTCTCAGGGTCCAGGGCTTTTACTGTGAACTGGTTGCCTCAGCACCTTCTGCTGAACACATACCATATTTGTCCAGTTATGACACAGTAAGCTGTTCTTACCAGGGATGGTGGGAGCCCTCCCCAAATCCTAGTTCCCAGGTGCCAGCCAAGGACCACCCTCATGAGAAGGCCTTTCTAAGGATACAGTCTCAGGCCAACTCCTTTTGGAGCACAGAAGTAGTATTGCATGGTGGTCCTCACTGGGGACCCTGAGCCAGGCTGCCTGAGTTGCAATTCTGGCCTGCCATCTGCTCTATAGATAATCCTGGGCAAGTTGTTTAAACCTTTCTGTGTCTCTGTTTCCTCATCTGTAAGACAAAAATAGTGAGTTAATTTGTGTGAAGCGCTTCAACAGTGCCTGGCATATAGAAAGCACTCACTAACACTAGTAAACCTAAACAGTGTATTAAAAAGCAGAGACATCACTTTGCTGACAAAGGTGCATATAGTCAAAGCTGTGGTTTCTCCAGTAGTCACATAGGGATGTGAGAGTTGGACCATAAAGAAGGCTGAGAATCAAAGAATTGATGCTTTTGAACTGAGTGCTGGAGAAGACTCCTTAAAGTCCCTTGAACTGCAAAGAGATCAAACCAGTCAATCCTAAAGGAAATTAACTCTGAATATTCATTGGAAGGAATGATGCTAAAGCTGAAGCTCCAATACCTTGACCACCTGATTAGAAGAGCTGACTCAATGGAAAAGCCCTGATGCTGGGAAAGATCAGCAGGAGAAGGGGACGACAGAAGATAAGATGATTGGATGGCATCACTGAGTCATCGGACATGAGTTTGAGCAAACTCTGGGAGATGGTGGAGGACAGGGAAGCCTGGCATGCTGCAGTCCATGGAGTCACAGAGTCTGACACAATTTAGGGACTGAACAACAACAGCAACACTGAGTAAGACTAGGTTAGCTGATACTATTATTACTATTGGGGATGTGATCTAAAGTTCTGTGATACTGAATGTACATGCTTGGTTGCAGTAAAGAAGCTTTTTGAGGAACCGTACTAGAAATGTCCTACCCAGGCCATGTCTGATTCGAGGCAGGGCTGGGGATCAGCACTTTTACACACCCGGGGTCAGTTAGAGCCTTAGGATAAGGTGGGGGCTTGGTTACCGTTGAACTCCTGAGCATGGAGGAATCCACAGTGGAGAAAACTGTCAGCCGCGGGAAAGGCTGAAGGAACAGGGTAGCCTTCCAGCAGTTCGACAGCAGTGACGAGATGAACTCCACGCCCTCGTCCACCTTCTTTCCTGTGCGGTGGGACGAGACCGGCCCAGCTTCTGGTTCCAGCCGTGCTACCACTTGCTCAGAGACCTCAGGCCAACCCCTGCCACTCCTTAGGGCTGGACAAGATGTTCCAGAGTCTCCCAGCTCTGACAAACTGTGCTTTTGGAGGCCTCCCTGGAACTGAATCTGGGTTAATATGCCGGCACATTCTGAGGTCTCCGTGTTAGAACCCTGGGGTCTTTTTAGACTGACCCAGGCTACCCAGACACGCTTCAGTTCCTGGCCTCCTTTTCCTTATTCACAGTCTTTCCCTTCTGCTCTTTACTGCCCACATCTGCGTCTGTAAGTGTGTACTACCTCTATTTTGTTGGAGGTTATAGTTAACGACTGGGTCAGTGACCGTGTGTCTGTGACTGCCAGTGACCAGGTGCTGTGGTGCAAGAAGAAAGGTATTTGGGTGGCATCCGCACCTCTCCTGTCTCTCCTGGCTGAGTGCCACATGTAGAGGTCAAAATGGGTCATGTGCTGTAGTCTCCAGGTGACAGTGCAGTGAGGGACATAAGGCAGCCTTCATCGAATGGGATTTGGGGTCACAAGCGACAGAAACTCAGTTCAAGCTGACTCCAGGGGGAGGAAGGAATCGATTGGGTGGGAATGGAATCATTCCAGGAACAGAATCACAACAGAACTTGGTTCTTCTCTCCCCGCCCTTTTTGAGTCTGTGTTGACTGCATTGTCTTGTAGTTTTTCTCCTCTTGTTGGAAAGACAACAGCCAGCAGCTCTTAGCAGCACCGGGAAACAAAAAGCAATTCTTTTTTGCTAACAGAGCAAGGAGAAGTCCCCAGATTGAGTCTCAGTGAACCTGTTGGGGTCAGCACCCATCTCTGTCTCTATCACTGTGGCCACGGGGATACAGTGGGTTCGTATGGGCTTAGAGCGGAGGAAGGGTGTTTCACATGGAAAATTTGGGCTCTGTTTCCAGGAAGAGGAGAGCATGGGCATCAAGCTGATTCTTTCCCACTCCTTAAGGAGCTCACTGTCTTATTGGGAGAGACAGGCACAGGAACATAAAGAGGGCCCTGACTGAAATAAAGGTAGAATGGAACTTTGCTTTATTAAAATTTTTATATCAGTGGATTTCAGGAACAAAGATAGAGGGAGGAAAGTCTGCTACACAAGTGAACTATGATGCCTCTGTGTGTGAGATGGGCAGAGCCTAAGGGTCATTCCTGTAGGAAATGACCTTTCTCCGTCACTGTCACGGCCCCTGCGATAACCTTTGGGCACTCACCATGCCCCACCCCCATGCTGCCCTGACACCCTGCCAGGATCTTGCATCGTAGGTGGGTGTATAGTGGATTGACTCCAGTTACCTGTACCAGGAACCTGCTCAACAGAGCTCCCTAGATTCCAGCCTCTTTTCTATTTCACTTCTGCTTTTCCTTACTAGTGCTTTTTGGGGTCACCTCTTAAGTAAATATCCCCATCCCAGAGTCTGCATCTGGAGAAACCAGGTAAGACAGCCTGGAAGAATGAGTAAGATTTGGATGCTTATGCATCCTCAGTCAGTTCAGTCGTGCCCGACTCTCTGCTGCCTTGTGGACTGTAGCCTGCCAGGCTCCTCTGTCCATGGAATTCCCCAGGCAAGAGTACTGGAGTGGGTTGCCATGCCCTCCTCCAGGGGATCTTCATGACTCAGGGATTGAACCCATGTCTCCTGCATTGCAAGGCAGATTCTTTACCCACTGAGCCACCTGATGGGTGGCAGTGATTACGGTGGAGGGGAGGTAGAAACAACCTAGGAGGAAGGAATCACGTGAGGGAAAGGATGGAGACAGAGTGGAGCATACAGAACGTAGAAGAGAGACTGAGTTCAGTGTGGCCCAGACAACACTTCCGAAATATCTTAACTGTGATCTGTGTAAGATGTTCATTTTACAATGTGATACGGTACACCCGCCCCCATCCCACCCACCCCCCGCCACATATCTGAAACAGTTTTCGTGAAATGAAAACTTCCTGTATACAAAGCACTCTGGCATTTTATATTCTGTCCTATCTCATGAAAAATTCCTGATCAGGACCTGGTAGATTAATTGGGTATCTCACTTACAGAGTGGGATATGCAGTTTAAAATAAAAACCATTAGACTTGAAGGAATGGGCTAGGAATCAGAGTAGCAGGTGGTAAGGGAGAAAGTTGGGTTAGAGCGGACCTCAGAGGAGCTTGAATGTCAGGCTGAAACATCTGCAGTTGATTCCGGACTCGTGGGGAGCCACTGTGGGCTTCCGAGTAAGGACGAGTTTTAGGAAGCTTATGATGACCGTGCAGGGGATAGGCTGAAGAAGCAAGGAGACCGGTGAGGAGCCTGCCTTGAGGTCCAGCTTAGACACTCCAGGGTCTGCTTAGGGCCGGGGCAGTGGGTGGAGAGGCAGGAGCAGATGGTGGAGGCACCCGACCTTAGTGGCTAATTGGACCCAAAGACCAAGCAAGGTGAGAAAGAGGCCTTGGGGCCCCCAGGCTGGCTCACTGAAGGGTGGGCCATCACATCTTCCTTGGTTTCTGATGAACTATTTATCAGAGCAGGTGTTTTCAAGTAAATATCCCCATCCCAGAGTCTGCATCTGGAGAAACCAGGTAAGACAGCCTGGAAGAATGAGTAAGATTTGGATGCTTATGCATCCTCAGTCAGTTCAGTCGTGCCCGACTCTCTGCTGCCTTGTGGACTGTAGCCTGCCAGGCTCCTCTGTCCATGGAATTCCCCAGGCAAGAGTACTGGAGTGGGTTGCCATGCCCTCCTCCAGGGGATCTTCATGACTCAGGGATTGAACCCATGTCTCCTGCATTGCAAGGCAGATTCTTTACCCACTGAGCCACCTGATGGGTGGCAGTGATTACGGTGGAGGGGAGGTAGAAACAACCTAGGAGGAAGGAATCACGTGAGGGAAAGGATGGAGACAGAGTGGAGCATACAGAACGTAGAAGAGAGACTGAGTTCAGTGTGGCCCAGACAACACTTCCGAAATATCTTAACTGTGATCTGTGTAAGATGTTCATTTTACAATGTGATACGGTACACCCGCCCCATCCCACCCACCCCCCGCCACATATCTGAAACAGTTTTCGTGAAATGAAAACTTCCTGTATACAAAGCACTCTGGCATTTTATATTCTGTCCTATCTCATGAAAAATTCCTGATCAGGACCTGGTAGATTAATTGGGTATCTCACTTACAGAGTGGGATATGCAGTTTAAAATAAAAACCATTAGACTTGAAGGAATGGGCTAGGAATCAGAGTAGCAGGTGGTAAGGGAGAAAGTTGGGTTAGAGCGGACCTCAGAGGAGCTTGAATGTCAGGCTGAAACATCTGCAGTTGATTCCGGACTCGTGGGGAGCCACTGTGGGCTTCCGAGTAAGGACGAGTTTTAGGAAGCTTATGATGACCGTGCAGGGGATAGGCTGAAGAAGCAAGGAGACCGGTGAGGAGCCTGCCTTGAGGTCCAGCTTAGACACTCCAGGGTCTGCTTAGGGCCGGGGCAGTGGGTGGAGAGGCAGGAGCAGATGGTGGAGGCACCCGACCTTAGTGGCTAATTGGACCCAAAGACCAAGCAAGGTGAGAAAGAGGCCTTGGGGCCCCCAGGCTGGCTCACTGGAGAAGGGTGGGGCCATCACATCTTCCTTGGTTTCTGATGAACTATTTATCAGAGCATGAAACTTTCATTAATGTTATTCTGGTCTGTGAGTCTGGAACTGTCATAAAGAACTTGTTGACTGGTCAAGCAGCTTGTACTTAATGCATCCAGGAAGCAGAACTGTTCCCAAGGCTGTCGTAAGTGGGAAGTCGCTACGCTGCAGCAGCCTTGCTTCTTGATGGATTTCAGTCTACAACTCCTCACAGCACCCCTCTTCTCCCCTTGGGTGAGGCCCTCTAGTTCCCCCCAGCCCGTTGACCTACTTACTGCACGGTTCACACAGAGCCAAGTTGGAGGGCAGTGGGGTGTTACTGTGCTCTTGCTGTTCATTCACAGAACAGTGACCTGGCCAGGGGCCCACTGGATGCTGAAGATGCTAATTTGGTTCCTCCCCCGAAGGGGCTCATAGTCTTACTGGGCAACCAGACACGGAACCACATGATAGATAACAAAGTAACTCTAACTAAAATGAAGGCAGAATGGAATGTTGATTTTATTAAAACTGGTGCAGAGATCTTCAGGAACAAAGATGCAGGAAAGAAGAACTACCTTTCTGAGCACCAATGATGTGGCAAGTGCGTGTTGGCTGCTTTATTTACATTGGATACTTTGTCTTACAGTAATTCAGGTGGTTTTGTATGAATCTGTGAGCACTTCTTCAGTCAAAGGTACCTCTGCGTGTCGAGGTATGGTGTGTGTGCGTGATGGGTGCTGTGTGGGAGTGGTGTGCGTGGTGTGTGTGTGTTGAGGGTTAGTAGGCATGGTGTATTTGTGTGTGTGTGTACGTATGTGCTGTGTGTGGCATATGTGTATTATATATGGTATGTGTATGTGTTGGTTACAACCCAGATCCTTGGGTGCCGTCCCAGATCTCCTGACTCAGATTCTGCGTGTGTGCAGTGGAGGAGAGAGGAGGGAGCCCAGGACTCTGCATTTATGGGGCCTGCAGGTGACTCTCATGTGTGCTCAGGTAGGCGCAGCTGGCAGGGAGAAGTTGGCACTGAGTGAGCAGTCGGATCTCAGGAAGGGGCTCCTGGGTGTTGGGGTAAGAGGAGGGGAGACTCTCCCTGAGAATGTGGGAAATCAGGATTTTCTTGATCCACTATAAATGGGTCTTGTATTTGAAACTTTTTCCTCTGCATATGCATGTGCGAGAGGGTTGGTTGGTGATTAGGTATGAGACTGAAATTTATGCCAGGCTAATTAAGTTGTATTTGTAGGAAAAGTGTGTCACTGCAAGGCATGCGGTGTCTCTTCTCCCAGAGGGTTAGGGGGGAGTAGCACTGGGTCCCATTCTTCCCAAGGCAATGCCAGTCTCCTGACAGCTGCATTTTCATAGGTGTGGTGGTCCAGGTCACCCCAGACATGCAAGGCAGTGACAGGCATCCACACACACAGTGGAGAATTTGGGTGAACATGACCTGTTTCTGTGGTGGTTGCTGGGTGTCTCAGAGCAAGAGGCCCTGCTGGGGCGGACCTCTCTTGAGATGTCTTAGGCACAGGGCTCCTGGCACTCTCCATCCTATGGTCTCAGGGGAGCCACACACTCACCTTAGCTGCCCATGGACCATCACAGAGTCTACTGGAAGGAAGAAAGGAAGTACAGGGTGAGGGGAGGAGGAGCCAGCCCTGGGTGGGGAATGGGCCCTGGTTCCATCCCCCCAGCCTCTCTGTTCCCCTGGACCCATCACTTCCTTCTCCAGGTCTTCTTTTCCAGCTTTAACCCAGCAGGTTTGAACTCAATTGTCTCCACGCTCACACACACCTGGGGCATTCTGAGTCTGTGATTAGACTGTAAGCATTTCTTATTAATCTAGAACACCCTTTGGATAGCTATAGAGTTGTTATGTCTTTCATTCTGGGTCTCCTTCCAGGTCTTTTCACTTCTTTGTTCCCATTTGGTGCTCTTATTTTATCTCTTTCCCCCTCACTTTCTTCAAGAAGGACTTGCGAGACAGGCCTGGGTGTGAATCCAGGCTGGGCACTTCTGTCTGTGTGACCCCTGGCAGATTACTTATAGCCTACCTAAGCCTCAGTTTGCTCAGATGTCAGACAGGAATAGTAATAATATCTGTCTCCTGGTTGTTACATTATTAAATGAGATATTCAAGGTATACAACCTAGTATTACCTAGCATATAATACATGTATTCTGTTTCTGTTATGGCTGTCACAAGTCACCAGAAATTTAGTGACTTATAACAACATAGATTTATTATCTCAAAGTGTGGAGGTCAGAGGTCCCACTTCAGTGGAATGAAGTCAAGATGCTGTCAGCAGGGCTGCGTTCAGAGGGTTAGGGGGGAGTAGCACTGGGTCCCATTCTTCCCAAGGCAATGCCAGTCTCCTGACAGCTGCATTTTCATAGGTGTGGTGGTCCAGGTCACCCCAGACATGCAAGGCAGTGACAGGCATCCACACACACAGTGGAGAATTTGGGTGAACATGACCTGTTTCTGTGGTGGTTGCTGGGTGTCTCAGAGCAAGAGGCCCTGCTGGGGCGGACCTCTCTTGAGATGTCTTAGGCACAGGGCTCCTGGCACTCTCCATCCTATGGTCTCAGGGGAGCCACACACTCACCTTAGCTGCCCATGGACCATCACAGAGTCTACTGGAAGGAAGAAAGGAAGTACAGGGTGAGGGGAGGAGGAGCCAGCCCTGGGTGGGGAATGGGCCCTGGTTCCATCCCCCCAGCCTCTCTGTTCCCCTGGACCCATCACTTCCTTCTCCAGGTCTTCTTTTCCAGCTTTAACCCAGCAGGTTTGAACTCAATTGTCTCCACGCTCACACACACCTGGGGCATTCTGAGTCTGTGATTAGACTGTAAGCATTTCTTATTAATCTAGAACACCCTTTGGATAGCTATAGAGTTGTTATGTCTTTCATTCTGGGTCTCCTTCCAGGTCTTTTCACTTCTTTGTTCCCATTTGGTGCTCTTATTTTATCTCTTTCCCCCTCACTTTCTTCAAGAAGGACTTGCGAGACAGGCCTGGGTGTGAATCCAGGCTGGGCACTTCTGTCTGTGTGACCCCTGGCAGATTACTTATAGCCTACCTAAGCCTCAGTTTGCTCAGATGTCAGACAGGAATAGTAATAATATCTGTCTCCTGGTTGTTACATTATTAAATGAGATATTCAAGGTATACAACCTAGTATTACCTAGCATATAATACATGTATTCTGTTTCTGTTATGGCTGTCACAAGTCACCAGAAATTTAGTGACTTATAACAACATAGATTTATTATCTCAAAGTGTGGAGGTCAGAGGTCCCACTTCAGTGGAATGAAGTCAAGATGCTGTCAGCAGGGCTGCGTTCAGAGGGAAATAGGGGAGAATCTCGTGGAGCCTGCCCGCCTGGTTTGGCTTGTGGGTCCCTCCTAAGGCCCTGATGGGTACACACTGCATGGGTCTAACATTTACTTGTCTTCCTTCCTTTCCCACTTTTAAGGACCCTTGTAATTACAACTGGGTCCACTCGGGTGACCCAGGATAATCTCCCTATTTCAAGGTCAGCTGATTAGCAACCTGAATTTCGTCTGTAGCCTGATTCTCCTTCGTCATGTAACGTAGTCACAGACTCTGGGTATTAGGATACACACATTCTCGGCGGACCATTATTTCTGCTGACTACAGTAAGCCTGTGATAAATAGTCATGTTCACAAACATCATTGCTCTCACCTTTTCCTTGGTAAGTAGGAGTGAGGGGATGCTGGAAACATAGGGGATAGGGAAGGTTCTCCAACTAGCTGGTTGCATCTTCCTTTTCCACAGTCGGTGTGTGCAGAGCCGCTAGGTCATTACTGTGTGTGGAGTTCATCTTTCTACCAGGCTGCCTGCGGCAGGGGGACCCAAGTTTAGAGGACTTCGTGCTGGAGGAAGTTTTCAGCTCAGCAGAGTCTGACGGACGTTTTCAGTGGTCACAGTTCTTTAAAGTTTGGATGGGTCACGCTTGAAGGGAAGGGACTCCCTGTCCGTGGAAGTGTGTAAGCAGAGGGCAGGCAAGCTAGACCAATGTTTCCAAATGTCCCTCACCCGAAGATTCATGGAGCCTCACCCCCAGCCCACTGGACTAGAGCCTCCAATGGCGCGCTTGAGACTCTGACCTAGAGGAGATATCGACCCAAAGGATCTTTCACCCCTGAGATGCTTTGCTCTTGAAATTCTTTTTAGCCTTTCAAAAACAAAATGAATTGTCTGTTTAAATCCCTGTTGCTCCATTGTGAGAAAGTGACTTTTCTCCAAGGATGTGCTTCAACTTCCCGAGAGGACTTGGGGCCAAACCCTGTGAAATGACCCGAGGGCCTCCCTTTGCAAGTTCTGGGCAACTCTGAGAGTCAGAGAAAGGGCTGGGTAGTCCCATGATTCATGGCTCTGACCACAGAAGTAATCTCTGATAAATTCTTGGCTTTTCGTTTTGCAGTACCTTGATAGAATCTCGTGGAGCCTGCCCGCCTGGTTTGGCTTGTGGGTCCCTCCTAAGGCCCTGATGGGTACACACTGCATGGGTCTAACATTTACTTGTCTTCCTTCCTTTCCCACTTTTAAGGACCCTTGTAATTACAACTGGGTCCACTCGGGTGACCCAGGATAATCTCCCTATTTCAAGGTCAGCTGATTAGCAACCTGAATTTCGTCTGTAGCCTGATTCTCCTTCGTCATGTAACGTAGTCACAGACTCTGGGTATTAGGATACACACATTCTCGGCGGACCATTATTTCTGCTGACTACAGTAAGCCTGTGATAAATAGTCATGTTCACAAACATCATTGCTCTCACCTTTTCCTTGGTAAGTAGGAGTGAGGGGATGCTGGAAACATAGGGGATAGGGAAGGTTCTCCAACTAGCTGGTTGCATCTTCCTTTTCCACAGTCGGTGTGTGCAGAGCCGCTAGGTCATTACTGTGTGTGGAGTTCATCTTTCTACCAGGCTGCCTGCGGCAGGGGGACCCAAGTTTAGAGGACTTCGTGCTGGAGGAAGTTTTCAGCTCAGCAGAGTCTGACGGACGTTTTCAGTGGTCACAGTTCTTTAAAGTTTGGATGGGTCACGCTTGAAGGGAAGGGACTCCTGTCCGTGGAAGTGTGTAAGCAGAGGGCAGGCAAGCTAGACCAATGTTTCCAAATGTCCCTCACCCGAAGATTCATGGAGCCTCACCCCCAGCCCACTGGACTAGAGCCTCCAATGGCGCGCTTGAGACTCTGACCTAGAGGAGATATCGACCCAAAGGATCTTTCACCCCTGAGATGCTTTGCTCTTGAAATTCTTTTTAGCCTTTCAAAAACAAAATGAATTGTCTGTTTAAATCCCTGTTGCTCCATTGTGAGAAAGTGACTTTTCTCCAAGGATGTGCTTCAACTTCCCGAGAGGACTTGGGGCCAAACCCTGTGAAATGACCCGAGGGCCTCCCTTTGCAAGTTCTGGGCAACTCTGAGAGTCAGAGAAAGGGCTGGGTAGTCCCATGATTCATGGCTCTGACCACAGAAGTAATCTCTGATAAATTCTTGGCTTTTCGTTTTTGCCGAGTACCTTGATGGAGAATTGAAATTGGTTTTCTTTCCCCAGCGCGTCTTTTCACATAAATTTAAATTGCTGGAATTTCTGGTATAACCTAATATGTTGTCATGCCACCCACGTGGTTTTTCACAATGAAAAAAGGTGGGGAGCATAGAACTGCTTCCTCGGTGAGGTTTGCTACCTCTTTCTTGGAATCCTTGCTGAAGCATATTTGTGGTGCGGAAACCTAGGTTCTGCAACACGGAATCAGAATGGGGGGCACCGTGGAATGTGTGGGAGAATTGGGGTGCTGGGGGCATGGGGGGGACGAGGCTGTGGTTTGCACATTAGACATGCTGTACAGGTGACTTCTAATGCATGCTGAAGTCTAAGAACCGCCATAAATGCTCAGCTTCATGGGAAAAAATGGCTAAAGAGAGAAAACATTTACCTAGTCTATGAAGACCCTCTTACTTTCTGTTCTACTTTCATGTCTTCCGCCTGCACATACCCCCTCTGCCCAGCCACAGTAGGTTTGTCTGCATTCTCCAAACATGGCCTGAAGGGCCACATCGCCTTGCCTTTGCTTAGGCAGTTCCTTCTGCCTGGTCTCTGCCTTTTATTACAAAAATTTTGTTTAGTTAGTTAGTTATGGCTGTGCTGGGTCTTCATTGCTTTCTCTGGTTGCAAAGAGTGGGGGGCTACTCTTTAGTTGCGGTGCACAGGCTTCTCATGGTGGCGGCTTCTCTTCTTGTGGTTCACAGACTCTAGGGTGGGCTCAGTAGTTGTGGTACACAGGCTTAGTTGCCCTACGGCATGTGAAATCTTCCCAGACCAGGGATCAAACCCATGTTCCTTGCATTGGTGAGCAGATTCTTAACCACTTGGCCACCAGGGAAGTCCTGTCCCTTTTATTTTGATTGCCACATTAGACTTAAAATGTCAACCTATGGATGCCTCCTTCTGGAAGCCTGCCCTGATGCCACCTCAGGAAGTAGTACCATCTTTTGCCTTGGTGTGTGCCTTTCCCTTTGAGTTAGAGTATGACAGTTCATTGAGTTGTGTCATGAGTTCCAGATAGTATTTCTGGCTATTTCCCACCCTGTTGATCTGGGAGCTAATTGGATGGCAGCTTCTCTCATTCTTTCCCTTTGCAGGGTCACTCTCTATATACAGGAATGAAAGGACCACTCGGCTGCTTCTCACCTCCTCATCTTTGCCTCGTGTGCCCTCCCAGCTTCAGTGGCTGTCCCAAAATGCCCTGTGGTTGCTAGAAGCTCTGAACGTGCCAGTTCTGTGAATCCCTGATGAAAATAGAGACAGAGCAGTATGCTAATCAGAGAAAGATTGTCTTTATAGAGTACAGCTGATAAGATAATTTGCATATTCTGGTTCATTGTTGTATTTCGAGTAAGATACATCCTTCCTTAAAGGAACTGGGGCCCAGTGGCCTGCAGGAAGATTTAGCAGGAGATGCACTCTCAAAAAACAGGGCGAGTGGAGACCCAAGTTGAGGCACCTCAGGGAGACAGATATTCTAGGTCATTAACAAGAAGGGCTTTGACTGTCAGAGCTGCCATACGTGAAGAGCCTTCTTCTTGAGGTGGTGAGTTCCCCATCATTGGAGGGATCAAGCAGAAGCTAATTGAACTCCTGCTCAGAGGGGTGACAGAGGGTAAGAGGCGTGGCTATCATATATTCCAGGGTCAGGCGTCACTGAGTCTCTGGGTGTGCCTTCCTCCTTCCAGCGCTGGATGTGTACACTTTTAAATTATCAGTTTATTTTTATTTTATATTTACTAATAATACTTTGTTAGTCTCTTAGTATTATGAGGTTGCCATATCAGATGACCACAAACTGGGTGGCTTGAAACAGCAGAAATGTTGTTTTACATAGTTCTGGAGTCTAGACGTCCAAAATTAAGGCATCAGCAGAGCCACGCTCTCTCCGAAGGCTCTAGCTGAGGATCCTTGCTTGCCTCTCCGGGACGGTTCTTCATGTTCTGGGGCTTGTGGCAGCATCACTCCAGTTTCTGTCTCCACCTTCACATGGCCTTCTTCCTCACGTCTCTCTCTCTCTCTGTCTTCTCTTATAAGGACATCAGTCACTTGACTTGGGGCCTACCCCCCACCCAGGATGATCCTACCGCAAGACCCCTAACTAATTCCATTTGTAGAGACCCTTTTTCCAAATAAGGTCAGATTCTGAGTTTCCAGGTAGACGTGAATTTCGGGGTAACACAACTCAACCTAATAAAAATACATGTAAAATATTCCACCAGGGCAGTGTGTGCTCACCTTCAAATGCCCTGCCCCAGGAAGAACTGTGTTCTTGTTGGTTAGGCCTTCACACGGACAGAAATGCTGGGAATGATGTTTCTATCCAGGGCCCACATCAGGGGAACCTAGCTGGGAGGAGAGTTGAAGCTCTTCGCCCATCTCCTGAACATTCCTGAGGTCATTAAGGGTCCACTGCATGCTGATGGTATCCTCCCTAAAGGCCCCACTGCCTTCTCTGGGTTCCTGTCTCTAGGCCACTTGGCCAGATATAGCAGCTATGAAAAGGCACCTCAGCCATCCCTGTGAGTAGCAAGCAGATTGACCACAGCTCCAGCTGCTGCCTTCTGAAATCTGTCACCACTTTTGTGGGGAGGCCAGGCTTCCAAGAGACTGCTCTCAGCTGTACTGAGCTGAGCGGGGACAGTAGAACAGGCCCAGTCACGGGAGACATGGGTCTCCTCTGATAACACCGTGGGTTCAAAGATTCCCTATCGGCCTTGCTAGACTCCCCAGAACTGCACTGCAGTCCAAGACTCTTCCACTGTCCACCGTTCCCGCATGTTCTCTGTCCTGCACCTGGGGTCAGACCCACATTGTGGTCTGATGCTCTCCCAGCCCCATTTCCTGTTACAGCCCTTCCCCTGTTATATCTCTTGCCCATCTAATCCTGTCCTGTCGTCCACTTCTCAGAGGAATCAGACCAGCATGGATGGCCACCTTAGCCTCCTCCTTCTGAGGGATGGTTTGGAGAAGAATTCCATCACTTTATTATACACAGGGACCCTGAGAGTCAGGAAATCATCCACAGCAGGGATAACTTGTCCTGCCCTGTGATTTGGGAAGACTTGATGTCTGAGTTTAACTGAGATCGGGATCCGAGGCCCAACACACAGCCTCTCCATATGGGTTGGGTTCTCACAGCAAGTAGCTTTGTTTAGAGACTGAGCCTCCTGAGAGACCAAGAAGTCCTAAGAGTGCATGTTTCAAGAACAGCAGGTAATAGCTGCATGGCCTTTATGACCCAGTCTTAGAGGTCACATAGCATCACTCTTACTGTACCTTATTTCCCAGAACAGTCACAAGTCTTCTTAGATCGGAGAGGAGGGGACAGAGAAACACACACCTCCCCTGAGGGGAGATGCATCTAAGAGCTTTGGTGCCATGTTTTTAAATGGCCAGACTGACGTTTAGTACCTACCATGTGCCAGATGCTATATATACATCATCTCTATTTCTTCACAACTACCTGGAAAGTATTGTTATTATTTCTATTTTGCAGATAAAGAAACAGGTTCAAAGAGGTTAAGGAGCGTCCCTTAAAGTTACACAGCCATAAATTTATCACTGTGACCCTTCTACTAAGACTTAGTTCATTTGGGGAGTGCACAGTGACTTTTGTCCAGCTGGGGGTGACAAGGATAAATAAGACCCAGCCTTGCTTCAGAGAGCACAAAACGAGCTCAGTCTAGCGTATATGCATCCCCTTGCGGCATCTTAGCACCCAGCGACTGTGGTTGGGTATGAGCAGTCACTTCATTGTGCTTAAAAGTCAGTCAAGGCCACGTGCACAGAAAGTGCTGAGTAATTGCTCTTGTCCAGGCTAATTCAGCTTCATAACCTCAAGTCTGAAGTCGGTAGTGTGGAGTACTTTAAATTAGCTGTAAAATTTCAATCCAATTGCTAAACTGCCTAAATTATCAAGTTTGCTCATTGCTAGTTGAATGCATGCATAATTAATTTTTTTCTAAAGTCTGGACTAAAAGCTGCTGAAATCAGATCTTTTTCTTGAATTAGATTCAAATGTCACAGGGTAGACCTTGGTTTTATGATGTAACCCAGAGCAGTGCACAAGTTTAAAGAATTTTCAGCTGAGATCTATGTTGGGGAGGGAGATAAGTTAGAGGGCCCAATATTTTTAAATTGAAATTATCTTCTTGCTCCTTGAGAGATGAGTCTTCATCAATGATGATACGGATCAGAGTACTGCTGTATTGTTATCAGGATTGATAGCTCACATATGCTGAAATATTTCAGAATGTTAGCTCCATGGAGGCAGGGATATCTGTCTATTCCATTACCTGTTTATCCCAGTGCATACAATAGTTACTACCACATAAAAGACACAAAAAAGTCATTACCTTATTTCCCAGAACAGTCACAAGTCTTCTTAGATCGGAGAGGAGGGACAGAGAAACACACACCTCCCTGAGGAGATGCATCTAAGAGCTTTGGTGCCATGTTTTTAAATGGCCAGACTGACGTTTAGTACCTACCATGTGCCAGATGCTATATATACATCATCTCTATTTCTTCACAACTACCTGGAAAGTATTGTTATTATTTCTATTTTGCAGATAAAGAAACAGGTTCAAAGAGGTTAAGGAGCGTCCCTTAAAGTTACACAGCCATAAATTTATCACTGTGACCCTTCTACTAAGACTTAGTTCATTTGGGGAGTGCACAGTGACTTTTGTCCAGCTGGGGGTGACAAGGATAAATAAGACCCAGCCTTGCTTCAGAGAGCACAAAACGAGCTCAGTCTAGCGTATATGCATCCCCTTGCGGCATCTTAGCACCCAGCGACTGTGGTTGGGTATGAGCAGTCACTTCATTGTGCTTAAAAGTCAGTCAAGGCCACGTGCACAGAAAGTGCTGAGTAATTGCTCTTGTCCAGGCTAATTCAGCTTCATAACCTCAAGTCTGAAGTCGGTAGTGTGGAGTACTTTAAATTAGCTGTAAAATTTCAATCCAATTGCTAAACTGCCTAAATTATCAAGTTTGCTCATTGCTAGTTGAATGCATGCATAATTAATTTTTTTCTAAAGTCTGGACTAAAAGCTGCTGAAATCAGATCTTTTTCTTGAATTAGATTCAAATGTCACAGGGTAGACCTTGGTTTTATGATGTAACCCAGAGCAGTGCACAAGTTTAAAGAATTTTCAGCTGAGATCTATGTTGGGGAGGGAGATAAGTTAGAGGGCCCAATATTTTTAAATTGAAATTATCTTCTTGCTCCTTGAGAGATGAGTCTTCATCAATGATGATACGGATCAGAGTACTGCTGTATTGTTATCAGGATTGATAGCTCACATATGCTGAAATATTTCAGAATGTTAGCTCCATGGAGGCAGGGATATCTGTCTATTCCATTACCTGTTTATCCCCAGTGCATACAATAGTTACTACCACATAAAAGACACAATAAATATTTGTTGAGTTAATATATTGGCTCATGTAATCACCGTAGTACCCCTGCAAGATAGAAACTATTATTATTCTCATTTTACAAATGAGGAAGCTGAGGCTTAGGAAGGTAAGTTGTCTTTTCAGGGTCATACAGCCAAGAACTGAGAGTCAAAGCTTGAATCCAAATTTTTGGACTCTTTCCCCTATGTCTCTTTTTTCTTAGCATATATAAACACCACAGTTTGTGAGGTATTTGTAAATTGTGAATCCATAATTTGATTTTATGGCTATCACTGATACTTTTTGCATAATTTATTTATTAAAAATTAAGTGTATTCAGTCGTGTCCAACTCTTTGTGGCCCCATGGACTATAACCCACCAGACTCCTCTGCCCATGAAGTTTTCCAGGCAAGAATATTGGAGTGCCTGGTCATTTTGTTCTCCAGAGAACCTTCCTGACCCAGGGATTGAACCCATGTCTCTTGCATCTCTTGCATTAACAGGTTGATTCTTTACCTCTAGCACCATCTGAGAAGCACAGTTTTTATATTAACATAGTATTTAACAATGGTTTATATACTCTACAGCAGTGCTGTACAATAGAACTTTTTGTGCTGACGCAACTGTTGTATTTCTGCAGTATCTAAACTGGTAGTCACTCGCCACATAGGGCTAGTGAGCACTTTAAAAAGGAGTGAGTACGTCCTTTTTTTTTTTGTTCCTCTTTTTAACAAGGGGAGACTTGAGGCCCAAGAGAAAAAAGTACTTCTCAGGGGCTTACTTTGAATTAAGAGTAGACATGGCCCGGGACCCCGAGGTCCTGCTTCCTTCACTGGCTCTTTCACTTTATTGTGTGGTTCTTGCTGGCTTGAAAATTCAGTTTCCCAATTCCTAATAGTTTTGTCTCTGGACTTGCCAAACAAATTCCCTTTGTTTCTCTTTCCTCCTTTCACTGTCTTTGTTTTGATGAGTTCTCTGATCCTGATGCTCCTGAGTTAAAGAAATAAAACATGAAAGGAGGTAGACATTGAGTCAGTCCTACTCTGGCCTGTCACTGAGCCTCTGTTCAAAATCCTGCATCTCCCAATGCTTGAGCCCATTACTTGTTGCCCAGTTTCTGCAGCTAAACTTTGGTCATGATGAAAGCAGGTTTACCATGCAGTGAACACCACCTCCACACCCCTAGATACTTCATTTTTTTTAATGTTTAACTTAATTATTTTTTGATTGAAGGATAATTGCTTCACAGAATTGCATTGGTTTCTGCCAAACATCAGCATGAATCAGCCATTGATATATATATGTCTCATCCTCTTGAACCTCCCTCATACCTCCCTTCCCATTCTACCCCTCTAGGTTGTTACAGAGCCCCAGTTTGGAGTTCCCTGAGTCATATGACAAATTCCCATTGGCTTATCTTTTTACATATGGTAATGTAAGTTTCCATGTTACTATATATGTCACTGAATGATTTTGTCTGTTAGGTGGTAATGTCCCCATTTTACAGATATAAAAATGAGACCCGGAAAGATTATGTGTTATGGAGATTTAAGCAGCATCTGATTTCAGATTTAGGCTCATCTGCCTCCTTTTGATGCCACTCGTCTGGCCATCCTTCATGTCCGTTGTTCTGAGATATCTGGATGCTCTGTCAGTAATAGAAAAGCCACTCAGAGTGGCATAAACCGTAAGGAAATCCATAGGTTCACCATGTCCAGAGTAAGGGGGTTATTAATGGTCAACTCAGTCCTGTAACAGAGCGGTCTTATCTGTAGGATACAGTAGGCACAACATCTAGGGCCCATGCTAATTTTAAAAGTCCACAAAAAATGCAATTTTTTTTTAAATGAGAAGAAAGAACTTTGAAGTTAGAGAAAATGCGTTGATACATGATATTAATTAGACCAGTGCATGAGCTTTCCTGGTGGCCCAGTGGTAAAGAATGTACCTGCCAGTGTAGGAGGCATGGGTTCGACATGTCCCAGGAGACATGGCTCCAGGTCAGGAAGATCCCCTGGAGAGGGAAATGATAGCCGATTTCAGCATCCTTGCCCGGAGAATCCCATGGACAGAGGAGGCTGGTGGGCTCCAGTCCATGTGGTAGCAAACAAGTTGGACACGACTTAGTGATTAAACAACAAATACCAGTACAGTTGTACATTTTAGTACACACACATTCACATTTATTTATTGAGGAAGGGGCCTAGGGAAGCAAAAATGTCTAGGTCTACCCAAGTCATAATGGGATCTTGTTCTGTAACTGCAGGAAATTTGTCTTCATAGTTCACTGGTCCCAATTTTCCAACCACATTCCTTCAGGCATTTGTGTGTTCTGATTGGCTTACAGTGGCACCAATCATGGAAGGATTGGTCCTTGGTCCTCAAGGAAAAGAGGGCTGAATCACAATTTGTTTAGACTCACGAGCCAGGACCCTGAAGGCAAGAGCAGGCCGTAGGGAAGGAGGGAGCCCAAGTGAACATCAGAGGCCTGTCAGGGGAGAGAAAGATGAATGATGCATAAGAAACCACCAGTGTCCACTATATCCACTTAACAAACCGGGGTGCAGGGGATGTTGAAGCTGTTAGGTGTATGAGGAAAATACTCGCCACTGCTTTCAGGTTTGGTCTATATGATCTAGTCTTGAGGAAAAGAAAATTGCCTGTGATTTATGGACCTCCTCTCAGTAAATGTGCCTGCTCAGCTTAATAATTAGAATCAGCTTGGGTATTAATAAGAACAAGCAGAAATTCTAGGCTCATCATCTGATCACTTCTAGACTTTTCTGTGAAAATTAGGATTCTTTATTAAAATAATAGCATCAACCCGAATTCTCTCTGTTTTCTTTTTGTAAGGAAAGGCGCACATAATTTTGAAGCACATTTGGGCACGTGTAAACTTCAAGCACACATGAACTGCCTCATTCATCAACCTCGGCTTAGTCCTTGCTTAGATGAACTGTTGGTGTTTCATACCAGGTGTGTATGAGAGATGATCTCTTTCTTTACCCAGAGTTTGGGGTTTACTCTCGGCGTCAACTTAAAAGTAGTTTCAAATTTGGCAATGAATTTAACCCTGCTCGGGGAAGAGGGGCTTCGCCCTGCTCTGACAAAGAGTGTGTGTGTGTGTTCTCCTAAACTGCACGAGAGGAGGCTTCAGAGAGCTGCAGGTGAGAGGTGTAGGCTCATGGGGCACCCACACTCTGTCATTGCGACAAACCTCTGCCTTTTCCTCTCAGGGAAAATATCTTGAGTCGTAGCTGGCAGCAAGTGTTGGAGCCTGGGCTATGTGCAAAGGTGAGTTCCATTTTCAGGGCAGTTTGGGTCACACAGAGCAGAGAGTGAGGTTTGATTGCTGAGAGGAAAAGTCAAGTACGGCGGCGTAGCTACTAGAAATGCTTTGAAATAGCATTACATGTACTTTTTATATAAAGGAGAAAGAAAGAAAGGTGTTACTGCCTAAAGTGGGCGATTTCACAGCAAGCTCAAGTGTTTTGCTGCCAAGAGGTGCCCTGGAGCTGGCCAGACCCCAGAAAATGTCCCAGGAAGGCTCTGACCTCAGCAAGTGCAATCCAGGGGGCAGTTATAGCCAGCAGGCAGCCCAGATAATTAGTTCCCCTTCCTTTGAAAATTTGTGTATCTCTTTATAACTTGTGGCTTTAGGACACCTGGGTAGTAGCAAAAGTCCTAGTTTTGAAGTCTGCCTAGGCTTCTAGTTCTTTCTTCTCTCAAGCTTTCCTGGTCTTCAACCTCCTCATCTGTAAAATCGGGCTAAAATTAAAAGTTTATTCTTGGATTCAAGTGGGATGATTTTAAACACATGTAAGTCATTATTCTTATATCTCACATCTTATAACTTATCAAAGTGTCTGTTCTGATTGCTGTTTGTTAATGGTGCTGAGAGGAAGCCACATTTTTCTAAAATTTTCTGTATTTGAGAAGTGTCCTTATCTGATGAAAAGCTGTTTGGCTATGATTCATGGAAACGAAAAGTCTTGAGACAGTTTTTTTAGCAGAAAAGTTGGGCTTCCAACTTCAGGCCCAAGTGAACAGGCCAATTTTAGACTTCAGGCTTCACCCAAAGAGCTGTGTGACCTTGGGCAAGTTAACTTCTCAGCTGCAAAGTCAGTTTTTTTCCTTGATGAAATAAAGGGACTGAACCAGATGGCCTCTGAGGTCCCTTCCAGCTCACGCGGTTTGCGATGTTTGTAGCTGACTGAGCTTCAGGTTGTGGTACTGCTGGGAGTCTCAGAAGCCAGGGAGGGTGGCCGCAGGAATCCACAGATGGTCAGCCAGCATCTGCATCCCCTGCAAAACCCCCTAGGTGGGTGCTCACCTGTCATCTGCCCGTGTGGATGTCATCTCCCTGTGACAGGGAGGACACTCCTTCATGAAGCAGCTTTCCCCTTCCACCTTCCGGTTGTGAGTCAGGTATGCATGAGAGTAACAGAGGCCCGGGTGGGCACAGCTTACAAAGGCTTCCGGAATGCAGTATTCCACTCAATCATTCTAGATGATTCCTGCACTAGCCAGAACAGAGTATAAGAGATGAGGGAATAACCTACCTCCACTCTATCTCGTTCACAGCACCTAAATCCTTGACATGGCAGCCTGTTTCTTGGGTGCCTTGTGACTTCTTCCCAGCCTCTCTGTCCAGGTCTCAGAAGCTGGCTTCAGGTGGTCAGGTAGCCTTCCCAAGGTGAGATAATTAGTTCCCCTTCCTTTGAAAATTTGTGTATCTCTTTATAACTTGTGGCTTTAGGACACCTGGGTAGTAGCAAAAGTCCTAGTTTTGAAGTCTGCCTAGGCTTCTAGTTCTTTCTTCTCTCAAGCTTTCCTGGTCTTCAACCTCCTCATCTGTAAAATCGGGCTAAAATTAAAAGTTTATTCTTGGATTCAAGTGGGATGATTTTAAACACATGTAAGTCATTATTCTTATATCTCACATCTTATAACTTATCAAAGTGTCTGTTCTGATTGCTGTTTGTTAATGGTGCTGAGAGGAAGCCACATTTTTCTAAAATTTTCTGTATTTGAGAAGTGTCCTTATCTGATGAAAAGCTGTTTGGCTATGATTCATGGAAACGAAAAGTCTTGAGACAGTTTTTTTAGCAGAAAAGTTGGGCTTCCAACTTCAGGCCCAAGTGAACAGGCCAATTTTAGACTTCAGGCTTCACCCAAAGAGCTGTGTGACCTTGGGCAAGTTAACTTCTCAGCTGCAAAGTCAGTTTTTTTCCTTGATGAAATAAAGGGACTGAACCAGATGGCCTCTGAGGTCCCTTCCAGCTCACGCGGTTTTGCGATGTTTGTAGCTGACTGAGCTTCAGGTTGTGGTACTGCTGGGAGTCTCAGAAGCCAGGGAGGGTGGCCGCAGGAATCCACAGATGGTCAGCCAGCATCTGCATCCCCTGCAAAACCCCCTAGGTGGGTGCTCACCTGTCATCTGCCCGTGTGGATGTCATCTCCCTGTGACAGGGAGGACACTCCTTCATGAAGCAGCTTTCCCCTTCCACCTTCCGGTTGTTAGTCAGGTATTCATGAGAGTAACAGAGGCCCGGGTGGGCACAGCTTACAAAGGCTTCCGGAATGCAGTATTCCACTCAATCATTCTAGATGATTCCTGCACTAGCCAGAACAGAGTATAAGAGATGAGGGAATAACCTACCTCCACTCTATCTCGTTCACAGCACCTAAATCCTTGACATGGCAGCCTGTTTCTTGGGTGCCTTGTGACTTCTTCCCAGCCTCTCTGTCCAGGTCTCAGAAGCTGGCTTCAGGTGGTCCAGGTAGCCTTCCCAAGGAGGGGTGAGGCTGCCAAGGGAGATGCCTTGGCCAGTGCCAGCTTGTTGGCTGCTTGACCTCCCAGTCTCCAACAGCTGATTCAAGGAGGAAGCCCAGGAATCAGTGTGGGCTCAGAGCACCATGGGACATCTGAATTAGGGCCATGCTGACTAGCTGGCTTTTCAGGGGCTGAGGCTAACCTGCCTGAAGCCAGATCCCACATCCTTTTGGCTAAGCTGCCTCATCTCATTTCAAGAAAGAGGATTTCAGACCGAGGTATGTTTATGTTTCAGCTCCTCCTTATTCCCAAGGAAAGGTGATCTCAGTGGTGTCTTAAAATTCACTTCCTTGTTAACTTCTGTGCTAGTTCAGCTCTCTCAGGGGAAACAAGGAAAGTTCCAGCCAGAGACAAAAATGAATGCTTGTTGACTGAATGTTGAATGTTTCTCTCTTTCAAAGAGAAAGCATATTAGGTCACTTATTTTTTTTTTTCCTTTATTTTAAATATTTTACAGAGTTTTGTTGTTCACAGACATGTATGTTCCCAGATCAGTTATATGCATACCCCTGGACCCTCCCCCCACCCAGGGCCCCCAGACCATCGCCCCAAGCGGTTGTAGGTACTCCTATTCCCTTAGCACAATGACAATAGCTATCTTTTCCACACATGACAGTATAGGCTTCCATGTTACTCTCTCCATGCCTCCCTCCCACTGTTCGGTCTCCACAATGTCTTTATGTCTATTCTCTGTTTTTTCATGAGTCCACTGTGTGTATTATCATGACCATCTTACTAGATCCCATATATATGAGTTAGTATACTGTACTTGTCTTTCTCTTTTTGATTTACTTCACTTTTTATGATAGGTTCTAGAGCTAGCCACCTCATTAGGACTGAGTCTTCTGTATTTTTTTTAACAGCTGAGTAGTATTCCATTGTATATATGTACCAGAGCTTCTGTATCCATTCATTTGTGGATGGACATCTAGGTTACTTCCATGTTCTGGCTATTGTATAGAGAGCTGCAATGAACATTGGGGTACAGGTGCCTCTATCATTTTTGATTTCATCAGGATATAGGCCTAATAGTGGGATTGCTGGGTCATAGGGTGCTTCTATTTTCAGTTTTTTAAGGAATCTCCATATTGTCTTCCATAGAGGTTGTATCAATTTACATTACCACCAGCAATGCAAGAGGGTTCCCTTTTCTCCACACCCTCTCCAGCATTTGTTGTCTGTCGATTTGTTGATGATGGCCATTCTGACGGGTGTGAGGTGGTATTGTAGTTTTAATTTGTAGTTTTAATTTGCATTTCTCTAATGATAAGCGAGATTGAGCATCATTTCATGTGCTTTTGGGCCATCTGTATGTCCTCTTTGGAGAGGTGTCTCTTTAGATCTTTTTGCCATTTTTTGATTGGGTTGTTCGTTTTTCCTCTGCTGAGTTGTCTGAGTTGCTTGTAGATTTTGGAGATTAATTCTTTGTCTGTTGTTTCATTTGCTATGATTTTCTCCCACTCTATGGGGTGTCTGTTCAGCTTTTTGATGATTTCTTTTGCTGTACAAAAGCTTTTAAGTTTCATGAGGTCCCACGTGTTGACTTTTCTTTTCAGTTCCACTATTTTAGTAGGTGGGTCAGAGAAGATCTTGCTTTGATTGATGTCTTTGAGGGTTTTGCCTATATTCTCCTCTGAGAGTTTGATGGTTTCTGGTCTTACATTTATGTCTTTAATCCATTTTGAGTTGATCTTTGTGTATGGGGTCAGGGAATGTTCCAACTTCATTTTTTTGCATGTAGCTGTCCAATTTTCCCAGCACCATTTGTTGAAGAGGCTGTCTTTGTCCCATTTTATAGTTTCTCCTCCTTTGTCAAAAATAAGGTACCCATAGGTGTGTGGGTTTATCTCTGGGTTCTCGATCTTGTTCCATTGGTCGATATTTCTGTTTTTGTGCCAGTACCATACTGTCTTGATGACTGTTGCTTTGTAGTAGAGTCTGAAGTTAGGGAGGCTGATCCCTCCAACTCCATTCTTCTTCCTCAGGATTGCTTTGGCTTTTCGAGGTCTTTTGTGTTTCCATATGAACTGTGTTATTATTTGGTCTAGTTCTGTGAAAAATGTCAGTGGTAGTTGGATAGGTATTGCATTGAATCTGTAGATGATATTTGGTAGTATGGTCATTTTCACAATATTGATTCTTCCGATCCAGGAACATGGAATATCTCTCCATCTGTTTAAGTCTTCTTTAATGTCTCTCATGAGTGTCTTGTAATTTTCTGTGTACAATTCTTTTGTTTCTTTGGGTAGGTTTATTCCTAGATATTTGATTCTTTTGGTTGCAATGGTGAAGGGGATTGCCTCTTTGATTTCGTTTTCTGATTTTTCATTGTTTGTGTATAGGAATGCCAGTGATTTCTGTGTGTTGACTTTATGTCCTGCGACTTTGCTGAATTCGTTGATTAGCTCTAGTAACTTTGTAATAGAGTCTTTGGGATTTTCTATGTATAATATCATGTTGTCTGCAAAAAGAGAGAGCTTGACTTCTTCCTTTCCAATCTGGATTCCTTTTATTTCTTTCTCTTCTCTTATTGTTGTTGCTAGGACTTCCAGGACTATGTTCAATAGTAGTGGTGTAAGTGGGCACCCCTGTCTTGTTCCTGATCTTGGAGGGAATGCTTTCAGTTTTTCACCATTAACAATAATGTTTGCTGTGGGCTTCTCATAGATGGCTTTTATTATGTTGAGATAGGTTCCTTCTATGCCCATTTTCTGAAGAGTTTTTATCATAAATGGATGTTGTACTTTGTCGAAGGCTTTTTCTGCATCTATTGAGATGATCGTGTGGTTTTTGTCTTTCAATTTATTGATATGGTGTATCACATTGATTGATTTGCGGATGTTGAAGAAGCCTTGCATGCCTGGGATGAACCCGACTTGATCGTAATGTATGAGTTTTTTGACATGTTGTTGAATTCTGTTTGCTAGGATTTTGTTGAGGATCTTGGCATCTAAGTTCATCAGTGAAATTGGCCTATAGTTTTCCTTTTTTGTGTTGTCTTTGCCTGGTTTGGGTATCAGGGTGATGGTGGCCTTGTAGAATGTGTTTGGAAGTTTTCCTTCCTGTGCAATTTTTTGGGAGAGTTTTAGAAGGACAGACATTAGCTCTTCTTTAAATGTTTGGTAGAATTCGGCTGTGAAGCCGTCTGGCCCTGGGCTTTTATTTTTGGGTAGATTTTTAATCACAAATTTGATTTCTGAGTTTGTGCTTGGGTTGTTCAAAGTTTCTGTTTCTTCCTGGCTCAGTCTTGGGAGATTAATCCTCTCCAAGAAACTGTCCATTTCTTCCAGGTTGTCCAGTTTGTTGCCGTAGAGTTGCTCATAATAGTCTCTTAGAATCCTTTGGATTTCTGCATGATCTGTTGTAATCTCTCCTTTTTCGTTTTTGATTTTGTTGATCTGGTTCTTCTCTCTCTTTTTCTTAATGAGTCTGGCCGGTGGCTTGTCAATTTTGTTTGCCTTTTCAAAGAACCAGTTTTTTGTTTTATTTATCTTTACTATTGTTTCTTTTGTTTCTTTCTCATTTATTTCTGTTCTGATCTTTATGATTTCTCTTCTTCTGCTGGCTTTGGGGTGTTTTTGTTCTTCTTTCTCCAATTGTTTGAAGTGGAGAGTTAGGTCATCTGCTTCATATTTTCCTAATTTCTTGAGGTGGGATTGTATTGCTATAAATTTCCCTCTTAGAACTGCTTTTGCAGTATCCCATAGGTTTTGCATGGTTGTATATTCATTGTCATTTTCTTCTAGGAATTGTTTAATTTCTCCTTTGATTTCCTCAATGATCAGTTGGTTTTTTAGGTATGTATTGTTTAATCTTCATGTGTTTCTGTTTTTAGGTTTTTTTTTCTGGTAGTTGATCTCTAGTCTCATTGCATTGTGGTCCGAGAAGATGGTTGATATAATTTCAGTTTTCTTGAACTGACAGGTTTGATTTGTGGCTCAAGATGTGGTCTATCCTGGAGAGTGTTCCGTGAGCACTTGAGAAGAAAGTGTATTCTTCTGCTTTTGGATGGAACGTCCTAAAGATATCGATGAGGTCCATCTTTTCCAATGTGGCATTTAAGGCTTGTGTTTCTTTATTAATTTTCTGTTTGGATGATCTGTCCATTGGTGTGAGAGGAGTGTTAAAGTCTCCTACTGTTACTGTGTTATTGTTGATTTCTTCTTTTATGTCTGAAAGTACCTGTCTTATGTATTGAGGTGCCCCTGTGTTGGGTGCGTAGATATTCATGACTGTTATGTCTTCCTCTTGGATAGATCCCTTAATCATGATGTAGTGACCTGCCTTGTCTCTTAGAATCTTCTTTACTTTAAAGTCTATTTTGTCTGATATGAGGATTGCTACCCCAGCTTTCTTTTGATTTCCATTTGCATGAAATATCTTTTTCCAGCCTTTCACTTTCAGTCTATGAGTGTCTCTAGGTCTGAAGTGGGTCTCTTGTAAACAGCATATATATGGGTCTTGCTTCTGGATCCATTCAGCCAGCCTGTGTCATTTGGTTGGAGCATTTACGTTCAAAGTAATTATTGATACGAATGTTCCTATTGTCATCTTCTTAGAAGTTTGGGGTTTGATTTGTCAGGCTTCTCCTACTCTATTTATTGGCTATATCAGGCCCGTTAACACTTGTTGTAGGGCTGGTTTTGTGGTACAGAATTCTTTTAGTTTTTGCTTGTCTGTGAAGCTTTTGACTTCACCATCAATTCTGAATGAGATTCTTGCTGGGTAGAGAATTCTTGGTTGGAGGTTATTCTCTTTTAGCCGTTTAAATGTGTCTTGCCATTCTCTTCTGGCCTGCAGGGTTTCTGTTGAGAGATCATTTGGTCACTTCTTGATGGATGGAACAGAGTAGGCAACTTAACACAAACTATATGCAAATAGGACTAAAGGCCCTCCTACTTGGTATTTCTTCAGGGAACAAAAATAGCAACAAGTAATTGTTTAGAAATTATAATGAATGAGACCTTTCTAAGTACAGGTATTTACATTATTTAACTTAAACCTCATAATCCAAAGAGGTATTATTGCCTTGGTTATAAGCCTGGGAAAATGTAGACACAAAAAGTTTAAGTAACTTGTCCGAGATCACTCAGGTAGCAGGTAGAACAGGATTTGAAGCCAGGCACTTAACTACCTCACTAAGATCTCACCTTGAGCTAAACCAGAGGTCAGACCCATTTCCATATCCTTTTTAAAGATAATAGCTTTATAGAGATATTAATCCACACACTATATAATTCACCCATTTAAAGCATATAACTCAGTCATTATTAGCACATTCACAGGTTTGAACAGCCATTACTATAATCAATTTAAGCATATTTTCATTACCCTGAAAAGAAACCCTGCACCCATTAGCAGTCACTCCCTGTTTCCCTCTCCCCTATCAACCACTAGTCTGCTTTTTGTCTGCATGAATTTGCCAGTTCTGGACAATCCCTGTAAATGGATTTACTCTGTATGTGGTCCGTTGTAACTGGCCCTTTTACTTACCTTTTTCAGATTCAGTTCCAGATCTTGGCTGGGCTGCTCCCACTGCCTGCGGTGGCCCTGCCCTGGTTGGCAGGGATGCTCCCTCCACTGTCCTCCCTGAGCCCTGCCTTCCCTGCGCTGGGGCCTGCTTTTTAGGGGAAAATGGGGTTTTTCCTATTGTCATCTTCTTAGAAGTTTGGGGTTTGATTTGTCAGGCTTCTCCTACTCTATTTATTGGCTATATCAGGCCCGTTAACACTTGTTGTAGGGCTGGTTTTGTGGTACAGAATTCTTTTAGTTTTTGCTTGTCTGTGAAGCTTTTGACTTCACCATCAATTCTGAATGAGATTCTTGCTGGGTAGAGAATTCTTGGTTGGAGGTTATTCTCTTTTAGCCGTTTAAATGTGTCTTGCCATTCTCTTCTGGCCTGCAGGGTTTCTGTTGAGAGATCATTTGGTCACTTCTTGATGGATGGAACAGAGTAGGCAACTTAACACAAACTATATGCAAATAGGACTAAAGGCCCTCCTACTTGGTATTTCTTCAGGGAACAAAAATAGCAACAAGTAATTGTTTAGAAATTATAATGAATGAGACCTTTCTAAGTACAGGTATTTACATTATTTAACTTAAACCTCATAATCCAAAGAGGTATTATTGCCTTGGTTATAAGCCTGGGAAAATGTAGACACAAAAAGTTTAAGTAACTTGTCCGAGATCACTCAGGTAGCAGGTAGAACAGGATTTGAAGCCAGGCACTTAACTACCTCACTAAGATCTCACCTTGAGCTAAACCAGAGGTCAGACCCATTTCCATATCCTTTTTAAAGATAATAGCTTTATAGAGATATTAATCCACACACTATATAATTCACCCATTTAAAGCATATAACTCAGTCATTATTAGCACATTCACAGGTTTGAACAGCCATTACTATAATCAATTTAAGCATATTTTCATTACCCTGAAAAGAAACCCTGCACCCATTAGCAGTCACTCCCTGTTTCCCTCTCCCCTATCAACCACTAGTCTGCTTTTTGTCTGCATGAATTTGCCAGTTCTGGACAATCCCTGTAAATGGATTTACTCTGTATGTGGTCCGTTGTAACTGGCCCTTTTACTTACCTTTTTCAGATTCAGTTCCAGATCTTGGCTGGGCTGCTCCCACTGCCTGCGGTGGCCCTGCCCTGGTTGGCAGGGATGCTCCCTCCACTGTCCTCCCTGAGCCCTGCCTTCCCTGGGTGTGGCATGTCCCTGCTCAGGCATGGGAAGAAGGTGGACCTGGCGTGAAGGTCGAGCGCTACGTATCATGTGCTCTTTGGCAAGCTACTGAAACCTCTCTGAGCTGTAGTTTCTTTCTCAGTGACATGGGTGTAAACCGGCCTCTGCCTCTTGAGTTTGCTGTGAGGATTAAAGGAGATAGTGCCTTCCTCCAGACTGATGGGCTGTGGGGCCAGTAGAAAATATATTTGATGGATTGTGGGCCTGTCTGAGAAATTCAGAGGCTCTGAGCCTGTTAATTGTGCATAAGTCGTTGAAAAGGAGTGATCTCAACCTTCTCTGCCTCTGTGTAGAGCTTTCCAGTGTGTGCAGTAGTCACGCTGTTTTCTCGTTTGACTTTCTCAGCAACCTGGTGAAGGGGGCATGATGGTCACCTGCAGAGAAAGCCCCTGGATCTTCCCCAAAACCCCAGGAGTAAGTGGCAGAGGTGGTTCCTTTGCTGAGCCTGCGTGCCGTCTGCCTCATGGTCTCTCAGCATGGCCCCTCGGGGCCTGGGCCATGTGGGGTCTGAGGATACACGGGGTCTGAGGATAGAGAGCCATTGGCAGGAAACAGAGGAGCCATAGGAGGCAGTGTGGGCATTGGGAGAGTGTCTCCTAGACAATCAGGAGCGCTGAGCTGGGCGTTGATGGTCTGGGGTTTCCTTGCCCGAGTAGGTGAGTGGAGTGGAGAGGTGGTGTGTAGGTGAGCACAGGTGTACTTTTGGAAGTGGGTAGGCAGTGTGGCAACTGGGAGGTAAACTATGCTTCAGCCCCCTCTGCAGGGACCTCAGCTGGGACCTTTGCATGTGCCTGGCCAGAACCAGTGCCCTGGTTCAAGCAAGGGCGGTCTTCCTGGGTGGGGAAGCAGTCCGCAAAGCCTCAGGAGGGTGGAGGAGGGCTTTTGGGGCCTTCACCAGCTGGACAACAGGAGAGAGCGTTGTCTCTCATAGCCCCAGTCCACATGGGGATACGGAGGCCCAGAGGGAAAGCCACCCTTGCCGAGGCCCTGCAGTAAGACAGCTCAAGCTGCCTGCCTCTCTGCCCTTGGCCTGGGCTCCTAGTCCAGCTGACTCTTCACTCTCTGTGCATTTGCTCGGGCCCCCTGACCCCAGGCTGGGCACGCTCGCCACCCACCGTTCTCCTCTAGCAGCTCCTTACTGCCTCCTCTGCTGTCTCCCCAACCAGCAACTCTCTCAAGCGCCACTCTCTGCCTCCCGCCCGAACTCTCTCTTTGTTGCAACCACCCACCCACTTTTTGTTTAACATCTCATTTCTTTTCTCCTAGAAGACAGTATTTGGACAATTAGGATAATTGAAGTGTTTCTCTTTCACAATTCTGTCCAAAACATATCAACCTTTCTTGGAACTGGGGCAGGACACCAGTGTCCTAATGGGGGTAAAGTTCAAGTGCCCTCTGGACCATCACAGGCTGAGACAGTCCAGGTGAAGGTGTCTTCCTTTGCTCTGCCTGCCCCCGTGTGAGAGCAGGTCTGCTGAGACCTGTAAATACCCGCCTTGCTGCTGCCCGCCTGTCCTTCACACACACCCAGGCTGTTTACAGGTGAGGCCACACCCTACTGGGGCTCCGCATTCCCCGTGGGAGAAAGCCCAGCTCCTGCCTAGTTCACAAGTCTTCTGCCATCTCACCTGCCCTGCTGCACCTGCTTTAGCTCTTGCTGTTCCCCTGTCATCCTCGGCTTTCCAGCTATGGAGAGTTACCTGAAGTTCCGTGCACCAGCTGAGCTGTCTCACGGAGTTGGGGGAGGGCATGGACTCTGCAGTCACACTGTGCCTTGGAATCCTGACTCAGTCACCTTCCCCATGAAGCCTGGGAAATTATGAACCTGTCAGAACCTCAGGGTCCCCATCTGAAAACTGTATGAGCCCTGTGGTAGGCAGAGCCAGGGCCCCATGAGATGTCCCCATCCTAATCTCAGACCTGTGACTATGTTACCTTGCATGGCAGAAGAGGCTTGGCAGATGTGAGTAAATTAAGGATCTGGAGATGGGGAAATTATCTTGGATTATTTGGGTGGGTTCAGTATCATCACAAGGGTCCTTATAAAGGAGAAAAGAGAGTTCAAGTAGAGAAGGAGAGGTGACAGTGGAAATGGGAGTCAGAGAGAGATCTGAAGATTCTGTACTACTGGGTTTTGAAGACGGAAGAAGGGACCATGAGCCAAGGAAAGCAGGTGGGCTCTAGAAGAGGAGAAGGCAAGGCGATATAGACTCTCCCCTTCCAGAACCTCCAGGAGGGAAGCAGCCTTGTCAGTGCCTTGGTTTTAGCCGAGCGAGACTCTTCATTTTGGACTTCTGACCTCCAGAACAGTAAGAGAATCACTGTGTTATTCTGAGCCACTAATGTGTTACACCAACACTTGGAAACTAATACAAGCACTTACCTTCTAGGTTGTAAAGAGTCAGTGAGTTAAGACTGGTGCTTAGAAGAATGTCTGGCACCTAAATGCTTAGGAAACATCAGTAGTTACTATTACTGTTGTTGCTGTCATTGTCTGATTTGGAATGCTGCCGCCCTGCCTGGGATGGCCCCCTCTGCCCGCTCCCTCCCACCCAGCCTTAGCACTTGACTGTTCTGTTCGCTCTTCCTGACGTTGCTCAGACATGGCCTCCTCCAGGAGGCCACCTCTGACCTTTCTCTCAGCAGGTTGGAGCCCTGACCACTGCCTTCTTTTCCCTGCAAGCCACCTGTGCTGTGCCCTACAGTCCCCCTCACCTTGTGCTGTAATTTTAAGTTCTCACTACGGAGGTAACATTTCATAAAGCACACAAAACTCTCTGCCCATGTGGAGTTTATGTTCTGCTCTAGTGAGGAGAGAGAGACAAGCAAATCAGTAAATTATGCAGTCAGAAGATAAAGTAACATGGGAGAAAAGCAGGCAGAGGGTGTTGGGGTGGTGGGGATGTTGCAGTTTTACAGAGTGTAATCAGGAATGTCTCACTGAGAAGACGGTATTTCAGTGAAGACTTAGAGTAGATGAAGGAGTGCACCATGTGGCCACCTGGGGGAAGAGCCTTTAACACAGAGGGAATAGTGAGTGCAAAGGCCCTGGGGCTTGGTGTGTTCTGTGGGTTGAATTATGTCCCCGCCAAAGATATGCTGACATCCTCATCCCCAGTATCTGTGAATGTGATCTTACTGGGAAGTCTGGTTTTTGCAGATATAATCAGTTAAGATGGCGTCATACAAGGCTCTGCTCTTAACCCAACGTGACTGGTGTCCTTTTAAAGAGGAGAGGAGACACAGAGAGACAGAGGCATACGGAGGGAGAGGGGATGCCATGTGATGACAGAGGCAGAAATTGGAATGATACCTCTATAAGCCGAGGCATGCCAAGGATCGCCAGCTGTCACCAGCAGCTAAGAGAATGGCATTGAACAGATTCTCCCTAGAGCCTTGAAAGAACATGGCCCCGACGATGGTTTGATTTTGGACTTCTGTCTTCTAGTCCTGAGAGGGAATGGATCTCTCTTCCCTTAACCCCCTCGATTGGGCTGCATTTGTTACAGCAGCCCTGGGAAGGGTGTTAGGAGCCACAGAGAGGCCAGCATGACTGAAGGTGACATGAGTGTGAACCTAGCATGGCTAGAAGCAGGTCACATGAGGTGGGGGCACTCCAGGGGCCTTGTCTCCGAGAGAGAGGGGGGGTGCCACGGAACATTTGGGCTAGAGAGTGCTATGATCTGACGTATGATCCAGCTCGAGCCTCCCTGTTTCTCCAGCAACTTGCACAGACTGTGGCATGTAGCCAGCCCCTAACAAGCCTTTATTCCTTCCCTCCTTTTATAGCCAGAGGATCTGGTTTAGTGGTTATAAAATATATGTGCTACGGATGATGGGAAGGCAGAGTCGCTAGTTTCTTGGAATATGGAAGATACTCTGATAATTATAGCATTTAGGTTGATAAAGGAATACATTTTTTTTTAAGTTTGGGGTGCTTACAGGCATTTTTTTTAATGGCAAGACATAGATTTTCGTCTTAAAACCTTGTAGTCAGTTGTTTTGTATTTCGATGAAAAGTTGTGCATTTTTAATGTAAGCCTATAAGGTATTGATCTTCAGAGTCTTGTTGTGGCTGATGTATCCTGTAGATAAGCCTCATTCCTTCTCTATGAGGCTTTATGTGCCGGATCTCTTGTAGGCACGTTATCACAGTGAAGCATTGATTTTTGCCTAGTACAGTATGCCTTCTCTTTGAGGAAATGAGAAAAATTCATGACAAGTGAAAAACCATTTTTCAAAGTGACTTTAATTCTTGTAGTTTATGATTCAAAGATGCAGCCTTGGAGAAGGGACTTTAATTTTCTGTGCTAATTATTTGGCTCTACACGTAAAGGAGTGCACTTCTAAGGAAGGAACCCTTAGTAGGCCCACAGAATCTGGTGATACAGTGGTTGCTTTCGTGCTCTAAAATGCTCAGCAGCTCATGGCACGATTCTCTGCTTTGCATTTCAGACTCCTCGCTGGGGCAGCAGGTTCACATCCCTGCCACAGGTTGGGTAGCGGGGGAGACAGAAGCTCAGAGGCTCTGAGAGGCAGAGTCTCTTTCCTGTGGTCACACAGTAGGATGCAAGTGGGGTCCAGATTTGACTGGACATTCAAAGGACTGAAACAAGATGTGTGCTCTCAAGACAGAAATGGATGGAGAACCGCATGATGCTGACACCATGGTAACAGAGTAAGAGCTCAGAACTAGAGGGCAGGATTGGGGTGAGTCCCCTCTGAGTCCTGGTTCCCTCTGTAACCAGCTGGGTAACCTCAGCCAGACCACTCAACCCCTCTGAGCCTCCAGGTTTCCTCTCTGAAGTGGAGAGAATTGTCCCCATTTTGCCACCTCCCCAGACCGCATTCCAGGGAATAATAGAGAAAGTGCTTTATAAGTTGTGAAGGGCTCTTCATAAGCCGAAGCTAATTGCTGTACAGATAAGAGCTTTGATTGTAGAGTCCATAATTTTTGAATATTAATAACTATAATAGCTTTTTTTCCTGAGCCATTACTTTGTGCCCACTACTGTGCCTAGTGCTTCACATGAATTATGATATTTAATTCTAATTATAGTCCTGTGAAGTAGGCAATAATGTTAGCATGCCTATTTAGCAGGTCAGGAAACTGAGGCTTAGAGTCATAAGATAATTTGAAGCTAATGCTGAGGGTCACGCTGCTAGTGAAGTAGAATTTAAACTGGGCTCTGGAGGACTTCAAAAGCTTGTAAGCCTCAGCTCCCTTTTTTCGGAGGGAAAATGGGTCCTGAGAGGAACTAGTGGAAACCCTCTATTATGGATAATGAAAACATCTGTAAGGAGGAAGCATTAGGCCCAAGGTCATCACCAGGAGCCAGTGGCTCAGACAGGATTTAAACTCAGTTCTTGCCTCTCCTAAATGATCGTCTTTTCTTTTGCCCCAGCTTGATCTGGAGAGAATCTCTCTCTTCTCACGTCATTTAACAATTAAGAGCAGATTGGCAAAGAGAAACTGACAACCAAGTATAATGTGCAATGTTTTTTCCTTATTAACCATGTGACTTGCAGGATCGTTGTTCCCTGACCAGGGATAGAACCTATGCCCCTGCAGTGGAAGTGCACTGTCTTAACCACTGGACCACCAGGGAGGTGCCATGTGTGACTTAAAATTTTTTTAAATTTAACTTCATATTGGAATATGGTCAATGTTGTTAGTTTCAGGTGTACAGCGAAGTGATTCCATTAGACACATACTTGTATCTATTATTTTTCAAATTCCTTTTCTATTTTGGTTATTATAGAATATTGAGCAAAATTTGGAGTGAGTATAAAATACATTTTGAGAACAATCGGGGAGTTTGAAATGCAAGATTTTACTTTAAATAATATTTTATAAGTACTACTTTTTAAACTGTGGAATTGAAATGCTGTTATATAGGAGCGGGTCTTTATTTTTCTGAAATATGCATTACACCGTGTTAGGAGGTAAAGTGGTCTTTTGTATGCAGTCTCCCCTCAAATAATTTAGGGGGAAAAAGCAGAGAAAGAGAAGCAGATGTGAGAGAATGTTAACAGTTGGTGAATAGATGAAAGGCATATTAGTGTGTTGATTGTATTATTCTCTCAACTTCTCTGTAATTTGAAAAAATTTTAAACAAAATATAGCAGTGGAGGGGAAATAACTCGAGGGATGGAGGGAGGATTGTCATTTGCTGAATGCCCTTTGTGAGGTCCAGCACTGGCATGGACTATCTCACCTGTTTTTCACACCCTGTCTATAACCTAGGTGTTTTTATCCTCATTTTGCAAACAGCCCAACAAAGCTCAGAGAAGTTGAGTGACCTTCCTGCAGTCACACAGCGGTTGAATGGGTGAGCTGCAGGTCTGTGTGAAGCCTTTGAAGCACTTGGCTAGACCCCAGATGAACCCTGCACCTTCCTCCACTCTTTGATTCTTCCTTTTCTGTCTTTTTTTTATGATGGGCATTCATACAGAAATTGCTTTCCATATCCCAACAGGAACCTAAGGCTCAGTAAAGCACCCTACAGTATTAAACAGGGTCCTCAATCAGAAGCAAGGAAAACAGGAACCCCGAGTATCAAAAGCTTCATTCGCTGACCAGTCCCCATAGGAAGGAGAGTTCTGGAAAAATAAATGTTGACATTTGACACCGCAGAGCACCAATTTCAAAAGGCACTTTAAACCAAAATTGCCCATCAAGTGGAGTGCTGTTTAACCACTGGACCACCAGGGAGGTGATTTCAAAATTTTTAAATTTAACTTCATATTGGAATATGGTCAATGTTGTTAGTTTCAGGTGTACAGCGAAGTGATTCCATTAGACACATACTTGTATCTATTATTTTCAAATTCCTTTTCTATTTTGGTTATTATAGAATATTGAGCAAAATTTGGAGTGAGTATAAAATACATTTTGAGAACAATCGGGAGTTTGAAATGCAAGATTTTACTTTAAATAATATTTTATAAGTACTACTTTTTAAACTGTGGAATTGAAATGCTGTTATATAGGAGCGGGTCTTTATTTTTCTGAAATATGCATTACACCGTGTTAGGAGGTAAAGTGGTCTTTTGTATGCAGTCTCCCCTCAAATAATTTAGGGGGAAAAAGCAGAGAAAGAGAAGCAGATGTGAGAGAATGTTAACAGTTGGTGAATAGATGAAAGGCATATTAGTGTGTTGATTGTATTATTCTCTCAACTTCTCTGTAATTTGAAAAAATTTTAAACAAAATATAGCAGTGGAGGGGAAATAACTCGAGGGATGGAGGGAGGATTGTCATTTGCTGAATGCCCTTTGTGAGGTCCAGCACTGGCATGGACTATCTCACCTGTTTTTCACACCCTGTCTATAACCTAGGTGTTTTTATCCTCATTTTGCAAACAGCCCAACAAAGCTCAGAGAAGTTGAGTGACCTTCCTGCAGTCACACAGCGGTTGAATGGGTGAGCTGCAGGTCTGTGTGAAGCCTTTGAAGCACTTGGCTAGACCCCAGATGAACCCTGCACCTTCCTCCACTCTTTGATTCTTCCTTTTCTGTCTTTTTTTATGATGGGCATTCATACAGAAATTGCTTTCCATATCCCAACAGGAACCTAAGGCTCAGTAAAGCACCCTACAGTATTAAACAGGGTCCTCAATCAGAAGCAAGGAAAACAGGAACCCCGAGTATCAAAAGCTTCATTCGCTGACCAGTCCCCATAGGAAGGAGAGTTCTGGAAAAATAAATGTTGACATTTGACACCGCAGAGCACCAATTTCAAAAGGCACTTTAAACCAAAATTGACCTCACAAAAATCAATATTGAAAAATCAGACTTGGATTCTGATGAAATATCAGTCTCTTTATGTTTATTGACTTGGGTAAATGTTGGCATTCTACAGCCCAGAATTAAAATAATGGAATTTTAGAGCTAGACAGAGTTCTGGGATCATCCTTTTATCTGCTAATATCTCTTTCTGTACTCTGCTTAGCTGCACAATATTTTTATCATGTTTAATTATCCCATCTTTAACTGTATTCACTTTTATAAATCTTCCCCAAATCTTGGTTCCACAGGCATATGTTCTAATAAATATTTTATTTTCCAAAAGAAGAGCCAGGGAGGGTAGGCTTAAACTGAAAGCATCACTGTGTGCAAGAAGAATCTGGCCTGGGAGTGACTGGCATGAGGTCAGAACTGGGGCTGGAGCTGGGGTTGGAAGGCCGGGCACTCACCACTGCACCACACTTCCTCCTCCATTCCTTTGTCTCTGGATCCCATCAGTCAGGTCCAACACAGTGGTTAGCAATGGCTTATTCACTGGAACATCATGGGGAGGTGGGAACCATGTTAGCTGGATTTCAACTGGGGAAAGAGAGAAAGGGAGGGAGGGGAAGGAGGGAGAGAAAAAGATAAGAAAGAGAGGGGGGAGAGATTCTTTTCTTTGAATGGAAGCATCTTTTGTCATGGTTTTAGGATAAGATGCAGAACAGGCCATTAAATTAGAGATACTATTGTTTCATTCTAACATGCTTTCATCTGCCTAATTAAATACTGCACACAAACCCCAACTATTGTGATCAAACAATCTCCACGAAGTCAAGATTATAAAGAGGGCAGAAGAATAGTAATTATGCTGAGTCTGGCTCCCCTTCCCAGGGCCTCTATGAGGGCCTCTATTGTTAAGCCGTTTAGAGGGATCTTGTGGAGTAAAGGTGGATTCTTTTCTCAAGGTCTGAGACCAGAAAACTGGGGTCACAGGATCAGTTTGCCCTGATGCCTGACTGCAGTGCGGACACAGGTCTCTGAAGTGGGTAAAAGACACGTTTCTAAATGATGACAAGAGCTTTTCAAGAGCACTTTCTATGTCCCAGACACTGGGCTAATTAAGATTTTTATATACTTTTTTCTTGCTTTTAGTCCTCGTAGACAACCCAATGGGATGGATGTCATTCAGTGTTATAGGTGAGGAAATCAAGGTTTAAACTACTCAATTCATACAGTCTGTAGCTAGTGGAGCCAAACTGTACCCAAGTCTCTCTGACTGAAAGTCCAGCTCTCACAGGGAGATCAAAGCTTAAGGGAGACATCTAGGGCCCCTCAGCCTCGTCCCTTCCACCCCAGCACTTGGCCTGCAGGCTCACAGTTTGCTAAGTATATTCAGCCCTTTAATGCCTTCTCTTCCTTGCAAGGCTGGTCCCTCAGCCTGGACTCCTAAACTGAAAGCATCACTGTGTGCAAGAAGAATCTGGCCTGGGAGTGACTGGCATGAGGTCAGAACTGGGGCTGGAGCTGGGGTTGGAAGGCCGGGCACTCACCACTGCACCACACTTCCTCCTCCATTCCTTTGTCTCTGGATCCCATCAGTCAGGTCCAACACAGTGGTTAGCAATGGCTTATTCACTGGAACATCATGGGGAGGTGGGAACCATGTTAGCTGGATTTCAACTGGGGAAAGAGAGAAAGGGAGGGAGGGGAAGGAGGGAGAGAAAAAGATAAGAAAGAGAGGGGGGAGAGATTCTTTTCTTTGAATGGAAGCATCTTTTGTCATGGTTTTAGGATAAGATGCAGAACAGGCCATTAAATTAGAGATACTATTGTTTCATTCTAACATGCTTTCATCTGCCTAATTAAATACTGCACACAAACCCCAACTATTGTGATCAAACAATCTCCACGAAGTCAAGATTATAAAGAGGGCAGAAGAATAGTAATTATGCTGAGTCTGGCTCCCCTTCCCAGGGCCTCTATGAGGGCCTCTATTGTTAAGCCGTTTAGAGGGATCTTGTGGAGTAAAGGTGGATTCTTTTCTCAAGGTCTGAGACCAGAAAACTGGGGTCACAGGATCAGTTTGCCCTGATGCCTGACTGCAGTGCGGACACAGGTCTCTGAAGTGGGTAAAAGACACGTTTCTAAATGATGACAAGAGCTTTTCAAGAGCACTTTCTATGTCCCAGACACTGGGCTAATTAAGATTTTTATATACTTTTTTCTTGCTTTTAGTCCTCGTAGACAACCCAATGGGATGGATGTCATTCAGTGTTATAGGTGAGGAAATCAAGGTTTAAACTACTCAATTCATACAGTCTGTAGCTAGTGGAGCCAAACTGTACCCAAGTCTCTCTGACTGAAAGTCCAGCTCTCACAGGGAGATCAAAGCTTAAGGGAGACATCTAGGGCCCCTCAGCCTCGTCCCTTCCACCCCAGCACTTGGCCTGCAGGCTCACAGTTTGCTAAGTATATTCAGCCCTTTAATGCCTTCTCTTCCTTGCAAGGCTGGTCCCTCAGCCTGGACTCCTAACCAAGCCCTCACCCAGCAGCCTGCACAGGGATGCCCACAAATGCCACTGCTCCTCCGCCTGGCCTATCCCCATTGTGATGTGAGCGCTTAGTTTCCTGAAACTTCTTTGGATAACAGTTAATCTGGGTCTCCCATATGCTCCCGAGTTAAGGATTTCAAAATGATTTGATCAGAGAACGGAGGCCAGGGAAATCCATTTGACAACCCAGCTTATCTGATCGTGCACATAAGTCAGAGAATCTATCTCCCTTGTCTCTCCTCCTGCTGAATCTTGGTGTTTTGTGTGAGCCACAGCGCTGTGTAATGCACCTGCTTTCACCAAACATGGGGGTGTAACCACGAAATCAGAGATCTTAGAGGCCCTTGGGGCCACAAAACAAACCGTGTCCCCAGTTCTCCCCCAGTTGCATTTGCACCACAACCCTCACCTCAGCCCATCCTTAGCTCCTTCTCCACTCCCTCATGGAACTTCTCATGCTGCCTTTTACTGCCCTGTGCCTGGCCTCACCTCACTCTCTGGACTCTCACCTTCAGGGTGTGATCTGAGTTTCGCTTACCTTGGTTCCCCAGGGCCCAGCCCATAGCTATGGCCCTGCATGTGTTTGGCTTTTGGCATAATTTAGTATTCAAACCCATCCACGCATGCACACGCACACGCACATGCACACACATGCCTGACAGAAACTTACAGCGAAACATCATAAAGAGGGTTTACTGTGCTGAGCTGGGAAGTCGTTTAGATGCCCACACGACCCCTCCTGAGGATTCTGGGTCTTGGTGGTGCCTAGGGGAGCCTGAAGTACTTGTGAGTGAAGTGGGGCGCCCTGGTGGAGGGCCTGCGATTTGTGACTTCACCTTGTGGGAGCAGAGAAATTGAAAAGCGCCTGAATCAGAAACTTTTTTTAAAAAATATTTGAATGTGCTTGTCATTTGTTCATTCTTTCAGTCACTATGTCAAGGATCAGTTTTTTTTTGTTATTTTAAAGATTTATTTATTTATTTATTTTGGGCGGGGTCGGGTTGGGGAGGGAGGGGAGTGGGCGGGCCACTTCCACTGGTCTTTCATTTCTCCATTGTCATCCGTCTTTGTTCTTTGGCTCCTGTGGGCCTCCCATCGCGGTGGCATCTGTTGTTGCAGAGCGCCGGCTCTGGGCACATGCGCTCCAGAGCTCCGGCTCGGCAATTGGACACATCGGTCCAGCCGCTCTGCGGCACGTGGGATCTTCCCAGGCCAGGGATCGAACCGGCGCCCCTTGCACTGCAAGGCGGTGTCCTTACCCACTGGACCACCAGGGGAAGCCCCAGGATCAGTTTTTAAAAATTTTAGTTGTGCAGTAGATACATTTCAATACAAATACTATCATATAGTAGTGTTTCATAAAATTTTAGGAAGTACACTTTTCACAACTTTCATTGATTTCTCAGGATTATTGCTTAACAGTTTTACTTCTTGAATCAAAGGCTTGGAAGAATTGGAATTGTTCTACAAAAGACTAAGTGACCAAATGCTTAGACCACATGTCAGAGAATCTATCTCCTTGTCTCTCCTCCTGCTGAATCTTGGTGTTTTGTGAGCCACAGCGCTGTGTAATGCACCTGCTTTCACCAAACATGGGGTGTAACCACGAAATCAGAGATCTTAGAGGCCCTTGGGGCCAAAACAAACCGTGTCCCCAGTTCTCCCCCAGTTGCATTTGCACCACAACCCTCACCTCAGCCCATCCTTAGCTCCTTCTCCACTCCCTCATGGAACTTCTCATGCTGCCTTTTACTGCCCTGTGCCTGGCCTCACCTCACTCTCTGGACTCTCACCTTCAGGGTGTGATCTGAGTTTCGCTTACCTTGGTTCCCCAGGGCCCAGCCCATAGCTATGGCCCTGCATGTGTTTGGCTTTTGGCATAATTTAGTATTCAAACCCATCCACGCATGCACACGCACATGCACACACATGCCTGACAGAAACTTACAGCGAAACATCATAAAGAGGGTTTACTGTGCTGAGCTGGGAAGTCGTTTAGATGCCCACACGACCCCTCCTGAGGATTCTGGGTCTTGGTGGTGCCTAGGGGAGCCTGAAGTACTTGTGAGTGAAGTGGGGCGCCCTGGTGGAGGGCCTGCGATTTGTGACTTCACCTTGTGGGAGCAGAGAAATTGAAAAGCGCCTGAATCAGAAACTTTTTTTAAAAAATATTTGAATGTGCTTGTCATTTGTTCATTCTTTCAGTCACTATGTCAAGGATCAGTTTTTTTTTGTTTTTTTTTTTTTAAAGATTTATTTATTTATTTATTTTGGGCGGGGTCGGTTCTTTGGCTCCTGTGGGCCTCCCATCGCGGTGGCCTCTGTTGTTGCAGAGCGCCGGCTCTGGGCGCATGCGCTCCAGAGCTCCGGCTCGGCAATTGGACACATCGGTCCAGCCGCTCTGCGGCACGTGGGATCTTCCCAGGCCAGGGATCGAACCGGCGCCCCTTGCACTGCAAGGCGGTGTCCTTACCCACTGGACCACCAGGGGAAGCCCCAGGATCAGTTTTTAAAAATTTTAGTTGTGCAGTAGATACATTTCAATACAAATACTATCATATAGTAGTGTTTCATAAAATTTTAGGAAGTACACTTTTCACAACTTTCATTGATTTCTCAGGATTATTGCTTAACAGTTTTACTTCTTGAATAAAAGGCTTGGAAGAATTGGAATTGTTCTACAAAAGACTAAGTGACCAAATGCTTAGACCACATCTTCCATAAATGTAATCTGTAGCTAAGTTGGTTAAGAGGCCATCTATAACACAGCCCTTGGTATTGATCATTTCCTTTCCAAACCTTAAAATCACCTAAAAGAAGCAAAAAAACAGAAGAGACAAATCAGAAACTTTAGTTTAAAAATATGGGAGCATGAAATGGTTAGATAGCATCATCGACTCAATATTCATAAATTTGAGCAAATTCTGGGAGATCGTAGAGGACAGAGGAGCCTGGTGTGCTACAGTCCATGGGGTCGCACAGAGTTGGACACAACTTAGTGACTGAACAACAGCAGTCATGTATCAGTGCCTCCCTTATCCAGAGGGCATGAGCCCAACACTTCAGTTCTCCAGGACCCAGCCAGGAATCTGTTACTATCTGCAGGGCCCTTAAAAGCTGGAAGAGAAGACTTTTATTAGACTCTCCCAGTCTGTGAACAGGAACGCTACTGAAGGCGTCACTCTGTGCCTACTTATACTTGCTTTGTGCAGTGTTCTCACCAGCAGGTTATGTCTGGTTTCCAGTCTACAGCAAATCAACCTATTGAGAGTGGATATCAAGGTGATGGAGGTGGGGAGCTGGCAGCAAAAAGTGACAACTTACCTCCTGACTCAGAGGATGAGAGAGGGAAACGTGTCAGGAAAGGACATATGGACTAAAAAGACCATCAGGAAATGAAGTTGTAGGGCAGTTACCCCCACTGCCTGTGCATTCCAGGAAAGGGCGCATGCGCTCCAGAGCTCCGGCTCGGCAATTGGACACATCGGTCCAGCCGCTCTGCGGCACGTGGGATCTTCCCAGGCCAGGGATCGAACCGGCGCCCCTTGCACTGCAAGGCGGTGTCCTTACCCACTGGACCACCAGGGGAAGCCCCAGGATCAGTTTTTAAAAATTTTAGTTGTGCAGTAGATACATTTCAATACAAATACTATCATATAGTAGTGTTTCATAAAATTTTAGGAAGTACACTTTTCACAACTTTCATTGATTTCTCAGGATTATTGCTTAACAGTTTTACTTCTTGAATAAAAGGCTTGGAAGAATTGGAATTGTTCTACAAAAGACTAAGTGACCAAATGCTTAGACCACATCTTCCATAAATGTAATCTGTAGCTAAGTTGGTTAAGAGGCCATCTATAACACAGCCCTTGGTATTGATCATTTCCTTTCCAAACCTTAAAATCACCTAAAAGAAGCAAAAAAACAGAAGAGACAAATCAGAAACTTTAGTTTAAAAATATGGGAGCATGAAATGGTTAGATAGCATCATCGACTCAATATTCATAAATTTGAGCAAATTCTGGGAGATCGTAGAGGACAGAGGAGCCTGGTGTGCTACAGTCCATGGGGTCGCACAGAGTTGGACACAACTTAGTGACTGAACAACAGCAGTCATGTATCAGTGCCTCCCTTATCCAGAGGGCATGAGCCCAACACTTCAGTTCTCCAGGACCCAGCCAGGAATCTGTTACTATCTGCAGGGCCCTTAAAAGCTGGAAGAGAAGACTTTTATTAGACTCTCCCAGTCTGTGAACAGGAACGCTACTGAAGGCGTCACTCTGTGCCTACTTATACTTGCTTTGTGCAGTGTTCTCACCAGCAGGTTATGTCTGGTTTCCAGTCTACAGCAAATCAACCTATTGAGAGTGGATATCAAGGTGATGGAGGTGGGGAGCTGGCAGCAAAAAGTGACAACTTACCTCCTGACTCAGAGGATGAGAGAGGGAAACGTGTCAGGAAAGGACATATGGACTAAAAAGACCATCAGGGGAAATGAAGTTGTAGGGCAGTTACCCCCCACTGCCTGTGCATTCCAGGAAAGGGGCAGCTTCATGAAGTCTTGGAAGGTCCACACATACTTTCATAATCACATGCTGGATTTAGTAAGCAATATAGCCTTTCTTAGCCTCCGTTACCTTAGGTGTAAAGTGGAAATCGTCGTTTATTGGGTTCCTGTGTGTTCTTCACTCTTTACTGTGTCCGTTTATCCAATTCTCATAGCTAATTACAAAGTGTGCACTGTTCATTAGCGCTAGGAAACAGAAGCAAAGAACAGAGGTAAAGCTGCGCACGCCCACAGAGCCCGTAAATGGCAGAACTGGACTTCAAGCCAGGCATCCAGGCTCTGGTGTAACATTCATGCCCAAGCTCGTTATTCTGGGAGCAGTAATCATCCGTCCCTCTCAGAGCTGTTTAGAGGGTTAGCTTAAACCTGTGTGAAGGTTCCTAGTGTTTCAGACACATGCCAAGTGGTCTGAATGAAAGGACTCGGGCTGTGTACCACACCCCTTGTTTAGGAGAGCAGGGGGTCAACGATGCCTATTTCTGGAGGGTAAGGCTGGAGATGAGGGGAGTGGGTAAGAGCTTGTATTTTTTACTTGATACATGACTGTATTGTTGAAATTTTCTACAAGCACGTGTTACCTTAGCAATTTAATGTTCATGGGGGGAGGGAGAATGAGTTGTAAGCAATAAGCACATGTTTAAAACCTGCAGGCGAGTCTAAATGTGTATACTTTTAGAAAATGAATCTATTAAAAATACCGGAAAAAAAAAACCAGGGTTTTAGTCCCAACACTTCAGTTCTCAGGACCCAAATCTTATACTCCCTTAAAAGCTGGAAGAGAAGACTTTTATTAGACTCTCCCAGTCTGTGAACAGGAACGCTACTGAAGGCGTCACTCTGTGCCTACTTATACTTGCTTTGTGCAGTGTTCTCACCAGCAGGTTATGTCTGGTTTCCAGTCTACAGCAAATCAACCTATTGAGAGTGGATATCAAGGTGATGGAGGTGGGGAGCTGGCAGCAAAAAGTGACAACTTACCTCCTGACTCAGAGGATGAGAGAGGGAAACGTGTCAGGAAAGGACATATGGACTAAAAAGACCATCAGGGGAAATGAAGTTGTAGGGCAGTTACCCCCCACTGCCTGTGCATTCCAGGAAAGGGGCAGCTTCATGAAGTCTTGGAAGGTCCACACATACTTTCATAATCACATGCTGGATTTAGTAAGCAATATAGCCTTTCTTAGCCTCCGTTACCTTAGGTGTAAAGTGGAAATCGTCGTTTATTGGGTTCCTGTGTGTTCTTCACTCTTTACTGTGTCCGTTTATCCAATTCTCATAGCTAATTACAAAGTGTGCACTGTTCATTAGCGCTAGGAAACAGAAGCAAAGAACAGAGGTAAAGCTGCGCACGCCCACAGAGCCCGTAAATGGCAGAACTGGACTTCAAGCCAGGCATCCAGGCTCTGGTGTAACATTCATGCCCAAGCTCGTTATTCTGGGAGCAGTAATCATCCGTCCCTCTCAGAGCTGTTTAGAGGGTTAGCTTAAACCTGTGTGAAGGTTCCTAGTGTTTCAGACACATGCCAAGTGGTCTGAATGAAAGGACTCGGGCTGTGTACCACACCCCTTGTTTAGGAGAGCAGGGGGTCAACGATGCCTATTTCTGGAGGGTAAGGCTGGAGATGAGGGGAGTGGGTAAGAGCTTGTATTTTTTACTTGATACATGACTGTATTGTTGAAATTTTCTACAAGCACGTGTTACCTTAGCAATTTAATGTTCATGGGGGGAGGGAGAATGAGTTGTAAGCAATAAGCACATGTTTAAAACCTGCAGGCGAGTCTAAATGTGTATACTTTTAGAAAATGAATCTATTAAAAATACCGGAAAAAAAAAAATACCAGAAAGTTTGGACACACAAAGACACACACTCCATTGAAGGAGTCGGTGCTGCCTCTTGCAGGTCCCACTGTGGACATTACCTGTTGCTGTGCCGTGGGCTTGCGATCATTCCTCGCTTCTCAGAATTCTCAGTCCCAGAGCAGCTCTCCGTGCCTCCAAGGGCTGTCACTGTCCCCCCGTTCATCTGCAGGGACAGGAGTGGTGCACTCAGCTGTGCCTGTGCTGGCCGGACACTGGCAACCCAGAGGACCCCACCAAATGAGGGTGGCAGAGGGGGACCAGCCAGGCTTGGGCTGAACGGAGGCACGAGCCTGGGGGTTATGATTCCTTCTGTGGAGGGATCAGGAGGGAGGTGTATCCATTGAGCCCACAAGAGGGTTTTTTTTTTTTTTTTTTAAATTTATTTTGGGCAGGGGTCGGGTTGGGGAGGGAGGGGAGCGGGCGGGCCATTTCTATTGGTCTTTCATTTCTCTGTTTTCATCCGTCTGTGTTCTTCGGCTCATGTGGCCCTCCCGTCGCAGTGGCGTCTGTTGTCGCAGCGCCGGCTCTGGGCGCATGCGCTCCAGAGCTCCGACTCGGTGATTGGACACATCAGTCCAGCCGCTCCGCAGCACGTGGGATCTTCCCAGGCCAGGGATCCAACCGGCGCCCCTTGCACTGCAAGGCGGTGTCCTTATCCACTGGACCACCAGGGAAAGCCCAAGAGGGTTTTGATAGAAGAGGCTGCAGGGCAGAGAAGCTCTTCAGGGCTGAGAGAACAACAGGGGCAGAGAAGCAGGTTTATTTATGCTGGAAGTCTATTTCTGGGCAATAAAATAACTGAGAACTGGGTTAAAAAGAGCCAGCCTCTGGATGAACTTGGGTGTACAGTTCTCAATTTCTGGTCAAGTTCTAGGACTGATCTCCTTTCCTCCCTCCCTCTTTTTTTTTTTTCTTTTCCTATTTTTTGGAGTATTGGGGTATGTTTTAACCAAGTATAGTGAGACATGCAGAGTTGGAAATGACTGTCATGAAGGTAATACTCGCAGGCCACTAGAAGCAGGAAGCACAGCACTTGCTGTTTAAAGAATAACGGGGGTTGGTCAGGAGGCAAAGGAGTGAGCTGGAGCCTTTACTGTGTTTTATGCCGGAAGGAATAGGCCGACAGGTAAGCAGCTTGGGACTGAATAGCTGCACTGGGCTCTGGGGCTCAGTACTAGACAGCTGTCCCTAGCTGTCTAGTACCTACCCCTGGGGTGCTGAGGGCAGGAGGACAGTGCCCAGAGCCCAGGGAAGTGGTTGAGGGTATGGGCTCTGGATTGGTTTGTGTATTAAAGGTTCATAGTCTAGCTATTGACCACCTCTAGGAATTGGCACAGGGCTTCCCTGGTAGCTCAGCGGTAAAGAATCTGTCTACATTGCAGGAGACCCAGGTTCGATCCCTGAGTCATGAGGATCCCCTGGAGGAGGGCATGGCAACCCACTCCAGTACTCTTGCTTAGAGAGTCCCATGGACAGAGGAGCCTGGCGGGCTGCAGTCCATAGGGTCGCACAGAGTCAGACACGACTGAAGCGACTAAGCAGCAGCAACAGCAGCAGCAGGAATTGGCACATGCTGGGAGGGGCAGACCCTCCAGGGTCAGCAAGGCCCCGGATCTCAAAGCATCAGTGTGTAGGACATTAAAGAGATTATTAATCCTCCTTCCTTCTTTCCTTCCTTAGTTCTTTCCTCCGTCCTTCCAACTTTAAAGCATACCACAAAATATCTCAAACATACAGAAAAAAAATACAGTTACAGTATAGCTTATTCCAACAATTCAGATTTGAAAATGTGAATATTTTCATAGAACCAAAGCACTGCGAGCACAGCCAAAGCCACCTCTTACCCTCCCCATTCCCCCTCCCCCGCCCTCCTTCCTTCCACAGAAATAACAACTGTCGGGGAGTTGGTTTTCCCCCTCTCTATTTTTATATTTTACTACAGATGTACATGTCCATAAACAATATATAGTATTTTTAAAGCTTTATGTAAACATCATACTGTAAATAACATTTTGTGATTCCGTTTTGTTATACTTATTTTAGTTTGCCTTTTAATAGGTGGTTTTAATTGGTTTATATTATTGTGATTGCTACCATATTTCTGCCATCTTATTTTGGGTGTTCCTTCTGCCATTCCTTTTTTCCCTCTACTGACGTGGTTATACCCTTAACATGCCAGTATACATTCAGAATTGTATTTCTTTTTTCTCCTAAAATATAAAGATACTCAGTTATCTTTCCCCACTACTGAGTCAGACAAGAATTGTAACATGTCTAGCAAACCCACTGATAAACTGTTTTGTATTTCTTACTTTGTTTTTTAGTTAAGAATTTAACTTGCCTACACATTTTACCAACATCTTTACTCACCACTGTTTTTATATTTTGCATCTCATTCCTTTTTGGGGATCCACTTTTCTGCTCACCAAGTTCCTTCTTAAACGTTGTAGTCAGTACATATGATAGGGGTCAAGGGTGGTACCAACATCTTTAACCTTTTCACAGTCATGAGGATCCCCTGGAGGAGGGCATGGCAACCCACTCCAGTACTCTTGCTTAGAGAGTCCCATGGACAGAGGAGCCTGGCGGGCTGCAGTCCATAGGGTCGCACAGAGTCAGACACGACTGAAGCGACTAAGCAGCAGCAACAGCAGCAGCAGGAATTGGCACATGCTGGGAGGGGCAGACCCTCCAGGGTCAGCAAGGCCCCGGATCTCAAAGCATCAGTGTGTAGGACATTAAAGAGATTATTAATCCTCCTTCCTTCTTTCCTTCCTTAGTTCTTTCCTCCGTCCTTCCAACTTTAAAGCATACCACAAAATATCTCAAACATACAGAAAAAAAATACAGTTACAGTATAGCTTATTCCAACAATTCAGATTTGAAAATGTGAATATTTTCATAGAACCAAAGCACTGCGAGCACAGCCAAAGCCACCTCTTACCCTCCCCATTCCCACTTCCCCTCCCTCCTTCCTTCCACAGAAATAACAACTGTCGGGGAGTTGGTTTTCCCCCTCTCTATTTTTATATTTTACTACAGATGTACATGTCCATAAACAATATATAGTATTTTTAAAGCTTTATGTAAACATCATACTGTAAATAACATTTTGTGATTCCGTTTTGTTATACTTATTTTAGTTTGCCTTTTAATAGGTGGTTTTAATTGGTTTATATTATTGTGATTGCTACCATATTTCTGCCATCTTATTTTGGGTGTTCCTTCTGCCATTCCTTTTTTCCCTCTACTGACGTGGTTATACCCTTAACATGCCAGTATACATTCAGAATTGTATTTCTTTTTTCTCCTAAAATATAAAGATACTCAGTTATCTTTCCCCACTACTGAGTCAGACAAGAATTGTAACATGTCTAGCAAACCCACTGATAAACTGTTTTGTATTTCTTACTTTGTTTTTTAGTTAAGAATTTAACTTGCCTACACATTTTACCAACATCTTTACTCACCACTGTTTTTATATTTTGCATCTCATTCCTTTTTGGGGATCCACTTTTCTGCTCACCAAGTTCCTTCTTAAACGTTGTAGTCAGTACATATGATAGGGGTCAAGGGTGGTCAACTCTTGTAACATTTGGATGTCTTTAAATGCCTCTGTTTTCCTTTCAGTCTTGAGTAATAGTTTAGTAGGGTACAGAATCCTAAGTAAACTGTTACTTACCTTCAGAACTTTGTCTTTTAGATATCTTGTTGGTGAGAAGTCTGCTGTCCGGTTACTAATTATAAATTCTCATTTTGCTGGTATTTCTTGAGGCCTAGGCCTAGAACCAGCTTACTGTCACTTTCATTGTCCTTTGTTGGCCAAAGCAAATCATAAACCCCACCCAAGTTCAAGAGGTGGGAAAGTACAAAGGCCATTAGGTACAAGAATGACTGAATAATTATGGCCTTTTTTTGCGTTCAGTCCATCACTTGTTTCTGCTTCTTTGGCTGGTCACCTGGAGCTCCCAGCTTCACGTGGCCTGCAGTGTAGGGCAGCGGTGGACCTTTGTTTCAGCTTTTCTCATGAGTAGAGAAGGCTGTCTCCTACCTCCTTTGCTTCACACAGTGACTCTGGTCTCTCTTTGCCCTGAATGTGGCTCTGCCCCTGCCTTTTCGGGGATGCTGAGTCTCTGTTGTCCTGGGAAATTCACACTGCCAGGTCCCTGTGGCTGTTCCACACTCAGAGCCTATCAAGCTTTCAGCTTCATCTCATCTACCACATTGTGGTCTCCTTTTTTCTAGGTGAGAATTTTGTCTTATTTCTGAATAATGTTCCATCTTTAAATTTTCTATTTTTGTATTTAAGCTATCATTGTTCTGTGCTTGTGATGACGGGGGAAGAAGGAGCCTCAAAATATGAATTTAATTTGTAATACACCTTGGCTGGAATTCCTGTGTTTACTTTCTTCACAGAACTGTGCTTGTCACTTTCTGCAGGAAACAGATGAGGATGTGACAGCCACATTAGAATGTACATAATTGTGACAGTAAGAACAAAATCTCTGACTCTCGAGGTTAGAAGGAACATTCTTGTGCTTTATCTCCTCTAATGCCTGTGCCACTGGTGGGCATCTAGTGCCTGAATGACTGGTCTGCCACCTCCTTGTCCTATCTCTGAATAGCTTTGGCTTTTAAAAAGTTCTTTTTCAACCGGTATTTGCCTCTTTATAGCTGCTCTACCCCAGCCCCCTGCCCCAGTTCTGGTTCTATTTTCCCCTCTCTGGAATCAGATAAACCACATCTGTGTGCTCTGCTTTGGAGTATGCGTCAGAGAGTGAAGGCCCTGGCTGGGCCTCTTCTTCTCCAGGTTCTGAACAGCTCCAGGTTCTGCAGAAGAACTCGTGGGGTGTGATGGCCCATCCTCTCCCCACATAGCTGTCTCCATGGACACTCCACGCATTTTCCCCTCTCTCGCAGGCAGGGGCTGGATGGAGCCCCAAAGGTGAGGTTTAGGTGGATCAATCAGAAACTGAGCAAGTCTGTCTCTCCTCATGCTTGGGGACCTTTTCTCTTCATGTGCATCTGGGAGCTCCCTCATGAGATGGACTCCCATGACTCCTTGGTCAACCATCATTCATTCATTCATTCATCCATTCATTCCCTGGGTGGATCAGGGATGCACTGGTGAACAAGACTGCCATGAACCTGGGGGTCTGGTGTGGGAAACAGATGTAGGGCGATCAGGCCTCAGGGCTAGGTGCTTAGGGTGGAGGATCCAACCAAGTTTGAAGAGGTTTTCCATAAGAAATCGATGTTTTCATTTTCTTAATATTTTCAAATCCAGATTCTCAAGAGAGGAAATTGTTGCCTTGCCGGCTCATTTCTCTATCACCTCCAAGGTTATAGGTCAGTGGCTAGCTTATGGGTTGGAATTTTATACCTTATTCAATTAGCTGTGCCTGGGATGTTGAGAATCTTTGTAGATCATTCATTCATTCATCTGTATCCATCTGTTGATCCATTTCTTGGGTGCACTCAGGATGCAGTCTGCATTGCTAGGGAACCTCAAATAGGAATCACATAGGTCAGGGATGAGGTAGGGGTGACAGTAGATGGATGGCCTTGTGGCTGGAGGGAGCATGGCACATGAGAGGGACAGTGACTGGAACCTTGGGCAGGAACGCAAGCTTGGGGCAAGGTAGCAGAGGGGGTGGCAGTGGCCAGAACATGCAGGACGTTGTGAGGTGTGGGCAGGATTTTGATCTTGATTGCAGTCTTTAGCCTATATTGTTGTGAGAGGGGCATGAGAAGGATCATTGTCGCCACTGGGTAGAAAGTAGATGGGGGGCATTCCCTGGTAGTCCCGTGGCTAGGACTCTGCTCTCTGACTGCTGAGGGCCTGGGTTAAGTCCCTGGTTGGGGAACTAAGATCCCACACACAGCTCAGTGCAGCAAAATTAATAAAACTAAAAAAGAAGAAAGTAGGTGGGGAGAGGAATAACCTTGTAGGGAGCAGAGGGCCTGTGTTCATGTTGGAAAAGATGGTGAGGAATGACTGCATTTCAGGGAGACTTAGGGAAGGAGGGGAAGGAGTGAGAGAGACTTCTGTCAAGAATCCTTAGTTTCCTAGGACTGCTGTGCAGAGCCGTGGCATGAGAAAACAGCACGTATTCTCTCAACAGTTTTGGATGCCAGAAGACCAAGGTGTCGGTGCGGCCATGCATGCTACCTGAAAGTTCTAGGGGAAAGTCATTTCTTCCTTGCCTCTTCTGACTGTGGGGACTGTTGCATTCCTTGACCCACATCTGCATTGCTCTAGTCTTTGCCCGTGTGATCACATTGCCTTCACCTCTTCTGTCTCATCTCCCCTTGCCTCATTCATGAGATGTCGGGCCCACCTAGGTATCCCAGAATAAGTATCTCCTTGCAGATCCTTAACTTCATCACACCTCTTGCCATACAGTCACTCCTTTACCATTTAAGGTAACACTCACAGGGTCTGGGACTTAGGGCATCTTTTTACAGCCACCATATAACTCATTCTATAGTGCTGAAAGATAAAGACTATTTAAGCGAGCACTTAGGTAGTGTTGACTGTGGGTCAGGCTCAGTAACCTAATTGCTTTCGGTGTGCCAACTCCTTTAGGCCACACAGCAACCCTGCAATAGGTACTGTTGTCACCCACTCTTTCTGGATGAGGAAACTGAGGTTCATAGAGGTCAGACTTGCCCTCTGTCATGTCATTGTGAAGCTATGGAGCTAGGATTTGAGGTATGCAGTGTGGTTCAGAACCCTTGCTCCTAGCCAGGGGGGCATGCAGAGGGACAGTGACTGGAACTTGGCCTAGGACATCGGGGCCTCTGTGAGGTGTGGGCAGGATTTTGATCTTGATTGCAGTCTTTAGCCTATATTGTTGTGAGAGGGGCATGAGAAGGATCATTGTCGCCACTGGGTAGAAAGTAGATGGGGGGCATTCCCTGGTAGTCCCGTGGCTAGGACTCTGCTCTCTGACTGCTGAGGGCCTGGGTTAAGTCCCTGGTTGGGGAACTAAGATCCCACACACAGCTCAGTGCAGCAAAATTAATAAAACTAAAAAAGAAGAAAGTAGGTGGGGAGAGGAATAACCTTGTAGGGAGCAGAGGGCCTGTGTTCATGTTGGAAAAGATGGTGAGGAATGACTGCATTTCAGGGAGACTTAGGGAAGGAGGGGAAGGAGTGAGAGAGACTTCTGTCAAGAATCCTTAGTTTCCTAGGACTGCTGTGCAGAGCCGTGGCATGAGAAAACAGCACGTATTCTCTCAACAGTTTTGGATGCCAGAAGACCAAGGTGTCGGTGCGGCCATGCATGCTACCTGAAAGTTCTAGGGGAAAGTCATTTCTTCCTTGCCTCTTCTGACTGTGGGGACTGTTGCATTCCTTGACCCACATCTGCATTGCTCTAGTCTTTGCCCGTGTGATCACATTGCCTTCACCTCTTCTGTCTCATCTCCCTCTGCCTCATTCATGAGATGTCGGGCCCACCTAGGTATCCCAGAATAAGTATCTCCTTGCAGATCCTTAACTTCATCACACCTCTTGCCATACAGTCACTCCTTTACCATTTAAGGTAACACTCACAGGGTCTGGGACTTAGGGCATCTTTTTACAGCCACCATATAACTCATTCTATAGTGCTGAAAGATAAAGACTATTTAAGCGAGCACTTAGGTAGTGTTGACTGTGGGTCAGGCTCAGTAACCTAATTGCTTTCGGTGTGCCAACTCCTTTAGGCCACACAGCAACCCTGCAATAGGTACTGTTGTCACCCACTCTTTCTGGATGAGGAAACTGAGGTTCATAGAGGTCAGACTTGCCCTCTGTCATGTCATTGTGAAGCTATGGAGCTAGGATTTGAGGTATGCAGTGTGGTTCAGAACCCTTGCTCCTAGCCAGAGGGCTGTACTGCCTCCCTATCCTGGACGGGTGGTGGGAGGTTAGGGCTGCCTGCTGACATGAGGCACCAGAGAGAGTCCCAGCAGTGGAGGAGAGATGAATTTTGATTTGGGACGTGAGGAGCCACAGCCCTTGATGTCCACATCCCTCATCTCCCCCTGGGATACCAGCCCTCTTCAGAACCCCAAGTCCCCCTGTTCAGCCTCCTGGCCCTGAGGACTGGCTCCAAAGCCCGTCGTGACCATGAAGACAGCAGGCAGCTGGGAGGACATCACCTGTGTTGAGAATTGAAGATCCCTCATAGTGGTATCCATGGAGCCTGGAGCCCAGCACTGTCACGGGCCACTCGCAGCAGCCCCACCCTCCTGAGGCTGTGGATCCAGGAGGCTGCAGCCCACCTGCCCTCGGCACCTTGCCCCAGGCCACACTCTCTTCGCTGCCAGATATGCACCTGGGAGCCCCCTCCTTGCTTATTTATGACTTAGGGCTCAGCCTGTTTTGTTGGATTATGACTGGATAGGGGTGGGGGAAATCACCCCATTGAAAGTCAGGAGACCTCACACCCCACTTTCATTTGAAACATAGGCAAGCTTCAGATTACACGGATAAGGGAAAGGGTGTTCCAGGGGCAAGAGATCGGGAGCAAGGTGGGGAGTCAGGCGCAGAGGCGGAAACAAGTCGATCACATTCATGGAGTGACAATTGCAAGGTGACTGTGATGTAGGGTGCCTGGAGCAGGTGGCAGAGGAGTGGGAGGGGGCCAAATTTCAGGGCATCTAGGATGCTTTGTGAAGGACAGAACAATGGTTTTATAAGAAATGATTCTGTTTCAGTCACAGATCCTTTAGGCCTATTCAGCAGGGCTGTGGGTCAGGCTCAGTAACCTAATTGCTTTCGGTGTGCCAACTCCTTTAGGCCACACAGCAACCCTGCAATAGGTACTGTTGTCACCCACTCTTTCTGGATGAGGAAACTGAGGTTCATAGAGGTCAGACTTGCCCTCTGTCATGTCATTGTGAAGCTATGGAGCTAGGATTTGAGGTATGCAGTGTGGTTCAGAACCCTTGCTCCTAGCCAGAGGGCTGTACTGCCTCCCTATCCTGGACGGGTGGTGGGAGGTTAGGGCTGCCTGCTGACATGAGGCACCAGAGAGAGTCCCAGCAGTGGAGGAGAGATGAATTTTGATTTGGGACGTGAGGAGCCACAGCCCTTGATGTCCACATCCCTCATCTCCCCCTGGGATACCAGCCCTCTTCAGAACCCCAAGTCCCCCTGTTCAGCCTCCTGGCCCTGAGGACTGGCTCCAAAGCCCGTCGTGACCATGAAGACAGCAGGCAGCTGGGAGGACATCACCTGTGTTGAGAATTGAAGATCCCTCATAGTGGTATCCATGGAGCCTGGAGCCCAGCACTGTCACGGGCCACTCGCAGCAGCCCCACCCTCCTGAGGCTGTGGATCCAGGAGGCTGCAGCCCACCTGCCCTCGGCACCTTGCCCCAGGCCACACTCTCTTCGCTGCCAGATATGCACCTGGGAGCCCCCTCCTTGCTTATTTATGACTTAGGGCTCAGCCTGTTTTGTTGGATTATGACTGGATAGGGGTGGGGGAAATCACCCCATTGAAAGTCAGGAGACCTCACACCCCACTTTCATTTGAAACATAGGCAAGCTTCAGATTACACGGATAAGGGAAAGGGTGTTCCAGGGGCAAGAGATCGGGAGCAAGGTGGGGAGTCAGGCGCAGAGGCGGAAACAAGTCGATCACATTCATGGAGTGACAATTGCAAGGTGACTGTGATGTAGGGTGCCTGGAGCAGGTGGCAGAGGAGTGGGAGGGGGCCAAATTTCAGGGCATCTAGGATGCTTTGTGAAGGGACAGAACAATGGTTTTATAAGAAATGATTCTGTTTCAGTCACAGAGACTCTCTGCTGGTGAGCTTTTTTTGCAACTTTTTAAAAAAATGGAGTGGTGATAAAAGAAGAGTAAGGGTAGCAGACACAGTGCTTAGTCTGTACCAGGCATTGTCCCAAATGGCTTGTATGCCTTTACTCATTTGATCCTCACACCAGCCCTTGGAGGGAAAGTTCCTTTATCCTCATCTACAGGTGAGGAAGTAGGGTGCTGTGAGGTTAACTGGTGTGCCCAGGGCTAGTTAACACAGCTTGAAGGTCAAATGAAAGGAAACTTTGAAAGCAGGTTTCCTTGAGACTGCCTTTACCCGAGCCCCAGATGGCAGTTTCTGGACCCCTGGACGATCACTTGAGAAAAGATGAAGACTTTTGGCCCATAAGGCATCCTGGTGATTGCCGACCCTCAGGCTGGGCTTAGAGGTTTCCTGATCACATTCATGTGGGCATCCCAGCAGCTCTGCCAGGCAGGTAACAGTCACCTTGGCAGGTGAGGCAGGGATGCAGAGCCCCGAAGAGAGAAGGCTCAGCATGGTGAGAAGGCTGCTGCAGATCTGTGGTGGGGCCTTGGAGAAGTGCAGCTTGCACTGGGCCTTTGCCCCCACTCCCTTTCTGGACAGTGCCTTCATTCCTGACGAGAGCCGTGCTTTCCCTGGCCTGCCTGTTCTGGGGCTCACAGCAGTGCAGTTAGATGTGACTCAGGAACTATTCCATCCCCAGCACCAGTGTGATGTGTGGCATGTAGTGGGTACTCAGTGTTATCTACTGGATCAGGAAAGACTGATTGACTCTTGGGAGTCAGGAGGCCTGGATTGAGCACCATTCCTTGTAACCAACCACATTTCCTGTAGGTCCTCAGGAAAGTCACTTAACCTTTCTAAGCCTTAGTTTTCCACTTGTAAAGTAAGTATGATCATGTTTATCCTGGTAGTGTAGCAGATGACTGAGTCAGACAGAAAGTGTGACACATATTTTGTAAGCTGGAAAGGGCTTTGTATCAGGAGTATCACTCAGATCTTTATTACTATTGTTGTCAGTACTAATATTTAGTTAGCATTCAACAGTACATGTATATTTAAGGAACATCTTTTCACTGAGGGGTTCTAGTCCATGATGGTGTTTCCAAGTGGTATGCAATCAACAGGCAGTTTCTCAGGGCCTGTCCTGTGCCTAACATATTGCATTCTGCACATTGCAGTTGAAAGAATGAAGTTTTGAGAACAGTCTTCTGTTACAAAAGGGAACAGTAGGAGTCTAGAGTGGATGGTGACCAGTGCAGTAAGAGTAAGGAGAACATCAACTGCAGACAAAACCCTGAGAACCTTGGAGAGTCTGCAGTCTTTGGATTCCATGGAGCCCCAGCCCCAGGTGTCCTGTCCTATAGAAATAGTTGCTCAGTAAAATCTGAAGAATAAATGTGTATGGGGTGGGGAGGAGCCATGGGGGGAAGGAGGGCAAGTGGGCAGAAGAATCAGTTGGTGTTTCGGAGTTTGGTGTGCATCCATATCATCAGGGATGTTAATTAGAAACAGACCAGCTCTAGAGATTCCTGTTTGGTACATCTGGAGGTTAAAAAAGCAGGGATGCAGAGCCCCAGAGAGAAGGCTCAGCATGGTGAGAAGGCTGCTGCAGATCTGTGGTGGGGCCTTGGAGAAGTGCAGCTTGCACTGGGCCTTTGCCCCACTCCCTTTCTGGACAGTGCCTTCATTCCTGACGAGAGCCGTGCTTTCCCTGGCCTGCCTGTTCTGGGGCTCACAGCAGTGCAGTTAGATGTGACTCAGGAACTATTCCATCCCCAGCACCAGTGTGATGTGTGGCATGTAGTGGGTACTCAGTGTTATCTACTGGATCAGGAAAGACTGATTGACTCTTGGGAGTCAGGAGGCCTGGATTGAGCACCATTCCTTGTAACCAACCACATTTCCTGTAGGTCCTCAGGAAAGTCACTTAACCTTTCTAAGCCTTAGTTTTCCACTTGTAAAGTAAGTATGATCATGTTTATCCTGGTAGTGTAGCAGATGACTGAGTCAGACAGAAAGTGTGACACATATTTTGTAAGCTGGAAAGGGCTTTGTATCAGGAGTATCACTCAGATCTTTATTACTATTGTTGTCAGTACTAATATTTAGTTAGCATTCAACAGTACATGTATATTTAAGGAACATCTTTTCACTGAGGGGTTCTAGTCCATGATGGTGTTTCCAAGTGGTATGCAATCAACAGGCAGTTTCTCAGGGCCTGTCCTGTGCCTAACATATTGCATTCTGCACATTGCAGTTGAAAGAATGAAGTTTTGAGAACAGTCTTCTGTTACAAAAGGGAACAGTAGGAGTCTAGAGTGGATGGTGACCAGTGCAGTAAGAGTAAGGAGAACATCAACTGCAGACAAAACCCTGAGAACCTTGGAGAGTCTGCAGTCTTTGGATTCCATGGAGCCCCAGCCCCAGGTGTCCTGTCCTATAGAAATAGTTGCTCAGTAAAATCTGAAGAATAAATGTGTATGGGGTGGGGAGGAGCCATGGGGGGAAGGAGGGCAAGTGGGCAGAAGAATCAGTTGGTGTTTCGGAGTTTGGTGTGCATCCATATCATCAGGGATGTTAATTAGAAACAGACCAGCTCTAGAGATTCCTGTTTGGTCATCTGGAATAGAACTTGGGAAGTGGCATTTTAATGAGTCCCCTAGCTGGTTCTGACACACGATCTACTCCTTGCCTCAGCTTCCAGTTGTTAAAACCCAGCCAAACAGAGCTCCTTAGAAACGCACAGAACACAATGGGAGAGCAGAAATCTGAATGCGAGGTGGTGTTTTCACTGAACTCGAGGTGAAATTTTCAAACAGCACAGGATGTTATTTCTGTGCATGTTGGTGGGAAGGTTCTCGGGTTTAGTGAACTCGAGTCGAGTCTGTTGCTCCATACTGCTCTAATTATGGTCCCAGAAGCTCTCAGTGTGAAGTGAAAACCAGAATATTCTTTCTGAAGATCTTGTGTGCTACCCTGGAAGGTCTGTTTTGCAAAATTAATCAGCTTTGGGCCAGTTTCTCAACCTGGACCATTTGGGATTTCTGAGCTTCAGCTAGAGAAAGCATGGGTAGGGGAAATGATTTCTTCTTCTGGCCTTTGTTCCCAATGCGTTGGCTTAGCTCCACCAGTGTGCTGAGGACAGGGCTGGGGTCCACAACTTGCAGATTTGATCTTTGCCCTTAAGAGAGGACCACACACACACACACAAAAACCACACACACACACACACACACACAGAGCAGGAATATGGAGAGGAAAAGAAGTGTAGTTGGAAGGCTTAGTAAGGGTCTTGAGAGGATAATGCCAACCAAGGGGAAACCAGATGAAAAATCAATTACAGAATTACCAGGAGTAAACTACTCCCTAAAAAGTAATTAGAAATATTAAATTCCTCCTCGTTCCTGCATGAATGAATGTTGGCTATTGAGGAAACACAGTGGAAAAGTTGTTCCAGGTCAGATTCTTTGCTTGAGAAGGTCCACTTGGGTCTTGGTTGCAGCAGGCCAGGCAGAAGTTGCTGCAAGAGTTATTTATAGCCTTTAGGGATCTTGTTCATCTCCCCCAAACAGGGACTGCCTTGGCAAACAAAAAGAGGTGTGCTGTCCGATACAGGCCAGAGAGAGCGGGCTATTTATGCACCTGCGGCCCATTTCTTTCTTAGCCTACACTTGTTAGCAGTCTTATTAGCAACAGCAATAACAATCAGTCTGGCAGCAATCCTGTGCGTTCTCTCAGTCCTGGAGTTTCCTGGGTTTCAGCTGGTCTCTCCCTTCAGGTTTAGGAGGCTAGTAGAAAAGGAGTCATGGCACCTCATAGGTGAGGATGCTGAGTCCCAGAGGGGCCACCCGGCTGTACCCAGAACTGTGCCTGCTTCGACTGTGGAGCTCTGTGCTCTGTGCCCACCCCTTGTGGAACACAATGGCTCTTTTGGGGGTGTTTAAGGAAAGTAGAATGGCAACACGTACAAGGTAGTTTGCTAAAAGAGAAAAGAAACAATGCATCTCTATGAGGAATTTAGTTCCCTTTCCTCCATGTTTTCTCTTGCCCATTGAATTAACGGTTGAGAATTGTTCCCAAGTGCCTGGACAAGTTTGTCTGTATGTTATTATTATTTCAAGGAGTTGTGTTTCCTAAACGAGACTAGAAAGAGCAGTTGTTTAGTAAAAATCTTTCTAAATCCAACTTGGCAGCCCAGCTGGGGGCCTGTCCCTATAGTTGGATGGGCTTGTGCTGGTGCATTGTGGGAAATCATCTTTTCAGGATGCAGGGGAAGGGGAGACCTGGACTCTCACTGCTTTGGGCAGCCATGCCTGAGTGTTTGTCCTTCCATGAGCATGTTGGGCATCTCTGGCTCAGCCTAGGCCCTGGGGGCTCAGAATCCCCAAGGGAGGTGTGGACGACCCAGGAAATGCTCACAACAACCAGCCCTTGACCCATGCTGACCTTGACAGAGCTTTCACAGATGTGGCAACATGAGAAAAATAAAGATGAGCTCATGCTGTTATTTTAAAGACCATCTTTACTTCGAGATGGTGTTCTTCCTTTTCTACTCCCCCTTCCTTGTTATCATGTCCTGAAGAAAAATTAAATCTTGGTGAGAGAAGATGTTAGGATTTGTTTGCTTATTTTGTTTTGTTCTTTTATTCCTCACATGTGAAAATAAGATTAGACAACCTCCACTGGCATTCTGATTTTGAGGGGTAGAGGAATTGCGTGTTTTATCATAACCAGGAATCTAGGTCCTGCCAGTATAGACGTGTGTGAAGGCGGTGGGGCATTGGGAAGAAGTGGTCAGTCTGGTTTTGGGGATCAGGAAGGACTGGGGGCAGAAAGGAGCATCAGAGCTATACCTTGGAAGGCAAGGTAAGAAGATGCTCACCAGGGAAGGGACATTGCTGGAGGAGGTGCTGATGAGCAAAGGCAGGCAGAGCTGGGATGCTCCTGAGAATGCTGCCTGCCAGCTTGAGAAAGAAGTTCGGGCAGAGAGAGCTGAAGCCTGCCAGGCATGTGGGGGGCTGAGCTGGGAGACAGGTGAAGGAGCTTGAACTAAGTGCCTTGGCCGTGGAGGGCCATGAAATCCTTGGAGCAGAGAGTGAATTGAACAGCTTGTCATTTAGGGAGATCACTCTGAAGGGAAGGTAAGCAGCAGAAGGGAGGGAGCCAGCCTGAGGCCAGAAGGGCCCGCCTGCGGTCCAGGGGAGAGAAGATGAGGCTGGACAGGAGCAGCTGGAGGTGGGGGTAGAGAGGCTGGTGTGGGGCCACAGCCAGTGAACCTTCAGGACTGGAGGATGGCTGGTGCAAAGGGTCACACGCAGCTGGGAGACCCTGCAGAGGGGAGAATTAAGGATAATTCTGGCACAAGCCTCAACAACAGTAATGATTCCTGAGCTCTTCTGTGTACTGAGCACCTGCTGGATGCTGTACCTATAAGGAAGGCTTCCAGAGAGAAAGCAATTTTCTGAGAATCTGAATCTCTAGCCAGTTTGTTACCTGTCACATCTGCATTCTGCCTTCTGGGACACTGGCGGGGTTTGAAGGGAAGACGGTGAGTTCAGGTTTGGGCTGTGGGTTGCTCCAGAGGAGACCAGGCTCGTCTGGGCCGAGGGCAGGTGGCAAGGGTGGAGGTCAGGGTTTAGGGGTATCCCCTGCAGGAGGTGGCTGATGCAGTGGGGGTGAGGGGGTCCCCTGGAAGAGAGAAGTAGGGCCTATCCTATCTCCCAGCCCTCCACGCCTCTCTTCCGAGTTGTGAATTGAAAATTTTGGTTGTGTATTTCCTGCAGGAGTCCCTGGGGTTATTGAAATGAGGAAAGGAGTGATTTGAGGGTCGTCTTGGTCCTATCTTTTCCTTTTTTTTCCCTTGAGCTTTTAATCATTGATGATTAAAAAAAAAAAAGATAGTGGTAGAAAGAGTGGGGTAAACAGCCTCTGTGATGCCATCACTCCGTGTCAGCAGTTAATAAGCATGTGCCTGCTCCTTTCCCATCACTCTCCTAATGTTCAGGCCCCAACATTCATGTGTCCTCCACTTGAGGCCTTCATCTCTGTCCATCTCCCTTGTGGTCTGCGTGAGCTAGACCAAGCTGTCAAATCTTCAGCATGCCCCGGCCCACTCCCATCTCTGCCTTGCCATCCTACCTCATCTAATCCAGAACACCCTCCTGTCTCCCTTTCTCTTCCCTTCAGAAAACCTTCCTGGTGCTGACCTGGGGCAAAGTCACAAGGATTACCTTGTGTCCTGCATTTACATCTGAGCCTCCTCGGGCTGGCCACAGCATGTCTGTATAGCCTGCGCAGAGCCCATCAGCACCTACTATGTACCATGTGTTAGGTCTCAGCCCACAGGCTCCACAGGACAAAGGTGGTGCCCATCAGCCTGGCATTCAAGGTGCTATGACTGAATATCTGTGTCCCTGCCCCCAAGCAAGATTTGTAGGTTGAAACCTCAAACCTGATGTGATGGTCTTTGGGGGTGGACCTTCAGGAGGTGATTATGTCATGAGGATGGAGACCCTGTGATGGGATTAGTGCCCTAATGAAAAAGAGTCCATAGCTTCCTCTCCCCTTCAGCCATGGGAGGGCACAGTGACAAGCCCACAGTCTGTGAGCCAGGTAGCAGGCTCTCACCAGATACCAAACCCTGGTGCCTTGATCTTGGACTTCCCAACCTTCCAGAACTGTGAGAGATAAATACAAATAAATATGTGTTGTTTAAGCCACTCAGTCAGTGGTATTTGTTATTGCACCATGGATGGACTATGATACAGGCCATTTGGAATTCTGCAGTTAGGTCAAGAGAAAGCCCTGGCAATAGACAGAAGAGACCTCTCCTGGTTAAATGGTGGTGGGAACCCAGAGCCTGCCCACCACGTCAGTGGTTTGAGGGGGTTCCCAAGAAACTGAGTTTGAAATGCCTAGATTGGAGTCCTCACCCTCAAAGGCAGCAAAGATGCCATGTAGGAGCCAGACTGTCCACATCTCTTACCACCAATTCATCGACTAAGGGTGCCTATCTTATTTCATGCCGAGTTTGGCATCATGGCACAGAGCTCTAGCTCAGTACCAGCCCCAAGAAACATGTGGACCTGGTTCTAGCCTTCTGGTATGCCCACTCCCAGGGGTGGCAGAGCCTGTTATCACAACAACAGGGTTTTAATAAAAGACAGAGTGAAGCCCACAGAGGACACAGCCGGAGTGCTGTGACCCAACAGAAAACCCTGCCCATCCCCAGTGGCCTGGGGTGGGCTCTGAGGAAGAGGTGTGCGTGCATCCATGATCACTGGATGAGCTTTTAGGCCCATGTCTTCACCAGCCATGTGGAAAAACACACGAGGTTGCCATGACAGCTGAAAATGACAGTCCGCCCTAGCTCCCCCAGGGTAGATCCATTCCACAGAGACCCGTGGTGGGATTTCTTTTTTTTCCTTCGTACACATGTGAAGTTTTAGTTTTTCAGCAAACAGTAATTCAAACTAATACACACAAAGGAGACAACAATCCATGTTTTAATGTATTTATTTCAGCTGACTGCGTCAGCCAGCCTCCTAGTGAAATTCCTTTGCTGTCTTCTATTATGTGCTAAGTTAGCAATGCATCTCCCTGTATTTAGCTGTGGAGAATTTGCATGAGGATGGAGACCCTGTGATGGGATTAGTGCCTTATAGCTTCCTCCCCTTCAGCCATGGGAGGCACAGTGACAAGCCCACAGTCTGTGAGCCAGGTAGCAGGCTCTCACCAGATACCAAACCCTGGTGCCTTGATCTTGGACTTCCCAACCTTCCAGAACTGTGAGAGATAAATACAAATAAATATGTGTTGTTTAAGCCACTCAGTCAGTGGTATTTGTTATTGCACCATGGATGGACTATGATACAGGCCATTTGGAATTCTGCAGTTAGGTCAAGAGAAAGCCCTGGCAATAGACAGAAGAGACCTCTCCTGGTTAAATGGTGGTGGGAACCCAGAGCCTGCCCACCACGTCAGTGGTTTGAGGGGGTTCCCAAGAAACTGAGTTTGAAATGCCTAGATTGGAGTCCTCACCCTCAAAGGCAGCAAAGATGCCATGTAGGAGCCAGACTGTCCACATCTCTTACCACCAATTCATCGACTAAGGGTGCCTATCTTATTTCATGCCGAGTTTGGCATCATGGCACAGAGCTCTAGCTCAGTACCAGCCCCAAGAAACATGTGGACCTGGTTCTAGCCTTCTGGTATGCCCACTCCCAGGGGTGGCAGAGCCTGTTATCACAACAACAGGGTTTTAATAAAAGACAGAGTGAAGCCCACAGAGGACACAGCCGGAGTGCTGTGACCCAACAGAAAACCCTGCCCATCCCCAGTGGCCTGGGGTGGGCTCTGAGGAAGAGGTGTGCGTGCATCCATGATCACTGGATGAGCTTTTAGGCCCATGTCTTCACCAGCCATGTGGAAAAACACACGAGGTTGCCATGACAGCTGAAAATGACAGTCCGCCCTAGCTCCCCCAGGGTAGATCCATTCCACAGAGACCCGTGGTGGGATTTCTTTTTTTTCCTTCGTACACATGTGAAGTTTTAGTTTTTCAGCAAACAGTAATTCAAACTAATACACACAAAGGAGACAACAATCCATGTTTTAATGTATTTATTTCAGCTGACTGCGTCAGCCAGCCTCCTAGTGAAATTCCTTTGCTGTCTTCTATTATGTGCTAAGTTAGCAATGCATCTCCCTGTTGAATTTTATGTTCATCCTGTTTGAGTCTGTGGAGAATTTGGTGTGGGTGTGGTGTCAAGATGGAATACTTCTTACTGCAAAGTAGGTGGTGCGTTTCCTGAGCTGTGGAAAATTCTTCCTTCCAGTTCAAAAGTCTCCTCTTCCAAGAAGCCTCTTCTGATCTTTTTAGTCTTGGTCCCTGATCTCCCTGATCCTCACCTGAAGCAAGGTGGAGAGATGGTGTAATCAAAAGTGCTAGTTCAGGGCTTCCCTGGTGGTCCAGTGGGTAAGGACACTGCCTTGCAGTGCAAAGGGCGCTGGTTTGATCCCTGGCCTGGGAGGATCCCGTGCGCCATGGAGTGGCTGGACCGATGTGTCCAATTGCTGAGTTGGAGCTCTGGAGCGCACGCGCCCAGAGCTGGTGCTCTGTGGCGAGAGGGGCCACTGCAATGATGGGAGGCCCACACAGGCCAGGGAACAAAGATGGATGAAAATAAATGAATGAAAGACCAATAGAAGTGGCCAAAGGGCGGGGCGGGGGCGGGGGGGGGGAACAAGTACTAGTTCAGTGCATGGTTCTTGGAAATGTTTATAAACAAATATTCCTCCCTACTGGCCCCAAGTATGTGCCCTTTCCCTCTTCCTTTTGCCCGGTTCATTCTTCATTTCTCCAAGTATTTTGCTGTACGTTTCCTTGTCTATGTGGTCACCCCAGGTGGCTCAGGGTTGCTTGCTGCCCCTTCTCCCTTGGTACTCCCCCAACCCCTCCCCTGGCCTCATGGGGTCATGGATAATTGCATAGACAGGCTGGCCTCAAGCCCAGTTCCCCTTCTCCTTTGTATCCTTGAATTGGTTAAACTCTCTGAGCTTCTATTCCCGAATCTGTAAAATAGGCATACTGTGAACATTTGGTTACTTGAGATGATGTTTGTGAAGATGTTAGGATTTTACCTGGCATGTAGTGGCCTCGGGTTGAGCGCTATTATTATTATTTCTTTTCCTGTTTTTGCCACCCTGTGGGACACTCAGCTTGTGTGTCTTGCCCTTGGCGTGTTATGGTCTCAAGGCTCCCCATTCAGAATTAAAATTCACTATTCTCTCTTGTGCAGGAGAATCCTGTACATTCTTTTGTCTATTTTAGAGCATTGTGAACAGACTCTTGGTGGTATGCAGGGAATCCTGGGCCAGTAGGGGTGGAGGGGCCTCTGTGATGTCAGACAAGCCGTACCTCTCGGTTTCCTCAACAGTAAAAGTCTCCTCTTCCAAGAAGCCTCTTCTGATCTTTTTAGTCTTGGTCCCTGATCTCCCTGATCCTCACCTGAAGCAAGGTGGAGAGATGGTGTAATCAAAAGTGCTAGTTCAGGGCTTCCCTGGTGGTCCAGTGGGTAAGGACACTGCCTTGCAGTGCAAAGGGCGCTGGTTTGATCCCTGGCCTGGGAGGATCCCGTGCGCCATGGAGTGGCTGGACCGATGTGTCCAATTGCTGAGTTGGAGCTCTGGAGCGCACGCGCCCAGAGCTGGTGCTCTGTGGCGAGAGGGGCCACTGCAATGATGGGAGGCCCACACAGGCCAGGGAACAAAGATGGATGAAAATAAATGAATGAAAGACCAATAGAAGGGGCCCAAAAGGGGCGGGGGCGGGGGGGGGGAACAAGTACTAGTTCAGTGCATGGTTCTTGGAAATGTTTATAAACAAATATTCCTCCCTACTGGCCCCAAGTATGTGCCCTTTCCCTCTTCCTTTTGCCCGGTTCATTCTTCATTTCTCCAAGTATTTTGCTGTACGTTTCCTTGTCTATGTGGTCACCCCAGGTGGCTCAGGGTTGCTTGCTGCCCCTTCTCCCTTGGTACTCCCCCAACCCCTCCCCTGGCCTCATGGGGTCATGGATAATTGCATAGACAGGCTGGCCTCAAGCCCAGTTCCCCTTCTCCTTTGTATCCTTGAATTGGTTAAACTCTCTGAGCTTCTATTCCCGAATCTGTAAAATAGGCATACTGTGAACATTTGGTTACTTGAGATGATGTTTGTGAAGATGTTAGGATTTTACCTGGCATGTAGTGGCCTCGGGTTGAGCGCTATTATTATTATTTCTTTTCCTGTTTTTGCCACCCTGTGGGACACTCAGCTTGTGTGTCTTGCCCTTGGCGTGTTATGGTCTCAAGGCTCCCCATTCAGAATTAAAATTCACTATTCTCTCTTGTGCAGGAGAATCCTGTACATTCTTTTGTCTATTTTAGAGCATTGTGAACAGACTCTTGGTGGTATGCAGGGAATCCTGGGCCAGTAGGGGTGGAGGGGCCTCTGTGATGTCAGACAAGCCGTACCTCTCGGTTTCCTCAACAGTAGAAGGCAGAGCTCAGCTCAGAGAATCTCTCGGCATCCTTCCTGACTTGCCGTGCCCTAAACTATGACTACCTGAACATACTGCCACATGGGGTGGGTTCCCCTTAGCTCCTGGTTAAGGAAGATGAGTCATTCCTGGGGTTTTCCTGGAAAGGAAACCGCAGGGATTTCCTTGGAGCAGGGGGCCATCTGTGCCTCCTTAAGCCCTGCTTGGTTTTTAGTTTTTTTTAAATTTTGGCCTGTTTTTTATTGATTTTATTTTTCATACATCTTTATTCTTTGGCCTGTGTGGGCCTCCCATTGCTGTGGCCTCTCTGGCTGCAGAGCACCGGCTCTGGGTACATGCGCTCCAGAGCGCTGGCTCGTAATTGGGCACAGCGGTCCAGCCGCTCCACGGCACATGGGATCTTCCCAGGCCAGATGGACTGCACCTGGTGCCCCCTGCACTGCAAGGTGGACTCTTTTCCCACTGGACCACCAGGGAAGCCCTTAAGCCCCACTTTGGCACTCTGGGGAGCAGAGCTGCCCGTTCCATGCCCATCATGGGCAGGGATGCCTAGTATGCCATCCCAAACCTACTGCTCTTTGGAGAAAGGGTCTTGACAGAACCTGTGAAAGCCTCAGGCCAACCAGCGAGGCAGCCAGTGAGGCCAGTGAGGGACGTACTTGGCAGAACCTAAGACTGGAGACTGGTCATTGGAGGTCAGGAAGCATGGATGTCATGTCAACAGATTGGCTCCAAATAGAGAGGTGGGTCGCCATGTGGTGCCTGCCATGACCACACCACCCAGTCCTTCCATGGCAGGACTGGAGCCAGATTGGGCTTCTAGAGGAATTAGAGTGGAGGGGTAGAGGAAGCAGGACTTGTGAGGGAAGAAGGGGCAGGCACTTCCTGGGGTCTCCACTGCTATTTTAATGTGAAGTTTAAGAAGGAAACTCACAAGCCAGTGAGTGAAACTTACCTCCAAGGCTGCTATGACTGCTTTCATTGCCCAGCATGGCTTAGCAAACGTTCCCAGAGCTCCTGTGTGTGCCATGCATGGTGGGGCCAGCAGGCTCCAGAGGAAAGTACATGGAACAGCTAACATTTATCAGACATTCATTAGGTGCCAGGCACTCTTCCAAGGGCTTTGAATTAACCAGTTTAACCTTCACGGCAACTGTACGCGGTAGGCATGTTTCTATCTTTTTTTACGGGGGAGGCTATGGATGCCCAGAAAGACTCAAGAATTGGTTCAAGGTCATTAGGCTATTAAATGGCAGATTTGAACCTGGGCACCTTGTACCAGGGCTGGACCCTTGACCATTATGTTGCAGAGGTACAAGAACAGCGCCACCCAGAGGATGCTGGATTGGCCCACAGGAAAGACATCTCACCCAGTGAAGGCTTCTGGGAGGAAGCGAGATGTGCTGGGCCTGGCCAGGCACAGAGAGTGTGGACACGGCTGTCATGGCAGAAGCCACGTGCAGTCTGAGGGGTGGGGGCCTGCTGCTGGGTGAGGAGAGGATGGAGTTTGGAAGGAGGGTCCGGCCCAGCTTGCTCGGTGGCTTGCTGTGATCCCTGGGCAACTTCTTGCACTTCACTCTGCTTCCCTCATGGAGAGAAGGTGGAGGGAAGCTGGGGAATGGAGGCCTCTAGGCTCTTGGGGAGACACGAGTCTGCCCTCCAGACATGAGGCCATTTTGTGCTTCTTTATAGTCATTATTTAATTGCATTTTGACTTCTCTTTAGGTTCTTTGTAAAATGTCATTTGGAAAAGGCATGACTTCTCTCTATATACTGAGGCTCAGAGAGTAGGGAGGGGTGGGTTTCTCTTCCATTTTATAGATTAGGAAACTGAGGCCCAGTGAGACCATGAGACCTGTCCTAGGGAAGATATTATTTACCTTCCTGCTGTTTTGTTTTTTTTCTTTTAATTGTGGTAAAAATACACATAGCATTGGATTTGCCATTTTCGCTGTTCTTCAGCTGTCCGGTTTAGTGGGAATAAGTGGCACATTCACTTGCTGTGTAACCATCACCACTGTCCATCTCCAGAACTTTTCCATCCTCTCAAACTGAAACTCCCTGGTCATTTAACAATAATTCCACTTTACTTCCTCCCCTGGCCTCAGAAAACCCCTATTCTACTTTCCCTCGCTATGAATTTGACAACTCTAGTTACCTCATCGAAGTGAATCATGTGATGTTTGTCCTTTTCGGTCTGACAGTTCTCTTCCTGCATATTTTTTAAAATTTTTTTTTTAGTTTTAGCAACCATATATTATTAATTTTTTAATTTGATTAATTAATTTACTTATTTTTGGTTCTTCTGGATTTTCACTGCTGCCACAGGCTCTTTTTTTTTTTAAGATTTATTTATTTATTTATTTATTATTGGTGTGGGGAGGGTTGGGGAGGGAGGGTGGCGGGCAGGCCACTTCTATTGGTTTTTTCATTTACCTATTTTCATCCATCTTTGTTCTTTGGCCTGTGTGGGCCTCCCATCGTGGTGGCCTCTGTTGTCGCAGAGCACTGGCTCTGGGTGCATGCACACCAGAGCCCCGGCTCAGTAATTGGACACATGGGTCCAGCCGCTCCGCGGCACGTGGGATCTTCCCAGGTGAGGGATCGAACTGGTGCCCCCTGCACTGCAAGGCGGTGTCCTTACCCACTGGACCACCAGGGAAGCCCTGCCACAGGCTCTTCTCTAGTTGCAGGGAGTGGGGGCTACTCTCTAGTTGAGGTGAGCAGGCTTCTTGGTGTGGTGACTTCTCTTGTTGTGGAACTCGGGCTCTAGGGCACACGGGCTTCAGTAGTTGCAGCACATGGGCTCAATAGTTGCGTCTCCAAGGCTATAGAGCACAGGTTCAATAGTTGTGGCTCATGGGCTTAGTTGCTCCGCAGCATGTGAGATCTTCCCAGATCGGGGATCAAACCCATGTCTCCTGCATTGGCAGGCAAACTCTTCACCACTGAGCTACCAGGGGAGGCCCTGTTTTAAAAATTTTTGAGAAAAACCATTCAAATAATTTTTCAAGGCTCAGGAAGGATCTGTTAAAGAAAACAAAGTAACAATTTCACAGCAAGGCTGCTACTCTGGGAAAAAAAAAAAAATCATAATTTTTTGTCTGCATGAGAATGAGTAAACCCTGAGAAATCCCCCTATCCTGTTTGCAGGATTTATGAAAGTAATTTTTCTCTGCCCTCGCCCTGGGAAAGGGCCCAGGAGGCTCTGGCAGGTGTGTATGGAGCAGAGTCCTGCACAGGAAGTGGTGTGGAGGCCACAGACAGCCCTGCTTTGCCTTATATCTGGGTGGGAGTCTCGTCACAGTTAGAACCGGGCCTCATTTGGGCAGGTGGTTCTGGCAGGACTCACTTTGGAGCTACCAAACTGCCACATGTAAGTAACCTCATAGAACCCTGGCGCTCAGAGAGCACAGAGGCTGTCCTGGGAGGAGGATCTTGAAGCCAGGAGACAGGAAGGACCCAGCCCAAGATCACCAGCAAATGGCAAACCAGCAGGAGCTCAGTCTTTAGCCCGGGGCCGGCTCTGCCCTCGTGTCTGGGTACGAGCAGCAGTATGGGCCCTTTAACATACATGTACTTCCAGGGTGCCCAAATGCTGTCCAGCCGGGCCCCTGCCACGTGAGGGAGCGGGGCTCACTAGACCTGTTTTATGAGAAGCACAGGAGGGTTGAGACCTGCCCAGTGGTCCCCACCTACACGTCGGACTAGAGGGTGGGGGTGGCCAGGCCTGCTGGTCCGGCCAGAGGCACTGCTTCCGGTTCCTGTGTCCTCCAGCTCAGCCCTTCTCCCACCTGTGTCTCCCTCGCCTCTGCCGTTCTCTACCTGGCAGGTCACTCCAGGTGGGGCTGTGGCCATCTAGGAGATCCTCAACCCCTCAGATTCTGAGATTCTGAGTGGCTATTTGCAATGGCAAGGACTGGGTGCTTCTGAAGTTTGGAGGGGAGTTTTTCCCAAATCATTACAGTTCTTAGTGGCTTTGACCTTCAGATGTTCATCAGGGAACGATAGCCCATCGCAGTGGTTTAATGATAATCATGATTTGTCTTACTGGTTCCCCGTGATGGTCTCCAGGGTCAGCTCTCTGCTGTCTCCTCCCCCATAGGCTGCCCTCCCAGGTGTCCCTCACACTCCTGCACAGCCTCTATTCTCTGCCTCCCTGTGCCCTGTTTTGGGTGTTAGTCATAATTTTTGTCTGCATGAGAATGAGTAAACCCTGAGAAATCCCCTATCCTGTTTGCAGGATTTATGAAAGTAATTTCTCTGCCCTCGCCCTGGGAAAGGGCCCAGGAGGCTCTGGCAGGTGTGTATGGAGCAGAGTCCTGCACAGGAAGTGGTGTGGAGGCCACAGACAGCCCTGCTTTGCCTTATATCTGGGTGGGAGTCTCGTCACAGTTAGAACCGGGCCTCATTTGGGCAGGTGGTTCTGGCAGGACTCACTTTGGAGCTACCAAACTGCCACATGTAAGTAACCTCATAGAACCCTGGCGCTCAGAGAGCACAGAGGCTGTCCTGGGAGGAGGATCTTGAAGCCAGGAGACAGGAAGGACCCAGCCCAAGATCACCAGCAAATGGCAAACCAGCAGGAGCTCAGTCTTTAGCCCGGGGCCGGCTCTGCCCTCGTGTCTGGGTACGAGCAGCAGTATGGGCCCTTTAACATACATGTACTTCCAGGGTGCCCAAATGCTGTCCAGCCGGGCCCCTGCCACGTGAGGGAGCGGGGCTCACTAGACCTGTTTTATGAGAAGCACAGGAGGGTTGAGACCTGCCCAGTGGTCCCCACCTACACGTCGGACTAGAGGGTGGGGGTGGCCAGGCCTGCTGGTCCGGCCAGAGGCACTGCTTCCGGTTCCTGTGTCCTCCAGCTCAGCCCTTCTCCCACCTGTGTCTCCCTCGCCTCTGCCGTTCTCTACCTGGCAGGTCACTCCAGGTGGGGCTGTGGCCATCTAGGAGATCCTCAACCCCTCAGATTCTGAGATTCTGAGTGGCTATTTGCAATGGCAAGGACTGGGTGCTTCTGAAGTTTGGAGGGGAGTTTTTCCCAAATCATTACAGTTCTTAGTGGCTTTGACCTTCAGATGTTCATCAGGGAACGATAGCCCATCGCAGTGGTTTAATGATAATCATGATTTGTCTTACTGGTTCCCCGTGATGGTCTCCAGGGTCAGCTCTCTGCTGTCTCCTCCCCCATAGGCTGCCCTCCCAGGTGTCCCTCACACTCCTGCACAGCCTCTCTATTCTCTGCCTCCCTGTGCCCTGTTTTGGGTGTTAGTCATTGCCGAAAGCTCCAGTTCACTCCCTTTCCCCCTCTTGGTTTTCCCTTTTAGCACTCAGCACAGGCAACACATTTTACTTGTCACTTGACTCTCAAACGTTTATTAACATTTTACTTACCCTACTCATTGCGTCTCTCCTTCCCACAGTGGAATGACGCTCTCCATGGGTGGGTGGGGCTTCTGCTCCCTGGTGTGCCCTTGCCACCTGTCACAGTACCTAGCACATAGTGGGCGCTCAGATAATCCTTGTAGAATGAATGAATAAATGAATTCTCTTTTCACTGTAGGCCACTATCCCCTACCTTCTCTGTCTAGATAATTTCTCCTCCTGTTCAGAGGCTCAGCATAAGTGCCTCCTCCTGCCCGAAGCCTACCCTGATTGCTGGCACTGAGTTCAGGGGCCTTTTCCAAGCCCCATACTGTCTGCCATCCCTTTCATGGTCTGCTTTCCCAAACCCGTGCTCCTTGGCTCCTCTCTCGTCTCCCCTAGCCAGTGCACGCATTGAGGATGCACTCTTTCTGGCTTCCTCTGTTTGCCCAGTGCCTGGCACAGAGCTTGGCTCATGGGAGCTGCTCAGCGAATGCCTGGTGCATCGAACTGAATCAGTGCAGCACGAACAGCTATCTGAGGGCTCTCAGGCATTTCCCCCCGCTTAGCACTGGAAGAGCCCTGGGGGTAGGGCTTCCCAGCATTGCTTCCCTGGTTTACAAAGATGGGAGGTGCAAGGATGAAAGGATTGGGACAGGCTAACCTCTGAGCATCTGCATCTCCCCTGGCCTTCCCGAGGCTGCTGCTCTTGGAGCTTTGCCAGCTCCCTGGGCAAGGGGTCCTGGGCAGGGGCTTCCTCACAATGGCTCCTACTCTGCAGTGCACTGCTCTTAGCTGCCCAAAGAGCCACAGGATGCCCACCTCCCCAGGCGGCCTTTTCCTAGAGCCTCCCTGCTCCCCTCGCAGCACTCAGTAGCATCTGTTTTGGGGTCTGTCTCTCTAGCTAGACTTCAAGTGAGACCCTTCTGCCACTCTCTAGGCAGGTAGTGCTTTGGTCTGGGGTAGCCCTGTGTTAAGCCACCTGGGCAGACAGTGCTGTGATGGGCTTGGGGACCACTTAACAGGAACTTAGCTGTGGGGTCGGGGGCAGGCAGGCACTGGATTCTGGGGATACAGACCTGGGAAGGTGCTTCAGACTTGGAGGAGCTGGGACCTGAGAACAGGGTGTTGAGATGGGCACACAGCGAGGACTGAGGTTGCTTGTGCAACGAGGCCCCACAAGTCAGCTTCCAAGTGGGATCCGCCTGTGCCAGGGGTCAGGTGGAGGTGGGGATGGGAGCTGGGGGAGCCGGCTCAAGTACTCGGCTGTTGGGAAAATCACTTCTCAAAAAGGCCGCTGCAGTCAAGGGCTCGCAGGAGCCCACAGGGCGGAGAGGCCGAAGGATTTGTGAATCTCCTCCTGTTCAGAGGCTCAGCATAAGTGCCTCCTCCTCCCCTTTTCCCATAAGCCCCATACTGTCTGCCATCCCTTTCATGGTCTGCTTTCCCAAACCCGTGCTCCTTGGCTCCTCTCTCGTCTCCCCTAGCCAGTGCACGCATTGAGGATGCACTCTTTCTGGCTTCCTCTGTTTGCCCAGTGCCTGGCACAGAGCTTGGCTCATGGGAGCTGCTCAGCGAATGCCTGGTGCATCGAACTGAATCAGTGCAGCACGAACAGCTATCTGAGGGCTCTCAGGCATTTCCCCCCGCTTAGCACTGGAAGAGCCCTGGGGGTAGGGCTTCCCAGCATTGCTTCCCTGGTTTACAAAGATGGGAGGTGCAAGGATGAAAGGATTGGGACAGGCTAACCTCTGAGCATCTGCATCTCCCCTGGCCTTCCCGAGGCTGCTGCTCTTGGAGCTTTGCCAGCTCCCTGGGCAAGGGGTCCTGGGCAGGGGCTTCCTCACAATGGCTCCTACTCTGCAGTGCACTGCTCTTAGCTGCCCAAAGAGCCACAGGATGCCCACCTCCCCAGGCGGCCTTTTCCTAGAGCCTCCCTGCTCCCCTCGCAGCACTCAGTAGCATCTGTTTTGGGGTCTGTCTCTCTAGCTAGACTTCAAGTGAGACCCTTCTGCCACTCTCTAGGCAGGTAGTGCTTTGGTCTGGGGTAGCCCTGTGTTAAGCCACCTGGGCAGACAGTGCTGTGATGGGCTTGGGGACCACTTAACAGGAACTTAGCTGTGGGGTCGGGGGCAGGCAGGCACTGGATTCTGGGGATACAGACCTGGGAAGGTGCTTCAGACTTGGAGGAGCTGGGACCTGAGAACAGGGTGTTGAGATGGGCACACAGCGAGGACTGAGGTTGCTTGTGCAACGAGGCCCCACAAGTCAGCTTCCAAGTGGGATCCGCCTGTGCCAGGGGTCAGGTGGAGGTGGGGATGGGAGCTGGGGGAGCCGGCTCAAGTACTCGGCTGTTGGGAAAATCACTTCTCAAAAAGGCCGCTGCAGTCAAGGGCTCGCAGGAGCCCACAGGGCGGAGAGGCCGAAGGATTTGTGACAGGGCTGAGGGATTGGAAGTTCCCTTGAGTAGAGTCCCCGGGCTGTGAGGATAGTGATGTGACAGAGACTGGCCCTCATCCATCAGGCAGGGGAGTGACCGCCGTGTCCCCAGCTGGAGGACAAGAGAGGCAGGTAATTAACTCCAGCTGAGCTGCTGCTGACGCGGGCGGTCCGCCTTGAGGAATGAGTGCGGCGGCCGGCGACAGGGGTGATGGGCCCACCCCGCCTGCAGTCACCCTTCCTCTCTGGGCCGGCACCTGGTGGGGGTTGAGCACAGGCAGGGTCTGTGTCAGGCTGCAGACCTCTGAGGAGCCAGGAGGACAGTGCTGGCTCATGTCCCAGGAAGGACTGTCAGGTGTGGGGCTGTGCCTTCCCAGGGAAAGGTGGTGGAGTGGGCATGCAGCCAATGGCTCCCCTGTGTTCAGTCCGGCACCATCCTCAGTGGTGTCCCCAGGGCTCCTCTTGGCTCCCCCACCTCAGTGTTCGGTGACCTTGGAGGAAGTTAGGACTCCTGTCTACCTCTGCTGTCTCCCTTCTTCTCATTCATAATCTGACCACTGGCTTCCCTCTGTCCATCTCACTGCCTGACTTCGGCTCCTGCCATCCCCACCTGGACCCCTGCCCTGGTCTCATCACCCACCCCCTTGTCCAGCCTCTCTTCCCTCCACTAATGTCCTTCAAGTGGCAGCCAGGGTTGTCCTTTCATTCTGAGGATATTATCACCATCTCAGCTTTGAAGATACCATTACCAGGTTTCCCTGTGTTAAGCCACCTGGGCAGACAGTGCTGTGATGGGCTTGGGGACCACTTAACAGGAACTTAGCTGTGGGGTCGGGGGCAGGCAGGCACTGGATTCTGGGGATACAGACCTGGGAAGGTGCTTCAGACTTGGAGGAGCTGGGACCTGAGAACAGGGTGTTGAGATGGGCACACAGCGAGGACTGAGGTTGCTTGTGCAACGAGGCCCCACAAGTCAGCTTCCAAGTGGGATCCGCCTGTGCCAGGGGTCAGGTGGAGGTGGGGATGGGAGCTGGGGGAGCCGGCTCAAGTACTCGGCTGTTGGGAAAATCACTTCTCAAAAAGGCCGCTGCAGTCAAGGGCTCGCAGGAGCCCACAGGGCGGAGAGGCCGAAGGATTTGTGACAGGGCTGAGGGATTGGAAGTTCCCTTGAGTAGAGTCCCCGGGCTGTGAGGATAGTGATGTGACAGAGACTGGCCCTCATCCATCAGGCAGGGGAGTGACCGCCGTGTCCCCAGCTGGAGGACAAGAGAGGCAGGTAATTAACTCCAGCTGAGCTGCTGCTGACGCGGGCGGTCCGCCTTGAGGAATGAGTGCGGCGGCCGGCGACAGGGGTGATGGGCCCACCCCGCCTGCAGTCACCCTTCCTCTCTGGGCCGGCACCTGGTGGGGGTTGAGCACAGGCAGGGTCTGTGTCAGGCTGCAGACCTCTGAGGAGCCAGGAGGACAGTGCTGGCTCATGTCCCAGGAAGGACTGTCAGGTGTGGGGCTGTGCCTTCCCAGGGAAAGGTGGTGGAGTGGGCATGCAGCCAATGGCTCCCCTGTGTTCAGTCCGGCACCATCCTCAGTGGTGTCCCCAGGGCTCCTCTTGGCTCCCCCACCTCAGTGTTCGGTGACCTTGGAGGAAGTTAGGACTCCTGTCTACCTCTGCTGTCTCCCTTCTTCTCATTCATAATCTGACCACTGGCTTCCCTCTGTCCATCTCACTGCCTGACTTCGGCTCCTGCCATCCCCACCTGGACCCCTGCCCTGGTCTCATCACCCACCCCCTTGTCCAGCCTCTCTTCCCTCCACTAATGTCCTTCAAGTGGCAGCCAGGGTTGTCCTTTCATTCTGAGGATATTATCACCATCTCAGCTTTGAAGATACCATTACCAGGTTTAAGCCCTTTTAAGAACTCCCTGGAGTTTTACAAACACGGTTTTTCTGTTTGGGATGATGATGAAGTTCTGGAGGGAGATCGTGGTTATACAGCATAGTGAGTGCATTTCATGCCTTGAGCTGTACACTTGGAAAATGGTTAAACGACTAAACCAAAGCAAAAACTCCCCAGAGCCCCCGAGCCCCCAGAGTACGATATGGCCCTTTACACTGGTGCTCAAGGCCCACTGCAGCTGCCCCACCCTCCCTTTCTGATCCCACCACTCATTTCTTCATTCGTCTCCAGAGTACTCCAACTCAGAATGCCACTTGCTGTTCCCAAGACATGCCCCCATTTTTCCTGTTTACTCGCCTCTCCTCTTGGAAAGTCAGGATTAGACTTATTCCTTTACTTGATGAAATATTCTTTTCTTCAACATCCTCCCATAGGGCTCTGTCAGAATGCCCACGGTGACAGGCAACCTATGGCTTTACGAGACATTTTACCTTATCTTTGGACTGCTTGGATTATAAGAGATGAGACGTAGGGTTTAGAGTGTGATGTTCTGTATTTGAGTTCAACTTCATAATTTATAGGCTTCCCTGGTGGTTCAGATGGTACAGAATCTGCCTGCAATGTGGAGACCCGACTTCGATCCCTGGATCAGGAAGATCCCCTGGAGAAGGGAATGGCTACCCACTCCAGTATTCTTGCTTGGGAAATCCCATGTCCATGAGGTCACAGAAAATCAGAAATGACTGAATGACTATCACTTTTTTTTTTCATGATTTACAAGTAGTAAACCTTGAGCTTGACCTTGAGCTTATCAGTTAAGCTCCCTGAACCTCTGTTTTCTCCTCTGTCAATTGAGGGATAATACAGGCAAACCTTGGAGATATTGTGGGTTTGGTTTGAGGCCACCACAATATAGCAAATGGCACAATAAAGCGAGAGACATGAATTTTTTCATTTCCTGATTTGTATGAAAGTCATGTTTCCACTATACAGGAGTCTATTAAATGTGCAATAGGGTAGCATCAAAAAAAATCATGTACATACCTTCATTTAAATATTGTTTATTGCTAAAAAATGCTAGCCATCATCAGAGCTTTCAGTAGATCAAATTTTTTTTTTTGCTGGGGAGGGTTTGAAATATTGTGGGGACTACCATAAGGTGGCACAGAGACACCAAGTGACCAAGTGCTATTGGAAAACTGGCACTGATAGACTTCCTCAACATAGGGTTGCCACAAATCTTCAATTTGTTATAAAAAAAAAAAAAGGCAACATCTGCAAAGGGCAGTAAATCAAAGCTCAATAAAACAAGGTATGTTTGTAATGGTATCCATCTCAGAGAGGCATTGCAAATACAAAAGGAGATGCATTAGAAATGGCAAATGAGCTGATGCATATGAAGGAATAGCATAGTGCCCAAGAGAAAGTCAGTGCTAAAGGAGTGTTAGATTGATATGTATGTACTGGACCAAACTCTGACACATAAACCAAAACTCAGACAGTTACGGCAAGGAGGGATCGGAGAGATTCACTGTGGCAGCCACTTGTAGTTCCCTGGCACCTAGTTCTCCTCCTCTGATGGCCACATGGTGCCTTGTGTCCCTGGGACTTGGATGGGGCCAAGTTTGGCTAGTGAGTTCCATTTAATTGCTGGTTGACCCTCTCCAAAGTTTTCTTTTTCCTTGTCTCTTGGCAACAGGCAGCGTTGAAGACGGTGGTTGTTCCATAAGCTTGGGCCCCTGAGTGACTGGGATGTGTCAGGTTTCCTGTTGCTGAGAGAGTAGTCCGCTTTTCCTGGGGTGCTCCCTTGAACTTTGCGGGTATTTGCTGCTACTGTAGAACCTAGCCTCTCCTGACTGATAAACCTGCTCCCTCAACCTTCTTGTTTTATAAGTGAAGCCCAGGTGAAGAGAAGGTCATAGGGACCTGGGGCCCTCAATCCAGGCCCACGTCCTGGACCTGACATGGCTGCCTTTATCGTCTCTTTGGTGTCTTTCCTCTTTGATCTTCCCCATCACTGAGCTTCCCATTAAGGAGGCAGTTAGTTGACCCATTTGACCGAGTCCCATTGACTTGATGTGTTGGTCAAGCCCAAGCCTCTGAGAGGTGAGCTCCACTGTGGACATATGTTCTCCTGGAGTGCCGGGCCAGGTTGCTCATCAAGCCTGGACTACTGCTCTCACCTCCCAGCTGGCTGCCTTCTTCCCCGTCAGGTCTTCCTCCTCTACCCCAGCTACCAGAGGGCTCTGCATACAGCACAGCCCCCATCCAGGCACTCCCCTGCTTAAATTTCTCAGTAACTCCTGCTGCTAGGTGGGAAACCATACCCTGCCTGGTGTTCACAGCTTCCCAGGGACCAGCCAGTCTGACCCCATACATCTGATCCATGCATCTCCTGCCACCTCCCTTCTCCACCTGTGCCCCTGCCCTAGAAGTGGGTACTCACTTCTCCTGTAGCACTTTGGCCTCTGAGACTTCGCTCATGCTGTTATCTTGGCCCAGGGTGCCCTCCTACACCTTCTCTCTCTTCCTCGTCTTCCACGGCTCAGTTCTAATGCTGCCTCCTCCAAGAAGTCTTGGTGGAATATCTCAGTGTGTTTCAACCATTCCTTTTTAATTTTGGCCTCTTTTATTGGTCCTTCACTTATTTATTTTCATCCATCTTAATTCTTTGACCTGTGTGGGCCTCCTATCGCAGTGGCTGTTCTCGTTGCAGAGCATCGGCTGTGGGCACATGCGCTCCAGAGCACTGGCTTGTAATTGGACACACCGGTCCAGCTGCTTCGCAGCACATGGGATCTTCTCGTGCCAGGGATCGAACCGGTGCCCCTTGCAGTGCAAGGTGGACTCTTTCCCCACTTTTTTGCATGACTTGTGCCTTTGCCATAATTCCCACTTTTGCTCTGCCTAGTGTTGTGGGTTTTTGTTTCAATCTTCTCTCCCCACAGAAGTGAGAGCTCCATCGTGGCCAAGATTGTTGTGACCATTCCTGTGTTCCCATCACCTGGGCCAGGTGAAGAGAAGGTCATAGGGACCTGGGGCCCTCAATCCAGGCCCACGTCCTGGACCTGACATGGCTGCCTTTATCGTCTCTTTGGTGTCTTTCCTCTTTGATCTTCCCCATCACTGAGCTTCCCATTAAGGAGGCAGTTAGTTGACCCATTTGACCGAGTCCCATTGACTTGATGTGTTGGTCAAGCCCAAGCCTCTGAGAGGTGAGCTCCACTGTGGACATATGTTCTCCTGGAGTGCCGGGCCAGGTTGCTCATCAAGCCTGGACTACTGCTCTCACCTCCCAGCTGGCTGCCTTCTTCCCCGTCAGGTCTTCCTCCTCTACCCCAGCTACCAGAGGGCTCTGCATACAGCACAGCCCCCATCCAGGCACTCCCCTGCTTAAATTTCTCAGTAACTCCTGCTGCTAGGTGGGAAACCATACCCTGCCTGGTGTTCACAGCTTCCCAGGGACCAGCCAGTCTGACCCCATACATCTGATCCATGCATCTCCTGCCACCTCCCTTCTCCACCTGTGCCCCTGCCCTAGAAGTGGGTACTCACTTCTCCTGTAGCACTTTGGCCTCTGAGACTTCGCTCATGCTGTTATCTTGGCCCAGGGTGCCCTCCTACACCTTCTCTCTCTTCCTCGTCTTCCACGGCTCAGTTCTAATGCTGCCTCCTCCAAGAAGTCTTGGTGGAATATCTCAGTGTGTTTCAACCATTCCCTTTTACTTTTGGCCTCTTTTATTGGTCCTTCACTTATTTATTTTCATCCATCTTAATTCTTTGACCTGTGTGGGCCTCCTATCGCAGTGGCTGTTCTCGTTGCAGAGCATCGGCTGTGGGCACATGCGCTCCAGAGCACTGGCTTGTAATTGGACACACCGGTCCAGCTGCTTCGCAGCACATGGGATCTTCTCGTGCCAGGGATCGAACCGGTGCCCCTTGCAGTGCAAGGTGGACTCTTTCCCCACTTTTTTGCATGACTTGTGCCTTTGCCATAATTCCCACTTTTGCTCTGCCTAGTGTTGTGGGTTTTTGTTTCAATCTTCTCTCCCCACAGAAGTGAGAGCTCCATCGTGGCCAAGATTGTTGTGACCATTCCTGTGTTCCCATCACCTGCCACAGGATCTGGTTCTAAACCATCATCCCATGAGTGTGAATGGAATGAATGAGTGTTCTAAACGTCCGCTGCACCTCATCCTGCGTTCTTTGAAGTTATTTCTGTACCTCCTCTAGATGATAAGTCCCCTGAGGACAGGGGCCGTGCCTTACCCTATATCTAGCCCAGGCCCTCCGCAAATACTGGACCAGTGCACCCCTCAGAAGAGCATGCTGCAGAGGCATATATGGGTCAGAAAGGGGTGAAGATGGCTTGGCAGCACGTAGCTGGAGTGCTGCTCCCCTCAGCACGTAACCCAGCCCCCGGCCCCAGGGGAACGGCTGATAGCTTGTGATATTTGTGCACACCTGCAGAGGGGGCAGCCCCCAGACCTCCTGACAAGCAGCCCACACATGCTTTGCATTGGTGACCTTGACTGTTTAAAATGTCATACCTGCTTATGTCAGGGTAGAGGGGATACTTACTGACAGCTAATTAGGCAACAGAGTTGGTATCTACCAGTCTTTGAAAAACATTTTTGTCAATTGGGTGATTGGCTTTCCCAGCGCAGAGGAGAGATGTGTGCTGTGGCTCCACCATCCTCAAATGACACAGTCTGCAGTCAGCCAGGAATTCTGAGTGACAGCTTCAGGGAGAATACAGAAATGCCAGTTTTTCTCAGTATCCAAGATGGACAGTCTGGCTCTCCGGAGACTTATAGAAGCAGATGGTCTGTCGATCACCCCAGGGAAGGAGTGTGAAAAACTCAAGATGGCTGGAGTTAATAAGCTCTTTGGGACAGAGCTACAGCCATGGTTACTTTTATTTCAGGCTGTATCTACCAGCAGGGATTGCATCTGCCATGCAACAGTGATTTTGTCCACCCAGTATGTACTAAACACCTGTTTGGAGCCAGGCTCTCTGTGGGCACAAGGGGAACCGAGGGAACGAAGACTGCCCAGTGCAGCCAACCTGATTTATGTCTAGTTATGTCCCTTGAATTTCAGTTTGATGTCAGTGTCCTGAATGATAGGGAAACGAGTTTTAAATGTACAACAGAATTTCCTTCTACCTTTTCCCCTAACATTTTTTTCTCCAAATTCTTTTCACCTTTCTGTTAATAGTTTCCAAGGTGTACTAATTTTCTTGCATTTCTGCCTTCTTATAGCAGGTGGTTAAGAATGTTACTGGTCAATGCAGTCTAATTGCAGTAACACACACCTCTAGATTCCAGTGGTTGGCGTATTAAGGTGATTTCTTGCTCATGGAAATTTCTTGCTTGTAGTCAAGTGCAGGTCAGAGTTGGTTGGGTCCCCTGGGAAGCAGATGCCCAGAGTTAGAGGTCCATTGGGAGAAATGCTCACGAAAGAGAGAGAGGGGAGGGCAGCAAAAGACCAGGCAAGTCTTCAGGGTGTGGATAGGTGTGCCACCTGTGGAAGGAGAGGGGGACAAAGGAGCCGTGGGTAGAAAGAGGCTCAGGCAGCAGCACAGCTCTGAGGAAGTCTCATTCAGACCAAAGAGACTCAAGATTGTCCACAGCTGAGTCTTGTGCTGACCTGAAATGGTGAGTTTCTGTTTAGACGCTGAGCACAGTCTAGGGTTGGAGTTGCCTGCAAAGAGTGAGCCGTATGCTGAAGGCACTGCTCCCAGTGTCTGTCACCTTGGGAGGCTGCCCACTCTGTGACAGCTTCTGAGGCAACCATGGTGCCCCTCCATGTCGGGCATAAGGATTTGTTGTCGGGGAGGGTCTAGGTTATTGGAGTTCTCCCACTCACGCTATAGATGAAAACAGAGCACAGAACATCTATGGGAAGATTTTCTAGGCCAATCCTGGGCATAGTACCATCACCTTTGCTCCCATTCCATTGCCCTCAAGATGGCTGGAGTTAATAAGCTCTTTGGGACAGAGCTACAGCCATGGTTACTTTTATTTCAGGCTGTATCTACCAGCAGGGATTGCATCTGCCATGCAACAGTGATTTTGTCCACCCAGTATGTACTAAACACCTGTTTGGAGCCAGGCTCTCTGTGGGCACAAGGGGAACCGAGGGAACGAAGACTGCCCAGTGCAGCCAACCTGATTTATGTCTAGTTATGTCCCTTGAATTTCAGTTTGATGTCAGTGTCCTGAATGATAGGGAAACGAGTTTTAAATGTACAACAGAATTTCCTTCTACCTTTTCCCCTAACATTTTTTTCTCCAAATTCTTTTCACCTTTCTGTTAATAGTTTCCAAGGTGTACTAATTTTCTTGCATTTCTGCCTTCTTATAGCAGGTGGTTAAGAATGTTACTGGTCAATGCAGTCTAATTGCAGTAACACACACCTCTAGATTCCAGTGGTTGGCGTATTAAGGTGATTTCTTGCTCATGGAAATTTCTTGCTTGTAGTCAAGTGCAGGTCAGAGTTGGTTGGGTCCCCTGGGAAGCAGATGCCCAGAGTTAGAGGTCCATTGGGAGAAATGCTCACGAAAGAGAGAGAGGGGAGGGCAGCAAAAGACCAGGCAAGTCTTCAGGGTGTGGATAGGTGTGCCACCTGTGGAAGGAGAGGGGGACAAAGGAGCCGTGGGTAGAAAGAGGCTCAGGCAGCAGCACAGCTCTGAGGAAGTCTCATTCAGACCAAAGAGACTCAAGATTGTCCACAGCTGAGTCTTGTGCTGACCTGAAATGGTGAGTTTCTGTTTAGACGCTGAGCACAGTCTAGGGTTGGAGTTGCCTGCAAAGAGTGAGCCGTATGCTGAAGGCACTGCTCCCAGTGTCTGTCACCTTGGGAGGCTGCCCACTCTGTGACAGCTTCTGAGGCAACCATGGTGCCCCTCCATGTCGGGCATAAGGATTTGTTGTCGGGGAGGGTCTAGGTTATTGGAGTTCTCCCCACTCACGCTATAGATGAAAACAGAGCACAGAACATCTATGGGAAGATTTTCTAGGCCAATCCTGGGCATAGTACCATCACCTTTGCTCCCATTCCATTGCCCAAAACTCAGTAGTCACACCTAGCTGCAAGGGAGACTGGGGAGTGGAGGGTTGCTACGTGCTCAGGGAGGACAGAATTTGCTTCTTACTCACTGTATAAAGCTTTCGACAAATCACTCACTTCTGTTACCCTCAGTTTCTTCATCTGTTAAAATATGGATAATAATAGAACATGTTTCATAGTGTTGTTGGGAGGATTGAGTTAATAAATAATAAAAAGGACCGGAACCCTACAAAGCAACCTGGGAGGCCTGCCCATGGCCTTTCTGGATCTTAGGTTCCGGACCACTACTTTGGGTGTCTCTGTACTTTAAGTGACAGTAAGGCTTTCTTTTGTTTCTGAATCCGAGTCCGCCTCCTCCTATTGAGCAACGCCAGGCAGGAGAACCTCAGTTGGGGCCTGACTCACAAGGACGGCTGGCTACTGCTGCTTAATCATTTCAGTCGTGTCCTGTGACTCGCTCTTGACTGCAGCTCACCTGGCTTCTCTGTCCATGGAATTTTCCAGGGGATCTTCTTGACCCAGGGATCGAACTCAAGTCTCCTGCATTGATAATCAAATCCAACAAGTTTCTTGTCTGGACTGATTATGAGGATTCCTAAGTTTCATCCAAAATCTGCCAATATCAGAAAATCTTAAGAGGGATTCGGGGGTATTGCTTTAAAAAATTGCTGCATCATGTTATTTTGATAACTAGGAGATGTGGGAACCTAAAGCTACCATGTATCCTCATAACTGAGATTATTTAAAGTAATATCTCAATCACTCACTGTACTCTCTGATAAATGTTCATCTGAGTCTTTCCCTGAAAAAAAGGAAAATAAATAAATAAATAATAAAAAATTATAATGGTGTCTGGAACCAAAAATGCTTTATTGAGATTGTTGAGCTATTATTACCATTCTTATTTCCAGATTTAATATGTCAGTAAACATTTCTTGAGGAACTACTCTATTCAAGGAATTAAATGTCACAGGGCTTACTTGTTTCTCTTAGCACTTAGTGGATGCCCAGAAAATGTTTGAATAAATTAATTTCAACGAAAAATAAGATAGTGTGTTGGATTAAGTCAGCCATGGTGCTGGGCTAATTTTTAAACATTGGTTTAACAATAATAAATGTTCAGTCCTGTGCTTTGGCTCAGAAATTCAATCACGGAAGAACAGAAAGAGATGAACTGAAATGATTGAGAAACCATCTTGAATGTGAAAAGCCCACCAGTTTAAAAATGAGTTTCTGTCTTTATAAAAATAATACTTGCTTTAACAGCTCAAGTAAAGCAAGGAAGTACAAAGAGAAGAGTTTGTTTAAAATCATTCAAAATCTCATGGTTGGGCTTCCCCTGGTGATCCAGTGGATAAGGACACCAACTTGCAATGCAAGGGGCGCCGGTTCTATCCCTGGCCTGGGAAGATCCCACGTGCCGCGGAGCGGCTGGACCGATGTGTCCAATTATCGCGCAGGAGCTCTGGAGCGCATGCGCCCAGAGCCGGCGCTCTGCAACAACAGATGCCACCGCGATGGGAGGCTCACAGGAGCCAAGGAACAAAGATGGATGAAAATAGAGAAATGAAAGACCAATAGAAGTGGCCCGCCCACTCCCCTCCCTCCCCAACCCGACCCCCGCCCGCCCCCCACCAAAAATCTCATGGTCTTTAACATGAGATGACTTCCATCCATATATCTCTCCAGGCAGATGTTATGAGCAGAAAGATAGACAGAATTGATTTTATAAAAAGATCATTATTACATGCTATGTGAAGCTATTGTTAAATTTTATTTATCTGAATATAACAGAAGAAAATAAGAAAGTATAAAGCAGAAGAAATTTCTCAACATTAAACAATTTTTCTTCACTACAGAAAATATTTGTTTTTAAAATGTATAAAGGTAACAAAAAATTATGAAGAGCAATGACGTTACAGTCCTGGCTTTTAAGCTGCAGTTTTCTGCTTTAGGTGGTATCCATTACAGTTCTTATTTGGAAGATAGGAAGTTAACAGTCTCAAAGCTCCTTTTCCCTCCTCCGCCTTCTGAATTTTATGTTACAGTATTATCTTTACATTGCTGATTGTTTCCTGTTAAATGGGTCCATCTCTTACAGTCACTCCTTTTTATCACAAGCCCTCCTTTCTTTTTTTCTTTTTTTTTAAAAGATTTATTTATTTATTTATTTTGGGCGGGGGTCGGGTTGGGGAGGGAGGGGAGCGGGCGGGCCACTTCTATTGGTCTTTCATTTCTCCGTTTTCATCCATCTTTGTTCTTTGGCTCCTGCGGGCCTCCCATCGCGGTGGCGTCTGTTGTCGCAGAGCGCGGGCTCTGGGCGCATGCGCTCCAGAGCTCCGGCTCGGTGACTGGACACATCGGTCCAGCCGCTCCGCGGCATGTGGGATCTTCCCAGGCCAGGGATCGAACCGACGCCACCTGCACTGCAAGGCGGTGTCCTTATCCACTGGACCACCAGGGGAAGCCCAGCCCTCCTTTCTTGAGGTCTGTAGTTTGATTCCTTTCATGGGTGGCTGGATGTTTAACATCAAGTAGTTCCTTCCTTTCTCCTTTTTTTTCTTTCCGTGAATGGTTCATAGATTTTTTCTTACCAAGATTACGCATGCTGGGCTTCCCTAGTGGTCCAGTGCGTAAAGACTTTGCCTTGTAGTGCAAGGGGCACCAGTTCAATCCCAGGCCTGGGAAGATCTCATTTGCTGCAGAGTGGCTGGACTAGTATGTCTAATTAGGAGCCAGCGTTCTGGAGCACCTATGCCCAGAGTCAGTGCTCTACAGTGAGAGAGGCCACTAAAGGCAGATGTTATGAGCAGAAAGATAGACAGAATTGATTTTATAAAAGATCATTATTACATGTTGAAGCTATTGTTAAATTTTATTTATCTGAATATAACAGAAGAAAATAAGAAAGTATAAAGCAGAAGAAATTTCTCAACATTAAACAATTTTTCTTCACTACAGAAAATATTTGTTTTTAAAATGTATAAAGGTAACAAAAAATTATGAAGAGCAATGACGTTACAGTCCTGGCTTTTAAGCTGCAGTTTTCTGCTTTAGGTGGTATCCATTACAGTTCTTATTTGGAAGATAGGAAGTTAACAGTCTCAAAGCTCCTTTTCCCTCCTCCGCCTTCTGAATTTTATGTTACAGTATTATCTTTACATTGCTGATTGTTTCCTGTTAAATGGGTCCATCTCTTACAGTCACTCCTTTTTATCACAAGCCCTCCTTTCTTTTTTTCTTTTTTTTTAAAAGATTTATTTATTTATTTATTTTGGGCGGGGGTCGGGTTGGGGAGGGAGTGGAGCGGGCGGGCCACTTCTATTGGTCTTTCATTTCTCCGTTTTCATCCATCTTTGTTCTTTGGCTCCTGCGGGCCTCCCATCGCGGTGGCGTCTGTTGTCGCAGAGCACCGGCTCTGGGCGCATGCGCTCCAGAGCTCCGGCTCGGTGATTGGACACATCGGTCCAGCCGCTCCGCGGCACGTGGGATCTTCCCAGGCCAGGGATCGAACCGACGCCACCTGCACTGCAAGGCGGTGTCCTTATCCACTGGACCACCAGGGGAAGCCCAGCCCTCCTTTCTTGAGGTCTGTAGTTTGATTCCTTTCATGGGTGGCTGGATGTTTAACATCAAGTAGTTCCTTCCTTTCTCCTTTTTTTTCTTTCCGTGAATGGTTCATAGATTTTTTCTTACCAAGATTACGCATGCTGGGCTTCCCTAGTGGTCCAGTGCGTAAAGACTTTGCCTTGTAGTGCAAGGGGCACCAGTTCAATCCCAGGCCTGGGAAGATCTCATTTGCTGCAGAGTGGCTGGACTAGTATGTCTAATTAGGAGCCAGCGTTCTGGAGCACCTATGCCCAGAGTCAGTGCTCTACAGTGAGAGAGGCCACTGCAATGAGAGGCCCACACATTCCAAAGAATAAAAAGATGGAAGAAAATAAATATAAATAAAAGAGGCATGATGGGGAAAAAGAAAAAAAAAAAGATTACCATGTTGATTTGGTAATTTTCACTGACAGCAAACTCTGTGTGAAATAAGGACTGCAGTCTGAGGCCACATTAATAGAAGTCTGTGCTCAGAATGTGGGAGGTGATCATTTAATTTGTTTTAGCCTTGTGGCTAGGCATCTTCTAATCAGATAAATAGGGAAAAGAGAAGCAGCCCAACAGAAAAATACGCAGTCACCAGTCCAAAAGAGGAAGTAGAAACACAAACAAAAGTGACTTATCCTCTTCAATAATCAAGAACATGCACATTGAGATGACCTATTGAATACCCACAGGATTGACAACAACTGAAGTCAATGAAGATGTAGAGTAATGGAAGTAGCATGTGTGTGAAGTCGCTTTAGCCATGCCTGACTCTGCAACTCTATGGACCATAGCCCGCCAGGCTGCTTTGTCCATGGGATTCTCCAGGCATGAATACTAGAGTGGATTGCCATGCCCTCCTCCAGAAGAGCTTCCTGACCCAGGGATCAAACCCTTACCTCTTATGTCTCCTGTACTGGGAGGTGGGTTCTTTGCCACTAGCACCACCCAGAAAGGCTGTGGAATAATGAGATATCTCAAATACTGCTGGTGGAAGCGTAAATGGATAAAATCACTTTAACAAAACGTGGGAAATCCCGTAATTCAGTGATTTCCACTGCTAGGTGTATACCCTAGAGAAGCTCTACACATGTGCATCAGGAGACACATATAGAAATGTCAGCTGTCTTGCTCACCCTAAAAAAAGAATCTCACATGTTTTTCTCTTTCCCCTTTCTCCTTTTTTTTCTTTCCGTGAATGGTTCATAGATTTTTTCTTACCAAGATTACGCATGCTGGGCTTCCCTAGTGGTCCAGTGCGTAAAGACTTTGCCTTGTAGTGCAAGGGGCACCAGTTCAATCCCAGGCCTGGGAAGATCTCATTTGCTGCAGAGTGGCTGGACTAGTATGTCTAATTAGGAGCCAGCGTTCTGGAGCACCTATGCCCAGAGTCAGTGCTCTACAGTGAGAGAGGCCACTGCAATGAGAGGCCCACACATTCCAAAGAATAAAAAGATGGAAGAAAATAAATATAAATAAAAGAGGCATGATGGGGAAAAAGAAAAAAAAAAAGATTACCATGTTGATTTGGTAATTTTCACTGACAGCAAACTCTGTGTGAAATAAGGACTGCAGTCTGAGGCCACATTAATAGAAGTCTGTGCTCAGAATGTGGGAGGTGATCATTTAATTTGTTTTAGCCTTGTGGCTAGGCATCTTCTAATCAGATAAATAGGGAAAAGAGAAGCAGCCCAACAGAAAAATACGCAGTCACCAGTCCAAAAGAGGAAGTAGAAACACAAACAAAAGTGACTTATCCTCTTCAATAATCAAGAACATGCACATTGAGATGACCTATTGAATACCCACAGGATTGACAACAACTGAAGTCAATGAAGATGTAGAGTAATGGAAGTAGCATGTGTGTGAAGTCGCTTTAGCCATGCCTGACTCTGCAACTCTATGGACCATAGCCCGCCAGGCTGCTTTGTCCATGGGATTCTCCAGGCATGAATACTAGAGTGGATTGCCATGCCCTCCTCCAGAAGAGCTTCCTGACCCAGGGATCAAACCCTTACCTCTTATGTCTCCTGTACTGGGAGGTGGGTTCTTTGCCACTAGCACCACCCAGAAAGGCTGTGGAATAATGAGATATCTCAAATACTGCTGGTGGAAGCGTAAATGGATAAAATCACTTTAACAAAACGTGGGAAATCCCGTAATTCAGTGATTTCCACTGCTAGGTGTATACCCTAGAGAAGCTCTACACATGTGCATCAGGAGACACATATAGAAATGTTCAGCTGTCTTGCTCACAACAGCAGCTAAACAAAACATCAGAAACACCCAAGTGTCCATCAACAAGGGAATTAACAAATAAACCATGGCATCTTCACACAATGGAATACTACATAGCTGTCAAAATGAATGAGCTACAGCTTTGTACAGCAACAAAAATCTCACAAATGTGATGTGAAGCCATAAAAGCAAGTTTCAGGCATGATTCCACTTGTATGTAGACTTAAAACAAATGAAATTAAATAATAATTAAATAAATAATATTTAATACTAATAAAATAAAATAATAATAATAAATATGTATGTTTAGGAAACATACGTATGATAAACAATTTTTAAAAAGCAAAGAAAAGGTAAACACACAATTCAGACTAGGGGTTCTTCCCTGTGAGGAGGAAAACTGGACAGGTGGGCACACAGGGGCTTCAGCATAGCTGGGTGTTGGGTTCACATCACTACTTTTCATACTTTATATAAGTTATATGTATATCCTTTTCTATAAGTGAAATAGTTCATAACGAATTTTTATTTAAAATAAAACAGAGCTCTGCAATGACACTGCTTGAGATCCTTGCCATTTATGTGACCTGAGACCAATTTTTGAACTCTTTTGAACCTCAGTTTCCTTCTCTGTGAGATAGAAATAAAAATAGTACCTACCTTGCAGAATACTATGAGGAATGAATAGGATAAGGTATGTGAAGTTCTTTTTCCCATGCTTGACACATAGCAAATGCACAACACGCATTAGCTTTATGTGACTTTTCTGTGTAGGCCAGATGGAAGAATTTGGGGTGCAGCCTTAGAAATATTTGTCCTCTGAAGCCATTCCTGAGGATGCCCACAGATGAGAAGGGTGTGAAACCATATCATACAGAGATGTTTAGAAGAGCTATGGGGTCTGTGGCCATACCACCCTGAATGTGCTTAATCTCGTCTGATGTCAGAAGCTAAGCAGGGTTGGGCCTGGTTAGTACTTGGATGGGAGAAGAACTGAGGGTCATTTGGCTTGAAAGCACCTCATGGCGGCAAATGGCTGACTTTAGGTGTCTGAAAGGGCTCTCACGGGAGTGGAGGACCACATGTGTTCTGCGGGGTTCTAGAGCAGGGCTGGGCAAACTACAGCCAATGCTCCAAATCCAGCTGCGCCCTGTTTTGTAAATAAAATTTTATGGGATTGCAGCCATGTTCATTCATTTATGTATTGTTTGTGGCTGCTGTTCTGCTCCAAAGGGTCGAGAAGTTGCAACAGAGACCATACACAGGGGCTGGAATATTGCCTGGCCACCTACAGGAAAAATTTGCTGACCTTTGCTGTAGAATGAGAAGCTGTAACAGGGGATGCAAGAGCAGGGTGATTTCAAGACCAGTGTAAGAATTTCTAGAAAGCAGAGTTGGCCAATGGCAGAGTAGCTTCTTGGTGAGGGAGTGAGACCCCTGCCACTGAGGGATGTAAGCAGATGCTGACCACTCCTGGACGAGGATGCACAGAGGATGCCTTTGTATGAGCTGGACACATTAGCTTTTACATTCTCCTTCAACTCTGAAATTCTGTGCAGAGTAATTCCCAGTTTCAAATTGGTCATTATTAACTCTGACATTTTCTTGGCACTTTTACATTTTAACTCTCAGCAACCTTTTCCTTGAAAATGTTCAGTCAAAAATGTATTTTAATTCTTTAAAAATGAAATTTAAATGAAAATAGATTTTACTCCAGAGTTCTACATTTTCATTAAAAAAAATTGATTTTCATGGCTTTTGGATCCATTCCCATTTATGGGTGCTGAATTTTAAGAGCTTGTATGTGTCCATTATGATTCCTCTGTGACAGGTCCTTCTTGGCAGGGAAGGAGAAGCCTTTGGAAGTGAAACAGAAAGGGAGGGTGGAGGTAATGACCACAAGCTACTGGAGATGTGGAATCAGTAAAAGGCGAGGGGGTGGGAATCCCAGAGAGAAGAAGGGAGGGAGGGGGTAGGGTGAGAGTTAGTGAGGCCCTCCCGTGTGCCAGAGCCCGTGTCCAGGTGCAGGACTGCAGATCAGAGGTTATAGCTGGTCCTTTAGCCTTGACCTATTGCAGGAGAAGGTGAACCATGGTGAGGACAGCTCCCTATCTGCTGGTCGTGTATGGCGGTGCCACCTGTCAGAATGCCCTACTGAAAGGGCTAGTGAGGACCACATGTGTTCTGGCGGGTTCTAGAGCAGGGCTGGGCAAACTACAGCCAATGCTCCAAATCCAGCTGCGCCCTGTTTTGTAAATAAAATTTTATGGGATTGCAGCCATGTTCATTCATTTATGTATTGTTTGTGGCTGCTGTTCTGCTCCAAAGGGTCGAGAAGTTGCAACAGAGACCATACACAGGGGCTGGAATATTGCCTGGCCACCTACAGGAAAAATTTGCTGACCTTTGCTGTAGAATGAGAAGCTGTAACAGGGGATGCAAGAGCAGGGTGATTTCAAGACCAGTGTAAGAATTTCTAGAAAGCAGAGTTGGCCAATGGCAGAGTAGCTTCTTGGTGAGGGAGTGAGACCCCTGCCACTGAGGGATGTAAGCAGATGCTGACCACTCCTGGACGAGGATGCACAGAGGATGCCTTTGTATGAGCTGGACACATTAGCTTTTACATTCTCCTTCAACTCTGAAATTCTGTGCAGAGTAATTCCCAGTTTCAAATTGGTCATTATTAACTCTGACATTTTCTTGGCACTTTTACATTTTAACTCTCAGCAACCTTTTCCTTGAAAATGTTCAGTCAAAAATGTATTTTAATTCTTTAAAAATGAAATTTAAATGAAAATAGATTTTACTCCAGAGTTCTACATTTTCATTAAAAAAAATTGATTTTCATGGCTTTTGGATCCATTCCCATTTATGGGTGCTGAATTTTAAGAGCTTGTATGTGTCCATTATGATTCCTCTGTGACAGGTCCTTCTTGGCAGGGAAGGAGAAGCCTTTGGAAGTGAAACAGAAAGGGAGGGTGGAGGTAATGACCACAAGCTACTGGAGATGTGGAATCAGTAAAAGGCGAGGGGGTGGGAATCCCAGAGAGAAGAAGGGAGGGAGGGGGTAGGGTGAGAGTTAGTGAGGCCCTCCCGTGTGCCAGAGCCCGTGTCCAGGTGCAGGACTGCAGATCAGAGGTTATAGCTGGTCCTTTAGCCTTGACCTATTGCAGGAGAAGGTGAACCATGGTGAGGACAGCTCCCTATCTGCTGGTCGTGTATGGCTGTGCCACCTGTCAGAATGCCCTACAGAGGGGAGTGGGGGCGGGGTGGCATTTCTAGTCAGGGAGGAGGGGAAAGTAAAAGAACCTGATAAAGCCTATAGCTTTCTTCCAGGATACAAGAACCCCCTTATAGGGGCTCCGGGAGCAATTCTTCAAAAGCTAGACCACTCAAAGGCAACATGTCATAAATAATTTCTCAGAATGATGGTTTTGTCCAGTAACCAGATCACTAAAAGCCATATGACAGACACCTTAAGTGGAAGACAGAAAAGCTTTAACATTTCCTTGGCTCATGGAGGAGCAGGTCCGGACCCCACAAGAAGAGGACAGTAATGAACAGGCATTAGGGGAGCATCTCCAAGCACAGCCTTTAGGAAAGACTGAAATGTGAAATACAGTTGAAATTGACTTTCACTTGAGCCTCAAGGACAAATCCTTGTGAAATAGCCATATGAAGTGCCTGCAAGGAATCCCTTGAGAAACTCGAGTATAGAGAAATTCCCCAGTGGTTTGGTGAATTGATCATCAGGCAGACTGATGTGCAGTAGATGAACTTTGAGCAGGTGTCTTGTAGTGTGTGCTCAAGTGCTGGCTTATCCAGCTCCGCCTGCGGGCCACCCTCCCGCAACTTCCCGAGGCCAGAGGCAAAAATCATACGCAGGCAAGGACCTCTGGGGTCATCTCCTTTGTGGTTTCCAAACCTTGTTTGCAGCTCTCCATGAAATCCTTTTTTCAAATTAAGTATTATATGGCCGCTTGATGCTGTTTATAGGACAGATAAGGGAGAACTACTGGTTGAAGTGAAGGTGAGGAGCCCAGGACCCCTCTCGCTGGCCCCCAAACATCTCTGCTGGGTCACAGGCTCCAGATGAACCGAGTGTGAAAACCTCCACACTGGTGTGGCCACAGAAACTCAGCTTTGGTCAACTGAGGAGCCCTCTGCTGGGGACACTAACCAGGTCAGCCAGAGTTATGGGGCCTGTGTCCAGGTTTGCAGGACTGCAGATCAGAGGTTATAGCTGGTCCTTTAGCCTTGACCTATTGCAGGAGAAGGTGAACCATGGTGAGGACAGCTCCCTATCTGCTGGTCGTGTATGGCTGTGCCACCTGTCAGAATGCCCTACAGAGGGGAGTGGGGGCGGGGTGGCATTTCTAGTCAGGGAGGAGGGGAAAGTAAAAGAACCTGATAAAGCCTATAGCTTTCTTCCAGGATACAAGAACCCCCTTATAGGGGCTCCGGGAGCAATTCTTCAAAAGCTAGACCACTCAAAGGCAACATGTCATAAATAATTTCTCAGAATGATGGTTTTGTCCAGTAACCAGATCACTAAAAGCCATATGACAGACACCTTAAGTGGAAGACAGAAAAGCTTTAACATTTCCTTGGCTCATGGAGGAGCAGGTCCGGACCCCACAAGAAGAGGACAGTAATGAACAGGCATTAGGGGAGCATCTCCAAGCACAGCCTTTAGGAAAGACTGAAATGTGAAATACAGTTGAAATTGACTTTCACTTGAGCCTCAAGGACAAATCCTTGTGAAATAGCCATATGAAGTGCCTGCAAGGAATCCCTTGAGAAACTCGAGTATAGAGAAATTCCCCAGTGGTTTGGTGAATTGATCATCAGGCAGACTGATGTGCAGTAGATGAACTTTGAGCAGGTGTCTTGTAGTGTGTGCTCAAGTGCTGGCTTATCCAGCTCCGCCTGCGGGCCACCCTCCCGCAACTTCCCGAGGCCAGAGGCAAAAATCATACGCAGGCAAGGACCTCTGGGGTCATCTCCTTTGTGGTTTCCAAACCTTGTTTGCAGCTCTCCATGAAATCCTTTTTTCAAATTAAGTATTATATGGCCGCTTGATGCTGTTTATAGGACAGATAAGGGAGAACTACTGGTTGAAGTGAAGGTGAGGAGCCCAGGACCCCTCTCGCTGGCCCCCAAACATCTCTGCTGGGTCACAGGCTCCAGATGAACCGAGTGTGAAAACCTCCACACTGGTGTGGCCACAGAAACTCAGCTTTGGTCAACTGAGGAGCCCTCTGCTGGGGACACTAACCAGGTCAGCTTGGAAGAGACTATTAGAAATGAGGGAGAGTGGCACCTCAGAGGAGACAGGTGCATGCATGGAAGTTTTATGTTGTTATTCGCTGCAGGCGTACTCTCTGGGGGAGTCAGGGAAGTGCCCTTCTCCCTTCCTTCCCATCTTCCTCTCTTTTTCTTTCTTACTTGTTTCCCAGTAGATTATTTCTCCTGCCTCAGGTCAAGTGTGCTGATCAAGAAGAGGCGTGGGCTTACAGCACTGCCCTGGGGGGAATGGCCCTTTCTAGAACGCTGCTGACTTCCCTTTGCCTGTTGCACTGAGTTCTCCAGTCTGTTGAGAAAGCTCTGAACGGGGCGGGGGAGGAGGGAGTTTGGAAAAGTCTCCCCTGATCCTGAAAGGATAGGGGACAAGTCCCTTCACCTCTCTTGTCCTCACTGTCTGCATTTGAAATTGAGGGTGCTGGGTTGGCAGTTCCCACACATTTGGATCTTACAGCCTTTTAGTAAAGGCTAAGAGAGACTGGGTGCTGGGGAGCATGGAATAGGAACATACATAGGGTAGAAAGCATGTTGTTTTGCCACGTTAGGATATTAAAAACAAAATCCTGCTGCTATCTGCAATTATATAACAAAAACATTTCAACACCATATAAATCATGAAGGATCTTCTCTATAAAGATAGTGTTCTAAATGGAATACATTTAATGAAACCCTCACTGTATTATTCTTATTTTTCTCTTTTTACCTTACCACATTAGTTTTCCACTGATGCTGCAACAAATGTCTACAAGTTTAGTGGTTTAAACCACAGCCATGTTTTGTCTCACAGTTCATGGGCTGTAAGTCCAGACCTGCATCTGCTCAGGGTTTCCCAAGGCCAAAATCAGGGTGTCAGCTAGGTTAGGTTCTTACCTGGAGGCCTAACTATTTAGCTCAATGGCAAAATTCAACTTCAAGCCAACAATGGCACATCAAATGTATCTTATGCTGTGAATCTCTGATTATCCCTCTGCTGTTAGTCAAAAAACCACCTCTGCTTTTCAGGGCTTGTGTGAATACACTGGACCACCTAGATAACACTTTTTTTTTTTTTTTTTGCTTCTAAGTCATCGTTTATTTTTCATCCACCTTTATTCTTTGGCATGTGTGGACCTCCCATTGCAGTGACCTCTCTCGTTGCAGAGCACTGGCTCTAGGCACATGCACTCCAGAGTGCTGGCTCGTAATAGACCACACCGACCCAGCCATTCCTCAGCATGTGGGACCTTCCTGGGCCAGGGATCGAACCAGTGCTCCTTGCACTGCAAGGCGGACTCTCTACCCACTGGACCACCAGGGAAGCCCTGGATAATGCTTTAAGGCCAGCAGATCAATAACCTTAATCACATCTGCAAAGTCCCATTTGCCATGTAACATAACATATTGATGAGAGGAATACCAAGGATGTCATGGGAACCAGAATTCGGCCTTCCACACAGTTCGATGAAAACTGAGTCAGATGAAGTTTTGCAGCTCAAATACCAGTGGCCAAATATGCTGAGATTTCTGAATTGACGTATTCAGAAGGTATCTGTTTGTGAGAAGCCAGGACGTCATTATTAATGAAGAGTCTTGCAGGGACTTGGTACTGGGGAAATGTTTGCTGAGCAAACAGGTATTAATAAGTTCATTGTTGCTAATATTATTTTAATGCAACTTTGATTATAAATCTTGTGGTACTCTATCATCACTGTCATTAGTACAGATTAGAAAGCAAGCTAAAGTCGTTACAGGAATGTATTAAAATGGAAAATGATTCCATAAATCTTGTTACAAACAATTAAAACTTGAACTGCTCTGTCCTATTTGCTTGTGCTCTGCCCACGGTGGGAAGGGTTGCTTTCAATCAAGGAATAGGAACAATTAATAAAGGGTTCCAAGGAGCAACAAAAATTTCATCTTTCTTCCTCAGTACCTCCCTCCTTCCTTCTTTCTCTCCTTCTCTATTTACTGGTAAAAAAAAAAACAAACAAACTTAACTTGGCTAATTTTTAAATGAATTTTTTTTAATTCAGTCATTTTCTGAATCCCTCCAGGGTACTATCCACACTGCAGGCTGGTGTTCAGAGCGCTCCTTAGCCTCAGCCCAGGTCACTTTGCCCTCATCCTTAGTCTTAAGCACCCTGCCCCAGAGCCTGGTCCTGGCACTGCCCCATGGTGCCTCTGCCCCAGCACTGAGCCCTGTCCCCTGGACCCCTGTTTCATTGGGCAGTGAGATCTCTGAGGCCAAGAACTACATCCGACTCACAGTTCTATCCCTGTTGATGTGGACCTCAGTCCAGAGTTTCTCAAACAGACAAGGAGGGAGCAGCAACTGTTACCCCACGTTGGTCCCACTTTATGGTCACTGTAGGAGGGAGCAGCAGAGGGAAAAAGGCCCAGGATGGAAAGGAAGACAACAATAAGGAGAGTTATGTGGAAGTAGAAAGAAAGGGGAGAACAGATGCAGGGAGGAAGTCAGTGGGCCCCTCAGGCATTCAGCACATCCTTCCTGAAGCCCTTGTGTCAGCCCTGGGGAGACAGCAGGAGAAACAATGACCAAAAGCCTTGTTCTCAGGGTGTTTTCAGTTAAAGGACAGTCAATATACAGACAAACAAAGACAGAAGAGATGACTTCGACTAATTTTCAGAGCTCCATTAGGGCATTAAATAAGGTGGCATGGTAGAGAGTGACTGGAGCTGGGGACCTTCTTGAGTAAAGCAGCTGTGAGGACTGACTTGAGGAGGTAACAGCTAAGTTGAGACTTGAATGATGAGGAGTGAACCATGCTGAGAACCAGGCAAATACTCTTCTCAGCAAAGAAGAAAGCAAGTGCTAAGGCCCAGAGGCAGGATCAGGAGGAGGCTGTACTTGGTGAGCAAGGGAAAGAGTGGAGGAAAATCAGGTCAGAGTAGGAGGCTGAGCTGGGTCTTGTGGCTTCTTGCATCTATTATGGTAAGGAGGATGAAGAATATCATACCAAACTAGTAAGTAATATAAAATAGTTATTGTATAAGCAGTTAGGGCATTTTCTGACAGCCCTGCCTTAGGGTCTTCTGACCAGGGTTTGAGGGGGGCGGTGAGTGGGGAGATTTAAGGCCCAGACATCTTGCAGTTCTCTAAAACTGAGAAGATGTGCTGGTTTTCAAGCATCTCTTTTTCTGTCCTCAAAGGTGATCGTTTTATTACCCCATAGGACATTAACCAGTTTGGTATCCAATTTAGCAATTTATTTCTTATTTTTCCATTCATTATAAAAATCCCTGTCTTCCAAATTTTCTTTTGAATCTTCTTTGTCATCCTACAGATTCCCTTTATTAATGAGTTAAATAAAAGGTTGACATGTACCCACTATTGATCTTCATGAGAATTATGTGTTTAACCTTTTGGGAATTACATTCTGATAGGAGTTTGGGTTTTAAGTGCACAGAAAGGAGCAGAGTAAAAATGACTAATTTATATTTTACAAAGAGGCCTCAGATTGCAAGGTGATGAAAAGGCTTAAGTAGGCCTCAAGGGGAGCAGGACACCCAGTTCACAGCCAATCCCTCTGTCCGACGGCTGGGTGAGAGAGGCGGAGGTGGAGAGGAGGGAGGTGAGCCATGACTGACTCCTGACACCTGAGGACATTTGTCCTTGTTCATGCCCATAGCAGGTCACTGGCGTCTGCTTTCCTCTCTCCTATGTGAGCTCCTTGACCGAGGCTGTGTCCAGTTTCTCTGTTTGCTCAGCACCCAGTTGTGGGCTGAACACAGAGCAGTGCTTAGCAAGTGTCTGCTGAATGCAGTCTTCTGTTTCAACTCACCTCATGCTCCTCCTCCTTTTTTTTAAATTGTGATACAATGTATATAACATAGACAAATTTCCACTTTAATTTTAGGTATACAGTTCAGTGACATTAGCTACATTTACACTGTTGTGCAACCAATAGCCCCATCCATTTCCAAAAGGGTTCCATCATCCCAAACTGAAACTGTTCTCATTAAACAGTAAACTCCCCATTTCCCCCTCCTCCAGCCACTGGTAACTTTCTGTCTTTATGAATTTGACTAGTATAGGTACCTCCTTTAAGTATCACACGACACTTGTTCATTTGTGTATGGCTTATTTCACTTAGTGTAATGTCTTCGAGCTTCATCCATGTTGTAGCATGTGTCAAAATTCCCTTTCTAAGGCAGGAAAATACTCCACTGTATGTATAAGTCACACTTTATTCATCCATTCATCTCTTTTTGTTCATTTTGCTATGTGAATAATGCTGCTATGAACATGAGTTATCACTTTTAGTTAACCCCATAGGACATTAACCAGTTTGGTATCCAATTTAGCAATTTATTTCTTATTTTTCCATTCATTATAAAAATCCCTGTCTTCCAAATTTTCTTTTGAATCTTCTTTGTCATCCTACAGATTCCCTTTATTAATGAGTTAAATAAAAGGTTGACATGTACCCACTATTGATCTTCATGAGAATTATGTGTTTAACCTTTTGGGAATTACATTCTGATAGGAGTTTGGGTTTTAAGTGCACAGAAAGGAGCAGAGTAAAAATGACTAATTTATATTTTACAAAGAGGCCTCAGATTGCAAGGTGATGAAAAGGCTTAAGTAGGCCTCAAGGGGAGCAGGACACCCAGTTCACAGCCAATCCCTCTGTCCGTACGGCTGGGTGAGAGAGGCGGAGGTGGAGAGGAGGGAGGTGAGCCATGACTGACTCCTGACACCTGAGGACATTTGTCCTTGTTCATGCCCATAGCAGGTCACTGGCGTCTGCTTTCCTCTCTCCTATGTGAGCTCCTTGACCGAGGCTGTGTCCAGTTTCTCTGTTTGCTCAGCACCCAGTTGTGGGCTGAACACAGAGCAGTGCTTAGCAAGTGTCTGCTGAATGCAGTCTTCTGTTTCAACTCACCTCATGCTCCTCCTCCTTTTTTTTAAATTGTGATACAATGTATATAACATAGACAAATTTCCACTTTAATTTTAGGTATACAGTTCAGTGACATTAGCTACATTTACACTGTTGTGCAACCAATAGCCCCATCCATTTCCAAAAGGGTTCCATCATCCCAAACTGAAACTGTTCTCATTAAACAGTAAACTCCCCATTTCCCCCTCCTCCAGCCACTGGTAACTTTCTGTCTTTATGAATTTGACTAGTATAGGTACCTCCTTTAAGTATCACACGACACTTGTTCATTTGTGTATGGCTTATTTCACTTAGTGTAATGTCTTCGAGCTTCATCCATGTTGTAGCATGTGTCAAAATTCCCTTTCTAAGGCAGGAAAATACTCCACTGTATGTATAAGTCACACTTTATTCATCCATTCATCTCTTGATGGATATTTGGGCTGTTTACACTTTTCGGCTACTGTGAATAATGCTGCTATGAACATGAGTACACAAATACCTCTTTGAGTCCCTGCTTTCTTTGAGGTGTATACCCAGAAGCAGACTACTGGATCACATAATCACTCTGTTGAATTCTGTTTTGGAGAACTGTGGTGCTGTTTTCTATTGCAGCTGCACTGTTTTATATCCCTTCTAGCCATACACAAAGATTCCAGTTTCTCCACATCCTTGCCAATACTTGTTGTTTTCTGCTTTTCTGAAAATAACCAGCCTAATGGGCGTAGATTTATCTTCATTTAAAATATAGATGACCATGATGGGAGAGGCCCAGGGTAAGGAGTTTCAGGGTCCTTTACTCAGTGCGCTCTGAAGGGAGGTAGATGGGAGACTAAGGTACTAGATTTGGAGGGTGCTCAGAGGTAGGAGAGCCAGGAAGAGGGGCACTGAGACCACGCTTCACTGTGTTCACAGCATAGGTTAAGGACTGGCTTAAAGCGAGGCCTTGCGACGGGAGGACTGAAACCCAGGTTTCCTATGAGGGAGTTCTGTTTGTGTGAATGCACCATTGGGCCCTTGTCCCTGGGGAAAGCTGTTTCTAATTGTGGCTTCTCTTTCTGTGTGTTGCTCCCCAGTGCGATAATGCGAAAGGGTTGAAAGCCTTCTATGACGCAATAAAATATGGACCGAACCACTTGATGGTCTTTGGAGGAGTCTGTCCATCGGTTACATCCATCATCGCAGAGTCCCTCCAAGGCTGGAATCTGGTACAGGTAAGGTCTGGGACACTCTTGGCGGGGGAGCTGTCTTTGGCCACCTGTCTTTCTCAGGAATGGTTCCTTGCCCAACATGGTTCATAAATTGCTGGGTTCGGGCCTCTCCTGCTCTTTTCTGGATGATTGCACAGCCTCCCACAGTCCTCACTGGCCAGAGGCCTGATTCTCTGTCTTGTGCTGGCCAACACTGTGGGTTGCCGAAGGGTACCCCTGACACCACCAATGTTTGAAATATTTCAGTGACTCCCTAGCATGACTTTCAGGGCCATCAGCATCTGGCCAGTCTTCCTGTCCAGTCTCATCTCCTATCCCTGCCCCTCCCTCCATGCATAACCCACCTTTCCCCAAGTACAGCCAAGACCTTCTGGCCTCAGAGCCCTGCTCTCGTTATTTCCTTAACCAGGTGATCCAGACTTCCCTCCCTCACTGAAATTGTTTAGTTCTGCTCAGACCGCCTGTCTCCTTGGTTAAGCCTTTCCTGGGGCTCTTGGGTGTTATTCACTCTTTATGCTGGCAAATGTTATATGCTGCCAGATATTCCACCAGTGAGTGTATGGTCTGTTACAAGTGAAAACCACCAGTTCTGACTCTTACATGGATGCTGGGGAGAAGTATAGAAAGATGCGAGCCTGGGTTGGGGGTGGGGGGTGGTCCAGGCACGTGTTCTACTTCCCTGCTTCATCCATCGGTCCATCCACTCCATTATCCATCCACCATCCATTCATCCTTCCAGCAAATATAAGGCAGCTTGCTCTGTGTCTGGAATTTGGGTAGACACTGGGGACGTAGTGCTGGACAGGACAGACATGGATCCTACCTTTTCAGAGCTTACATTCTAGGTGGGAGGCAGGCAGTAAGCAAATAAACAAGTAAGGAATAATGTGCTGTGTGAGCTAAGTCTCTTCAGTTGTGTCCAAGTGTTTGCGACTCCACAAACCACTGAGGAGCCTGCCAGGCTCCTCTGTCCATGCGATTCTCCAGGCAAGAGTACTGGAGTGTTTTGCCGTTTCCTCCTCCAGAGGATCTTCCCTACCCAGGGATCAAACCTATACCTTGTCTGTCTCCTGCATTAGCAGATGGGTTCTTTCCCACTAACACCACCTGGGGAGCCCTAAGTAATAATACTAAGAGCAATCATGGTTTAGTATGTATATTGGACTTACAGCACACACTGGCACTGTTCTGAGGGCATCTTTTCATTAACTCATGTACTCCCTGTAACTCCTCCATGCTGTCAGTACTGTTCACATCCTATTTAATAGATAAGGAGACGGAGGCACACAGAGACTGGGTAACTTGCCCAAAGAGCCTCAGCTCATACGTAATACAGCGAAGATTTAAACTCAGGCAGTCTTACCCTTGAAATAAGACTGTGGTATGGAAGTAGCCAGGATAGAGGCAGACCGGGTGATGGGATCAACAGCGACTGTCTCAGGGCAGCCAGGAAAGGCCCCTCGGAGGAGCTTAGACCTGAAGGGCGAGAAGGAGTTGGTTGGATGAAGAGGATTCTACATCAGGATATAGTAGCAAATGCGGAAAGCCTGTGATGGGAGTGAACCCGTCTTGTTCAGAAAACAGCAAAGAGGACGCGGGCTGGAATGGTGGGTGGGAAGTCAGGATGGTGAGAATGAAGGGGTGGACAGGAGCCAGTCTCCAGGCGGTCTGGCTTCATTCTGCTCATAGTGACAGACGTCCTCCCGGAGTCCAGCCCTATGTGTCTGGGCTGGGAGTGCTGGGGTAGAGCCCCAAGCTCGTGGCCCAGAGGCGCGGGAGGCAGCAGTGGCAGAGCTGTGACAAGGGAAGAGTGGGGTCCCAAGGGAGAGCCACCTACTCAGCCATCCCTGGGTTCAGGAGGGCTTCTCAGGGGAGGTGATGCGGAGCTGGCTGCAAAGGCAGCGCGGGCGTTGGACAGCTGGAGACGTGGAAGAGAGTGCTGCTGGCAAGGAACCTGGGTGGGCAAAAGCGGGAGGTGGGCAGGAGTGTGGGCTCAGGAGCAGTGACTCATTCACTGTGGCCGGAGCAGGCCACGCTGAGTGTGGGCAGATGCAACCATGGATAAGGCTGGGAAAGCGGCTCAGCAGGCTTTGGTGCAAACCCAGCCACGTGATGGGACCCAGCGCGGCTCGGCGTGCCGGGGCGCCTGGCTTCCCACCCTGCGGTGCCACCAGCAGCCGCAAGGCCTTAGTGGAGTCACCTGCCTCCTCTGCCCTTGAGCAGCCTCTCGGGGCACGCCAGACTCGTGCTGGTCACACCCAGCGCTGCCTGTCTGAGCCTCAGCTTCCCCTGTGTACAGGCAGGTAGTGAGAAGGCTGACCTCACAGGGCGTCTGTGTGGGCTTAAACTGTTAAACAGGGATTGAACTGTGCCCTGGCACATCCTCAGCACTAAGTGTTTCTTGTTCTATTGTTGTTAATATCCCTGCCCCGCCCTCTGCTGCTCCCTGAGTTGAATACACCCTGTACACCCCCACTACACAGCATTCCTTGTCTTTCCTGAAACGCTGTTCCCACCACCTGAAACATCCCGTTCTCCCCATGGCCCGTATGCCAAGAGCAACCCATTCTCAGAGACCCAGCTTAAATGCTGCCTCTTCCAGGAAGCCTTTCCTTACTGCACTACCTAACATAGCCCCTCTGGAAATCCTTTCCCTCACTTTCCCTTGTTTCTTTCTAGCAGAGCACGTACACAGCCCACTCTGCCCCAAGCCCCTCTCCCTCTCCCCCTTTTAGGACTTGGCAGACGTGGAGAGGTATTCAGTTGAACCCCTTGAGGACAGAAACTGAGCCTGCGTCACTCCTCTTTTTCCTAGTGCCTCTCACTTCACAGACTTTACTTGATGTCTGTTGAATGGTCAGAGGGAGGGAGGAAGACAAGGACGGATGGAAGGATCTGCAGATGGCCATTTTGGCCAGACGTGAGAGACAAGGCTCCCTGGAAAATCCTCATCCAGAGAGAAACCCTGAGCTTCCTGATCTTCTCACGTCTCGCTTAAAGTGTCTGCCCCTCAGAATTCTCTAGGAGCTACAGGAGCAAGCATAGTATTGTGCATTCCAGGCTTGTCAGCTAGTAGCTCCCCGCCTCAGTATGCACAAGAGGGCCTCCAGCCCAGAGGACTTGACAAGACAGGAAACGGGTTATGAGATGGGAGGTGTATTATTTATTGCTTCCCCCATAGTTTAGCGGGTAATCTGCCTGCAGTGCAGGAGACATGGGTTCAGTCCCTGGGTTGGGAAGATCCCCTGGAGGAGAAAATGGAAACCCACTGCAGTATTCTTGCCTGAAGAATCCCATGGACAGAGGAGCCTGGGCAGGCTGTAGTCCAGAGTGTCACAAAGAGTTGGACACGACTCAAGGGACTTAGCACTCATTCGTACAGCATGAAACAGTGTATCTGTGGTATTACTACTTCACAAGTCGGGTGGGATTAGGAAAACCACAGGCTTCTTAGGAAAGTGATAATGAAAAATAGACTGAAGAACGTGTGTGGTTCTACATCGTTTCTATATCACATACCGTGTTCTATTACTGTCCCTGGCACATCCCAGCACAATTCCTGAAACATTTCACCGTTCTCTTGTCTTTCCTGAAACGCTGTTCCCACCACCTGAAACATCCCGTTCTCCCCATGGCCCGTATGCCAAGAGCAACCCATTCTCAGAGACCCAGCTTAAATGCTGCCTCTTCCAGGAAGCCTTTCCTTACTGCACTACCTAACATAGCCCCTCTGGAAATCCTTTCCCTCACTTTCCCTTGTTTCTTTCTAGCAGAGCACGTACACAGCCCACTCTGCCCCAAGCCCCTCTCCCTCTCCCCCTTTTAGGACTTGGCAGACGTGGAGAGGTATTCAGTTGAACCCCTTGAGGACAGAAACTGAGCCTGCGTCACTCCTCTTTTTCCTAGTGCCTCTCACTTCACAGACTTTACTTGATGTCTGTTGAATGGTCAGAGGGAGGGAGGAAGACAAGGACGGATGGAAGGATCTGCAGATGGCCATTTTGGCCAGACGTGAGAGACAAGGCTCCCTGGAAAATCCTCATCCAGAGAGAAACCCTGAGCTTCCTGATCTTCTCACGTCTCGCTTAAAGTGTCTGCCCCTCAGAATTCTCTAGGAGCTACAGGAGCAAGCATAGTATTGTGCATTCCAGGCTTGTCAGCTAGTAGCTCCCCGCCTCAGTATGCACAAGAGGGCCTCCAGCCCAGAGGACTTGACAAGACAGGAAACGGGTTATGAGATGGGAGGTGTATTATTTATTGCTTCCCCCATAGTTTAGCGGGTAATCTGCCTGCAGTGCAGGAGACATGGGTTCAGTCCCTGGGTTGGGAAGATCCCCTGGAGGAGAAAATGGAAACCCACTGCAGTATTCTTGCCTGAAGAATCCCATGGACAGAGGAGCCTGGGCAGGCTGTAGTCCAGAGTGTCACAAAGAGTTGGACACGACTCAAGGGACTTAGCACTCATTCGTACAGCATGAAACAGTGTATCTGTGGTATTACTACTTCACAAGTCGGGTGGGATTAGGAAAACCACAGGCTTCTTAGGAAAGTGATAATGAAAAATAGACTGAAGAACGTGTGTGGTTCTACATCGTTTCTATATCACATACCGTGTTCTATTATTAAAGGAATTACATTCTGTGGAAAATAGTTTGTCCTGTATCCAGGTGTTTCCTACTAGACTGTAAGTTTCTTGCAGGGAGGCTCTCTCGTTTTCTTCTTCTGCTCGTTGCCAGTGCCTAGAACAAGGCCTGCCTGGCACCCAGAGTGCTAAAATGAACTAAGTGCAGAGAATACGCTGGGGAGTCTGAAACCCTCCATGGCAGAGATTCTCATAATGTGGACTTGACCACAGGAGGCCGAGGACTTGGGAGGAAAATGCAGATCCTTGGCCTCCAGCTCAGCAGAAAACCTCTGCATTGTTGACAGGCTTTTGGGGTGATTCTCGCACTTGGTCCCCTATTGCCCTAGGCATCTGCTCCCAGATGCTGGGGAGGGGGAGGGACACTGAAGGGCTAAGAACTGGCCAGCACCCAGCAGTTTGGAGAGTTCTGGGGACCTGAATTACAGGTGAGCCCAGAACAGACTTCTCCCAGCCTGAGAAGTCAGGCAGGGGTGAGGTAGGAACCAAGATGTGAGTCCCAATGGAGAGTAGCCCTGGAGGATTTCTGCTTCTCCCGCTCTCAGAGAACACAGCCTGTTTGCTGTGGATAGGATTCTGGGGACCTCCCACCCCCTCTACTGCCCCCAGAGGCCAGAGTTTGTTCAAAGAGACGGTGGAGGACTGAGTGAGTGGGTCTGCCATCGCCCAAGGGGTTTGATCACTCCCTTAACTTATTCAAAACTGGGCTCCCAAGCAGAGTTTCACAAATGGGAAAATGCATGTAATCTGTGTAATTGAAAAGGAGCTCTGACTGCCCTTTGGGGGAACAATGCTTGGTGGACAGAGACAGTCTGGAATGCGTAATCAGTTGTTGCTGTTTCCTGGTGCTACAAAAATAGAGATCTGCACCACAAAGGGGTGAAAATTCACCCTGGTGCTAAAATCAGTTAAATTTAACTTTTGCCTTTTGCTGGGCTTTCTTGATTCGTGGTTGCTGCGTCGAGAGGCTAATATTGTTTAAGTCGTGATGTGAGTCACTGGGAGCATCAGCTCTGCCAACTAGACGGGAGGATCTCTGTGAAGTCCAGGGCAGGCGGCGCGGGCTCTGTCCCCATCCTCCTGGTCAGAGCCCACCCAGGCCGCCAGCTCCGATCTGGGCCTTACCAGATCAGAGACCAGGGCGTAGCTTGGGGGCATCTCGGGAGGGTGGGATTCTAACTGTCGAAGAGCTGAGCAGGTTCAGACTGGAGAACCTGTAGGGCACTAGGGAAGACGGAGGAGTCTCAGCCCTCAGAGCTGCATGTCTCTTTGAGAGGTTTTGCTGGGTCTCTGAGATGTGGAAGGGGAGGTACAGGAGCAAGGCTGAAGGTAGAGGGGAGCAGGGCCTCCACTCCCTACCGTCAAGCCCTTGCCACCGGAGGCATCCGGCTTGGAGCAGGCTTCCTGGCCTAGAGACATAATGAGTTCCCGGCTGCCCAGTTTCCCTGAACATTCTGGTCTCATCCAGTCCTACCACTGGGGAGATGTAATACACAGAGTGGGCACAGAGCAAGTTGCTGGCTATCAACTGTATGGTGAGAGTTGTTTATGAGGATCAAGGATGTGCTTGTATTAATGCAAATTCCCGGGCTGTGTACTGAGCAGGTCCAGGTTAAGGGATTCATTAAATCCTTCAAGAACGGTGGACCCCACTCCTCATCCCCATTGCTGTTTCAGGCCCAGCTGCTCAGGTGACATAGGTGCAGTTGGTTTCTGGGAACTTGATAGGCCAGGTGATCTCTAAGCCCTGCTCATTTCGTGAATCTCAGATCCCTGACTAGTGCTTCTGGTCCACAGAATGTTAATTCCCTCAGCCTCTATTGCAAAGAGGGCAAGGAGGAGACAGCAGGATGTTCTGATGCGGCCAGCATCCCAGGACAGAGCCCGCATGTAATTTTAAAATAGGGAAAGGGAAATCTGGAATGCGTAATCAGTTGTTGCTGTTTCCTGGTGCTACAAAAATAGAGATCTGCACCACAAAGGGGTGAAAATTCACCCTGGTGCTAAAATCAGTTAAATTTAACTTTTGCCTTTTGCTGGGCTTTCTTGATTCGTGGTTGCTGCGTCGAGAGGCTAATATTGTTTAAGTCGTGATGTGAGTCACTGGGAGCATCAGCTCTGCCAACTAGACGGGAGGATCTCTGTGAAGTCCAGGGCAGGCGGCGCGGGCTCTGTCCCCATCCTCCTGGTCAGAGCCCACCCAGGCCGCCAGCTCCGATCTGGGCCTTACCAGATCAGAGACCAGGGCGTAGTTTGGGGGGCATCTCGGGAGGGTGGGATTCTAACTGTCGAAGAGCTGAGCAGGTTCAGACTGGAGAACCTGTAGGGCACTAGGGAAGACGGAGGAGTCTCAGCCCTCAGAGCTGCATGTCTCTTTGAGAGGTTTTGCTGGGTCTCTGAGATGTGGAAGGGGAGGTACAGGAGCAAGGCTGAAGGTAGAGGGGAGCAGGGCCTCCACTCCCTACCGTCAAGCCCTTGCCACCGGAGGCATCCGGCTTGGAGCAGGCTTCCTGGCCTAGAGACATAATGAGTTCCCGGCTGCCCAGTTTCCCTGAACATTCTGGTCTCATCCAGTCCTACCACTGGGGAGATGTAATACACAGAGTGGGCACAGAGCAAGTTGCTGGCTATCAACTGTATGGTGAGAGTTGTTTATGAGGATCAAGGATGTGCTTGTATTAATGCAAATTCCCGGGCTGTGTACTGAGCAGGTCCAGGTTAAGGGATTCATTAAATCCTTCAAGAACGGTGGACCCCACTCCTCATCCCCATTGCTGTTTCAGGCCCAGCTGCTCAGGTGACATAGGTGCAGTTGGTTTCTGGGAACTTGATAGGCCAGGTGATCTCTAAGCCCTGCTCATTTCGTGAATCTCAGATCCCTGACTAGTGCTTCTGGTCCACAGAATGTTAATTCCCTCAGCCTCTATTGCAAAGAGGGCAAGGAGGAGACAGCAGGATGTTCTGCTGGGGCCAGCATCCCAGGACAGAGCCCGCAGCCTGTGACGTGGCAAAAGGCGCTCCTTCACCTTGCCCCTGTCTTTGCCACCCACCTGCTCCTTCATCCACCAGTCACTACAGGCTCTCCCTCTGCCTGGGGTCCTTTTCCCTGGACCCTCACCGATGCTTCCTCACCTGTGTAGCCCTCCCATGGCGTTTGCTGCCCTGTGCCTGTGCACACCCAGCCCCGAGCTGCCCACAGGCAGGGTCTGGTGAGGTCCTGACTCAGATGCTGAGTGGTACCTAGATCTGGATGCTCAGCTTTTACTCCTTAAGCTTGTCCCTAATGATGAATGCTCGTCCCTCATCAGAGCCTGCCAGACCCAGAGGGACCTGAGATATTTCCTGCTGCAGCCCCTTGGTAAAAGGGGCATCTGAAATGATCCTTGACTTGGCCTCAGCCCACATCCCCTGTCTCTAGCCCTTATGCTGTTTAACAAGTCTTCCTCTGAAAAAATGTTTTCAGACCCGCTAAGAATCCTTTCCTCAGAGATATGAAGGCAGCTTGCTTCTGACCCCGCCTTGCGTCGTTTTGGAGATGTTCTACAAACCTCCCACCAGTGTAGTCTGTCCCTCTGGAAGCATGGAGCCTGGGGACAAGCAGGAGGGTTTGTAGCCGGGTGGGAAGATGGAGGCAGGGTGGCTTGCACAAGAGATGGAAGCAAAGCCCATTAAGATGCAAGAGATGCAGCCAAAAGCGGTTCATACCCTGAGACCAGTCCAGAACTCCTTTCTTGGGAGTGAGATGCTACCTGCCTCAGCTCACAGACAGAAATAGTCTCACTGATGAAAATAAAGTCCAGTTCCTGAAGGGATAAAGGGCTGCTCGCAGGAAAACACGAGCACTATTTTGTCAAGAACTGTGTCCCAGGGAGCCTGTCCTTTAAAAGACAGCTGCGGCAATTGTTCAATTGTAGGTGTGTTTCTCCTGGCACCATCCCCACCCTCGCCTCAGTGGGCGGCCCACCCTGTCCCCCGACTGGCCTGGGCACTCCCGCGAGGACCCTCCTGAGCAGGACCATTTCAGTTTGTGTGGTGGGATGACCGCCTTGGCGGAGTTCTCTGAGGGAGCGGAGATGAGGAGGGCACGTGAACAGAAGAACCTTGACTCTGTGTAAGTGCTGGCACATTTAGGACCTGATTGCTGAAAAGTCAAAATCATGCTTGGTTTTGACATTAAAAACCAAATCTGTGAAAACCCTCAAAACAGGCCCTTTGCTATTTATCGAATTCCAGCATAGCTCTAAACTGTCGATCAATGCCATTTCCTTTATAGGAACAGAAAATTTGTCATCTGACTTGATTGTCTCATGTGATTATCTTCTTGAAGCTGTTGGTTGCCTGAGAAATCAAAAGATTGTTTCTTACTTAGCCGTGGTGTGTGGACTTTGAGATGAATTCATAGAAAGGCATAGGGTTTTAGCAGTCACTCCAGTCTCCCTGCTGTCTGGACTGGGGAGCAGAGGCCCAAACTGGGTAGGATCTTAGCCAAGTTCTCACAGCAAAGCTGGATCCTGTGGCTCACTCTCCAGAGCTTTGTAATTGCCCCCGGTCTTATTTCTCTTTCTCAACCTCACTTTTCTCTCATGTAAAATGGGAATGGCCAAGTAGCTTTATATGTTTGGTGCAGCTGAGAGAGTCCATGAAGGTGTTTCCTTTTTTAGGCGAAAGCGCCTTTATAGACTACAGAACAATAGCTGCTCTTAGGATGCTGTGTGATGTAACAATGTCACAGTGACAGGGACTCCTCCCCAGGAGCATACTTCTCATGACAGCCCCCATTTTGCATCAACAGCAAAGGGTATTTACTCTGGTGCTGCAGACCCTGAAAGGAAGGCATCTCGGGCAGGATGGGGGGTTCTTCAGCAAGACACTTGAAGTGCACACAGCATCTGCTGCTTAGCCCCCTGCAGGGGGGGCCGGAGATCCACCACCACCCAGCCCACGTGACCCCCACACCCTTACCGCGAAGTGGGTGACGGGGACTGTGGACTCAATCGAAAACCACTTAGGAGCCACGGTGTGATTAGGCGTGGCTGGGAACTTCGCTGCTGCTGTGCTGCTCTCTAAGAAAGAGAATGGAGGCCAATAATCCAGGGCGGGTTGGAGCCATTTCTTGGCGCTGGTCTCCAGAGGGGCCATTTAGCACATGAATAATCTATGAGATGCTTCCACCTTCTGGATTCATTAAAAAGAAAGAAAGAAAGGTGGGGGAGGAGAAAAAAGAAATAGGAAAGGCGTGCACTGTGGGCCGAGTGGAGGGGGCGGGAGAAACCCTGAGGACAGGAGACTATGGGTGGGCTTTCCCGGCCGTGACTTTGGGGTCTGGTGCAAGGAAGGTTCTGAGAGCCCACGGAGGGTCGTACATGAGGGGAGGGAGGGTTTCTAGCGAATTGGTTTGTTTACACATGGGTGGGAGGAGGTAAACCCTCAGCCTGGATCCTAACAGAGCCCACTGATATTCTGTGGGGAAATGGAAGTATTCTGTTCCCATTCATTCATTCATGCTCATGTTTACTTATTCATCCCTTTATTTAACAAGCACAGTGCCTGCTGTGTACTCTCCCAGACCAGTGCAAATTTCACTGCCCAATGCTGCCACCCCAGGACAGGTAGAAAGGACAGAAGGACAGTTAGGCCTAGTAGCCAGAACAGAGGCCTGAAATCTAGCAGCTCTGGATCTTTGTCCCTCCTCCATCTCTCGCTGACAGCAGGCTGGGGCAAATTGGCAAGCTCTTGGAGCCTCGCTGAACTCATTGGTGAAATGGGCTAACTAAGCCTGCCCTTCTTCTGGGGCTGTGGAGAGCGTCAGAAAGGACAGGGAAGGTGGAGCAGGCAGTGGCCCTTTTCAGACTGTAGCCCCTGCAGATTCAGGTTCACATTACCATTACTGATGCTTTTGTTGCCAACCAGGCCACGGGCAGGGAACTCCTTGAAAAATTATGCCTCCATTTGCCTCTTAGATTCAGAATTTTGTGGGTGAAATGAGCTATCACAGACCTTGAAGGTGATTCAGAACAGTGAGACTCAAACAGAGAACCTGCAGGAGAGGCCAGAGGAGCCCAAGGCATCTGTGAGAGATGCCTACGCTCCTTCCTGGTCGAGTTCTCGCAGAAGCAGAGGCAAAGAACGGCACAATGCTATCGAGATGCATGGCGGTTCCCTGTCTCTCCCTGCCAAGGACCCAACCCGTATCTTTCTTGTCCATCTGGTAAAAGATTCAATTCAAGGTTCTGACCCCCATTTTTAATTCAAGACCACAGTATCTAAAGTAATATCAGTTCCCAGCGTGTAACTCCAATGGCCTCATTGTCGATGCGTCTCTCACCGCCTGGAAATATGCTGGGTGTAAATAATTCATTCTAAATAAATAAATTACTTGCACTGCTTACGGTACGGCTGATGCTGCTAGGAAGCCGCACAACCGCAGATTATGTGGAGTCAAGCCTGGAATTACAAGTTGAATCTGGAAAGAACTGGAAAGGGAATCAGAAAAGGAAATCCCTCCAGGAGGACCAATGTGTAAAACAGGTTTGACAGGACAAAGTACATGCACGCTCAGTCCTGTCCGATGGCAACCCCGTGGACTGTAGCCGGCCAGGCTCCTCTGCCCATGGGATTCTCCAGGCAAGAATACTAGAGTGGGTAGCCATTCCTTTCTCAGAGGATCTTCTTGACGCGGGAATTGAAGCCACATCTCTTGTGTCTCTTGCATTGGCAGGCAGATTCTTTACCACGGGGAAGTCAATAGAGGGTGGGGCAGTAATAACAAATGTGGAGCAGGAAGCAACTGGGAACAGGGAAGGCTCGGGCAGCGGGGGATGAGCGGGTCTCCCTCACCAGGCTCTGTCCTGCTTCTGGCAGCCTGGTCTCTGGGGGCTTCCTTGGTGCTCCAGGGGATTCTGATGCACAGTGGTGAGTGAGAGGTCCCGCCCCGGAGTGACGGGCCACCCTCAGGTGGAGACTGGTTGACTCCTGGTGGGGACACTCAGAGGGGACTCAGGCCCCAGGTGAGGGGGCCAGACTAGCGGATGTTTCCCAACTGTCGCTGATGGGAGGACTCATCAGGTGGGACAGAGTGGGAGTGGGGGCTGGGTTTGATATCCCGGTTAAATTCCTGGAAAAATTCAGATTTCCAGGCTCCCTGGTCAGTATCTCCAGGGAAAAAGCCTGGAAGCTGATTTAAACAAGTGCCTTGGATAGTGGTATCATCAAGGAAATCCTGGTCAAGTGATTCTCTGATGCGGCGCAGCCCCCTGGCCAGCAGTAGACTAGCAGTAGCACCTGGGAGCTTGTTAGAAATGCTGACTCCCAGGCCCACCCCAGACCTACTCACCCTGACTCTGAATTTTAACCAGATATTGAGTGGTTCTTGCCAAGTCTAAGGTATCTTTCACCCAGGGGCGGGCCAGCCGATGGGCCAGCTCACCTTGATAATGTCATGTCCTGATTCCCTGTATCTCCCATGGCTCAAAGCCATCAGCACCAGCCGTCACCCCGTTAGCTTCCCCCTAACGTCCAGTTCCCTCCCCTAGGCACTCATAGCTTGAGGCCTGGTTCCCCTTCCACTTCTAAGCTGCTTACCACTTAGGCAAGTGGTCTCCTCCAGAGCTCTGCAGGCAGAGAACCCTCCATTACAAGGGGAAGGCAGTGACCCGAGAGAGGTGAGGCAGCCTGCATGAGGTCACCACAAATGGTGGCAGAGCTTCGGTGCCAGCATTCTGTTGGGTCCCCCTACCAGTCCTTCCCTGCACACTGAAGGGCAGAACCTGCTCTCCTCGGCTCCCGGGCCCTTGCCTGTGCTGTGCCTGCAGCTTGGTGCCCTCTCTGTTCCTTTCAGCACCTGGCAGAGTCCTCTGTGTTTTCTGATATTTAGTTCAAGTGCCGTCTCCTCGCAGCCTCCCCGATCTTCCCTAACCTGCTCCCCAGCGGCAGGAGCTCCCTGCCTCTTCTCTCTGCCTTTTCTTCACTTTTCTCACCTCGGCTGTCTCTCCAGTAGATCGCAGATCTCTGATGAGGCCTGCATGTTACCCACCACACTGTGGACTCCTCCGGGACAGTCCTTACCCATCTGAGCCCTGGCTGTACCCCAAGGGCCTTGCACAGAACCTGGCCCTGAGTTGGTACTCAGAAAGCATGAATGAGCACATCTGGGTGGCATGTTACAAAACCAATTTGCAGTGCCACTGGCCTACGTCTCGATGGCCTTGGCCACGGGGCAGGCACAGTTCTAAACACTTGCACATAAATGAACTCATCTTCTCGACTCACCAGCCCTGTGAGCTGGACACACTCTCCTCATTTCACAGATGAAGAGACAGAGGCACAGAAAGCCTGAGCATCTAGCCAGGGGATGGCCGGGATGAGGTCGCCGTGGAGCCTGAGCTGGCAGCCACCCGTGCTCTGCCTCTCACAACTTCATCCAGTCCTCAGGGCAACACTGTGGGGAAAGAGCAGGTGTCCTCCTAGTGAGGCAGAATGAGGAAGATGAGATGCAAAGAGCGAGACTTTCCCTGCTTCCTGCTGCGAGCAGACCTCAGGGTGTGGGAAGAAGAGCTCCCTCCATGTCTCCGGGGCCCCTCCCCAGCCCTCCTTGCCTGTCAGCAGACGATGACCCAGGCTGCCGTGAGCCTCTCTGTGCAGACCTGTGTTCTCCCTGTTAATCATTCATGACGTGCACACACACACACACATTTTTAGACTTATTACTCATCCAGTAACTTGTTGTATATAAAAAATGAATGATTCCTTTGAACTCAGAAAATAGATGGACTGGTTGTCGTGAAAATCAATAACATGCTAAGTATTTCAAGCATATAGTACTTAGAGTTCTACTCTAGGTGGTTTTATAATGAATGACTTGATTTTTTTTTTAATAGAACATAGCCTACTTTCATTTTGAATTATACAGAAGGCTTTTGCCTTGAATCTGTTTGCTAAGAAGATTAAATAATTGATTATTTCCATGATGCCGATATTGAACCTTATTCAGTAGGAAGCGTTCAACTTGAGGAAAACAATCCAAGGTCAGATGACTATTTAGACATTATGCCCAAATGGGGATATAAGCATCATTTTCTCAAACTTCCCCAGCTTCCCACACAAGTGGTTACATAGCACTGTCCATGTTGGCTTTGCCGTGACCAGAAAATGGCTGCGTTCTCGTCCTGTGGGTTTCTTCGGAAATTCCAGGCCCCTTGCTAGAGTAATAGGTACCTAATCCCTTAGCACAGCAAAGCAGCCCCAGCCCAACCTAGAACACACACTAGCAAGAAGGCATTTTTGGTCAGTTCTCAGGTTCAGTACCACACTTCTCTGGGAAACCTTTCTAGCCAGATCACGGCCTCCAGTGAACACACTCATGGCACCTGCCTCTCTCAGCCCAGCAGCGTAATTGCAGGTTCAGTTCCTGGTTCAGGGCCGAGCTTGCCTGAGAGTCATCACCTCCCTTCATGGGGGTGAGACTACATCTTCTTTTCTCTCTCAGCTTGAATCCCCGAGCCAGGCATGTGGCCTGGGATATAGGAGAACCTCCAGGACTCCTTGTTTTGTTTTCATTTGGGGGTTCCTTCTTTTTCAGTCTCTCACTTTTTAGGTAAGCAACATTATGAATTCATGAATCTTTAAAAATACATTAAATGGACTTATTCCAGTCAGTTGCAGACATTACTTTTTAATACTGACATTAAAGTGGTTTTTCTGCTCTGCTTATATTTTTGCCTTTCCTCCAAAATTTCTCCCTGTTTTTTATTTTGAAAAATTTCATACCCATCAAAAAAGAAAGTACAATGTGAAAGAAAGTACAGTGAGCCTCATACACCCTTTACGTGGCCTTTCTAGTTGTTTGCATTTTCCTGAGTGTGTAGTTCCTTCTCCCTCTCTCTCCCCCCACCCGACCCTGACACCACACTCTTATTTTTTTGTTAAAGCACTTGATGATACTTTGCAGATGCAATGACACTGCATCCCTAAATATGTCAGCATGAGTTTCCTAAGAGCAATTATATTCTCTTATGTAACCATAGTATAGTGATCACATCTAAAAAACTAACAGTGATACAATGTTACCTAATATATAGTCCCTACTCAGATTTCCTCAGTTGTTCCCAAGGTGTCCCTTTTGCCATTTATGTGTTGAGGTAGGTGGGAAGTGATCAAGGGTTCAGCCATGATGTTGTATTTGTTATCATGTGTGTAGTCTCCTTTAACTTAGACCATTCCTCCTACTTTTAGGGGAGGGTGCTTTTCGGATATTGACCTTCTTAAAAATCCCAAGCTAGTTGTTTTATAAAAGGTCCCACAAGTCCGGGATATGGATTTGTCTCTTCACAGTTAGACCCAGGTTAAACAGTGGGGGCAAGATGAAGCTACATTTTTATACCATCTTCTCAGTGCATTGCGTCAGGAGGCCCTCGTGTGAACTATTCCTAGTGAGGCTAAATTTGATCACTAGGTTAAAGTGGTATCTGCAAGATTTGTTGTGAAGATACCTTTTCCCTTAGTAATTTTGCTGTGATCTGTGGGGTGGGACTTTGAGACCAGATGAATATCCTGTCCCCCAGGATCTTTACCCCAGTGGTTTTAAAGCATCTGTTGATGGTCCTTGCCTCAATCACTGTTAATTACCTTGGGCTTGCAAAATGGTTGTTCTGTAATTCTGTTTTTCCTTCCACATTTAAGCTGACTTTCATCTCTACCAAACTGTGTTCCCCTTTTTACCCTTTCTTTCCTTCCTCCTGCCCCTTCTTCTCCCTTCCTCCTTTCTCTGCTGTCAGTTTGGGTGCTTACCATTTTACCTGCCTTAGACTTGGAGTCAGCCGTCTTCTCCAAGAATCCCTGACTCTTTCTGATGGGGAAACATGTTTAGAAACCAACATTGGCTTGCTAGACACGCTCATTGCTACTGGAGTTCACTGCTTCTAGGGTTTTCAGTGAACTCAGGTTGAAAATACTTTGACTTTTTTGACATCCCTCTCTCCCCCCACCCGACCCTGACACCACACTCTTATTTTTTTGTTAAAGCACTTGATGATACTTTGCAGATGCAATGACACTGCATCCCTAAATATGTCAGCATGAGTTTCCTAAGAGCAATTATATTCTCTTATGTAACCATAGTATAGTGATCACATCTAAAAAACTAACAGTGATACAATGTTACCTAATATATAGTCCCTACTCAGATTTCCTCAGTTGTTCCCAAGGTGTCCCTTTTGCCATTTATGTGTTGAGGTAGGTGGGAAGTGATCAAGGGTTCAGCCATGATGTTGTATTTGTTATCATGTGTGTAGTCTCCTTTAACTTAGACCATTCCTCCTACTTTTAGGGGAGGGTGCTTTTCGGATATTGACCTTCTTAAAAATCCCAAGCTAGTTGTTTTATAAAAGGTCCCACAAGTCCGGGATATGGATTTGTCTCTTCACAGTTAGACCCAGGTTAAACAGTGGGGGCAAGATGAAGCTACATTTTTATACCATCTTCTCAGTGCATTGCGTCAGGAGGCCCTCGTGTGAACTATTCCTAGTGAGGCTAAATTTGATCACTAGGTTAAAGTGGTATCTGCAAGATTTGTTGTGAAGATACCTTTTCCCTTAGTAATTTTGCTGTGATCTGTGGGGTGGGACTTTGAGACCAGATGAATATCCTGTCCCCCAGGATCTTTACCCCAGTGGTTTTAAAGCATCTGTTGATGGTCCTTGCCTCAATCACTGTTAATTACCTTGGGCTTGCAAAATGGTTGTTCTGTAATTCTGTTTTTCCTTCCACATTTAAGCTGACTTTCATCTCTACCAAAATGTGTTCCCTTTTGACCCTTTCTTTCCTTCCTCCTGCCCCTTCTTCTCCCTTCCTCCTTTCTCTGCTGTCAGTTTGGGTGCTTACCATTTTACCTGCCTTAGACTTGGAGTCAGCCGTCTTCTCCAAGAATCCCTGACTCTTTCTGATGGGGAAACATGTTTAGAAACCAACATTGGCTTGCTAGACACGCTCATTGCTACTGGAGTTCACTGCTTCTAGGGTTTTTTTTTCAGTGAACTCAGGTTGAAAATACTATTTTCAATGTCTTAAACAAAAATGTTTAATTTTAATCTGACCATCAGATATAACCTCACAAATGTAGGACATCCTACAATTCTCCTGGCCTGGATTCTTCCAAAAAGTTAATGTTGCGGAAAATAAGAACGACAGCAGAAGAGCAGAGGACTAGTCTAGATGAGAAAAGACTGAAAAGAATATATATATATATATATATATATATAGCCATCAAAAATAAGGCTTGTGGGTTGATTGGATCCTAAATTTTTTAAATGAAGGACATATTTGGGAAATTGAAGAAATCTGAATGTGAACTATACCTTAGATGATACTGAGTTACCATTCATTTTCGTTAGTGTGATAATGATGCTGTAACAATAGAGGAGAATGTCATATATATACATATATATGTGTGTGTATGTGTTTATAGAGAAAGAAAGCAGATGTGGGAAATGGTGAATGGTGAATTTCACAGGCATATGGTGTTCATTGTACTGTTCTTTCAACTTTCTGTAGGTTTGAATAATCTCAGAATAAAAAGCTATGATTCTGTGTGTACCTGGGGGTGAGGAGAGACTATAGCCTTCCTTATCTGGACAATAAAGATGTGTCCAGAAGTCCCTTTACAGATTTTTCTCCATGTGATTACATTAGCAGTTCGGTATACTTAAAAAAAAAAATTTATATACTCCTAAGTACCTTTGTTTTCAGTTTTCAGCAACATGTTTTTCCTATTGTTAATTAAATTTTGTTTTAAAATATATACAACTTTTTTAATTAAATTTTTTAAAAATATAATTTACATTTTATTAATTTAATTTCCCTGTGATTGGTGTTTTCCCATTAGCTGCATTCCAAACTAACCTACCTAGAGTTAGTGTTTCCATGCCCTCTCTTCCTAGGCTAAATGACTAGCCTAGGAAGGGATTTTAAAATATTTATTTCTCTCCTTCATCTAAATAACTGTACCATTTCAGCTTATCCTGCAGTGGCTTCTTGGAGAATTCCAGGTAACACACAGTCTTTGTACATATCCAGCTGGATGAGTTCAATGTCGTTAATTTCAGTTGAATTTGATTACAGTTTATTGAGTTGCTTCAAAACGAATCTGTGTTTAAGCACCTTATTTTCGGTATTATATTTTTAATTGATTGTATGACCCCTGGGAAAGCATGCAAAATGTGTTACAACTTTCGTATGATTCTTCAGTTGAGACTATAGAATTAGAAAATTCTTGGCTCCAATCCAACATCACTCTTACTCCATGCCACCTCTGTAGATAACCATTTTTATTAGTTGCAAATTTATTCTTCCAGTGTCTCTTGTTGAAAATATGCACAAATGTATACGTGTGTGTTTACTTTTCTTTTTCCTTATGTAAAAGGAAATGCTGCATATGCTATTTGGAACATTGCTTTTTTCACTTAATTTTCCTGGAGCTTACTGTTTTATCATATACATATATATACTTTTATCCTTATACTTTTGCTATATACTTTTATTCTTTGTACAACTGTGTAGCACTTCTTTGTGTGGCTATACTATACTTTGTGGACTTCTTCAGTGTCTCAGTGGTAAAGAATCTGCCTGTAACATAGGAGCGCACAGGAGACTCAGATTCAATCCCTGGGTTGGGATTGAATGTTGGGAAGATCCCCTGGAGGATGGCACAGCCACCCACTCAACTATTCTTGCCTGGAGAATCCCATGGACAAAGGAGCCTGGTAGGCTACAGTCCATAGGGTTGCAAAGAATCAGACATAACTGAAGCTACTTAGCACATATGCACTATAATTTGTATAACCAGTCCCCTACTGGTGGACGTTTGGGTTGTTTCCAATCTGTTGAAATAACCTTGATCACATGTCAGATCTATGCGAGTGTAAGCAGGGGATGAATTCCAGGAAGTGGGATTTCTAGGTCAAAGGGGAAATGTATCTCTAATTTTTCTAGAAAATACAGCTTTATTGAATGATTGAGAATACTAATGAATGAGCTTGATTAAGAAGAGCAGAAAGTAAAAGACTGATATCTAAATGGAGACATAAAGCAATTAGACTGAATAATTCTGTTCGTGAAAAAGGCTGGTTTAAAACCCTTCTGGCGATGTTGTCTCTAGGCCAGTGATTTTTATTTTCTTGCCTAAAGAGAGAATTTTGCCTTGGTTTGTAAATTAAACATAGAATTACAAAATCATGAAATTTTAGAGCCGAAATAAAAATCCACCTGGTGCAGTCTCCTTATTTTAGCAGTAAGGAACCTCAGGTCCAGAAATACAAGGGAAAAACAGAAAGATAAAGAAGAAGACACAAATTTAACTCAGTTTCATCCAATTGAATGAACAGTAGGTGAAATATCTACTTTGTGATAAGGCAAATTGTCAAATGTAAAATTGTACTACCGAAAAAAAAAAAATTTGTCCTACTGAGCGCCCCCAAGATATCACATGAAAAGCATGCTGGTTCAAACCCCTGAGTGCCTTCTGTCTCAACCACCTCTCCTTAAAAAGAACGCTCTTGGTGGACATGAATTTTGTTTCACATCTTTTATGTTATTCTAGGACATTCAAATGTAGTCATGATGATAAGTTGGATCAGGTGGAGGGATTGATTCTTTGTGTGGCTATACTATACTTTGTGGACTTCTTCAGTGTCTCAGTGGTAAAGAATCTGCCTGTAACATAGGAGCGCACAGGAGACTCAGATTCAATCCCTGGGTTGGGATTGAATGTTGGGAAGATCCCCTGGAGGATGGCACAGCCACCCACTCAACTATTCTTGCCTGGAGAATCCCATGGACAAAGGAGCCTGGTAGGCTACAGTCCATAGGGTTGCAAAGAATCAGACATAACTGAAGCTACTTAGCACATATGCACTATAATTTGTATAACCAGTCCCCTACTGGTGGACGTTTGGGTTGTTTCCAATCTGTTGAAATAACCTTGATCACATGTCAGATCTATGCGAGTGTAAGCAGGGGATGAATTCCAGGAAGTGGGATTTCTAGGTCAAAGGGGAAATGTATCTCTAATTTTTCTAGAAAATACAGCTTTATTGAATGATTGAGAATACTAATGAATGAGCTTGATTAAGAAGAGCAGAAAGTAAAAGACTGATATCTAAATGGAGACATAAAGCAATTAGACTGAATAATTCTGTTCGTGAAAAAGGCTGGTTTAAAACCCTTCTGGCGATGTTGTCTCTAGGCCAGTGATTTTTATTTTCTTGCCTAAAGAGAGAATTTTGCCTTGGTTTGTAAATTAAACATAGAATTACAAAATCATGAAATTTTAGAGCCGAAATAAAAATCCACCTGGTGCAGTCTCCTTATTTTAGCAGTAAGGAACCTCAGGTCCAGAAATACAAGGGAAAAACAGAAAGATAAAGAAGAAGACACAAATTTAACTCAGTTTCATCCAATTGAATGAACAGTAGGTGAAATATCTACTTTGTGATAAGGCAAATTGTCAAATGTAAAATTGTACTACCGAAAAAAAAAAAATTTGTCCTACTGAGCGCCCCCAAGATATCACATGAAAAGCATGCTGGTTCAAACCCCTGAGTGCCTTCTGTCTCAACCACCTCTCCTTAAAAAGAACGCTCTTGGTGGACATGAATTTTGTTTCACATCTTTTATGTTATTCTAGGACATTCAAATGTAGTCATGATGATAAGTTGGATCAGGTGGAGGGATTGGGTGGCCATGTGCATTCTGGCTGATGATGTGGGTGGGCAGGCTTGCTGAGGGTAGTCGGAAATTACATAACCATGGCATTGGTAGCATTCCGTTTTGATTCCAAGCAGGCAGCATGGAGCAGCAAATGAGTTTAGCTCAGCCCAGCTGTGGACTTGTGCTGTGAGCCTGGGCAAGTCCCTTGTCTTCCCTGGTACTCACTGTGTAAAATGAGGAGTTGGACAAGCCCAGGATGACAGATAAATGAATGTATTGGTGCCATTACTTCCCCCATCCTGTGCTAATTGCAGACATAACTAATTGATTGCCACAAGCTCTTCACTGACTTAACACATCTCTCTCACCAGCCACTGTCAGCCTGTTGATGATGTCACTAGGCTCAAGCCAATTACCATCTCTGGCTTAGTTGCTTAGGATTACCAGGTAGAATACAGGATACCCGATTAAATTTGAATTTCAGATGAAGAATAAGTTTTAGTACAAGTGTGCCCTCAATATTTCTAAACATGGCAAGTCTCCTAGGCCATTTCTCCTTCAACAGTTAATTTTTTTCATTTGAGAGGTTCACCCTCTTTTTGGTACTTCTGGAGTACCTGTTCTCCAGTCTCAAGAATCTAGCTCATTCTATATTGTTTAAATTCATTTTATGGCTTAATGTAGTGGAAAGGGATGACGATTTGAAAAGGTTTTTATTTCCAAGGGCCATATATTCTTGTAAGACTCCTTAACACATCTGCAACCCCATGCTTCCCAGACATAATTTGCCTGTCACTTTCTTGATTTTGCCAAATTTCTATACCACTTGTGTTATTAATTTGTCTGGTATATTCCTTTAAATCAACTCATCCTTTTATTTAAACACCATGAGTGGAAAATCAAGATCATTTACTAAGAAGAAATATGAAAGCAAATAAAGAAAACATACCTCTTAAGATGTAAAATATTAACATTGGGACTCACCTAGAACCATTGGCTGTGTCCCCAGTAGTGCACATAAAACAGAACACTGTCACCTGAAAACTCCTTGCTGGTTTGGAAATCCCTTCAATGATCCTTGGGGATGATCCTCAAGCATCTCCTGGAATACCTCCAGTGATAGGGAACACAGTACTTTGCAAGGTTTTGCTTCATTCTTGAATACCTTATTATTAAATATTTCTTCTTTATTGGTTCATATTAGCCTCTCTGAAACAGCCATACATTGACCTGAGTTTTCTTATTTATTTGACAAACATTAATATTTGAGTGCTTCTTATGTGACAGCTTGCGTGCTTGTCATCTTGCAGTCTTACGGAGGGAAGTGAGGATGCAGTTACAATACAGTGTGACTAGATCTGATAGGGGTGGGGAGGTGCACATGGCCTAGACTGGGAGTGTGTGGAGGTGTTCAGGAAGGCTTCTTCATGGGGGAATGAGAGAGAGCCTGGTATATCTTGGGAAGTAGAAGGCTGGTAAGAGAGGGTGAGAAAGGAGGCTAGAGCAGTTGAAAATGTGATGGGTGAGCTGATAAGGTGAGTGTTGTAACCCTCACCTTCCATTAGCACAAGGATTAAATTTGAATTTCGGTAAGTTTAGTACAAGTCCCTCTTTTTGGTTAGGCCATTTCTCCTTCAACAGTTAATTTTTTTCATTTGAGAGGTTCACCCTCTTTTTGGTACTTCTGGAGTACCTGTTCTCCAGTCTCAAGAATCTAGCTCATTCTATATTGTTTAAATTCATTTTATGGCTTAATGTAGTGGAAAGGGATGACGATTTGAAAAGGTTTTTATTTCCAAGGGCCATATATTCTTGTAAGACTCCTTAACACATCTGCAACCCCATGCTTCCCAGACATAATTTGCCTGTCACTTTCTTGATTTTGCCAAATTTCTATACCACTTGTGTTATTAATTTGTCTGGTATATTCCTTTAAATCAACTCATCCTTTTATTTAAACACCATGAGTGGAAAATCAAGATCATTTACTAAGAAGAAATATGAAAGCAAATAAAGAAAAAACATACCTCTTAAGATGTAAAATATTAACATTGGGACTCACCTAGAACCATTGGCTGTGTCCCCAGTAGTGCACATAAAACAGAACACTGTCACCTGAAAACTCCTTGCTGGTTTGGAAATCCCTTCAATGATCCTTGGGGATGATCCTCAAGCATCTCCTGGAATACCTCCAGTGATAGGGAACACAGTACTTTGCAAGGTTTTGCTTCATTCTTGAATACCTTATTATTAAATATTTCTTCTTTATTGGTTCATATTAGCCTCTCTGAAACAGCCATACATTGACCTGAGTTTTCTTATTTATTTGACAAACATTAATATTTGAGTGCTTCTTATGTGACAGCTTGCGTGCTTGTCATCTTGCAGTCTTACGGAGGGAAGTGAGGATGCAGTTACAATACAGTGTGACTAGATCTGATAGGGGTGGGGAGGTGCACATGGCCTAGACTGGGAGTGTGTGGAGGTGTTCAGGAAGGCTTCTTCATGGGGGAATGAGAGAGAGCCTGGTATATCTTGGGAAGTAGAAGGCTGGTAAGAGAGGGTGAGAAAGGAGGCTAGAGCAGTTGAAAATGTGATGGGTGAGCTGATAAGGTGAGTGTTGTAACCCTCACCTTCCATTAGCACAAGGACTGGTTTCCTGTAGAACATGTTCACAACCAAGTTCTCATTTAAAAACAAAAACAAAAAAAATCTTATTCTCTCCATTTCACAGATAGGGAGACTGAGGTTTAATGGGTTGCTGGTGGACATGCAGCTGGTACCTGGAAGAGTTGGGTCTTGATTGTTCCATAGCCACATACCCATGTTCCTTTCCTTGTGCCCCTGGCCCCAGCCTCTCTGGTCCAGTATGACCTTCTCTGTCCTCCTGAAGAAGACTTCACATTCTTGGAAAGCACCTTTGAATCTTTTGTCTTGATTTAACTTACTCAGTTTCCCCAGGACTGATCCTAAAGCAAGTCTGAGAAGTCTGGAGTCCACTATTCTGCTTCTCCTTCCTTGTTTATGGGAGGGGTTGACTCCCAGGGTAAATGGAAGCTACAATGACCCACTCCTCTTAGAACCCAGTTGTCTGGGCTGTGAGATGCTCAGGGACCTCCACCCTCCTGACCTCTCTGTGGGTTCTCCATCTGTGTTGTGTTAGGTAGAGTCTTGGCCTGTCCTGGTCAAGTGATTTCTGGGTAGAGCCCTGCTGCCCAGAACTTTTCTGGACTCCCTTTGGATGCCCCAAGATGGCAGGCCCAGCTGAAAGCATGTCTTTCTCAGCCACAGAAACCAGTGCTTGTTTTCCCCCTCAGCCCCGTTCTGTGTGAAAGCCATTGTGAGTTCTTGTCTGGAAGACAAGCATGGAAGCATTGTGTGAACTCACTGCCTCCCCTGCCCCCAGTTCTTTCTCTTCTCGCATGGCTACAGAGAGGATGGGAGACAGCCCACGCAATGCTCACAGACCAGTCAGTGAAATGGGCCTAGTGATCAATCACTTCTCAGCACACCACAGCAAGGGGAGGAAACAGTGCTGGAAGAACTGAGGGGTAGCAGGGAAGTCTCCATGGAGGAGGTGACTGTGAGCAGTTCTGGACAGATGAGTAGGAGCTGGTCCTGAAGAGATGGGAGGATCCAGCAGATGGGAATGCTGCATCCTCTCCCAGGGCAAGCATTGAGCTGGGCCCCAGCACACCTTTAGAGGCTAGAGCAGTTGAAAATGTGATGGGTGAGCTGATAAGGTGAGTGTTGTAACCCTCACCTTCCATTAGCACAAGGACTGGTTTCCTGTAGAACATGTTCACAACCAAGTTCTCATTTAAAAACAAAAACAAAAAAAATCTTATTCTCTCCATTTCACAGATAGGGAGACTGAGGTTTAATGGGTTGCTGGTGGACATGCAGCTGGTACCTGGAAGAGTTGGGTCTTGATTGTTCCATAGCCACATACCCATGTTCCTTTCCTTGTGCCCCTGGCCCCAGCCTCTCTGGTCCAGTATGACCTTCTCTGTCCTCCTGAAGAAGACTTCACATTCTTGGAAAGCACCTTTGAATCTTTTGTCTTGATTTAACTTACTCAGTTTCCCCAGGACTGATCCTAAAGCAAGTCTGAGAAGTCTGGAGTCCACTATTCTGCTTCTCCTTCCTTGTTTATGGGAGGGGTTGACTCCCAGGGTAAATGGAAGCTACAATGACCCACTCCTCTTAGAACCCAGTTGTCTGGGCTGTGAGATGCTCAGGGACCTCCACCCTCCTGACCTCTCTGTGGGTTCTCCATCTGTGTTGTGTTAGGTAGAGTCTTGGCCTGTCCTGGTCAAGTGATTTCTGGGTAGAGCCCTGCTGCCCAGAACTTTTCTGGACTCCCTTTGGATGCCCCAAGATGGCAGGCCCAGCTGAAAGCATGTCTTTCTCAGCCACAGAAACCAGTGCTTGTTTTCCCCCTCAGCCCCGTTCTGTGTGAAAGCCATTGTGAGTTCTTGTCTGGAAGACAAGCATGGAAGCATTGTGTGAACTCACTGCCTCCCCTGCCCCCAGTTCTTTCTCTTCTCGCATGGCTACAGAGAGGATGGGAGACAGCCCACGCAATGCTCACAGACCAGTCAGTGAAATGGGCCTAGTGATCAATCACTTCTCAGCACACCACAGCAAGGGGAGGAAACAGTGCTGGAAGAACTGAGGGGTAGCAGGGAAGTCTCCATGGAGGAGGTGACTGTGAGCAGTTCTGGACAGATGAGTAGGAGCTGGTCCTGAAGAGATGGGAGGATCCAGCAGATGGGAATGCTGCATCCTCTCCCAGGGCAAGCATTGAGCTGGGCCCCAGCACACCTTTCCCCCTAGATGTGATGTCAACTGTCGACTAATTAGAGGTGCTAAACTGACATGAGGAGACATGATTTCTACAGTGTGGTAATTAAAAGGCAGTTGGCTTCACAGCTGTGATCACACACAAGCACTTCTTACCCCTTAAGACATCAGCTGAAGGCAAAGTGCAAAGGAGCCGAGGAAACCAAAGAGTCTTCTACTGTAATTTGTTAATTTCCTGCATTTGTCACCTACACAGCTGTAAGGGAGAAATGAATGAAGCATCTTACCAGAAGTTTAAGAGAAAATTTAAGACATATGTTCTAATTGTGCACAGTTAGATGAGCCATATAGTCATTACTTTTTAAAAAGTTAACAAGACATTTTAAAGGTGATTTTATTTTTTGGCCACACTGCCTGGCATGTGAGATCTTAGTTTCCTGTCCAGGGATGGAGCCTGTGCCCCATTCATGGGAAGCATGGAGTCTTAATCATGGACCAGCAGGGAAGTCCTCTAATTAACAAGACAGTTTTAAGTTGCTAGGTTAGGATTTAGAAGGCCCAGTTTAGAATTATGTCTCAGCCTAGAAGTAACCACATTACTATGAACAGACCCTTCCATTCTCTGAGGTTTCTCATGGGTGAAATGGATAAGCTCTCCTCCACTCTGCCCTCATGAGGTTGAGGTTATGATTGAAGGAAAATGCTTTGTAAGTTTAAAGGCTTTTCTTAATTGTAAGAAATAGCATCCAGTTCTCTATAACTTCTTGTCTAGAAACTGTGATCTAACACAATCATGAATTGGGTGCCTGTGTTATTCTGATCCTGAAGGACAAATGCTTGTTAAAACTCTCTCAGCAGGTGAGAGGATGGGAGACAGCCCACGCAATGCTCACAGACCAGTCAGTGAAATGGGCCTAGTGATCAATCACTTCTCAGCACACCACAGCAAGGGGAGGAAACAGTGCTGGAAGAACTGAGGGGTAGCAGGGAAGTCTCCATGGAGGAGGTGACTGTGAGCAGTTCTGGACAGATGAGTAGGAGCTGGTCCTGAAGAGATGGGAGGATCCAGCAGATGGGAATGCTGCATCCTCTCCCAGGGCAAGCATTGAGCTGGGCCCCAGCACACCTTTCCCCCTAGATGTGATGTCAACTGTCGACTAATTAGAGGTGCTAAACTGACATGAGGAGACATGATTTCTACAGTGTGGTAATTAAAAGGCAGTTGGCTTCACAGCTGTGATCACACACAAGCACTTCTTACCCCTTAAGACATCAGCTGAAGGCAAAGTGCAAAGGAGCCGAGGAAACCAAAGAGTCTTCTACTGTAATTTGTTAATTTCCTGCATTTGTCACCTACACAGCTGTAAGGGAGAAATGAATGAAGCATCTTACCAGAAGTTTAAGAGAAAATTTAAGACATATGTTCTAATTGTGCACAGTTAGATGAGCCATATAGTCATTACTTTTTAAAAAGTTAACAAGACATTTTAAAGGTGATTTTATTTTTTGGCCACACTGCCTGGCATGTGAGATCTTAGTTTCCTGTCCAGGGATGGAGCCTGTGCCCCATTCATGGGAAGCATGGAGTCTTAATCATGGACCAGCAGGGAAGTCCTCTAATTAACAAGACAGTTTTAAGTTGCTAGGTTAGGATTTAGAAGGCCCAGTTTAGAATTATGTCTCAGCCTAGAAGTAACCACATTACTATGAACAGACCCTTCCATTCTCTGAGGTTTCTCATGGGTGAAATGGATAAGCTCTCCTCCACTCTGCCCTCATGAGGTTGAGGTTATGATTGAAGGAAAATGCTTTGTAAGTTTAAAGGCTTTTCTTAATTGTAAGAAATAGCATCCAGTTCTCTATAACTTCTTGTCTAGAAACTGTGATCTAACACAATCATGAATTGGGTGCCTGTGTTATTCTGATCCTCAGAATAGCCCTAAGACTGGGAAGGAGCTTGTCTCCCTGGTTTAGAGGGGACAGATCCCTACAGGTGAAGGAACACTCCTGAAGTCACATAGTGAGTGGTGGAGCCGGTTCAGTCCCAGGCTGTCCAAACTGAAACTCTGAATTCTTACCCTATGGACCATACAGCTTTCTCAGCACTAGCTTGGTTTTGCTGTTTCTCTACTTTACTCCAACTTTTTACTTTAAGGGTGAAAAATAGGATTTGAGGAAGTAATATTTATTTTATAACCTTCTTTACATGAAACAAATGATAGAAATGCTATAAAGGGGAATGAAGAAGGAAATAAAAGTCATGGAATGCCACACACAAAAAAGTGTGTCTTAAAGAGCAAAAGTCTCTTGACCCAAGAGATCTTGTGCCCCCCCATTCCCATGTTTTCTCTCTGAAAATAAAAAGATCAAAAAATTAATATTTATGCATAAATAAAAGCTATTCTTCTTAAACTGGGTGAAGGAGAGTTGGATATTGATTTTATTATTACTCCTTTACCTGAGTGTATATATTTTATGCACTTATATATGTAGTTTATATTTCCTAATTAAAGTTTTAAAAGAAAAATATGATGAATTTAATCTTAATAAAATGTCAAATATACATATGAGTTTTGTTTCATACAATTGAATTGCAACATTTCAGGCAATCAAAGCGTAATAAGCCATGGATTCGGTATTGGTTTTTTCTTTTAAGCAGATCCTTTTTCTTCTGCTTTCCTTAAATGGCCCTACTTGCTTTCTGATTTTGTACCTGGGTACCTCTGCTAAAAACCTTGTTCTTAGAATTTTGTCTCAGCCTAGAAGTAACCACATTACTATGAACAGACCCTTCCATTCTCTGAGGTTTCTCATGGGTGAAATGGATAAGCTCTCCTCCACTCTGCCCTCATGAGGTTGAGGTTATGATTGAAGGAAAATGCTTTGTAAGTTTAAAGGCTTTTCTTAATTGTAAGAAATAGCATCCAGTTCTCTATAACTTCTTGTCTAGAAACTGTGATCTAACACAATCATGAATTGGGTGCCTGTGTTATTCTGATCCTCAGAATAGCCCTAAGACTGGGAAGGAGCTTGTCTCCCTGGTTTAGAGGGGACAGATCCCTACAGGTGAAGGAACACTCCTGAAGTCACATAGTGAGTGGTGGAGCCGGTTCAGTCCCAGGCTGTCCAAACTGAAACTCTGAATTCTTACCCTATGGACCATACAGCTTTCTCAGCACTAGCTTGGTTTTGCTGTTTCTCTACTTTACTCCAACTTTTTACTTTAAGGGTGAAAAATAGGATTTGAGGAAGTAATATTTATTTTATAACCTTCTTTACATGAAACAAATGATAGAAATGCTAAAAAGGGGGAATGAAGAAGGAAATAAAAGTCATGGAATGCCACACACAAAAAAGTGTGTCTTAAAGAGCAAAAGTCTCTTGACCCAAGAGATCTTGTGCCCCCCCATTCCCATGTTTTCTCTCTGAAAATAAAAAGATCAAAAAATTAATATTTATGCATAAATAAAAGCTATTCTTCTTAAACTGGGTGAAGGAGAGTTGGATATTGATTTTATTATTACTCCTTTACCTGAGTGTATATATTTTATGCACTTATATATGTAGTTTATATTTCCTAATTAAAGTTTTAAAAGAAAAATATGATGAATTTAATCTTAATAAAATGTCAAATATACATATGAGTTTTGTTTCATACAATTGAATTGCAACATTTCAGGCAATCAAAGCGTAATAAGCCATGGATTCGGTATTGGTTTTTTCTTTTAAGCAGATCCTTTTTTTTCTTCTGCTTTCCCTTAAATGGCCCTACTTGCTTTCTGATTTTGTACCTGGGTACCTCTGCTAAGAAGCAGCCTTGTTCTTAGAGAGATGAACCTCATTTCAAGAAAAAGTCCCAGGGCTTCCCTGGTAGCTCAGTGGTAGAGTTCGCCTACCAGTGCAGGAGACACAAGTTCGATCCCTGATCTGGGAAGATCCCACATGCTGCAGAACAACTAAGCCCATGAGCCACAACTATGGAGCCCAGGTGCCGCAACTACTGAAGCCCATGTGCCCTAGAGCCTGAGTTACACAACAAAAGAAGTCACTGCAAAAGAAGCCTGCTCACCTCAACTGGAGAGTAGCCCCCACTCCCTGCAACGAGAGAAGAGCCTGTGGCAGCAGTGAAAATCCAGAAGAGCCAAAAATAAATAAATGAAATAAATATTTTTTAAAAAGTCCCAAATTTGAGCCCTAACGTTGCCACTTGCTGACATGTGACTCTGAGCAAGTCACTTGTCTCTCTGAGCTTCAGTTTCCTCATGTATAAAATGAGGGCGATAAAATCTAATCTATCTGTATCATGGGGTTTTGTGAAGATCACAGTTAGACTAAAGCAGGACATGAGTTTTGGAAATTGTTCATCATGATGAAGAAGCATAACAGTCTGTGGAAAGAGTGAGGCCTGTGATATTAGTCTCCCTGCTTTGCCAGTCACTTGCTGTGTGACCATGTGCGAGTGACTTAGCCCCTCTGAACCTCAGTGGCCTCATCTGAAAAATGCAGATCAAAATAATGTCTGTCTCATAAGGTAGTTTCGCACATTCAAGACAAAGTGAACCCTTCACACCAAGCCCTCTGCACAGTGCTTGCTCCATGGCAGGTGCTCCCTAAGCAATACCTTGAAGAAGGCAAAATATCTGAGTTCAAATCCAAGATTTACCCCTTACTGGCTATGGGGCCTTGGGCGCAGCACTGTGCCTTTCTGAGCCTTGGCCTTTCCATGAGGAACAAAGACAAGAAAGCCTTCTCTGCCTCCCTGAGGAACTGTTGTGAGTCCCCAGTAAAGACATGCCAGTGGACATGGGTGGTAACAACTGAACTGCTGTGTGTCTCTGAGTGATTAAAACTAAATTTCATCAACAGAAAGGAGAAGTGATTGTCCCCAGGCATTTCCAGAAGAAGTTTAAAGCCTTTAAAGCCTCAGAGCCAGTCTGCACACGCTGCTCAGAAGGCCTTGTTGGAGTGGGACCGCAGGAACTCGCCCAAATGCCAGGCTTTCATTTTCCCTCCTTAACTTGGGAAATGCTTTGTGGCCACCCCACATCACATTAGTCTCACAGGCGTCTGTGTTGAGGCACTTTGTGTCCAAACAGTTTTTTGCCAGGACTTGGGCGCAGCAGTGACCTGGCGCAGATCTGAAGTGGACCCCAGTTCCCAACGCACACAGCCCGCGCCTTTGTATATGTCCTGGCATTGGCCACAAACAGGGTTTTGTCAGAAGCTTCCTGAGAAAGTTACATTCCATTCATCTAGGCTGAAAAGAACCCTAGATGACAAATACCTCCCTCATTTAATTACAGAATCAGTCAGCAAACCCGCTGAGCAAGTCACTTGTCTCTCTGAGCTTCAGTTTCCTCATGTATAAAATGAGGGCGATAAAATCTAATCTATCTGTATCATGGGGTTTTGTGAAGATCACAGTTAGACTAAAGCAGGACATGAGTTTTGGAAATTGTTCATCATGATGAAGAAGCATAACAGTCTGTGGAAAGAGTGAGGCCTGTGATATTAGTCTCCCTGCTTTGCCAGTCACTTGCTGTGTGACCATGTGCGAGTGACTTAGCCCCTCTGAACCTCAGTGGCCTCATCTGAAAAATGCAGATCAAAATAATGTCTGTCTCATAAGGTAGTTTCGCACATTCAAGACAAAGTGAACCCTTCACACCAAGCCCTCTGCACAGTGCTTGCTCCATGGCAGGTGCTCCTAAGCAATACCTTGAAGAAGGCAAAATATCTGAGTTCAAATCCAAGATTTACCCCTTACTGGCTATGGGGCCTTGGGCAGCACTGTGCCTTTCTGAGCCTTGGCCTTTCCATGAGGAACAAAGACAAGAAAGCCTTCTCTGCCTCCCTGAGGAACTGTTGTGAGTCCCCAGTAAAGACATGCCAGTGGACATGGGTGGTAACAACTGAACTGCTGTGTGTCTCTGAGTGATTAAAACTAAATTTCATCAACAGAAAGGAGAAGTGATTGTCCCCAGGCATTTCCAGAAGAAGTTTAAAGCCTTTAAAGCCTCAGAGCCAGTCTGCACACGCTGCTCAGAAGGCCTTGTTGGAGTGGGACCGCAGGAACTCGCCCAAATGCCAGGCTTTCATTTTCCCTCCTTAACTTGGGAAATGCTTTGTGGCCACCCCACATCACATTAGTCTCACAGGCGTCTGTGTTGAGGCACTTTGTGTCCAAACAGTTTTTTGCCAGGACTTGGGCGCAGCAGTGACCTGGCGCAGATCTGAAGTGGACCCCAGTTCCCAACGCACACAGCCCGGCGCCTTTGTATATGTCCTGGCATTGGCCACAAACAGGGTTTTGTCAGAAGCTTCCTGAGAAAGTTACATTCCATTCATCTAGGCTGAAAAGAACCCTAGATGACAAATACCTCCCTCATTTAATTACAGAATCAGTCAGCAAACCCATGGAAGAAGATTAAACCAAGAGGAGAAAAGAGCAAGCCTCAATCATCTTCTCGCCCCTGGCATCTGGCCCACACTTCTCACCTAGGATTTAGCAACCCGGGCTGCTCTTGGTTAGCGTTTCCACTTGAAAAATGGTTTATTTCTGCAGACAACTTAAACCCAGAGGCCCCAAACGAGGTAAAGAAGGAATTGCACTTAGAGAAGAATTCATCAGTGGCTAAGAATTTAATAAAGATCCTGAAATTGGGAGGTGTATTTGCATCTTTCATCTAGGCTTGAAGCTGCAAAGAAAAGTGAAACACAACAGCAATTATCAGAATAAATCAGATCAAATGAAACACACACCCACACAAAACTAACCAACTCTTTAATCATTCTCCTCAATTGTTGGAGAGAGAAGTATACAGTTGTGTGGTATAGAGTTGAAGAAATCTTTCAAGTCTCCAGTTCAATCCATCATTTTAAGAGACGGGAAAAACAGACACCCACGGAGAAATGCTATGCCTTGTTCTCAAAGCCATAGAAACAAAGGTAAGCCTGGTTTCCCAGCTTCCTGAAGTGCCTGTGTAGTTGTCCTCACTCTCGTGTTCTCTCTGCCTGTGGGTCAGACTCACAGTTCCTAATGTCGACCCTAAACCTTTACAGAATATTTTCACAACAAGCCAGGGCTCTGAGAGATGTCGATGGCCGCCTCCCCATCCCACTCTGCTAGAAGGCCTTGTTGGAGTGGGACCGCAGGAACTCGCCCAAATGCCAGGCTTTCATTTTCCCTCCTTAACTTGGGAAATGCTTTGTGGCCACCCCACATCACATTAGTCTCACAGGCGTCTGTGTTGAGGCACTTTGTGTCCAAACAGTTTTTTGCCAGGACTTGGGCGCAGCAGTGACCTGGCGCAGATCTGAAGTGGACCCCAGTTCCCAACGCACACAGCCCGCGCCTTTGTATATGTCCTGGCATTGGCCACAAACAGGGTTTTGTCAGAAGCTTCCTGAGAAAGTTACATTCCATTCATCTAGGCTGAAAAGAACCCTAGATGACAAATACCTCCCTCATTTAATTACAGAATCAGTCAGCAAACCCATGGAAGAAGATTAAACCAAGAGGAGAAAAGAGCAAGCCTCAATCATCTTCTCGCCCCTGGCATCTGGCCCACACTTCTCACCTAGGATTTAGCAACCCGGGCTGCTCTTGGTTAGCGTTTCCACTTGAAAAATGGTTTATTTCTGCAGACAACTTAAACCCAGAGGCCCCAAACGAGGTAAAGAAGGAATTGCACTTAGAGAAGAATTCATCAGTGGCTAAGAATTTAATAAAGATCCTGAAATTGGGAGGTGTATTTGCATCTTTCATCTAGGCTTGAAGCTGCAAAGAAAAGTGAAACACAACAGCAATTATCAGAATAAATCAGATCAAATGAAACACACACCCACACAAAACTAACCAACTCTTTAATCATTCTCCTCAATTGTTGGAGAGAGAAGTATACAGTTGTGTGGTATAGAGTTGAAGAAATCTTTCAAGTCTCCAGTTCAATCCATCATTTTAAGAGACGGGAAAAACAGACACCCACGGAGGGGAAATGCTCTGCCTTGTTCTCAAAGCCATAGAAACAAAGGTAAGCCTGGTTTCCCAGCTTCCTGAAGTGCCTGTGTAGTTGTCCTCACTCTCGTGTTCTCTCTGCCTGTGGGTCAGACTCACAGTTCCTAATGTCGACCCTAAACCTTTACAGAATATTTTCACAACAAGCCAGGGCTCTGAGAGATGTCGATGGCCGCCTCCCCATCCCACTCTGCTGGTTAAGAATGTGTCCCCCCAGAATCTCCCAGGACAAACCATGCGCGCCATGGACACCTGCTATGTTTGAGAGACTCTGGAAGCCTTGAAATAAGCTGTCTCTTCCCTGTGCTAGTGAGTTTCAGAAGAAAGAGCAAGCCCTGGATCATGGTCCCACCTGACCTGGGACTAATGGGACTGAGCTGGTTGAAGAAAGAAAACCAGGACTTCCCTCGTTAAGTGGTTAAGAATCTTCCTGCCAATGAAGGGGACACAGGTTTGATCCCTGGTATGCGAAGTCCCCACATGCCATGGAGAAACTAAGCCCGTGCACCACAGCTACTAACCCTGGGCTCTAGAGCCCACACCTGGCAACTACTGAACCCATGTGTTGCAGCTACTAATCCCAAGCACCTAGAGCCTTGTGCTCTGTAGCCAGAGAAGCCACTGCAATCAGAACCCTGTGTACCGCAACAAAGAGTAGCCCCCACTCACCACAACTAAATGTGAGAGTTAGACCATAAAGAAGGCTTAGCGCCGAAGAATTGATGCTTTCAAATTGTGCTGGAGAAGACCTGAATGTCCCTTAAACAGCTTGGAGATCAAACCAGTCAGTTCTATAGGCAATAAACCCTGAATATTCATTGGAAGGACTGATGCTGAAGCTAAAGCTCTATTATGTTAGCCACCTGATGTGAAGTACTGACTCATTGGAAAAGACCTTGATGCTGGGAAAGATTGAAGGCAGGAGGAGAAGGAGGCGACAGAGGATAAGATGGTTGGTTGGCACCATTGACTCAATGGCCATGAGTTTGAGCAAACTCTTGGAGATAGTGAAGGACAGGGAAGCCTGGCTAGCTGCAGTTCATGCGGTCACAAAGAGTCACAACAACCACAACTAGAAAAGGCCCCTGTGTAGCAAGGATGGCTCAGTGCAGCTATAAATAAATAAATAAAATAATTTATTTAAAAAAGAAAGAGAGAACCAGACATGAAGTCGAAAGACCAATTACACTTTCCTGTTCTGAACTTGCATGAATTGTGTCACCTTTCTGGGTCACAGTTTATTTCACTGTAAAATGGATAGTAAATCCCACCTCAAAGGACTAAGGGACTCTAAGACTTACTGACAGGCTAAATGTTTAGAAGCTTCACTGATTATCAAGATGATGGGACAGGATTAAGAAAATTCTACCAAACATTGTCTCTTAGCACTCCAAGCCTTGCTTTATAAAACTACAACTGCCCTGAAAAATAATAAAGTTTACCCTCTCTCCACCCGAATCTGTTAGGGACCCAGATCCTTCCTTCCTTGGGTAACACTCAGTTGTGTCCGACTCTTTGCAACCCCATGGACTGTAGTCCTCCCAGGCTGCTCTGTCCATGGGATTCTCCAGGCAAGAATACTGGAGTGGGTTTCCATTTCCTTCTCCAGGGGATCTTCCTGACCCAGAGTTCATGTCTGGGTCTCCTGCGTTGCAGGCAGATTCATTACCCTCCAATCAGAATATTGGACAGCTATGCCTGTAGCCACAGTTACTGATCTTTGAGGCAATCAGATGTAGGGGCTTTTCCTCTTCATTTTCATTTATCTTTCTAAATTCAAACAGCTATAAATTCCTAGACAAGGCTAGATTGGGAGTAGAGGGGAGGGCACAAGAAGGTAAACATAAATCTCCAGACTAAAGTTTTTTAGGCAGAAAAGAAAATTCCTGGCAGTAATGCATGATAGAAATTTAGTGTACTCTGTTGATCCAAAAAATCTGGCACTCATTAACGTAGAACTGTGTATGGTGGGAGTGTACTAGACACCAAAATCTGTGCTCAAGTACTTGTTATCCAGTTTTCTGGGAAAAAATAATACTAAATTGTAAACAGACAGAAAACAGGACCATGGGCAATCCATGTATCATCTCTTAATAGGCCTCAAAATTCATACCTTGCTTTTAAGGGTGAGTACCTTGAAAATACCTAACATTCAGCCTTTGAAAAAGTACTCCAGAAATAACCAAAGACTCACAATAAGTAGAGGAAGTAGAGGAAGAGTCCAGCTCTGAAAGTGAGCTATTCTAGGATAAAGAAGAAAACTTTGGAAAGACCTTTTTTTTAAAACAAATTGTAGGTTTGGGGCAACTCTGTATCAAGCAAGTATATCGATGCCATTTTTCCAACAGCATTATTATTTAAAAAAAAAAAATATTTATTTATCTTTTGGTGGGGGGGGGGGAACGGGTGGGCCACTTCTATTGGTCTTTCATTTCTCTATTTTCATCTGTCTTTGTTCTTTGGCTCCTGTGGGCCTCCCATCGCGGTGGCCTCTGTCGTCACAGAGCGCTGGCAGAGCTCCAGCTCGGTAATTGGACACATCAGTCCAGCTGCTCTGCAGCACGTGGGATCTTCCCAGGCCAGGGATCGAACCGGCACCCCTTGCACTGCAAGGCAGTGTCCTTACCCACTGGACCACCAGGGGAAGCCCTTGGAAAGACTTTTGACATCCTCAATCATATACAGAAGAGACCTGATCTCCATGAAACATGAGATAAGAGAATGGGGCAAAAAGGGTTCCAATCATAAAAAATTACTGGGAAATGAAAGAAGTCAGTAACAATAACAATAGGTCAAGGACAGTAACTCTAAAAGTGAGACTGTTGAAAAGCAAACCCACTGAACAAAGAACTTGAATGACTGACGTATATGCACAGCTACTCAACCACACTACGTTCAGAGGACTGCAGAATCAGAGCTTCTTATCCCTGAAAGATGAGCAAAAAGGCAGAAAGTCAGGTAATACCTAATATTGGTTAGTACGTGAAGAAATGAAAACCCCGGTGCTCTGCCACTGGAACTGTGGATGATATGGCCTTTTACCAGAAATTAATGAGACTGAATAGGCCGATACCCTCTAATGAAAGAGAATAAAATAAGGTGGCCTTTCAGAACACAGAGGGGAGAACCAAGAGATGAAATCATGGAAAAAATACAACAGGTGTGGATTTGGGAAATGAAAGACAACATATAGATAATCAAGTATTCTAGTGGAGAGGCAAGAATATATATGAATATTAATGTAATATAAATACAATGAATATGTCATATTATATATAAATGCTAATTTGTTTAGTGTATTTATATTTATGAATATATGTGTGTATGTACATATATTTAAATATATAGGTTTTTTAGTTAAAAGACTTGAGCAAAGGACTCCTTGTGTTCCAGATAAAAATGCCACACCCACATCTATCTAGGCAATTTTTTTTTTAATTTTAAGAATAAAGAAAAAAATCCTTCAGGTGTCTAAACAGAGAAAATCAGTTACCTATAAATGAACAATAATCAACCTATCCTTAGATTTCTCCTCTGCTCCACTTTGTACTTTCAAAGCAGAGAAATCCATTTCGGGGGAGCGGTGGCCTCTGTCGTCACAGAGCGCTGGCAGAGCTCCAGCTCGGTAATTGGACACATCAGTCCAGCTGCTCTGCAGCACGTGGGATCTTCCCAGGCCAGGGATCGAACCGGCACCCCTTGCACTGCAAGGCAGTGTCCTTACCCACTGGACCACCAGGGGAAGCCCTTGGAAAGACTTTTGACATCCTCAATCATATACAGAAGAGACCTGATCTCCATGAAACATGAGATAAGAGAATGGGGCAAAAAGGGTTCCAATCATAAAAAATTACTGGGAAATGAAAGAAGTCAGTAACAATAACAATAGGTCAAGGACAGTAACTCTAAAAGTGAGACTGTTGAAAAGCAAACCCACTGAACAAAGAACTTGAATGACTGACGTATATGCACAGCTACTCAACCACACTACGTTCAGAGGACTGCAGAATCAGAGCTTCTTATCCCTGAAAGATGAGCAAAAAGGCAGAAAGTCAGGTAATACCTAATATTGGTTAGTACGTGAAGAAATAAAAACCCCCGGTGCTCTGCCACTGGAACTGTGGATGATATGGCCTTTTACCAGAAATTAATGAGACTGAATAGGCCGATACCCTCTAATGAAAGAGAATAAAATAAGGTGGCCTTTCAGAACACAGAGGGGAGAACCAAGAGATGAAATCATGGAAAAAATACAACAGGTGTGGATTTGGGAAATGAAAGACAACATATAGATAATCAAGTATTCTAGTGGAGAGGCAAGAATATATATGAATATTAATGTAATATAAATACAATGAATATGTCATATTATATATAAATGCTAATTTGTTTAGTGTATTTATATTTATGAATATATGTGTGTATGTACATATATTTAAATATATAGGTTTTTTAGTTAAAAGACTTGAGCAAAGGACTCCTTGTGTTCCAGATAAAAATGCCACACCCACATCTATCTAGGCAATTTTTTTTTTAATTTTAAGAATAAAGAAAAAAATCCTTCAGGTGTCTAAACAGAGAAAATCAGTTACCTATAAATGAACAATAATCAACCTATCCTTAGATTTCTCCTCTGCTCCACTTTGTACTTTCAAAGCAGAGAAATGGTAGGCTAAGAATTCTGTATCCAGATAAATTCTACCATGCAGCAAAGAAACAGAGAGCAATGCTCAGCAAATTTTCAATCCTTCACCTTTCTTCAGAATATAAAAAGATAGTCTAGCAGATTAAGACAAGAAACAAGATTAATATATCCAAATTGGAGAATGAAGAAGTCTGAATACCATGGGGAATAAACAAAGGGAAACATTAAAAAAAAAAAATAGACGGCCAACAAGATGATGAATGCAATATGAAGTATTTATTGTGGCATTAAGCATGTGTTTTAAAGTCCATTCGTGTGCTCATTTCAAGAAATATACTTAAAAACAATATTAATGGGATACAAATAAAAGGATAATCAGAGCTATGACAGGTAAATGCAAGCAAAAACTAAAATAAGAGTTTCAATATCAAGCAAGATATTAATTTAATACTAATATTGAACAAAATATTATACAAAACAAACAGCAATAAAATGACAGGGTTGTTTTACTTTGATAAATATTTTAATTCTCAAATGATTCAATGATTATCTAGTAAGTACCTGCTCTTTGCACTAGGGAATGGTATACACTGCTGAAACATAAAGATGTAATGCGTACTTATCCTCAAAACAACATAAAATCAAAATGTGAAAAGCAAAAAATTTGAATAACATGGAGAAATTGTCAGACAATAGAAGAAAACTCCATATACCTCTCAGTCTTAGATAGGTCAAATAGACAAAAATACAAAGCATGTGTTAATAATGTAATTGGTTAGTTGGGTTGTATCTCCTATACATCAGAAGTTTGATAAAGAATTTTATAGCTTACAACCAGAGACTGCATCTGTTTTTCTGGCCACCATGGAACTTTCACGAAAATTGATTGTATAATAAGCCACCCCCCAAAAAACTTCAATAAATTCCAAAAGCAGACACTGCATACACCAAATTCTTGAAACAGTGACATAAAACTAGAAATGATTAACAAAACTGTAAAATAAATGTAAAAGTACTCACTGAAATGATCATTGGTTGGGGATTAACTTGAAACCTCCATCACAGTGTCTAGAAATGGACTTGGTTGTGTGAAATAAGGCAGGTGAGCCCAGAAAGATTGGATCTTTGAGTGGGGGTCCTGATGCCGACAGGCCACATGGTGCAGATGCTGGGTGTCTGGGCTGGAGGAGGAAGGCCTGACACATGGGAACTGGGAGCAGCCATCAGAGGGAGAAAGAGCACTGAGGTTAGAGTCCTTTAGACCTGGGTTCAAATTCTGCTTCTACCCTGTATTAACTTTGGTGAGTATCTTGATCTCTTTCCATTTCAGGACCTCAGTTTGCTTACTGAAAACTAGGGCTGTGGAGCTGTATTAGTGATTCTCAGTCTTTACTGGGCTCCATAATCACCTTGGGAAGTTGCTAAATAATACTGATGCCCAGGCTCTGTGCCCAGAGATTCTGATTCACTTTGTTTGGAGGGGGACCAAGTCATCAATATTTTTAAAAATCTCCTCATGTGATGCCAATGTGTAGCCAGAGTAGAGAACCCCAGAGCTAGATGATTTCTCATGTTCCTTCAGTTCTGAAGTTCAGCAGTGCTCCCAGGCACCTGCAGCCTTTGTTGGTAGAAGAAAGTTTTAGGAGAGGCTAAAGCCAGAGAAACAGTGATGCAAAGCAATCTAATCAAAGTGTGCATTATCTCAAATGGTGCAGAAAATGTCAGTGCCAGTTAATATTTTGCACCCAACATGATTTAGACCCGGGGCATATATTGTACTCCAAGCCCATTGTAAACACAATGGGCCATTTATTCACTGAACAGTAACCACTGTAATTACCTACAGGGCAAACATATGAGGTTGTTCAAGCAACAATTAATTGTGGACCTGGAACTAATGGGACAATAACAGCAAAGTATCAACCAGAGTGTGATTCAGAAATCACATCAGAAAACCAATATTTTCCAGATTGTGTTAGATAAGCATTTGGGGGGATGCAGTTGCACATATCCCATCCCTGGTCCTGAAATAATGTCTCCCTGATTTTTCTAATAGCTCCTTCTCACACTGACCACAGAGAGCTGGAAGTATTATTTTAATCTTGAGAGAAGAATCACGGACACTAGGTTTGAGCAGACTGTAGAGAGCTTCTATCTCTTACATCACTGTGGGACCTAAGTATCACCCTCAGGCAGGGGCGCTCACCTTGTTTGGTCATAGGATTCTTTTTGTGAATCTGATGGCAGCCATGGATCCTCTTTTCTGAAAAATGTGCGTCTGTATCCATATGCATGCCCACACAAGCGTTTTCATACAGTTTTGAGAGAGTTCTCAGACACTTTGAAGCCCCTCTGTGTTCTTGCTGGGCCATAGTCTAGCTTCCATTTACACATCTCCAGACATGGGGATCTCGCTACTTCCATCAGCAGGCCTTCTCTTGCTGGACCACTCTGGATGCAAGTGTCCTCTGTGTCCAACTGGAAGCTTCCTTTCTCTGGGTTCTCTGGGATTTATTCTACCTAGAATTTTTTTTTTTAAGTTACTCTATCTTCAATCTTGGGATGATGTTGTGTCTCTTTGGAGGGGTCTTAGAAATTGGTGCCTATACATGCTCTCTAGCACCAAGTGACAGTTGATGGGTTGTTGTATGCTCAGCTCCAACAAGTGGGACCTATTGAGATTGCCGAGTCTCCCTGAACACAGGAGACCCAGGGACCCTAGGTAGTGGCCATCTACTGTCTGAACCAGGTCATCAAGGAAGCAAGATCGCCACTGCCCTGCTCTACTAAAGTCTTGGAAGTAGGGGGTGAGGGGAGGAAGAGCAGTAAAGCAACTGCAGGTGAGGCCTGAGGATGCCGGAATGTTCCTTCCCCAGATGCTCAAGTTGGACTCTGGGCTGTATTGGATCTACAGCGCCTGGGACAGCAAGGGCTGGGGGAGAATGCTGGTGGTGGCAAAGAGTGATCTTGCTTCAGCTTTGCCCTCCCTGGGTCAAAGATTTAGATGAAACAAAAGAAGGAAAGAAATACTGTTTTAAAAAAAAATTGTACTGGGAATTCCCTAGGTGTCCAGTGGTTAGGACTCCATGCTTCCACTGCTGTGGGTTCAAGTTCAACTCTGTTCAGGGAACTAAGATCCTGAAAGTTGTGTAGCATGGCCAAAAATACAACAAAACAATATTTAGGGCTTCCCTGGTGGTCCAGTGGATAAAGATTCTGCCTTGCAATGCAAGGGGTGCCGGTTCGATCCCTGTCCTGGGAAGATCTCACGTGCAGCGGAGCGGCTGGACCGATGTGTCCAATCACCGAGCCGGAGCTCTGGAGCGCATGCGTCTGGAGCCGGTGCTCTGCAACGACAGAGGCCACTGCAATGGGAGGCCCACACAGGCCAAAGAACAAAGATGGATGAAAATAAAGAAATGAAAGACCAATAAAAGTGGCCAAAATTTTTTTAAAAAATCAAAAAAAAAAGTAAAGCCTTGATAGGGAAAAAAAAAAAAAACAACAATATTTAGGTGTTTTGAGCACCAAGTTTGGTAAATGAAGCATATTGAATAAAGTTAGACCAAGTAGCATCAACAAGGCAGGCACAGACATAACCATGACAGTGGTCACAAAATTCTGGAGCTACCCAAACACAAAAAAAATTACAAGAGTTTATTAAGTACTTATTAGACACGTGAAAAATGAAATAACTTGTCAAGAGCCACAGGGTCTTAGAAAGCCTAATGATCTACCGGATCAGCCTGTTCTTGAACCTCTGCTGGAACATGGGGTGTCTCCTCCCTCTTGTCTCACCAGGTGACAAGCTGTTGAGGACAGACGGGGGAGGGTGACAGACCAGAAGGAACCAGGGAGGAGTTCTTTTATTATCTCAGAGTGAGAAAGGTCTTTCAAATATGGCATAAAACCTGAAAACAGAAAGGAAAAAAATTAATAAATTCAGCTACTTTAAAAAAAGAAAACACTTCTATATGGCAAAAAACATCATGAGGAACATCAAAAGAAAAGATACAGACTGAGGAGAAATTAGCACCTTATATCACAAAGGACTAATCTCCTTAGCCTAAAAGAGCCTTTCTACTAACCCATAAGGAAAAGACTCCAAGTCCAATGGAAAATAAGCAATGGATGTGAATATGAATACATCCCAGAAAGAAACTGCAAATTGTTCTTAAACATCAGAGAGATCCTCAACCTCACTCATAATAAGGTAAATGCAAATCAGAACGACAAGAAGATACCATTTTCCCACCGTCACTCTGCAAAGATCAAAACATTTGATAACAGACTTCTGTGGGTGAGGCTGAGGGGAAGAGAAAGCAGAGATCAGAGGAAATGTTATAGAAGAGGTGACATTTAAGTTGGGCTCGGTAGTACAGATAATTAAAATCCAATTTAGCAACTCACAGGCACTTAAAAGAAAAAGAAGGACTAATAGAGGGAAAGATGGACAGATTTGAACTACTGACTGTACATTAAAAGATACTCACACAAAAGGGAAAAGCAAACAAACTGAGGTATTTGCAGCAACAGTAATAGCCTGAGTTGGAATGCTGAGTTTGAATATATACTAGTTTTCATTAAATTTGATAAGCATTAGAATACCACTCAAAAACAAAAGACATGAAAAAGCAAGTCCTCAAATAGGACACATGAGTAGTAATCAGCCACATAGAAAAAAGGTTCGACATTATGTATAACCAGTGAATGCAATATCATTCCCGTTTTTCCATGGTAAGCCATTAATAAGTTAGATACAAAGATGTTTTCTTTCTGTCTGTTGACAAGACTGTGGTAAGATTGGTCCTCTCATTATGCCTGACTGGTGAGTGTGCCAATGGATGCAGCCTTTTTTGGAAATGAGTGTCAGATCTTTAAAAGCTCACATCCTTTATCTGGGAAGTTTTACATCCTTAGACTCTTATCCTACAGAAATAGCCTGAAATAGAGGGTAAAAAATGTGATGATAATGTAGAATTATTGTAGAATAATGTGATAATAATGACAAGATAGAAATAGGCTAAATGGCCCAAAATTAAACATGATTTAGTAAATTACGATGTGTTCAGATGCTAGAATATTATGCTAGAATATATTAAAGAGTTTACATGTTAAAAGGCTTACAAGAGGTTTCCACGGGATGGTTAAACACTTGTACAATAATGTTAAGCAAGGGAATAAGCAAGTCACGTGTATGCAGAACGATCTCAAGAATCTTTTTTCTTAACACATCATCTCTGAGAAAGGATCAGAAAGAGGCAGACTGTAGCATTAACTGTGGTTCTTTCTCTTTACTTTGCATTTTTAAAAACTCTTTTCAATTTTTTTTTAATTTTGGGCCTCTTTTATTGGTCTTTTATTTGTTTGTTTTCATCCATCTTTGTTCTTCGGCCTGTGTGGGCCTCCCATCGCAGTGTTCTCTCTCGTTACAGAGCACCGACTCTGGGTACATGCCCTCCAGAGCGCTGACTCATAATTGGACACACTGGTCCAGCCACTCTGTGGCATGTGGGATCTTCCTGGGCCAGGGATCAAACCAGCATCCCCTGCACTGCAAGGTGGACTCTTCACCCACTGGACCACCAGGGAAGCCCTCTTTTCAATTTTAACGTGTTCCTTTTGCCATAAGAAGGTTGCACATATTTTGCCCATGTGTTTGTACCTCAAACTAAAGACCTCCCCGTTCCCTTAGGAAAGATCCTTTGGGTGAATAAGAAAAAAAGGTTCGACATTAATAGGACACATGAGTAGTAATCAGCCACATAGAAAAAAGGTTCGACATTATGTATAACCAGTGAATGCAATATCATTCCCGTTTTTCCATGGTAAGCCATTAATAAGTTAGATACAAAGATGTTTTCTTTCTGTCTGTTGACAAGACTGTGGTAAGATTGGTCCTCTCATTATGCCTGACTGGTGAGTGTGCCAATGGATGCAGCCTTTTTTGGAAATGAGTGTCAGATCTTTAAAAGCTCACATCCTTTATCTGGGAAGTTTTACATCCTTAGACTCTTATCCTACAGAAATAGCCTGAAATAGAGGGTAAAAAATGTGATGATAATGTAGAATTATTGTAGAATAATGTGATAATAATGACAAGATAGAAATAGGCTAAATGGCCCAAAATTAAACATGATTTAGTAAATTACGATGTGTTCAGATGCTAGAATATTATGCTAGAATATATTAAAGAGTTTACATGTTAAAAGGCTTACAAGAGGTTTCCACGGGATGGTTAAACACTTGTACAATAATGTTAAGCAAGGGAATAAGCAAGTCACGTGTATGCAGAACGATCTCAAGAATCTTTTTTCTTAACACATCATCTCTGAGAAAGGATCAGAAAGAGGCAGACTGTAGCATTAACTGTGGTTCTTTCTCTTTACTTTGCATTTTTAAAAACTCTTTTCAATTTTTTTTTAATTTTGGGCCTCTTTTATTGGTCTTTTATTTGTTTGTTTTCATCCATCTTTGTTCTTCGGCCTGTGTGGGCCTCCCATCGCAGTGTTCTCTCTCGTTACAGAGCACCGACTCTGGGTACATGCCCTCCAGAGCGCTGACTCATAATTGGACACACTGGTCCAGCCACTCTGTGGCATGTGGGATCTTCCTGGGCCAGGGATCAAACCAGCATCCCCTGCACTGCAAGGTGGACTCTTCACCCACTGGACCACCAGGGAAGCCCTCTTTTCAATTTTAACGTGTTCCTTTTGCCATAAGAAGGTTGCACATATTTTGCCCATGTGTTTGTACCTCAAACTAAAGACCTCCCCGTTCCCTTAGGAAAGATCCTGGGCCCATAACTATGAGGTCCTCCCAGTAAAAGTACTGTCTTTTGTGTGTTTCTCAGCTCTCCTTCGCTGCCACCACGCCTGTCCTAGCAGATAAGAAGAAATACCCTTACTTCTTCCGGACGGTCCCGTCGGATAACGCAGTGAATCCAGCCATCCTGAAGTTGCTGAAGCACTACCAGTGGAAGCGGGTGGGCACCCTCACCCAGGACGTGCAGCGCTTCTCTGAGGTATGCTCCTCCTAGAGGCACGCCCTCGCCCACCTCCAGGCAAGGGGCGTGCCGGCTCCGTCAGAGTGGGCACTGTGCTGGAGCCGTGAAGCTCTTGAGGTATTCAGCTGTGCGTGGTGGAGCTGGTGAAGACCTCCAACCCACACGCGCAGGAGTGGAACCTTCAGTTCCATCGTGCCTTTTGCTGAACCATGTGGGTTGTCCCCTCACCGCCCCTGTAGGCATCTTGTCCGTGCTGCTGACCTGTAGTGACTGCCTAAAATCATGAGGTGCCTCCGGGAGTGTTTCTCCCGTGAGGAGAGTTTGAGATGGGGAGCAGCTTGGAATGAGGATTCCAAAGTCACTGTGGATTGAGTGGATTTTGTTTGTTTTAATGCCTTACAAATATACATCACTACCTGGTGTTCTGGGGCCTACTGTTGTTGTTACAAGAAGCGGGTGGGGGGCTTCCCTGGTGGTCCAGTGGGTAAGGACACCGCCTTTCAGTGCAAAGGGCGCCGGTTCGATCCCTGGCCTGGGAAGATCCCACGTGCCGCGGAGCGGCTGGACCCATGTGTCCAATTACCGAGCCGGAGCTCTGGGGCGCATGCGCCCAGATCCGGCGCTCTGTGACAACAGAGGCCACCATGATGGGAGGCCCACAGGAGCCAAAGAACAAGGACGGATGAAAATAGAGAAATGAAAGACCAATAGAAGTGGCCCACCCGTCCCCCTCCCTCCCTCCCGCACCCCCCAAAAGATAAATAAATAAAATAATTTAAAAAAAAAACGTGGGTGGGGGAATCAAATTACATATAGTGAAAAGAAAGAAAAGAGCTGCTTTACCCAATCTGGCTCAGTCCACTTTCTCTTCCAAGTGAAGCCTGACTTTCTGTGTAGTGTTCATCTGCCCATACTTTCTTCAATACATGTAAACCTAATGTCCTCATACTAGACAGATCATTTGCATTTTTCACTTTACGACAGATCTTCGAGATCTTGGTTGACGTCGTTCTTATTAATTGGCCTAGGTGTTCTTCTCGGGTGGTAGATGGTAAATCACTGGATGTTTACAGCTTTTTTTATTATTATTATTATTTTACTTTTTACTTTTTCAGTTTTGTTGTTTACAGATATGTATGATCCCAGATTAGTCATATATGTTTACAGCTTTTTGATATCACGCTGCCACCTTCCCACCTCGGTGTGAAGCTCCATGGTGGATTTCTAGAAGTAGAATTGCTGGGACATTTAAAATGTTCAGACAAAGCGACCTCCAGAAAGGCTGTTCTAGGTCCTCCAATGGCATTGGAAAACTTCCACACATTTTTTACATACAATGAATAATAGCAAATCTTTAAAAAGTTTTCTGCATTCAGCTGAGTGCAGAATGGTGTCTTCTTTTTCTTCCTCATCTCTTTGTACTTCCTATCTGCCTCTCTTTCCTGATGTGTGCTCTTGATACTTATTTTGTTGACTGTCAACAAAATAAGACCATCCATGTGTGTTTAGGAGCAAGAGGAAGATAAAGAAATAGCTGTGAGCAGATTTGCAGGGGGGATGTGTAAGGTGGATGTGCAGGCAGACCTCAGTGAGAGGAGTCAGCGAGGATATTGCCACTTCTGCCTGAGGAGGATGGAGCTGGGGAGGTGGAGCGGAGCAGGAGGGGAATCACCAGACCTGGTTTCCAGGCCAGCTCTGCACTTACCTTTCTGAGGCCCTGCCCTGTTTCTCCCTGGGAAAAAGAGGCCACTCCATGTGTTGTCTTTGCAACCTTGGAAATGTCACCTCACTTCTCCGAGCTGCAGCTCCCGCCCCTATAAAATGGGGACAATAGCCCTTCCCATGCCTATCCTGCGGACTTTTTGCCAAAATCAGATGAGTCATGAATCTCAAAGAGCTTTGTCAGCTACAAAGTTGATGTACAGAGAGGGATGTTTTCAGAGGTGCTTGAGAAACAGAAGTGGCCTGTGGTCATCCAAACAAGGCCAGCTTTTCCCTGACGAGAATGGTTCTCAGCTTCCCATCTCTGTTTCCCGGTCCTCAGGGAGAGGCGCAGAGGGAACTTGACCTCCAGTGGGAGTGACTCACTGCCAAGCACTGAAGAGGCTGTTGCTGGAAGCCTGCCCTTTAGACAGCAGCCACGAATGTTATGAAATGAGTGTGAAGCCGGTTAAGGGTGAGGGTGGGGAGAGCCAGTCCTGGGGCCCCGTTAGCATGACACTGCCAAGATGTAGAGGGACCTGCTTTTTTCCAGTGGAGTCTTTGGCCGAGAGGTCCTTAGAGACACCTCCTCCAGCCTCCTCACTGTATAGAAGGGGAGAGTGAGGCCCAGAGGGAGGAAGGAACAAAGGTCAGGGCTTCAGAACACCTCAGAAGTTGTAAAAGATTGTTGAGGCCAGATATCACGCTGCCACCTTCCCACCGGTGGATTTCTAGAAGTAGAATTGCTGGGACATTTAAAATGTTCAGACAAAGCGACCTCCAGAAAGGCTGTTCTAGGTCCTCCAATGGCATTGGAAAACTTCCACACATTTTTTACATACAATGAATAATAGCAAATCTTTAAAAAGTTTTCTGCATTCAGCTGAGTGCAGAATGGTGTCTTCTTTTTCTTCCTCATCTCTTTGTACTTCCTATCTGCCTCTCTTTCCTGATGTGTGCTCTTGATACTTATTTTGTTGACTGTCAACAAAATAAGACCATCCATGTGTGTTTAGGAGCAAGAGGAAGATAAAGAAATAGCTGTGAGCAGATTTGCAGGGGGGATGTGTAAGGTGGATGTGCAGGCAGACCTCAGTGAGAGGAGTCAGCGAGGATATTGCCACTTCTGCCTGAGGAGGATGGAGCTGGGGAGGTGGAGCGGAGCAGGAGGGGAATCACCAGACCTGGTTTCCAGGCCAGCTCTGCACTTACCTTTCTGAGGCCCTGCCCTGTTTCTCCCTGGGAAAAAGAGGCCACTCCATGTGTTGTCTTTGCAACCTTGGAAATGTCACCTCACTTCTCCGAGCTGCAGCTCCCGCCCCTATAAAATGGGGACAATAGCCCTTCCCATGCCTATCCTGCGGACTTTTTGCCAAAATCAGATGAGTCATGAATCTCAAAGAGCTTTGTCAGCTACAAAGTTGATGTACAGAGAGGGATGTTTTCAGAGGTGCTTGAGAAACAGAAGTGGCCTGTGGTCATCCAAACAAGGCCAGCTTTTCCCTGACGAGAATGGTTCTCAGCTTCCCATCTCTGTTTCCCGGTCCTCAGGGAGAGGCGCAGAGGAACTTGACCTCCAGTGGGAGTGACTCACTGCCAAGCACTGAAGAGGCTGTTGCTGGAAGCCTGCCCTTTAGACAGCAGCCACGAATGTTATGAAATGAGTGTGAAGCCGGTTAAGGGTGAGGGTGGGGAGAGCCAGTCCTGGGGCCCCGTTAGCATGACACTGCCAAGATGTAGAGGGACCTGCTTTTTTCCAGTGGAGTCTTTGGCCGAGAGGTCCTTAGAGACACCTCCTCCAGCCTCCTCACTGTATAGAAGGGGAGAGTGAGGCCCAGAGGGAGGAAGGAACAAAGGTCAGGGCTTCAGAACACCTCAGAAGTTGTAAAAGATTGTTGACAGAGAAGCCAGGACTGAACCCCGGAATCTGGACTCCCGGTCCACATCGCCCATTGTTCCTTCTTTCCATCCATAATTTCCTGTAGTCATGTGGGAACTACCTTTGTGTGGCCTCAGAGGTTTGAAAAAACACGGTCTTTGGTTTAAAGAAGATACATGATCAGCCCCAACTTGGTTGAGTGCTTTGTAGATTTCCAGATACTCTCGGAGATCGTTGCCCTGGAGGGAGGAGCTATGGTTCCCATTTGACAGATGAGGAAACTGAGACTCACAGAGGGTGGATGCCTTCTTACCCCAGGGCACTTTCTGGTAAAGAGCCCAGCTGACGCTGGAAGCCTGATGGACTGTTGATCCGTGCTTTCTCCACTGCTCTGTTGGCGCTGGGGTCAGATACTGGCAGTTTGGTGCCACCTCTCCGTCCCTGCAGCTGTGTCAGAGCCCTCAGCTGGGTTTCAGGGCGTCTCAGTGGGAAGCCTCTTTTCTAAGGACAGGATGTTGCTTGGTGGTATTGCTGGCAGGAGCCCCTCTCGATTTTAATCTCTCAGCCCAGCTGACTCCTCTCTGTGCCCAAGGGCTTTGGCATCCCTCTGCCGATGTCTGGCTGCATCACTGGAGCACAGACCCTGGAAACTCGCCAGGGGCTAACAGCTTTTCATGAGTGCAGAGGAAACTGGATTCCTTTTATGAAACGAGTCGATCAGCAGTGTCAAGCACTTCTGTTCCGGACTGGTGCTCTGGAAGGAATGTCAAATGAAAGCAATCCTGAAGTTGGAGGGGACTGGGGGAAAACCTTAATCCCACAGAGCTTAGTATATTGGGACTGAAAGGGGTGGAGGGCTGAGGGTCATCCCACCTCAGGACCAACTGCTCCTTGGAGCCCCCGTCCCTGAGGTTCTAGGCTAGTACGTGGTGACCCTGAGGCCACCCTGACCTTGGATCAGATGTGCCGATCTCTGGGCCCCGCTTTGCCAGGCAGTGGTTGTGTGACCAAACTGTTCCCTTCACTTTGTTGGCTCAGGTGTACCAGATGGAGAGCTGCTGCCAGGACCAACAGGGGCCCATGGGGGACACACAGGGCCAGAAAGATGGCACTGACTTCATCCCTGCCCTCTCTGAGTTGAAGACTTAAATGAGAGGAGAGAATGAAAGACTTGGCACCAGAATGGCTGGTCTTTAAGCCCAGCTCGGCCAAGGAAAAACTGTGGCCCCAGGCAATTCACTACACATCAATGAGACCCAATTTCCCTTCTGTAAAATAGATTTATCCCCACCTCACAGGTACTGGGAAATGAGAGAATTAGATGAGAAAACGTGAATGAAGAACTTCTGTGTAACTGGAGTTCATTAAATGCACATTCTTACCTCCACTAGTACATGGGACAAACCCTAGGAATGCATATCCATTCACTCAGAAAGTACTGATGTCGTCTACCATGTGCCAAGGTCTGTGAAGACACAGAACCTGTGCCGTGGAGGCCCAGAGAGGAGTGGACGTGGCCTCAAGGTCAGCAGGTGTCAGGCCTCTTTGTTTGAGTTCTCAACTCCTGCTGCTCGTCAGAATCACCAGGTGGAAGACCAAGGTGAGAGTGGTGGCGAAGAGAGTATTGCTGAGAGGGTGGTCCATAGGGCCTGGAATGGAGAGCAGCGGACAGGCAGTGGCCTGTGAGGTTGACAAAAGTGGAAGTCTCTGAGAAGCTTGAGGGTGTAGGGATGAGGGAGCCAGAGGATGGGAGGCTGTGGCAGAGCTGGGAAAGGGAAGGAGGGATGGAGGGATGGAGGGCCAGGCCCTGACTGTGTATGAATAGCTAAAGCTGAGTGGAGGAAGAGGTTCCTGGGATTAGGCACGAGGAAATGAGAGACCAGAGTGCTGAGTGGCATCCGCATGTACACTGAAGTCACAGGATGGAGGCAGAGGTGAGGTGGAGATGCAGGCAGTGAGCAGGGGTGCCTGGGAGGACCAACAGATCGCCAGAGGACTCTCGGAGCCTCTTCTCCCAGATCCCGGTCCTGAGGTGGACCAAACCATCTTCACTAAGTTACTCTTGGGATTCCTGATTCCGTAATGCTTAGTACCATTGGACAGACCACTCAGTCTCTCTGGGCCTCCTTGATTTCCCCTTCTGTAAGATAAGGGAGTTGGATCAGTTGACCTCTGAGATCTCTCCTAGCTCAAGGAGTTTGTGATGAGGGTCCAGGGTCCTTGCCCTTGATCCCAACACTTCCGCGGGTGTGGCCATGAGAATTACTGAGCTTCCTTTTGCCTTACTTCCTTCCTCTTAAAAATAGGGATGAGAACGTAACTACCTCTTAGGATGCCTGTAAGGATTCCACGTATTCAGAAAGCTAAAGTACGAAGAGGAGTGCCTGACTCATGATAAGCACCACGCAAGGGGTGGAAGTTATTTTTATTGTTGTCTAGAATCTGGTTCCTCAACCCATGGCTGGCCGTCCTTCAGCAGGCAGCCCGATCTTGGGGTGGGGTTTGGTGCCTGCCACCAGCACCACTCCTCTTTTCTCCCCTCCCTCTAGGCAGGCTTGAAGATTCCCTGCCCAGACGCTGGTCCTCAGTGATCTCAGTGCTTCTGGGGCTGACCTTTCCATACCAGAGCCTCCCTCAAGAGCTGGGACCCCCGAAGCCCTTGATCTGTCCAAGACCAAAAGGGCACCATCTGCAGAGCTTCCTCTTCAAAGCACCTGCCCTTTCGGCCCTCCACAGCCCTTCATGGCCTTCCTGGCTTGCCAAGTCACCATCTGCCCCACCAAAGGGGTCTCTGGTCACCTTCTCTAAGGTTGCTAATCATATGACCTGGGGAACCTGCCTGCAGCGGAGGATGGGGGGGTGGGGGTGGGGGCAGGGTTTCTGTGCTTGTTTCTCATCCGGGAGTCAATCTAATAGAGTTACCAGCCTTCCCTGTTGCTCTAAGCATGGATGAGCTCCTTGGGGTGGCTGCAGAAACCCTTCCCTTCCCCCGAGGCCTCCTTCCCTGTCTCACCTCAGGCATCTCCCTCTTTGGTTCAGCCTCACCTCTGTGCTGGAACATCCTTTCCCACAGCCAGCTCAGCTTTCCTCTCCCGGCTGGGTCAGTTGTGCGCCTCTCTGCTGCCCTCCCCTCCCCTCCGGCTTCTGTCTGTACCAGCTGTGCGTACAGGGCGGAGAAATACCCCACCTGCTTCCTCGTCAGTCACCCACTGCTCCTGGACTGGAGGGCCTCTGTGGACCAGAACCTTTCTGTCTTCTTACCCTGCATGCTGCCCAGGATGCAAAGATTTCAACAGATCATTCTCTGTCCACTAGGCCAGATTCTTAGGGGCCAAGGCAGTATTTTCCTTTCTGGGGTCCACAGTCTGCCTGTAGCCAAGGTGGGGGTGAAGGGCTGCACAGAAGTCAGTCCCTGCAGTGAGTCACAGACCATCAGGAAAGGGGAGGCACCAGCAGAGTTGGGAAGGCACATTCCCACAGAGCTCAGCTCATGTCATTCTGTCATCTGTTGCCCAGGTCTTGTTTGGATGTGACATTGTTGGTGCGGGGTTCTTCTAGAGATTTCGGTGAAAGGTTCTGGGCTAGTCACTGGAAGCGGCAGTGACCGGTTCTTCTGGGTGGCGTCTCTGTTGGGCACTGGGAATGAACACACTGTAGTTTGTGTCTGAGTGGTGTTTGTGGCTCCCGGGGGCGTGCATTCTGAGCTATCATCATTTCAGAATTCGCTTGTACCAGGATCAGGTCAACCCATCCCCTAAAGCAGTTCTCACAGTGTGGTCCTGAGCCAGCAGGAGACAGGTGTACGTGTGAACCCAGGTTTGTGACTCTCCTTGTGGAGAGAAGGAACCACATGCCTGGGCCAGTATCCCCCTCCATCCCACCCAACACCCACCTCAGGAGGTCGGTATCTGGACCAAGCAACGTGTGTCTTCAAGGGGGCTCCTCACAGTGCCCTGGAGTTTTTGCCATGGGATTCTGCGTTTACGTGTTATGATCTTCCCAGATCTCAGCGCCATCCCTCCACACCTGCTCCTACCAAGTGTCCCACGGGACTTTGTTTCAGCCTTGGGTGAGCTTGGCTAGAAAGGCAGTGTGTCTTGTCATGTGTGGGTCCCCAGAGCTATTCTGGTAATTCTGGCTGTGGTTCCCCCTCAAGGCCCATCTGCCAGGCTTGAGTGGTGCCAGGGTATGTGAGCGAAGGAGTGGAAGGTGTAGGGAGCATTTTGGAAATCATAGGTAGTTGGGGCTGGACAGTTCATTGTGTAGGGCCAAAGGGGGAGAGGGAGCTGGACAAAAGAATGGCGAAGGACCCATAGGCCTCCATGTTTGGACTTTACCTGTCAGCAGTAGGAGCAGGGAGCCATGGAAGGTTTCAGACCTGGGGTAAGAGGCGGCAGCAATCTCAAGGGCTGGTTGAGATGAACAGGCTAGAGTCTGGGAAACCAGCCAGAAGGCTACTGCAGGAATTCAAAAGAAAAATAATACGACTATAGTCACTTTCTTAAATAAAAATTTGAAGTTCTCTTTGTTATTAGTTTCTTCTTATTTTAAAATACTCATATAATGTTTTCTAACCATAATATTGATATGTACTAAATGCAGAAAACTTGGAAAACACATAAGAACAAAAAAGGGAAAATTAAAAATTGGCCTTAACTACACACAGAAAGGTCAGTGTTAACATCTATAGGCATATGTCTTTACAGTTTTGTCCATGCATATGAGTGAACTTGCATAAACAGATACATGCTCTGACTGTAGAAATAGCTTCTGTATCCTCAAAACCCAGAAGGAATGTTTTCCCTCAGCCAGCAGATATTCTCCACTGCCATGGCTCATAATGGCCCAGCCACTCCAGGCCTGGGGACCCCGTTAACTGTCCCCGCCTTTGCCGCAGCCTAATGTGTCTGCCCTTCTCCAGTCTTTTTTATCCTTCAATCTGTTCCCTTCCTGTCTTCCAATATAGTTCTGCAAATAGTCTGTCCATTGGTGGTCTTCTTAGTCATTTTCCAGAATGGTTAGAGATTTTTAAAAAATCTTTGACATTTTGAGGGATCTGGGATGGTACAGGAAGTATTCTCTGTTACTGTTTTTTTTTTTTTTTTTCCAATAGCTGGTGAAAAAGTCTACCCTATGGTTATACCATAATTACTCAAGGAAACTCCTATTACTAAACATGGAGATATTTGCCAGTTTTTCCTGACTACAAACAACAATGCAGTAAATCCGTACGTGTATTTTTGCGTGAACATCTCTGATTACTTTTTGAGGATAAATTCCTAGAAATAATGGGTGCACATTTTACAACCTTTTGTACATGTTGCCAAATTGTCCTCCAGAAAGATCATACCAATTTAGAGTTTCAGAGCAGTATATGAGAGTACTCAATGCCAACATTGTATATTACTCTTTTTTTGATCCTTGGCAATTGCTATTTTAATTTGCATTTTTTTGATTACTACTAAGATTGAATTTCTTTTTTACTCAGAACTGTTCTCATTTCTGTTTCTCCTTTTGTAAATTGGCTGTTAATGTTATTGGCACATATTCCTGTTGGAGTTTTTCTTTCTGATTTATAAGTGCTCTTTATAAAGTAAGGAGATCAGCTCTTTGTCACAGTTGTTTTAAGTATCTCCCCATGTTTCAAGTGACATCCAATTTTGTTTTTTATGTTATTTGATAATATTAAAAATTGTAATATTTAATATAGTCAAGTTTAAGAGGGCTGGTTTTTCCTCACGTTTAAGTTTAGTTTGGCATGTTCTTCCCACCCCCACAATTTCTGTGAATTCACCTTTTTCTTCTTTTCTTCTAGTTGACCCAGAATTTCAGCATGTGACAGGAGATCAAGCCTTTCATTTTTCTGCCCCTATAGTCATTCAGTAATTCTCTAGCATTTAATGAATCCATCTCCTCCTGACCCATTTAAAATGCCTATGCTAAATTTTATCTTTAGAAAATAACATACTGGGTTTTGTATATACTTTCCTGTTCTACTTAATAGAAATATAATATAAGCCATGTATGTGATCTTACATTTTCTAATTGTTGTTCAATTGCTAAGTCATATCCGACCATTTGGGACTGCATGGACTGAAGCACGGCAGGCTCCTCTGTCCTCCACTATCTCCCTGAGTTTGCTCAAACTCATGTCCATTGAGTCAGTGATGCCATCCAACCATCTGATCCTCTGTGGCCCCCTTCTCCTTTTACCTTCAATCTTTACCAGCATCAGAATCTTTTCCAATGAGTCAGATCTTCACTTCAGGTGGCCAGAGTATTGGAACTTCAGCATCAGTCTTTCCAATGAATATTCAGGGTTGATTTTCTTTAGGATTGACTGGCTTAATCTCCTTGCAGTCTAAAGGACTCTCAGTCTTCTCCAATACCACAGCTCAAAAGCATCAATTCTTTGGCACTCAGCCTTCTTTATGGTTCAACTCTCACATCCATACATGACTACTGGAAAAACCATAGCTTTTACTGTACAGGTATTTGTTGGCAAAGTGATGTCTCTGCTTTTTAATATGCTGTTCAGGTTTGTCATAGCTTTTCTTCCAAGGAGCAAGTGTCTTAATTTCATGGTTGCAGTCATCATCTGCAGTGATTTTGGAACCCAAGAAAACAAAGTCTGTCACTTTCCATTGTTTCCCATCTATTTGCAATGAAGTGATGGGACTGGATGCCATGATCTTAGCTAACCAGCTTTTTACTCTCCTCTTTCACCTTCATCAAGAGTTTTAAGTATAATGTTTTTCTCTTCATCGTTTAATTTGATAATATTAAAATTGTAATATTTAATATAGTCAAGTTTAAGAGGGCTGGTTTTTCCTCACGTTTAAGTTTAGTTTGGCATGTTCTTCCCACCCCCACAATTTCTGTGAATTCACCTTTTTCTTCTTTTCTTCTAGTTGACCCAGAATTTCAGCATGTGACAGGAGATCAAGCCTTTCATTTTTGCCCCTATAGTCATTCAGTAATTCTCTAGCATTTAATGAATCCATCTCCTCCTGACCCATTTAAAATGCCTATGCTAAATTTTATCTTTAGAAAATAACATACTGGGTTTTGTATATACTTTCCTGTTCTACTTAATAGAAATATAATATAAGCCATGTATGTGATCTTACATTTTCTAATTGTTGTTCAATTGCTAAGTCATATCCGACCATTTGGGACTGCATGGACTGAAGCACGGCAGGCTCCTCTGTCCTCCACTATCTCCCTGAGTTTGCTCAAACTCATGTCCATTGAGTCAGTGATGCCATCCAACCATCTGATCCTCTGTGGCCCCCTTCTCCTTTTACCTTCAATCTTTACCAGCATCAGAATCTTTTCCAATGAGTCAGATCTTCACTTCAGGTGGCCAGAGTATTGGAACTTCAGCATCAGTCTTTCCAATGAATATTCAGGGTTGATTTTCTTTAGGATTGACTGGCTTAATCTCCTTGCAGTCTAAAGGACTCTCAGTCTTCTCCAATACCACAGCTCAAAAGCATCAATTCTTTGGCACTCAGCCTTCTTTATGGTTCAACTCTCACATCCATACATGACTACTGGAAAAACCATAGCTTTTACTGTACAGGTATTTGTTGGCAAAGTGATGTCTCTGCTTTTTAATATGCTGTTCAGGTTTGTCATAGCTTTTCTTCCAAGGAGCAAGTGTCTTAATTTCATGGTTGCAGTCATCATCTGCAGTGATTTTGGAACCCAAGAAAACAAAGTCTGTCACTTTCCATTGTTTCCCCATCTATTTGCAATGAAGTGATGGGACTGGATGCCATGATCTTAGCTAACCAGCTTTTTTACTCTCCTCTTTCACCTTCATCAAGAGGCTCTTTGGTTCTTCTTCACTTTCTGACATAAGGATGGTGTCATCTGCATATCTTACATTATTGATATTCTCCCAGCAATCCTGCTTCCAGTTTGTGCTTCATCTAGACTGGCATTTCGCCTGATGTACTCTGCATATAAGTAAAGTAAGCAGGGTGACAGTATACAGCTTTAACATACTCCTTTCCCAATTTGAAACCAGTCCGTTGTTCCATGTTCTCACTGTGGCTTCCTGTTCTCATTGTGTATTCCAGTTCTCACTGTGGCTTCCTGACCTACATACAAGTTTCTCAGGAGGCAGGTAAGATGGTGTGGTTGCTGTGAGACACACAGTCAAAGGCTTTAATGTAGTCAGTAAAGCAGAAGTAGATGTTTTTCTGGAATTCTCTTGCTTTTTCTTTGATCCAGCGGATGTTGGCTATTTAATCTCTGGTTCCTCTGCCTTTTCTAAATCCAACTTGTACATCTGGAATTTCTCAGTTCACATACTGTTGAAGCCTAGCTTGGAACGTTTTGAGCATGATTTTGGTAGCTTGTGAGATGAGTGTAATTGTGCAGTAATTTGAACATTCTTTGGCATTGCCCTTCATTGGGATTAGACTGTAAACTGACCTTTTCCAGTCCTGTAGCCACTGCTGAGTTTTCCATATTTGCTGGCACACTGAGTGCAGCACTTTGAACATGTGGCACTAGCCATTTCAAATGTGGAGGAACCACATGTGGCTAATGACCACTATATTAAACAGGTGCACCTTTAGACTGTTTCTGCGTTTTTAAAATTTTGCCCTTGATCTGCCTATCTGTTCTGGAATTGGAATTCTTGAATATTCTTTCTTTATGGTATACTTTTATGTGCAGTCTTGCCTTCTTTTTCTACAGTTGTCTATTTTTACCCATTAATTTTTGTAAGGTTCTAAAAATGCTGTTGGTTTTTATTTGAATTTCAGTAACTCCAGAATTAATTTAGAAGACATTTGACATCTTTATCATACTGAATCTATGCATTCAAGAACAAACATCTCTCCATTCAAAATGTCTTGGGTCCTCAGTAAAACTTTGTCATTTTCTTCATATAGATCCTTTCCATTTTATGTTAGGTTTATTTTCAAGTATTCTGTATTTATTATTGCCTATGGCATGAGATATAATTTTCTTGACATTTTTAAGTGGTTCTTGCTAGAATGTAGGAAAGCTGTTGATCATGTAGTTATGTCTTTTGACTTCCGGTATTGGGTTCTTATTAGTTCTTGTAGTTTTTCTTCTCTTAATTTTCTTGAGTTTTCTAGATAGACAACAGTACCATCTGGAGCAAGAGCATATTTGATGTTTTCCACAGTCATACCATCTTTATCTTCATAATTTTTCATTGAGAAGGTATTCCATGGTGGTTAGAACATAAAAACTTCCTGGATTTCAATTCTGACTCAGCTACTTACCAGCTAGGTGACCTTGAGCAAATCATTTAACTTTTCCATGTTCCTGATAATGGGAATGTACTCATATTACCTCAGACACTGTGAATATTAAAATAAATGAATACATATAAAGCACTTAGGCCTTAGGGTACAAAAGTACATCCAATACATCTTGGCTATTATTGTTCTTACCATTGCCCCATTCACCAAATATTCTAGTGTTATATTTTAAAATAGTGTTAATAGTGAATATTCTTGTCTTTTTCTTGATTTCAGTGAGAATGCTGTTTGTAAGCTATGGTGTCTGTTAGAAGAATGGATATTCCTCATCATTTTAAGGGGTGCTCTATTTTTATTTATTTGGTGTTTGAGCCAAAAGATGCATGCTGAAAAATTCAGACATCTTTAGAATCTATATGAAAGCATATGTGGTTTTTCCCTTCGCTCTTCGGTCCCTTCGTGACCAGTTACGGTCATCAGTTTCCTGATGTTCCTTCTATAATGCGTTATTCATTTACCACCTCTTCATGGAATATCCTGCACACATCGAGCACTGTTTTAGGCACTGGGGACACATCTGTGGGTGAAACAAAGTCCTCACCCTCGAGGAACTTACCTTCTAATGGGAGAGACACAGATTAATTTAGAAGACATTTGACATCTTTATCATACTGAATCTATGCATTCAAGAACAAACATCTCTCCATTCAAAATGTCTTGGGTCCTCAGTAAAACTTTGTCATTTTCTTCATATAGATCCTTTCCATTTTATGTTAGGTTTATTTTCAAGTATTCTGTATTTATTATTGCCTATGGCATGAGATATAATTTTCTTGACATTTTTAAGTGGTTCTTGCTAGAATGTAGGAAAGCTGTTGATCATGTAGTTATGTCTTTTGACTTCCGGTATTGGGTTCTTATTAGTTCTTGTAGTTTTTCTTCTCTTAATTTTCTTGAGTTTTCTAGATAGACAACAGTACCATCTGGAGCAAGAGCATATTTGATGTTTTCCACAGTCATACCATCTTTATCTTCATAATTTTTCATTGAGAAGGTATTCCATGGTGGTTAGAACATAAAAACTTCCTGGATTTCAATTCTGACTCAGCTACTTACCAGCTAGGTGACCTTGAGCAAATCATTTAACTTTTCCATGTTCCTGATAATGGGAATGTACTCATATTACCTCAGACACTGTGAATATTAAAATAAATGAATACATATAAAGCACTTAGGCCTTAGGGTACAAAAGTACATCCAATACATCTTGGCTATTATTGTTCTTACCATTGCCCCATTCACCAAATATTCTAGTGTTATATTTTAAAATAGTGTTAATAGTGAATATTCTTGTCTTTTTCTTGATTTCAGTGAGAATGCTGTTTGTAAGCTATGGTGTCTGTTAGAAGAATGGATATTCCTCATCATTTTAAGGGGTGCTCTATTTTTATTTATTTGGTGTTTGAGCCAAAAGATGCATGCTGAAAAATTCAGACATCTTTAGAATCTATATGAAAGCATATGTGGTTTTTCCCTTCGCTCTTCGGTCCCTTCGTGACCAGTTACGGTCATCAGTTTCCTGATGTTCCTTCTATAATGCGTTATTCATTTACCACCTCTTCATGGAATATCCTGCACACATCGAGCACTGTTTTAGGCACTGGGGACACATCTGTGGGTGAAACAAAGTCCTCACCCTCGAGGAACTTACCTTCTAATGGGAGAGACACATGATAAAAAAAGCAACAGTTAAGCAAATAAACATATAGTATAAATATATAGTATACAAATATATAGTATATAAATATATAGTATATCATGATGAGCATTAGGGAGAAAAAATAGAAGCAGGGTAAGGGGACCAGGATATGCCATGATGGGTGGGGTGAGGTCAAGGACAGCTTTAAAGATAAGGTGACATTTGAGTAAGTGCATGCAGGCAGTGAGACGCAAGTCGTAGGAGATCTGGGAGAACAGTGTGTGCAAAGGTCCTGGTGCAGGAGTGAATCTGATGGTGCTGGAACCACTCATGGAGGTCATTATGTCTGGAGTAGAATGGGGGAGGGAGGAGCAGCTTTTAGGAGGAGGGGCTTTGGGGGGTTCTGGCCCTTACAAGAGGTTAGTGAGGCCTTTGGCTTATATTTTGAGTCAGTTGAGAAGCTGCTGTATAGTATTTGGGGTTTTGTTTTTATTGAGAAATGATTCATATAACATAAAATGCACCATTTAAACCATTTTATATTATACAAGCAAGTAGTTTTGGTATGTACATAGGACATTTTCATCACTTCAGAAAGAAATTTAGTTTCCATGAGCAATAACTCATTTGCCTTCCCCTCTAACCCCTGATAACCACTAATCTTTTCTGTATCTATAGATTTGCCTATAATAGACTTTTCATATAAATGGAACCATGGGCATGGGAGGTAGGGAAATGGGTGTAAGTGATCAAAATGTATCAAGTTCCAGTTTTAAGATAAATGAGTTCTGTGGATGTAATATAAATTCAGTATAAATGCGGAATGCTGTTTGTAAGCTATGGTGTCTGTTAGAAGAATGGATATTCCTCATCATTTTAAGGGGTGCTCTATTTTTATTTATTTGGTGTTTGAGCCAAAAGATGCATGCTGAAAAATTCAGACATCTTTAGAATCTATATGAAAGCATATGTGGTTTTTCCCTTCGCTCTTCGGTCCCTTCGTGACCAGTTACGGTCATCAGTTTCCTGATGTTCCTTCTATAATGCGTTATTCATTTACCACCTCTTCATGGAATATCCTGCACACATCGAGCACTGTTTTAGGCACTGGGGACACATCTGTGGGTGAAACAAAGTCCTCACCCTCGAGGAACTTACCTTCTAATGGGAGAGACACATGATAAAAAAAGCAACAGTTAAGCAAATAAACATATAGTATAAATATATAGTATACAAATATATAGTATATAAATATATAGTATATCATGATGAGCATTAGGGAGAAAAAATAGAAGCAGGGTAAGGGGACCAGGATATGCCATGATGGGTGGGGTGAGGTCAAGGACAGCTTTAAAGATAAGGTGACATTTGAGTAAGTGCATGCAGGCAGTGAGACGCAAGTCGTAGGAGATCTGGGAGAACAGTGTGTGCAAAGGTCCTGGTGCAGGAGTGAATCTGATGGTGCTGGAACCACTCATGGAGGTCATTATGTCTGGAGTAGAATGGGGGAGGGAGGAGCAGCTTTTAGGAGGAGGGGCTTTGGGGGGTTCTGGCCCTTACAAGAGGTTAGTGAGGCCTTTGGCTTATATTTTGAGTCAGTTGAGAAGCTGCTGTATAGTATTTGGGGTTTTGTTTTTATTGAGAAATGATTCATATAACATAAAATGCACCATTTAAACCATTTTATATTATACAAGCAAGTAGTTTTGGTATGTACATAGGACATTTTCATCACTTCAGAAAGAAATTTAGTTTCCATGAGCAATAACTCATTTGCCTTCCCCTCTAACCCCTGATAACCACTAATCTTTTCTGTATCTATAGATTTGCCTATAATAGACTTTTCATATAAATGCGGAACCATGGGCATGGGAGGTAGGGGAAATGGGTGTAAGTGATCAAAATGTATCAAGTTCCAGTTTTAAGATAAATGAGTTCTGTGGATGTAATATACAGCATGGTGGCTATAGTTAATAATACTGTTTTTTTTTGGGGGGGAGCAGGGGCGGGCGGGCCACTTTTATTGGTCTTTCATTTATCTATTTTCATTCATCTTTGTTCTTTGGCCCCTGTGGGCCTCCCATCGCTGCGGTCTCTGTTGTCGCAGGGCACCGGCTCCGGGCACATGCGCTCCAGAGCTCTGGTTCAGTAATTGGACACATCGGTCCAGCCACTCCGCGGCACGTGGGATCTTCCTAGGCCAGGGCTCGAACCGGCGCCCCTTGCACTGCAAGGCGGTGTCCTTACCCACTGGACCACCAGGGAAGCCCAATAATACTGTTTTGTATATTTGAAAGTTACTAAAGGGAATAGGGCTTCCCTTATGGGTCAGTGGTAAAGAACCTGCCTGCCAATGCATGAGATGTGGATTCAATCTCTGGGTCTGGAAGATCCCTTGGAGTGGGGAATGGCAACCCTACTCCAGTCTTCTTGCCTGCGAAATCCCATGGACAGAGGAGCCTGGGGGTCTACAGTCCATGGGGTCACAAAAGAGTCAGACATGACTTAGTGACTAAACAACAACAAGGAGGATAGACCTTAAAAGTTTGTGTCACAGGTAATAAATATTATTAACTGTGTGACATGATGGATATTAACTTATTGTGGTAATTGGGCTTCCCAGGTGGCTCATTGGTAAAGAATCCACCTGCCAATGCAGGAGACACAAGAGTTGATTGAGGATTTGATCCCTGGGTTAGGAAGCTCCCCCAGAGAAGGAAATGGCAACCCACTCCAGTATTCTTGCCTGGAAAATTCCATGGACAAAAGAGCCTAGTGGGCTGTAGTCTATGGGTCATAAAGAGTTGGACATGACTAAGCACACACACACTGTGATAATCATCTTGCAGTATATACATATATCAAGTTCTTGTATACCTTAAATTTATACTATGTAATATGTCAATTATATCTCAATCAAACTAAGAAAAAAGGGGAACATAAAATGTATAGCATTTTGTGTCTGGATTATTTGTGTATCTTCTTTGGAGAAATGCCTATCAAATTCTTTGTCCAATTTTTAGTTGGGTTATTTGTCCTTTTGCTATTGTTAAGAGTTCTTGATACATTCTGGATGCCAGACCTTTATCAGATGTAAGGTTTTCAGATACTTTCTCCTATTCTGTGGGTTGTCTCTGTACTTTCTTAATGGTGTCCTTTGCACAAAAACCTTTTATTTGGTGAAGTCCAGTTTATTTAGCCTTTTTGATTGTTGTTGTTTGTGGTTTTGGTGTCATATTTAGGAAACCATTGTTTGTTCCAAGGTCACTAAGACTTAAACCTATGCTTCCTCTTTAGAGTTTTATAGTTTTATCTCTTACATTTAGTTCCATTTGCATTTTGAGTTAATTTTTGTATACGGTGTGAGGTAAGGGCCTTTTGTATGAAGCTATCCAGTTGTCCTAGCACCATTTGTTGCAAAGACTGTTATTTCTCCCATTAAATGGTCTTGGCATCCTTGTTGAAGACTGTTATTTCTCCCATTAAATGGTCTTGGCATCCTTGTTGAAAATTAGTTGACCATAGTGGTATGGATTTATTTCTGGACTACTTGAGAGCTTTTTTTAAAAGAAGAAGGGGATGATCTAATTTACATTTTAAAAGGATCGCCCTGACTGCTGAGTGGAAAGGTAGTTACTTGGACTAGATAATGAAAACCAACTGGATCCTGGATTATTTCTTTTACAGTAGAGCTGACAAAGTAGCTTTCCTGATGGAATAGATTTGTGATGTGAAAAAGAATGAGTCATCAAGGATGGCACCAAAATTTTTGATCTGAGCAACTGGAAGGAATAAGTTACTACTCTTTAACTTAAAGAATAATGCAGAGAGATGCAGAGGAGCGTTTTAAATAAAGAAATCAACAGTTAATTTAGATATGCTTATTGAATATTCAGATGGAAAGATTGACTAGACAGTAGCATAAGTGGATCTGGAATTCACATTTATAGTAAACCCTATTAGCAGTCCTAAAATAGACCTTTCTTTGTTATGCTGCATTATTCTTTAATTAATTTAATTATCTAGGGTTTTTTTTTCTGAAAACACATGAATTATAATAGTTATATTTCACTCTGATTATGCCATCTTCAGTCAGGTTTGGTTGTCAGAGTTATTCTAGTTTTACAACATGAATCAGACAACTTTCCATCTTTTTTAGGTGCTGTAAAACAGTTTAAAGAATATATACATTAGCTGCTCTTGGAAAATCAAACAGTGAGTCTGTGAAACCATCTAAAATTTTGTGTTCCCCATCCCACCCTTGTGAAAGTTACCTTTCTGGCTTCCATGCTTCTTGATCACTTTAGACTTATGTTTCTTGTGTGAATTTTGAAACTTATATTTTCCAGAGAATGTGGAAAATTTTGTTTGTTTTTTTCAATTTTTAAGACTTAAACCTATGCTTCCTCTTTAGAGTTTTATAGTTTTATCTCTTACATTTAGTTCCATTTGCATTTTGAGTTAATTTTTGTATACGGTGTGAGGTAAGGGCCTTTTGTATGAAGCTATCCAGTTGTCCTAGCACCATTTGTTGCAAAGACTGTTATTTCTCCCATTAAATGGTCTTGGCATCCTTGTTGAAGACTGTTATTTCTCCCATTAAATGGTCTTGGCATCCTTGTTGAAAATTAGTTGACCATAGTGGTATGGATTTATTTCTGGACTACTTGAGAGCTTTTTTTAAAAGAAGAAGGGGATGATCTAATTTACATTTTAAAAGGATCGCCCTGACTGCTGAGTGGAAAGGTAGTTACTTGGACTAGATAATGAAAACCAACTGGATCCTGGATTATTTCTTTTACAGTAGAGCTGACAAAGTAGCTTTCCTGATGGAATAGATTTGTGATGTGAAAAAGAATGAGTCATCAAGGATGGCACCAAAATTTTTGATCTGAGCAACTGGAAGGAATAAGTTACTACTCTTTAACTTAAAGAATAATGCAGAGAGATGCAGAGGAGCGTTTTAAATAAAGAAATCAACAGTTAATTTAGATATGCTTATTGAATATTCAGATGGAAAGATTGACTAGACAGTAGCATAAGTGGATCTGGAATTCACATTTATAGTAAACCCTATTAGCAGTCCTAAAATAGACCTTTCTTTGTTATGCTGCATTATTCTTTAATTAATTTAATTATCTAGGGTTTTTTTTTCTGAAAACACATGAATTATAATAGTTATATTTCACTCTGATTATGCCATCTTCAGTCAGGTTTGGTTGTCAGAGTTATTCTAGTTTTACAACATGAATCAGACAACTTTCCATCTTTTTTAGGTGCTGTAAAACAGTTTAAAGAATATATACATTAGCTGCTCTTGGAAAATCAAACAGTGAGTCTGTGAAACCATCTAAAATTTTGTGTTCCCCATCCCACCCTTGTGAAAGTTACCTTTCTGGCTTCCATGCTTCTTGATCACTTTAGACTTATGTTTCTTGTGTGAATTTTGAAACTTATATTTTCCAGAGAATAGTAAATTTGCTTCGGATTTTCAAATTTATTAGTATATAGTTCCGTACAATTAAAAATTTTTCTGTCTATTGTCATACGCTTTCTCAGTGCAAATGTTTCCCCACTTTTTCCTTGATTAAGACAGCTAGTTTGCTTCTTTACTGATGCATCTGGTATTAACATCTTAAATTCAGCGTGCAAAAAAAGGTCACATTTGTAATTTTTCCAAGTTAAACTAATACCTGAATTGAGCACTCCCACCTGCCAGATTTACTGGGATGGCATCTTTCTCTCTCCAAGCATCATGCTTCTCCGAAAGAGCCAGTGACCCAGCTGGGAGAGGCTGCATTTCATAGCCGCTTAGTAGTGTTGTTGAAACTTGTTGGTCTGGTTATCCATACGTGATCCTGGTCCCTAGACACACTTCTGGGCTTCCTCCAGCTCCTTATTAGGTTCCTTTCAAAGCCACTCCCAGGATGCAGGAACACACTCTCAGAAGTGATTTGGTCATTTCCTCTGCATGGATCCAGAAGCTCTACTGGCTTCTTCTTTAATATCCATACTTCTCAAAAATGGAGAGGTTGCTTTTACAAGCCTACCCCTAAATGATTCTATTCCATTTTGCTCATCCTCTTTAAAATGGACACCTTTGTTGCTTCTGAGGGTCGACTTGCTTCCCTTTTAAAGATTACCCCTGCCCCAGAGATAAACAAGTTTGGTTTTATTTTTTATTTTTATTTTTTTATTTGACTGTCCTGGGTCTTAGTTGCAGTATGTAGGATCTAGCTCCCTGACCAGGGCTCGAACCCAGGCCTCCTGCATTGGAAGCCAGGAGTTTTAGCCACTGGGCCACCAGAGAAGTCCCGATAAACAAGTTTTCCAGCCATTTCTTTTGCTGAAGAGCATAAAGCAAGAGCACAAGATAAATTTTTAGTTTAAAAACGTGTTATCTTGCGGGGGGAGGCTGTGTGCGTATAAACAGCATTTGAATTTTGTTGTCTTTGTTTCTACTTGCTGACTTTCTGATTTGTTTTCTTCTGCTTTTATCTTTATTAGTACAATTCTTCACTTGTTTTGCCATTCTTTTTCTAACTACTTGATTTGCATATTTTTTTTACTCTTTTTTAGTTGCTATCAAATGTGTTTAAGCCAATAAATTTGCCTTTGATTACAGCTTTAGCCAGATCCTACATTTTTAGCTAAATAATATGGCATCCTCATTATAATAAGACTATTCTATAATTGCATTTTCAAAAGTTTTTTATAGACAGCTAGTTGCTCTTAGTGTTATTAACATCTTAAATTCAGCGTGCAAAAAGGTCACATTTGTAATTTTTCCAAGTTAAACTAATACCTGAATTGAGCACTCCCACCTGCCAGATTTACTGGGATGGCATCTTTCTCTCTCCAAGCATCATGCTTCTCCGAAAGAGCCAGTGACCCAGCTGGGAGAGGCTGCATTTCATAGCCGCTTAGTAGTGTTGTTGAAACTTGTTGGTCTGGTTATCCATACGTGATCCTGGTCCCTAGACACACTTCTGGGCTTCCTCCAGCTCCTTATTAGGTTCCTTTCAAAGCCACTCCCAGGATGCAGGAACACACTCTCAGAAGTGATTTGGTCATTTCCTCTGCATGGATCCAGAAGCTCTACTGGCTTCTTCTTTAATATCCATACTTCTCAAAAATGGAGAGGTTGCTTTTACAAGCCTACCCCTAAATGATTCTATTCCATTTTGCTCATCCTCTTTAAAATGGACACCTTTGTTGCTTCTGAGGGTCGACTTGCTTCCCTTTTAAAGATTACCCCTGCCCCAGAGATAAACAAGTTTGGTTTTATTTTTTATTTTTATTTTTTTATTTGACTGTCCTGGGTCTTAGTTGCAGTATGTAGGATCTAGCTCCCTGACCAGGGCTCGAACCCAGGCCTCCTGCATTGGAAGCCAGGAGTTTTAGCCACTGGGCCACCAGAGAAGTCCCGATAAACAAGTTTTCCAGCCATTTCTTTTGCTGAAGAGCATAAAGCAAGAGCACAAGATAAATTTTTAGTTTAAAAACGTGTTATCTTGCGGGGGGAGGCTGTGTGCGTATAAACAGCATTTGAATTTTGTTGTCTTTGTTTCTACTTGCTGACTTTCTGATTTGTTTTCTTCTGCTTTTATCTTTATTAGTACAATTCTTCACTTGTTTTGCCATTCTTTTTCTAACTACTTGATTTGCATATTTTTTTTACTCTTTTTTAGTTGCTATCAAATGTGTTTAAGCCAATAAATTTGCCTTTGATTACAGCTTTAGCCAGATCCTACATTTTTAGCTAAATAATATGGCATCCTCATTATAATAAGACTATTCTATAATTGCATTTTCAGTTTAAAATGTTAGGCATCTACTTCTGTAAGTGCTAATATAAAAATACAGTATCTATCATTAGCTACAGAAATTAGCATGTTTATTTACTGCCCATCCCTCACCACCTCTAATTTTGAATTGTTATATTTTGAGTTTTTATTTGACTTTATTATTTTATTGAAGTATAGTTGATTAGTGTTGTGTTAGTTTCTGGTATATAGCAAAGTGATTCAGTTTTATATATATATATATGTATACACACACACAAAATATGTATATAATTTTTTATTTTTCATATTATTTCCATTATGGTGTATTACAGGATATTAAAATAGTTTCCTGTGCTATACAATAGGACTTTGCTGCTTATCCACTCTTTATATAACCATTTGCATCTGCTAATCCAAAACTCCCAATCTAACCTCCCCCTCCCCCTTGGCAGCCACAAGTCTGTTCTCTATTTTGATTTTATTCTTTTTATTGTTGTTTTCAGTTGCTAAGTCGTGCCCCATGGACTGTAGCAGGCTCCTCTGTCCTCCACTATCGACTGGAGTTTGCTCAAGTTCATATCCATTGAGTTGGTGATGTTATCTAACCATCATCCTCTGCTGTCCTTTCTCCTCCTGCTGTCACTCTTTCATAACATCAAGGTCTTTTCCAGTGAGTCAGCTCTTCACATCAGGTGGCCAAAGGAGCTTCAGCATCAGTCCTTCCAATGAATATTCAGGGTTGATTTCCTTTGTGATCGACTGGTTTGATCTCCTTGTAGTCCAAAGAACTCTCAAGAGTCTCCTCCAACACCAGTTCAAAGGCATCAGTTTTAGTTTAAAACGTGTTATCTGGGAGGCTGTGTGCGTATAAACAGCATTGAATTTTGTTGTCTTTGTTTCTACTTGCTGACTTTCTGATTTGTTTTCTTCTGCTTTTATCTTTATTAGTACAATTCTTCACTTGTTTTGCCATTCTTTTTCTAACTACTTGATTTGCATATTTTTTTTACTCTTTTTTAGTTGCTATCAAATGTGTTTAAGCCAATAAATTTGCCTTTGATTACAGCTTTAGCCAGATCCTACATTTTTAGCTAAATAATATGGCATCCTCATTATAATAAGACTATTCTATAATTGCATTTTCAGTTTAAAATGTTAGGCATCTACTTCTGTAAGTGCTAATATAAAAATACAGTATCTATCATTAGCTACAGAAATTAGCATGTTTATTTACTGCCCATCCCTCACCACCTCTAATTTTGAATTGTTATATTTTGAGTTTTTATTTGACTTTATTATTTTATTGAAGTATAGTTGATTAGTGTTGTGTTAGTTTCTGGTATATAGCAAAGTGATTCAGTTTTATATATATATATATGTATACACACACACAAAATATGTATATAATTTTTTATTTTTCATATTATTTCCATTATGGTGTATTACAGGATATTAAAATAGTTTCCTGTGCTATACAATAGGACTTTGCTGCTTATCCACTCTTTATATAACCATTTGCATCTGCTAATCCAAAACTCCCAATCTAACCTCCCCCTCCCCCTTGGCAGCCACAAGTCTGTTCTCTATTTTGATTTTATTCTTTTTATTGTTGTTTTCAGTTGCTAAGTCGTGCCCCATGGACTGTAGCAGGCTCCTCTGTCCTCCACTATCGACTGGAGTTTGCTCAAGTTCATATCCATTGAGTTGGTGATGTTATCTAACCATCATCCTCTGCTGTCCTTTCTCCTCCTGCTGTCACTCTTTCATAACATCAAGGTCTTTTCCAGTGAGTCAGCTCTTCACATCAGGTGGCCAAAGGAGCTTCAGCATCAGTCCTTCCAATGAATATTCAGGGTTGATTTCCTTTGTGATCGACTGGTTTGATCTCCTTGTAGTCCAAAGAACTCTCAAGAGTCTCCTCCAACACCAGTTCAAAGGCATCAGTTCTTTGGTGCTCAGCCTTCTTTATGGTCAAGTTCTCACATCCACATATGACTACTGGAAAAACCATAGCTTTGACTATACAGACCTTTGTTGGGAAGATGTGTCTCTGCTTTTTAACATGCTGTCTAGGTATTTCATAGCTCTTCATAGCAGGTGACCCAAGTATTGGAGCTGGTAGATATTCCATATCAATTGTTATTTAAACTACTGATCTTATTTTACAACTATATTATAATAACATACAATAACAAAACATCTCAGTATTGTACTCTGCAATATTGATTGGTTTTCTACATTTAAGTTCTGTTCTGTACTGCTTCCAATGCCTCCCAAAATTCTCATAAAATTATTCATTTCCTGTCATTATCATCTTAGCTCTACCAACTTTCTTTCAGTTTCAGTCTCTTCTATTGCGTATTCCATTTCTTACATCATAGCAGCCAGGTTTTCATTACCATCCTTAAAGTACAGAATAGACAATACAATTTACTTCTGGTTTCTGCAGTGAATCTTTTTAGAGGTGATGTTCTTCCTCCGTATGCATTCATTGCTTGTCTCCTTTATGTTTCAGAATATTTTTCATAGGTTCCATGTACATTTTCAGTCTTCCCTGATCTGGTATTTGCTCATACCTCTTGGGACCCCCTCATTACTTTGTGTTCAGCTGCTCAATCATGTCCGACTCTTTGTGAACCCATGAATTGTAGCTTGCCAGGCCCCTCTGTCCATGGAATTCTCCAGGCAAGAATACTGGAGTGGGTTGCCATTCCCTTCTCCACGCCTTATCACTTTATCTGGGTGCTATTTGAGTTTTCACATTACTAGCCAAGGACAAGCAGCCCAAGGGGTTAGGGGTCATTTTGTGCTATGGGTATTTTCTTCTCTACTTTTTTGGCACAGCTGTTCACAATGTGTCCTATCTTATCACTTCTGGTTTCTTCCCTCTTCTCCTGGCCTCTGAGTCTGGGAGACATCCAGGCCTATCAAGGGAGAACCAGGCTTGAGCAGGCTTTTTTGTCCTTGGGTCTAATCGTGTAGCCACTCCTGAAAGCTACTGGGCTTCACTGTGAAAGGTGGCCCAAACCCTGTGTGGCCTCTGCACCTCTCCTGTGGCCCAGTCTCTTCTCCAGTGCTCATTCACCCGCCTTCCAGGGCTGGGAGATGGGTCCTGTGGGCACGTCCACCCTCCGTGCGGCACCAGCCCGCTCCCTCAGGAAGGAGAGCTATGAGTCAGCCTTCAATCTGGCTCCACTGGCACTCTTCAAGCATGCCCGTATTGGAGCTGGTAGATTTTTTGAAAACTACTGATCTTATTTTACAACTATATTATAATAACATACAATAACAAAACATCTCAGTATTGTACTCTGCAATATTGATTGGTTTTCTACATTTAAGTTCTGTTCTGTACTGCTTCCAATGCCTCCCAAAATTCTCATAAAATTATTCATTTCCTGTCATTATCATCTTAGCTCTACCAACTTTCTTTCAGTTTCAGTCTCTTCTATTGCGTATTCCATTTCTTACATCATAGCAGCCAGGTTTTCATTACCATCCTTAAAGTACAGAATAGACAATACAATTTACTTCTGGTTTCTGCAGTGAATCTTTTTAGAGGTGATGTTCTTCCTCCGTATGCATTCATTGCTTGTCTCCTTTATGTTTCAGAATATTTTTCATAGGTTCCATGTACATTTTCAGTCTTCCCTGATCTGGTATTTGCTCATACCTCTTGGGACCCCCTCATTACTTTGTGTTCAGCTGCTCAATCATGTCCGACTCTTTGTGAACCCATGAATTGTAGCTTGCCAGGCCCCTCTGTCCATGGAATTCTCCAGGCAAGAATACTGGAGTGGGTTGCCATTCCCTTCTCCACGCCTTATCACTTTATCTGGGTGCTATTTGAGTTTTCACATTACTAGCCAAGGACAAGCAGCCCAAGGGGTTAGGGGTCATTTTGTGCTATGGGTATTTTCTTCTCTACTTTTTTGGCACAGCTGTTCACAATGTGTCCTATCTTATCACTTCTGGTTTCTTCCCTCTTCTCCTGGCCTCTGAGTCTGGGAGACATCCAGGCCTATCAAGGGAGAACCAGGCTTGAGCAGGCTTTTTTGTCCTTGGGTCTAATCGTGTAGCCACTCCTGAAAGCTACTGGGCTTCACTGTGAAAGGTGGCCCAAACCCTGTGTGGCCTCTGCACCTCTCCTGTGGCCCAGTCTCTTCTCCAGTGCTCATTCACCCGCCTTCCAGGGCTGGGAGATGGGTCCTGTGGGCACGTCCACCCTCCGTGCGGCACCAGCCCGCTCCCTCAGGAAGGAGAGCTATGAGTCAGCCTTCAATCTGGCTCCACTGGCACTGTACCGAGCAGAAATTCCTCAAAGTTGGTGGCATGTTGATGGCACCCTTTCCTGTTTTCCAATGCTGAAGCAGATCTCCCCTATTTTTATACTCTCTTGGTCCTTTCTGTCACTTTCAGAAGGAGGTATCTTAGGTGGGAGTTGGACATCTGTGCTCAGCCTTACCATCTTTCTCAAAAGTTTCACAGTTAACAGTTTCCTTTACTTTGTACTTTGGAATGCAGATATATGACAGATCCTGGGCATTTCCTTTTCTGTGGCTCCCTTTGACAATTCCTTACATATGCTGGCTCTCATCATATCTGGGTTTCTATTTTTCCTGGACACTTTTCCTCTCTCTCAAATTTCCCTTGAGCATCCTTTTGATCAGATGAATAAATTCTCCCAGCAAACATGGTGTCGCCAGTCTTGGGGCAGTGAGTGCCAGCGCTTTCCAGGGGCACATCATCTGACATCATAAGCCACAGCCTGGCCTCCAGCCATATGGATGGAGTTTCCCACATCCTCCTTTCTGTGCCAAAGTTATGACCCTCCAATGGAAACAGAGAAGGAACCATCCTCCTACCCTCAAGACCGCCATCTCCTTCTGAAGCCTTGTGTTGCACTAGAGCCATTTCGGATTCCTTCTGGCACACCCAGGCCCTCCTGCATGAGTCAGCAGACGTGGGCAGCAGGTATGGGGGAGGGGGTGGCAAAGGCCCCCATCACTGCTTGGCTGGCCGCCCTGGGAAGACAGCACATCACACCATTTGCCATATCAAGTCTGGGAACAGCTGCCTGCCTACCCTTGTCAGGGAGCTCCACACATCTGCTCCTTCCGGGGACAGTGCAAAGATTCCTCCCACCATGGGTGCCTATGAATTCCCTTTGGGGTTTCGTGGGGTGTGGAATAACACTCTTCTGCAGAAATCCCAGAGTACCCAGCCTTTGTGAGAAGATGCACCCATGAGGCTCCAGTTCCAGTGGCCCCAGGAGCGCTTCCCTCCCTTCTCCCAGCCTCAGTTTCTCCGCTGATACTGAACACTGCCATTGACTGAACCGCACCATGGTACATGCAGCATGTCATCCATTTATTTCATCCTTGTAAAAGCCTTAAGATGAGCTGTGGTTATGCCCCTTTTACAGGGGAGGAAAGTGCTTGAAGAATTCCTTTGCTGGCCCGAGGTGGCCCAGCACGGGGCACAGCCAGGCATCCCAGTCTGCAGCCAGCTGACTCCAGTTTGTACTCTTTCCTCTTTCCCGTTGCCTTCCCAGGGGGAGAAGCAGAACCACAGGCCCTCGTTCCAGGTTCGGAGCCGGGGTCTCCCACTGTGGGCCAGTGGACCAAATCCGGCCCCCTTGTACCTTGTAAATAAAGTTTTACTGGAGTACAGCCACAACCACTCATTGCACATGGTCTGTGGTTGCTTTTGCAGTGTGAAGGCAGAGTTGTGTCATTGTAACATGTGTATGGCCTGTCAAGTCCAAAGTATGGATTATCTGGCCCTTTCTAGAAAACATTTGCCGACCATGGTTCATATCAGGCCTGTGGAAAGAGATAGACAGGAAGTTAAATCAGATGCTCATTACTTCCCAGCTGTGTGACCTCAGACAACTGACTCAACATCTCTGAATCTCATTTTACTTGCCCATAAACTGGTCATAATAATACCTTTTGGGCTTATTCCAGTGGTCAAGAGGAGTGAGATGGCATGTGTAAGGGACTCTGTGTGCGGCGGGCCCTCCATCACCATGAGCTCTCATCGTTGCCTCCGTCACCTATCACGGATGTGAGCCTTCTCCATTTTGGCTCTGCGGCTTCCTTTCTGGAGCATTCTGACACTCGGCATTTGCCATATCAAGTCTGGGAACAGCTGCCTGCCTACCCTTGTCAGGGAGCTCCACACATCTGCTCCTTCCGGGGACAGTGCAAAGATTCCTCCCACCATGGGTGCCTATGAATTCCCTTTGGGGTTTCGTGGGGTGTGGAATAACACTCTTCTGCAGAAATCCCAGAGTACCCAGCCTTTGTGAGAAGATGCACCCATGAGGCTCCAGTTCCAGTGGCCCCAGGAGCGCTTCCCTCCCTTCTCCCAGCCTCAGTTTCTCCGCTGATACTGAACACTGCCATTGACTGAACCGCACCATGGTACATGCAGCATGTCATCCATTTATTTCATCCTTGTAAAAGCCTTAAGATGAGCTGTGGTTATGCCCCTTTTACAGGGGAGGAAAGTGCTTGAAGAATTCCTTTGCTGGCCCGAGGTGGCCCAGCACGGGGCACAGCCAGGCATCCCAGTCTGCAGCCAGCTGACTCCAGTTTGTACTCTTTCCTCTTTCCGTTGCCTTCCCAGGGGAGAAGCAGAACCACAGGCCCTCGTTCCAGGTTCGGACCCGGGGGTCTCCCACTGTGGGCCAGTGGACCAAATCCGGCCCCCTTGTACCTTGTAAATAAAGTTTTACTGGAGTACAGCCACAACCACTCATTGCACATGGTCTGTGGTTGCTTTTGCAGTGTGAAGGCAGAGTTGTGTCATTGTAACATGTGTATGGCCTGTCAAGTCCAAAGTATGGATTATCTGGCCCTTTCTAGAAAACATTTGCCGACCATGGTTCATATCAGGCCTGTGGAAAGAGATAGACAGGAAGTTAAATCAGATGCTCATTACTTCCCAGCTGTGTGACCTCAGACAACTGACTCAACATCTCTGAATCTCATTTTACTTGCCCATAAACTGGTCATAATAATACCTTTTGGGCTTATTCCAGTGGTCAAGAGGAGTGAGATGGCATGTGTAAGGGACTCTGTGTGCGGCGGGCCCTCCATCACCATGAGCTCTCATCGTTGCCTCCGTCACCTATCACGGATGTGAGCCTTCTCCATTTTGGCTCTGCGGCTTCCTTTCTGGAGCATTCTGACACTGCGGCCTGAGAACCCTTCCTCTTCTCTAACACCCCTCCAGCACAAACAAAGCACGGATGCTGCCTGAACCTTCTCAGAACCCTGGGCAGCAGGCATAAGTGATACTCACCTCAGGCAGATGAATGGGGTGTTCTGTTGGTCTCATTCATTCAGTCAGTCAGTGGTGACTGAGCCGGGCCCTTATACTAAACTCTGACAGGACCTCAGACAGGGCCTTATGCCCTGTAAGAGCTTCCAGGAGCAGAGGTACAGGTTAGTAGCCATGGAAATAGCCAGAACCACGGTGCATCCAGATCCAGGTCCCCTTGGGAGAATTCCTCTTGCACTCTGCAGAGAGGATGTTCCCCAGCATCTGCATGCTGCCCCCAGGAAGATACATTACAGAAACTGCTTAGCTTAGCACAGCTTCAAGCCCCACTCCAGGCAGTTGGCCTGCTCAGCTCTTTGATGCAGCATCCACCCCAGGACGTGGTCGGCTCACCTGACCCACCAGCTCCCTCCCAGGACACATACTCAGCACCTCTCCAGACGGGGGCTGGCTCCTCGGGCTTCAGGCCAGAGCAAGGGCAGACTGTCTTTCCTGACCTTGGAGGAGCTGTTGACCGCTTAGCTCCTCTCCATCAGTCCCCGAGGCCTTGCCGTTCTTCCACACCACCTCACTAAGGCCAAGGACATATGGTGATATGTGCTGCCATTAGGGTGTGGGTGACTTGAGGAACTTCCCAGTTCCTTCAGAAGAGGGCCAAGAAATTGTGGGCCTGGGAGGGAGGAGGAGAGAATGCCGGCATTCAAAGGGGTGAGCACAGCTCATTGGGAAATCCAGAAGGACTTCATCGAGGAGAGGCTGTTTGCCATGGGGCTCAACTAGTGAGGAAGTACTTTGGACAGGACCAGGGGAGTAAGCCACAGAAAATGTAGCACCAGGGACTAGCAACAATGGGAATCAGACCACCCCTTGCCCTGAGAACGAGAGGAGGGAACAGCATTACTAGGGCTGGGAGGAGGGGCTGCTTGACAAGGGCTGTCATGGAGGCAGGGAGCAGCTGGGGGTGGAAATCCTGCCCTCTTTCTCTTCCCACCCTCAGACCCTTGCCAGGCCCTCCCATTTGGCCCTCTGACTCCTGCCAGAGGCTCCTGTCGGCCCTCGGACCCTCGCCAGGGCCTCCCATTAGCCCTCTGACTCATGCCAGGAACCCCTATGGGGCCACGTCTACCTGGAAGTCACAGGACAAGGGAGCTCTGGTGCTGTCATACATAAAAGTCAAATTCCAGAAATGCAACAGCAGAGGGCAGGCTGGAGGGTGTGGGTGAGGGCAACCAACACAAGAAGTTACACTAGTTGGGTTAGTGCATTGGGAATATGGGTAATTGTATCACTTTCCCACTTTTCTCCAACTTTCAGTGAAGTGTAGAAATCCCTTGGCCAAGTTTAAAAGTCTTTGCATCAAAAGGACGCAACTTGTCTGGGTTGGTATGAAGCCCTCACGAAAGTTCACAGAGCAAGCAGCTGTCCCTGAGCGCTCAGCACAGGAAGTGTCGTCCTCTGAGGACAGAAGGACAAACCACTGGCTTGGGCTGAGCTGGGGTGCGCATGGGTAAGCCTGGCCTGGGTCAGCTTCCCCAGAAGGGGGCACTGAGACTTGTGGAAAGTTTATTGGGGAATGCTCACAAGAGGGAGTGAGGAGGAAGAAGTTGACACAAACAAGGTTGTAGTAGAGGCCTCAGCCAAGCCTATGGGGAACTCGAGCTGAGCTGGCCCTGCAGAGGGCCCCACATCCTGTATTGGGGCACATGCTCACAAGGGAGACACACAGGGCAGTGAGTGAGGAGAAGTGCGCATAGGATTGTGGCCTGGGAGGGAGGAGGAGAGAATGCCGGCATTCAAAGGGGTGAGCACAGCTCATTGGGAAATCCAGAAGGACTTCATCGAGGAGAGGCTGTTTGCCATGGGGCTCAACTAGTGAGGAAGTACTTTGGACAGGACCAGGGGAGTAAGCCACAGAAAATGTAGCACCAGGGACTAGCAACAATGGGAATCAGACCACCCCTTGCCCTGAGAACGAGAGGAGGGAACAGCATTACTAGGGCTGGGAGGAGGGGCTGCTTGACAAGGGCTGTCATGGAGGCAGGGAGCAGCTGGGGGTGGAAATCCTGCCCTCTTTCTCTTCCCACCCTCAGACCCTTGCCAGGCCCTCCCATTTGGCCCTCTGACTCCTGCCAGAGGCTCCTGTCGGCCCTCGGACCCTCGCCAGGGCCTCCCATTAGCCCTCTGACTCATGCCAGGAACCCCTATGGGGCCACGTCTACCTGGAAGTCACAGGACAAGGGAGCTCTGGTGCTGTCATACATAAAAGTCAAATTCCAGAAATGCAACAGCAGAGGGCAGGCTGGAGGGTGTGGGTGAGGGCAACCAACACAAGAAGTTACACTAGTTGGGTTAGTGCATTGGGAATATGGGTAATTGTATCACTTTCCCACTTTTCTCCAACTTTCAGTGAAGTGTAGAAATCCCTTGGCCAAGTTTAAAAGTCTTTGCATCAAAAGGACGCAACTTGTCTGGGTTGGTATGAAGCCCTCACGAAAGTTCACAGAGCAAGCAGCTGTCCCTGAGCGCTCAGCACAGGAAGTGTCGTCCTCTGAGGACAGAAGGACAAACCACTGGCTTGGGCTGAGCTGGGGTGCGCATGGGTAAGCCTGGCCTGGGTCAGCTTCCCCAGAAGGGGGCACTGAGACTTGTGGAAAGTTTATTGGGGAATGCTCACAAGAGGGAGTGAGGAGGAAGAAGTTGACACAAACAAGGTTGTAGTAGAGGCCTCAGCCAAGCCTATGGGGAACTCGAGCTGAGCTGGCCCTGCAGAGGGCCCCACATCGAGGCAAGAGGCTGGCCTGGCCATTGGGTGCAGACACTCTGAGAACGGGGGGTGTGACCTATAGTCAAGGGAGACACACAGCTGTGAGTTGTCAGTAGCCAGCACTCCCAGTAGTTGGGAGAATGGAAGCTTCTAGGCATGCACCATAGTGTCTGTCACCAGGCCCTTGGGAATAGGGGAGTTTAGGCTAAAGGGCCCATCAGGCTGGGGCAGCTGAAAGGGCATAATTCAGCCAGGGGTCCCCAGTCTGGCTGTGTCACTAAGACCCCAGATGCTCTAGACAAACAGATTCTTGACCTCTGGCTCCTCTCATAATGCAGTCAGAATCGCTCTCTTGGTGGGCCCAGGTATCTGCATTTCTGCAGGCCTCCCAGGGAATGCAACACAAGCAAGCAAGCCTGGGAACCACTGCTCTTAAATGCCTGAACCCAGGGGTGGTTGGTGTCTGGGAGATTGCCAGTTCCGTGCAGTCTCTCTGCCAGGCCCTGGGCTGGGTGCTGGACACCAAGGAACGGCCTGGCAGTGCCCTCAAGCAACTCTTGTCTTGTGGGGACTTGGGAAAGAGTCCTGGAGGATTGCAGCGGGTGACTTTCTGCAGGGTCACTGTTCTGTTACTGCTGTAACAACAGGACTATCGGCAATATTTGAGAGGCAGGAAACTGAGTTCAGCTGTCTCGAGCCAGCTGTGTGATTTGGGGCAAGTCCCTGTCTCTCTCAGGACCTCAGTTTCCCCCACTATCCACTGAGGACTGGCGGGTTGGTGCCACAGCTGGGCCTGTGCTGACCCTAGCCCCTCCCTGCAAGGGGTGGGAGCAGCCTGACGGTGGCAGCACCCACAGAAGGCCTCCTATGGGCCAGCTGCACCTTGGGAATCTGCCTGTCTCTTGATCATGTCCATCTTGCCTCCTGGGTAGCAAGGACAAACCACTGGCTTGGGCTGAGCTGGGGTGCGCATGGGTAAGCCTGGCCTGGGTCAGCTTCCCCAGAAGGGGGCACTGAGACTTGTGGAAAGTTTATTGGGGAATGCTCACAAGAGGGAGTGAGGAGGAAGAAGTTGACACAAACAAGGTTGTAGTAGAGGCCTCAGCCAAGCCTATGGGGAACTCGAGCTGAGCTGGCCCTGCAGAGGGCCCCACATCGAGGCAAGAGGCTGGCCTGGCCATTGGGTGCAGACACTCTGAGAACGGGGGGTGTGACCTATAGTCAAGGGAGACACACAGCTGTGAGTTGTCAGTAGCCAGCACTCCCAGTAGTTGGGAGAATGGAAGCTTCTAGGCATGCACCATAGTGTCTGTCACCAGGCCCTTGGGAATAGGGGAGTTTAGGCTAAAGGGCCCATCAGGCTGGGGCAGCTGAAAGGGCATAATTCAGCCAGGGGTCCCCAGTCTGGCTGTGTCACTAAGACCCCAGATGCTCTAGACAAACAGATTCTTGACCTCTGGCTCCTCTCATAATGCAGTCAGAATCGCTCTCTTGGTGGGCCCAGGTATCTGCATTTCTGCAGGCCTCCCAGGGAATGCAACACAAGCAAGCAAGCCTGGGAACCACTGCTCTTAAATGCCTGAACCCAGGGGTGGTTGGTGTCTGGGAGATTGCCAGTTCCGTGCAGTCTCTCTGCCAGGCCCTGGGCTGGGTGCTGGACACCAAGGAACGGCCTGGCAGTGCCCTCAAGCAACTCTTGTCTTGTGGGGACTTGGGAAAGAGTCCTGGAGGATTGCAGCGGGTGACTTTCTGCAGGGTCACTGTTCTGTTACTGCTGTAACAACAGGACTATCGGCAATATTTGAGAGGCAGGAAACTGAGTTCAGCTGTCTCGAGCCAGCTGTGTGATTTGGGGCAAGTCCCTGTCTCTCTCAGGACCTCAGTTTCCCCCACTATCCACTGAGGACTGGCGGGTTGGTGCCACAGCTGGGCCTGTGCTGACCCTAGCCCCTCCCTGCAAGGGGTGGGGAGCAGCCTGACGGTGGCAGCACCCACAGAAGGCCTCCTTTGCAGTGACCTCGGGGCCAGGAGCAGGAGTGCACCTTGGGAATCTGCCTGTCTCTTGATCATGTCCATCTTGCCTCCTGGGTGTGCCTTCTTCTCCCTCAGATATTCCAATTGCTTGATATATGTCCCACATGGGCATACAAAGAGGCCCACAACAGAGTTCCAACCCTCCAGGCCTCCCAGTCTGGGGGAGACACTCAAGTAACTAAGCCCTGCCTGGGTCCTGTCACTGTGCGCCCCAGCCCTCTACCCTTCCTCAGCCCCCTCCTCTCTTCTCCCTCCACCCAACCCTCCTGCAAACACGAGTTTGAATCTCAGCACTCTGGCTCACTAACCATAAGGCCTTGGGTGAGTCACGTAACATCTCAGGTCCCTTGTCTGTAAAATGAGCACAGTGATGACATCAGCTTCCTAAGACTGCTGAGAGGATGAAATTCACTCCAGGGTGATCCCACTGTGCCCTCTGCAGCCTGCTTGGTCCCTGAGGGCTTACAGTGAGGGACGCGAAAAGGTGACTTAGGAAGCATGGAGGGAACCGTCACTTCCTCCCCGCACCTAGACTCCAGATCTGCAGTCCTGGAGGAAGAGGGTAATCTGGGCAGTAAAAGAAGGAGAGTTTCAGATGCTAAGCTCTAGGATGTCCAGGCAGAACACTGGAATGGGGCTTCCCCTGGTGGTCCAGTGGATAAGGACACTGCCTTGCAGTGCAAGGGGCGCCAGTTCGATCCCTGGCCTGGGAAGATCCCACGTGCCGCGGAGCGGCTGGACTGATGTGTCCAATTACCGAGCCTGAGCTCTGGAGCACATGTGCCCAGAGCCGATGCTCTGCAACAACAGACGCCACCGCGATGGGAGGCCCACAGGAGCCAGAGAACAAAGACGGATGAAAATAGAGAAATGAAAGACCAATAGAAGTGGCCCGCCCGCTCCCCTCCCCAACCTGACCCCGCCTAAAATAAATAAATAAATCTTTAAAAAAAAAAAAGAACACTGGAATGGAGGACAAAGAGCCCACCTTGGAGTATAGAACTGGAGGGAACACTGTGCATTGAAAGGACGCCCCAGGATCTGAGAGGAGTCCTTTAAGCTCGACTGAGTGAGAGGGTGGGCCTTGGATCCAGTTGCTTCTCCAGCTTGTGGAGCTGCCTCAGGTGAACTTGTGCCTCCTGGGCTGCCCTCAGCAAATGTCCCGCTTAACTGGGGTGCAGGCTCAAGAACCCCAGATGCTCCTTGGGGACCCAGCAATCTTTTCTGCCTTTCCGTCTGATACCCACATCCATTCTGTAGCAACCCCGCCTCTGTTTGTGCACCTGCAGTGGCGGGAAGCTCACAGCCGCATTGGGGAAGGCCCTTCCACCCTTGTCTTGCTCTCTTGTAAGAAAGTTCTGCCTCTTAGGGAGCTGAAGTCTATTTCCTGGTACCTTCGCCGACTAGTCCAGCCCCTTCCCCTGGCGCCCAGACGCCGTACTGCTCCCCCAGTGTTGGTGACCGCTCCTCGGGATGCACAGTGGGCTGTCTCACAGGCCTGGACCTCCTGTCCACCTGGTGCCCTCCCGTCCCCTCAGCCACTCCTCCAGGGACAGGGAGCAGGCACAGGGCTCAGGAAATTGGAGAAGGACTCTGCGTTCTGCATTCTTTAGTGCTCACAGGTGTGAGTTCTCTTAATATCACTGCTCTATTTTGGTGTCAGAGGTGCACTTCGCATCTCGTTGATTTCCTATAGAGGTTTGTGTTCATCATCTTAACTGGATAATATTCCTGTTTTATTAATACCCAAATGTTCCTGTAAATATTGGCTTGTTCCCAGGAGACCACTGCAATTAACGCCATAGGCACTTTGTCTCAGGAAAGCAACGCGGTTTTGAAGGCTAATTTCACTCCCGCCGACGCTGTATGGCCTTGACTACACCGACCGCCAGCAGTGTGGTGACTCCCTGGGACTGCCGGGGGGGTCCCGAGTTGGGTGTTGCAAGAAGGGGACCTGGTCAGGCAGCCCTGTGCTGGGCTCCAGGGGTCTCAGATGGAGGGTGTGCCCTCAGGACAGCCTCTCTTTAGCCATGGAGAGTGCCCTCGAGCCCAGCACCATGGCGTTTTGAGGAGGGGTCACCACTAGCCGGGAAATGAAGGAAGTCCGCTGTACTCAGGGGTGATTGAGCATGTGTAGAATCTCAAGTTTCCTATTCAAATCATCACAGACTTTGTGGCTTAAAATAGCACATCTGTTATCTTATGCTCCAAGAGCTCAAAAGTTTAAAATCTGCCTCTCTGAGCCAAAAACCAAGGTAACAGCAGCACTGGTTCCTCCTGGAGACTACAGGAGAATCTGTTTCCTTGCCTTTTCCAGCTTCCAGCAGCTGCCAGCTTTCTTTGGCCCTTGGCCCCATTCTCCGTCCTCAGAGCCAGCAGTGTGGTTTCTCCAAACACCTCTCCCTCAAATCTCCGCTCCTGTCATCACTTCTTCTTGGACCCTGACTCTCCTACCTCCCTCCTTCCCTTGTAAACACCCTTCTGATCCCCCTGGGCCCCTCCTCGATAACCAGGATGGTTTCCTTATCTCGGGACCCTTTGCTTAGGGCTGTCAGCAGAGTCCCCTTTGCCATGTAAAGTCATGCATTCCAGGGATGAGGATGGAGACATCTTGTGTGTGGGGATCGGGGCTTGAGGGCAGCAGAGATTGTTCTGTTCGTCACACTCGAGAGTCTTTGGAATTGCTAGCCTTGTGAACGCAGCAGAGGTTTGAGAGCCAGAGAGCCCTCGTTCCCTTGAGTCACCTGCCCCACTCCACGAAGTTGGATCCAGGATGTGTACCTGCCGGCCCCAGGGCATGTAGTTCTAGGAGACGGGTCCCCAAGGGGTACGTGGCAGTCAAGGGAGGAGGGGGCTGTGGCCCACAGGATCTGGGATCCCCTCCTCCCTTCGAAGGACTGCCTATAGGCTGAGGGCACTGCGGCTGCAGAAAAGAGGCTGCTTTCTTGGCTGGGTCCTGGGTGTGGGGCCGGTCACTCAGACCAGTTCTGCCAGTCGGAGTCCCTGTTCCCAGCCACCACGTGGCCTTGTCGAACACCTCCTGGCAGGTGGGAGCTGTTGTAAGGGCTGATGTATCTAGGCAGAGCTCAGAGCACAGGTCCCCACAACCCTGTGCCTAAGTCATGGAGGGGGGGGTCAGGAGCTGTCCCAGGGGACGCTATGTGCCCTCAGACCCCACGAGTCCCCCGAGGGGTGCCCACAGAGCACCACAGCCTGGTCCCCAGGCCTGATCCTCACATCAGCAGCCTGTGTTTTCAGGCAGAGGCATGCAGCTCAGTCCCTGGGCATTTGCCTCAGGCTGGCACAACCATCTCAAGAGGTAGCCTAAACCCTCCCGGGCTCAGAGTATCTTGACGATTGCCTAGATGGACACCGTGTGCATTCGCTCATTCTCTCAAGCACCAGCTGCATATCAGGCATTACCCTGGACCCTGGAAATAAAACAAAGCCCCCCCCCTTGAGGCACTGTCATGTTAGTTGGGGAAGGGATGTGACAGACCCAGGGCTTGTGGTCAGAGCTGCAAACCAGAACAAAGTCAGTGACCTGGCATCCCAAGCCCTCCATGGACCTGGGGTGCTATCCAATCTGATCCCCTGGGCCCCTCCTCGATAACCAGGATGGTTTCCTTATCTCGGGACCCTTTGCTTAGGGCTGTCAGCAGAGTCCCCTTTGCCATGTAAAGTCATGCATTCCAGGGATGAGGATGGAGACATCTTGTGTGTGGGGATCGGGGCTTGAGGGCAGCAGAGATTGTTCTGTTCGTCACACTCGAGAGTCTTTGGAATTGCTAGCCTTGTGAACGCAGCAGAGGTTTGAGAGCCAGAGAGCCCTCGTTCCCTTGAGTCACCTGCCCCACTCCACGAAGTTGGATCCAGGATGTGTACCTGCCGGCCCCAGGGCATGTAGTTCTAGGAGACGGGTCCCCAAGGGGGACGTGGCAGTCAAGGGAGGAGGGGGCTGTGGCCCACAGGATCTGGGATCCCCTCCTCCCTTCGAAGGACTGCCTATAGGCTGAGGGCACTGCGGCTGCAGAAAAGAGGCTGCTTTCTTGGCTGGGTCCTGGGTGTGGGGCCGGTCACTCAGACCAGTTCTGCCAGTCGGAGTCCCTGTTCCCAGCCACCACGTGGCCTTGTCGAACACCTCCTGGCAGGTGGGAGCTGTTGTAAGGGCTGATGTATCTAGGCAGAGCTCAGAGCACAGGTCCCCACAACCCTGTGCCTAAGTCATGGAGGGGGGGGTCAGGAGCTGTCCCCGGGGACGCTATGTGCCCTCAGACCCCACGAGTCCCCCGAGGGGTGCCCACAGAGCACCACAGCCTGGTCCCCAGGCCTGATCCTCACATCAGCAGCCTGTGTTTTCAGGCAGAGGCATGCAGCTCAGTCCCTGGGCATTTGCCTCAGGCTGGCACAACCATCTCAAGAGGTAGCCTAAACCCTCCCGGGCTCAGAGTATCTTGACGATTGCCTAGATGGACACCGTGTGCATTCGCTCATTCTCTCAAGCACCAGCTGCATATCAGGCATTACCCTGGACCCTGGAAATAAAACAAAGCCCCCCCCCTTGAGGCACTGTCATGTTAGTTGGGGAAGGGATGTGACAGACCCAGGGCTTGTGGTCAGAGCTGCAAACCAGAACAAAGTCAGTGACCTGGCATCCCAAGCCCTCCATGGAGACCCATGAGGCTGGTGCCCCGCCAAGGGGCTTCCAAGTCTCATAATACTGCCACTCATGGTCCACTGCCTGTTTTCTTGCTCTTGGTAACTCTGGGTAAGTGAGAAAAGCCATATTTAGGGGAACAGATAAGTGGCCATTGAGTAGAAGAAAACTGGGTTTCCTTCAGGAAACCACAACCTGTGATGTGAGGATGTAAACAGGACGGCAAGCCTGGACTTCATTATGGGAACGTGGTTTGAGCCAGTGTGTCACCAGGTCTCAGGAGGCCCCAGGTGGGTTAGTTTCCTGGGGCTTCAGTAACAACTCACCACAAACTGAATGGCTGGAAGCAAGAGAAATTCATTCTCTTACAGTTCTGGGGGACAGATTTTGAAATCAGAGAAGCGGTGGGGCCATGCTCTCCCTGAAGGCTCTGGGAGTGAATCCTTCCTTACAGCTTCCAGCTTTTGGCGGGTCCAGGGGCTCCTCTGCTTGTGGCCACATCGCTCCTGTCTCCCTCTTTGTCTCACATTGCCTTCCCCTTTATGCCTCTGTCACCCAAGTCTCCCTTGGCCTTTCTCTCTCTGTGTCTCTTTTTTTTTTTTTTTTTTTTGCCTTTCTCTTATAAGGACACTTACTATTGGATTTGGGGCCCATCCAAGTAATCCAGGATGATCCATGAGTTAGTTCCATCTCCGGAGACCTTTTATCTAAACAAGGTCACATGCATCGGGCCTGAGAGTTGGGCCTGGGGCACACCGAGGGCGGTGGGCAGTCTCTGTCCAGCCCCCTGGCTCCGCGTGTCCTGCAGGCGTCGTGGTGCACGTGCGAGTGTCACACACATGCAGTCGGTCCCATACGTGTCACTCACGTTCCTGCCCCACTGAGCAAGTTTCACTTAAACACTCAGCTCCAGTAATAGGTTATTAAGCGCTAACTTACTTGCATAAATCTGAAAAGTAGATGGCTCTGTGTTTCAAAAGGAACAGTTTCTTCAACAAGTGCTCCTCAGGTTTACAAAAGTAGAAATGTAGTCACAGGGCTAACCTCTCTGGGATGCTAAGTACATGCCTCGAATCTGTGAAAAGCTTCAGAGCTGCAGAGGGCTGCTTTAGCAACTCTCAAATTCAAAAAGGCAAAGAGTGGGGGGAGGGAAGGTTTTGAAAGTTACTCTCCTAGCACCACAGACATTGATGGTGAAAGAAAAATCCCCTTTTCAGCATCCAGCCAGCTTCTACTTGCATAGCTCTGGTGACAGGGAGCTCACTATCTACCAAGGGCACCTCCTCCACTGTGAGAAAGTTCATTTGGCACTAAGCCAAAATCTGCTTTCCTGCCTCATCTACCTGTCCCGTTGCCAGCACAGGGAGAAGCAGGTTCCCTCCATTCCACATGACGGCCCTTCAGCGTTTGAAGTCAGCCATCACTTCCTGCCTTGGTTTACTCCTCTCCGGGCTAATTTTTTAATTAGCTTCAATTAAAGGTAATTCTTGGGGAGCTCCAGCCCCCGTAAAAGTGACCTGAATTATTCAGAGATTTGAGTGTTTTAAATGCCTGTTTATCCTAATTAGCATCGTGGCTATAGCAGTGCCCTCTGCCTCTAACGAGCCACATTTCAACATGTTCCATATTTTAATGGATTTTATTTGAATGAACTGTTTAATCAAGTGAAGACACATTTCATGAATGAATAGAAGTAAATCTATAATTATACGCTTTAGTCAGGTATGAGGGAGTGACATTTCGGCACAATCTCGGGCTATATATAGCGAGTGTATTTGAATGACAAAGTAGGTTACCTCAGCTTCCATAGGAGATCTGGGAATTCGCTTTGCTCTCAAGTTCATTTCGTAACCTAATTAGAATTTTCAAAGAGCTGTACAGTGCAAGTGGCTCAGACCCGGCTCTCCCCATCTCTACCTGCCTTTCTGGATGATTCCGCAGCTGGCGCGGTGGCCTCCTTAGGGAAGGCGTCTGGGGGAACTTGCTGACCCACAGCGTCCTGGGGTCCTGATGGTCCCCGAGGCCTGGCGTCGCCTCTGTGCTTCGCTTGCTCCTCCGTCAGAGCCCTCCCCGCCTGGAGTGTGTGGCAGGAAAAGAGCACTTGCAGCTCTGACAGTCCTCTGCTCCTCCTTTCCTGTCTCTCTCATCCCCGTCTCCCTGTTCTCCTTGTCACCATTCTGCCTTCTGACATGGTCAGGATCGACGCCGGCCGCTGGGGGTCAGGAGTAGAAGGATCCAGGGATTAAGATGAGACGTGATTATTGACTAGGACAGGAGAGAAGTCACAACTGTTACAGAAGATGGTGCCTGGAAGAACCAGGCACCAGGAAGCTGTCCAGAAAGGCACTCAAGCCCAGAGGCGGGGCGGGGCTGGACAGGAGACGGAATTCGAGCCCAAAAATGAAGCAGGAGTCCTGAATGAAAGCCTGAGGTGTAAGGAGGCCCCTCGCTAGGCTGGTCTCCTGACCTCAGGCTCCTTATATTACCTGCTGGAGGGAGGGGACTTCCTTCAAGGACTTCAGTGGGGGATCTCCTGGGGAAGGGAGTTCAGGGCCCTACCTGTGGACGGCAGAAAGTTGCAGGGGGACAGGAATCTGGTAGGGCACGCAGACGTGGTCCCAGGACCCTGAAGCAAGGGAGAGAACAGCCTGACCCACAGTTATTTGGCGTGGGGCACACAATGTCATGATGTCATAAGCCCAATCCCTATTTGACTTCCAGAGAGGAGAATCATCTGGGTACACCTCTAACGAGCCACATTTCAACATGTTCCATATTTTAATGGATTTTATTTGAATGAACTGTTTAATCAAGTGAAGACACATTTCATGAATGAATAGAAGTAAATCTATAATTATACGCTTTAGTCAGGTATGAGGGAGTGACATTTCGGCACAATCTCGGGCTATATATAGCGAGTGTATTTGAATGACAAAGTAGGTTACCTCAGCTTCCATAGGAGATCTGGGAATTCGCTTTGCTCTCAAGTTCATTTCGTAACCTAATTAGAATTTTCAAAGAGCTGTACAGTGCAAGTGGCTCAGACCCGGCTCTCCCCATCTCTACCTGCCTTTCTGGATGATTCCGCAGCTGGCGCGGTGGCCTCCTTAGGGAAGGCGTCTGGGGGAACTTGCTGACCCACAGCGTCCTGGGGTCCTGATGGTCCCCGAGGCCTGGCGTCGCCTCTGTGCTTCGCTTGCTCCTCCGTCAGAGCCCTCCCCGCCTGGAGTGTGTGGCAGGAAAAGAGCACTTGCAGCTCTGACAGTCCTCTGCTCCTCCTTTCCTGTCTCTCTCATCCCCGTCTCCCTGTTCTCCTTGTCACCATTCTGCCTTCTGACATGGTCAGGATCGACGCCGGCCGCTGGGGGTCAGGAGTAGAAGGATCCAGGGATTAAGATGAGACGTGATTATTGACTAGGACAGGAGAGAAGTCACAACTGTTACAGAAGATGGTGCCTGGAAGAACCAGGCACCAGGAAGCTGTCCAGAAAGGCACTCAAGCCCAGAGGCGGGGCGGGGCTGGACAGGAGACGGAATTCGAGCCCAAAAATGAAGCAGGAGTCCTGAATGAAAGCCTGAGGTGTAAGGAGGCCCCTCGCTAGGCTGGTCTCCTGACCTCAGGCTCCTTATATTACCTGCTGGAGGGAGGGGACTTCCTTCAAGGACTTCAGTGGGGGATCTCCTGGGGAAGGGAGTTCAGGGCCCTACCTGTGGACGGCAGAAAGTTGCAGGGGGACAGGAATCTGGTAGGGCACGCAGACGTGGTCCCAGGACCCTGAAGCAAGGGAGAGAACAGCCTGACCCACAGTTATTTGGCGTGGGGCACACAATGTCATGATGTCATAAGCCCAATCCCTATTTGACTTCCAGAGAGGGAGAATCATCTGGGCAGCAGGGGTGTGTAAGCGGAGAGGTGCCGCCTCAGAGCAGGGAGGACGCCTGCTGAGGGACTGGCACCTGGCCTGCTCAGAGCCAGGGACAAGCCTCCCTCATCGACCAGGGTGGACCCCCATTATGCTTAAAATGAACGCAGTCACGCTAAGCCAGGAAATTCTCCCAAATAGTCTGTTCATCTCTACTTTTTTCCTAATTCTGTCAGCTATGCATCTTTTCCTCTGGTCCCCTTTTCCTCCTCCAGCCTGCCCATTTCTTCCCCTCCATCTCACAGGACTAGCTGTGTGTTCCCAGTGCTGAGCCTCTGGATGGGGGCGGTTTGCTTACTTGGGGGAGCAAGGCCACTGTGATGGCTTCATCAGAGTGACCAGTCCCTGTCACCCTTTCCCCCTGGCCCGTGAACCAGCTGCGAGGGAGGTCACGGATCAACCCCCTGGGCCTGCAGTTCAGACAGCCGATCTGACCTGATGGCATGTCCGGCCACTCAGCCTGAGCAGGACGGTCCTCCCAGCGCTGAGCTTTCCCCGAAAGCCACTGACTCTGCCTGGCTCCTGCCTTCTTTCAAGATATTGGATTTCCCTAGGCTTGAAATCTGAGTTTAAGTGTTAAAATTCTTGGATTTGTATCTGTGATTCCCAAGGCTGTACTGGGAGCCCTGAGGAATCGTCGATGTCACCCCTTGTGACCAGCCCCTCTGCCACCATGTCCTGGAAGATTCTTGGTCCCTGTTGAAGCCACACCTCTTTCCTCTGAGCCACTTAGTCATGATCCCTGATAAATGCAACTGAACCCAGCACTCCAGGTGTGCTCTGAGGTGGGCAGACCAGCGGGTGCTGCCCCCTCCCTCGTTCTAGATGTGGATCCCAGTGCTACTCACCCTTTTGGCAATTTCCTTACTCACGTCAACACATTCTGATCTCCTAATCAAGGGGGCAGTATCCAAGCCATAGGAAACATTTGTTCATATCATTATTAATGATTTACTTAAAAGGTAACCTAAAGAAGAAAAAGACACACACACACACACACACACATAGAAAAAAAATTTAACCTGCCTCCTTTAGGACAGTCTTCCTCACATATATCAGAATCATATATCAGAATCATCTGGAGGACTGATTGAACCAGATTGCTGTCCCCTACCGCCAGGTGTGAGGTGGGCCGGAGAATTTGTATTTCTAACAAGTCCCCCATGTGACACTAGTGTTACACTCCAGGGACTGCGCTTTAAAGAACCACTGCTCTAAGGACACACTCTCTGGTGTAAGTTTGCATCCACATTCCATACTAGTTCTTGAAGGAAAAAGTCAACAGCTGTTGCCTCCGAGCCTATTTTTCTATTATTCCTAGAGCTGTGGCCCCCTGGTTCTCCCTGGTGCCGAGTGAGTTGGGCTTCTTCCAGATTTGCCCCGGTGGCCTGGGCTGGGATTCATTGCTCGAGAAGCAGATAGAGTTCTTCCCTGAGGTGATCGCAGCCCTGTGAGCTGGCCCCGAAGACCCGGCCTTTGAGGACTCTCACCGCTTCTTAGTGCCCCTTGTAGCAGTACTTGGGCCTGCTCATGGTTTTCCTCACTCTGTGGGCAACCTGACCCTCCCTTACAGCTGACGGACAGCCTTCCTCTCTGTCCCTGCTCCCCCAGTCCGTCAGCCCCCATCTCTCCTGATTCCTCCCCAGACAGCCAGGGCCTTTAACAAATCAGACTCCTGATGGCTGCTTCCCTGGGCCCCATATGCAGATTAGGACCCAGTGGGACTCCAGCTGTACTTGAGCATGTGTGTATGTGTGAATGTATCTTATTTTCTTGAGAATTAAGTGTTACTCCTTTCCAGGAAGGAACATATTTCTGCTTTTATACCGGAGGTGAATAAAAAATAGGATTCACTTTGCTGAAATGCAGTTTATAGCAAGTTGGTAAAAGACATTGGCCCTGTAAAACAAGAGATACCTGCAGTAGCAGAATGGGGAAAAAAAGTGCTGGTTTTTTTTTTCTAACTTAGTCATCTTTGATCAGTGCATTGAATGATCCTTCCATCCACGTGTGAGCATGTGAATTTATTTCCTTGTGAGGTAGATCAATTGCATTATTTCTTTACCATGCTTTGGTTATTTTAAAATACCGTTATTACTAGTTTTTTTTTTTTTTTTTTCCATTTGCTTCCCCTGAAAAAAGTCCATTAGAATAAATACTCAAGCTGAGCAGGCTTCTTGATGCTGAAATTATGGTCAGTGAGTGGCTAATGGCATCAACCATCTGTTCTGACCTGTTCTGGCTCATAAGCCTCAGGAACTGTCCACATCTGGCAGGATCCAGCAGAGCCAGCTTGGGATCCTTCAGAAAGCACTGGCCCGGGAGTCACGCCTCCGTTTCCTCATTTGTGAAATTAGGGGCAAAATGAGATGACCGCTAGGGTATTGGTGGTTTGTTACAAGTTCTGTCTGCCTATAACATCTTTTTCTGCCATAATTGTTTACAGCCGTCATGTACACTCTTATCCACAGATAGATACTTCAAGCCACCGACAGTCTTGATACCAGGTCTTATACCTGGAAATGATCATCCCAGCTTTTAAGCGAAAAACTTTAGAATTTACAAAGCCACCTCAGTAGAAGCAGATAGAGTTCTTCCCTGAGGTGATCGCAGCCCTGTGAGCTGGCCCCGAAGACCCGGCCTTTGAGGACTCTCACCGCTTCTTAGTGCCCCTTGTAGCAGTACTTGGGCCTGCTCATGGTTTTCCTCACTCTGTGGGCAACCTGACCCTCCCTTACAGCTGACGGACAGCCTTCCTCTCTGTCCCTGCTCCCCCAGTCCGTCAGCCCCCATCTCTCCTGATTCCTCCCCAGACAGCCAGGGCCTTTAACAAATCAGACTCCTGATGGCTGCTTCCCTGGGCCCCATATGCAGATTAGGACCCAGTGGGACTCCAGCTGTACTTGAGCATGTGTGTATGTGTGAATGTATCTTATTTTCTTGAGAATTAAGTGTTACTCCTTTCCAGGAAGGAACATATTTCTGCTTTTATACCGGAGGTGAATAAAAAATAGGATTCACTTTGCTGAAATGCAGTTTATAGCAAGTTGGTAAAAGACATTGGCCCTGTAAAACAAGAGATACCTGCAGTAGCAGAATGGGGAAAAAAAGTGCTGGTTTTTTTTTTCTAACTTAGTCATCTTTGATCAGTGCATTGAATGATCCTTCCATCCACGTGTGAGCATGTGAATTTATTTCCTTGTGAGGTAGATCAATTGCATTATTTCTTTACCATGCTTTGGTTATTTTAAAATACCGTTATTACTAGATTTTTTTTTTTCCATTTGCTTCCCCTGAAAAAAGTCCATTAGAATAAATACTCAAGCTGAGCAGGCTTCTTGATGCTGAAATTATGGTCAGTGAGTGGCTAATGGCATCAACCATCTGTTCTGACCTGTTCTGGCTCATAAGCCTCAGGAACTGTCCACATCTGGCAGGATCCAGCAGAGCCAGCTTGGGATCCTTCAGAAAGCACTGGCCCGGGAGTCACGCCTCCGTTTCCTCATTTGTGAAATTAGGGGCAAAATGAGATGACCGCTAGGGTATTGGTGGTTTGTTACAAGTTCTGTCTGCCTATAACATCTTTTTCTGCCATAATTGTTTACAGCCGTCATGTACACTCTTATCCACAGATAGATACTTCAAGCCACCGACAGTCTTGATACCAGGTCTTATACCTGGAAATGATCATCCCAGCTTTTAAGGAGCGTAAAGAACTTTAGAATTTACAAAGCCACCTCAGTGTTTTTCTGGACCCTGTAAGTTACATACCAAATTATCCCCATTTTATGGATAAAGGAGACTCAAGAGAGCTTGAGCAGTTTCCTGAAGTTTGGGTGGCATGAACTTGGAGAGCTGGGATTCCACTGTGCATGCTTTGGTAGTATGTGCACTGGCTGCAATGCCTTCCAGCAGGACCGAGCTTGCACATTTTAATATTGCACATTAATAATCGTTGTTGCTCCACAGCACCCTCATGACACATACATCTAATATTGGAACCCCACCCACACCCAAAAAGGATTTGACACAGCAGAAATAAAGCATAATGGCAAAATCAAAATTTTTTTCAATGAATTAGCTCCCAATCGTCTATCAAAATAGAGATAAAAAGTAAAGACGGACAAGGTTCACTCTGATTGTGACAGGTTTATCCTTCTTACAGAAACATTTATCACCAAGTATTTCAAGCATCCAACAAAGCACAGAGCACCAGCGTGCCCGTGGACTTGCCCACAAGGTGAATGTGCTCATAGTTTGCTCTGCTGGCGTCATATTTCTTTTAAAGAAATGAAATACATCAATTCCCATGGAAACATTTTCTGATCCTTCTGTAGAGGTGGCTTTCCAGGGACCATCCTGTGACACTCAGGGCCAAATTATTCAAAACATTTAGATAGAACTAAATCTACCAGTTGTTGAAACAAGAAGTGCTTTTTTATCATGGTATAATGTACATAGCGTCAACTTTACCGTTTTAGCCATTGTAGCATTCACAGTGCACAGCATTACGTACCTTCATATTGTTGTGCAAGAGGTACCTACCACCAGCTGTCTCCAGAACTTTTCAGTATCCCGAACAGAATCTCTGTACTTACAACCCCACCCCCATCCCCCAACCCTAGTTAATTAGGGCAAAGGTTATTGGTGGTTGGTTACAAGTTCTGTCTGCCTATAACATCTTTTTCTGCCATAATTGTTTACAGCCGTCATGTACACTCTTATCCACAGATAGATACTTCAAGCCACCGACAGTCTTGATACCAGGTCTTATACCTGGAAATGATCATCCCAGCTTTTAAGGAGCGTAAAGAACTTTAGAATTTACAAAGCCACCTCAGTGTTTTTCTGGACCCTGTAAGTTACATACCAAATTATCCCCATTTTATGGATAAAGGAGACTCAAGAGAGCTTGAGCAGTTTCCTGAAGTTTGGGTGGCATGAACTTGGAGAGCTGGGATTCCACTGTGCATGCTTTGGTAGTATGTGCACTGGCTGCAATGCCTTCCAGCAGGACCGAGCTTGCACATTTTAATATTGCACATTAATAATCGTTGTTGCTCCACAGCACCCTCATGACACATACATCTAATATTGGAACCCCACCCACACCCAAAAAGGATTTGACACAGCAGAAATAAAGCATAATGGCAAAATCAAAATTTTTTTTTCAATGAATTAGCTCCCAATCGTCTATCAAAATAGAGATAAAAAGTAAAGACGGACAAGGTTCACTCTGATTGTGACAGGTTTATCCTTCTTACAGAAACATTTATCACCAAGTATTTCAAGCATCCAACAAAGCACAGAGCACCAGCGTGCCCGTGGACTTGCCCCACAAGGTGAATGTGCTCATAGTTTGCTCTGCTGGCGTCATATTTCTTTTAAAGAAATGAAATACATCAATTCCCATGGAAACATTTTCTGATCCCCTTCTGTAGAGGTGGCTTTCCAGGGACCATCCTGTGACACTCAGGGCCAAATTATTCAAAACATTTAGATAGAACTAAATCTACCAGTTGTTGAAACAAGAAGTGCTTTTTTATCATGGTATAATGTACATAGCGTCAACTTTACCGTTTTAGCCATTGTAGCATTCACAGTGCACAGCATTACGTACCTTCATATTGTTGTGCAAGAGGTACCTACCACCAGCTGTCTCCAGAACTTTTCAGTATCCCGAACAGAATCTCTGTACTTACAACCCCACCCCCATCCCCCAACCCTAGAAACCACTATTCTCCTTCATGTTACCATGAACTTGACTACTTTCAGTTCCTCATCTAAGTGGAATCATACAGTATTTTACCTTCTTTGCATCTGGCTTATTTCACTGAGCATAACATCTTCAGGGTTCCTCCATGTTACACATGTGTCAAAATTTCATTCCGTTTTTAGGCTGAATAACATTCCATTGTGTGTATAAACCCCGGTTCCTTTATCCACTCATCTGTTGATGGGCCTTGCTTCCAAAAGCAATGGTGGTCGGTTCCACCTTTTGGCCTGATGTTGCTATGCACATGAGTGTCCACATACCTCTTTGAGTCCCTGTTTTCACTTTTTGGGGGTATATACCCAGAAGTAGAATGGCTGGATATAATGGGACGTGTTTAGAGTGCACAAGGTTCCAGTCTATCCACATCCTCATCGACACTTGCTGGGTTTTGGGTTTCGATCATAGCTTTGTTACTGGGTATAGACAAGAAATGCTTTTAAAGGTTATTGTCACTTAAAGTGGAAAAGACTGAAGCCCTAAGAGGAAAAGGATCCCTCAGAGAAGCCCCAGGTCACAAGCACATCAGTGACGGAGCAGGATCTGGAACCTGGGTCTCCACACTCCCACCTGGCTCTTTCTACTAAAACACAGTCTAGTTTCCATGACTTTTATAGTCATATGTGTACACACAGTCCTATGCACACATATGACTATCTATACAGTCACAGACATGTGCCAGGCACAGATTTCACATGTATTTGTTTTGATCCTAACCTCTTTTTAAAGAAATTTTAAAATAGTGTCAACATTTTAAAATGTGCTCAGTGATCAGACACTCCAGTCATGTCCGACTCTTTGCAGCCCCATGGACTGTAGCCTGCCAGGCTCCTCTGTCCGTGAGATTCTCCTGGCAAGACTACTGGAGTGGGTGGCCATTTCCTCCTCCAGGGGATCTTCCCATGTCTCTTCTGTCTCCTGCACTGGGAAGCAGATTCCTTACTGCTAACACCACCTGGGAAGCCCTTTAAGATGTGAGGGATCCTACTATATTTAAAAATCTGAGGACTTCCCTGATGGTCCAGCGGTTAAGACTCCATGCTTCCACTGCAGGGGCTACAGGTTCAGTCCCCTGTTGGGGAACTAGGATCCTTCATACCATGCCGTGTGGCCAAAATAAACACATACATAAAAAATATGGATTTCAGATTTCTCCCTTCCACATCAGAAGGTCTGGTGACTCTGGACCAACATCCTGGCTTAGCGTGTTTGGAACTGAGCAGCAGGTGCTGTCCTTAGGTGAGGCATCAGGTCACCAGTTTGCCACAGTCCCCACCACTCCCTTAGTAGCCTTCCACAGAGACTGCTTCAACATTGGCTCATCCCTGTAAACAGTGGAGTTTTCAGCTCTCTGCTTTAAGCATATAGATGTTCGTCATTCTGTGGGTCAGCAGATGCATCATTAAGTTTAACATCACAGGCTGGTTCCATACCCCCTTACTCTCTCCTCTGTTTTTGCTTTGTCTGAATATCTCAGCTATTTCTTCACCCTAGAAATGAAGTAATCTTGCAAATAAATAATGCAAAATATAAATAGAGATGTATTTGAATAGTCTTAGTTGGAGACAGTGTGTTGTATTTGACTAATCTAATCTGGAGATGGTATGAAACACAGGCATCCAAGTCTGGCCTCCCTCTGCCTATGTGTCCTGGGCAGAGGGGGATCTCCAACGCCCCAGGGGGCAGTCCAGATTTTAATGAAGATAAAACCCACTCCTTTTGCAGGGCGGTGGAGAAAATCAGCTTGCCTGTTTGAGCCACTTCCCAGGACAATCCCTATGAAGCGGCCCCTCCTGTGGTGGCAGCTCACCCACCTCTGCTCTCTCTTTGCTGGCAGGTGAGGAACGACCTGACCGGGGTTCTCTATGGCGAGGACATCGAGATTTCCGACACAGAGAGCTTCTCCAATGACCCCTGCACCAGTGTCAAAAAGCTTAAGGTAGGTGCAGCTGGCCATGGCCTGACAGACAGACTGACAGCATGCTCCTGGGGTTCCCCAAACTCCCCGACTTTGAAAGCGTCTCAAATTCAGGCTGTTTCATTTCATCTTTGGCATCTGAGACGTGAAGAAAAGCTCTCAGGGACTGGCTTCCCTTGGCTGTCCGCTCCTTGTTGTCCAGCACTGGCCAGAGGCCGGCTTACCAGGTGCACAGCCACCCGGAGCTTGCTGGGCGATTCTCTCTCAGCTCAGCCTGAGAGGCAAGCAGGCCACTATCATTACCGAATCTGCTGTGGAGAGACTCAGAGGAAGGCTTTTGCCCAAACCCACGGCAAAGCAGTAGTGTGCTCAGGCTCCTGAACCCCTCCAGTGACGCTCACTCCAGGAGCAGAAGGGTCGACTAGATGTCTTCTAGTTGTCAGTAGTCCCCAGCTGTCATCCCCAAACTCTCTCCCATGCCGCGTTTGTGCCAGACCCTCTCCTGGGCTCGCAGATATCATCAGGTCTGCCCATGCCCTCAGGTATCTGAAGGCAGACCTGTCCCAAGGGAACCAGGAACAGAGGAGCTGGGAACAAAGGGAGGGAGCGCCTCATCGCGCCCCGGAGAGAACTCAGACCAGGCTCTGGAGAAGCGACAGCTGTGGAGGTTGGACAGGCTGGAGACCTGCGAAGCGGAGAGGGCAGGGCAGCCGTGCTCACCGCGCACTGGGGATCAGCAGGAATTCCAGGAATCTGGAGTGTCGGGGTGCGGACATGGGAGACATGGGCTGGAAACAGAATTTGGAGCCAGTTTCCATGAGCCTTGAATGTGGAGCTGAGAAGTTCGGTCTTTTATCCCAGGCAGCGGGGAGCTGCTGGGCTGTATGCTGGTGCGGACATAGTTGAGGCTGTCACCTCACCCTTCCGTCCTCCGTGCCCACACGGAAAGGCTCCCGAGGCCCCAGATGCCAGCTTCTGACAGGTCCCTTCTCTCCTGGGCTGGTCCCAGGGTATACTGATTGGAACAAGTAGCAGTTTAGAGCTTACAAAGCCCTCATTTCACACATGCGGAGACGGAGACCCCGAGATGGAGAGCAAGGGAGCGGAGCGACCGTTGTTTGTCACCTGCCTCACGAGCAGATACCACACGTGCACGTCATGTTCCAGCCCCAGGAGCTTCTGCAGATGGGCAAACAGTCGTGAGCGAGGCCTGCTGGTGGCCCAGCTGTGTGCCCAGCTCTTCCCCTGCAGACCCTGTGTTCTGTGGGTGGGGCCCAGAGCACCCAGAGGGGAGGGGTGCCTGCTCTGCAGGGGCTGTCTGGGGTGGAGTGGGGCGGCTGGGGCCCTGGTACCATGTCTCCCCACAGTGGGCACTGGTAATAGCTTCCCGCACCTCAGAGGCACAAGGGAATTCTGTGGGCTTTGAATTTTAAAGAACTTTTGTGTGCAGAGCAGACACACTAGTTGAAAATCTACAAGGAACTGGAGATAGACCTTAGTGCTCTGCTCATCAGCTAGCCAACACCACCAGAAGCAGAAGTGATCTGAACTCAGATGAAAAGAGCAGCCGGCCTCTCCAGTGCACTGAGCAAGGACCAGAGCCCTTGACCGTCCCCTGCCCGTTTAGCCTTCCCTGGAACAAAGGGAATGTTTGTGTCTTTGTTTCACAGATGGGGAACTTGAGGCTCAACAAGGTTAAGGACCTCACCCCTAGTCACCCAGCTGAAAAGCTGCACATTGGAATTCACACTCAGATCTGGGCAACATCAGGGTTCAGCTTCTCCCAGCTCCCCGCACAGCTGCAGTTCTGAGAAAGGACTCCAGTGTCACATAAGCCGAGGATAGCAGAGCCAAGGACAGCGTGCTCAGTCTCTTGGCAAAGGCTCCCCTCTGCATGGAGTGCTCTTCCCCCACCACCTGCCTAGCTCCTTCTCCCACCTTCCTCTAGTCTTTTCTCAGCTGTCCTCTTCTCCCAGAGCCCTTATTTAAAATTCAGTCCCTGCCCCTCGCACTCCCACACCCCCATTCTGTTCCTTTTCTCCATTTCACCGATGTTTCCTTAGGCTGCCGTAACAAAGCCACATAGACCAGGTGGCTTAAAAGAACAGATGTTTATTCTCTCGCATCTCAAGGACAGAAGTCCAAGGTCAAGATGTTGGCAAGATGATGCTCTCTACCAGGCTCAGGGACTCTTATGTTCCTTTCTCTAAGCTTCTGGTGTCACTGGCAGTCCTTTGCATTCCTTGACTTGCAGCTGTGTAAACTCCTTTGCCTCAGCTGACATGTCCCCTCTTTCCCTTCACATCATTTTCTTCTTAGGACACTAGTCTTGAGGAATTAAGAGTCTGTCCTACTCCAGTATGACCTTATCTTAACTAATTTCATGTGGTAATACAGTAACCCTAGTTTCAAATGAGGTATTGGCGATTGGGATTTTGACGTATCTTTGGGAGATGCAGATCAAGCCACAACAGTATCTGACCTCCTATTCATTTTTCCCAGTTGTTCTGTCATCTGTCTCCTCCCACTAGGATGAAAGCACTAGGAAGCAGCAGCTTCTGGGTTGCTGTTTCATTCCCCACCACCTGGAATCAAACCTAATTTGCTCAACAAATTTGCTGAGTGTATGTAAACAAAATACCAAGTCTGGACAAACAAAGCCGACAGAACAAGAGGCTGAAACACTCAGAAACACAGAAAAGTAATTTCTGGAGAGCTCAGAGAAGAAACAGATCCCTGGTGGGGTAAGATAGAGAAGGGAGCACAGCGGACAAGGAAGAAAACTACAGAGCGACTAGCAGAATTAACCTCTGCATTGGAGGTAGTAGAGAGCAGAGTTAATACCAAGGAAAATAAAAATCAATGATATGGAGGACAAACTTGAAATGCTTTGCCAGAATTCAGAGGAAATGGCCAAAGGGATCAATGTAATGAGAGGAAAGCTAAGTTACGGACACTGGAGAAGGGAGATGCTAACGGAAAATTGGAACAAATGAAGCAGAACCAAAATCTAAAACAAAACAGGGATGCAAGTATCAACAAGCATGACGACCACCCAGATCTTGGCTTCTAATATGGAAGGTACTGTAGATCCTCAGGGAAATGGCTGACTCTAGAACTGGAACAGGAAACACGCAAGATGATCCTGGAGCGTTTTGTAGTGCCAGAAGGTTGAATACAGACTTGGATCACATCAACAACATGCATAGATTGGGGGTTGGGGGGATGTCAAAAGAGTACAGCGGCCAACTGAAGGAGCCCCTGAAAGAGCTCCCACTGGCAAGAGCAGAAACACTTGAGCAATAAAATGAAAGTAGTATTGGATTATAACCCAAAGAATAAAACAAATATTGGTGGACAGAGTAGGTAAATGGGAGAGAATAGACAAATCTTCTGTCGAAGAATTCCAAGTAATTGATGTAGATATTTCGTACCCAAGAAAATGAAACAGAAGTACCCACTTGTTAAGTGTCTTCCTTCCAAACAGCACAGGATGGAAAGGGGAAAAAAGAAGAGTAACTTTAGAGTGGAAAACCCTGGCAGGCACGACTTCAGCCAGGTGACCAAGCCCATCATTTACAGTGATAAGTCATGTTGATAATATGTACCTTTTATATGATTCCCCAAGACCTTTAACCCCAGTCTAACCATGAGAAAAACATCAGGTGAATTCTGGTTGCAGGCCATCCTGCAAAATAGCTGACCAGTACTCCACACAACTTTCTAGGTCTTCAAAACTAAGGAATGCCTAAGCCAAAAAGAGCTTACAGAGACATGACAATATATGATATGGTATCTTGAATGGGATCCAGGAAGAGGAAAAGGACACTAGAGAAAAAAAACTAAGAGTATCTGAATAAAGTATGAGCTTTAGTTAATAATGAATGGCTATTGATTTATTAGTTATAGCAAATGTACTATATTAATGTAAGATGTTAATAATAGGGGAAACTGGGTGAGAGACATATGGGAATTTGCTGTACTCTGTGATTTTTCTGTAAATCTGAAACTGTTCTCAAATAAGTTTATTTTTTAAAAAAAGGGAGGGCGACAAACTTAAGTGGGCCCAAGAGAGAACTCCTAGATTGGACCATACAATAATTGCCAATATTGAACCATTTTGAAATTACATAGTCACCAGTTTCATAAGGAAATGCATAGGCTGTATGTGCACACTAGCTGGCCTTACTGCGTTCTAGCAGAATTGGTGAAAAAAGAGTCATACCAAGAAACATTTTGTCAAAAGTTTTGAAATACAAACACAAAAGGGGAAATCTATAAGCATCTGGGCCAGAAAAAGAGAAAAAATTCTCACAGAGGTGCAAACCTTGACTCCCTTGCAACATTCAGTCCTAGAGACGATGGACAGCTGGAAGGCATTCTCCCACATGTGAGGCTCACATGATGTACCAGTAGCCACGGGCCCTTGAAGTTAGTCCTCGAAGTCCTGCATCAGCCTGCCTTGAACAATGGCCAACGTTATAGTTGAGGTCATGATAGCAGGTGAGCAGGGATCATGGAAACCCGTGGAGAGGCAGCTGGATAGTTGTAAAAGTATCTGTAGATGCAGAAGTTCATTTTGAAAGCAAACATGCATATGTATATGTATGTTCTCAGTTGCTACAGCCCTGTCCGACTCTTTTCCACCCTATGCACAATAGCCCTCCAGACTCCTCTGTCCAGGGGTTTCTCCAGGCAAGAATAGCGGAGTGCGTTGTCATTCCCTTCTCCAAGGGATCTTCAGGGATCGAACCTGCATCTCCTGCATTGCAGGTGGATTTCTTCCCCCCCATAGCACAAATTTTAACCCAGTCTAACCATGAGAAAACATCAGGTGAATTCTGGTTGCAGGCCATCCTGCAAAATAGCTGACCAGTACTCCACACAACTTTCTAGGTCTTCAAAACTAAGGAATGCCTAAGCCAAAAAGAGCTTACAGAGACATGACAATATATGATATGGTATCTTGAATGGGATCCAGGAAGAGGAAAAGGACACTAGAGAAAAAAAACTAAGAGTATCTGAATAAAGTATGAGCTTTAGTTAATAATGAATGGCTATTGATTTATTAGTTATAGCAAATGTACTATATTAATGTAAGATGTTAATAATAGGGGAAACTGGGTGAGAGACATATGGGAATTTGCTGTACTCTGTGATTTTTCTGTAAATCTGAAACTGTTCTCAAATAAGTTTATTTTTTAAAAAAAGGGAGGGCGACAAACTTAAGTGGGCCCAAGAGAGAACTCCTAGATTGGACCATACAATAATTGCCAATATTGAACCATTTTGAAATTACATAGTCACCAGTTTCATAAGGAAATGCATAGGCTGTATGTGCACACTAGCTGGCCTTACTGCGTTCTAGCAGAATTGGTGAAAAAAGAGTCATACCAAGAAACATTTTGTCAAAAGTTTTGAAATACAAACACAAAAGGGGAAATCTATAAGCATCTGGGCCAGAAAAAGAGAAAAATTCTCACAGAGGTGCAAACCTTGACTCCCTTGCAACATTCAGTCCTAGAGACGATGGACAGCTGGAAGGCATTCTCCCACATGTGAGGCTCACATGATGTACCAGTAGCCACGGGCCCTTGAAGTTAGTCCTCGAAGTCCTGCATCAGCCTGCCTTGAACAATGGCCAACGTTATAGTTGAGGTCATGATAGCAGGTGAGCAGGGATCATGGAAACCCGTGGAGAGGCAGCTGGATAGTTGTAAAAGTATCTGTAGATGCAGAAGTTCATTTTGAAAGCAAACATGCATATGTATATGTATGTTCTCAGTTGCTACAGCCCTGTCCGACTCTTTTCCACCCTATGCACAATAGCCCTCCAGACTCCTCTGTCTATGGGATTCTCCAGGCAAGAATACTGGAGTGGGTTGCCATGCCCTCCTCTTGGGGATCTTCCCCATCCAGGGATCGAACCTGCATCTCCTGCATTGCAGGTGGATTCTTTACCTCTGAGCCACGGGGGAAGCCCAAACATGTATACACCTATAGCACAAATAGGTAACTGTAATAACAGTAACTGAGATATAAATACCCAAATTCCAGTAGTATAGCCAAAGAAGTGAGAAAAAAATTGGATGCCAAATTCCTGATCTTAAGCAGAAGAGGGACTCAAAAGAGACTATTTTGTTTATGAGTTTCATCATTAGAAAAAAATAATTTTAAATGGCTTGAAATAACTTAAAGGTAAATATACTATAATACAAACAGAACCTGAAGCTCCTAAAACATGGAAGATAAAAGCATAGAAAATCTAGTCCACAGATCAAAAAACAGAAAGCAAACGTGAAAACCGGAAAGCATAAACTAAACTGCAAATTAAATACAGTCATTCTAACCATAAATTCAAACAGATCAAATTCCCTATGAAGCAACAAAGACTTGCAGATTATGTTTTCAAGAACTAACTATAGTTATATTTACAACACAGTGACACAGAAAGGTCAAATGTCGGACAAAGGTATATCAAGCAAATCAAACGGAAGCAAGGATCCAGTGTTCATATTAGAATAAAGAGAATCCAAGGTACAGGCATTAACCAGGATTAAGAAAGTGGTTTTCTATAGATAAAGGTACAATTCACCCTGAGAATAGCACATTCATGGACCATTGTTGCTCTAAATGGGATCCCACTGAAATATATAAAGAAAGGCCTGTTAAAATACAAAGGAGAACTGGCACAAACACAGTAGCATTGGGAGCCACAACATTTGTCTCTCATTTCTCCCTGACAGATCAGCCAGGCGAAAATAAACAAGAACATAGGGGAACTGAATAATGGCTTTCCAGCATCACAATGCCCGTACCAGACTCCGTGGAGAGGCAGCTGGATAGTTGTAAAAGTATCTGTAGATGCAGAAGTTCATTTTGAAAGCAAACATGCATATGTATATGTATGTTCTCAGTTGCTACAGCCCTGTCCGACTCTTTTCCACCCTATGCACAATAGCCCTCCAGACTCCTCTGTCTATGGGATTCTCCAGGCAAGAATACTGGAGTGGGTTGCCATGCCCTCCTCTTGGGGATCTTCCCCATCCAGGGATCGAACCTGCATCTCCTGCATTGCAGGTGGATTCTTTACCTCTGAGCCACGGGGGAAGCCCAAACATGTATACACCTATAGCACAAATAGGTAACTGTAATAACAGTAACTGAGATATAAATACCCAAATTCCAGTAGTATAGCCAAAGAAGTGAGAAAAATTGGATGCCAAATTCCTGATCTTAAGCAGAAGAGGGACTCAAAAGAGACTATTTTGTTTATGAGTTTCATCATTAGAAAAAAATAATTTTAAATGGCTTGAAATAACTTAAAGGTAAATATACTATAATACAAACAGAACCTGAAGCTCCTAAAACATGGAAGATAAAAGCATAGAAAATCTAGTCCACAGATCAAAAAACAGAAAGCAAACGTGAAAACCGGAAAGCATAAACTAAACTGCAAATTAAATACAGTCATTCTAACCATAAATTCAAACAGATCAAATTCCATATGAAGCAACAAAGACTTGCAGATTATGTTTTCAAGAACTAACTATAGTTATATTTACAACACAGTGACACAGAAAGGTCAAATGTCGGACAAAGGTATATCAAGCAAATCAAACGGAAGCAAGGATCCAGTGTTCATATTAGAATAAAGAGAATCCAAGGTACAGGCATTAACCAGGATTAAGAAAGTGGTTTTCTATAGATAAAGGTACAATTCACCCTGAGAATAGCACATTCATGGACCATTGTTGCTCTAAATGGGATCCCACTGAAATATATAAAGAAAGGCCTGTTAAAATACAAAGGAGAACTGGCACAAACACAGTAGCATTGGGAGCCACAACATTTGTCTCTCATTTCTCCCTGACAGATCAGCCAGGCGAAAATAAACAAGAACATAGGGGAACTGAATAATGGAATTAATCAGACTGATTCAGCAGATACACATCAAAGTTCATCTAAAAAAAAGTCAGGAAATAAAACCATCTCTGTGAGATGAAGACCCTAGGCCTTTAAGCTCACTCTGGGACTGCTTCAATCAGGAACCTTTAATGTAAATGGTCACCAGGGCGGGCTAGGAGGCCACCCCTTACAGGATCCTGAATATTTCCATGGTGCACAGGCTGATGCACAGGACTGTGTCGGGGACAGTGCCAGGCTCCAGACGTGCCCCTCTGTTTATTCTGAAACCACAGAATGCATTGTGGGCTGTAGTACAGTATAGGTTCCTCCATCTCCATGTAGAAAGAATTCAGCGAGAGGCAGAGTGACAGGTGAGGAAAGAGTTTACTGGTATAGGGTGCTGGGAGAGATACAGGTGGGCAGGCAAGGGAGTGCCACACTGAGAACTTCCTGGGCTTCCATTTTATAATCAAAGGGAAAGTATGGAGGTGGAGAAGACTCCCTTTTTCCTATTCTTGAGTAGATGTCAGGCTTCCATCATCAGTTCTTCCTCCATATTGGGTAGGGGAGTTTTCTTATCCTAACATGGTCAAGCTAGGACTGTTGTGGCACAATGAAAATGAGCAGGACAGTGGTAACACATACTGAAATATGGTAATCATCTCAGGTTTCAGCACAATGCCATCTTTTCCTGTATTCTTGGTTTTAGTGTCAAAATGCCAAACGTTCACTTACTGACCTCACTGGGCAGGATGTGGGTCTTATTCCACCATTGTTTGATCGTCTGGGGACCTTTGTGACACAGAAAGGTCAAATGTCGGACAAAGGTATATCAAGCAAATCAAACGGAAGCAAGGATCCAGTGTTCATATTAGAATAAAGAGAATCCAAGGTACAGGCATTAACCAGGATTAAGAAAGTGGTTTTCTATAGATAAAGGTACAATTCACCCTGAGAATAGCACATTCATGGACCATTGTTGCTCTAAATGGGATCCCACTGAAATATATAAAGAAAGGCCTGTTAAAATACAAAGGAGAACTGGCACAAACACAGTAGCATTGGGAGCCACAACATTTGTCTCTCATTTCTCCCTGACAGATCAGCCAGGCGAAAATAAACAAGAACATAGGGGAACTGAATAATGGAATTAATCAGACTGATTCAGCAGATACACATCAAAGTTCATCTAAAAAAAAGTCAGGAAATAAAACCATCTCTGTGAGATGAAGACCCTAGGCCTTTAAGCTCACTCTGGGACTGCTTCAATCAGGAACCTTTAATGTAAATGGTCACCAGGGCGGGCTAGGAGGCCACCCCTTACAGGATCCTGAATATTTCCATGGTGCACAGGCTGATGCACAGGACTGTGTCGGGGACAGTGCCAGGCTCCAGACGTGCCCCTCTGTTTATTCTGAAACCACAGAATGCATTGTGGGCTGTAGTACAGTATAGGTTCCTCCATCTCCATGTAGAAAGAATTCAGCGAGAGGCAGAGTGACAGGTGAGGAAAGAGTTTACTGGTATAGGGTGCTGGGAGAGATACAGGTGGGCAGGCAAGGGAGTGCCACACTGAGAACTTCCTGGGCTTCCATTTTATAATCAAAGGGAAAGTATGGAGGTGGAGAAGACTCCCTTTTTCCTATTCTTGAGTAGATGTCAGGCTTCCATCATCAGTTCTTCCTCCATATTGGGTAGGGGAGTTTTCTTATCCTAACATGGTCAAGCTAGGACTGTTGTGGCACAATGAAAATGAGCAGGACAGTGGTAACACATACTGAAATATGGTAATCATCTCAGGTTTCAGCACAATGCCATCTTTTCCCTGTATTCTTGGTTTTAGTGTGTGCAGAGGAGCATGTCCTGGGAATCGTTCACTTACTGACCTCACTGGGCAGGATGTGGGTCTTATTCCACCATTGTTTGATCGTCTGGGGACCTGTCTCGTGCTTCTGTTGCATGGTTTTGTTGCTAAGCAAGCCTGCCTTCTTGATCAGCCAGTCACTTTACAGAGGTCTCCCATACTTTTCTTCTTTATTTATGATCCCTTAGTGGGATTAACTGTTTAATCACCTACTTTGTTTCTTTACTCTTATCAATTTCAGTCGCTTTATTGGCTTTCCCTGGAGTAGCCACCAACCCATCATTCAGGATTCAGACTCCAGGGAGATCTCCCTGTTTTACGAATCAGCTGATCAGCAACCTTCATTCCATCTTCTATGTTAACTCCCCATTGCCATGTCATATAGCATGTTCCCAGCTTCCAGGGATTAGAACATGGACATCTTTGACGCCATTTTTCTATCACAGCAATGCCACAAACACAGGTCTTGAGGAGGTCTAGTCCCTACTTTGCTCCATGAGAAAGTCCTGGTGGGAATTACCCTCCACCCCACATGCCAGGAACCCAGCCTGACTGCCTGAACCTGAGGTTCACACAAGCATCCTAAGGGGACTCAAAGCTACAGAATAAATATGGCGCATCTTCCCAGCAGGTCAACTATGCTCAGAGACATAGGGAGAGAAAGCATTATTTTTACCTTAAGATAAACAGAAACATGTTATTGGAATGCTAAATATACATGAATTTTCAGAAATGCCGTGATTTGTCAGTCAGTTGACTGCTAGGGGCTGTTTCGTCTTTCACTCCTGCCCTTAAGAGTGTATGTCTCCCAATTCTCTGCTTTTAGGGACACTTCTGAAGAAGAAAAATAGTCTAAGAAAGACTCATTTTAGCTAAATGAAAAAGAATACTCATTCTGAGTGTGGAATCAGTCTGTCAGAAGCAGGAGAGCCTTTGGACAGCATCTAGGCTAACCCTCTCAGACCTACCCCAGGTCTCATGACCACACTGAGGGAACAGGAACAGGCCTGGGTCTCTGAACCCTTCAGCAGTGCCATTTCCCCAAGGCAGACCACCTCTCAGCCCACATCATGGCCGGCCTCCGAGAGCTCAGCCATCTTGTGTTCATTGCACCTCGCCCCTTTCTACAACATTGAACATGGTTTCATTTGATTTTTCAGCTACTCAGTGGGCAGAGGGAGCTGTGGAAAACCAGGAAGCTATTAAATGTGGCCTTGGATTGATGCACAGGTGGCAGGAGATGCTAGATAACCCATAGGTCAGTGTCAGGGTCGGAACTTCCCTGATGGCTCAGTGGTTAAGAGTCTGTCTGCAATGCCGGAATCTTGGGTTCGATCCCAGGTTGTGAAGATCCCCTGGACAAGGGCCTGGCAACCCACCCCAGTACTCTAGCCTGGAGAATTCCATGGACAGTGGAACCTGATGAGCTACAGTCCATGGCGTCACACAGAGTCAGACGTGACTGAAGCAACTAAGAAGCAGCAGTGTCAGGATCAACCTTGACCTTCTAGCAGGACCCCGCACTGCTGTCCTAGGGAAGCACAATGGGTGGCTTTCTGCTTTCCTGCTCTTTTAAATACACATCAGCTATTTTAATGCCTCTTTCCTAAGTCGTTCCCCAGGTCCTGGTGGGAATTACCCTCCACCCCACATGCCAGGAACCCAGCCTGACTGCCTGAACCTGAGGTTCACACAAGCATCCTAAGGGGACTCAAAGCTACAGAATAAATATGGCGCATCTTCCCAGCAGGTCAACTATGCTCAGAGACAGAGGAGGGAAAGCATTATTTTTACCTTAAGATAAACAGAAACATGTTATTGGAATGCTAAATATACATGAATTTTCAGAAATGCCGTGATTTGTCAGTCAGTTGACTGCTAGGGGCTGTTTCGTCTTTCACTCCTGCCCTTAAGAGTGTATGTCTCCCAATTCTCTGCTTTTAGGGACACTTCTGAAGAAGAAAAAATAGTCTAAGAAAGACTCATTTTAGCTAAATGAAAAAGAATACTCATTCTGAGTGTGGAATCAGTCTGTCAGAAGCAGGAGAGCCTTTGGACAGCATCTAGGCTAACCCTCTCAGACCTACCCCAGGTCTCATGACCACACTGAGGGAACAGGAACAGGCCTGGGTCTCTGAACCCTTCAGCAGTGCCATTTCCCCAAGGCAGACCACCTCTCAGCCCACATCATGGCCGGCCTCCGAGAGCTCAGCCATCTTGTGTTCATTGCACCTCGCCCCTTTCTACAACATTGAACATGGTTTCATTTGATTTTTCAGCTACTCAGTGGGCAGAGGGAGCTGTGGAAAACCAGGAAGCTATTAAATGTGGCCTTGGATTGATGCACAGGTGGCAGGAGATGCTAGATAACCCATAGGTCAGTGTCAGGGTCGGAATTTCCCCTGATGGCTCAGTGGTAAAGAGTCTGTCTGCAATGCCGGAATCTTGGGTTCGATCCCAGGTTGTGAAGATCCCCTGGACAAGGGCCTGGCAACCCACCCCAGTACTCTAGCCTGGAGAATTCCATGGACAGTGGAACCTGATGAGCTACAGTCCATGGCGTCACACAGAGTCAGACGTGACTGAAGCAACTAAGAAGCAGCAGTGTCAGGATCAACCTTGACCTTCTAGCAGGACCCCGCACTGCTGTCCTAGGGAAGCACAATGGGTGGCTTTCTGCTTTCCTGCTCTTTTAAATACACATCAGCTATTTTAATGTCTCCAGATTACATTTACCACTCAAGTCGTTCCACTTCAAAATCCACAGGACTTTTCTCCATGAGTCATGGCAGCAGACTGGGTGTGGAACCCTAGCAGCCCAGGCCAGTGGTGAGGTTGGCCTTCTCAGCTTGAGCTACAGGGGTGCGTAGTCAAATGCTTGGACTCTGGAGGCAGATTCACCTTGGGTCAAGGCCAGAGCCACCACTTGTTATCGCTGTGACCTGATGTCTTAGCTGGAACTCCCTAGAAACAGAGCCTGGGATTCTTGTGAAAGAGATTTATTGAGAGTGTGCTCAGAAGGGGAGAGAAGTGGGATAAGGCAAGTGGGGAGCTAGGTCAGAATGCCTTTTGGCTGAAGACTGGTTTAACCTGGCCTTACCCGCTCTCTGGAGCACAGTCTGCACCACAGAGCTGGTCCCACCTTTCAACAAGGGTGCTGGAAATCTCTACCTTCTAGAGCCTGGAAGCTCCTCCTGGCTGAGGGAAGTTCTCCAGGGATGGGAGGGAGCTTGTGGCAGCCCACCCTTACTGTAGCTGGGGTGGTACACCAGCCCCAAGGAGGGGATCCAACAGGACCAACAGCCTCCGCTGTGCCTAGGAAAGTTGTTTAAGTCTTTGGGGCTCAGTCTAGATCTGAAACTATCCAGAATGGATATACTAATAGTACCTACCTCCTAAGGCAATGGCTAGAAAGAGTTCAGGAGTTGGCATCTATTTTGCTCTGCCTGGATTCCCTGTAAATTGATGCACAGGTGGCAGGAGATGCTAGATAACCCATAGGTCAGTGTCAGGGTCGGAACTTCCTGATGGCTCAGTGGTTAAGAGTCTGTCTGCAATGCCGGAATCTTGGGTTCGATCCCAGGTTGTGAAGATCCCTGGACAAGGGCCTGGCAACCCACCCCAGTACTCTAGCCTGGAGAATTCCATGGACAGTGGAACCTGATGAGCTACAGTCCATGGCGCCCACACAGAGTCAGACGTGACTGAAGCAACTAAGAAGCAGCAGTGTCAGGATCAACCTTGACCTTCTAGCAGGACCCCGCACTGCTGTCCTAGGGAAGCACAATGGGTGGCTTTCTGCTTTCCTGCTCTTTTAAATACACATCAGCTATTTTAATGTCTCCAGATTACATTTACCACTCAAGTCGTTCCACTTCAAAATCCACAGGACTTTTCTCCATGAGTCATGGCAGCAGACTGGGTGTGGAACCCTAGCAGCCCAGGCCAGTGGTGAGGTTGGCCTTCTCAGCTTGAGCTACAGGGGTGCGTAGTCAAATGCTTGGACTCTGGAGGCAGATTCACCTTGGGTCAAGGCCAGAGCCACCACTTGTTATCGCTGTGACCTGATGTCTTAGCTGGAACTCCCTAGAAACAGAGCCTGGGATTCTTGTGAAAGAGATTTATTGAGAGTGTGCTCAGAAGGGGAGAGAAGTGGGATAAGGCAAGTGGGGAGCTAGGTCAGAATGCCTTTTGGCTGAAGACTGGTTTAACCTGGCCTTACCCGCTCTCTGGAGCACAGTCTGCACCACAGAGCTGGTCCCACCTTTCAACAAGGGTGCTGGAAATCTCTACCTTCTAGAGCCTGGAAGCTCCTCCTGGCTGAGGGAAGTTCTCCAGGGATGGGAGGGAGCTTGTGGCAGCCCACCCTTACTGTAGCTGGGGTGGTACACCAGCCCCAAGGAGGGGATCCAACAGGACCAACAGCCTCCGCTGTGCCTAGGAAAGTTGTTTAAGTCTTTGGGGCTCAGTCTAGATCTGAAACTATCCAGAATGGATATACTAATAGTACCTACCTCCTAAGGCAATGGCTAGAAAGAGTTCAGGAGTTGGCATCTATTTTGCTCTGCCTGGATTCCCTGTAAAGTGGGGTTTATACACTAGTACTTTGAACTGAGTTATCCTTCTTAAGTGTTACTTTTCTGTGTATGAGATTTTAGCTCCGTTTAAGGGCCCCAGACACAAAGGGGTTCTTTCTAGGCAACATACGAAAACATATGAACCAGGAAATGGGAAAGGAAATACAGGATTTGAACTGAACACCCCTGCCCGGGCCTCTTACCCCATGGCTGTTCCCTTCCTGCCTGTGAGTATGGCCTGTTGAGGGTTGAACATACCATCCACCACCTTAGATCTAGTCCTCCAAGAAGAAGCTGTCTTCATCTATCTCAGAACGTCTCCTTTCACTCCAGACAGCCCCCTACAGAGTCCTTGGAGGGATTTCTGAGACTCTCTGTCACCTTCCAGGGTTTCTAACATCACAGCACTGATCCTTATGCTCATCCTCAGAGTTGGTCATGGCACTCCTCCCCTGCCCTCTGGCACTCCTTCAGCTGCCCCCAAGCCCTTCCAACCACAGAGGAGAGTGGACTTACACCCCTGGAGGTGGGTGGGCATGGCCAGACACGGATCCAACATGAGACCTCTTTCCTTTCTCTGAATTTTAAGGAAAGCATATAAGTTTTGCAACATTGAAAAGTATGATTCTGGAACTTTTGTGGTAGTGTGGGTGTGTTAAAACTTTTAAGATTCCCCCAATCCAAAATCTTTTCCTTCATCTCTGAATCTTCCAATAAACTGTGCCTCCAGAGAGAAGAACCAGGTGTGTCTGCAGATATATATATATATATATATATATATATATATATATATATATATATATATGCCACTTCTATTGATCTTTAGTTTATTTATCTTTGTTCTTTGGCCTGTGTGGGCCTCCCATTGCAGTGGCCTCTCTCGTTGCAGAGCACTGGCTCTGGGTGCATGCGCTCCAGAGCTCTGGCTCGGTAGCTAGACACATCAGTCCAGTCACTCTGTGGTTCGTGGGATCCTCCCAGGCCAGGGATTGAACCAGTGCCCCTTGCACTGCAAGGCGGTGCCCTTACCCACTGAACCACCAGAGAAGCCCCGTGTCTGCAGTTTTCACACTCTCGGGACAACTCCTCTACCCTGGGAGGACGTGGATCCCATTTTGAGAACACTTTCAACTCTGTGCTTCTCAAGGCACCCCCCAAGGATCACTCCAGCCATGTCTCCCACTGTCCTTGCCTGGGATCCAGGCTCCACCTGCACCACGTGCTGGCTCTTCCTCTTTGCTCCCAGAGTTTGCAGCATCTTGCCCCTCTGACTCACTAGAATCAGAGTGAGTGTGAATATCTTCCTGCATCAAGTGCAGCCTATCCCTGGTTAGGCTGTTTCTCCAGGACCCACTGATGGTCAGGGGGCACCAAGGTGAGAGTGCCGTGTTTGGGGTGCTGTGCTGGATTTGGGAAAGCCTTATGCCTCTCTAGGAAGGGGTTAAGTACATCAGTGATCCCTTGGGCCCCATCAAGTCCTAACAGTCTGGGAGCATAGAACCAAGCAGTCAATGCAACTTGGTTGTCATGGCAACAGAGACACTAAATGGTTTGCAGGTGGCAGAGCTGGTTATTTATCTGTCAGCAGGTGATCATGTGGTCAACCATGAAGGTGGGGGTTCCTCTGTCCATTCAAGAAATGAACATGGTGAAGCCAGCTGGTACCCGGGCCCAGAGCTAGCAGGATATTAGCGTACTTGATGATAATAACTAGCAACTGTTGAATAACCAGTGTGGGCCAGGCATTGTCTTATGCTTTACACAGCATTTATTCACTTCCTCACGTTTAAGACCTATTTATTGAAATATGTGCACATATGTATGTTGTGTATGTCACACATATATGTGTCATGGCTTTTTCTGGGAGCTGGAGACTTGAAGATGAATCAACTTACTCTCAGTCCAGTGGAGAAGCAAACAAGTGAACTCAGGCCACGGTTGAGGGAAGCACAGGGTGCTCGGGGCCCACACAGGAACAAACCTGATGGGACAGGGATGATTTCTCTGAGTAGGAGCACCTGAGCTAAGGCAGGAAGGGAGAGCAGCAGCTCTCCAGGCTGAGCGAGCAGAGTAGGAGGGAATGACATTCTGGATGGGTGAACTTGTAGACAGAAAGAGAGGACAGAAGAAGTGGATGAATGAGTGAGTGAATGAATAAATAAATGAGTGAATGGCAAACCATTTAAGAGAATTGCAGGTGGTTCATTCTCCCTGATGTGGAGGCGTAGTGAGAAATGTGATTATCAAAATGAGCAGGAATGAGTTGGTAAAGAGTCTGGGATGTTCTAAGGAGCTCAGAGTTTGATCTGTCAAGCTCTGAGCCATGGAAAGATTTTACACAGATTTGAATTTTGGAATGATTCCCTTGTCTGCTTTGTGGAGACTGGATGGATGGAGCAGGCCTCAAGGCAGAGATCCAGCTGGGAGGCTGTAGTGGTTCACCAAGTAGGGAGTGCTGGTGGCTAAACCCAGCAGCAGGGCTGGAAAGACGGGGGCGATTCAGGAGCCCAGTGAGCAGACAGAGCCAGCAGGCCCTGGTATGGCTGGGATGAGGAGAGGACTGAATCTAAGGTGGCTTTCAAGTTTCCAGTCTTGGCAGGTAGGGGGTTGGTGACACCACTCTAACAGTCTGGGAGCATAGAACCAAGCAGTCAATGCAACTTGGTTGTCATGGCAACAGAGACACTAAATGGTTTGCAGGTGGCAGAGCTGGTTATTTATCTGTCAGCAGGTGATCATGTGGTCAACCATGAAGGTGGGGGTTCCTCTGTCCATTCAAGAAATGAACATGGTGAAGCCAGCTGGTACCCGGGCCCAGAGCTAGCAGGATATTAGCGTACTTGATGATAATAACTAGCAACTGTTGAATAACCAGTGTGGGCCAGGCATTGTCTTATGCTTTACACAGCATTTATTCACTTCCTCACGTTTAAGACCTATTTATTGAAATATGTGCACATATGTATGTTGTGTATGTCACACATATATGTGTCATGGCTTTTTCTGGGAGCTGGAGACTTGAAGATGAATCAACTTACTCTCAGTCCAGTGGAGAAGCAAACAAGTGAACTCAGGCCACGGTTGAGGGAAGCACAGGGTGCTCGGGGCCCACACAGGAACAAACCTGATGGGACAGGGATGATTTCTCTGAGTAGGAGCACCTGAGCTAAGGCAGGAAGGGAGAGCAGCAGCTCTCCAGGCTGAGCGAGCAGAGTAGGAGGGAATGACATTCTGGATGGGTGAACTTGTAGACAGAAAGAGAGGACAGAAGAAGTGGATGAATGAGTGAGTGAATGAATAAATAAATGAGTGAATGGCAAACCATTTAAGAGAATTGCAGGTGGTTCATTCTCCCTGATGTGGAGGCGTAGTGAGAAATGTGATTATCAAAATGAGCAGGAATGAGTTGGTAAAGAGTCTGGGATGTTCTAAGGAGCTCAGAGTTTGATCTGTCAAGCTCTGAGCCATGGAAAGATTTTACACAGATTTGAATTTTGGAATGATTCCCTTGTCTGCTTTGTGGAGACTGGATGGATGGAGCAGGCCTCAAGGCAGAGATCCAGCTGGGAGGCTGTAGTGGTTCACCAAGTAGGGAGTGCTGGTGGCTAAACCCAGCAGCAGGGCTGGAAAGACGGGGGCGATTCAGGAGCCCAGTGAGCAGACAGAGCCAGCAGGCCCTGGTATGGCTGGGATGAGGAGAGGACTGAATCTAAGGTGGCTTTCAAGTTTCCAGTCTTGGCAGGTAGGGGGTTGGTGACACCACTCTAGATAGGCAATACAGAAGGGGGAAAGAGGCATGCTGGGAATCATGATGAGTTTTCACTCGGGACATGCTGAGCTTCAGGTGCTGGGGGAATCCAAATGGAGGTGTCCAGGGGGCAGCTAGAGAAAAGTCGGCTTGGGAGAGAGATTGGGAGTCCACAGCTTTCAGAAGGGAAGTGTGGCTGGGGTCATGAATGAGGTAGCCCGGGGAGAATGATGAGGGCAGAACTGCATGGAACACCATTAAGGAGTGGGAGGAGGATGAGGGGCTAATTCAGAATCTGAGCAGGAAAGACCAGGAAGAAGGAGGGAGCATCATGGAAGCCAGTGTGCGTGCTGAGGGAGGGGAGTTCATTAACGTGACTCCTACAACCACTGGGTCAGGTAAGGAGTGTTTTGTGTATTTCAGAGGCAAGAAAATCAAAGCTCCAGGAGATTCAGACCCAGGGCCATGTAGCTGGTAGGTTTTGGAGCTGGGCTGTGAACCGAAGTCCCTCTACCCCCCAAAAACCAATAGACCATTTCTACTGTACCATGTTTAGCTACACAGGGCTTGGCACAAAGTAGGTGCTCCATAAATGTTTGTTGGGTGGATATGGATAGATGAATACCGTTAGCAGCGAGAAAAGCTATAAAAAATTCAACAAATAAGCAGAAGACCCTGGAGTTTGCCCAGAAGCATGGCCACAGAGCGGAAGCAGCTTAGAACTTTTTATAGCATCGCAGACGTGGTGATGACAAAGGCTTGCCTTCCTTCAACTGGGCTCTGTTAACGATCTTTTAAAGTCCTTTCAGAGCAAGTTTTTTTTTCCCTTCTTTCCATTCTTGCTTGCAAACGAAGGATTTGAAGCCTTTTTATTTTGCTAAAGTACATGATGAGTAAAAGATTTTACACAGATTTGAATTTTGGAATGATTCCCTTGTCTGCTTTGTGGAGACTGGATGGATGGAGCAGGCCTCAAGGCAGAGATCCAGCTGGGAGGCTGTAGTGGTTCACCAAGTAGGGAGTGCTGGTGGCTAAACCCAGCAGCAGGGCTGGAAAGACGGGGGCGATTCAGGAGCCCAGTGAGCAGACAGAGCCAGCAGGCCCTGGTATGGCTGGGATGAGGAGAGGACTGAATCTAAGGTGGCTTTCAAGTTTCCAGTCTTGGCAGGTAGGGGGTTGGTGACACCACTCTAGATAGGCAATACAGAAGGGGGAAAGAGGCATGCTGGGAATCATGATGAGTTTTCACTCGGGACATGCTGAGCTTCAGGTGCTGGGGGAATCCAAATGGAGGTGTCCAGGGGGCAGCTAGAGAAAAGTCGGCTTGGGAGAGAGATTGGGAGTCCACAGCTTTCAGAAGGGAAGTGTGGCTGGGGTCATGAATGAGGTAGCCCGGGGAGAATGATGAGGGCAGAACTGCATGGAACACCATTAAGGAGTGGGAGGAGGATGAGGGGCTAATTCAGAATCTGAGCAGGAAAGACCAGGAAGAAGGAGGGAGCATCATGGAAGCCAGTGTGCGTGCTGAGGGAGGGGAGTTCATTAACGTGACTCCTACAACCACTGGGTCAGGTAAGGAGTGTTTTGTGTATTTCAGAGGCAAGAAAATCAAAGCTCCAGGAGATTCAGACCCAGGGCCATGTAGCTGGTAGGTTTTGGAGCTGGGCTGTGAACCGAAGTCCCTCTACCCCCAAAATCCAATAGACCATTTCTACTGTACCATGTTTAGCTACACAGGGCTTGGCACAAAGTAGGTGCTCCATAAATGTTTGTTGGGTGGATATGGATAGATGAATACCGTTAGCAGCGAGAAAAGCTATAAAAAATTCAACAAATAAGCAGAAGACCCTGGAGTTTGCCCAGAAGCATGGCCACAGAGCGGAAGCAGCTTAGAACTTTTTATAGCATCGCAGACGTGGTGATGACAAAGGCTTGCCTTCCTTCAACTGGGCTCTGTTAACGATCTTTTAAAGTCCTTTCAGAGCAAGTTTTTTTTTCCCTTCTTTCCATTCTTGCTTGCAAACGAAGGATGATTTTAGAATCCAAGCCTTTTTTATTTTGCTAAAGTACATGATGAGTAAAATGGCCTCCCAGTCAGCACTTTCCATTTTGAAAGATGCTAAAAACTGATCTTTCAAGGGATGTTTCTCTTCTTCGTGCATCAAAGAGCCTTGAGGCCTGCTGGGAAGGACGGAATAAATGGCAGGAAGGCAGCATCACCTGCAGGGCTGAGTCTCGGTGCGGAGGGCAGGACTGCGATGGGGAGCAAGCATGTGGGCTGAGGCCTGGCTGTCTCCTAGAGGCTGCCTGCACATCCTCCTTCTGCCTGTTCTCTCTGGGGCAGGGCCCGGCCTGGATTCCGTCTTTTAGAAAGCAACCAAGAACCCCTTACCCTGACCTAGGAGGGAACTTCAGGCAGACACCCATTCAATCTTTGTTGAATGGGTAAATGAGTCCTAGGACCTATGATGGGGCTTCCCAGGTGGTGCTAGTAGTAAAGAACCCGCCTGCAATACAGGAGACATAAGAGGCATGGGTTTGATCTCTAGGTCAGGCAGCCCCCCTGTAGGAGGGCCTGGCAACCCACTTTAGTATTCTTGCCTGGAGAATCCCATGGACAGAGGAGCCTGGCAGGCTATAGTCCATGGGGCTGCACAGAGCTGGTCAGAACTGAAGCAACTTAACATGCCGCATAGGACCTATGGTATAGCGTATACATATATTTTTTTTTTGGTACATTGTATATCAACCACATTGAGGTAATAACATAATAATAACTATAGAGCTTCTGAGTGTAGATTTTCCTCTGAAATAAAGGAAGAAGAGCAGGTTGGGAGAAGGTTATAAAATACCCATTCTAGCTGGGTGTCTACCCTATGTCAGAAACTATGTTAAGCACTGCATGAGGATTACCTCGTTTAGTCCTACCAGCAGCCCTCTAGGTAAGCGCTGGGAGCACTGCCATTATCCACATTTGGCAGGTGAGGAAATTGAGGCTAAGATGGGGAAAGAGCCACTTGAAGCCCCCTGAGTGGAGCTGAGATTTGAACAAAGCCCAGACCTTGAAGAGACTCTGAAACTTCTTAATTGGGAAGCTCTGTGGACTCCAGGGAGGTGGGAAAGTCTGGCAGCATACTGGAGGGGAACAGGCATTGACTGGGAATTGTTTCTGCAACCAGCTCTCCTGGGGACCTTGGAAGCCCCTTTCTCTCGTCTGGCCTCAGTTTCCCTATGTGTAAGGTGAGGACGGAGAGTGGACGCTGTGTCAGTGCCCCCAGCGTTTGCCTGCCTGCGCGGGTGGAGAGCAGGGAAGACGAGGCCCTTCAGAGCCATCAGCTTCAGCCCGCAGCCCGTGGCCTCTGGGCTGTGCCCGTCACACCTCACTTTCACATTCCTGTCTTCTGTCCACAGGGCAACGACGTGCGGATCATCCTCGGCCAGTTTGACCAGAACATGGCTGCAAAAGTATTCTGTTGCGTAAGTAACCCTTTGGTTGTGTCACTTGTGTCTTTGGGGAGGTTCACAAAGCTTTTTCTTGAACTCATTTCCCTGCTTGGTCCTTGAGTGGCATCACCATGTTGCTGAAAGGTGCGGGATCTGGCTGTTCACCAGCCAGTGAACAGGCCAGGCTGGTGGAAAGGAAAGGTTGCTTTATTTCAGATGCTGGCAGTTGGTGCGGGGCGGGGAGGTGGTGGGGGATGGGAGCCAACGTCTTTCCAAAGGCTGACTCCTTCTGGTGAGAAGCAGGAGGTAAGAGCTCTTACAGGCTGAGGCTCAGAACAATGTAGTTGTAGGAGGAACCAGGAACTTCATTTTATCAAACCCACTAACCCACTCTAACCAGTGCCTGGGCACTGCCAACTGTTTCTGTCTTCTCGACCTTAGCCATGCTTAATGGAGCAGTCTGTGCACCACACGGGGGAGACCCAGAATTCCAAGGGAAGACAGGAGCACCTCAAATCCTTTCCTACCCTGTACGCAGGGCTCAGAGTGTCAGGCTTAACACAAACAGGCAACTGTTTAGTATTTACCACCAAATCCTTTTCATTGTCTGGTGTGTGATAGCTACAGAATACATTTTTAAACCTAATCTCATTTAAGCTTTTTCAGTTATCACGTGAAGCTACTATTGTTATGCCTGCTTTGCAGACGAGGAGCTAGAGGCCCAGAGAGGTGCAAAGTCTTGTCCAAGAGACATTTTATGGCAGAGCCAAGCCTCCATCCCTGTTCATCTGATTCCTAGTCCTAGTCTAACCTGAGCACTTGTAAGGGATCTACCACAGGAACTCGTTTTTCTATTTTGATGCCCTGGCTCCCCCTGCTCCACCTAAGGGTCAGGAGAGAGGTCAGCAGAGAGAGAGCCTGGTCACGTGAGTCCCTGTCTGCCCAATAAGCTTCTCCTCTTAGACTGAGGTTATTCTAGGTCTAGTCTCCAGTGATGGGCCACAGGCCTCTGTTTTCTTTGACGTTTCTTCAGTAATTTGGATGTGATTATAAAAATAGGCTTATAGGAATTTTAGAAGTTGTAAAATATGTTAGAAGACAGAGCCAGGGTGCAGAGAACCTTCCCCAGCTGGGATGTTTGGTTTAATCCAGGAAAGCTGAATCTAATAGTGCTAATTAAGATTGTATTAGCACAAATGGTGCTGCCTGTGTCCCAGGTGGTAGAGGCACAGCTGAGGAGCACTCGGCATTTAGAACAAAAGAGACTTGGACTCTCACCTGACCTCAGCGTTACCATGAGGAACCAGTGTGAGCACAGTCACCAGGGAGTTGAGGTGGCCTCAGACTTCATGTCCACACCCAGAGCAGGGTGATCCCTCTGCTGTCTGCTAGAGAGACCCCACCTGGAGTGTCCCGCTCAGCTCCTGGTGCCCTGTTTTAGGAGAAATGAAGGAATGAGAAGAGGCTAGGAACAAGGAGAGAGTGGTGGTTGGAAACCAAAATCACATAGGGATGTTTCCTTGTAAAGGCTCAGGAGCAAAGTGGGAACTTCCTAGTCATCTCTCAAGGTAGAAGGGAGGAGGCAGATGCTACTGGCTGCCATTTCAGGGCCATCTCTTGAGTTTAGCGATTAGCACTCAAGAGTCAGTCTGCTTGTACTTGGACCACTGGTCTGTTATTTAGTAACTGAATGTGGGCTTGTCGACATTCTCTGAATCTCAGTTTTCTCATCTGTAAAATGGGGATAATAATAACACCTGTCACACAAGATTGCTATAGAGATTGAATAAGCAAAAATACTTTGCCTAGGGCTTCCCCTGGTGGTCCAGTGGGTAAGGACACCGCCTTGCAGTGCAAGGGGCGCCAGTTCGATCCCTGGCCTGGGAGGATCCCACATGCCGTGGAGCGGCTGGACCAATGTGTCCAATTACCGAGCCGGAGCTCTGGAGCGCATGCGCCCAGAGCCGAAGCTCTGCAATGACAGACACCACTGTGGTAGGAGGCCCACAGGAGCCAAAGAACAAAGACAGATGAACATAGAGAAATGAAAGACCAATAGAAGTGGCCCGCCCGCTCCCCTCCCTCCCCAACCCGACCCCCACCCAAAATAAATAAATAAATAAATCATAAAAAAAAATTAAAAAAAAAAAAATACTTTGCCTAGTACCTGACATACAGTGAATCCTCCATAGATGTCAGAAATCTTTTTTTTGGTTTGTATAAAGTTTCTGAGGGTGGAATGGACTACCATTGGACTGGCAAGATTACTAACTGGTGGATTTTATAAGACTGTGTTAAGCATTCCTATGTCTCAGTTAAGGATGCATGAGAAAAATGAAATAAAAAAAAAAGAACAAACTGATTTAATACATTTTGGTTCAAACTCATAATACCTTGCATATTACCATCTAAGGCCCTGAAAGGGCCCATTTTAAAAAAGAAAATAATGCTCGAAATTAGAAGACATAAATTTTTAGAGAAGGTTTTATCCCCACTTATACCCAAGGCCTTGCAAACAACTAGCACATGGTGAATGATTATTGATCCAATAGGAAAAATAATAAAAATGACCCGTGAGGACGCCACACTGGGCCCTAGCCATCTCCTGTTTGCACAAAATGCAGACAGACCTCCTGTTCTGATTTGAGCCAAACCCTGTGCCGTGATTTCCCTCTGTGCTGTGTGCTGGGGGTGATTTTCCAAGTGGTATTTCCAGCACTGTGGTTTCCATTTCAGAGCAGACGGCGTGGCTGTCTTCCTTTCCACCAGAAGCCCCAGGCTGCTGGCTTTCCACACCACATGGGGCGTCATCCCACCTCCTCACCCCACTTCCTTCTTCCTCTTAGACTTTGGGTACCCTGAGGTGGCCTTCTTAGAGTCTTCGCTGGCGGCTCTATTCACTGAAGTGTTTCTAAGAAGTTTTGTGTTGGGGGTGTGTCAGACCCTCAGGTGGATCTGCCTGTCTGTACCTTCCATCTTACATGCTCAAGAAGGAGGTCTTCTGGCAGATCTGGAAGGTCCCCAGGAGAGTCTACTCAGCTTTCTCGTGCTGGATCAAGACTCTGGCCTAGGGTGGAGGGGAGGGACTGCTCAGAGCAGAGACCCAGGGCCGTTCTGCCCGTGACAGAGTCAAGGTCCAAGCACAAGCAGGTGAAGACAGCCGGGTCTACGCCATCCAAACGCTGCATGCAGTGCAAACCTTGCAACATGTTGCTGTGTGTTCTTGAGATCGGGCCCGCCCCCCCCCCCCCAATAGAAGAGCAGGCTCCAGCAAATGCAAGGCCTACTTATAGCCCTGTGGCTAAATGTTCACTTTGCCTCCAGCAAAAGATGAGCGTGACCTGTCGCTTTTGTCTTCTCCCTCTTTGGTGGTCTGTTCTAAATCCCGAAGCACTCTGACCTCGGTTCTGGTTTTAGTTCTGCCAGCTGTATGACCTCAAGCAGGGCATGGTGCGACTCCAGTCCCCAGCTGACTCACCCCTAAAGTGGAAGCAACGGCCCCTGCCTCACAGAACTGTCCAGAGGCTTAAACAAGGTCACCAAAGGATGAGCATCATCCCAACTGTGAAGTGCTTTCCTGATGTGAGGATTTGTTGCTATTATGACTGTGAAATGCCTATAAAAGGGAATTGTCCTTCTTGTGTAGGGAGGTGAGAAGGCAAAAGGAAACTTAATAAAAAGAGGAAATTGGATTTTTGAATTACCTCATAGCTAACCTGTCTGCAGCTAATGAGAACAGAGTGGTTCAGGGAGGTGCCCATCACTACCTGAAGGCCCGCACCGTGATTTCCCTCTGTGCTGTGTGCTGGGGGTGATTTTCCAAGTGGTATTTCCAGCACTGTGGTTTCCATTTCAGAGCAGACGGCGTGGCTGTCTTCCTTTCCACCAGAAGCCCCAGGCTGCTGGCTTTCCACACCACATGGGGCGTCATCCCACCTCCTCACCCCACTTCCTTCTTCCTCTTAGACTTTGGGTACCCTGAGGTGGCCTTCTTAGAGTCTTCGCTGGCGGCTCTATTCACTGAAGTGTTTCTAAGAAGTTTTGTGTTGGGGGTGTGTCAGACCCTCAGGTGGATCTGCCTGTCTGTACCTTCCATCTTACATGCTCAAGAAGGAGGTCTTCTGGCAGATCTGGAAGGTCCCCAGGAGAGTCTACTCAGCTTTCTCGTGCTGGATCAAGACTCTGGCCTAGGGTGGAGGGGAGGGACTGCTCAGAGCAGAGACCCAGGGCCGTTCTGCCCGTGACAGAGTCAAGGTCCAAGCACAAGCAGGTGAAGACAGCCGGGTCTACGCCATCCAAACGCTGCATGCAGTGCAAACCTTGCAACATGTTGCTGTGTGTTCTTGAGATCGGGCCCGCCCCCCCCCCCCCCAATAGAAGAGCAGGCTCCAGCAAATGCAAGGCCTACTTATAGCCCTGTGGCTAAATGTTCACTTTGCCTCCAGCAAAAGATGAGCGTGACCTGTCGCTTTTGTCTTCTCCCTCTTTGGTGGTCTGTTCTAAATCCCGAAGCACTCTGACCTCGGTTCTGGTTTTAGTTCTGCCAGCTGTATGACCTCAAGCAGGGCATGGTGCGACTCCAGTCCCCAGCTGACTCACCCCTAAAGTGGAAGCAACGGCCCCTGCCTCACAGAACTGTCCAGAGGCTTAAACAAGGTCACCAAAGGATGAGCATCATCCCAACTGTGAAGTGCTTTCCTGATGTGAGGATTTGTTGCTATTATGACTGTGAAATGCCTATAAAAGGGAATTGTCCTTCTTGTGTAGGGAGGTGAGAAGGCAAAAGGAAACTTAATAAAAAGAGGAAATTGGATTTTTGAATTACCTCATAGCTAACCTGTCTGCAGCTAATGAGAACAGAGTGGTTCATGGGACTGAAGAACATGGGCTCAGGACTGCCCATCACTACCTGACCCATTTGGTGGCCACAGGGCCTGAGACCATGTTCCTACTAGAGGGCAAAAAAAAACAAAAAATAGTGAAAATCAAGGTGACCAAGTCAACGGAAAATGTGTTCATTCAGTCACTCTACAACCAGTTATTGGATTCCCTCTGTACACCAGGCACTGTGCTCAGCACTGGGAACCTAAGAAGAGTAGATAACATCCTCCGGAACTCCCTATTGGCCAAAGGAGGTAGACAAAGATACCAGCAGCTTCTTAAAGATCAATGTCCAACAGTTTCAGCTCTTCTGAATGTGGGAGTGCCAGAGTGGAGGCCCAGAGGCATCTCTGTGGTTGCTGTAGACAGTGGACGCTGTGTTTCAGCCCAGTCTACCTCCCTTGCAGGACAGGCTTTTAGACCCTCTCTCAGAGTCTATGTCCTTTTTTTCTACACATATGTTTAACAGTCCCTGCTTTCCATAGCAATTTAAAAGCAGCCTATTCAGAGTGTTGAGAGGAATTTAATGACAGTGAAAGTGACAGCTGAGACCTGACAGCTAGGAAGGAGACAAAGCCATCAAAAACGGATCAAAACCTCCAAGAACAACAGTCTGGGGTCATTTGGTGTTTGGGCCAGGCTTCCGTATGTTCAAAAGTATCACTGCACATGGCCCAAATAGTGGCTGATATTCAGAATAAAGCCATGAATTACCAAAAGGAGATTGGGATGAAAAAAAGCAGCTAAAAAGTTCCTGCATACAGTGTTGGCCAGGCATGTACACATATTACCTCATTTATTGTTGTTGTTATTTTATTGAAGTATAGTGGACTTACAATATTACAATGTCACATTAGTTTCTGGTATACAGCAAAGCAATTCAGTTATATATATTATTTTTTCATATTCTTTTCCATTGTACTTTATTATAGGATATTGAATATATTCTGTGCTATGCAGTATTGAGTTCCCTGTGCTATACAGTAGGATCTTGTTGTTTATCTATTTTATATATAGCAGTTGTATATGCTAATCCCAAACTCCTAATCTATCCCTTCCCCCTTTCCCTTTGGGTAACCGTGTCTGTTTTCTATGTCTGTGAGTCTGTTTCTGTTTTGTAAATAAGTTCATTTGTGTTATATTTCAGATTCCACATGTAAATGATACCGTATGGTTTTTTGCTTACTTCACTTAGTATGATAATCTCTAGGTCCATCCGTGTAGCTGCATATGACATTAATTCTTTCAGTTTTAGGGCTGAGTAATGTTCCATGGTCTATCTGTACCACATCCTTGTTATCCATTCATCTCTTGCTGGTCATTGGGTTGCTACCATGTCTTGGCTACTGTAAATAGTACTACTATGAGCATAGGGATGCATGTATCTTTTATTTTGTTGATTTGTTTTTAAGTTTTTACTGGAGTATAGTTGCTTTGCAATGTTGGATTAGTTTCTACTGTATAGCAAAGTATGACCAAGCTATACACGTATCTTTTCCAATTAAAGACGCTGTGTTTCAGCCCAGTCTACCTCCCTTGCAGGACAGGCTTTTAGACCCTCTCTCAGAGTCTATGTCCTTTTTTTCTACACATATGTTTAACAGTCCCTGCTTTCCATAGCAATTTAAAAGCAGCCTATTCAGAGTGTTGAGAGGAATTTAATGACAGTGAAAGTGACAGCTGAGACCTGACAGCTAGGAAGGAGACAAAGCCATCAAAAACGGATCAAAACCTCCAAGAACAACAGTCTGGGGTCATTTGGTGTTTGGGCCAGGCTTCCGTATGTTCAAAAGTATCACTGCACATGGCCCAAATAGTGGCTGATATTCAGAATAAAGCCATGAATTACCAAAAGGAGATTGGGATGAAAAAAAGCAGCTAAAAAGTTCCTGCATACAGTGTTGGCCAGGCATGTACACATATTACCTCATTTATTGTTGTTGTTATTTTATTGAAGTATAGTGGACTTACAATATTACAATGTCACATTAGTTTCTGGTATACAGCAAAGCAATTCAGTTATATATATTATTTTTTCATATTCTTTTCCATTGTACTTTATTATAGGATATTGAATATATTCTGTGCTATGCAGTATTGAGTTCCCTGTGCTATACAGTAGGATCTTGTTGTTTATCTATTTTATATATAGCAGTTGTATATGCTAATCCCAAACTCCTAATCTATCCCTTCCCCCTTTCCCTTTGGGTAACCGTGTCTGTTTTCTATGTCTGTGAGTCTGTTTCTGTTTTGTAAATAAGTTCATTTGTGTTATATTTCAGATTCCACATGTAAATGATACCGTATGGTTTTTTGCTTACTTCACTTAGTATGATAATCTCTAGGTCCATCCGTGTAGCTGCATATGACATTAATTCTTTCAGTTTTAGGGCTGAGTAATGTTCCATGGTCTATCTGTACCACATCCTTGTTATCCATTCATCTCTTGCTGGTCATTGGGTTGCTACCATGTCTTGGCTACTGTAAATAGTACTACTATGAGCATAGGGATGCATGTATCTTTTATTTTGTTGATTTGTTTTTAAGTTTTTACTGGAGTATAGTTGCTTTGCAATGTTGGATTAGTTTCTACTGTATAGCAAAGTATGACCAAGCTATACACGTATCTTTTCCAATTAAATTTTTCTCCAGATATGCGCAGGAGTAGAATTGCAGGATCATGTGACAATTCTAGTTGTAGTTTTTAAGGAACCCCCATACTATTTCCCATAGTGGCTGCACCAATTTACATTCCCACCAACAGTGTTAGAAGTGGTAAAGAACCCACATGCTAATGCAGGAGATGTAAGAGATGCAGATTCTATACCTGGGTCTGGAAGATTCCCTGGAGGAGGAAATGGCAACCCACACCAGCATTCTTGCCTGGAGAATTCATGAACAGAGAAGCCTGGCAGGCTATAGTCCATAGGGCTGCAAAGAGTTGGGCATTACTGAAGTGACTTATCATGCATGCAACAGTGTTGGAAGATTCCCTTTTCTCCACACTCTCTCTAGCATTTATTATTTATAGATATTGTAAATACAATATTATTTGTATTTTACACATTCTTTTTCTTGACTCTAAGTCATCTTTTTTTTTTTCATCCATCTTTATTCTTTGGCCTGTGTGGGCCTCCCATTGCAGTGGCCTCTCTCATTGCAGAGCACTGGCTCTAGGCACATGAACTCCAGAGCACTGGCTCATAATTGGACACATTAGCCCAGCTGCTCTGTGGCACATGGGATCTTCCCAGGCCAGGGATTGAACCAGTTCCTCTTGCACTGCAAGGCAGACTCTTTACCCACTGGACCACCAGGGAAGCCCCATTATTTGTATTTTAATGATGGCTATTCTGACCAGTGTGAGGTGATATCTTATTGTTTTGATTTGCGTTGCTCTAATAATTAGCAGTGTTAAACATCTTTTCATGTGCCTTTTAGGGTTGAGAGAGCTTCCAAAAAGTTTTACTTTGTTTATTATGCTAAGAAGAGAGGGAATACTTTGTTCCTTTGACTTCACTTAATCTTGTCCCGTTTTAGGGCTGAGTAATGTATTCTATCTGTACCACATCCTTGTTATCCATTCATCTCTTGCTGGTCATTGGGTTGCTACCATGTCTTGGCTACTGTAAATAGTACTACTATGAGCATAGGGATGCATGTATCTTTTATTTTGTTGATTTGTTTTTAAGTTTTACTGGAGTATAGTTGCTTTGCAATGTTGGATTAGTTTCTACTGTATAGCAAAGTATGACCAAGCTATACACGTATCTTTTCCAATTAAATTTTTCTCCAGATATGCGCAGGAGTAGAATTGCAGGATCATGTGACAATTCTAGTTGTAGTTTTTAAGGAACCCCCATACTATTTCCCATAGTGGCTGCACCAATTTACATTCCCACCAACAGTGTTAGAAGTGGTAAAGAACCCACATGCTAATGCAGGAGATGTAAGAGATGCAGATTCTATACCTGGGTCTGGAAGATTCCCTGGAGGAGGAAATGGCAACCCACACCAGCATTCTTGCCTGGAGAATTCATGAACAGAGAAGCCTGGCAGGCTATAGTCCATAGGGCTGCAAAGAGTTGGGCATTACTGAAGTGACTTATCATGCATGCAACAGTGTTGGAAGATTCCCTTTTCTCCACACTCTCTCTAGCATTTATTATTTATAGATATTGTAAATACAATATTATTTGTATTTTACACATTCTTTTTCTTGACTCTAAGTCATCATTTTTGTTTTCATCCATCTTTATTCTTTGGCCTGTGTGGGCCTCCCATTGCAGTGGCCTCTCTCATTGCAGAGCACTGGCTCTAGGCACATGAACTCCAGAGCACTGGCTCATAATTGGACACATTAGCCCAGCTGCTCTGTGGCACATGGGATCTTCCCAGGCCAGGGATTGAACCAGTTCCTCTTGCACTGCAAGGCAGACTCTTTACCCACTGGACCACCAGGGAAGCCCCATTATTTGTATTTTAATGATGGCTATTCTGACCAGTGTGAGGTGATATCTTATTGTTTTGATTTGCGTTGCTCTAATAATTAGCAGTGTTAAACATCTTTTCATGTGCCTTTTAGGGTTGAGAGAGCTTCCAAAAAGTTTTACTTTGTTTATTATGCTAAGAAGAGAGGGAATACTTTGTTCCTTTGACTTCACTTAATCTTGTCCCCTTGACTTAACTGAATGGCTCAATATATGTGAGTTCCTCCCTACCAATGAAAGATGAGAGCTGTGACATCGTACAGGTTCTACCGTTGATTAAATAACCCAGGCTTACTGGGATGACCCTTTTGTTCAAAGGTCTATCCCCCAGCTAGGATTTGGGATTATATTTTCTTTTAAAAAAAAAAGTTTCTGTGAGCTAAACCCCATTTACTAAAGGGGATCCCAGATGGCTGCCTCCTTTGTTGAACTGTGGATGTGTTATATAATTGTAGTACAAAGGCTCTATGTGGTTTCCTACAACAGTTATGACTGGGGGCACATTATAACGTAGTAGCTGGTAAAATGACCATGATCTGAGGCTGCATTGTGAGAAGCACAGTATCTAGAATGAGGGAGTTGAAAGTATCACTGGAGGATTCTAGAGAAGAGGCAATGTGATCATTGACTTGAGATAGTTGAAGGATTCTTTTACAAAACAATTTCAGCTCCATCTCTGGAGCCTTCACTGAATTAATGGATAGAGGCCATGGAGATGGAATCTGAGCTTAAGTTAGAAGACAGATATTCTAATTCACATTTACCACCAAGGAGATACTCCACAGTGCAGGCTGGGCTTTTTCAGGTATTGAGAGAATTTTAGAAGAATTGCCTCCCCAGATGTAGAAATGAAAGGAGCACTCCTCCAGCTCATAGACTCGGTAGTAACTATTCTCTACTGTACACAAATATTAGGGGCTCTGGCCCACCCTTTCTTGACAGACCCTGGCTTAGCATGCTAGCGCCTAAGTGGAGGGCAGCCAGAGCCTCCCTGGCATCCAGAGCCATCCCGCAGGCTCCTCTCTTCGCACCCTGTTGGCCTCAGTGCTGTCTCTGTTCTAAGGCACAGACCTTAAAGGGGTGTGACATGACTTGTTTCCCCATGTGTCCTCCTAACATAGGTGACTCCCCAGGAACAAATTACTGGATTGTTTAAAACAATATACATCTGGGGCTTCCCCAGTGATCCAGTGGATAAAGAGTCCACCTTGTAGCGCAAGGAGCACCAGTTGGGTCCCTGGCCGGGGAAGATCCTACGTGCCGTGGAGCAGCTGGACTGGTGTGTCCAAATAGGAGCCAGTGCTCTGGAGTTCATGTGCCTAGAGCCGGTGCTCTGCAACGAGAGAGGCCACTGCAATGGGAGACCCACACACGCCAAAAAGTAAACATGGATGAAAATAAATAAGCCAGTAAAAGAGGCCAAAACTAAACAAACAAACAAAAAAATATACATCTTAAATGTATACAGTTCATTACAGCACACAGAGACCATTTGCATAACCATTGCTGCCTGTAGTCACTTTACTTATAGGACTGTGAGCTCTACTTAGAAACTCCATTCTGGACCCAGCTTTGATGGAATGTTTCTAGGTGCATATAAGCCATCAGAAAGCATGTTTTTCCTGACGTAAAATCATCACAGTAAGGATTAAAGCCAAGTGGGGGTGTATTGGAACAGTCTGACAACTTTTTGCTTAAATGGGAGTCAGGCAGTGTGGCTTTGCAGCGTAAGAAGAGACCTAGGTTCCAGACTTGCAAAGGTGACCTTGCAAAGGGAACTTTCCCTCTCTAGATCCCAGTTTCCTCATCTCCAAAATGAGGTTAATAAACTCCGCCCAGACCATCTCAAAGGGCGGACAGGAAGGACCAATAAGATCCGTGAAAAGTATATACATATACAGGACTTTATTTTAGGATCTGGATTTATGCACACCATGCTTTGGGTAAAGACACAGAGAGATGTTCAGTTTGCCAAGTGGCATCTTATATAAGTTGCATGCTTACATTAAATCTTCTTGGCCCCCTTGCAAAATCTTCCCCCCCCCACCCCGGGTTATATTTTAAGATTATGATCCCAGCTTTTTGTAAAGATCTATACAGAAATAGCCTTATGAAATCTGTTTGTTGTGGGGATGCTGTTGGTATCATGCTAGCTAATTTGACAGAGTTCTCCACATGAGGCATTTTTTAGGGATTAAAGCCTAAAAAATATCTTGTGTCCTTGAAGGACTGGTGTGTTTTCTCCTTTAGTGGAAGTAAGAGCTCAGCAGTTCACATTGTTGCCCTTTTCTCCTGAACTGCCAGGAAGTTTCTGGTGAAATATGTAGCTTATCACTTATAGTGTTGGAACCTTCGGTGAACTCATCCATCTTCTGTTTCACTTTACCTCCAGTAAGCATATTATAATTGCTCTGGAGTTCATGTGCCTAGAGCCGGTGCTCTGCAACGAGAGAGGCCACTGCAATGGAAACCCACACGCCAAAAAGTAAACATGGATGAAAATAAATAAGCCAGTAAAAGAGGCCAAAACTAAACAAACAAACAAAAAAATATACATCTTAAATGTATACAGTTCATTACAGCACACAGAGACCATTTGCATAACCATTGCTGCCTGTAGTCACTTTACTTATAGGACTGTGAGCTCTACTTAGAAACTCCATTCTGGACCCAGCTTTGATGGAATGTTTCTAGGTGCATATAAGCCATCAGAAAGCATGTTTTTCCTGACGTAAAATCATCACAGTAAGGATTAAAGCCAAGTGGGGGTGTATTGGAACAGTCTGACAACTTTTTGCTTAAATGGGAGTCAGGCAGTGTGGCTTTGCAGCGTAAGAAGAGACCTAGGTTCCAGACTTGCAAAGGTGACCTTGAAAAGGGGAACTTTCCTCTCTAGATCCCAGTTTCCTCATCTCCAAAATGAGGTTAATAAACTCCGCCCAGACCATCTCAAAGGGCGGACAGGAAGGACCAATAAGATCCGTGAAAAGTATATACATATACAGGACTTTATTTTAGGATCTGGATTTATGCACACCATGCTTTGGGTAAAGACACAGAGAGATGTTCAGTTTGCCAAGTGGCATCTTATATAAGTTGCATGCTTACATTAAATCTTCTTGGCCCCTTGCAAAATCTTCCCCCCCCCACCCCGGGTTATATTTTAAGATTATGATCCCAGCTTTTTGTAAAGATCTATACAGAAATAGCCTTATGAAATCTGTTTGTTGTGGGGATGCTGTTGGTATCATGCTAGCTAATTTGACAGAGTTCTCCACATGAGGCATTTTTTAGGGATTAAAGCCTAAAAAATATCTTGTGTCCTTGAAGGACTGGTGTGTTTTCTCCTTTAGTGGAAGTAAGAGCTCAGCAGTTCACATTGTTGCCCTTTTCTCCTGAACTGCCAGGAAGTTTCTGGTGAAATATGTAGCTTATCACTTATAGTGTTGGAACCTTCGGTGAACTCATCCATCTTCTGTTTCACTTTACCTCCAGTAAGCATATTATAATTTATATTTTCCTAGGCACTTACTAGTGTATGTGTCCTGTAAACTACCTTGGATCATTTGAGAGATCATGAAGAGGAGACCAAGCACATAATAGAAAAATGAATGCAGCCCCTGGTACAAGGACTCCTGAGTCCACCTTTCTTACAGGTTACAAAGCTTTGAAAAAAGTTGTCTCTCAGTGCCTTCATGGTCAACCCATCTCTTGCAGGCATACGAGGAAAATATGTACGGTAGCAAGTACCAGTGGATCATCCCGGGCTGGTATGAGCCTTCCTGGTGGGAGCAGGTGCACACAGAAGCCAACTCATCCCGTTGTCTCCGGAAGCATCTGCTTGCGGCCATGGAGGGCTACATCGGCGTGGACTTCGAACCCCTGAGCTCCAAGCAGATCAAGACCATCTCAGGGAAGGTCAGTGACATGTTGTCCAGTGATGTTGGCAGAAAGTGTCCAAAGCTTGTTTTGGCTTTTGCTGTATGATTTTCACAAAATCATTTGACCTCTCTGAGCCTCACTTATCTGTTAAAGGAGGATATCCAGCCCTCTACCACATGACCTTCTAGGGAACTGTAGGAATCAAATGAGGTGAGGGTGCTTTGTAAGCACATAACACAGTGTATGTGTAAGGCATGGAGTCATGAGTATTATTCCACCAGCCACAGGCACTGACTTTCAGACAAGGCCAGCATTTCATCCCCTGCCCCCTCTGACCAGAGATATTGTTCCTCAGGCTCACTGGTGCTCCAGTCAGCCTGAAGCAGAAGAATGATCCCTCAAGTAGACTTGGGGAAACATTCACGAAGACCAGAACGACTGGTCCAAACCCTGGTTTTGCTGCTTACCAGATGTGTGGCCTTGAGTTTGAGTTCTCTGTGCTGCTGCTTTGTCATCTGTATAGTGGCAGTGCAGGTATCCCCTTGGGGTCAAAAGAAGTACAGTCATTGCACTGTGTCCTTGAAGGACTGGTGTGTTTTCTCCTTTAGTGGAAGTAAGAGCTCAGCAGTTCACATTGTTGCCCTTTTCTCCTGAACTGCCAGGAAGTTTCTGGTGAAATATGTAGCTTATCACTTATAGTGTTGGAACCTTCGGTGAACTCATCCATCTTCTGTTTCACTTTACCTCCAGTAAGCATATTATAATTTATATTTTCCTAGGCACTTACTAGTGTATGTGTCCTGTAAACTACCTTGGATCATTTGAGAGATCATGAAGAGGAGACCAAGCACATAATAGAAAAATGAATGCAGCCCCTGGTACAAGGACTCCTGAGTCCACCTTTCTTACAGGTTACAAAGCTTTGAAAAAAGTTGTCTCTCAGTGCCTTCATGGTCAACCCATCTCTTGCAGGCATACGAGGAAAATATGTACGGTAGCAAGTACCAGTGGATCATCCCGGGCTGGTATGAGCCTTCCTGGTGGGAGCAGGTGCACACAGAAGCCAACTCATCCCGTTGTCTCCGGAAGCATCTGCTTGCGGCCATGGAGGGCTACATCGGCGTGGACTTCGAACCCCTGAGCTCCAAGCAGATCAAGACCATCTCAGGGAAGGTCAGTGACATGTTGTCCAGTGATGTTGGCAGAAAGTGTCCAAAGCTTGTTTTGGCTTTTGCTGTATGATTTTCACAAAATCATTTGACCTCTCTGAGCCTCACTTATCTGTTAAAGGAGGATATCCAGCCCTCTACCACATGACCTTCTAGGGAACTGTAGGAATCAAATGAGGTGAGGGTGCTTTGTAAGCACATAACACAGTGTATGTGTAAGGCATGGAGTCATGAGTATTATTCCACCAGCCACAGGCACTGACTTTCAGACAAGGCCAGCATTTCATCCCCTGCCCCCTCTGACCAGAGATATTGTTCCTCAGGCTCACTGGTGCTCCAGTCAGCCTGAAGCAGAAGAATGATCCCTCAAGTAGACTTGGGGAAACATTCACCGAAGACCAGAACGACTGGTCCAAACCCTGGTTTTGCTGCTTACCAGATGTGTGGCCTTGAGTTTGAGTTCTCTGTGCTGCTGCTTTGTCATCTGTATAGTGGCAGTGCAGGTATCCCCCTTTGGGGTCAAAAGAAGTACAGATGGGCAGATTGTGCACTGTGGCTGGCGTGGGACCTGGCACCTTGTGCTGTCATAACTGGGAGGAGGGCCTTGGCAGGGTGCTTCAGTGCTCAGGCTTCCACGAGGGATGTCCCCACTAGGGATGACTAACCTCTGGCCTGCTTAGCTCACAGGACTGTGAGAGAACGCTTTCCCACAGTGCACTCTTCTCTATCATTGAAAGCATTGTCAAGAATCAGGCGGCCACAGCCCTGGTGAAGATGGCAGCATCCGTCTCTCAGTATAGCAGGGCATGTGATTCTCTTCTGGCTCCTCTGATCTCAGATTTTTAAATCCTCCACCCACCTTCAATTTCACTTAAATAATCCATTTCATAGTAAAGTCAATATATTGATATATATATATTTATGTAGTTTTTAGCCATTATTTATTCTCAGTCAGAGCCAACACTACAAGAATGATTTATTGATTTGTCCGAAAATAGCAGATCACTAGGACACATTTTATAAGCAGCTTTTTAAGTTGTGTGGGAGTACCCTGGGTAGAAAATGTTGAAAGAAGTATTTTCATACCTGAATCAATACTATATGAAGTTTTTGGAGATACTGATTAATGAGTAGAAGCAACTCATTTTGATTTCAGTAAGTGTCACTTGTAAAGGTGTTGACGTTTACAGTTTACTAGAAGATACTTGGGTTCAGGGATACACTATACTTTAAAAATAGTATAAAATTTGGTTTTGTGGTCTGTGTGACTGCTGGCAGCCATGGTCAGCATAGCATAGGCTGTTGGGTCAATGCTTGTATTCCAGGGTCTGTCAATATTCCATGAAACAAGCAAGCACTTAACAAACCAAGTCAGTGGACTCTTCCATCCTCACTGTGTACACCTGGGAAAGCTGAGGAGCAGAAAGTATAAGGGCACACCCAGGATGCTAGTAGTGGGTTGAACAGTGGCCCCTAAAAAGATATGTCCAGGGCTTCCCCTGGTGGTCCAGTGGGTAAGGACACCGCCTTGCAGTGCAAGGGGCGCCGGTTCCATCCCTGGCCTGGGACGATCCCACGTGCCGCGGAGCGGCTGGACCGATGTGTCCAATTACCGAGCTGGAGCTCTGGAGCGCATGCGCTCAGAGCTGGTGCTCTGTGACGACAGAGGCCACCGCAATGGGAGGCCCACAGGAGCCGAAGAACAAAGACGGATGAAAATAGAGAAATGAAAGACCAGTAAAAGTGGCCCACCTGCTCCCCTCCCTCCCCAACCCGACCCCCGCCCTAAATAAATAAATAAATAAATCTTTAAAAAAAAAAAAAAAAGATATGTCCAGATCCTAACACTTAGAACTTGTACACATGACCTTATTTGGGAAAAGAGTCTTTATGGATGAAATTAGTTTAAGGAACTTGAGCAGACTACCTGTGTATGCTAGGTTGTTTCAGTTGTGCCCAACTCTTTGTGACCCTATGGACTATAGCCCACCAGGCTCCCCTGTCCATGGGATTCTCTAGGCAAGAATTCTGGAGTAGGTTGCCATGCCCTCCTCCAGGGGATCTTCCTGACCCAGACACTAAACCCATATCATCTGTGACTCCTGCATTCTTTACCACTGAGCCACCGGAAAGTTTAGACTACTTGGGTTAACCCTAAATCCGATGACAGTTGGCCTTTGAAGAGAAAGGCAGAAGGAGGTTTTCTACCTGGAAAAGATCATGTGAAGATGGAGGCAGAGATTGGAGCAACAAGACAAGGAATACCAAGAATTGCTGGCAGCCTCTGGAAGCTAGAAGAAAGGCATGGAACAAATTCCTCTTTGAGCTTCCAGAGAGAACCAATGCTGCCAGCATCTTAGTTTCGGTCTTCTAGCCTCCAGAACTGTGAGCCAATACGTTTCTGTTGTTTTAAACCATTGAATGTGTAGGTATTAGTTATGGCTATCCTAGGACACTGACAACATCACTTAGCAGGTCAGGGACAGATCCAGGACTGGAAGCCAGAACTACTGAGTCCCCACTCACTGCCCCTTCCCCTCTGTCATGCTCTCCCTCTAGACTTGTGACGTGCCTAGGAGAAGAGCACATATGAATCAGCCCTTTCTGTGATATCTTAATGGGCTTCAGTGGCAGGACTGGACAGCATGAGTCTTGTAGTTAGGAGAGTGAGTGCCAATCATGGCATAGCCACCAACGAATCTGCCGCCTCAGGTAGACACTCACCATCCATGGACCTCAGTTTCCTCAACTGAAAATGAAAGCTTTTGGACCATATAACATCTGGAATCCTTCCATAGCAAAATTCTCTTGACTCTGTGTATGCTATTGAAGTATTTCAGTGAGCTGTGTGATATGGTTGTAATGTTAAAGTCTGGAACCCCCAGGATAAAGGTGACTCCTGATAAAGTCACAGAGTCAGGTGGAATAGCAGACCCTCTTGGAATTCATTCGCCACAGTTCTCTCTTCCATATGCCTGTCTCCAATGCCAAGTTGTCTCCAGCTTGATCCTTGGTGCCCAGGAGATTTCTGGGAAGAGGAATAACAAGGTCACAGTCTCCCTCCCAAGCATAGTCATCCATCCCTGCCAGTTGAGATTTCTGCTGATGGGACAGGTGCAGACCTTTGGATTTCCCCGAGCACATTCAGAGCTCAGTTTACCAGAACCTCACATAATCAGCATCTGACTTTGGCCCTCACATCTCTATTTCCTTATTAAAGTTCCCTGTCATCACTCTGTTCCCCCAAAGTGACTCTGTTGACATTGGTGATTTCCGGTGTCAAGCTGTCACTTTTCTATGTCCCGTTGAGTTTGTTTCCATTGACAGCATTTACCATTCTGGTGTAAAATTCCAGTAATGGCTCAGTCTCTCCAGTAAGGACATTCTTCCCTGCTATTCTTCCCCTGCTGAGACACACAGCATTGGGCCAAGGCACCAGATGGACATGTTCGCAGAACCCAGGAATCAGTGGGAACCTCAGAAGTGGCCCCCACCCTCCAGCAAAGGCACAGCCTCTTCCTTTGGAAGAACTTTGTAATGTTTTCCAGCGAGAAGCTTCTGAGGCCACCCACGGCTGTTTACCCAACACAGCAGAACAAGAGGAAACAGGAATCTAGAGGAGTCCTCAGATTGGAGCAGTGACCTGCGAAAAGCTGCACCATCTCATTGTCACTGCCATGGGAGCTCCTTAACAAAGAATCTGGGGCTTCTAGGGAAGCTCTGGGCTCCAGAGAGGTGGAAGAGAAGGTGCCCTGGAAAAATAGAGGTGCTCCCAGGGAGCCAAACTTTATGATGCTGCTGCCTCTGCCCCCACCATCCTCACAAAGCTCCTGTTCCCATCTGCTTCCCTAGGTATTTATGTCCCTGGGAGACGGGTGGCATGGCAGAGGAACATGGGCTCAGGAGGAAGGGTCTGGTGACCTGTTGGCACTGGTTAAATATGAATCTTGACCCCCACCACTTCCCAGCTGCTAACTCTAGAAGACAGATAGTTGTGCGTACAACATCCATAACCTCTCTTCCTCTCTAATGGCATATCTCTGATTTTTAACTGAGTCTGTTGCCACTCATCTGAAAATGTACATTTCCCAGCCTCCTATACAGGTAGACACAGCCAGGATTCTAAGTCTAGCCAATGAGATATAAGTGGAAGTATTATACAAGACTTCTAAAAGACTACTTTAAGAGGAGAGCTTGCTTTTCTTTTTCTTTTCCCTTTGTGTTGGCTGGAAAAAGGAATGGGATGACTGGAGTTACAGCAGCCATCTTGGATCAAGAGGTGACCTTGAGAAGGAAGCTTCTCTCTAGGATACCAGAGGATAGATATAAGAGCCCCAGTGTCTGGTTACACTGTGGGGTTGTCACAGAAGCTCTGCCCCACCTTCCCATGGAAAACTTTTACTTGAGAAAGATAGACTATTTCATTTAAGTCATCGATAGCTTTTTGTCTGTTATATACAAATGAACCTAATCAACAGTGATACAAGGACATTGGGCACATCATTTAGCCTTTCTGAAACTGTTTCTGATTATACTGGAGTAATAAGATAAGTTTTACCCCTCTTCGCTTGGTGGGACCCTCCAGCAAAGGCACAGCCTCTTCCTTTGGAAGAACTTTGTAATGTTTTCCAGCGAGAAGCTTCTGAGGCCACCCACGGCTGTTTACCCAACACAGCAGAACAAGAGGAAACAGGAATCTAGAGGAGTCCTCAGATTGGAGCAGTGACCTGCGAAAAGCTGCACCATCTCATTGTCACTGCCATGGGAGCTCCTTAACAAAGAATCTGGGGCTTCTAGGGAAGCTCTGGGCTCCAGAGAGGTGGAAGAGAAGGTGCCCTGGAAAAATAGAGGTGCTCCCAGGAGCCAAACTTTATGATGCTGCTGCCTCTGCCCCCACCATCCTCACAAAGCTCCTGTTCCCATCTGCTTCCCTAGGTATTTATGTCCCTGGGAGACGGGTGGCATGGCAGAGGAACATGGGCTCAGGAGGAAGGGTCTGGTGACCTGTTGGCACTGGTTAAATATGAATCTTGACCCCCACCACTTCCCAGCTGCTAACTCTAGAAGACAGATAGTTGTGCGTACAACATCCATAACCTCTCTTCCTCTCTAATGGCATATCTCTGATTTTTAACTGAGTCTGTTGCCACTCATCTGAAAATGTACATTTCCCAGCCTCCTATACAGGTAGACACAGCCAGGATTCTAAGTCTAGCCAATGAGATATAAGTGGAAGTATTATACAAGACTTCTAAAAGACTACTTTAAGAGGAGAGCTTGCTTTTCTTTTTCTTTTCCCTTTGTGTTGGCTGGAAAAAGGAATGGGATGACTGGAGTTACAGCAGCCATCTTGGATCAAGAGGTGACCTTGAGAAGGAAGCTTCTCTCTAGGATACCAGAGGATAGATATAAGAGCCCCAGTGTCTGGTTACACTGTGGGGTTGTCACAGAAGCTCTGCCCCACCTTCCCATGGAAAACTTTTACTTGAGAAAGATAGACTATTTCATTTAAGTCATCGATAGCTTTTTGTCTGTTATATACAAATGAACCTAATCAACAGTGATACAAGGACATTGGGCACATCATTTAGCCTTTCTGAAACTGTTTCTGATTATACTGGAGTAATAAGATAAGTTTTACAGATTTAGAAGGATTAGATGAAGTAATACAGAGGAAAATATCTTGCCATGTATAAGCACACAGTAGGGGCTCAAAAAATTGTAGTTCTCTTCCTTCATCAGTGCAGCAGCCTTGGGGACAGGAGAAAGGAGCAGAGTCAATTTATATGCACAAACCTATTCTGGTTTGTTGTTGGGATTTTACTGAATCTATAGACTGATTTAGGTAAAACTGATATCTTTGTAATATGGAGTCTTCCCATCCATTCAGTTTCTCTCAGAAATCTTTTGTGTAGAACTCTTGTACATATTTTCTTTTATTTATAGGTAATTGATGTGTTTTAGTGAATATATGTGCACAGTACTATTGGTGGATACTTAGGGGTGAAATTTCTGAGTCATAGAGAATATGTATGCTCAGCTGTAATAGACACTGCCAAGCAGATTTCTACAGTGGTTATACCAATTTACACACCCACCAGCAGAGATTGTGAGTTCCAGTTGGTTTACATGCTCACCAACATTTGGCATTATTAGCTTTTAAATTTGAGCCAATTTAGCAGGTGAGTAGTGGTGTCTCAATTTTTGTTTTAATTTCTATTTCCTTGCTGACTAATGAAGGTATTGATCTTTTCATATCTTTATTGGCCATTTGGATTCTCTTCTATAAATTCAGGTCTTTTGCCCATTTTTCCACTTGGATTCTCTGCTTGTTTCTTACTGATTTTGCAGAAGTTCTTTTTGTATTCTGGATATGAATTCCTAGACAGTTATATTTATTGCTTATATCATTTGTATCACATTTAAGCATCTTTGTGAACCCAAGCTCATGAAGTTATTCTTCTGTCTTATCTTTGAGAAATTTGCTTGACCTTTCACTTTTAGATACAGAAATCATGTGAAACTGGTTTTATGTAAGGTCTAAAGTGGGCTTCCCTGGTGGCCCAGACAATAATTTGCCTGAAATGCAGGTGACCTGGGTTCAATCCCTAAGTCAGGAAGATCCCCTGGCGGAGGGCACAGCAACCCACTCCAGTATTCTTGCCTGGAGAATTCCATGAACAGAGGAGCCTGGTGGTCAATAGTCTTTGGGGTCACAAAGGGTCAGACACAACTGAAGCGACTTAGCACACATGAATGTAGTGTGTGGATCTATTTCAGAACTTGCTATTCTCTTCCACTGGTCTATTTGCCTATCCTTTAACCAATACCACACTGCCTTAATCTTTGAAGTCTGATCAGACCTGATGACTGGTAGTGTTAAGTCTTCTTCTAAAAGATTTTCTTGAGTGTCTTTGAACCTTAAGTCATGTTTCATTTAGATCTACTCACATACTTACACTTTCCATATCTTTCCATTCCTCCCTTCATTTCGGTTCTGTTCATGATCAGTTTCTTTCTGTATGAAGAACTTCTCTTGGTCTTTCTTTTACTATGACTTTGCTGGAGACACATTCTCTCAGTTTCTGATTGTCTGAAATATTCTTTCACCTTTAATATTAAGAGAGATATATTAATTAGGTGTGGAATTCTAGGTGGTCTGTTATTTTCTTTCAGCTCTTTCAGAGGTCATTTCATTATCTTCTTGCATGCGTTGTTTCTGTCAGTCGTCAGACTTATTGTTGCTCTTTTGAAGACAATGCATCCTTTTTTTCTCTCTGTTTTTAAGATTTTGTCTTTGAGTGACTCTTCAGCAGTTTTACTATGTTGTGCTGAAGTTTTCTTTGGGTTTATCTTGGTTGGAGGTTAAGCTTTATGGAACTTCATGAATCAGGGGATTGCTATGTATTGGCAAAAATTCAAAGAAAATATCCCTTAAATATTGTTTCTGCCTGTTTTCTCTTTCCTCACATTTTAGGACACCAGTTACACATGCGCTATACGTTTTTTTTTTTTTTTTTAGTTTTTATTTATTTATTTATTGGGGGGAGTGAGGGTGGGAGGGGGGCGGGCCACTTCTATTAGTCTTTCATTTATCTGTTTTTATCCATTTTTGTTCTTTGGCCCGTGTGGGCCTCCCATCGCAGCGGCCTCTGTTGTCGCAGAGCACTGGCTCTGGGCACATGCGCTCCAGAGCTCCGGCTCGGTAACTGGACATATCAGTCCAGCCGCTCCGCGGCACGTGGGATCTTCCCAGGCCAGGGCTCGAACCGGCGCCCCTTGCACTGCAAGGCAGTGTCCTTACCCACTAGACCACCAGGGAAGCCCGCGCTATACGTTTTCAGGACCCTCCATGTATCTCTTATGTTCATTTCTTATTTTCTATCCTTTTTTCCCTCCCCATGCCTCAGGCCAAATATCCACTACTAACCTTTCTTCAGTTCACTAAACTGCTTTCTCCTGTGTCTAATACACTGCTTCATCCACCTACTGAGTTCTTAGTTCCATTTGTTGTATTAATATTTTTAAATTTATTAGGATTTTCATGTTATTCTATTTTTCTTTCATTAGTTCCTGTGTTTTGGTGATCTCCTGTATCTTTTGTCTATTTTCTTGGACATTCAAACCTGCTGTGTTAAAGTCCAGGTCTAATAAATCTAGGATATGGATCACTTGGGGATCCACTTCTATTGCCTCCTTTTTTCCTTCTTTCCTTCTTTTCCTTTTTTTTAAAATTTGATCCTGTTACCTGGTGGACTTAGTAAGTTTAATTAATTGGATTGGATATGAAAAATTCAAGAAGCTACAGGTGGCGTTATCTTTCTTCAGAAAAGATTTGTTTCTCTTTAAGCAGACAGAATAGGGGCAGAGCACTTTATTCAGTCAAGAACTGAGATGATTCTAGCCTTGATTCTAGTTTTCAAAAGGCCTGGTCTATTCTGGTTAAGCTTTATGGAACTTCATGAATCAGGGGATTGCTATGTATTGGCAAAAATTCAAAGAAAATATCCCTTAAATATTGTTTCTGCCTGTTTTCTCTTTCCTCACATTTTAGGACACCAGTTACACATGCGCTATACGTTTTTTTTTTTTTTTTTAGTTTTTATTTATTTATTTATTGGGGGGAGTGAGGGTGGGAGGGGGGCGGGCCACTTCTATTAGTCTTTCATTTATCTGTTTTTATCCATTTTTGTTCTTTGGCCCGTGTGGGCCTCCCATCGCAGCGGCCTCTGTTGTCGCAGAGCACTGGCTCTGGGCACATGCGCTCCAGAGCTCCGGCTCGGTAACTGGACATATCAGTCCAGCCGCTCCGCGGCACGTGGGATCTTCCCAGGCCAGGGCTCGAACCGGCGCCCCTTGCACTGCAAGGCAGTGTCCTTACCCACTAGACCACCAGGGAAGCCCGCGCTATACGTTTTCAGGACCCTCCATGTATCTCTTATGTTCATTTCTTATTTTCTATCCTTTTTTCCCTCCCCATGCCTCAGGCCAAATATCCACTACTAACCTTTCTTCAGTTCACTAAACTGCTTTCTCCTGTGTCTAATACACTGCTTCATCCACCTACTGAGTTCTTAGTTCCATTTGTTGTATTAATATTTTTAAATTTATTAGGATTTTCATGTTATTCTATTTTTCTTTCATTAGTTCCTGTGTTTTGGTGATCTCCTGTATCTTTTGTCTATTTTCTTGGACATTCAAACCTGCTGTGTTAAAGTCCAGGTCTAATAAATCTAGGATATGGATCACTTGGGGATCCACTTCTATTGCCTCCTTTTTTCCTTCTTTCCTTCTTTTCCTTTTTTTTAAAATTTGATCCTGTTACCTGGTGGACTTAGTAAGTTTAATTAATTGGATTGGATATGAAAAATTCAAGAAGCTACAGGTGGCGTTATCTTTCTTCAGAAAAGATTTGTTTCTCTTTAAGCAGACAGAATAGGGGCAGAGCACTTTATTCAGTCAAGAACTGAGATGATTCTAGCCTTGATTCTAGTTTTCAAAAGGCCTGGTCTATTCTGGTTTGCCTTTATTACTATCTGTCCTTCAACATTCTAAACTAAAATCCTAGGGTGTTTATGGCCGTGAATTCCAATTTTTGTCTCATGTCCTAAGACTTTAAACATACCTGCTCACTTTCTTATCTCCTTAAGCCCCCACTTTTATCTTGGCCTCTCAGCCTCTGACTTTACGCAGCCTAGGTGTCACCAGACATTTCAAGTGCAGATGTCAGTGTGCACACTAGTATTCTGGGATTCCTCTTCCTCTGAGACCTTGCCCTGTAAGCCTTACCACCCTGATAACCCTGAACCATATAGTTTTTTGTCTCCCCACCTCTGAGGGACTGCTGAAAACGCTGATCCACTGTTTTCTTTTCCTACAACCAGCCTTCCCACTTGTAGATCAACAAATGCCTCCAGGGGAAGTAGCAAAGAATGTTGCACTCTTCTCAAAACATTTCTCCTCTGTCCAGGATCTTGGTTCCTTAAGAAGTCCTAAATGTCCTGGTTGCTTTCTGATACCTTAAGATAGCTATATTTATATTCTATTCTGCTTTACTTAATGTTCTTCATGGGAGCTTTAGTCACCTATAACCTACGGTCATACAGTTGAAGTCTGAACTGAGACTGTTTCGCTTAAAAGGTGAAGAATAAGCACACTGGGGAGAGGGTAAGCATGCCACGGACTTCAGCTCCTTGAGGTGTGTTGTGGGTAAGAGGAAGCAGACATGTTCATTGTGGCTCCACAGGAAGACATAGCAATCTACAGGGAGTAGGTGTGAACTCCAGATCTAGAAGACTAGTCTCATAGACATCAAGCAGTCATGAAGTGGAATGCTTTCCCTGAAGACATAGTGACCTTCCCAACACTGGAAGAGTCTCAGAAGGGGCTCAACAAACACCTGGAAGTTGCTAAATCCAATAATCAGATTGTAAGAGGGACTTAATCAATGCTAACCAATTTATGTATTCTTGAAGTCTTAAAAGATTTTTTTAAAATACAGTTGTCTGAGTTATCCCACAGACATAATAAAATAAAATATAGGGCCCTGGCATCTGCATTCTCAACAGGCTCCTTGGGTGACCTGCAAACCAGAGTAAATGAACCAGTGTCCCTTGGTGTACCTTCTAAATGAGACTAACGTTGCAATATCCCACAGAAGATGCTAGGAGAGACTCCGCCAGTTTTGCCACTCGTGGGGTGGCAGTTGGAGATATGGAAGGAGATGTTTCCCCCTCTCCTCTCTTCTATCCGTGAGGCTCTGCTCTCCCAGGAAGCAGGACTCAGCTTGGTTCTGTGGGAACGACAGATCTATAATGTTTAGTCACACTGTGGGGTAGCAAGCATGTGTGGGCTAGCCTGGAAACTGAACCACTATTTATAACATAATTTCTGTATGAAAATATGTTCCAACAACTGCCTTTCAAAAATATATGGAACACAACCTGTCAGTAATTGGGACTCTTCATATAAAGTTATTTTCTCAGAAACTTTTAGCCTCTCAACAAATGCCTCCAGGGAAGTAGCAAAGAATGTTGCACTCTTCTCAAAACATTTCTCCTCTGTCCAGGATCTTGGTTCCTTAAGAAGTCCTAAATGTCCTGGTTGCTTTCTGATACCTTAAGATAGCTATATTTATATTCTATTCTGCTTTACTTAATGTTCTTCATGGGAGCTTTAGTCACCTATAACCTACGGTCATACAGTTGAAGTCTGAACTGAGACTGTTTCGCTTAAAAGGTGAAGAATAAGCACACTGGGGAGAGGGTAAGCATGCCACGGACTTCAGCTCCTTGAGGTGTGTTGTGGGTAAGAGGAAGCAGACATGTTCATTGTGGCTCCACAGGAAGACATAGCAATCTACAGGGAGTAGGTGTGAACTCCAGATCTAGAAGACTAGTCTCATAGACATCAAGCAGTCATGAAGTGGAATGCTTTCCCTGAAGACATAGTGACCTTCCCAACACTGGAAGAGTCTCAGAAGGGGCTCAACAAACACCTGGAAGTTGCTAAATCCAATAATCAGATTGTAAGAGGGACTTAATCAATGCTAACCAATTTATGTATTCTTGAAGTCTTAAAAGATTTTTTTAAAATACAGTTGTCTGAGTTATCCCACAGACATAATAAAATAAAATATAGGGCCCTGGCATCTGCATTCTCAACAGGCTCCTTGGGTGACCTGCAAACCAGAGTAAATGAACCAGTGTCCCTTGGTGTACCTTCTAAATGAGACTAACGTTGCAATATCCCACAGAAGATGCTAGGGAGAGACTCCGCCAGTTTTGCCACTCGTGGGGTGGCAGTTGGAGATATGGAAGGAGATGTTTCCCCCTCTCCTCTCTTCTATCCGTGAGGCTCTGCTCTCCCAGGAAGCAGGACTCAGCTTGGTTCTGTGGGAACGACAGATCTATAATGTTTAGTCACACTGTGGGGTAGCAAGCATGTGTGGGCTAGCCTGGAAACTGAACCACTATTTATAACATAATTTCTGTATGAAAATATGTTCCAACAACTGCCTTTCAAAAATATATGGAACACAACCTGTCAGTAATTGGGACTCTTCATATAAAGTTATTTTCTCAGAAACTTTTAGCCTCTCAAGAGAAACTTGACCTCAGAGAGTGAGTAATCAATCAGTTTCCGATGCCTGCTTTACAGTGGAAGAGATTTTTCTGCCCTGAATAATTGGGAGACTGGCTTTAAGAACAACTCTCAGGCAATTGTGAGAGTGTTTCTTCCTGCTGTCATTGTTTTGCCTGAGGGAGATCGGTGCTGGCTTCACCCAGAAACAGTGATGAATGGTCCAGGACATAGTGTGGTAGCAATGACTTCAGCGAGGTACTTGCAAAGACAATGAGAATGAGGTCACCTTCCAGGGTTAAGCTACCCTGGTGTGCCACTCCAAGGCCTCTACTCACAAAAGTGAGGCAAACAGGCACATTTCCAGTGTTTTCCACTCCCGCCTTACCCCTGGATGACAAACAGTTTAATGAGATAGAAAAGATAGTGATTCACAAGTGGAACACATAAAAGATACATAGATAGGGGCTTGTGTTGGCCCCAATGTCAAACTGAATAAACAATCTGATCATTATCCCTTCTATTATATAGACACACAAAAAAAGTCACCAATAAACTTTATCAAAGTTTAAAAACTACACTCGGGCTTCCCTGGTGGTCCAGTGGGTAAGGACACCGCCTTGCAGTGCAAGGGGCGCCTGTTCAATCCCTGGCCTGGGAAGACCCCATGTGCCGCGGAGTGGCTGGACCGATGTGTCCAATTACAGAGCCCGAGCTCTGGAGCGCATGTGCCCAGAGCCGATGCTCTGCAACAACAGAGGCCACCGCGATGGGAGGCCCACAGGAGCCAAAGAACAAAGATGGATGAAAATAGATAAATGAGAGGCCAATGGAAGTGGCCCACCCACCCCACCCCGAAGAAAAACTACACTCATTTACCTCCTGGTGAGACCATGCTGTGTCTGTGTGCCGTAGGCCTAACACCACCACTCTTCACCTTTAAGAGTGTCACGGAAACCTTCAAGGATACCCCAGTGGCATGTCCTGGATAGGGGAAAAGTCTAGAAATGTCACTTGAATGTACTCATTAGGCTGAAAAAACAGGACTCAGAGAGACACCACCAGCCCTGCATGCCTTTGCCTGCATCAGAGAAAGCCTCATGGTACACAATCTCAGAGAGAAGAGGTCAAAGGGGCCTCGTTCCTTTTATGCTTAAGCAATTAATTAGATAAATAGACATTCAAGTAAATTTTCAGTACTTTAAAAATAGCCAATAGCTGAATTAATAGCCTGAAACAGACCCAAATGTCTTCGTTTTTTGGCCAAGCCGTGCATCTTGTAGGGTTTCAGTTCCCCAACAAGGAATTGAGCCCAGGCCCTCTGCAGTGCAACCATGGAATTCTAACCTCTGGACTGCCAGGGAATTCCCCCAAATTGCATTTTTTTTTTTTTTAAAGATTTATTTATTTATTTACTTTGGGCGGGGCTCAGGTTGGGGAGGGAGGGGGCGGGTGGGCCACTTCTGTTGGTCTTTCATTTATCTGTTTTCATCCATCTTTGTTCTTTGGCCCGCGTGGGCCTCCCATCGCGGTGGCGTCTGTCTGTCGTTGCAGAGCACCGGCTCTGGGCGCATGCGCTCCATAGCTCCGGCTCGGTAATTGGACACATCAGTCCAGCCGCTCCGCGACACGTGGGATCTTCCCAGGCCAGGGCTCGAACCGGCGCCCCTTGCACTGCAAGGAGGTGTCCTTACCCATTGGACCACCAGGGGAAGCCCCCAAATTGCATTTTAAAATCAAGAAAAATATGGCCAAATAGTGAAAGACAGAAACATAACAAGGATGTGTTAAACAAAGCACTTAAAGTTGTGACTCTCACCGTATCAATATGGTATAAAGAGGAAAGGCCCCTCAGAAGTGACAGTTGCCCATCAATATGTGGAAGGAGATCACTTTTAATAGTTAATCAGAGAAATGCAAATTAAAATGAAAAAGAGATGTACATTTTTTTTCTTAACCTGAGAAATGGGCAATGATTTTAAAAGTTGAGGGACTTCCCTGATTGCCCAGAGGTTTAGACTCGGCACGTCCACTGCAAGGACATGGGTTTGATCTCGGGTCAGAGAACCAGTATCCCACATGCTGAGCACCTCCCCAACCTCTGCAAAAAAATGAAATACCTGTTGTATCCAGGATGCAAGGAAATGAGAACCTGCATATAGAGTGGAATTTTAGCTTTTAGTGTTTGGGGAGGATAATGTGGCCCTTTAATTGTGTGAATAGCATTTAAGGTTTGCCTCAGCAATTATGCATCTGGGAATTTCTTCCGAAAAAATAATTATCAGTGTGTGTTCAGAAAATTTAGATACAAGGATGTTTTTTTGCAGTCCTGTAATTGGGAAAAATTAGGAAAATCCTCAATGTCCAATAATTGTAAATTAGCTAAGGAAGTAAAAGTAGGCCATCCATGCACTGGAGCGCTATTACCCCATCAGCCCAGGCATGGTCTTGGGTCTTCAGGGCGTCCCTAGTGAGCAGCTGTGCCAGGTGACCCGGTGAACAGCCACCTGGACTATGACTAGCAGTGGCTGGTGTTTGTGGGACACCTCCCATGTCCTGGACACAGGACTGGTGCTGGGCACACTATCTCACGGAACTATCCCAGTCCCCCAGAAGGGAGAATGCAGAGACCTGTAGGAGATAGGAGCACCTCCCCGCCGCCCGCCCCTGCACATAAGCAAACCATCAAGCTGGAACTGGGGGGCAGGTCAGCCTGTGTCCACATCCTGTGTTCTTACCACTGCCAGGCCCCTGCTTCTGTCACCAGGGGAAAACTTCTAGATGACCTGATCCAACCTCCTCCCTTTTCAGATCGAGAAACCGATGCTTAGAAAGAGTCTCCACGGTTTTGTTTGAGTTCTGTGATCAAGACAAGATAACATCTTTGACCCCCTGGCGCTTAATTCTTTGGGCAGATAAATTACAGGAAGTGAAAAATGCAATAAAGATAAAACCAGTGGATAGAGAATACCTGGCAGGAGGAGGTTGTGGAAAAGGTGGGGAGGGAAGCATCCCTGAGATGTGTTGACATTGGTGTGCTGAGAATATCGGGTGACAGCTGGGACAGAAGCTTTCTGGCAGAGGAAGCATCGAGTGCAACACCCCCAAGGTGCAAACCAACGTGGTTTGAGCGATGAGGGACCCAAAAGGTTTAGGGAAGAGAGGAAGCCTCGTAAGAGACCATCTCCTGCTTCCTGATAAGTAGTGAGCAGGTGAAGGACGCCTGTGGAGAGCCAGCCTGCGGGTGGAGCGGTGCAGTGAGAAGGGGCTGAAGGGGCTGGCTGGGCTAGAGATGGCACTGTCTCCTCCAGGAACCCTTGGAATTGAAGAGCTTCTGCCAGCTATTTTGAGTGATGAACAGAACAGTGATGGCTGGCGATGATGCCTTTCTCAAGGAAATCATACATAGATAAAACCTGAGCCATCCAATAGGAGCCAAAATTATTGTTTATTTTTTTTAAAAAAGGTGATAGATTGCTGGGATACCATTCACATTTGGTTAGGCAGATTCTGGGCGCTATTACCCCATCAGCCCAGGCATGGTCTTGGGTCTTCAGGGCGTCCCTAGTGAGCAGCTGTGCCAGGTGACCCGGTGAACAGCCACCTGGACTATGACTAGCAGTGGCTGGTGTTTGTGGGACACCTCCCATGTCCTGGACACAGGACTGGTGCTGGGCACACTATCTCACGGAACTATCCCAGTCCCCCAGAAGGGAGAATGCAGAGACCTGTAGGAGATAGGAGCACCTCCCCGCCGCCCGCCCCTGCACATAAGCAAACCATCAAGCTGGAACTGGGGGGCAGGTCAGCCTGTGTCCACATCCTGTGTTCTTACCACTGCCAGGCCCCTGCTTCTGTCACCAGGGGAAAACTTCTAGATGACCTGATCCAACCTCCTCCCTTTTCAGATCGAGAAACCGATGCTTAGAAAGAGTCTCCACGGTTTTGTTTGAGTTCTGTGATCAAGACAAGATAACATCTTTGACCCCCTGGCGCTTAATTCTTTGGGCAGATAAATTACAGGAAGTAAAAATGCAATAAAGATAAAACCAGTGGATAGAGAATACCTGGCAGGAGGAGGTTGTGGAAAAGGTGGGGAGGGAAGCATCCCTGAGATGTGTTGACATTGGTGTGCTGAGAATATCGGGTGACAGCTGGGACAGAAGCTTTCTGGCAGAGGAAGCATCGAGTGCAACACCCCCAAGGTGCAAACCAACGTGGTTTGAGCGATGAGGGACCCAAAAGGTTTAGGGAAGAGAGGAAGCCTCGTAAGAGACCATCTCCTGCTTCCTGATAAGTAGTGAGCAGGTGAAGGACGCCTGTGGAGAGCCAGCCTGCGGGTGGAGCGGTGCAGTGAGAAGGGGCTGAAGGGGCTGGCTGGGCTAGAGATGGCACTGTCTCCTCCAGGAACCCTTGGAATTGAAGAGCTTCTGCCAGCTATTTTGAGTGATGAACAGAACAGTGATGGCTGGCGATGATGCCTTTCTCAAGGAAATCATACATAGATAAAACCTGAGCCATCCAATAGGAGCCAAAATTATTGTTTATTTTTTTTAAAAAAGGTGATAGATTGCTGGGATACCATTCACATTTGGTTAGGCAGATTCTTGATTTGGTCTCCTGCAAGGTTCCACGTTTGGAGGGGGCTGGCTGTACCCAGGCTCTGCTAACACCTTGAGCCAAGGGCAAGAGACGAGCTCCAGCCATGGGGCAACTCAGCCTTCAGGGGCTCAGCTTCACCTTTCTACTTGGCCACCAGAACTGGCCCCAAACAACTTGAGGTGGTTTTCAAAGGGTAATTACGACCTCGAAAGTCAAACATGAGAGAAACGGCAAAGATAAAACGGGACCAGTCTGGCTACAGACCCTGGGACATACACAGACACACACACAAAGACGTGCTGTGTGACCTTGACCAAGTGTCTAGACCTCCCTTTGTCTCCTGCTGAAGGTTGAGGGGGCACATGTGACCGTCTCTAAGGGATCTTTTTGGGTATAAACTGACAATGAGTTATGGTTTCTATGTGTGATTTTTCCCCAAGGAGGGTTTTTCCAAAGACGAAGCTGTGGGCTCTGATGACATTTCTGGCAGAGGAGTTCAGAAGTGATTTGAGAAAAGGCCCACGGAAGGGCTGAGGGTAATGGGTTCCCCTGGAGCAGCATTCATTTGGATCTATAAGCCTCAGGGACTAGAGTAAAAAGGCAGTTTCATTACTTTGTGGCCTCAATCAGAATGTTAATATTACCAATGAAATTATTTTATGAAATCCAGCTCAATGGGAGGGAAAAAATTTTTTTTCTAATGCAAAGTTATTCCCAGACCCAACTATATTATGAAAGATGAAAGGGAAGGGCACAATGTGGAGGTCAGAATGGATCTTACATCTGGGCAACCAGGACCAGCCCTGGGCCCCATGCTCTAAGAGGAATTCAGTCAGGCCCCATGGGGGTCCAGAATCCACAAGGCCATGGAGACCTGCCCACTTGGAGCCTACACACCCCCTCCTAGGCCAATTCTCTGCCTAGATGCCTGGGGCTGGGGCTAGAGATGGCACTGTCTCCTCCAGGAACCCTTGGAATTGAAGAGCTTCTGCCAGCTATTTTGAGTGATGAACAGAACAGTGATGGCTGGCGATGATGCCTTTCTCAAGGAAATCATACATAGATAAAACCTGAGCCATCCAATAGGAGCCAAAATTATTGTTTATTTTTTTTAAAAAAGGTGATAGATTGCTGGGATACCATTCACATTTGGTTAGGCAGATTCTTGATTTGGTCTCCTGCAAGGTTCCACGTTTGGAGGGGGCTGGCTGTACCCAGGCTCTGCTAACACCTTGAGCCAAGGGCAAGAGACGAGCTCCAGCCATGGGGCAACTCAGCCTTCAGGGGCTCAGCTTCACCTTTCTACTTGGCCACCAGAACTGGCCCCAAACAACTTGAGGTGGTTTTCAAAGGGTAATTACGACCTCGAAAGTCAAACATGAGAGAAACGGCAAAGATAAAACGGGACCAGTCTGGCTACAGACCCTGGGACATACACAGACACACACACAAAGACGTGCTGTGTGACCTTGACCAAGTGTCTAGACCTCCCTTTGTCTCCTGCTGAAGGTTGAGGGGGCACATGTGACCGTCTCTAAGGGATCTTTTTGGGTATAAACTGACAATGAGTTATGGTTTCTATGTGTGATTTTTCCCCAAGGAGGGTTTTTCCAAAGACGAAGCTGTGGGCTCTGATGACATTTCTGGCAGAGGAGTTCAGAAGTGATTTGAGAAAAGGCCCACGGAAGGGCTGAGGGTAATGGGTTCCCCTGGAGCAGCATTCATTTGGATCTATAAGCCTCAGGGACTAGAGTAAAAAGGCAGTTTCATTACTTTGTGGCCTCAATCAGAATGTTAATATTACCAATGAAATTATTTTATGAAATCCAGCTCAATGGGAGGGAAAAAATTTTTTTTCTAATGCAAAGTTATTCCCAGACCCAACTATATTATGAAAGATGAAAGGGAAGGGCACAATGTGGAGGTCAGAATGGATCTTACATCTGGGCAACCAGGACCAGCCCTGGGCCCCATGCTCTAAGAGGAATTCAGTCAGGCCCCATGGGGGTCCAGAATCCACAAGGCCATGGAGACCTGCCCACTTGGAGCCTACACACCCCCTCCTAGGCCAATTCTCTGCCTAGATGCCTGGAGCCTCTTTAGGGAGGACTGAGCCTCTGGGGTGATCATGGGACCACTGATGCTGGAAGTTGGGGGAGGCATTGAGTGAGCTTGGCTGGCCTGCAAGATGGAGTCAAGTAGGAAGAGAAAAGGGTGGGTAACCCCAGACCAAAGCCAGATCACCCTATGCTGCTGAGTCCAAACTGCAGCTCTGAGCAGTCTCAGACTTCTGAATTCAAATTTGGCCTTCCAGATCATTAGGAAGGTATATTTTAACCTTCCTGTAACCCATTACGATAAAAAGATAGAAGGTATTTTATTGAACAGTCTGTTTGTTGTCTGTAACTTAGTGTTTAGGCATATGGTATGTGGGCCTCCACTGATACCCTAGCTCCAGGCCCCGCTAGCATCTGGAGGAGGCCTGGTTGGGGTGATTGGCCTTGGCAGACAGCCTGGGTTCAGATACCAGTCCTTCCGCTCACTCAGCCCTAGGCACGTTAACTATCCTGGGTCAGTTTTCTCATCTGTAAATGGGGACATGCGGGGACCTTCCGCAGAAAGGGAAGGCAGCGGGATTGCCCCCGGCTGAACCGGGAGATCTCTGAGAAAGGCAAATCTTGACTGTCTGCCCCCCAGCCCCCTGGCTTGTGCAGGGGACAATCAAACGACAGGGGTTCCATTAGAGAGGTTCCACTTTATTAGAGTAAACTAACAGTTTTTATAGGCAAACGAAGGGGGGTTTGCAAGGGACTTCCTATAGTTACACCAATCAAGCTAAAGGTTGAGCAATCACGTATTTACATTGCAATAGGAACTCGTGGTGAGCATGCATTGCCCAGAGCATGGAAACCAGGGGGATCAATCAGAAGTTTTGACAATGGACCTTAGATCATGCCCTGTCTCTTCCTGTAGGTAGGCATCCTTTTAGCACCAAACTGCAATATGTGCTTAAGCTTCCTTATGCTTGCAAAGGCCCTCTTTCCTTCAGGGCCCCATGCTCTAAGAGGAATTCAGTCAGGCCCCATGGGGGTCCAGAATCCACAAGGCCATGGAGACCTGCCCACTTGGAGCCTACACACCCCCTCCTAGGCCAATTCTCTGCCTAGATGCCTGGAGCCTCTTTAGGGAGGACTGAGCCTCTGGGGTGATCATGGGACCACTGATGCTGGAAGTTGGGGGAGGCATTGAGTGAGCTTGGCTGGCCTGCAAGATGGAGTCAAGTAGGAAGAGAAAAGGGTGGGTAACCCCAGACCAAAGCCAGATCACCCTATGCTGCTGAGTCCAAACTGCAGCTCTGAGCAGTCTCAGACTTCTGAATTCAAATTTGGCCTTCCAGATCATTAGGAAGGTATATTTTAACCTTCCTGTAACCCATTACGATAAAAAGATAGAAGGTATTTTATTGAACAGTCTGTTTGTTGTCTGTAACTTAGTGTTTAGGCATATGGTATGTGGGCCTCCACTGATACCCTAGCTCCAGGCCCCGCTAGCATCTGGAGGAGGCCTGGTTGGGGTGATTGGCCTTGGCAGACAGCCTGGGTTCAGATACCAGTCCTTCCGCTCACTCAGCCCTAGGCACGTTAACTATCCTGGGTCAGTTTTCTCATCTGTAAATGGGGACATGCGGGGACCTTCCGCAGAAAGGGAAGGCAGCGGGATTGCCCCCGGCTGAACCGGGAGATCTCTGAGAAAGGCAAATCTTGACTGTCTGCCCCCCAGCCCCCTGGCTTGTGCAGGGGACAATCAAACGACAGGGGTTCCATTAGAGAGGTTCCACTTTATTAGAGTAAACTAACAGTTTTTATAGGCAAACGAAGGGGGGTTTGCAAGGGACTTCCTATAGTTACACCAATCAAGCTAAAGGTTGGGCAATTACGTATTTACATTGCAATAGGAACTCGTGGTGAGCCTGCATTGCCCAGAGCACGGAAACCAGGGGTATCAATCAGAAGTTTTGACAATGGACCTTAGATCATGCCCTGTCTCTTCCTGTAGGCATCCTTTTAGCACCAAACTGCAAATATGTGCTTAAGCTTCCTTATGCTTGCAAAGGCCCTCTTTCCTTCAGGGCCCCACAAGGACAGTAATAGTCCACAGTATGAGGTTGTTGTGGGGATGAGACAATGCACATTACTAGCCTAGCACCATGCCTGGCCCACGGAGAGCACTGGGGAGTGTCAGCTCTTAGCCCCATGCGCCTCATATCCCTGCTGACTATAACTTGGTGTTCCCTGGTCTTCTTGCTTTCCAGACGCCACAGCAATATGAGAGAGAGTACAACAACAAGCGGTCAGGCGTGGGGCCCAGCAAGTTCCATGGGTACGCCTACGACGGCATCTGGGTCATCGCCAAGACACTCCAGAGGGCCATGGAGACGCTGCATGCCAGCAGCCGGCACCAGCGGATCCAGGACTTCAACTACACGGACCACACGCTGGGCAGGATCATCCTCAATGCCATGAACGAGACCAACTTCTTTGGGGTCACGGTGAGTCCCAGGCCCTCGGGCTCTGCTTTCCTTAGTGCCCCTTAGAGACATACAGGGCGAGAGACACTGTCTCAGAGGCCTCTGATATATTTCATTTTCTCAGTTGTTGAAATAACTTCCCATGGGCTCTGCAATTGCAGGGCTGCTGAAACAGGCATGTGCGGTAACACTCTTTCACGTGTTGGGAAACTGCCTATCTGTCACTGGTGGGTTAGAAAGGCCATAGTGAGCTGACCACACACACAGCAGGTGGAACTCACCAGGTGGTGGGGTCAGGTTGGACCAACAGACGCTCTAGACCCAGAGTTAGGTTCACATCCTGGGTATTCACTTTCAAGTTATGGTCTTCACCAGACTGCAGAGATTTTTCAGCCTCAAATGGGAATATTACCTGGCAAGACAGTCATAAAGATTAGCTGTTACAAAGTAAAAATTGATAGTGTTTGTTGAGCAAGCTACTCGTTCTGAGAAACTAACAGTTTTATAGGCAAACGAAGGGTTTGCAAGGGACTTCCTATAGTTACACCAATCAAGCTAAAGGTTGGGCAATTACGTATTTACATTGCAATAGGAACTCGTGGTGAGCCTGCATTGCCCAGAGCACGGAAACCAGGGTATCAATCAGAAGTTTTGACAATGGACCTTAGATCATGCCCTGTCTCTTCCTGTAGGCATCCTTTTAGCACCAAACTGCAAATATGTGCTTAAGCTTCCTTATGCTTGCAAAGGCCCTCTTTCCTTCAGGGCCCCACAAGGACAGTAATAGTCCACAGTATGAGGTTGTTGGGGGGATGAGACAATGCACATTACTAGCCTAGCACCATGCCTGGCCCACGGAGAGCACTGGGGAGTGTCAGCTCTTAGCCCCATGCGCCTCATATCCCTGCTGACTATAACTTGGTGTTCCCTGGTCTTCTTGCTTTCCAGACGCCACAGCAATATGAGAGAGAGTACAACAACAAGCGGTCAGGCGTGGGGCCCAGCAAGTTCCATGGGTACGCCTACGACGGCATCTGGGTCATCGCCAAGACACTCCAGAGGGCCATGGAGACGCTGCATGCCAGCAGCCGGCACCAGCGGATCCAGGACTTCAACTACACGGACCACACGCTGGGCAGGATCATCCTCAATGCCATGAACGAGACCAACTTCTTTGGGGTCACGGTGAGTCCCAGGCCCTCGGGCTCTGCTTTCCTTAGTGCCCCTTAGAGACATACAGGGCGAGAGACACTGTCTCAGAGGCCTCTGATATATTTCATTTTCTCAGTTGTTGAAATAACTTCCCATGGGCTCTGCAATTGCAGGGCTGCTGAAACAGGCATGTGCGGTAACACTCTTTCACGTGTTGGGAAACTGCCTATCTGTCACTGGTGGGTTAGAAAGGCCATAGTGAGCTGACCACACACACAGCAGGTGGAACTCACCAGGTGGTGGGGTCAGGTTGGACCAACAGACGCTCTAGACCCAGAGTTAGGTTCACATCCTGGGTATTCACTTTCAAGTTATGGTCTTCACCAGACTGCAGAGATTTTTCAGCCTCAAATGGGAATATTACCTGGCAAGACAGTCATAAAGATTAGCTGTTACAAAGTAAAAATTGATAGTGTTTGTTGAGCAAGCTACTCGTTCTGAGCTTCAACATTCTCAGCTGACAAATGGGGATAATAATGTCTGTCTTGCACAGAAATCAGGAAAACTGGCAGTGGTGAGAATCACTCCTATTTCTTGAATGTTTATTATGTGCTAGATGCGTGCTAAGCACTGTATGTAGATTAGCTTGATGATGTGTGCCCAGTGCTAGGCACGTGTAGGCACTCAGGAAACGCTGGTGGTTGTTGCGGCTAATAATTGTCTCAGTGCATCCGTGTGCCATCCATAGGAAGTGGATTATTATCACCCCAATAAAGCAGAAGAGCCTGGAGCCCAGAGCCTTTAAGTATCACAGCTAATCAGAGGCAGAGCTGGAATTTGAACTTGGGTCTAGCTCTTAATAGCTGCATCACACTACCTTCTGGGAATAAACATAAGTGGTAGTAATTTATGTCTCATGATGATGTATTTGTCACTGCCTCGACTCCCAGAAAATAAGGAAAATTTGCCTGAAGAACAGATTGAAATGGCTCAAGTGCTGCCCTTTGTTCTCACGTAGAGAGTCATTTAGAGAATCAGTCTGTCTTGGGAGTGTGTCCCTGTTCTTTGCATGCGCTCAGACCTGGCTGGTTGGTCTGGCAGGCCAGGACTTGTGCAGGTGCTGAGTGTAGAGGGTGGTGTGAACGCCAAGATGAGGAAGATGGATTCCTTGTCCTGGAGCCTGTGGTCCAGATGAAGGATTGAGACCTGGACTCAAGTGACAATAAGACATTAAAAGTGTTCAGCACCATGGGAGTTGGGGGGCTGGCAAAAGCCAGGACTTGTGCGAGATCTCCCTGGCTGAGTAAGAAACCCGGGGGCCTATCTGTCACTGGTGGGTTAGGCTGTACCACACACACAGCAGGTGGAACTCACCAGGTGGTGGGGTCAGGTTGGACCAACAGACGCTCTAGACCCAGAGTTAGGTTCACATCCTGGGTATTCACTTTCAAGTTATGGTCTTCACCAGACTGCAGAGATTTTTCAGCCTCAAATGGGAATATTACCTGGCAAGACAGTCATAAAGATTAGCTGTTACAAAGTAAAAATTGATAGTGTTTGTTGAGCAAGCTACTCGTTCTGAGCTTCAACATTCTCAGCTGACAAATGGGGATAATAATGTCTGTCTTGCACAGAAATCAGGAAAACTGGCAGTGGTGAGAATCACTCCTATTTCTTGAATGTTTATTATGTGCTAGATGCGTGCTAAGCACTGTATGTAGATTAGCTTGATGATGTGTGCCCAGTGCTAGGCACGTGTAGGCACTCAGGAAACGCTGGTGGTTGTTGCGGCTAATAATTGTCTCAGTGCATCCGTGTGCCATCCATAGGAAGTGGATTATTATCACCCCAATAAAGCAGAAGAGCCTGGAGCCCAGAGCCTTTAAGTATCACAGCTAATCAGAGGCAGAGCTGGAATTTGAACTTGGGTCTAGCTCTTAATAGCTGCATCACACTACCTTCTGGGAATAAACATAAGTGGTAGTAATTTATGTCTCATGATGATGTATTTGTCACTGCCTCGACTCCCAGAAAATAAGGAAAATTTGCCTGAAGAACAGATTGAAATGGCTCAAGTGCTGCCCTTTGTTCTCACGTAGAGAGTCATTTAGAGAATCAGTCTGTCTTGGGAGTGTGTCCCTGTTCTTTGCGCATGCGCTCAGACCTGGCTGGTTGGTCTGGCAGGCCAGGACTTGTGCAGGTGCTGAGTGTAGAGGGTGGTGTGAACGCCAAGATGAGGAAGATGGATTCCTTGTCCTGGAGCCTGTGGTCCAGATGAAGGATTGAGACCTGGACTCAAGTGACAATAAGACATTAAAAGTGTTCAGCACCATGGGGGAGACTCTGTGGGAGCCCAGGGGGATTCTGTGACCTTTGATGAAGAAGCATGGAAGGCTTTTTGGAAGTGGCATTATTTGAGCTATTCCGTAGACAGGCTGAGAGGGGACTGGTGGTCCAGCCAGATGATGTGTGGTGAGCAAAAGAAAGATGAATGCGTGCAGCAGGGACAGTTACTTTGCCGGGAACATTGAAAGGGAGGATGATGAGGCTAGGAAGGTGAGCTGGGGCCCAGTTCTCTAGGGAGAGCTAAGGAGGCTAGCTTTATCTTAGGCTGACAATTCTCTAAGTGCAGCTTGACCAGCAGCATGAGCAACTCCTAGGAGCTGGTTAGAAATGCAGACTCTTTTTTTCTTTTTAACCTTTTTTTTTTGGCCTCTACATCATCATTTATTTTTCATCCATCTTTATTCTTTTAGCCTATGTGGGCCTTCCATTGCAGTGGCCTCTCTCGTTGCAGAGCACCGGCTCTGGGCGCATGCACTCCAGAGTGCTGGCTCGTAATTGGACACATCGGCCCATCCACTCCTTGGCATGTGAGATCTTCCCAGGCCAGGGATCGAACCAGTGCCCCCTGCACTGCAAGGTGGACTCTTTACCCAGTGGACCACCAGGGAAGCCCGAAATTCAGACTCTTGAGCCTGATCCCACACCCACTCCAGGGATGGGGTGCAGCCATCTATGGTTTGACAGACCCTCTCATGCACAGTAGAATTCAGAACCACTGCTCTGGGCATTGGGGAGCATTGAGGTTTGCAAAAAAGAAGGAGATTTCCAAATTCTCTCTTGACCTGAGACCTGGGCATCTGCTCCTACAGTTCAGAAATGAAGACCCTTGTTAATTATCAGCAAAGGCCATGTCTGTAGTGCAGCCTAGACTCAGACCAGAAGCTTTAACAGCTTTCCTCAGTCTAGTGGTTCAAAAGTTCTTTTTTTTATCCCCAGAACTTCATGTTATAAGGTTGTACCTGGTCCCTGGTGCATAATATAAAGAAGAGATTATCAGATAAAGGGAAGAAGAGCCCAAAACCCTGCCAGATCAGCAACCTCTATGTCCTGCCCCATGGCCCCTGAGATCTCCTCCTCAGAAAGTCTCCACAAAGGACCAAATGCCTCGGAAGTCCTTCCTGTCCGTGGTGCAGATTCACAGACTGAGCCTTAGAAAGGGGCAGGATTCACCAGGGGTCCCACTGGTAGCATTGTGGCAAAGATGTCTCAAAATGTGGGCACACTTTTTCAGGCCATCTTGTCAGGCTTTGTTTCTTATTTCATGGAGTAAATTCATAGTGTCTCACATTGACATGGCTGGATAGAGAGCTACAGAATCTAGGAAGCCTCTCCTAATCCTAGAACTCGTCATTTTGTTCTGATGCCTGATGTAGTTTAGGTGGAGCTCCTTTATAACTACTTCTAAGTGCTGCCAGATAATGCATCATCCCAACTTGATGAGCAATTAGATGAGGCTGCCTGAAAGGCTTTACACAGCTCGAAGCTGAGTTTCTCTTTGATGAAAAACTCCTAGACGGGGCTTCCCTGGTGGCCCAGTGGGTAAGGACACCGCCTTGCAGTGCAAGGGGCGCCAGTTCGATCCCTGGCCTGGGAAGATCCCATGTGCCATGGAACGGCTGGACTGATGTGTCCAATTACTGAGCCAGAGCTCTGGAGCGCATGCGCCCAGAGCCGGTGCTCTGCGACGACAGAGGCCACCGCGATGGGAGGCCCACACGGGCTGAAGAACAAAGATGGATGAAAATGGACAAATGAAAGACCAATAGAAGTGACCCGCCTGCTCCCCCCCCCCCCCCCCCCCCCCCCACCAAAAAAAAAAAAATTAAAAAAAAAAAAAAAAAGAAAACTCCTAGACGCATCTCTATGCCTGCTCTGGTTTGTGACTTATAATCCAGCCAATGTCAGAACTGAAAGCGATCTCAGAGATCCTCAAGTTCAACCCCCTTGGGTCGTGGATGAGTATGTATCTGAGGGACGGATGGGTAGTTTCCAAGTCCCACGGAAAGACAGTTCGGTCTAGGCAGGGCAGCAGCTCAATGGTGTCATCTCCTTCCTCTTTGTACAAATCCTCCACTAGTTGAGAAGGAGATTGCCATAGTGAGCCAGGTCTTCAGGGTTTTTTCCCCCTTCCTCCTTATCCCATTCGTCACGTATTAATATGAGCTTGTCACTGGGCTGTAGACAGGTTTCATTAAAATTGTCTTCTGATCAGAGGAAAAAAACGGCTGACTTCTGACAAAATAAAAAGTGTCCCTGTGGTCCAAGGAGACCGCAGAAGGCCAAGTTCAGCCATAAATAAAGAGTTGGAAAGGAAAGGAACAGGAGGCAGAAATAAATTGAAGCATTTTCTATTTGCTGAAGAGTTTTCATTATACAGCACACATGGTATCCATTTTTCCACTCTTAGGCAGACACTTTATTCTGGGTCACCCTCATTCAGCATGTTTACTATACGGAAAATCGTTTAAACACATTAAATTAATTATATCCTTGACTCAATTTCAATTGATTCAGCATGCACTCTTGCCTGGGAGCCAGGCCTGTGGCTGCCGATCGGTGTGTTGAAGAAGAGATTTCCTCAGGCATCCCAGTTTGGGACTCTGGCTTAGACTGGGACCCGGCTCTCTCTTATTTTCTTAAGAGAAAACAGGTCACCCTCCTCAGAGAACACTGGAGAACAGGGCCTGTGTCCCCACCGCACAGTGATGGCCTGGGGTGCCTGCCACCTCTGATTGCCTGAGCCCACAGTTCCGGTCTCTGGCCCTGTCATCACCTTTCTCTGGTCTGTAAATCTCAGAATGCTTTCTCACCTGGAAACCCTTCTTGTAACAAACACACGAAGAAATTCAGGCTCAAATAGGCTGTTAGGTCTCAAAAGGCCAAAGAATTCTGAGACTCCAAGCTCAGTAGAATTTCTCTAGGGCAGAGACTCCTAAACTTCTCTATACATGTGAGACTCTCCCAGAGAGTTTTGTTAAAAATTCCAGTTTCTCGGGCCTCAGAACTTCTGATTCAATGACTTTGTGGTAGCACCAACAAAATTCCCATTATTAACAAGCAGTCTCAGTGAGTCTCAAACAGTAACCTTGAGAATAGCTTGGGTTCTGTCAGATGTGCATGTGTGGACACACACACACACACTTTTTGATTTTCAACCTTTCAGAGATGTATTCATGCCTCCGTTCATTTGCTCCTTGGCAGACCCTGTGCTGAGTGCTAGGAGCTGGGAGCACAAAGAGGAATAACGCAGTCTCTGGGTTCCTTGCCCAGTGTGGAGAGACAATAGACGAACAGTTGCCAGGCACTGTCCAAAGTCAGCCTGGACCGTTGGAGCAGGGGCTCCATTCTGCTTATGGGAGTAAAGACCAAGGAGCTGTCCTGATCTTCCACAGTTCAGTAAGCACAATTGCACATGTGGGTGACCAGGAGGTGCCTGTGCTGCGGGTTCTCCCTGTGCCTGTACGGAGTGCTGGGGACGGAGAGTGCAATGCCACATTCCCCCTACCTTGCACTCAGGCCATGTACTGTGGTTTAGCAGACTAAAGAGGCACTGAATTCGTCAACAAGCTAACATCCATAACCCTTCAAAACCTTCTTGGGAACACGTGCTGAGTTTCCAGATGAAAAACCAAAGCTTAAATTTTCTTTAGTGACCATTTTTTTAATTCCTCCCAGTTTCCAGTCTCTCTAAAAAGGTTGATGTACCAGCTCTCAAAATGAACCATTTTTTAATTCCTTTTTGACCAGTTTACTCTTGGTCTATGACCTGTGTCCCCACCGCACAGTGATGGCCTGGGGTGCCTGCCACCTCTGATTGCCTGAGCCCACAGTTCCGGTCTCTGGCCCTGTCATCACCTTTCTCTGGTCTGTAAATCTCAGAATGCTTTCTCACCTGGAAACCCTTCTTGTAACAAACACACGAAGAAATTCAGGCTCAAATAGGCTGTTAGGTCTCAAAAGGCCAAAGAATTCTGAGACTCCAAGCTCAGTAGAATTTCTCTAGGGCAGAGACTCCTAAACTTCTCTATACATGTGAGACTCTCCCAGAGAGTTTTGTTAAAAATTCCAGTTTCTCGGGCCTCAGAACTTCTGATTCAATGACTTTGTGGTAGCACCAACAAAATTCCCATTATTAACAAGCAGTCTCAGTGAGTCTCAAACAGTAACCTTGAGAATAGCTTGGGTTCTGTCAGATGTGCATGTGTGGACACACACACACACACTTTTTGATTTTCAACCTTTCAGAGATGTATTCATGCCTCCGTTCATTTGCTCCTTGGCAGACCCTGTGCTGAGTGCTAGGAGCTGGGAGCACAAAGAGGAATAACGCAGTCTCTGGGTTCCTTGCCCAGTGTGGAGAGACAATAGACGAACAGTTGCCAGGCACTGTCCAAAGTCAGCCTGGACCGTTGGAGCAGGGGCTCCATTCTGCTTATGGGAGTAAAGACCAAGGAGCTGTCCTGATCTTCCACAGTTCAGTAAGCACAATTGCACATGTGGGTGACCAGGAGGTGCCTGTGCTGCGGGTTCTCCCTGTGCCTGTACGGGAGTGCTGGGGACGGAGAGTGCAATGCCACATTCCCCCTACCTTGCACTCAGGCCATGTACTGTGGTTTAGCAGACTAAAGAGGCACTGAATTCGTCAACAAGCTAACATCCATAACCCTTCAAAACCTTCTTGGGAACACGTGCTGAGTTTCCAGATGAAAAACCAAAGCTTAAATTTTCTTTAGTGACCATTTTTTTAATTCCTCCCAGTTTCCAGTCTCTCTAAAAAAAAAAGGTTGATGTACCAGCTCTCAAAATGGACACATCCTTTGGGTATGTCAGACCAAGATACGAGGGCTCTAATCAGCAGTATTCCTCCTTTAGTAAATCTTTCTTTTGGTTTGTCTTTTGAAATGACATCATGTTTACTCTGTGGTGCCTATGACAGAGGCTGAATTCACAGAATCTCCTTATAGCCTATTGTGTGCAACAGTTTCTCTGGGAAGTCACTAAGAGTGCGTACCCCAGGCTTGGGTCAGGGCTGTGAGGCTTCCGAGAACACTTGGCCATAGAGCAATTGAAAGGAATATTTCAATTCCTGGGAATATTTTTGTGAGAAGCAGGCCCATTCTTGCCAGACTATTTCCTTTGATGACCTCTTCACTCCCTGTGGGTGGACCTCGTACAGAAGCAATCACAGCTGAAAAGAGGGTGACCTATGGGTTCCTCCAGATATAACAGTAGATCTTCATCCTCCACCCAGCCTCTCTAAACCAGCAGCAGGTCTGGACATCTCAATTTAACATCTGTTGAGAGAGGCCACCGGCAGTCTTAGGTTCAGGCAGTCACCTCTGATGGCTCTTATGGCTAATTGACCTCACCAGAAAGGTTACGAAGACAGCAGGTGGCTGATGTACAATTCTATTGATCGGTTTGTATTTGTTGCCAAAGACTTAAAATCCAGCCGTCCCCAGTGTATCCCAACTTCAAGTTTTTATGGGAAATTTTTTAACAATTATCTCTACTAAGACTCAAATACTGCCCCCTCTAGTCTATAGGATCGCAAAAGAGGTGTAGCATGCTCCCCCACCAAGAGTTTACCTGAAAAGAGGACATCCTAGAGCCAGTTTAGTTTGGCTGGGATTCCAATCACTGAGTTCTTGGAACCAGGTAGTTAGAGAAAGCCAACCAGCTCCTCGTCCCAGGAAAATTGCGCTGTTGGCTGAAGCCCCACTTATTTCATAGCCTTGTGACCTGGCCCTGCTATGACCCTCAAGTCGTACAGTGGACTTTTTATCATATAAGAAACTTGACACTACTCACACATGCACGCACACACACACGATTGAGTTAAACGTCATGTTGTTCAAGTCAGCCCATCTGTCCTGCCTCTCTGATCTTTGGCATCCTGGTTTTAGTCTGTAATACGGAAGCTTCCCACCAGTCACCCATTTGTGCCTTGTATTTGATATCATTATTTAGCCTCTGGATTTTTTTAGGTTGAATTTGAGTGACACAAGAAATAGAGCACTAGGAAATCTACCCAGATATAGAGAAAACCCTCCCAGCTTAGGATTTGAACCCTTTGGGGGCTGGTCATCAATCAGTCATGACTCCATCCACTGGGCTTTTCTCGTTCCACCTGTCTCGATTTTATCTTGGAAGTGATCACTGGAGAGCTTGTCAGAAACTCTGCCACAGTCCGGGTGTGATGTGCCAACTGCGTGTCCCAGAAAACAGGGCTTGTCCCAGTGACCTCATGCTAGCTCTCGACGCCACCCAGGGTTCTCTGTTCTAAGGTCTCCCTTTCATGAGTGTTTCTTGGCTATTGCCCAGGATCAACAGCAAACCCTTCCAGAACTTCCTCTGTACTCCCCTTGTCTTTACCCCATCCCAGACACAGGGAGTTCCATTGAAACTGCATTATACACAGACTTAACATGGGAACTGGTTTGGGACTCTAATCTGTCTCCCTTTATTCCCTGATTAAGCAGCTGACCCTCAAACTCAGATAAAGTGCACCTTTTCCCAGGGCAAGGCAGTGATGAACTGTAACAGGAAATGCAAATTTGAAAAGTCAGGCAAGAGGAAGCCACCGTTCAGTCCAGCTCTTAGAGCTGTGTGACCTCAGGGAAATTGTTTAACCTATCTGTGAGGAAACCTATTGTTTCCTCATCTAGGTAGGGAAATATAACCTGTTTCATAGGGTTGACATGAGAAATAATGGTCTAGTACCCGTAACTACATCATCATCACTACTATTGTCGTCATTCCCACTGCATTTATGATGACTTCAAAGCACAGTTTATGCAGGTCTAAATCAAGAATCAAGTCTAATAATCACTCTCTATTTACTAAAGGCCAGTCTGTTTTGCATACATTATCTCATTTAATTCTCTCAGTAAATCCATGAACTTGTATGAAGGCTGTAAGAACACTTTCAAGTTCTCTACCTGCTACTGTCATTCACTCTGGGAACCTGATGCTCACCTTAAAGGTGGAAAGCATCTGCTCACAGTACCCGCTCTGTTCCTCCCTTTAGTCTAGCTCCATGCCACTCAGAGTCTCATGGCCCTGAGACTTACCACTCACCATGATACACAGAAACTAATGGCAGCAGGTGTCGCTGGTAGATGTCCCAGCCAGATCTCCTGCCCTTTGAGGAGTTAGGTGAGGCTTGCCCACTCCCAAGCTGTGCAGGTACCCCTGCCAGTATCCTACAATGTAGGCAATTGGAACATTCTGGTGGCCTGGAGGTGCCTGGGACTCACACCCTCCCCCCAGCAGCAGTGACTGGCTAGTGTGGTGGTGACACCGGTGCTCTTCACCTCCAGAGCTCTCGGCAGGGTTAGGCTGAGGCTCACCTCACCTGAAAGCACGTCCCACCACACTTGGCTTCTTCTCTCTTCCTATCACCCTTACAAGTTTCTCCCAAAAACATGTCCTTAATCTATCCCTTTCACACGATTTGCCATCCTAGGCTCTACTTCTAGGGGACCCAGTTATGAGACATCTAGGTGTCTTTGTGGGAAACTGTAACAGTTTCAAGAAGGAGTGGGTTTTTTTTTTTTTTTTGGCCACTTCCATTGGTCTTTCGTTTATTTCCATCTTTGTTCTTTGGCCTGTGTGGGCCTCCCATTGCAGTGGCCTCTCTCGCTGCAGAGCACTGGCTCTGGGCGCATGCGCTCCAGAGCTCCGGCTCGGTAGTTGGACACATCAGTCCAGCTGCTCCGCGGCACGTGGGATCTTCCCAGGCCAGGGATCGAACCGGTGCCCCTTGCACTGCAAGGCAGTGTCCTTACCCACTGGACCACCAGGGAAGCCCAGAGTTTTTTACTGTAAACTAATTGTTAACTGTGGCAGCACCAACCCTACCCTATCACCTCCCCTACCCCAGGGTCCAGACCCTTCCTTGTGGTCCGTTGCTCTCTGTTCCTACCCCTGCCTCCTGCAGTCTCCCTATGGGAAAGCCATATTCATGTCCAGCAATTTAGCTCAGTAAATCCATGAACTTGTATGAAGGCTGTAAGAACACTTTCAAGTTCTCTACCTGCTACTGTCATTCACTCTGGGAACCTGATGCTCACCTTAAAGGTGGAAAGCATCTGCTCACAGTACCCGCTCTGTTCCTCCCTTTAGTCTAGCTCCATGCCACTCAGAGTCTCATGGCCCTGAGACTTACCACTCACCATGATACACAGAAACTAATGGCAGCAGGTGTCGCTGGTAGATGTCCCAGCCAGATCTCCTGCCCTTTGAGGAGTTAGGTGAGGCTTGCCCACTCCCAAGCTGTGCAGGTACCCCTGCCAGTATCCTACAATGTAGGCAATTGGAACATTCTGGTGGCCTGGAGGTGCCTGGGACTCACACCCTCCCCCCAGCAGCAGTGACTGGCTAGTGTGGTGGTGACACCGGTGCTCTTCACCTCCAGAGCTCTCGGCAGGGTTAGGCTGAGGCTCACCTCACCTGAAAGCACGTCCCACCACACTTGGCTTCTTCTCTCTTCCTATCACCCTTACAAGTTTCTCCCAAAAACATGTCCTTAATCTATCCCTTTCACACGATTTGCCATCCTAGGCTCTACTTCTAGGGGACCCAGTTATGAGACATCTAGGTGTCTTTGTGGGAAACTGTAACAGTTTCAAGAAGGAGTGGGTTTTTTTTTTTTTTTTGGCCACTTCCATTGGTCTTTCGTTTATTTCCATCTTTGTTCTTTGGCCTGTGTGGGCCTCCCATTGCAGTGGCCTCTCTCGCTGCAGAGCACTGGCTCTGGGCGCATGCGCTCCAGAGCTCCGGCTCGGTAGTTGGACACATCAGTCCAGCTGCTCCGCGGCACGTGGGATCTTCCCAGGCCAGGGATCGAACCGGTGCCCCTTGCACTGCAAGGCAGTGTCCTTACCCACTGGACCACCAGGGAAGCCCAGAGTTTTTTACTGTAAACTAATTGTTAACTGTGGCAGCACCAACCCTACCCTATCACCTCCCCTACCCCAGGGTCCAGACCCTTCCTTGTGGTCCGTTGCTCTCTGTTCCTACCCCTGCCTCCTGCAGTCTCCCTATGGGAAAGCCATATTCATATGCTCCAGCAATTTAGCAGCCCCCAGGCTTGTGGCATCCACAATTTTCACCCCTCCAGTCCCCCACAGTTCCTCACCTAGCACATCACACCTAGAAGAAGCTCAGTAAACACTGGTAACCCTGAGTTCACTTCATGGGATTGAATCCTCATGTGATTGAGAAATTCAGTTATACTCTCCTACTCTGCTGCCTTCCAGGCTTCTGTAAACTAACGACTTTTTCCACCCAATAAGTAATCAGAACTGATAACAGAAATATGAACAGGGTCTATAGTTCTTGAATCTGCTGAGAGTGTTTCCCAAATTACTGCCGTGACGGGTGGTGTCGCTGTAACATGCACGCCATGGATGTCTCCCTGACACGTGTTGGGAGGGATGGGCCTGAGGGGCTCTCTCTGCGGCCTGCCTGAGGCAAGAGAGAAACCCAGCCTTCACCCCCTCCCCAGTCTTCCCCATCAGCATTTCTCTAGGCCTCAAGTCCGAGAGCCTGAGGAGGGGAGGGTGTGGCTCATGGGCCCACTGTGACTTCAGACTTGTCAGGAGCATTTCCTGGAGGCAATTAATTGCTGGTGATAACGACTATAATAATAATCCTCGATGTGACTGGTCTGTGCACAGGGCACATTTATAGTCTCTGTCTCCATCATTCCTCAATGCAATTACGTGTATTAACATCATGCTAATAATAGCTCTCAATTAATGAGCTCCTACTGCATCCCAGGCAGCATCCTGAGCACTGTACACAGATTATTGAGTGTGGTGCTCAAGACAGCCACCGGGCAGGGGATGTGGGACTTTGAGTGCCAGGGGCATTCTACTCAGCGAGCTGTGTCTGTCGCCCTAACCGATGTCACATCGAGACTGCTATCTCACCCCTTTCAATCTTCTTCACAGTAGTCACCTGCACCTGATGGGTGCTCTATTGTACTTATACACTGTCTGTTTTGCTTTCTGCCATATCCCTAAGATGTAGAACTGGGCGCCTAAGACATAGTAGATGACTACTGAATATTTGTTAAATGAGTGAATGATTTAGCTAGTTAGCAGTCATATCACTATTTAAAAAAAAAAAAAAAAAAACAGTCTGAGCAAAGATAAATGATTTACCCAGTATCCTCCAGGTAGCCAGTGACAGTTTATTCAAAACTGCCCAATCTGGCTGACTCAGAAACCCATGTTCTTAACCATTTAGGTGTTCTGTTACCTGAAGCAGCATTCCCAGTTCCCCCTATCAGCCGAGCCCGGGCCAAGCAGGAAGAGTGAGATAAAAGGCTCATCCCTCAGACCAGACAACCATATGCAGTGCACTGGAGGACTACTCTCCCCATATTAATAGTGGAGGATATGGTGGTCTCCCCCCGACACCGGGTCATTTGTGTGTCCATCTGCCCCTTCCCACTGAACAATGGGCCTCTGCGCCCCTACCTGGTCCTGGGGCCTCTGTATCCCCGTATAATACTGGCTCTTAGTCTATGAAATACATGTTTGCTGATAGAATGAATGAGAAAATTGTAGCTCATCAACGTAGCCATGCCTGGGTCCCACGGTGCACTGCCAATGAGCCTCGCTCGGAGCTGCATCCTAGGTATTCTGATTCTAAATGCAAGTGTCTCCAAATCGTGTGTTCTTGGGCTCTGCTTGACTGCTCTCCCCCCCGTTTATTTAAACACAATTACAAATGACTGCAGATAATGTACAGCACAGGGAAGAAAACTACTCCTTCTACTGTCAGATAAATTTAAAAGATCAAAATAGTGTGGTTTAGCAATTTGTGTGAATTGATGCCTAGTCTTCCATAGCTTGCAAGTTTGACTTCCTCAAGTCAGGGCAAAATAGCTGTTTCCTTATGAGAAGCAGTGTGGAGGAGTGTATCATCTTATGAGAGCTTTAGAGTGTGGTGCTCAAGACAGCCACCGGGCAGGGGATGTGGGACTTTGAGTGCCAGGGGCATTCTACTCAGCGAGCTGTGTCTGTCGCCCTAACCGATGTCACATCGAGACTGCTATCTCACCCCTTTCAATCTTCTTCACAGTAGTCACCTGCACCTGATGGGTGCTCTATTGTACTTATACACTGTCTGTTTTGCTTTCTGCCATATCCCTAAGATGTAGAACTGGGCGCCTAAGACATAGTAGATGACTACTGAATATTTGTTAAATGAGTGAATGATTTAGCTAGTTAGCAGTCATATCACTTTTTAAAAAAAAAAAAAAAACAGTCTGAGCAAAGATAAATGATTTACCCAGTATCCTCCAGGTAGCCAGTGACAGTTTATTCAAAACTGCCCAATCTGGCTGACTCAGAAACCCATGTTCTTAACCATTTAGGTGTTCTGTTACCTGAAGCAGCATTCCCAGTTCCCCCTATCAGCCGAGCCCGGGCCAAGCAGGAAGAGTGAGATAAAAGGCTCATCCCTCAGACCAGACAACCATATGCAGTGCACTGGAGGACTACTCTCCCCATATTAATAGTGGAGGATATGGTGGTCTCCCCCCGACACCGGGTCATTTGTGTGTCCATCTGCCCCTTCCCACTGAACAATGGGCCTCTGCGCCCTACCTGGTCCTGGGGCCTCTGTATCCCCGTATAATACTGGCTCTTAGTCTATGAAATACATGTTTGCTGATAGAATGAATGAGAAAATTGTAGCTCATCAACGTAGCCATGCCTGGGTCCCACGGTGCACTGCCAATGAGCCTCGCTCGGAGCTGCATCCTAGGTATTCTGATTCTAAATGCAAGTGTCTCCAAATCGTGTGTTCTTGGGCTCTGCTTGACTGCTCTCCCCCCCGTTTATTTAAACACAATTACAAATGACTGCAGATAATGTACAGCACAGGGAAGAAAACTACTCCTTCTACTGTCAGATAAATTTAAAAGATCAAAATAGTGTGGTTTAGCAATTTGTGTGAATTGATGCCTAGTCTTCCATAGCTTGCAAGTTTGACTTCCTCAAGTCAGGGCAAAAATAGCTGTTTCCTTATGAGAAGCAGTGTGGAGGAGTGTATCATCTTATGAGAGCTTTAGCAGAAGCCCTGTGTACATATTCTGCCCGGGTCCCTAAGAGACACAGACAAAGGGTTCAGTGACGTGCTGGTGTCCTAACGTTACCAGTCTGACAAATGTCGTGATGATTCAAATGGTAACACTACTGAGGGATCCCTATATGCTGGGTTCTCTGCTAGGCCTTTAAGTGGATTATCTCATTTGGTTTTCGTAATAACCCCAGTTATGAGTGGAGTTGTGCCCCTCTCCAATCCATATGTTGAACTCCTAATGCAAAGTACCTCAGAATGTGACCTTATTAGGAAATCAGGTCCTTACAGGTGTAATTAGCCAAGATGAGGTCATAGTGGAGTAGGATGATCCAATGCAACTGGTTTCCTTATAGAAAGGAAAAATTTGGAGACAGACATGCCCACTGGGAGAAGCCAGCAGAAGATGGGTTCCACACAGTTGCCAGCAAGCAACAGACAGCTGGGGAGCCAGTTCTCCCTCGTGGCTTCGAAGGAACCAGCCCGCTGACACCCGCATCTTGGGCCCCTGGCACTGCGAGGCAAGAAATTTCTAAGTTGCACAGTGGAGATTCTCATTATCAGCATTTTGCAGGCAAGGAAACGGAAAGTTTAAATAGTTTACCCAGGGTCCCAAAGCTCTTGAGAAAGGAGCTGGGATTTGGACAAAGGCAGTCTAACTTGGACCCTCACGTTTAACCGGCTTCCTATGCCTGCACAAGCTCTCCCCCTTGAGGGGGCAAAAGTACTAGCCAGAGGCAGGCGGAACTGACAGAAACCAGTGAGAGCACCCTCTCCCACCACCCAACTTTCCAGCTGGAGAGACCGAGGCCCTTGAGGACCTGCTGAGTAAAAGCAAGGTTAAGCCAGGACTCTGGTCCCTCATTTCTAGGTGGGCAACTCTCCTTGATACCCAGCTGGCTGCCATCTGGGGGAGGGTCTCACACGTCTCAGTTTGGTCAGGTCATCCTAGAGGCGGCAGTGTGAATTGATGCCTAGTCTTCCATAGCTTGCAAGTTTGACTTCCTCAAGTCAGGGCAAAATAGCTGTTTCCTTATGAGAAGCAGTGTGGAGGAGTGTATCATCTTATGAGAGCTTTAGCAGAAGCCCTGTGTACATATTCTGCCCGGGTCCCTAAGAGACACAGACAAAGGGTTCAGTGACGTGCTGGTGTCCTAACGTTACCAGTCTGACAAATGTCGTGATGATTCAAATGGTAACACTACTGAGGGATCCCTATATGCTGGGTTCTCTGCTAGGCCTTTAAGTGGATTATCTCATTTGGTTTTCGTAATAACCCCAGTTATGAGTGGAGTTGTGCCCCTCTCCAATCCATATGTTGAACTCCTAATGCAAAGTACCTCAGAATGTGACCTTATTAGGAAATCAGGTCCTTACAGGTGTAATTAGCCAAGATGAGGTCATAGTGGAGTAGGATGATCCAATGCAACTGGTTTCCTTATAGAAAGGAAAAATTTGGAGACAGACATGCCCACTGGGAGAAGCCAGCAGAAGATGGGTTCCACACAGTTGCCAGCAAGCAACAGACAGCTGGGGAGCCAGTTCTCCCTCGTGGCTTCCGAAGGAACCAGCCCCGCTGACACCCGCATCTTGGGCCCCTGGCACTGCGAGGCAAGAAATTTCTAAGTTGCACAGTGGAGATTCTCATTATCAGCATTTTGCAGGCAAGGAAACGGAAAGTTTAAATAGTTTACCCAGGGTCCCAAAGCTCTTGAGAAAGGAGCTGGGATTTGGACAAAGGCAGTCTAACTTGGACCCTCACGTTTAACCGGCTTCCTATGCCTGCACAAGCTCTCCCCCTTGAGGGGGCAAAAGTACTAGCCAGAGGCAGGCGGAACTGACAGAAACCAGTGAGAGCACCCTCTCCCACCACCCAACTTTCCAGCTGGAGAGACCGAGGCCCTTGAGGACCTGCTGAGTAAAAGCAAGGTTAAGCCAGGACTCTGGTCCCTCATTTCTAGGTGGGCAACTCTCCTTGATACCCAGCTGGCTGCCATCTGGGGGAGGGTCTCACACGTCTCAGTTTGGTCAGGTCATCCTAGAGGCGGCACCTTGCCTTTTATTCACTGCTCCCCCAACTGGGTCAGAGGGAGGGTTCTTATTCATGCACATTTACACATATACACACATATACGTATATTTCTTTTTCTGATTACTGAAATAATACATGCCCATTACAGAAAATGTAAAAAGCAGAAGACACGCACCAAAAGGAAACTCAAAATCACCGTAACTTCATCGTTCCCAGAGACCCATGAGGTACTGTAAACACTTACACTTCACACAGATAAGATCTTTAAAAAAAAAATTCTTTCCAGCCATTTGTTTTGATCCCTCACATTATAAAGCTTTTTCTATGGCAATGGTTCTCAATCTTTTAACTACATCTTTCCTTTTTTAAAAATTATGATCAAATGTATGTAACATGAAATTTACCACTTTAACCATTTTAAGTATACACATATTAAAGATATTCACATATTCACACTGTTGTGAAACCATCACCACATCCATCTCCAGAATGTTTTCCTCTTCCCAAACAGAGGCTCTGTCTTCATTGAACAATACTCCTCATTAGGTGTGAGCATTTTAAAGCAATAATTTATTATGGGAATATTATTTATTATTTTCAAAAGTGTCAAGATATCATAAGTCATTTGCCAACTAATTTTATAGGGAAATTAGAGTATTTGCAGTAGACTTCCAACCAAATAGTTCTTAGCCCAGCAACAGTATGGTTGCCTTTTCATACAGGAACCTAAAAATGTAAATTTTAAAATGTTGAGGATATAAATAGTGAGCAAGTTTACCCAGGGTCCCAAAGCTCTTGAGAAAGGAGCTGGGATTTGGACAAAGGCAGTCTAACTTGGACCCTCACGTTTAACCGGCTTCCTATGCCTGCACAAGCTCTCCCCCTTGAGGGGGCAAAAGTACTAGCCAGAGGCAGGCGGAACTGACAGAAACCAGTGAGAGCACCCTCTCCCACCACCCAACTTTCCAGCTGGAGAGACCGAGGCCCTTGAGGACCTGCTGAGTAAAAGCAAGGTTAAGCCAGGACTCTGGTCCCTCATTTCTAGGTGGGCAACTCTCCTTGATACCCAGCTGGCTGCCATCTGGGGGAGGGTCTCACACGTCTCAGTTTGGTCAGGTCATCCTAGAGGCGGCACCTTGCCTTTTATTCACTGCTCCCCCAACTGGGTCAGAGGGAGGGTTCTTATTCATGCACATTTACACATATACACACATATACGTATATTTCTTTTTCTGATTACTGAAATAATACATGCCCATTACAGAAAATGTAAAAAGCAGAAGACACGCACCAAAAGGAAACTCAAAATCACCGTAACTTCATCGTTCCCAGAGACCCATGAGGTACTGTAAACACTTACACTTCACACAGATAAGATCTTTAAAAAAAAAATTCTTTCCAGCCATTTGTTTTGATCCCTCACATTATAAAGCTTTTTCTATGGCAATGGTTCTCAATCTTTTAACTACATCTTTCCTTTTTTAAAAATTATGATCAAATGTATGTAACATGAAATTTACCACTTTAACCATTTTAAGTATACACATATTAAAGATATTCACATATTCACACTGTTGTGAAACCATCACCACATCCATCTCCAGAATGTTTTCCTCTTCCCAAACAGAGGCTCTGTCTTCATTGAACAATACTCCTCATTAGGTGTGAGCATTTTAAAGCAATAATTTATTATGGGAATATTATTTATTATTTTCAAAAGTGTCAAGATATCATAAGTCATTTGCCAACTAATTTTATAGGGAAATTAGAGTATTTGCAGTAGACTTCCAACCAAATAGTTCTTAGCCCAGCAACAGTATGGTTGCCTTTTCATACAGGAACCTAAAAATGTAAATTTTAAAATGTTGAGGATATAAATAGTGAGCAAACATTGTAAAGAAAGTAATACAGTTAGACCCTAGTGATATCCCCACAATTAAGGGAAATCTTCAGATAAAAATATACCCAGATCTTGTATGGGAACAAATCTAAGAAGGTCCATCATATTAATACATCCCATGCATTTCTTTCTGCATCAAGCCAGAATACCCCCTCAGTGTGTGTCAAGATGTGTTAGCCTGGGAGCTTGCTAAGCAGGAAGGAAGTCGTCTATGATCAGGGGAGGACAGTGACATAAATTTCAGCTGACAAGCTTTGAACGCTGATGGATGCCAGCTTAGCCCGTGTGTACTCGAGCAGGGTAATGTGCACACTTGGATGTGACCCTCTGTGCCTGCCTGGCTAATGGCCAGCCCTTTGGGAAGAGGGTGGAAGAAGCTGGAAAGATCCATTTTTTTCGTGGAATTGCAATACCACCTCACCCCCTTTCTTCTTTCTCAGTGGAATTCAGGCTTTGTAGAAATCTTGCTTCAACCAGTATTTGGTAATGTTAACTTAAAACAATAACAAAGCCAGTTAACCAGCAAAACGGGTTCATACAGGAGCAGCAAAGAATTGCAGTTCAGGGCATGCAACTGTGGCAAACCACATGTTAGTTCAGTTCAGCACGGAAGAGGAAACTTTTTATAAAGGGGAGAGGGAGATTGGAAGGGGCTGTTAGAATCAGAAGTCCGTTGGCGAAAAGGGGAGTTTGAATTATAACAAAATGTATTTTTTTAACCACTTACTTAAGTTCCTTATATTCACATATTCACACTGTTGTGAAACCATCACCACATCCATCTCCAGAATGTTTTCCTCTTCCCAAACAGAGGCTCTGTCTTCATTGAACAATACTCCTCATTAGGTGTGAGCATTTTAAAGCAATAATTTATTATGGGAATATTATTTATTATTTTCAAAAGTGTCAAGATATCATAAGTCATTTGCCAACTAATTTTATAGGGAAATTAGAGTATTTGCAGTAGACTTCCAACCAAATAGTTCTTAGCCCAGCAACAGTATGGTTGCCTTTTCATACAGGAACCTAAAAATGTAAATTTTAAAATGTTGAGGATATAAATAGTGAGCAAACATTGTAAAGAAAGTAATACAGTTAGACCCTAGTGATATCCCCACAATTAAGGGAAATCTTCAGATAAAAATATACCCAGATCTTGTATGGGAACAAATCTAAGAAGGTCCATCATATTAATACATCCCATGCATTTCTTTCTGCATCAAGCCAGAATACCCCCTCAGTGTGTGTCAAGATGTGTTAGCCTGGGAGCTTGCTAAGCAGGAAGGAAGTCGTCTATGATCAGGGGAGGACAGTGACATAAATTTCAGCTGACAAGCTTTGAACGCTGATGGATGCCAGCTTAGCCCGTGTGTACTCGAGCAGGGTAATGTGCACACTTGGATGTGACCCTCTGTGCCTGCCTGGCTAATGGCCAGCCCTTTGGGAAGAGGGTGGAAGAAGCTGGAAAGATCCATTTTTTTCGTGGAATTGCAATACCACCTCACCCCCTTTCTTCTTTCTCAGTGGAATTCAGGCTTTGTAGAAATCTTGCTTCAACCAGTATTTGGTAATGTTAACTTAAAACAATAACAAAGCCAGTTAACCAGCAAAACGGGTTCATACAGGAGCAGCAAAGAATTGCAGTTCAGGGCATGCAACTGTGGCAAACCACATGTTAGTTCAGTTCAGCACGGAAGAGGAAACTTTTTATAAAGGGGAGAGGGAGATTGGAAGGGGCTGTTAGAATCAGAAGTCCGTTGGAGAAAAGGGGGAGTTTGAATTATAATGGCTTCTTACTGACTGAGTTGTGGCAGTCTCTTGTTAGCAGAGCTGTTGCCAGGCAAGGAAAAATCTTCTTTCCTCCTGCTGCTGATAGTGAACTAGGGTCATTTCCTGCCACAGATGCAAGGTATGTCTTTTCCTATTGGGATGGATGTTGAGAGTGAATATATTGATTTGTGTGCGAGAGCGCCCCCTTCTGGCCGCCTGATGACAATTTAGTGAAATTTGATTTTCACAGTGAGTGAAACCACCTGGGGCTTCCAAGGTGGTTCAGTGGTAAAGAATCCGCCTACCAATGCAGGAGACATGGATTGGATCCCAGGGTCAGGAAGATACCCTGGAGAAGGAAATGGCAACCCACTCCAGTATTCTTGCCTGGGAAATCCCATAGTCAGAGGAGCCCGGCAGGCTAACAGTCCTTGGGGTCGCGAAAGAGTCCAACACAACTTGGTGACTAAACCACAAGAAAAGAGACTTGCAGTCCAGACAGAGCAGATTGTGGAGGGGGAACGAAGGGCAATGAAGTGTGGAAAGGACTAGAATCAGAGAGGTGCCCGTGTGAAATGCTTAGGGCATTGTCTCCAGAGACAGGCCTCCTAGGTTCACATCTGTAACATTGGATGACACCTTAGATTGGACTTTCTAGAAATAGCTTCCAGGGCCGAGTCTTACATGCAGAAGGTCTGTGGGAGAATATACGATAAGGAAGTGATGGTGGCGGGACTGCGCAGAGCAAGAAGTTGATCTAAAGTTTGCAGCTGAGGCTATAGCCGATCCTGGAGAAGTTCTAGAGCTGGGATGGTCCTCAAAAAGGCACAGGGTCTGAGCCTTTGGATCCTCTCCTACAGCCCAACCACCTCACCCCTTTCTTCTTTCTCAGTGGAATTCAGGCTTTGTAGAAATCTTGCTTCAATTTGTTAACTTAAAACAATAACAAAGCCAGTTAACCAGCAAAACGGGTTCATACAGGAGCAGCAAAGAATTGCAGTTCAGGGCATGCAACTGTGGCAAACCACATGTTAGTTCAGTTCAGCACGGAAGAGGAAACTTTTTATAAAGGGGAGAGGGAGATTGGAAGGGGCTGTTAGAATCAGAAGTCCGTTGGAGAAAAGGGGGAGTTTGAATTATAATGGCTTCTTACTGACTGAGTTGTGGCAGTCTCTTGTTAGCAGAGCTGTTGCCAGGCAAGGAAAAATCTTCTTTCCTCCTGCTGCTGATAGTGAACTAGGGTCATTTCCTGCCACAGATGCAAGGTATGTCTTTTCCTATTGGGATGGATGTTGAGAGTGAATATATTGATTTGTGTGCGAGAGCGCCCCCTTCTGGCCGCCTGATGACAATTTAGTGAAATTTGATTTTCACAGTGAGTGAAACCACCTGGGGCTTCCAAGGTGGTTCAGTGGTAAAGAATCCGCCTACCAATGCAGGAGACATGGATTGGATCCCAGGGTCAGGAAGATACCCTGGAGAAGGAAATGGCAACCCACTCCAGTATTCTTGCCTGGGAAATCCCATAGTCAGAGGAGCCCGGCAGGCTAACAGTCCTTGGGGTCGCGAAAGAGTCCAACACAACTTGGTGACTAAACCACAAGAAAAGAGACTTGCAGTCCAGACAGAGCAGATTGTGGAGGGGGAACGAAGGGCAATGAAGTGTGGAAAGGACTAGAATCAGAGAGGTGCCCGTGTGAAATGCTTAGGGCATTGTCTCCAGAGACAGGCCTCCTAGGTTCACATCTGTAACATTGGATGACACCTTAGATTGGACTTTCTAGAAATAGCTTCCAGGGCCGAGTCTTACATGCAGAAGGTCTGTGGGAGAATATACGATAAGGAAGTGATGGTGGCGGGACTGCGCAGAGCAAGAAGTTGATCTAAAGTTTGCAGCTGAGGCTATAGCCGATCCTGGAGAAGTTCTAGAGCTGGGATGGTCCTCAAAGAGAGGCACAGGGTCTGAGCCTTTGGATCCTCTCCTCAGCCCATCACTGGCCACGACAGCCCAGGAGAGATGTGTCCTCGGCCAAGGCAGTCCCCCATGGTGGTGGCCTGGCTGAGACCCTCCATACGGCCTACCTTAGAAGGTTTAGGGGATTCTTCTTAATTTGATACAGACCATTTTTAAAGTCTTTATTGACTTTTTGGGTGTTTTTTTGGTTATATTTTGGGTGTGGGACCATGAGGCATGTGGGATCTTAGCTTCCTGACCAGGGATCCAACCTGCACCCCCTCCATTGGAAGACGAAGTCAGTCTCAACCCCTGGACCACCAGGGAAGCTGTGTGGGTTGTGGGGATTAAACAGGTTTAGACATGCAGAATGCCTGGGACATAGTGAGGGCTCAGTTAGCACGAGGATAGTGAGCAAGGATGCATTTGGGTACTAGTTGCACACATATTATTCATTTTCCAGGAGATATGGGGTCAGTGGATCCCCGTAACACTGCTTCAGTTGTGTTCTTGCAGTTCTTGCCTTCCTTGGTAATTTCCCTTCTCACACTCTTAGACGCAGTAGCACATGCACGCACGCACGCGCGCACACACACACACACACACACACTCCTACAAGTGTGTTTTTGTGTATTCATGTTCATGGCATGGATAGTGATTTATCAGTCTACTTCACTGGTTTTCAAACTTGTTTTTCAAAGGACATTTTACATATAAGCCCCATATCATTGTCCCTCCCATAACATTTACGTTAAAATTAAAGTTATACTTAATGTTACTTTGTTTTTCAAATTTGCTCTTTGAAAGACTTTGTTAACTGTCCATTTTTTATTTAAATATCAGCAAACAAATTTCTTCAGGAACAAAGATGAAGCAAAAGCTTAATGGAGAATCTGGCCCCAACCATCATTTCAGCTCAGCCTGGTCAGGCCCCAAGAAAGGCTAAGGATGGCACCTTGGTGACAGTGCCTCAGAGGTGGGGGGCAGGGGATGACCTTCACTGGTACCCAAACCTGCCCTCTTTTTTAAAAAAAATTAAGTATAATTGACAGTTCAATTGACAATTCAAGTGTACAGTATAGTAATTCAATATTTTTACAGATTATGTTCCATTTAAAATTATTATAAAATAATAGGTGTATTTCCCTCATTATACCACATATCCTTATATCTTATTTATTTTATACATAGTAGTTTCTTCTTTTGAATCCCTTACCTTTATCTTGCTTCTCTCTACTTCCCTCTTTCCACTAGTAATCACTTCTTCTTAATTTGATACAGACCATTTTTAAAGTCTTTATTGACTTTTTGGGTGTTTTTTTGGTTATATTTTGGGTGTGGGACCATGAGGCATGTGGGATCTTAGCTTCCTGACCAGGGATCCAACCTGCACCCCCTCCATTGGAAGACGAAGTCAGTCTCAACCCCTGGACCACCAGGGAAGCTGTGTGGGTTGTGGGGATTAAACAGGTTTAGACATGCAGAATGCCTGGGACATAGTGAGGGCTCAGTTAGCACGAGGATAGTGAGCAAGGATGCATTTGGGTACTAGTTGCACACATATTATTCATTTTCCAGGAGATATGGGGTCAGTGGATCCCCGTAACACTGCTTCAGTTGTGTTCTTGCAGTTCTTGCCTTCCTTGGTAATTTCCCTTCTCACACTCTTAGACGCAGTAGCACATGCACGCACGCACGCGCGCACACACACACACACACACACTCCTACAAGTGTGTTTTTGTGTATTCATGTTCATGGCATGGATAGTGATTTATCAGTCTACTTCACTGGTTTTCAAACTTGTTTTTCAAAGGACATTTTACATATAAGCCCCATATCATTGTCCCTCCCATAACATTTACGTTAAAATTAAAGTTATACTTAATGTTACTTTGTTTTTCAAATTTGCTCTTTGAAAGACTTTGTTAACTGTCCATTTTTTATTTAAATATCAGCAAACAAATTTCTTCAGGAACAAAGATGAAGCAAAAGCTTAATGGAGAATCTGGCCCCAACCATCATTTCAGCTCAGCCTGGTCAGGCCCCAAGAAAGGCTAAGGATGGCACCTTGGTGACAGTGCCTCAGAGGTGGGGGGCAGGGGATGACCTTCACTGGTACCCAAACCTGCCCTCTTTTTTAAAAAAAATTAAGTATAATTGACAGTTCAATTGACAATTCAAGTGTACAGTATAGTAATTCAATATTTTTACAGATTATGTTCCATTTAAAATTATTATAAAATAATAGGTGTATTTCCCTCATTATACCACATATCCTTATATCTTATTTATTTTATACATAGTAGTTTCTTCTTTTGAATCCCTTACCTTTATCTTGCTTCTCTCTACTTCCCTCTTTCCACTAGTAATCACCTGTTTATTCTCTATATCTGTGAGCCTGTTTCTATTTTGTTATATTCATTCATTTATTTCTAAATTCCATATATAAGTAACAATATAGTGTATTTGTCTGACTTACTTCATGAGCATAATGCCCTCTAGATCCCTCTATGTTGTTGCAAATGGCAGAATTTCTATTTTTTTTAGAGTTTTTTGTTTTGTTTTGTTTAATTTTGGCCTCTTTCATTAGTTTTTTATTTATTTAGTGTCATCCATCTTTATTCTTTGGCCTGTGTGGGCCTCCCATTGCAGTGGCCTCCCTTGTTGCAGAGCACCGACTCTGGGCGCATGTGCTCCAGAGCGCTGGCTCGTAATTTGACACACCAGTCCAGCTGCTCCGCGGCATGTGGGATCTTCCTGGGCCAGGGATTGAACCAGTGCCCCTTGCACTGCAAGGCATACTCTTTACCCACTGGACCACCAGAGAAGCCCCCAGAATTTCTGTTTTTATTGTATGAGTAATAATGTTCTATTGTTTGTATGTGTATATATATATGTATATTTGTATATATGTATATTTATATATATATATGTATATATCACACTTTCTTTGTCCATTCGTCTGTTGATGAACACTTAGGTTGCTTCCATATCTTGGCTATTGTAAATAATGCTGCTATGAACATTGGGGTGCATGTATATTTTTGGATTGTAGGTTTCATTTTTTTCTGGTATACACCCAGCTGTGGAATTGCTTGATCATATGATAATTCTATTTGTAGTTTTTTAAGGACCTACACTCTATTTTAATAGCTCTGTTTGATTTTAATGTGTACTATTAAAGTATAGCTGGCATTTAAGGTAGTGGGATAAGTTTTCTTTTTTAGTTTTTTTTAAAGGCAGATAGTTAATAAAAGCACAGACGGCTGCAAAAAGTTTTAAAATTTTGACAGTTCAATTGACAATTCAAGTGTACAGTATAGTAATTCAATATTTTTACAGATTATGTTCCATTTAAAATTATTATAAAATAATAGGTGTATTTCCCTCATTATACCACATATCCTTATATCTTATTTATTTTATACATAGTAGTTTCTTCTTTTGAATCCCTTACCTTTATCTTGCTTCTCTCTACTTCCCTCTTTCCACTAGTAATCACCTGTTTATTCTCTATATCTGTGAGCCTGTTTCTATTTTGTTATATTCATTCATTTATTTCTAAATTCCATATATAAGTAACAATATAGTGTATTTGTCTGACTTACTTCATGAGCATAATGCCCTCTAGATCCCTCTATGTTGTTGCAAATGGCAGAATTTCTATTTTTTTTAGAGTTTTTTGTTTTGTTTTGTTTAATTTTGGCCTCTTTCATTAGTTTTTTATTTATTTAGTGTCATCCATCTTTATTCTTTGGCCTGTGTGGGCCTCCCATTGCAGTGGCCTCCCTTGTTGCAGAGCACCGACTCTGGGCGCATGTGCTCCAGAGCGCTGGCTCGTAATTTGACACACCAGTCCAGCTGCTCCGCGGCATGTGGGATCTTCCTGGGCCAGGGATTGAACCAGTGCCCCTTGCACTGCAAGGCATACTCTTTACCCACTGGACCACCAGAGAAGCCCCCAGAATTTCTGTTTTTATTGTATGAGTAATAATGTTCTATTGTTTGTATGTGTATATATATATGTATATTTGTATATATGTATATTTATATATATATATGTATATATCACACTTTCTTTGTCCATTCGTCTGTTGATGAACACTTAGGTTGCTTCCATATCTTGGCTATTGTAAATAATGCTGCTATGAACATTGGGGTGCATGTATATTTTTGGATTGTAGGTTTCATTTTTTTCTGGTATACACCCAGCTGTGGAATTGCTTGATCATATGATAATTCTATTTGTAGTTTTTTAAGGACCTACACTCTATTTTAATAGCTCTGTTTGATTTTAATGTGTACTATTAAAGTATAGCTGGCATTTAAGGTAGTGGGATAAGTTTTCTTTTTTAGTTTTTTTTAAAGGCAGATAGTTAATAAAAGCACAGACGGCTGCAAAAATTATGAAGTTGGCACACGTATGATGAAGGTTTCAGAAACAGTGACCTCCTTATTGCTTTATCTTTGCTTGTCTTGAAAGGCACTATGGTCATCCTCTTATAAGGTTAAGAAATGAATCATGAAAGAGCGGGAAAGAGAATGAGAGAGAGAACAAGTGACAGATTGGCCATCAACAGAACTCAGCCAGCTTGTATAGTTACCAAAGCAACAAATGGTACAGCACTTGTACACACAACTTTTTGGTGGTAGGGTTAATAACCTCTTTTTGTTTAATGTCTTTTGACCACATTTTTGTGGTGTTAGTAATAAAATGTGTTTGTCCAGGGAGTGGATGTCCATTAAATAGGCAAGAGCCAAGCTGCTCTGGGTGAAGCTACCTGTGGTGGCCATTGAAACATGGCCCTTGAACCCAAGCAGCACGATGTGGAGATCCTTGCATCGGTCCCTGCTGTGCCATCATTTTTTTGATTCCCAAGTAGTTGGTTAGCTTTACAACAGAGGCTTCTACTGCCTATTGCTCAAGGGTCTGGTCTGTCTGAGATTCACCCCTTGGTTCTTGGTTCCACAGTTTGGCCTCTAGTTGAACTCCAGCGTTGGTCAAGGAACAAGTACAGGAGAAATACTTTTATGACCCCTCCTGTCTCCAGCCCCTTCAGCATCTCCTCGGGGCTTTATGCATAGTAGATATACAGGAAGGACTGGCTTGCCAGTTGGATGGCCAAGTGAATGAGTGAATGGACAGATGGATACGTGGGTAGGTGAATGGTTGTAGATGAATGGATGCTGGAGAAAGAGGACAAGAGATGAGTAGATGGATTAATGGATGAGTGTGTAGGTGACTGGATGGATAGGCGTGTGGGTAGGTGGACAGATGGATTGATAAATGGGTGGATGATAGGTAGGCAGATGAGCAGGTGGGTGGATAGACAAGGATGAATGAGTGGATAAGTTGGTGGGTGGATAGGTGGGTGAGAAGGAGTGAATATGTGAACAGCAGGCTTAGAGGAGGCAATAGCAATTTGTATGTGTCTGCTTCATTCTAATCAAAGCAATTTTTTTTTCTGAGAGGATCTTCAGAGGTGATGGCCCTGGTGTCTTGACTCCTTTTCCGTACAAGTCCTGACCTCTAGAAAGTGTTTGCCACGTTTTCTGATGTGAGGTCCCACTTGTCCTCGGACTCACAGAAATCCGCATTTCATCTCATCCCTTTATTCTTCCCTCACACTTCACCTTTTCAGGGATTGGGCCTCATTAAAATCTGTCCTCTCCCTGGTTACTCTTTGAGGAAGCTCCTTGTTAGGGCATTTCTGCTGTGAAATGTATCACCCCAAACCCATGTGAGTACCAACCTGAATGCTAAAGACTGTTATTAGCAGATTTAGCCTAGAGATGTTTCAGAGTTGTCATTTCTGATGTTCATAGGATTATATTTTCAAACATCATCACACATCCTCTATGACAGACTTGATTACCGTGATGAACTAGTTTTCTCCCTTTGAGAGATGTTTCAGTTGCAAAAATGATTCTGAAAGCATTTGAGGAAAATGCCAGGCAAAACTGAAGTGACACTCTTTCATCTGGGTGCTTGTTTAGCTTGCTAGGAGAGGAAGCTAGCTGTGGCAGAACGAACACTGGATGCGGAGTTCCTGGACCTGGGTTTGCACACGATTCCCTCCACCTGAGCAGTGGTGACCTCAGGAAAGTCTCAGATCTTTGCATTCTCTTCTGTAAAGTGAGACCACTGACCAGGGGTCTTTCACCAGCTTTATCTGAAGGTGAAATAAAGAAGGTGCATTACAAACTGGCAAGTACTCCATATGATTGAGGGGTACCTGGTAGAAGAAAGATAGCCATACTTCATATGTATCACATTATTTATTTATATTTATTTCGTGGGGAACTTAAAGAAAAAATCAGATATTCCAGTAAAGAAAAGATAACTATTGGTCCAAGAACCAATAAAACACCATTTGGGACCAAGGAGTTTTTATTAGCAGTGGTTGGATCACAGTGTAAGAACCTGGCACAGCTGCAGAGAAGTAGCTATTTCCCTTTTCTCATTTCTTCTACAAATACTAGTACCTGCAGGGTGGGAAGCATGGAAGGTGATGCTGTGGATATGGTGACGACCGAGACAAATGTGGTCCTTGTACCCCCCCAGGAGGAAGCAGACAATAAGCAGATAGGCTCCTGAGTAACTATTTAAATATAATTTGTGCAAAGTTCTCTGAAAGACAGTTACAAGGTGTGTGGAGAGTGTATAACGTGAAGGCCTAGCCTAGACTGGGGATCAGAAAAGGCTTGCCTGAGGAGGCGATTTTGAATTGAGATTGGGGAATGAATGAATGGGCTTGCCTGGTGGCTCAGTCAGTAAAGAATCTGCCTGCAATGCGAGAGACCCAGGTTAGATCCCTCGAACGGGAGGATCCCCTGAAGAAGAACATGGCTACGCACTCTAGTATTCTTGCCTGGAGAATTCCATGGACAGAGGATCCTGGCTGGGTACAGTCCATGGGGTCACAGAGAATCAGACAGACTGAATGACTAACACTTTGACTTTTTTGCACCTTCTCGCAGAAAGGTTGAACGGGTGTTCCTAGAAAAGGAAAGAGCAGATGCAAAGGCCCTGGGGTGAGGGAACCTTTGAGAAAACAACAGAAAATCCATGTAACTGGAGCTGAGAGGGAGATGAGACAAGCCTGGGTGTGCGGGAGATGGGTTGGTGAAGGCCAGATCATGTCCTGCCTATTATCCCAAGACCAGCAGGAACCTCGTTGCTGTTCTTAAGACACTTCCCCTGGTTGAAGTGGAAGAGAAGAGAGGAGAAGGAAGCAAGAACACCTGCAGAGGAGATCCCAACCATCTTTGCATTCTCTTCTTGAACCAAGTGAGACCACTGACCAGGGGTCTTTCACCAGCTTTATCTGAAGGTGAAATAAAGAAGGTGCATTACAAACTGGCAAGTACTCCATATGATTGAGGGGTACCTGGTAGAAGAAAGATAGCCATACTTCATATGTATCACATTATTTATTTATATTTATTTCGTGGGGAACTTAAAGAAAAAATCAGATATTCCAGTAAAGAAAAGATAACTATTGGTTCAAGAACCAATAACACACCGTTTGGGACCAAGGAGTTTTTATGAGCAGTGGTTGGATCACAGTGTAAGAACCTGGCACAGCTGCAGAGAAGTAGCTATTTCCCTTTTCTCATTTCTTCTACAAATACTAGTACCTGCAGGGTGGGAAGCATGGAAGGTGATGCTGTGGATATGGTGACGACCGAGACAAATGTGGTCCTTGTACCCCCCCAGGAGGAAGCAGACAATAAGCAGATAGGCTCCTGAGTAACTATTTAAATATAATTTGTGCAAAGTTCTCTGAAAGACAGTTACAAGGTGTGTGGAGAGTGTATAACGTGAAGGCCTAGCCTAGACTGGGGATCAGAAAAGGCTTGCCTGAGGAGGCGATTTTGAATTGAGATTGGGGAATGAATGAATGGGCTTCCCTGGTGGCTCAGTCAGTAAAGAATCTGCCTGCAATGCGAGAGACCCAGGTTAGATCCCTCGAACGGGAGGATCCCCTGAAGAAGAACATGGCTACGCACTCTAGTATTCTTGCCTGGAGAATTCCATGGACAGAGGATCCTGGCTGGGTACAGTCCATGGGGTCACAGAGAATCAGACAGACTGAATGACTAACACTTTGACTTTTTTGCACCTTCTCGCAGAAAGGTTGAACGGGTGTTCCTAGAAAAGGAAAGAGCAGATGCAAAGGCCCTGGGGTGAGGGAACCTTTGAGAAAACAACAGAAAATCCATGTAACTGGAGCTGAGAGGGAGATGAGACAAGCCTGGGTGTGCGGGAGATGGGTTGGTGAAGGCCAGATCATGTCCTGCCTATTATCCCAAGACCAGCAGGAACCTCGTTGCTGTTCTTAAGACACTTCCCCTGGTTGAAGTGGAAGAGAAGAGAGGAGAAGGAAGCAAGAACACCTGCAGGGAGGAGATCCCAACCATGGCAGTAGAGTAGACAGGCAGGTGCATTCAAGGCACATGTCAGGAGAAAACTCACAGGGCATGGGTATTGACCAGCTGTGGTAGAAAGGAGGAAATGATCAAATGTGTACTCTTCATGGAACTGCTTCCTGTTTTGACTGAATGGTTCTCAATTTATATGCATGGTGAACATGACTGCAATCAACTAAAGCACTGCACCTATAGACTCTGTGGTATTCTGTACAGTTTAACACTAGATAATTTGAAATTTTGCATGGTGGCCCAGGGAAGATTTGATGGTGCCAATCATCCCCTCCTTGTCCTGTAGAAACAAAATTTGATTACTGTGATGAGCTAGTTTTGGTTACTGGGTTATTTTAAATGACTTACGTAGCTCATATGCTATTGGTCTGATCACTGAAAGAGTCCCTGGGCCAGTGGCCTAGACTTTCAGTCTAGACAGTTGAGCTTAACTTCAAAGGACAAGTTAGGTTTGGAAAATCAGAGATAATTGGAGCAGGGAGGAAAATGTTTTCTAGAAAAAGGCACCCAGACTTTTCCATCCCTATGTGAGGAGTATTGAATCCCCTTAGACCTAAAACACTGTATTTCTAGGAAGTTTTCCTCAGAAAGCAGCCATGACATGAGCAAAGACACAGCCGATTAGAGTACTCATGATGACGTGGTTTGTCACAGTGTGGGCAGAGAAAACAATGGAAATTACCTAAATGCCCAGTGGTTGGGCTTAGCTAAATAAATTGTAATGCATCTTTACAGTAGAATTGTTGACAACCACTAAAAATAGTTGTTATGGAAAAATATCTCATGGCATAGATTGTTTATAATATATTGCTTGGGGAAATTCTTGGTGATTCAGTGGTTAAGACTCAGCACTTTCACTACTGTGGCCTAGGTTCAGTCCCTGGTCGGGAAACTAAGATCCTGCAGGCCTCATGATGAAGAAAAAAAAAAAAAAAAAAAATGTGCAGATATGCTGTTTGGTTGAGGGGGAAATGCAGGTTACAAGCATTTATGTGATAAAAAATTATTTGAGAAAAAATTATGAATTCATAAAGGCTAGTAGAATGTATCCTAAAATGCTAACAGTGGTTATCTCTGAATAGAAGTCTTTCTTTTTGCTTATTTCTTCCTTTTCAATTTTTCTGTAGTGAATATACATTATTTTAGGTCTCAGTGGTTTGTTTGTTTTAAGGAAGACTTTTTTTAAAAATCTTAACTTCAGTAGTCCTGGATTTTAGTCCAGTTTTGGCCCTTACTAGGGATTTTAGCTCTCAAGCCCTCAACCTCAGTTCTCCTGTCTGGACAACAGGATATATTAATATTGGCTTCACAGAGTTGTTATGACCGATGCCTATCTGGCCTTCCTGGCACATGTGGGCTCTCAGCCAACAGTAATGTGCTTCCGCTTTCCATCCCACTCTGTCTTGGTCGACCCTAATTCTCATTTCACAAAAGGTAGGGCAAGAGGAGATAAAGGTAGGAGTAAATGTCAGAGAGGCCTTCAGTGCGTCCTGCCCTCATATGGGCCCCGTTTTCTGGCCCCAAAAGAACTGATTCCATTTTCTTTCTCCTCATTTCCAGACTCTGCTGAGTTGGATCCCCACTGGTCAGATTCTAGTTAACTGAGGGCATGTTATGCAATTTAATCTTGAAAATGTTTAATAAACATTATATAACATGTTCCCTAACATAGGGTATAGCTCAGCTTGAAAAGGTCTTTTGGGCGGCTAATGAAGTTTGGGGGGCTTAGGATACATACAGTAAATTACTGATTGTGATTGATCAGCTCTAGTAGACTCTTAGCGTACATGGATGAAGAATTCAGGGTTTTATATATGTGTATGTATGTATCTTATAAATGCTAACAGGGTTTTACGGGCCCACAGACTAAAAATAGTTGTTATGGAAAAATATCTCATGGCATAGATTGTTTATAATATATTGCTTGGGGAAATTCTTGGTGATTCAGTGGTTAAGACTCAGCACTTTCACTACTGTGGCCTAGGTTCAGTCCCTGGTCGGGAAACTAAGATCCTGCAGGCCTCATGATGAAGACAAAAAAAAAAAAAAAAAATGTGCAGATATGCTGTTTGGTTGAGGGGGAAATGCAGGTTACAAGCATTTATGTGATAAAAAATTATTTGAGAAAAAATTATGAATTCATAAAGGCTAGTAGAATGTATCCTAAAATGCTAACAGTGGTTATCTCTGAATAGAAGTCTTTCTTTTTGCTTATTTCTTCCTTTTCAATTTTTCTGTAGTGAATATACATTATTTTAGGTCTCAGTGGTTTGTTTGTTTTAAGGAAGACTTTTTTTAAAAATCTTAACTTCAGTAGTCCTGGATTTTAGTCCAGTTTTGGCCCTTACTAGGGATTTTAGCTCTCAAGCCCTCAACCTCAGTTCTCCTGTCTGGACAACAGGATATATTAATATTGGCTTCACAGAGTTGTTATGACCGATGCCTATCTGGCCTTCCTGGCACATGTGGGCTCTCAGCCAACAGTAATGTGCTTCCGCTTTCCATCCCACTCTGTCTTCGGTCGACCCTAATTCTCATTTCACAAAAGGTAGGGCAAGAGGGAGATAAAAGGTAGGAGTAAATGTCAGAGAGGCCTTCAGTGCGTCCTGCCCTCATATGGGCCCCCGTTTTCTGGCCCCAAAAGAACTGATTCCATTTTCTTTCTCCTCATTTCCAGACTCTGCTGAGTTGGATCCCCACTGGTCAGATTCTAGTTAACTGAGGGCATGTTATGCAATTTAATCTTGAAAATGTTTAATAAACATTATATAACATGTTCCCTAACATAGGGTATAGCTCAGCTTGAAAAGGTCTTTTGGGCGGCTAATGAAGTTTGGGGGGCTTAGGATACATACAGTAAATTACTGATTGTGATTGATCAGCTCTAGTAGACTCTTAGCGTACATGGATGAAGAATTCAGGGTTTTATATATGTGTATGTATGTATCTTATAAATGCATATACACATGTGTGTTTTTACGGGCCCACAGTCTGTGATAAAACAGTGACCTAGATTCTCTGTTCAGCACACAGGATCTTTGGGAAGCCATATGTAGTGATAGCTAATCCCCAGAACCACTGTCAATTCCCCTTCAGTAGTTTGGCAGGGTCCCTGCAATGTGTACAGGCTCTACAGTGCTTTCTAAAATGTACAAAAAAGATTCCCTATTCGTCCTCCAATCTAGTAATTCTATCAACTAGCTTATAAAGAACTGCCTCAGTAATCCATGTTTAATGGCCTTAGCCACTAGACAGCTGTCCTGGGAATTAAAGTCTCTTGTGAACAGAGTATCCTAAGGTTCTAAACTCCAGTATAATGGAAGTGAGTCCTGTTTCCCCGACCCCCTCACCACAGAAATGGGATTTGGAGCAGATGTCCAGCTTGGCATCTCTTCCCTGGGCTCTTGCTTCCTATCCCAATTTTTATGAGTGGCAACAGCTATAACAGGCAGTGGGATTTATCAGACATCTCCTCCATTGGACAGCCATGGAGCTCAGCTCGAGATGAGTTCAGTGCCTCAGCTCATCTGTGGGATGGGGGAGACGTTGTCTGACATGGTTAGGAAAGGTGTTCTCAGATGTCTGAGGCCTCTGTGATCCTGAAATTGTGAAAGAGAACAGGTTTTCAAGGCGGGAACCAACATTTACTAAGAAGCCCCCGAGGTACTGAGTGTCTAGGGAGCAAGCCCTGTCTGTGAGGGAGATGTGATTGGTCCTGTTTCTTAGAAGAGGAAACCAACATTCAGAAGCCTATGTAGCCTGCCCACGTTCACATGGCAGGAAGGGTGAACTGTGCCCGTGTTCATATGGTGGGAAAGGGAGGGGTCGGGCTTCAGGCCCGCTGTCAGCCATCTCTAACGCCTAGGTTTGTTTTACACCCCTGCCCACCTCCCTCAGTGGAACCCTTTGAAGCCCGAGTTGGCACTAGTACACCAGCCATGTTTCTACAAAAAAACCTATCCAGGTGTCATCTCCACTCCTCCCGCCACCTGCCAGGCTCTGCTGACCCTGAATCCCAAGTACTGCCTCTGTTCTCTTTCCCCTTGGCCACTCACTTACCCTGACTCTCTCTTTTACACGCACCAGGTTTTTCTCCCTGAACAACCTGTGACTGTGTTATTCCTTATTAAGAGCCTCCATGGGTCCCCAACTGCCTACGGGATACAGCCTGGCATCGGAGAAGCCCCAGCCCCAAGGCACTAACCTGCATTCCCAGCTGTTTCTCTCTAAGCTGCTTTTCACACAGAAGGGATGCTAGCTGCTCTCCCCCGTGTGCATCATAATTTTCAAGCTTCATTGATGTATTCATGGGGTTTTTTTTTCTGTCATCTTTTCAATCACTTATTCCTTTAATGGATAATTTTTGAGAACGTATGATGGGCCAACTACTGTATAGGGAGCTAGGGGTATAGCAGTGAACCAAGCAAACAGAAATCCTTCAGAGAGTTTACAGTCTAGTGCGTGGAGGCAGTCCATAATCGACATATTAAGTAGGTAGATTATATAGTAGGTTAGAAGGCATGGCTGCTATCCAGACAGAAAAAATAAAAAAGAAATGTGCAGGAGGAAAGAGAATTGGACCTGTTACCAGTGGAGGGGGAGCTGGAGGGGGAGAGGAGCCTCTGTGGGAAGGTAACATAGGCAAAAAGACTTGAAGGAGGTGAGAGAACAGGCTGTGCGATGATTGGGGTAAGAGTGATTCAGATGATGGGCAGCCAGGGCAAGCATGCAGGGGGAGCGTGTATGGAGCTTCTACTTCCGGTCAAGATGGAGAAGTAATTTCCAGGGACTGGATACCCTCCTGCCTTAAGCAGCTCCAAACACCACATCATGTGAAACAACAGTTTTCTGACATTGGACTATAGACCATAGAGAAGAGTGACCCCTGAAAGAAGAGACACAGAGGGCATGCGTCTTATGATTGCCCAGCCTACTTCCTGGAGCATTTCCAGGCTGCAGCACAGTTGTTGGGGGTGGGGGGGTAGAGGGGCAAACAGAGCCTGGCTGAGGTGTCTCCACGTTGAGGAGACAGAGTTGACAATTTGAGTTTAGAGAGTCCAAGGAGACTAGAACTTGCAGGAAGAGAGTTTGAAGCAGCTTTCAATAACAGGCATACAGACATCAAGGCCACTGAATTACAAGTCAGGAGTCTAAAGCCATACAATGTAAGGACCAAATACACAGCAAAGACCTAGGCTAGTGTAGCGAACTTAATTATGGATTTAAATGAACTGGATGCCCAGTGACAAAGAGAACTGAACCTCATTTTCTTCATCTATAAAATGGAATTAATGATCTCTGCCCAGCCTACCCCAGAGAGCAACCACGAAGATCATCAAAGCTGTGGGTGAGACTGTTTCATTCAGGGCTCTTCTGGTTCTAGTAATTGAAAAGCGTACTTAGCTGAAGACAGCTGTGAGGTCCAGGGTGAGCCTTCTTCATCTCTCCACCTCTGGCTCTGCCGTCTCCTCTGCCAGCTCCATCCTCAGTGTCTGCACAGTTGTTTCTTCTTCCCATAATCACAGCACCAAGACTGGGACCTGGGTGGGGGCGTGGGGGAGAAGCCCATCTTCCCAAAAGTGCCAACACAATCCCTGGAGATTCCTGCTAACTTGGGTCATGTGCTCATCGCTGAACCAATCCCTGTAGCTAGAGGATAGGCGGCATTGATTGGCTTAGTCTAATTCACGTGATCCAGCCCTGCATAGAGTCCACCTCACAGAACTTGAGAGTGGAGTCTAGAAGACCCCTCTGTTGGTTTTTCTCTTTTTCCTTCCCTCCCACAGACCCATTTTCTGCCCTTCTCTGTGCCCCGAGAGGCTGATTCCATAGATTACCCAAGATCTGTTGTCCTTGGGCTTCTGGTTGAATCTGACCATTGGAGGACAGAGGCAGGGGGTTGGAGGCCAGGAGGAGAGAGAGGTCGGGGAGCCCCTCTATCACCGCACCACCACTTTGGTGCTGCAGCTCTGGAGCTAGTGGTGCCCCTTCCGCCATGGCTCAATCTTTCTCTGTGTCTTCCAGTCTTACGAAGCTCCATGGACACTCTTTCTTTGCCTTCACGTAACAGCTCGTGCCCTTGCTAGTCTACAGGCACATTACCTTCCCTTGTCTGCTCCTTTAATCTACCCCCTCACTGTAAGCAGTCCTTAATAAAGTCTCTTTATCAAGGCACATTATCGAGAGACTAGAACTTGCAGGAAGAGAGGTTGAGGCGGCTTTCAATAACAGGCATACAGACATCAAGGCCACTGAATTACAAGTCAGGAGTCTAAAGCCATACAATGTAAGGACCAAATACACAGCAAAGACCTAGGCTAGTGTAGCGAACTTAATTATGGATTTAAATGAACTGGATGCCCAGTGACAAAGAGAACTGAACCTCATTTTCTTCATCTATAAAATGGAATTAATGATCTCTGCCCAGCCTACCCCAGAGAGCAACCACGAAGATCATCAAAGCTGTGGGTGAGACTGTTTCATTCAGGGCTCTTCTGGTTCTAGTAATTGAAAAGCGTACTTAGCTGAAGACAGCTGTGAGGTCCAGGGTGAGCCTTCTTCATCTCTCCACCTCTGGCTCTGCCGTCTCCTCTGCCAGCTCCATCCTCAGTGTCTGCACAGTTGTTTCTTCTTCCCATAATCACAGCACCAAGACTGGGACCTGGGTGGGGGCGTGGGGGAGAAGCCCATCTTCCCAAAAGTGCCAACACAATCCCTGGAGATTCCTGCTAACTTGGGTCATGTGCTCATCGCTGAACCAATCCCTGTAGCTAGAGGATAGGCGGCATTGATTGGCTTAGTCTAATTCACGTGATCCAGCCCTGCATAGAGTCCACCTCACAGAACTTGAGAGTGGAGTCTAGAAGACCCCTCTGTTGGTTTTTCTCTTTTTCCTTCCCTCCCACAGACCCATTTTCTGCCCTTCTCTGTGCCCCGAGAGGCTGATTCCATAGATTACCCAAGATCTGTTGTCCTTGGGCTTCTGGTTGAATCTGACCATTGGAGGACAGAGGCAGGGGGTTGGAGGCCAGGAGGAGAGAGAGGTCGGGGAGCCCCTCTATCACCGCACCACCACTTTGGTGCTGCAGCTCTGGAGCTAGTGGTGCCCCTTCCGCCATGGCTCAATCTTTCTCTGTGTCTTCCAGTCTTACGAAGCTCCATGGACACTCTTTCTTTGCCTTCACGTAACAGCTCGTGCCCTTGCTAGTCTACAGGCACATTACCTTCCCTTGTCTGCTCCTTTAATCTACCCCCTCACTGTAAGCAGTCCTTAATAAAGTCTCTTTTGAACCCTCCAGGGTGAATTGCTTCCTCCTGTGACCCTGTATTTATTATCTATTACTTCATACCAAATTATCCTGAAATGTAGTTGCTTGAAGCAACAATAAACTTTTATTATCTCACACAGTTTCTGAGTCAGGAATTCAGGAATGACTTAACTGGAAGGTTCCAGCCAGGGTCTTTTATGCCTCCTCCTTACAGCCTCCGAGGCCCTTCCTTGAGTGAGTAGGCTAAGGCAGTTGAGGCTGGGACTATAACCCACCTTGGGCAGAACTCTGCTGGGACCAGAAGGAAAGCAGGAGGCTTCAGAGTTCTGAAGACCTGAGATCAGACCTCAGCTCTGCCTCTCACAGCCATGACGCAGGGCGTGTGACTCACCTGACTGAGCCTCATTTCCTTAACCAAGGAATGGGAAGGTAGTAACATCCCCAGGCCTGCGGACACCTGATTTGCCCAAGCTTGGATCCATTTAACACCAGAACAGACCTGCTAGTAGGCATTTAGCCTTAGAGTTGGACCAGAGCCCAGGAATATCTTTGTTCACTACGTTGTCCCTAGAGCCCGGCACAGTGCCTGGCCCAAGGGAGAAAGGTCCCCAGTACGTGATGAATGACTACATACAAATGACCATAACCACAGATGCCCTTGACTCCTGTTGGCTTCTACTGTCCTTAAGGTGAAATCTAGGTCCTGCTTTATTTTGTTTAGCTTCCCTCAGGTACAGAAAACGCCCGGCTCTGTTTCATTCATTCATTCATGTATTCGTTCCTTTTTACCCCCATTCTCCAGTGCCACCCACCTTTCTCTGCAACAGGCATCCTAGTGAGTCTAATTGTACCATTTTTTATATGTAGTTTTGCAAAATGTGTTGTGTGTGTGTTTAATTTGTGTAAATGGTGTTATATGTCATCTTTTTTCTTACTTTCCCGTTAAGTTATATGCATCCATTTATTCTGCTCTTTGTGAATCTGATCTGTTGCTTATGATTCTCCCCAGGTCACCTCCATCTCTCTCACACACTGACATACACACACACTGTAATGTATATAACTAACACCCTTCTACGTCCCCTTATGAGAATTTCTTGAGGCTGTATCCCAGGAGTTGAGTTCTGGGTCAGAGGGTGTGTGGACACTTAATTGGACTAACTAGTGACAGATGCTGCCCAGAATAGCTGCTCCTATGACATCCCACCAGTGATACACTAGGTCACTGTGTCTCCTCACCAATACTTGCACGATCTAATTTTTGCTATTAAATTTGTATAAAATGACATCACTGTAATTTTCCCTGATTTCTAATGAGATTGAGCATCCTTTCATGCGCCTCTTTGCTCTGGGTTTCCTCTTTTCGTAAATTGCTTGTTTGTCCTTTGTCCACTTTTCTGATGGATTCACTGCCTGTATTTAGTGCTGGTTTTCAGGAGCCACGTCTAATCTGGATGTTAATACTGTGTTGATTGTAGACCTTACACAGTCTTCCGTTTTGTCATCTACCATTGACTTTGCTCAGGGACCCTGTGTCTTAACAGAAATGCTTGATTCTGATATAATCACATTAATCAAATTTTTGACCTTATTCTTTGTCCTTTTGAAATTTTGTTTGAGGAGTTTTTCCTTGCCCTTAAGCTTTGAAGATATTCTCCCACATTTTCTTCTAATTAAGATTTCTCCCTACATCAAGCTCGTTCCCTCTGTAAGGGGAATTCTTAGCCCAGCTTTCAGATAATATGAACTTTATGTAATAGGAAAGATCACAACCAAATCGAGTGAAGGATCCCAGGCCAGAATCTCAGCAGCCTGTCTCCCAGCCCCACACCCCACCCCTCCTGAAACACCAGTCCATGAGTCACCAAATCCTGCCCATTTTTTTCTTTATTATTTCTCTAGTCTGTGCCCTTCTTTCTGCCTGGTCCCCACCTGCAGTCTGAGCCCCCCGGCGGTCTGCCTGGACTGCTGCAGTACCAGCTGCCTCATTTGAACTCTCCCTCTGGCCTCGGGGCCCGTCTGCAGCCCACCTGGCTTAATGTGAAGATTCCAACAGATTGCAAATTGCATGTCTCAGACTTTCAGGTCGACTGGTCAGCAGTTTGGTTTTCCTTGCGGAGACTAATCTATTTAACCAAAATAGAACATGCAGTAAAGCAAAATGAAATATTTCTAATCGTGGGTATGCTTGCATCTGCCAATGGCCAGGAAAGAAGGGAGGTTCAGGGTGGGGGCAAAAGCTTAGAGGAGGCTCCGTGATTCGTGGCTTTAGAGCTACAGAGTCACTCACCCAGGAACCCAAGGCCCCCACCCAAGATGCCCTCTGCCAACCGTGCTAGATGTCTCCTCACCAATACTTGCACGATTTTTGAAGACATCCTGTAATTTTCCCTGATTTCTAATGAGATTGAGCATCCTTTCATGCGCCTCTTTGCTCTGGGTTTCCTCTTTTCGTAAATTGCTTGTTTGTCCTTTGTCCACTTTTCTGATGGATTCACTGCCTGTATTTAGTGCTGGTTTTCAGGAGCCACGTCTAATCTGGATGTTAATACTGTGTTGATTGTAGACCTTACACAGTCTTCCGTTTTGTCATCTACCATTGACTTTGCTCAGGGACCCTGTGTCTTAACAGAAATGCTTGATTCTGATATAATCACATTAATCAAATTTTTGACCTTATTCTTTGTCCTTTTGAAATTTTGTTTGAGGAGTTTTTCCTTGCCCTTAAGCTTTGAAGATATTCTCCCACATTTTCTTCTAATTAAGATTTCTCCCTACATCAAGCTCGTTCCCTCTGTAAGGGGAATTCTTAGCCCAGCTTTCAGATAATATGAACTTTATGTAATAGGAAAGATCACAACCAAATCGAGTGAAGGATCCCAGGCCAGAATCTCAGCAGCCTGTCTCCCAGCCCCACACCCCACCCCTCCTGAAACACCAGTCCATGAGTCACCAAATCCTGCCCATTTTTTTCTTTATTATTTCTCTAGTCTGTGCCCTTCTTTCTGCCTGGTCCCCACCTGCAGTCTGAGCCCCCCGGCGGTCTGCCTGGACTGCTGCAGTACCAGCTGCCTCATTTGAACTCTCCCTCTGGCCTCGGGGCCCGTCTGCAGCCCACCTGGCTTAATGTGAAGATTCCAACAGATTGCAAATTGCATGTCTCAGACTTTCAGGTCGACTGGTCAGCAGTTTGGTTTTCCTTGCGGAGACTAATCTATTTAACCAAAATAGAACATGCAGTAAAGCAAAATGAAATATTTCTAATCGTGGGTATGCTTGCATCTGCCAATGGCCAGGAAAGAAGGGAGGTTCAGGGTGGGGGCAAAAAGCTTAGAGGAGGCTCCGTGATTCGTGGCTTTAGAGCTACAGAGTCACTCACCCAGGAACCCAAGCAAGAACCCACTCACTGGACCCACCAGATGCCCTCTGCCAACCGTGCAGATGAGAAGTGGCACCGCCAAATCAGAAAGCCTTTCCTCACTTCTCCACTCCCCTCACCCCTCACAACCCGGCCACCTCAAGGCCCGAGGAGTCCACCTCCTTCCCGCCTTCTGAATCATGGACTCTTCTCTGTCTGTGTCAGCCTCATCTCTCACTGAGATTCCACACCAGCTGCTAACCAGCTTCCTTGTCTCCAGTCTTGCCCTCGTGACTATCTGTTTTCCACACTGCAGCCAAAGTAGCTTTCTTTTTTTTTTTCCTTTATGGAGACATAACTGACAAGTAGGAATGATAAATATTTAAGGAGTTCAGTTTGATGATTTGATATATGAATACATTGTGAAATGATCACCACAGTCAAGATAATTAACATCACATCACAATCTTACTCTTTTTTTTTGGTGGTGACAACACTTAAGATCTACCCCCTTAACAAGCACCAAGTATGCAGTACGGTACTGTCCTTGTCTTCTCCTGATTTCCACTCTCCCTCAGGGTTGGCTCTTGGCAGAGCGGATGAGGAGGCTGGAAGACGTGGCCCACAGAGTCCCGGGCCCAGCAACGCAGAGCCCCGTGGACAAGGGCAGCTTGGGTGCTGAGAGACAACAGCAGTAATCAGCACAGCCCTCCTCCAACTCTTCCCACTCGGACTTAAAGGCCCTTCTCAGCTTCTAAGGAAAGATTCTCACCTACCCCTTGAGCCAGTAAAAATCAGGCATTTTGCATTTCTCTTCAGTTTTATATTCCTGAGAAGACTGACCTGACCACTGTGTTAGAACCAGCTCCTGCAGGCTGCCTAGAACCAGTTGTTAATGGTTGATCACTTGAAACCTGCCTTGGTGGGAATATTTACACCATGAAAATTGGCAAACACTGCAGGTCAGCCCCCACCCCAAAGAGCCAGCTAAACCATTAACAACACATCCTTGAGTCCTTCCTCTCCCACCTACCTCCTATGCTACTCCTTCTTCTTCCCCTTAGCCCAAGGCTGCTTGGGACTCAACTCTTATCCCTGCAAAGAGCTCCTTTTCTGATCACTGCTTTTTGTAAAGGATGGCAGGGGAGTATGTGGTTAGAAGATTGAGTTTGAAGTCTAACATGTATAGGGTGAGTCTCAGTTCTACTACCTACTAGATGTGAGCCTGGGCAGCTTTCTTCTCAGGCCCTCAGTTTTCTCATCTATAAAGTGGAGATGATAACAATAATAAGATATAGTTCAGAGACATAGTTTATCCCATTGAAGTTGTTGTTGAGAATTAATTAATAAAGGAGAACCCTCCAAAAATCTTAGATAACAGACACAAATGTTTTAGCAGAGCTAAAAATAAAGACTGTTATCACTGCATATTCTGCAGTGGAAACCTGAGAATAGAGAGAAAAAGAGACTTATCCCAGCTTCCCTTTCTGGAAAATGGCAGAACACAACCCTAATCTACTTCTCTGACCCCTCGTTCATTGCTGTTTCCGTTCTTCTAGGTTGAAGGGAAATGTGCTTATGCCTGCACAGCTCCTTGGCTGTTATTCCAGAAAACTCTAAGCTGTCAGTAAAAATTAATCTATTCCAAGAGAGAATATTATTTTGTTGGTGATGATGTTGCTATTTTTATCTGTTAAAAATATGCTTCCTTATAACAGCCTTTCAAAAAAAGTTTTTAATAAAGTTTTCCTGTTATTAAAATAATGCATGCTTATTAGAGGATATTGGAAAATATTGAAAAACAGAAAGATGAAAAAGCCGTAAGTCTAAGCCCACACAACCCAGGACCAACCAATCATCCCTGAATAGTCATTCAGGGCTGGATATTGATGCTGATGTTGTAACTCCAATACTTCGGTCACCTGATGCAAAGATCCGACTCCTTGGAAAAGACCCTGATGCTGGAAAAGACCTGACCACTGTGTTAGAACCAGCTCCTGCAGGCTGCCTAGAACCAGTTGTTAATGGTTGATCACTTGAAACCTGCCTTGGTGGGAATATTTACACCATGAAAATTGGCAAACACTGCAGGTCAGCCCCCACCCCAAAGAGCCAGCTAAACCATTAACAACACATCCTTGAGTCCTTCCTCTCCCACCTACCTCCTATGCTACTCCTTCTTCTTCCCCTTAGCCCAAGGCTGCTTGGGACTCAACTCTTATCCCTGCAAAGAGCTCCTTTTCTGATCACTGCTTTTTGTAAAGGATGGCAGGGGAGTATGTGGTTAGAAGATTGAGTTTGAAGTCTAACATGTATAGGGTGAGTCTCAGTTCTACTACCTACTAGATGTGAGCCTGGGCAGCTTTCTTCTCAGGCCCTCAGTTTTCTCATCTATAAAGTGGAGATGATAACAATAATAAGATATAGTTCAGAGACATAGTTTATCCCATTGAAGTTGTTGTTGAGAATTAATTAATAAAGGAGAACCCTCCAAAAATCTTAGATAACAGACACAAATGTTTTAGCAGAGCTAAAAATAAAGACTGTTATCACTGCATATTCTGCAGTGGAAACCTGAGAATAGAGAGAAAAAGAGACTTATCCCAGCTTCCCTTTCTGGAAAATGGCAGAACACAACCCTAATCTACTTCTCTGACCCCTCGTTCATTGCTGTTTCCGTTCTTCTAGGTTGAAGGGAAATGTGCTTATGCCTGCACAGCTCCTTGGCTGTTATTCCAGAAAACTCTAAGCTGTCAGTAAAAATTAATCTATTCCAAGAGAGAATATTATTTTGTTGGTGATGATGTTGCTATTTTTATCTGTTAAAAATATGCTTCCTTATAACAGCCTTTCAAAAAAAGTTTTTAATAAAGTTTTCCTGTTATTAAAATAATGCATGCTTATTAGAGGATATTGGAAAATATTGAAAAACAGAAAGATGAAAAAGCCGTAAGTCTAAGCCCACACAACCCAGGACCAAACAATCAACCCTGAATAGTCATTCAGGGCTGAATATTGATGCTGATGCTGAAACTCCAATACTTTGGTCACCTGATGCAAAGATCCGACTCCTTGGAAAAGACCCTGATGCTGGAAAAGATTGAAGGCAAAAGGAGAAGAGAGTATCATTATCTAACCATTATGAGATGGTTAGATAACATCACCAACTCAATGGATATGAGTTTGAGCAAGCTCTGGGAGACAGTGAAAGATCGGGAAGCCTGACGTGCTGCAGTCCACGGGATCAAAAAGGGTTGGACACAACTTAGCAGTTGAACCACGGACACCTTGCCCATTCCATTCCATCCTCATCTTCCCCTCACTGGCACTATTTCAGCTCCTCCCTCTTTCCAGTCTCTTTCCTGCCTCCGAACCTTTGCACTTGCAATGCCTCTTCCTGGGAAGCTCTCGCCTCACTCTTAGCTAACTCCTTCAGGTCTCAATGCAAATGCCACCTCCCCAGAAAAGCCCTCCTTGACCCCCAGTCTAATTGGCACCTTAAAGTTCTTTTTTACAGCAGCCTGTTCTTTTCCTTTGTATCACTTATGATAGTTTATAATTATATATTTATCAGTATACTTGTTTGTTTAATGTGTATAACTCTCACTAGCCTGAAAGCGCCATGCACTCTAGGACCACGTGAACTTTTCTTGCTCTTCATCCAGTGCCTGCCTGGCACGTCCTTGACACCTGTTAGGAGTTCAACAGTGCTGATTGATCAAATGTGTGTGTCATAATAGTTCATCATGCATCTATTTCAGTTTCCTTATTTCTTGGATATGTCATTCATATCTGATATTTTGCTATTCTAAATAAGCTTGACTCTTGTATCATTACTGGAAGGAAAAAGGGAGTGGGTCCCGCCTCTCTTGGGTCAGCCAGCCAGCCATCTCCTCTTGGTCTCCACTCTGCTCCACTTTACCGAACCCTGCCTTAAACTACACTCCCTTTGCAGCTGGTCACCACGTGAATACTGTGGGCCATCTGATCATGGTCCCTCAGAGGGATTCTCCTGCAGTTAATGCCCACCAGCAGAAGCATGGCAGTGGGCAGGGCACACTTCCCATCCTGCCCCTCTTTTTAGCTGCCTGCAAGCCAGCTGCTGAAGACTCAATGGATACATCAAACTTTCCTCAAGGCTTAGGTCTATCAAAAGTATTTTTATGTAAGAAAGTATCTTAAATAGTATGCAAAATACTAGTATCCCTGTCTTTCTAACCCAAGGGACATGCAGGAAAAAAAAAGAGTACTTTTCACCTTTACAGAACATGCAGATAGATATACCCAGTTTCTTGGTATTTCTCTTTTACACCCTTTCATCCCTTGGGAAACAGAAAACACCTTTTTCTTCCAGCCTACATGATGAGGAACTCTACTACTCTTCATGGAAAATCTGACCAGCAATGTAACCCTCAAATTTTCAAGTTTCATGATTCATTTGAGAACAGCATGGTCCTAGGTGAAGGGCTGGCAGCAGAACAGCCTAAGGTGGGCTTGGATCATCCACACAGATAGTGATGGGCCAGCCAGGGTCCCCCATCACCCTTCATCTTCCATCTCCTTAGAGATTTCACCACCTGGGTGACATGTCAGGACAGATCTTGTTTCCTGATAGCAAAAATCAAACACACAGTTGAGCATGCCTGCGCACGCCTCCCAAAGACAAACACGACTGCCCAGAGACAGGAGAGCAGGTAGAGCTGTATTAAAGTCAGAACCCCTTCCCTAAATGCACCATGTTTGGCTGAGACCGCGTTCCTCAGTGGGCCCTGGGATCTGTGAGATTAGGCTGAGCCAAGCGAGTCTTCCCTCCATGCCCGCCCTTCAGCTTTTTCCCGGGCGTCCCCTTTTTTTTTTCATTCATATCTGATATTTTGCTATTCTAAATAAGCTTGACTCTTGTATCATTACTGGAAGGAAAAAGGGAGTGGGTCCCGCCTCTCTTGGGTCAGCCAGCCAGCCATCTCCTCTTGGTCTCCACTCTGCTCCACTTTACCGAACCCTGCCTTAAACTACACTCCCTTTGCAGCTGGTCACCACGTGAATACTGTGGGCCATCTGATCATGGTCCCTCAGAGGGATTCTCCTGCAGTTAATGCCCACCAGCAGAAGCATGGCAGTGGGCAGGGCACACTTCCCATCCTGCCCCTCTTTTTAGCTGCCTGCAAGCCAGCTGCTGAAGACTCAATGGATACATCAAACTTTCCTCAAGGCTTAGGTCTATCAAAAGTATTTTTATGTAAGAAAGTATCTTAAATAGTATGCAAAATACTAGTATCCCTGTCTTTCTAACCCAAGGGACATGCAGGAAAAAAAAAAAAGAGTACTTTTCACCTTTACAGAACATGCAGATAGATATACCCAGTTTCTTGGTATTTCTCTTTTACACCCTTTCATCCCTTGGGAAACAGAAAACACCTTTTTCTTCCAGCCTACATGATGAGGAACTCTACTACTCTTCATGGAAAATCTGACCAGCAATGTAACCCTCAAATTTTCAAGTTTCATGATTCATTTGAGAACAGCATGGTCCTAGGTGAAGGGCTGGCAGCAGAACAGCCTAAGGTGGGCTTGGATCATCCACACAGATAGTGATGGGCCAGCCAGGGTCCCCCATCACCCTTCATCTTCCATCTCCTTAGAGATTTCACCACCTGGGTGACATGTCAGGACAGATCTTGTTTCCTGATAGCAAAAATCAAACACACAGTTGAGCATGCCTGCGCACGCCTCCCAAAGACAAACACGACTGCCCAGAGACAGGAGAGCAGGTAGAGCTGTATTAAAGTCAGAACCCCTTCCCTAAATGCACCATGTTTGGCTGAGACCGCGTTCCTCAGTGGGCCCTGGGCTCTGTGAGATTAGGCTGAGCCAAGCGAGTCTTCCCTCCATGCAGCCTTCAGCTCCAGGCTCACATCAGATCATTTTTCAGGGCAGGGCGTCCCTGCCCTTTGCTGTGAAATTGAAAGAGATAAAAAAAAATTTTCCAGTGTAGGGCTTCACCTATACAATTCATAAACTGTTGTTGGAATACATTTCATTCATGCTTAGTGGTGAAACATCAAAAAGGAACAGTGAAAACAGAACTAATTTTTCTAAGAGGAGGTCACTAAGTCCTACTGACTGCTCAGTGTGTGTTTTACTCTCCGCTGATTTTTCTGGGAATTCTCATCTGACATCACGATGAAATTTTGCAAACTCAGATTACCTGGAGGAGTATAAGAGTTACCTTTGTGTGTGGCAACTCTAGGGGTTTTGCTTTTTTTCATAATTGTCTTCTTTAGTTCTCACAGACAATCCTGAGAAGTATTTTCCTTCCTGTTTTTCAATAGGAGAATTCATGCTCAGTAACACGCAATGACTGTCCAAGGTCACACCAGTGGCAAATTTTTTCTTGTCTGGTGAATGCAGAAACAAAGGGTTGGGTTTTTTTCCGTATGTTAGCCTATGCATTCTGAGATTCCTCTTAAAAAGTAAATTCTGCTTCTTCGCTCCCAATTCAACCTGAACTGTTAGTTTGGACCAGCTTTTATGAAACAGATTGCTGTCTCTGAAATGAATAACATTTCTCTCAGGAAAAAGAAAAATCCTTATAAACTATCCACTTGGGATTTTACCTCCATTATTGTATTTGCATTCCAGATCAGCTCTCTGGTCATTCTTATAAACTCCTTGGAAGTTAGGCAACACAGGTTGAGCATGCTTGGATCATCCACACAGATAGTGATGGGCACCGGCCCCTCCCAAAGAGCAAACACGGACTCTTGTTTCCTGATAGCAAAAATCAAACACACAGTTGAGCATGCCTGCGCCTCCCAAAGACAAACACGACTGCCCAGAGACAGGAGAGCAGGTAGAGCTGTATTAAAGTCAGAACCCCTTCCCTAAATGCACCATGTTTGGCTGAGACCGCGTTCCTCAGTGGGCCCTGGGCTCTGTGAGATTAGGCTGAGCCAAGCGAGTCTTCCCTCCATGCAGCCTTCAGCTCCAGGCTCACATCAGATCATTTTTCAGGGCAGGGCGTCCCTGCCCTTTGCTGTGAAATTGAAAGAGATAAAAAAAAATTTTCCAGTGTAGGGCTTCACCTATACAATTCATAAACTGTTGTTGGAATACATTTCATTCATGCTTAGTGGTGAAACATCAAAAAGGAACAGTGAAAACAGAACTAATTTTTCTAAGAGGAGGTCACTAAGTCCTACTGACTGCTCAGTGTGTGTTTTACTCTCCGCTGATTTTTCTGGGAATTCTCATCTGACATCACGATGAAATTTTGCAAACTCAGATTACCTGGAGGAGTATAAGAGTTACCTTTGTGTGTGGCAACTCTAGGGGTTTTGCTTTTTTTCATAATTGTCTTCTTTAGTTCTCACAGACAATCCTGAGAAGTATTTTCCTTCCTGTTTTTCAATAGGAGAATTCATGCTCAGTAACACGCAATGACTGTCCAAGGTCACACCAGTGGCAAATTTTTTCTTGTCTGGTGAATGCAGAAACAAAGGGTTGGGTTTTTTTTTCCGTATGTTAGCCTATGCATTCTGAGATTCCTCTTAAAAAGTAAATTCTGCTTCTTCGCTCCCAATTCAACCTGAACTGTTAGTTTGGACCAGCTTTTATGAAACAGATTGCTGTCTCTGAAATGAATAACATTTCTCTCAGGAAAAAGAAAAATCCTTATAAACTATCCACTTGGGATTTTACCTCCATTATTGTATTTGCATTCCAGATCAGCTCTCTGGTCATTCTTATAAACTCCTTGGAAGTTAGGTGCCGTTATCAGTCAGCATGCAGTCAAGAAAACAGTGCTTGAGGCATTTCAGAGGGAGATTTAATATAGGAAACTGGTTACAACTTTGTTGGGAGGGATGGGGGAACAAATCAGGTAGGCACCATCACCAGAAATAAGTATTTACAGAAAATGACCCAGCCCCTTGGGCTGCAGGAGCAGGAGTGGGAATGGCGCAGCCACTGCCTCTAATACTGAAGTGCTTTCTGTTTTCTTGGCTGCATGCTGATCGGTAATGGATTCCAGTTTCCAAGGAGCTTATACGTGGTCACAGAGCAAACTAGAACTATGCAAATAAAATAATGGAGACCCCAGCATGCTGGCCTCTGAGGCTCCTGCTGGTGCTGTTTCTGCCGCCGTTGGGACCCCCATACCAGTTACTGAGCCGTTAGCCAGAGCCCCACCACGCACACTGACAGTGTGGGGCTGCTGGGCCCTGAACACCTGCAGTCACACAGCTCCTGCTGCTGCAACCAAAACAGGGAAAAACAACAACAAAAAATAGCTCTTCCCTTCTGCACACTTTGTAATCCCCTGTGAATGCTTTCCATTAGCAGAACCTAAATGGAAACCAGCTGGCAGGGGCTTCTGGGAAATGTGGTTTCTAGGCTGAGGGCCCCCATGACACAGAGGAGGACACAGAAGAGTGAATGCGGACTAGGAGCCAACAGATGCCAGCCCCAACCCGAGCCGGAGTGATCGAATGCCACTGCTTTGGAATGTAATGCGTCACATGGTTTGGTCCCAAGCAGATGTGATGATCCTCTGTCCAAGGTCACACCAGTGGCAAATTTTTCTTGTCTGGTTGGGTTTTTTCCGTATGTTAGCCTATGCATTCTGAGATTCCTCTTAAAAAGTAAATTCTGCTTCTTCGCTCCCAATTCAACCTGAACTGTTAGTTTGGACCAGCTTTTATGAAACAGATTGCTGTCTCTGAAATGAATAACATTTCTCTCAGGAAAAAGAAAAATCCTTATAAACTATCCACTTGGGATTTTACCTCCATTATTGTATTTGCATTCCAGATCAGCTCTCTGGTCATTCTTATAAACTCCTTGGAAGTTAGGTGCCGTTATCAGTCAGCATGCAGTCAAGAAAACAGTGCTTGAGGCATTTCAGAGGGAGATTTAATATAGGAAACTGGTTACAACTTTGTTGGGAGGGATGGGGGAACAAATCAGGTAGGCACCATCACCAGAAATAAGTATTTACAGAAAATGACCCAGCCCCTTGGGCTGCAGGAGCAGGAGTGGGAATGGCGCAGCCACTGCCTCTAATACTGAAGTGCTTTCTGTTTTCTTGGCTGCATGCTGATCGGTAATGGATTCCAGTTTCCAAGGAGCTTATACGTGGTCACAGAGCAAACTAGAACTATGCAAATAAAATAATGGAGACCCCAGCATGCTGGCCTCTGAGGCTCCTGCTGGTGCTGTTTCTGCCGCCGTTGGGCCCCCCATACCAGTTACTGAGCCGTTAGCCAGAGCCCCACCACGCACACTGACAGTGTGGGGCTGCTGGGCCCTGAACACCTGCAGTCACACAGCTCCTGCTGCTGCAACCAAAACAGGGAAAAACAACAACAAAAAATAGCTCTTCCCTTCTGCACACTTTGTAATCCCCTGTGAATGCTTTCCATTAGCAGAACCTAAATGGAAACCAGCTGGCAGGGGCTTCTGGGAAATGTGGTTTCTAGGCTGAGGGCCCCCATGACACAGAGGAGGACACAGAAGAGTGAATGCGGACTAGGAGCCAACAGATGCCAGCCCCAACCCGAGCCGGAGTGATCGAATGCCACTGCTTTGGAATGTAATGCGTCACATGGTTTGGTCCCAAGCAGATGTGATGATCCTCTGTCACAGCCCCGGACTGCACAAGCAAAAGCTTAAGGAGAGTCTCGGCATTTATATGTACAATAAAGAATACACATGTGGGGAGAAGAGTGAAAAATAATCCCCGATCAAGCTGGGATTTTAGAAACCAAAGCCGGCCTGGCACCCCTGGCTGAGATGCCACCGTGAAACCGAAGAGCCTAGTCGCCACAGAATCTGTCTCCTCTTTTCCCACTGCTTCTCGCTCAGGTTCCTTCGGTTCGCAAAAAAGAGATCACTGCAGTGACCTTTGACGGCAGGTGTCTTAGGCTGGGCTACCCGCGAAACAGACTCTGAGACAAAAATTGACATACAGGAAGCTTATCAGGGAGGCTCTCAGGACAAGCCCAATGGGACGGAAGGGAAGGAGGATCAGGCAGAGTGATGAGCTGAGTGGGGTACAGTGGCTGTCCTGGGCTCAACCACCCCACAGGGACCTCTGGAGCCCACGGTCCTTCACCGCTGCCCTGAGCAAGGGGGCTGAAACCACTGTGTCCCTTCCCTTTGATTACTGGATGTAGGCTGCCCCAGGGGGAGACTTAGCCTTAATTGAGCAACCAGGCAGCAGCCAAGATGCTGGGGAAATGTGTCTCCATCCTGGGAACATCTGGCCACACACCACAGTGCTCACCCCCAGAGGGCAGCAGCAGAAGGGACGCGTCTGCTGCCCCAGCCACAGTGCTCAGGCGCCTTGGTGACACACTGCACTGGTCAGAAGAAGAGTGTGACCACCACCCTCGCCTAAGCTGCTGTCACCTCACCTGGATGACCACCTGCCTGATCTTCCCGTGTCTGCTGCCACTTTCTCCAGAGCCAGAGCCATCTTGCCACATCTTAAATCAGATCATATTACTGCTTTGCTTAAGTTCATCCACCCTATGACCCTTCACTGCACTTAGCATCTCCTCCAGGGGCCAGTTGGGGGCCCTCAGGTCCCCCCGCACCTGCTGGTTCCCTCACCTTACTCCCTCTGCTGGCCCTTCCCACCTGAGGGCCTCTGTCTTGGCCTTTCCCTTTGCCTGGAGTAGCTGCCTCTGGCCGTGCTGGCCTCAGCTCTTCTGTCCCCACTGCAGTGAGGCCTTTCCTGAAAGTGCAGTCCTGTCTGAGTCTTTGTGACCCCATGGACTGCAGCCCTCCAGGCTCCTCTGTCCATGGGATTCTCCAGGCAAGAATACTGCAGTGGGTAGCCATTCCCTTCTCCAGGGGATCTTCCTCACCCAGAGATCAAGCCCAGGTCTCCTGTGCTGCAGGCAGATTCTTTTACCACCAGGATCACTCTGCCACCCAGGCACTGCCTTTTGATATTCTTCGCAGCACTTGTCCCTACCTGACGTGACCTCATTCCTCCTTGATCGGTGAACATGTTTTGCCTGTCTCTCCTAATCCTATGTAAAGCTCTCTGAGAGCAGGAATCAGCCCCTAACAGAGGGCTCAGCCCAGGGCTGGTAAATATTTGTGGAATGTTATGAGTTGACCACCTGCTAACATGGAGGCCATCCATCAGGAAAGAGTTCATGAAAATCACCTGATTGGCTTGTGGCCTTCCTCGTCCATGTCCAGACGTATCAAGGTTGGCTTAGCTGGGACAGCGGTCCCCTTTCAGCCAACCGTGGTCAAGGCTGCAGCGTTGGCAACAACTGTCAAACCCAGCAGACACCATGGCCCCAGCCCCAGGAAGAAATCACATGTCAAATCTTCCTCAGAAGGGGGCTTCGCAGAGCTTTTCCATCCCCTTCTCTGGTGCAGACCCTCCACATAGACAGGGACCCACCTAACGTGTCCACCTGACTCAGTTACTACGGTCACAGAGGCCTCCGCTTTCTCCCTTTGACTGAACACACAGCAGCCCGTGTGGTTTGGGAACTCAGTCACTGGGGGCTGATGGTTCTGAGCTGTGAAGCCACTTTGGCTTAAGGCCCAACAGTTTACCCACTTTGCCAGCTGAAATCCTGTGATGTTGGGAAAAATCTCTTCCCAAAGGTTGGAAAGCTTCCTGGTACTTGAAATCTTTTTTATTTCAGCGCTCTGCTATTAAATGTGTTTAAATAAAAATTACTGGTGCCATTTACTGAGTGCCTGTTGAAGACCAGGAGCTGCGCTAGGTCCATTACTTGGGTGTTCAGGAGCTTGCCTGAGGGGAGCTTGGAGGTACTCAGGTGCTAGCCTCCTTCCACTGTATTACCTGAAAGGGAGATAGGAGGAGCTTCTGTGAGTAAAAATAGTTACTGTGAGAGAAATAAAATGTGACAGGCCTTCCTTCCAAGATGAACTAATTAGTTTTATCTAAAATGTAAAGGAGAAAAAAAAAAAAAAACGTGAAAGGAGATTCTTTCTCACCCTCACTCTGTATTCCACTCCAGTATTATTCCATCCACACATTGAATACCATTCAGAATACTGTTTTAATTTAATAAAGATTCTGCAGAATTTGTCCACATTTTATCTCTAGAGGTCTTTGGCATTCTTCAAAGTTTGTCAGGAGACAGGTGAATTAGTTAAATATCCACCTTTGTCAAAGAAATGCCCTGTGGACCATATCTGCATCTTTTCCACCTTTGCCAAGTGGTCCCTTTCCATAGAAGTGATCCTTTGGAAGATGTTCTGTATTTTTCAGTCATCCCTAGAAATAAAATCCCAGCTCCTGTCTCACCTTACGCTGAAGTGTTTTCACACTCCAGGAATGGCTTACCCGTCACCTGAATATAGAATTCGTGGGCGTTAGTTTCAAACTGATACTACTCACAGCTGTCTTCAGGATTTCAGAAAGGTGTCAAAGTGGCCTTAGAAGGTGTCTCTCATTCCTACAACAGGTTGAGTGATTCTCTTTGTTCCAAAAGCCTCAGGGCCTCAGACTCTGCGTTTCTACCCAGAGGAAGATACATGCTTCCTGGCACAGAGGCCTCCGCTTTCTCCCTTTGACTGAACACACAGCAGCCCGTGTGGTTTGGGAACTCAGTCACTGGGGCTGATGGTTCTGAGCTGTGAAGCCACTTTGGCTTAAGGCCCAACAGTTTACCCACTTTGCCAGCTGAAATCCTGTGATGTTGGGAAAAATCTCTTCCCAAAGGTTGGAAAGCTTCCTGGTACTTGAAATCTTTTTTATTTCAGCGCTCTGCTATTAAATGTGTTTAAATAAAAATTACTGGTGCCATTTACTGAGTGCCTGTTGAAGACCAGGAGCTGCGCTAGGTCCATTACTTGGGTGTTCAGGAGCTTGCCTGAGGGGAGCTTGGAGGTACTCAGGTGCTAGCCTCCTTCCACTGTATTACCTGAAAGGGAGATAGGAGGAGCTTCTGTGAGTAAAAATAGTTACTGTGAGAGAAATAAAATGTGACAGGCCTTCCTTCCAAGATGAACTAATTAGTTTTATCTAAAATGTAAAGGAGAAAAAAAAAAAAAAACGTGAAAGGAGATTCTTTCTCACCCTCACTCTGTATTCCACTCCAGTATTATTCCATCCACACATTGAATACCATTCAGAATACTGTTTTAATTTAATAAAGATTCTGCAGAATTTGTCCACATTTTATCTCTAGAGGTCTTTGGCATTCTTCAAAGTTTGTCAGGAGACAGGTGAATTAGTTAAATATCCACCTTTGTCAAAGAAATGCCCTGTGGACCATATCTGCATCTTTTCCACCTTTGCCAAGTGGTCCCTTTCCATAGAAGTGATCCTTTGGAAGATGTTCTGTATTTTTCAGTCATCCCTAGAAATAAAATCCCAGCTCCTGTCTCACCTTACGCTGAAGTGTTTTCACACTCCAGGGAATGGCTTACCCGTCACCTGAATATAGAATTCGGTGGGCGTTAGTTTCAAACTGATACTACTCACAGCTGTCTTCAGGATTTCAGAAAGGTGTCAAAGTGGCCTTAGAAGGTGTCTCTCATTCCTACAACAGGTTGAGTGATTCTCTTTGTTCCAAAAGCCTCAGGGCCTCAGACTTTGGGTTTCTACCAAGAGGAAGATACATGCTTCCTGGCACTTTCTCTTGAGGATTGAGCAGAATCCATGAGATTCTCTGTGATGTTACCTGATGATGCAAGACCATAACTGTGCGTGTACAGCAATGTCTCTTTGAGACAGTTTATTTTCTTAATTTCACGTTAATGGAAAGAAAGGAAGAGATTTATTTCTGAATCAGAAACAACATGCTATAGTGAAGTTGCACGGGCATTAGAATCCAACTCAGATTTGAATCCAGCAGCCTCCCTTGCGATGACCTTGACGTGACCTCCCTCAATTTCAGTTTCTTGATCTGTAAAATCAGAATCACCTCCCCCCCCACTTTCTAGTCAAACATGTCATAAAGACTCATTGATGTAACCTGTCAGTTTCCTTGCGTGGTTGCAGAATTTTAGGTGGATCATAAAAAGATGAGGAGAGACTACACCCCCTCTTTATGTTCTGGGCTTATTTAGCCTAGCCTATGGAAACCAGGCATCAGCCAGCAAGGCAGATGGAGCAGATAACAATGTCTTTAGCTCCTGGGGTCCCTGCTGAAGGCTGCTTGTGACACTGGTCAGGTCTCAGTGGCTCAAGAACCTTAATTATGCACTGCCCTATAGCCCGGTTATAATTGGGGCTGACATCACCACTCAGGAAGAACTTACAGAAACATTCTCTGTTCTTAATAACAAATATTAATGGGCCTCTAGCCCCCTTCTGGCCCTTCAGACAAACGGCCTCAGCACTGCCCCACCTCGTTATGGGTGGGACACGGGAGCGGAGCCAGGCCAGGGTCCAAAGGCTTCAGCTCTGCCTCCATCTTTCCAACCACCCTGGAAGACCTTGCCCTGGGATAGCATAGGGCATGTGGGTGTTTAATAAATGATAATGATAATGGTGATGCATATCTTGGCCTTAATATCCATGTGTTGGTTCCCTTATTGATTTTGATTTCAAATTATCCAGATAAAGTCACAACCAATTTAAATACAATTCATTTCATTCTGCATCAGGAGTCTGCTCTTTCTCCGGTCATAGTAATCACATTCTACAATTAATGAATTTCAGTTGAGATCCCTAGCATTTGGGCTAATATGGCATTTCTTCTTTGTTCTTGTTTCTGTTTTGTTTGTAGGGTCAAGTTGTATTTCGGATGGGGAGAGAATGGGGACCATTAAATTTACTCAATTTCAAGGTAGGCCTTTTTGATGCTTCTTTTTTCTAGTTGATGAATTCTGTATTCAGAGATGTGTTTATGCCATAAAACATGTCAAAAGAAATGAAAGGACGATGTTCCAGGTAAGAGAAAGCAGAGTCGACAGGAAGTAAGTCTCTGTGAAAACAGGAGTTTCAACTTATTTAGGGTACGTTTTCTCAGCTGCATTATCTCTCAGGCCCATTCAAGTCTGTCCACATGACTCAGGCCCATGAATGTATGGGGAGTGGCCGTTAGGTCAGTGCCAGTATTCTGAGAAGTCTTGCATTGTTTTAGCTTTGGAGTACAGAGATTTTTTTCAGACTCTCACATTGAGATAATAGCAGAGTTAACCCCAGATCCCCATCCCCCAGCTTCAACCATTTTCACCATTTTGCCAGTCTTGCTTTATCTTGACTCACCCCATCCCCCACCACCCCCTTTTTGCTGTAATGTTTTAAAAGGGCTCCCAGACATTATCTCATTTCAATCTATAAATATCGCCATATGCATTTCTACTAGATAAGGACTTTTTAAAACATAACCACAACACTATTATTGCAGCCTCATCATTTAACAAATTTTAATATGCTTATTCCAAGTCCATGTTGATTCTCTAATTATCACTCGGGTGGGACACGGGAGCCACCTCGTTATGGGTGGGACACGGAGCGGAGCCAGGCCAGGGTCCAAAGGCTTCAGCTCTGCCTCCATCTTTCCAACCACCCTGGAAGACCTTGCCCTGGGATAGCATAGGGCATGTGGGTGTTTAATAAATGATAATGATAATGGTGATGCATATCTTGGCCTTAATATCCATGTGTTGGTTCCCTTATTGATTTTGATTTCAAATTATCCAGATAAAGTCACAACCAATTTAAATACAATTCATTTCATTCTGCATCAGGAGTCTGCTCTTTCTCCGGTCATAGTAATCACATTCTACAATTAATGAATTTCAGTTGAGATCCCTAGCATTTGGGCTAATATGGCATTTCTTCTTTGTTCTTGTTTCTGTTTTGTTTGTAGGGTCAAGTTGTATTCCGGAATGGGGAGAGAATGGGGACCATTAAATTTACTCAATTTCAAGGTAGGCCTTTTTGATGCTTCTTTTTTCTAGTTGATGAATTCTGTATTCAGAGATGTGTTTATGCCATAAAACATGTCAAAAGAAATGAAAGGACGATGTTCCAGGTAAGAGAAAGCAGAGTCGACAGGAAGTAAGTCTCTGTGAAAACAGGAGTTTCAACTTATTTAGGGTACGTTTTCTCAGCTGCATTATCTCTCAGGCCCATTCAAGTCTGTCCACATGACTCAGGCCCATGAATGTATGGGGAGTGGCCGTTAGGTCAGTGCCAGTATTCTGAGAAGTCTTGCATTGTTTTAGCTTTGGAGTACAGAGATTTTTTTCAGACTCTCACATTGAGATAATAGCAGAGTTAACCCCAGATCCCCATCCCCCAGCTTCAACCATTTTCACCATTTTGCCAGTCTTGCTTTATCTTGACTCACCCCATCCCCCACCACCCCCTTTTTGCTGTAATGTTTTAAAAGGGCTCCCAGACATTATCTCATTTCAATCTATAAATATCGCCATATGCATTTCTACTAGATAAGGACTTTTTAAAACATAACCACAACACTATTATTGCAGCCTCATCATTTAACAAATTTTAATATGCTTATTCCAAGTCCATGTTGATTCTCTAATTATCACAAAAATGATTGTAGTTGGTTTGTTAGGGAGTCCACACAAGGTCCACTCATCACATTTGGTTGGTGTGTCTCTTTAATCGTTTCTCGTCTATAATCGTCCAACACACACTATTTACAGGCCATTTGTTTTTTATTTTTTAAGAAACCGGATCATTTGTTATCAGAATCAGAAGGGACCTCAGCAGCCATTCAGACAGCGCCCCTCATGTTATGAGGAGAACACAGAGGCCCAGAGAGGGACAGTGGCTTGTCAGAGCCCACAGGGCCTCTGTGAGGAGCCTGGCCAGGTGTTCTGCTTGGAGGAACCTCAGTTCAGCCTGGTGTGGTCGTTAGCAAGGTTGCTGGCAGAGCCATGAGATGTACCATTCGTTAATGCAGTGTTTTTCAGAATCTGGATGTTTCTGGAAAATCCAGAAACAAGAGCAGTGCCTTCTGTGTCCACTCACTTTGAGCAGATCCCAAAATCATCCAGGGGAAAGCAAGAAATGAAATCGAGTTATTCGGATCCATTCAGGCAGATCTCAACTGGATCCAGATCAATCAGGAGAGGCGTTCCCCAGTACCATTGCTCTCTAATGCAGTATTGTAGATTTACCCATTTGTCTTCCCATGGAGGATAATTGAAACACATGTCAGCTCTCTGGCGTGCACAAAAAGATGTAATTTTAGGCAAACGTAATTGTTTTCCCATTTGTTAAGTCTTACTTCTTCATTGGCTGAACAATGTAAGCATCTTGGCAAAGATACTTAGGGGTTTTTTTTTTTCTTTTTTTGAGTGATCGCAACTAAATTCTTTTGTCACATTTCCAGTTCTCAAATTATATCGTTCTGGGAGAATATTTTATAAAATATTGATTGGCCAATCACAGCTACAAGTGCATGCCAATTTTATTGCCTTTTTCTTCCCCTGAATGTTAGGATTAGACACCAACTCCAATGACTGGTTTTAGGCCTTTGTAAGGAAAGCATTCAGAGGTGGATTTGAAAGCACTGAGCAGAAGTCCACTGTATCGGCATGTGACTCACCTCTCTGAGCCTCAGTGTCCTCATCTATAAAATAGGGATACAATGCTGTCTGCTTTCCTGGGATGTGGGAGGAGCTGAATGAGATAGCACAGAGAAGCATGTGCATAGCTTTCTTGCTTAGCAAGTAGTAGCAGTTGTGATGACCATTTAGTCAAAAATTATGACACTTACCTGGGGCAAATCCACATTTTCTTGGTGTGTGGAAATCCCCTGGATGCCATTTTGACTGTTCACCCCTTATGTGTGCGTGTGTGCTAAGTCACTTCAGTCGTGTCTGACTCTATGTGACCCTGTGGACGGTAGCCCCCCCAAACTCCTCTGTCCATGGGATTTTCCTGGTAAGAATACTAGCGTGGGTTGTCATTTCCTCCTCCAGGGGATCTTCCCAATCCAGAGATGGAACCTACATCTCCTGCATTGGCAGGCGGGTTCTTTACCACTAGTGCCACCCAGGAAGCCCACCTACCCCTCAGAGCTGTTCCCAACACTTGATGACTTGTAGGGTGTCACATGGGCAGGGCCTTAGAGCTGATCTTGCCCGACTACTTCATTGCATAACTGGAGAAGCTGAGGGAACGGAGGTGTTCCACCCCAAGACACCTGGCTGACTGGTGGCGGAGCAGGGACTAGACCTCAGCTTTCCCCGAGTGCCAGTCGCTGCATGCTCAAATGCACACCTGTGCCTGAGTGTGTTCTCCTCGTCACTTTTGTGTCCAGCTTTTATTGACTGTCAGAGCTGGGCCTTGCAGATGCTCCTGTTTGCATGTGTAAAACAGACACTGAGCCTGTTGGCAGAAGATGCTGTGCTGAGAGCATGTTCACATCCACACAACAGTCAGTTTTCCAAATTCATAGGGTCTCAGTGTGCCCTGCTGCCAGAATGAAGGGGCACTGAATTATTGAGTAGGCTGCCCGAGCTGGAAGGGCTCCGGTTATCATCTTATTTCAGAGGGGAAACTGAGGTTTAGACATGGGAAGGAACTGGCTAAGGGACAGAAAGTTCATTCCTTCACTTCCAGAGAGGCTAGTCTAGACTGTTTCTGGGCCTTCCTGGAATTTACCCAGAGAGTGGGCCTGACCTTCACCGTGGGCATACTAGATCCTAAGTTTCCTCAGGCCAGTGACCTCAAAAAAGGCTTCTCATGAGGTCCCCATGCTGTTTTCTGCTGTGCCATTCAACCCTCTCTCCCCCTGTCTGTTTCTCTCTCCCTCGTCCCCTGCCCTCTTTTAAGAGGGGACAGCAGCACAGCGGAGCCGACTCACGAAGGGCCCGCCCCAGCAGTGGGGCTCGCTGTGCAGGGTCTGCTCCTGGGCTCGCACCCGGGCTGTCTCAGTGCTCGCTGGCAGGAGCTTGGAAGTTGGCCCGCCGCACCCTCCCTCTGAAGACCTTGAAAGATGCTTTTTTGGCTTCTGATTTGTAAAGTTCCTGGTGCCTTCTAAACCCTTTCATCTGTTGTAGGGGAAGCATTTAGCAGGAGGCTCTGTTACCCTCTTTGCAAACCTAAAACACAAAGTAGTTGGAAATGGGAGGCAGTTTAGGGAAGAAGGCGAAAAAGGGAGCCAGGAATCCATGGTCCTGCTCGACATTTTTATTCCAGAACTGTAGGGCTGATATCACAAGAGCCTGGCACTCAGTAGACCCCTGTACAAGTTTATTGAATTAATCTGGAGGCAAAAGACCTGAACTCAAGCCCTTGCTCTGAAGTTTACCAGAAGTGTGGCCCTGGGCAAGTCACTGCATCTCCCTAGGTCTCAGTGTCCTCCTCTGGAAAGTGGATGACACTAAGGGGACTGGCAAGCCATCCCTGCCTGTGTGAGAAATTGCTCTACAAACTCTGGGTGCTGGGAAGCTAGTCCTATGACTAGCATGCTACCTGGTTCCTGGCTCTTGGTTAGTGTTTTCTGAATTGGTGAGTGACGTGGCTCATGGAAATTTGAGAGCGTGTTCTTCACTTGTGGTCTCCAGCAGCTTAAGTCAAGGCAGAATGTTTGACAAACAGCAGTTGGTCTTGACAACAGAAATGTGGACCAAAGCTACTTCATGATGGTGGCCATTGCTCTCCCAGGCTGAAGAAATTACCTTTTTTTTGCAAATTTAGGAGTGCTGGAGAGACGGAACAGGTCTAAAGTTAGGTGTCAGGACGGGCCCCCTGGTCCCTCTGGAGGCAAGGCATATTGAGTCCAGAGAGGCTTTTGGAGCCCAAGCATGACCTTCTTCACTCCCAGCTTTCCTCCATTCATCCATTTTCAGGCTTCCCAGAGCCCTTCCCTCCCAACAGGACAATCCTAGAGAGAGTAGCAGATGCCATCAGTGTCCCACCCATAGTCCCTGAGCATCCATGGTTCCAAACAAGCATCTCACTAAGAGTACCTGCACTGCTCACCCTGTGCAAGCAGCAGGGCCGATATCCAGGGCATTAACACTTCCAGGGCAGCCCTGAGCTGGGGATGGATGGGGAGTGGAGGATAAGTTCCCCAGCTTCCTTCCCCCTTTGAGTAGAAACTCCCAAGAGCTCCAAGGCATGTCTGCTCCGTCTCCAGAGGTCCCCATGGGACTGAGCCTCAGGTGGGCTTTCAGAAACCTGCTCGTCAGTGCACCTTGCTCTGGCTCTCTTCCCTTCCCTGTCTCACCTCCCACATCCCTATCAGAGTATTTGAGGATCACCTCCCAAATAAACTACATGCATTCTCTCTCTTGTCTCAGGCACCCATCTGAGGAACCCACCCAAGGCAGTAGGTAGGGCAGGTTTAACCTTCCCATCACCACATAACTGGGGTGCAGTGGGCCTAACCCCCTTTCAACTCTGAGTTCAGAGCCCTCCCCCCATGCCATCACTGACTTGCACCAGACCACGTGTAGACGAGGATGAATGCCAAGGAACTAGCTTCCTTTTTCCCTAAAAAAAGTGGATGACACTAAGGGGACTGGCAAGCCATCCCTGCCTGTGTGAGAAATTGCTCTACAAACTCTGGGTGCTGGGAAGCTAGTCCTATGACTAGCATGCTACCTGGTTCCTGGCTCTTGGTTAGTGTTTTCTGAATTGGTGAGTGACGTGGCTCATGGAAATTTGAGAGCGTGTTCTTCACTTGTGGTCTCCAGCAGCTTAAGTCAAGGCAGAATGTTTGACAAACAGCAGTTGGTCTTGACAACAGAAATGTGGACCAAAGCTACTTCATGATGGTGGCCATTGCTCTCCCAGGCTGAAGAAATTACCTTTTTTTTGCAAATTTAGGAGTGCTGGAGAGACGGAACAGGTCTAAAGTTAGGTGTCAGGACGGGCCCCGTGGTCCCTCTGGAGGCAAGGCATATTGAGTCCAGAGAGGCTTTTGGAGCCCAAGCATGACCTTCTTCACTCCCAGCTTTCCTCCATTCATCCATTTTCAGGCTTCCCAGAGCCCTTCCCTCCCAACAGGACAATCCTAGAGAGAGTAGCAGATGCCATCAGTGTCCCACCCATAGTCCCTGAGCATCCATGGTTCCAAACAAGCATCTCACTAAGAGTACCTGCACTGCTCACCCTGTGCAAGCAGCAGGGCCGATATCCAGGGCATTAACACTTCCAGGGCAGCCCTGAGCTGGGGATGGATGGGGAGTGGAGGATAAGTTCCCCAGCTTCCTTCCCCCTTTGAGTAGAAACTCCCAAGAGCTCCAAGGCATGTCTGCTCCGTCTCCAGAGGTCCCCATGGGACTGAGCCTCAGGTGGGCTTTCAGAAACCTGCTCGTCAGTGCACCTTGCTCTGGCTCTCTTCCCTTCCCTGTCTCACCTCCCACATCCCTATCAGAGTATTTGAGGATCACCTCCCAAATAAACTACATGCATTCTCTCTCTTGTCTCAGGCACCCATCTGAGGAACCCACCCAAGGCAGTAGGTAGGGCAGGTTTAACCTTCCCATCACCACATAACTGGGGTGCAGTGGGCCTAACCCCCTTTCAACTCTGAGTTCAGAGCCCTCCCCCCATGCCATCACTGACTTGCACCAGACCACGTGTAGACGAGGATGAATGCCAAGGAACTAGCTTCCTTTTTCCCCTAAGGGAAGAAAGCATCCATGTTACTAACAAAGTCTAAACATGGCTCAGAATTGGCAGCAGGGAAGGAAGTTGAGTGAAGTCATGATTAGAGCCTTGTTTATGCTGTTCTTGGTGAAACCCCAGCATCTGCCACTCTCAGTCACCGTCCCTGCCTTCATTAGGCCTGTTTTGTAAGAATTGCGGTGAATGATAATCTGCCTGAATTCTGCACTGCCTCTCTGCAGCATAAAAGGCTCAGGCTTTGGAATTTTATACTTTGGCACCTGATTTGAAGGAATGGGGTCTTCCACCGTCTAATAACATCATTGTCATTCAGAAGGTAGCTATGAAATGCAGGCTTGTCGTCCCCGTTTGCAGACATTAATTACCGCTTGGTCTTCAGGGTAACAGGTACGATTCTATTCAGTGTGCATTTCCTGAGCATCTGTGAGGAGCTTTACCAACTCCTCTGGGGAAGCCAAGTTGAATAAGATATGGCGCCTGCCCCCACTCCCCGCAGGGACTTCATAATCTCTCTGGCCAAATGCCAGTGCCTATAGAAGCAGGAAGATAATTTCCGAGAACCTACTAGAAAACTTTTGGAGCCACTTTGATTCCAGTTAGAGACTCTTTAGGCTGATTTTTAATATCCTTTTCCTTCTGTGAAGGCATCTATTATAGCTCTCTTCACTAAGCCATGGGTTTGGAAAGAACAGTTCGTTGGACTGCCAATCAGCTTGATGTAGTTCAGATTGGAGACATGGGGCTTCCCTGGTGGTCCAGTGGGTAAAGAGTCCATCTTGTAGTGCAAGGGGCGCCGGTTCAATCCCTGGCCCGGGAAGATCCCACGCGCCGCGGAGCGGCTTGACTGGTGTGTCCAATTATAAGCCAGCGCGCTGGAGCGCATGCGCCCAGAGCCACTGCTCTGCAACGAGAGAGGCCACTGTGATGGGAGGCCCACACAGGCCAAAGAATATAGATAGATGAAAATAAATAAATAAATAAACCAATAAAAAGAGGCCAAAAAAAAAAAAAAAGAGTGGAGACATGGCCCACAGGTTACACCAGTAAGCTTGTGGGTCAGCAAGAATGGAAGAACAAACATGAATATGGTCTCTCTCAGGCTGGAAGTCTGACCCTGACCTTGATGCCTCCTAACCCTCATGATCCAGGGCTTACTTTTCAGGGAGCTTAAGGAAGATAGCTTGGAAGACAGATTATTTAGCAGACCATGTCTTTCACTGAGCCATAAATTCTCCGTGTTGAAGGGAACCCTGATTTTCCTTTACAGCATTGCCTCTACTCGAATGCGTCTGGTAATGGGGAACTCACCTTCTCTCATGTGGAAAGTATATGAGCTTCGAAGCAGACATGGCTAGTCATGGCTAGCCAGGCACTGCAGCTTAATCTTTTTGAAACATCATTTCAGTGCTCATTTTAACACATTATTGACCGGGGGATTTTTGCAGAAACTAACATCGGTGGCCAGCAATTTATGTTACGTGTGTATTGAAATGTCTCCAGTCAGTAACAGTTGAGTAACAAAAGTTTTGTGATTATGTCTCTGGTCAATAATGAGTTAAAGTAGTGAAATGAAAGGTGATCGTTTTCCTTGCTTGAAAGCGCTGGTGAGACTCCATGACATGGGGCTGGAATGAGCCTGTCTCAGTGACTAGCGCTGAGGAGCCCTGGCGGCTGCTGGCTCCCCGCTCCTCTCGCCCACGCTCTTCACGGGGATCCCAGATTTACCCGCTCCAGCACTGCCTGAGCGAGGCGCCATCTTGCTTCCTCAGGGCACTCTTCTCACTCCTCCTTTCATGGAATGTTGTTACCCCTGGTCCATGGGAGTCCCCTGCTTGTTCATTTATACCTTAATTTCCCTCGCTTCTTCACATCTGCCGCCCCTGCCTCCCTACAAAAAGGCAAACATTCTGAGTGTTTAATGCATCTGTTGTGTTTGCGTGTGCCCTTGCAAGCCGTGTATTGCTATTTTGTGTGTATATTTTGAATTTGCACTGAGGCAAATTTGGTTTTTTTTCCCCACTGACACTTTGTTTTTAAGCTACCTTCACATGACTGTGTGTACATCTAGGCCACGGCCCTCCCGGGACATATCCCTCCACTCCCCAGGTGGCAGCCACCTAGGTCACCTTCAGCTCGTACCTACGTCCACACATAATGAAGGTCCTCGTACGTGTCCTCATACATGTCCCCCGTGAACCCAGCTGGGCATTTCTTGAGGACAGATGCCCATGAACTGAATTGTCTGTTCAGAAGGTGCGTCAACACTGAAATTTGCCAGGTGACTCTCAGGATCCTCCCTACCCATGTGCCCTCCCACCAGCATGAGTCCTGTGTCCTTGCCTCCCTCCATCAGCCAGTGTTTTCCAGCTCTCTTATTCTGCCAATCTAAAGATATAAAGTAATATTATACTGTGGTTGTAAGTATCATTTCTCTCTTTACTGATGAGTTTGGACATTTCTTCTGTGCTTGTCTGCCATTTATTAACTGTCATCCTTGGACCACTTTTATTTTGAGAGTACTATCTTTTTCTTATTGATTTGCGTTCCTCACGTAATCTAGTTTTCAGCTCCTCTTTGGCTTTAGGCTTTGCAAGCATCTTCTCCCATTTGGTCATTTGTCTCTAAACTTAAAATCCCTGGTGAAGAGAAGCTCTTAATTTTGATGTGCTAGTTTTTGGTTTTTGCGGGGGTTTTTTGTTCCTACAGTTTGGGCTTTTGAAGTTTCTCAACAGTCATTTCCTGGCACCTGCATGCCAGGTCCTAGCTGGGCACAGGGGGTGCCAAGATGAACAAGACATAGTCCTTGCCCTCAGGGAGCCCCTGGTCCAGTAGGGGGCAGCCACAGGACCCCCAACTGAGTGTTATATGTGGTAAGGGCATTCAGAGGAGAGGCACCCAGCTCCAGCTGGCAGATTCCAGGAAGGCTACCTGGGACAGGCAGCATTCAAGCTAAATTCTAGTGAGAAGTTTGAAAAGAGTAACATGAAAACATACATTATCATATGTAAAAGAGATAAACATTGTAAATGCTCTGTGGAACTTAGGGATCTTTCATGGGGGCTAGGTGAAAACCAGGAGGGGCAGAATGGGGGGGGGGGCGGGGCACAGGTGGAAGGGATCCAAGATATGCCTATGACAGAATAGGTATTATATAGAGCTGTAAACAACAAAACTGTGTAAAAGCAAAATAAAATAAAATAATTTTTTTAAAAAGATAAATTCTAAAGGACCAGTGGGAGCTAGCCAAGAAGAGAGAAACAGCATTTTAGATGCAAACAGCCTGCTGTTGTGTCTGTACATGTTCTGTGGATCCTCAGGGATTCAGCGTTTGCCTCTGGACCAACTGGTGTAAATCAGTGGACAGGTCTACCCTTGGCAGGATTATTGTACTCCGGGGGCATTCGGCCAGGGTCCATTTAGCCTGTTAAAAATCTCAAAGGTCAATGAAGTTACCTTACTAAAAACATGCAGGGGCCATTGTTTATAGATGGAGGTGAGCACTGGGAAGGATCCAGGCCACGTCTCTGCTTGGTGCTGCTGAGACCAGCTTGTGCGCCGAGGGAGGGGAGTGACCATCTAGGACCTTTTTGCAGGCGGTGACCAGCCTGGGCACAGTGGGGTGGGTGCGTGCATGCGTGCTCAGTCGCTCAGTCACGTCGGACTCTCTCCAGCCCCATGGACTAGAGCCCGCCAGTCCATGAGGTCGTGGGGTCAGGGGAGTAAAAAAACCCGCTCCCTGAGGAGTGACTGGCCAGCCTGGAGAAAAGCAGAATCAAGGCTCGAAGTCGAAAGTGTCATGCCCCTGTCTCTGAAGCATGGTCCAACGCAGGAATGGCTGTGATAGGCAACCCCCAGCAGAGCCAGGACTGTGAGGGCAAGTCTCGGGTTGCAGACTTCAATTTGAGTGAGGAATACTCTTCAAAGCAGTTGGAGAATCATGGAACGAGAGCTGGAGGGCACAGAGATTTTCCCGTCTAGCCCACTTGTTCTGTCAAGACCCAGGCAGAGGAGGCCACTTCTCCAGGGCTCGTTACTGAAAAGATGGCGAAACCAAGACCTGTTCTAAGGGCCCTCTCCTCCAGCCAGAGGTTTTTCTTTCCCGGAGTCCTAGAATGGAGTAATTTTATAGAACCTTTGATTCTCATTGAGCCAAGATTGTCTTTTGTTTTATACCTCAAGAGTTTTACATGCGCGATATTTGCAACAATTACACTTTAAAGGACACATATATTGCCCTTGGGCTTTCCAGGTAGCTCAGTGGGTAAAGAATCCACAGGAGACGCAGGAGTTGGGGGTTCGATCCCTGAGTCTGCAAGATCTCCTGGAGGAGGGCACAGCAAATCCCTCCAGTGTTCTTGCCTAGAGAATCCCATGGACAGAGGAGCCTGGCAGGCTACAATCCATGGGAGCTGCAAAGAGCCAAACACGACTGAAGCAACTGAGCACAACACCCCCCCCAACCGCCCCTTCCCATTGGGCAGACCTCGAATCCACTAAGGAAGAACGAGCATTTGGTGGGGAGGGGAATAGATACCAGGAAGCAGGATGTGAGGACCCGGCAGCAGCAGGAAGTAGGTGCCCCTACAGCTAGATCTCCTGCCTGGGGGCTGCAGTGCAAGATGGAGGCAGGGTCACTTTGTGACTGAAGCAGTTCCCCAGCTGTCTCATGAACGCTCTCAGGCCCACAGCCAGAGAGTATTCTCAGACTGGACTTTTTTTGGCAGCCTAATTCTCACCAATAGCCCTTATTTTCTTTATGTATCATCCAAATCCAAAGTTTGAAATAAAGAAGGCGCATTTTTAAGAGAACACTTTTGTTTCTGTTTTTCACACCACAGCGAAACACCAGTATTATTCTGCAGGAAGCGGGGCTCTGTGTTTTACAGTATTTGAGCCTCTGAGAACAGAAAGTTGTCAGTGTTGCAGGGTTCTTGGTCTTATCCAGTGGTTTTCAACACTAGTTATGCATTAGTCAACTTGTTGTTCAGTCACTAAGTTGAGTCCAACTCTTTGCGACCCAGTGAACATCAGGTTTCTCTATCCTTCAGTGTCCCCTGAGTTTGCTCAAACTTATGTCCATTGAGTCAGTGATACCATCCAACCCTCTCTTCCTCTGTCACGCCCCTCTTCTCTTGCCCTCAGTTTTCCCCAGCATCAGGGTCTTTTCCAATGAGTCAGCTTTGCGCATCAGATGGGCAAAGTATGTAGCTTCAGCTTCAGCATCAGTCCTTCCAATTCAGGGTTGATTTCCTTTAGGGTTGACTGGTTTGACCCCTTGTAGTCCAAAGGACTCTCAAGAGTCTTCTTCAGAACTGCAGTTCAAAAGCATCAATTCTTTGGCACTCAGCCTTCCTTATGGTCTCTCATATCCATGCATGACTACTACAGGAGACGAGGAGTTGGGGTTCGATCTGAGTCTGCAAGATCTCCTGGAGGAGGGCACAGCAAATCCCTCCAGTGTTCTTGCCTAGAGAATCCCATGGACAGAGGAGCCTGGCAGGCTACAATCCATGGGAGCTGCAAAGAGCCAAACACGACTGAAGCAACTGAGCACAACACCCCCCCCAACCGCCCCTTCCCATTGGGCAGACCTCGAATCCACTAAGGAAGAACGAGCATTTGGTGGGGAGGGGAATAGATACCAGGAAGCAGGATGTGAGGACCCGGCAGCAGCAGGAAGTAGGTGCCCCTACAGCTAGATCTCCTGCCTGGGGGCTGCAGTGCAAGATGGAGGCAGGGTCACTTTGTGACTGAAGCAGTTCCCCAGCTGTCTCATGAACGCTCTCAGGCCCACAGCCAGAGAGTATTCTCAGACTGGACTTTTTTTGGCAGCCTAATTCTCACCAATAGCCCTTATTTTCTTTATGTATCATCCAAATCCAAAGTTTGAAATAAAGAAGGCGCATTTTTAAGAGAACACTTTTGTTTCTGTTTTTCACACCACAGCGAAACACCAGTATTATTCTGCAGGAAGCGGGGCTCTGTGTTTTACAGTATTTGAGCCTCTGAGAACAGAAAGTTGTCAGTGTTGCAGGGTTCTTGGTCTTATCCAGTGGTTTTCAACACTAGTTATGCATTAGTCAACTTGTTGTTCAGTCACTAAGTTGAGTCCAACTCTTTGCGACCCAGTGAACATCAGGTTTCTCTATCCTTCAGTGTCCCCTGAGTTTGCTCAAACTTATGTCCATTGAGTCAGTGATACCATCCAACCCTCTCTTCCTCTGTCACGCCCCTCTTCTCTTGCCCTCAGTTTTCCCCAGCATCAGGGTCTTTTCCAATGAGTCAGCTTTGCGCATCAGATGGGCAAAGTATGTAGCTTCAGCTTCAGCATCAGTCCTTCCAATTCAGGGTTGATTTCCTTTAGGGTTGACTGGTTTGACCCCTTGTAGTCCAAAGGACTCTCAAGAGTCTTCTTCAGAACTGCAGTTCAAAAGCATCAATTCTTTGGCACTCAGCCTTCCTTATGGTCTCTCATATCCATGCATGACTACTGGAGAAACCCTAGCTTTGACTACATGGACCTTTGTTGGCAAAATGATATCTCTCTGCTTTTTAAAACACGCCTAGGTTTGACATAGCTATTCTTCCAAGGAGAAAGTGTCTTTTAATTTCATGGCTGCAGTCACTGTCCACATTGATTTTGGAACCCAAGAAAATGAAATCTGTCACTGTTTCCATGTTTTACCCCATCTATTTGCCATGAAGTGATGGGACCCAATGCCATGAGCTTAGTTTTTTGAATGCTGAGTTTTAAGCCAGTTTTTTCACTCTCCTCTTTCACCCTGATCAAGAGGCTCTTTAGTTCCTCTTCACTTTCTGCCATTAATGTGGTGTCATCTGCATATCTGAGGTTGTTGGTATTTCTCCCTGCAATCTTTTTTGTTGTTGTTTGTTTTTTCTTATTATTTTTTTTATTTTCTCCCTGCAATCTTGATTCCAGCTTGTGGTTCATTTAGTCTAGCATATTGCATAATGTCATCTGCATATAAGCTAAATAAGCAAGGGGACAATATACAGCCTTGACTTAAGGAACTTGTAAAAATACTGCCACCCAGGGTTCACCCCCTCGGCGCCACCTCCCAACTAAAAATTTTAATATAATGGATCTGTGTTGGGGCCCAGGCATCTGAATTTTCTAGAAATTCTCCAGATAACTCTAGTGCCTGGTCAGGACTGAGAACTGTTAGAGTCCCTGCAGTGCACTTTGTGGATGGGGAAATGGAGGCCCAGAGAAAGGGAATGGTCTGTCCAGGGTCACACAATAAATTGCAGCAACTTCCAGCAGGGTGAGTGGGGCCGGGAGGCAGGCCAGTGGCAGACAGAATGCCATAGCCCCTCTCTCCCTGCTCTGTGGTCTCCTTCCCCTGTGAGTCCTCGTTCTAGCTTGTCCGTGTGGCCTCTCTTCCACAGTCCACACGTCTATCCTAATCAGTCGTTGATGTTCTTTGCACAACAGAGTTACCGGGAAGCCCGAGTTAAAAGTTGAGAGTGCCCACTTTTCATGGTCACCACCTGACTGGGCCACGGGTAGAAGGAGGAACACAGGGAGCCCTATACTTCCCCTGCAGAGCTGGGGGCAGCGGAGGGGGGATGCTGGGCTGAGTGCAGGGGAGGGGACCCTGTGCCACCCAGGACCTCTGAAGCAAGACTTCAGGTCCACTCAGAAACTGACCAGCTGTCAGGAACCACAGGCCTGGACACACCCAGGCCATGGCCCCAGCACAGCTTCTCACTTGTCACCCAGCGCCCTGAGCCCACAGCAGCTGGGGAGGAGCAGCGGTCAGGGAAGCCTTCCTGGAAGAGGCGAATAGGATTTGGCTGTGTTGGTTTGCTAGAGGGAGGGGAAAGCCCCCTTCCACGCAGAGGGGTCCTTGTGGGGAACGATGGTAGTAAGAAAGCGCCAGAGTGTAATAACGGGATGCTTAGGGACCCCACCAACAGCTGACAGTTACTTTTATCATGACTCCAATAGCTACAGTTAATTGACCACTTACTGTGAGTGGGGCCCCAAGCCAGACACTGCCTCTAGTCTCCTCTGGGGTCCTCACAGCCGCTCCAAGAGCCTCCATTTCACACTTAAAGCCAGCGGCTCACAAGGCCCGGGCTTGAGGGGGAACACTACCTGCAAGTGGGAAGAATTTTACCTACCTGGTAGGGCTGGGTGAGGCTACAGTCCCTAAACTACAAGGTCAGAGATGATACATTATTTTTTAATCATTGTGACTTCAGCACAGAGCCTGGCACCCCAACATCTGTTGAATGAATGCAGTGATTGAACTAAGGGATTTAGTACAAACATCCTTCAGCATCCTGATGTCCAAGGTCCACTCGGTCGGGATGAGGGCATAGCTAACCGTCCACCACCTGCACGGCCACTTTTGAGGGATTCTTCATTTATGAAGTAGTTCAGGTGGGGCCTGGCATGTAGTAGGTACTCAGTGAGTACAGGCTGAATAACCAGCAGCCCTGTTCAGTATGCATGGGGAACATGCTCAGAGTCCAGAACTAGTGGATTCACACTCAGGCACCTCCTTGGTTGCTGCCCAGCATGTGGCTCTCAGCGCTCATTTACTGACTTGAGGCTCCTCCCTCACCTGCAGACTGGGGTGAACTGTGCCTGATGCGGGATTTGCTAGGAAACCCTGAATGCAGGAATGCATGAAGCCCCGCACCCCCAGCCTCCAAGCCATGCCTCCAGAGAGAGATTGTGATGATTATGGTCGTTGTGGGAAGCTGAGTATTATTTTGGTGCCGTGGGATGGATGGTGCAGCGGGGTATGAGTTGGAGGGACGGGCTGTGTGGCCGGGGGCACGGTGAGGTGCCAGCCACACGGCTTTCCGGCTCCTGGAGGTTTATTCCAAGCAGCCTGCATATTTCATGTGCTGCCTCCCCACACCAAATAAATAAATCAGAGCCTTCTCTGAGCAGGGGGAGCTGATGAGGGCTGAGACTTCAAAAAGCCAGAGCAGGGAGGCCGGAGCTCCTAGCAGAGTCTGCTCTTGTGACATTTAGGAGCTGGGTGACCACGGCAAGTGACAGCCGCCTACACAGTATGAGGCCCCCTCACATGGCAGGGAGACCTTTGCAGGGAGAAGGAAGTGACTTTTACAGCACTGTGTTCACCCCACAGTCAAAGGAACACAGACAGAAGTGTGGCCGGCGGGATTCCCTGTTCCGTTTCCTGAATGTTTATAAGGAGCCAGCAGCACACTTGCATCTGCAGAGACCTTCACTTAGAGCCCCAGCGGGCAGCGCCCCCGGCCACAGGCTTGGAATTCCTGCTGCTGTGTTGCTCTATGACCTGGCAGGTGGGCACCCCTCTCTGTAGTTACTACACTCAGGAGGCTCAGGTGGCCCGTGGAGTGGGCAGCTCTGGCCCCAAACTGTCACCTCTGAGGGATTCCATTGAGGTAGCCGCTTGCAGAAACAGTCCTGGCTTTGAGCCTGGACTCTACTCTTAGGATCAGTGGAGCCCTGGGCACAGCTATAACCTGCCTGAGCCTCTATTTTCTCATCTGTAAAGTGGGACTGAAACCACTTAACTCCACATAACTGTGAGAACTAAACAAGGAAAGGCACGTAAAGTGAATCCCCTTGGACCCTCTCCGCCAACTCACCACCCTGACCCAGCCTGCTGTATCTTGGGGCCCCAGCATGTGGCTCTCAGCGCTCATTTACTGACTTGAGGCTCCTCCCTCACCTGCAGACTGGGGTGAACTGTGCCTGATGCGGGATTTGCTAGGAAACCCTGAATGCAGGAATGCATGAAGCCCCGCACCCCCAGCCTCCAAGCCATGCCTCCAGAGAGAGATTGTGATGATTATGGTCGTTGTGGGAAGCTGAGTATTATTTTGGTGCCGTGGGATGGATGGTGCAGCGGGGTATGAGTTGGAGGGACGGGCTGTGTGGCCGGGGGCACGGTGAGGTGCCAGCCACACGGCTTTCCGGCTCCTGGAGGTTTATTCCAAGCAGCCTGCATATTTCATGTGCTGCCTCCCCACACCAAATAAATAAATCAGAGCCTTCTCTGAGCAGAGGGAGCTGATGAGGGCTGAGACTTCAAAAAGCCAGAGCAGGGAGGCCGGAGCTCCTAGCAGAGTCTGCTCTTGTGACATTTAGGAGCTGGGTGACCACGGCAAGTGACAGCCGCCTACACAGTATGAGGCCCCCTCACATGGCAGGGAGACCTTTGCAGGGAGAAGGAAGTGACTTTTACAGCACTGTGTTCACCCCACAGTCAAAGGAACACAGACAGAAGTGTGGCCGGCGGGATTCACTGTTCTGTTTCCTGAATGTTTATAAGGTGCCAGCAGCCCACTTACATCTGCAGAGACCTTCACTTAGAGCCCCAGCGGGCAGCGCCCCCGGCCACAGGCTTGGAATTCCTGCTGCTGTGTTGCTCTATGACCTGGCAGGTGGGCACCCCTCTCTGTAGTTACTACACTCAGGAGGCTCAGGTGGCCCGTGGAGTGGGCAGCTCTGGCCCCAAACTGTCACCTCTGAGGGATTCCATTGAGGTAGCCGCTTGCAGAAACAGTCCTGGCTTTGAGCCTGGACTCTACTCTTAGGATCAGTGGAGCCCTGGGCACAGCTATAACCTGCCTGAGCCTCTATTTTCTCATCTGTAAAGTGGGACTGAAACCACTTAACTCCACATAACTGTGAGAACTAAACAAGGAAAGGCACGTAAAAGTGAATCCCCTTGGACCCTCTCCGCCAACTCACCACCCTGACCCAGCCTGCTGTATCTTGGGGCCCCCACTGTCCTTGCCTTTGGCTGTCTGCCTCTGACCCCACCTTTCCCTGGGTCAGCTTCATCTGTGGTCATCAGTGTTCCCCCACAAGCCTTGCATGAATGCTCTGTTCAAGGGGATCCTTGTGCCTGTCTTGCTGGCATGTGGCACTGCTGGCCAGCTCCCTTGTAAAATGGTCCCTTTCCTTGCGCCCACTCTCTCCTGGCATCCTGGCCTCTCTTCCCCCGTCTCCTGCTTCGTCTTTGCTCTGCCACCTCCAGGGATTGGTGCTTCCCAGGGTCTGCCCTCGATCCTCTTCTCTTTTCACTTGGCGCTGTCCCTGGAGGTCTCCTTCCTGCCCCCGGCTCCAACTCCCAGTTTACATGCTCGTGACCCCAACTCTCTTCACCCAGCCCCCGGCTCCCCCAGGTCCAGAGCCAAGGACGTCTCCATCCTGGTGATCCACGAGCACCTCAAGCTCAACGTGTCCAAACCGGAGCTTGCCATCTTCCCACCCTCTTTGACCCCCTCCTAGGCTCGCCATTGGGAATGGCCCTGACCATTCCCAATGGCTTCATTGGGCTTCATTCCAGGGCTTCATTCAACAGGGCTTCATTCCCCTGTTCTCCATCTTCCCCGCCCACTGATCACCCAGCTGTCCACGTTTTACCTGGAAAAACTATTGTCAAGTGTAATCCCCACCTCTCCATTCCCCCGCCACCACCCTGAACGAGTCTTTGTCATCTTTATCATGACCTAAGCCCACCAACAGAATAGAATCAAAGATGAAGGTGAATTCACTTGAATCACTTGTGTCTGAGAATAGACCTGAACAAGTGCATACACATGGAGGAACCAAGAACAGGAGCTTGTAAAGGGGACTGTGTTGGGTATGATGCAGAGCAACGCAGCCTTTGAAAGATGTGAATTTTGTCTCAGGTTGCATTAATAGGAGTAGAATGTGCAGAATGAAGGAGGGGACGGTGCCTTCTACTTCCTGCTGACCAAGTCATGCCAAAGTGCATTGGTCAGTCCTTGAGTCTACACTCTACCAGACGGTGCATTCGGGGTAAAAGTGAATCCCCTTGGACCCTCTCCGCCAACTCACCACCCTGACCCAGCCTGCTGTATCTTGGGGCCCCCACTGTCCTTGCCTTTGGCTGTCTGCCTCTGACCCCACCTTTCCCTGGGTCAGCTTCATCTGTGGTCATCAGTGTTCCCCCCACAAGCCTTGCATGAATGCTCTGTTCAAGGGGATCCTTGTGCCTGTCTTGCTGGCATGTGGCACTGCTGGCCAGCTCCCTTGTAAAATGGTCCCTTTCCTTGCGCCCACTCTCTCCTGGCATCCTGGCCTCTCTTCCCCCGTCTCCTGCTTCGTCTTTGCTCTGCCACCTCCAGGGATTGGTGCTTCCCAGGGTCTGCCCTCGATCCTCTTCTCTTTTCACTTGGCGCTGTCCCTGGAGGTCTCCTTCCTGCCCCCGGCTCCAACTCCCAGTTTACATGCTCGTGACCCCAACTCTCTTCACCCAGCCCCCGGCTCCCCCAGGTCCAGAGCCAAGGACGTCTCCATCCTGGTGATCCACGAGCACCTCAAGCTCAACGTGTCCAAACCGGAGCTTGCCATCTTCCCACCCTCTTTGACCCCCTCCTAGGCTCGCCATTGGGAATGGCCCTGACCATTCCCAATGGCTTCATTGGGCTTCATTCCAGGGCTTCATTCAACAGGGCTTCATTCCCCTGTTCTCCATCTTCCCCGCCCACTGATCACCCAGCTGTCCACGTTTTACCTGGAAAAAAAACTATTGTCAAGTGTAATCCCCACCTCTCCATTCCCCCGCCACCACCCTGAACGAGTCTTTGTCATCTTTATCATGACCTAAGCCCACCAACAGAATAGAATCAAAGATGAAGGTGAATTCACTTGAATCACTTGTGTCTGAGAATAGACCTGAACAAGTGCATACACATGGAGGAACCAAGAACAGGAGCTTGTAAAGGGGACTGTGTTGGGTATGATGCAGAGCAACGCAGCCTTTGAAAGATGTGAATTTTGTCTCAGGTTGCATTAATAGGAGTAGAATGTGCAGAATGAAGGAGGGGACGGTGCCTTCTACTTCCTGCTGACCAAGTCATGCCAAAAGTGCATTGGTCAGTCCTTGAGTCTACACTCTACCAGACGGTGACACTGTCGGGTGTGGTCTACATTGGGACCTGGATATGGTGGGAAGTAGAAATGATGTTCAGTGAGGTAGAGGGTGCTTTCCTGGTGGCTCAGTGGTAAAGTATCCACCCACAATGCAGGAGACGTGAGTTGGATCCCTGGGTCAGGAAGATCCCCTAGAGAAGGAAATGGCAACCCACTCCAGTTTTCTTGCCTGGAAAATCCCATGGACAGAGGTGCCTGGTGGGCTACAGTCCATACGGTCTCAAAAGAGTCAGACACGACTTAGTGACTAAATAACTATAAAAGGTAGGGTTGGGGGCTACTGCCAGAGAGACGATGTGTTTTTGTCTTTAAGTCTCTAGAGCTGCCATGGGGCAGAGGGAGCAGAGGTGGCCTGTGCGGTCCCAGCAGGCAGAGCCAGATGACAGAGGAAAGTTACAGAGAAAGCGTCCAGCTCGGTAACACAGGAAAGACTTGATGACAGGCGGAGACTCCAGTTGTTGCGGGAGGGAGGAGGCTCCGTAGACGTACTGCAGAGGATGAATGACCGGTTGACGAGACCGTGTGAGAGAATGTTCCAGCCCAGATCGGGTTGGACGTTTTGTGATTCTACCTGGAAAAGGCACCGGGGAAAGAAAAAACCTGCAGGACTATAGCCAGGGCCTGTTGGGAAACAAGAGCGGGCACAGAAGCACCCAGACGCAAACCCAGGATGCAGATCTAACTAGCCACCGGCTTTTGTTCCCCACAGACAGCAGGGAGGTGAAGGTGGGAGAATACAACGCTGTGGCTGACACGCTGGAAATCATTAACGACACCATTCGGTTCCAAGGTAAGGCAGGTGGGCTTCTCGGAGGAGGGGGCCTGCTCAGGTGCTCCCAGGCCTAGGAATTGCCTGAGGGTTGGGGACAAGCCCAGAGTGACTGGTTTCATAGGAAACAGGGAGCATCCTCTGCTCTCAGTCCATCCACTCACTCCCTGAGCACAGGGCACCAGCACTCACATGGGAGCTGGGTTCCAGCCCCTGGGAGGGGCCGCTGGTATTTGCATGGAGTGTGAGCTCTCACCGGGGCATCTGTGTTTAAACCACTGAGTGGCCAGGAGTAATTCTTTTTATGGGTGGTCCAGCTAAATTTTGCTCTGTCTCTTCCTCGGAAAAGATGTGGATGGGCTGGTAAAAAGTCCTCTCCACCTGCTACTCTTCCTGGAAAACCGGCTCCTCTCTTCTGCTGGAGAACTCCTCCCCAGCGTCAAGAACCAGATCAATAACACCTCCTGTGTTCAGCCCACCCTGACGGCCCCCAAACTGAGTTCATGGCGCCCTTGTCCTTGCTTTCACAGTCTTTTGTCTCTGCTGCTCGCATGGCCACTGTCGCTTTGCATTGGACTTACTAGGTCATTGGACCATGAGCTCCCCAACTGGATCCTGTTTGACTTTAAATTCCAGCACCAGCCAGGGTCTGGTACATGTTGGGGGCTCAGTGACGGGTGATGAAAAAATAATACAGGGTTGATCAAGTGGGTGAATGGGTGGGTGAGTGGATAAATGAGTGAATGGGTGAGTTTATGAGTCAGTGAGGAAGTGGGTGGATGGGGGGGTGGAAGGATAGTTGGGCGGATGGATGGGTAGATGGGTGGGTGAGCTGGTAGATGCCAGCCTGTCGGGGTGGCAGTGAGGAAGCTGCTATACCCATAGCACCAGGTTGCTGTTACTTTGATTCCCTGGGAATGCAGAGAATGGACAGCTGGCTATACCCATAGCACCAGGTTCTGACTTTAACCCGACACCGATTGCGGTGTCCACAGAAGCACCCAGACGCAAACCCAGGATGCAGATCTAACTAGCTACCGGCTTTTGTTCCCCACAGACAGCAGGGAGGTGAAGGTGGGAGAATACAACGCTGTGGCTGACACGCTGGAAATCATTAACGACACCATTCGGTTCCAAGGTAAGGCAGGTGGGCTTCTCGGAGGAGGGGGCCTGCTCAGGTGCTCCCAGGCCTAGGAATTGCCTGAGGGTTGGGGACAAGCCCAGAGTGACTGGTTTCATAGGAAACGGGGAGCATCCTCTGCTCTCAGTCCATCCACTCACTCCCTGAGCACAGGGCACCAGCACTCACATGGGAGCTGGGTTCCAGCCCCTGGGAGGGGCCGCTGGTATTTGCATGGAGTGTGAGCTCTCACCGGGGCATCTGTGTTTAAACCACTGAGTGGCCAGGAGTAATTCTTTTTATGGGTGGTCCAGCTAAATTTTGCTCTGTCTCTTCCTCGGAAAAGATGTGGATGGGCTGGTAAAAAGTCCTCTCCACCTGCTACTCTTCCTGGAAAACCGGCTCCTCTCTTCTGCTGGAGAACTCCTCCCCAGCGTCAAGAACCAGATCAATAACACCTCCTGTGTTCAGCCCACCCTGACGGCCCCCAAACTGAGTTCATGGCGCCCTTGTCCTTGCTTTCACAGTCTTTTGTCTCTGCTGCTCGCATGGCCACTGTCGCTTTGCATTGGACTTACTAGGTCATTGGACCATGAGCTCCCCAACTGGATCCTGTTTGACTTTAAATTCCAGCACCAGCCAGGGTCTGGTACATGTTGGGGGCTCAGTGACGGGTGATGAAAAAATAATACAGGGTTGATCAAGTGGGTGAATGGGTGGGTGAGTGGATAAATGAGTGAATGGGTGAGTTTATGAGTCAGTGAGGAAGTGGGTGGATGGGGGGGTGGAAGGATAGTTGGGCGGATGGATGGGTAGATGGGTGGGTGAGCTGGTAGATGCCAGCCTGTCGGGGTGGCAGTGGAGGAAGCTGCTATACCCATAGCACCAGGTTGCTGTTACTTTGATTCCCCTGGGAATGCAGAGAATGGACAGCTGGCTTTCTGCCACCTGAGGCCCTTCTTAAATCCAGGGCTACCAGAGAAGGTGATCCCATAAACCATTTGTGGGTTTCTGCCAGGCTCCAGGTGGCCTCAGAGAGGAGGTGCAGTCTTCCTGCCCGACCTGAGCGAGCTATCAGCAAGCCCGTAGTTGCATATTACCTCATGGAGCCACAGAAAAATTCCGAAAGGTGGGTGGGCAAGTCCCATCATCCCTGTTGTACAGATGAGAAACGGGCTCAGAAAACCCCCAATTCACACAACCTGTGAGAGACAAAGCCAGTTCTAACCATGAGAGTCTGATCCCCAAGGTGGGGATGTTTGCTCCTGGACACCGGAAATCTGGGTTTGCTGAATAAGGATTCTGAGCTTGCAAACTGAAAGAAAAATTCAAACAAAAAATAAATTAGAGGGCTTCCCTGGTGGTCCAGTGGGTAAGGACACCGCCTTGCAGTGCAAGGGGCGCCGGTTCGATCCCTGGCCTGGGAAGATCCCACGTGTCGCAGAGCGGCTGGACCAATGTGTCCAATTACCGAGCCGGAGCTCTGGAGCGCATGCGCCCAGAGCAGGTGCTCTGCAGCGCATGCGCCCAGAGCAGGTGCTCTGCGATAACAAAGGCCACCGTGATGGGAGGCCCACAGGAGCCAAAGAACAAAAGATGGATGAAAATAGATGAAAGACCAACAGAAGTGGCCCGCCCGTCTCCCTCCCTCCCTCACCAACCAATCCCCTCCCCACCCCCCCAAAAAGTAAGTTAACTGTGGGGGGAAAAAATTTTTAATAAATAAATAAATAAATTAGAAACACAAAATGGAACGGAGAGGAAAAACATAAGCCAAAAAAAATTTAAAACCTAGCCAGGACAGTAGCTAGTTACAGTTAGGAAACACAAACCCAGGGTATCCCTGGGGAAGCAGCTGTTCCAGGCTCACCTCCTGCTTCTCAGAGCCTCCCTGCACCACCCAGAGGGATGACCAGTCTCTGAGCCCAGAGCCGAGTCAGGACACCTCTGGCCACAGGGCAGAGCCTGGCTCTCCTATCTGCACCCCACCTGGATTCAGCTCTCACCTGCCCCTCCCCGGGTCTTACCCACCCACCACCAGCCTAACCCCCAAAGTCCATTCTGCCCTCAGCTGTCATGTCGCAATGAAGACACCCAACGTGCTCTGAGGCTCACATGGTCCCCCTTGTCACAGGGAGGGGCCTCTCTCTGGGGTGGCTCCAAGGCCTCCGGGAGGGGACCCCGCCTCACTCCTCTGCCTCCTCTTTCTGGTCCCCGCAGCCAGATGACTTACAGTTCCACACGTGTGCCTTAACCTGTGCCAGGCCCACCACCCAGAATGCCCCTTCCTCTACGTCTTCGTAGCAAACAGCCAACTACTTACCTTCCCCCCAAGGTGCAGCTTGCACACCGTCTCCTTTTATAGCCTTTCCTGAGCCCATCGGTGGAGACTGCACTCTGCTCCCTGCCTCCTGCTCAGGCCTCCCTATGCCTAATATTCTCATACCACCTGCTCCCCATCACTACAGGCAATTTGCAGAGCCTTAGAGCACAGGCTTCCAGCTAGGCAGATCTGGGTTCAAATCTGGCCAGCTTGACTACTTACTATCTATAAAAGTCACTTAACACCTGGAAAACTGTTCCCTCATCTCATAAAATGAGAATAATCTCTACACAGGAGGCTCTTGGATAATGTAGCCCACACTATGGGTGGTGGGGGGCAGGGGAAGAGGGGAGGAGGATGGGAAGTAGGAGGAAACTTTCCCAGCTGTTGAGCTTTTACTTCTGGAAACGAGCTGGTATTATCTCTGTCAGCTTGAGTTTGCTTTTGTCCTGACATTCGGCCCTCAAAACCACTTGTGTAAGTGTTAACCTTGCATGGACATGCTCAGTGCTTGACATTAACCAAGCTGTAAGACTCCTAGCTGTTTTTGAACCTGACAACTGCCCTATACTGTTTAGATGGTTTACATTCTTTCTATTCACTGAATGTTTTCAAACACATTTGAACTTGCTAGCAGGGTTTTAAACACAGGTGTTCAGGGGAGTTCTCAGTCCCTGCCATCCCATCTGCCCATCCTCTGCTTGTCTCCTGGGCGTGGAGGCATAACCAAAGCTGACACAGCCATGGTGGGGTCATCATGAACCCGGGTGGGTCTCCCAGGCACGGCCGCTCTTGAGCATCTGGCTGATTCCAGATGGGGGAAACGCTCCAAAGATTCACAATCCCACAGCAGAAACCTGACCTGAAAAAACAGCTGAGAAAGAAGGGATTTGCAAGAAATAAGAAGTGGGCAGGTGAGGAGGGGCTGTCCCTGCCTCCTGCTCCTGGTAGAACAGGACAACTTAGTCACCATCCATAAAGATGAGTTTGCTCTGAGGCCCTCGGGGCTCCCCCGGGTGCCTGGTGTCCCTGAAGAATGAGCAGGGCCGTCGCTACAGTCACACGGCAGGATGGACTTCTGCAGTTTCTGTCCAGACCCGGCACAGCCGAGAGGGCAAGACTGCCAGGAGCTTCTGCTTCCCACAGTCAGTGAGTCTTATCAAAGTGGAAAACCAGAAAGAACTTTTGTAACATAGTGACCTTGAGGCAGAAAACCCACAGCCAGAGCACCTGTGTATCTCATGGAGTTGACAGGCCAGGTTTCCACCCCGTTGAGGGGCCATGGTCACATGTTGGAGCAGAATCCTTGAGAGCTGAAGCCGAGTTCCTCACCCCCAGGGGCACCCTGTGCTACCCACTCCCAGCACCCAGCCCTGCACCTGCCAAGTCACTGGTACCTTCAGAGAATAAACAGCGGTGGTTTATCAACAGGGTGAGTAGACCACATCAAATTCTAGTCTTCCAGCGGCTGGCTGTTCAGTGCATCACAAATCCCTGATTGATCCTGTTTAGGGAAAGAAGTAAGTCCTGGCTTAGGCTCCCTGCTGGGCATACTGGCCAACTGCTGGAGCCCACTTGCCCAGGGACACGTCCTGCACAGACTGTGTGTACAGGTGGTGACGTCTAGGCCATCCAGGCAAGGATGTTCTCAGGGCCTGACTTGCGCCCTGGGCTCAGCGCCTGCCTTTTTCTTGACCTTCTAGGATCCGAACCACCAAAAGACAAGACCATCATCCTGGAGCAGCTTCGTAAGATCTCCCTACCTCTACAGCATCCTCTCCGCCCCCTCAGCGCCATCCTCTGCTTGTCTCCTGGGCGTGGAGGCATAACCAAAGCTGACACAGCCATGGTGGGGTCATCATGAACCCGGGTGGGTCTCCCAGGCACGGCCGCTCTTGAGCATCTGGCTGATTCCAGATGGGGGAAACGCTCCAAAGATTCACAATCCCACAGCAGAAACCTGACCTGAAAAAACAGCTGAGAAAGAAGGGATTTGCAAGAAATAAGAAGTGGGCAGGTGAGGAGGGGCTGTCCCTGCCTCCTGCTCCTGGTAGAACAGGACAACTTAGTCACCATCCATAAAGATGAGTTTGCTCTGAGGCCCTCGGGGCTCCCCCGGGTGCCTGGTGTCCCTGAAGAATGAGCAGGGCCGTCGCTACAGTCACACGGCAGGATGGACTTCTGCAGTTTCTGTCCAGACCCGGCACAGCCGAGAGGGCAAGACTGCCAGGAGCTTCTGCTTCCCACAGTCAGTGAGTCTTATCAAAGTGGAAAACCAGAAAGAACTTTTGTAACATAGTGACCTTGAGGCAGAAAACCCACAGCCAGAGCACCTGTGTATCTCATGGAGTTGACAGGCCAGGTTTCCACCCCGTTGAGGGGCCATGGTCACATGTTGGAGCAGAATCCTTGAGAGCTGAAGCCGAGTTCCTCACCCCCAGGGGCACCCTGTGCTACCCACTCCCAGCACCCAGCCCTGCACCTGCCAAGTCACTGGTACCTTCAGAGAATAAACAGCGGTGGTTTATCAACAGGGTGAGTAGACCACATCAAATTCTAGTCTTCCAGCGGCTGGCTGTTCAGTGCATCACAAATCCCTGATTGATCCTGTTTAGGGAAAGAAGTAAGTCCTGGCTTAGGCTCCCTGCTGGGCATACTGGCCAACTGCTGGAGCCCACTTGCCCAGGGACACGTCCTGCACAGACTGTGTGTACAGGTGGTGACGTCTAGGCCATCCAGGCAAGGATGTTCTCAGGGCCTGACTTGCGCCCTGGGCTCAGCGCCTGCCTTTTTCTTGACCTTCTAGGATCCGAACCACCAAAAGACAAGACCATCATCCTGGAGCAGCTTCGTAAGATCTCCCTACCTCTCTACAGCATCCTCTCCGCCCTCACCATCCTGGGAATGATCATGGCCAGCGCTTTCCTCTTCTTCAACATCAAGAATCGGAATCAGAAGTAAGCCACTGCCACCCTCTTCTTCGATAGTGCTTTCTGGATTGACCAGCCTCATAGACAAAGCACACATTCTGCAGGGGCACAGAGAGGTTTCAGGGAAGTTTTCCAAAGTGTGCCGCTTAGTCACTGGGATGTTATTAGATGTTTCAGGTGCATGCCCATACATGCACACACACACATACACACACAAACACACACACACACACACGCAAGACCCCTGCTTGCACAGGAAGGCTGGGTTAAACAGAATTGACAGGTCCACGTCCACAGGCCTTCTTGGTACCTTGGCACACACGTGCACTGTGTGGTAATCCAAGAGGAGAAAGCGAGAACAGAGTTCCCCACAAATCTTTGCCCTACTCCCCCGTGTCTCTAGGAAGCACCGCCTGAGGGGTACCCCAGAACTCCGTCAGGGCGTTCCCGCCCACGCAGCGCAGCACAGCCGGGAAGCGCCTCCTTCATCATCTTGCATGACCCTGGAATAACCATCCGAGTTCCACAAGAGAACGCTGGCCCCGTGTTGGCGGCTAGAGGCTGCTCTCCAAGACCGCCCTGCTGCGTGTAGCAGAGCCCATCCCCTGGGTTTCCGGCACACTTACCTGCCCCTCTCCAGAGGAGAGCAGCTCTCTTTCTGAGTTATTCTGGTCAGCGGGGTAGAATGGGCCTCCTCCCCAGGCAGTGGTGTTTACTGAGATAGCCGGCTCTCTTTCAAACCTGAATCCCACTCCACCTTGTTGTGGGAGCAACGTATTATGAGGCCCACAGATCCAGCACCCACCCCCGCGTGCATCCTGCTGAGTAGACAAACTTTCCCCCCAGTGATTGATCCTGTTTAGAAAGTAAGTCCTGGCTTAGGCTCCTGCTGGGCATACTGGCCAACTGCTGGAGCCCACTTGCCCAGGGACACGTCCTGCACAGACTGTGTGTACAGGTGGTGACGTCTAGGCCATCCAGGCAAGGATGTTCTCAGGGCCTGACTTGCGCCTGGGCTCAGCGCCTGCCTTTTCTTGACCTTCTAGGATCCGAACCACCAAAAGACAAGACCATCATCCTGGAGCAGCTTCGTAAGATCTCCCTACCTCTCTACAGCATCCTCTCCGCCCTCACCATCCTGGGAATGATCATGGCCAGCGCTTTCCTCTTCTTCAACATCAAGAATCGGAATCAGAAGTAAGCCACTGCCACCCTCTTCTTCGATAGTGCTTTCTGGATTGACCAGCCTCATAGACAAAGCACACATTCTGCAGGGGCACAGAGAGGTTTCAGGGAAGTTTTCCAAAGTGTGCCGCTTAGTCACTGGGATGTTATTAGATGTTTCAGGTGCATGCCCATACATGCACACACACACATACACACACAAACACACACACACACACACGCAAGACCCCTGCTTGCACAGGAAGGCTGGGTTAAACAGAATTGACAGGTCCACGTCCACAGGCCTTCTTGGTACCTTGGCACACACGTGCACTGTGTGGTAATCCAAGAGGAGAAAGCGAGAACAGAGTTCCCCACAAATCTTTGCCCTACTCCCCCGTGTCTCTAGGAAGCACCGCCTGAGGGGTACCCCAGAACTCCGTCAGGGCGTTCCCCGCCCACGCAGCGCAGCACAGCCGGGAAGCGCCTCCTTCATCATCTTGCATGACCCTGGAATAACCATCCGAGTTCCACAAGAGAACGCTGGCCCCGTGTTGGCGGCTAGAGGCTGCTCTCCAAGACCGCCCTGCTGCGTGTAGCAGAGCCCATCCCCTGGGTTTCCGGCACACTTACCTGCCCCTCTCCAGAGGAGAGCAGCTCTCTTTTCTGAGTTATTCTGGTCAGCGGGGGTAGAATGGGCCTCCTCCCCCAGGCAGTGGTGTTTACTGAGATAGCCGGCTTCTCTGGTTTCCATAGCAAATCCCTGAATCCCACTCCCCACCTTGTTGTGGGAGCAACGTATGGGCTATGAGGCCCACAGATCCAGCACCCACCCCCCCGCCCCGGCGGCGCTGCTCTGCTATCCTGCCCAGAACCCCCACAGTGCAGCCTCCTGGACCACAGGAACAAGTGGGATCCCAAGAAAAGAGGTTCCTCTTTATCCCTGCTTGCAAAGGACGGACCTGGAGATTCTAGATTCTTTTTGGTTTTTGTTTTGGGATTCGTTTTGGTTTTGATTTTAGAGGCAGCTGCTCAGGTCAGACCTATTTCCTAAAGAAAGTTTTATTCATCCGTTGTCTTATTTCTCACGTACATTGCCCCCCCAAAATTGAAGCATCACTCATATATTCTGTACAAATCTTAAATGATGACCATGCCTATTAGCACTTGGCACAAGGTCTGAGCACATAGCTCTCAGTGTTAGATTTCCTTCCTCCAAGTTGCGAGAGTTCTCATCATACTAGCAAGTGGTCCCTGTGTTAAGACTGTATTCCTTTAATTCCTTCACTGCCCCCTCTTGGCCTCCTGGGGGGAGGGGGATTACTCTTTCCAGTAGGCTGGTTTCCATATAAATTTCTTGACTGGCTTTGCAGATTAAAGAGTCTGCAAAGAGATAGGAAATGAATGTCACCGTGGTTTCAGATCCCCCTCTCTTCCCTCTTCCTTACTGTCTTTGTGGTCCCATGGACTGCAGCACACCAGGCTTCCCCATCCTTCACTATCTCCCATAGTTTACTCAAATTCATGTCTAGTGAGTCGGTGACACCATCCAACTCTTTCATCGTCTCTGCCTTCTTTTCTTTTTGCCTTAATGCTACCGTCCTTGAAGGTCCACCCCACCCAAGAAGCCTGCCTTGAATCCTGGCCGCTCCCTTTCCCAGCTTCCTGTGGTAATAAAAACAAAGGGCCTTCACAGTCCTTAGCGGTTTATGATTTGCAAAAGGACTTCCAGGACCCAGTCCCCTCTCGGCTTCACATGTGTCCAGGGCAGAGGCATCTGTGCTTTTATAGGGAGGAAACTCAGTGGACCAAGTGAATTGCTGGGGGTACACCTTCTGGGGTCACAGTGGTGCTTGCTGGACACAGGGCTCCTAGTTCAAAAGCCCACAGGGGAGCCACAATTTACAGCTGGCTTTTTATTTCTCTACTATGAATCCTTTACACTACATTTTTTTAAGTGTGGAAAGATTAATAGAGCTACAGAATGCAAGAGAAAATGTCCAGAGAACAACCACTCATAACTACTATCTGAAAGAGAGCACCCGGATCTTGGGGGCACCTGAAACCCCAGAACATTCTGAATGGCAGGTGCTGGGGGAGCCAGGCACCTCGGAGGGTAAATGCCAGCTGTCTGATGGCTTAATGCAGCCTGTGTGACGACAGGGGGAGAAGGAAGCAGGGGACCCCACTGTCCACATCCATCACCTGGTACCAGGAGATACCCTGAGTGTGTCCCTCTTTGTGCTCTGGACACTGTGAGCTTCAGGCAGCCTCAGAGGGTGCTGGCGTACCCCCTGATGATCGCAGCTCTGAGCAGCCCTCAGTCCCTACCTGTCTGCCACCTGGACTTGATCCCCTCAGCGTGAGAGAGTGTGGTGTGGCCCACCACGGTGGCAGGTGGCTGAACTCTCTAGATTCTCTAGATTTGGCTGTCTTCCCAGCCCTAGACTCCCCCACCCCCCACCAAAAGGAAAAAAAACTGTTGACTGAACATCTTTGTGTAAACTAAAACTTAATGATTTTAGAATCCAACACTACAAGGTATCCCTCCCTAGAGAAGGGACAGGTGAACTTGACCGAGAAGGCAGGAACATCAGCCACTAGAAATGGATGCCATCGGGGTGCCTTCGGGAGGGGCAGAGGGGAAACCGGGGCTTCCGTTTCTCTCCCCCTCCAGCCTGGGTGACAAGAGGCACATTCAGAAAATATTTGCTGAAGGAGTAGCTATATGAGCAGCTCTGTGAACTGGAGCATCTCTTTCTCTCGGCAGGCTGATAAAGATGTCGAGTCCATACATGAACAACCTCATCATCCTGGGAGGAATGCTTTCCTATGCGTCCATCTTTCTCTTTGGCCTTGATGGGTCCTTTGTCTCTGAAAAGACCTTCGAAACCCTTTGTACTGTAAGTCATTCTGCATGTTCCAGGGGCATGTGGTACAAGCGTTGCTTCGGCAGCCGCGATGACCAAGAACACAGATGGAAACCCAGAACTGAGTGAACATACATGAACGGGCGGCAGACAGCTTGTTCAGCCATTCACGCAGTTAAGCAAGGCAGCGTAGGGTAGCTTTCAGACCAGGGTGGAGTAGTGCTTGTAAAATTAAGTATTGTTTGTTAAGATTGTGGATTTAACATGCCATTGCTAGAAGACAGCCCACAGAGAATGACTGGGCAACCTTGAAAAGCAAGGGAGCAAAATCCCCTCCCAGAAAAACACTCAGCCAGGAGTCAGAGGCAGGGCCTTGTAAGAGGGGACGTGTCTACCCCTCAGCCTCGACCACCATCACAGAAAGTGAGGCAAGTGTCATGTATGAGTGACTTTGAGGTGTACAGAAAAGATCATACTCCTCTATTTAATAGCACTGTTTCCCAACATGTTTTTTTTTTTTTTTTTTTTTTTGCTAACTGCCCCCTCTAAAGAGGCTTTTTTAGACCTTTTTTTTCCCCCTAATTATCCTTTCTTGAAATCTAAATACCAAAGATACGCAGTATGTCAGGATCATGTCCCCAGTGCCCCAGGGGTCCCTGGGTTGCTCAGGCAGCCTTCCTCTCTAGGGTGGACCTGGAGAGCAGTCAGACCCCGCATGCTCAGAGCTCACCTGATCCGGGCTTCCCACTCAAGAGCTTTCTGTTCTGCCCCCATTCCACTCTGCCCTTCGGGGGGCTAAGGAAGTTAAGGGTCACAAGTCCCCTGTGTGCCTGGCATCAGCACTGGAAGTCTTTGTGGGTGTGGGCTGGTGGTTTGTCCCTTCAGAAATATGACCCCCTGACACAAGGACGGTGATGGCGGTTTGGATCCTGCCCCCAGCGGCGGTGTGGAGCACATGAGGCCCCCTGCATCCACATGAGTTCTGTGCCAGGGCAGCCTTGTGGGCTCAGGGGCGCCGTGTGTGTCTGTGGTTGGTTTTTCTGGGAAATGGTGAGGCCTAAGGGAGGGGCTGCTCCCAAGGCACACTGAAGAAGCTAAGTGAGGAGAGCAGGGTTTCCTCCTTCCCTCTGTCCCTGGGGACGCCCTCCTCAAGTTTGAGGAGACCATGACAACGGCAATAATGAAAATTTGTTCGGGGGCCAGTTTGGTGACTTCTCATTTACATGGTGCTCTGATCTCACAGTGACCCCAAGAGCTGAGGGATCCCCTTAGTCTGGGAAACAGAGGACAGAGCTCACCTTGGTCCCTCCCAGCTTCTTATCCTGGCACCTGCCACCTGGGACCACCTCCACTGGCCCGAGGTCCAGTCTTAGGAGATGAGACCCGAGGCCCAGGCCTCAGGGAGCCGCTCCCTCCCAGAAAGGAACTCCTGCCGCCTCACCCTGCTCACGAGCCCAAGGCTGTCAGAGCACATGTGCTTCCCGGAGTCAACCCCGAATCCTCCAGATGCTGGGTGACGCAGACTGGGGAGCCAGAACGAGGACATCCCCCACACCCGGGTGCTCTCTTTTAGGGAAGCCTGACACTCTGTGCTGGGATCGCGCTCGTTTGTGTGAGGGGAAGGCTGTCCTGGGAAGCTCGGCAAGGCGGTATGAATAAATCATAAAGCACTTTTACAAATCAGCATTAGCTGGGATATGAGGGCTCTGAAGATGTTAGGCCTGGCTCTCCCCACCCCGAGGATTCATTTATTTGCAGTCAGGGCTGCTTCAGAGGCTCTGCAAGGGGGAGCCCACATGCATGACTGTGGGGAAAAGGCATAGATTAACTACGGTGGATTGAATTGGGTCAGCACAAATGGGTATGTGGTTAGAACGGGGGCCACTTATTTAATAATCTCCAGGATTTCTCAGGAAGGGGACCCAAAAGCTCTTGAATTTAGAGCCTAAGTGCCGCTCCAGTGAGTGAGATTTGGGCCGTCCTCCACCTGCTGTTCCAGGGGGGCTGGCTCCTTTATTTCACGTGGCGCCTTGGGCTGCATTCCTTCTGGACCTAGAAGACACCCCCAGCAAACTCCCACCCAGTGGGGAGATGGACATGAAACAGGGCACCCTAGTGCAGAGAGCACAGGTCTTCAGCTGCCTGGGTCTGACTCCAGCCTCCTACGCATACAGCCTCCAGACTGTGGGAGTGATTTAGCCTCACTGAGGCTCAGTTTTGTCGTCTGTAAAATGAGTGCAACAAATCCCCGTGCAGGACTGCATGTGCCATGTACATGCTAAGTCGCTTCAGTTGTGTCCGACTCTTTGTGATGCCCCCATGGACGGTAGCCCACCAGGCGCCTCTGTCCATGGGCTTCTGCAGGTGAGAATACTGGAATGGGTTGCCAGGCCCTCCTACAGGAGATCTTTCCCACCCAGGGATCAAACCCACATCTCTTATGTCTCCTGCATTGGCAGAAGGGCTCTTTACCACGAGCGCTACCTGGAAGGCCCTATGCAGGACTGTGGTGTGGGCTTCATGAGTCGATTCAGAGGAGGCTGCCTGGAGCACAAGGCGAGTAGGAAGAAGGGGTCATCTTCCTCCCCTCAGGTACAACCTCCTGGTGTCCACTCTGTGTTCTTACAGGACAGAGGACAAGGCAGCCCACGAAGCTGGCTTCAGATGTGGAGCGGGAGAGGTCAGCCTGCAGTCTGTTCTGCAGCAGTAGGAATGCTATGTTCTTCCCTTTTGGTTTTCAAGAAACCTGTGACAATCATGGGATTATGTCTCTCTAGACTGTGCCTCTGCTCAGAAAGACTGTTATAACTTGGATAGGGGGGTTAGCCCGTGTGAGCACACATCCACACACACACAGCTAGGGAAGCAGTTACATTCAGTTCCATCCCCCGTCCCCTCTGACCCTTCCCAGCATCTTCCCAGCCCGGTTTCCGCAAGTCTTGTTCACAGCTCCCGCTACACCGTGCCGTCTCCCTGGACACTGCGTAGGTAGTGGAGTCACCATAGCAACGTGGTCCCTGTGGGCATGGAGCTGCCTATGAGGACAGTGCTGGGTGTGAGGGCCCTCACGTAACTTAGAATCCCAGCCCCTGGCAGCCCAGAGAGGGAGCGGGGCAGGTGGGGAGGAGACAAGGCGCTTGCCTCCACTGTGGAATCCTCGGCAGAACCCTGCAAAAGGACTCTCCAGTGAGGACAAGAAGACCCAGGTGGGCCTTGAGCCAGTGCAGGTCTCAGCGGCTGCAGGGGCGCTCGGAGCATTCTGGGCGTGGAGGCGGTCCGCGGCGCTGTGTGAACTCCCTGAGCCTGTGCCCTCACCAGTGAGCCCCCGGCTGCGATGCACCTCGGGCCAGCCGCCAGGTGCAGCCTCCCTTTCAGACCCCCACATGCACCTCCACGGAAGGTGCGCTGTACCCACTGCACAGGAGAGAAAACCGAAGCTCTGTCGTGCGTGACTTGGTGGCAGGGCTGAAATAGGGAACCAGCTCTGTCAGACTACAAAGATGTCTGAGACATTTCATTTTGATTTTTTTTGTTAGCTGGTTTATACTAGGAGAAACATATCAACTAAATTCTTAGGGATATGGGCAACATGTATCTCAACCAAAATTTTTGTCTGTTCAGATTTTTAAAACTTGGGATACACAGTCATCTCCCAGTATCCACAGGGACTGGCTCCAGGAAACCCCCACAGACACCAAACTGTGAGGATGTCCAAGTGCCTTATGTAAAATGGTGTAATATTTGAATATAACCTACACAATCCTCCCGTAGACTTTAAATCATCTCTAGGTTCCTTATAATACCTAATACAATGCAAATGCTATGTAAATAGTTGTAAATCCAATGTAAATGCCATGTAAATAGTTGCTGGTGTGGCAAATTCAAGTTTTGCTTTTTGGAACTTTCTAGAACTTTTTAAAAAAATGTTTTCAGTTTGTTCCCTGTTGTTTGAAGCTGTAGATGTGGAACCCACAGGTACAGTGATGGACAATAGTTCACATGCCATAAAATTCACCCTCTTAAGGTGTAGAATTCATTTGTTATGAAATGAATTCTACACCTTAAGAGGGTGATATATGTATTCATTTATTTCTTCTTTAGATCCCCAAAGTATATCATAGTGCCTGGCATATAAGAGAAATCCATTAGACTGCTTGCATTCAAATCCTAACTGTACTACTTCCCTGCTGTGTGACTTGAAGTCACTTAACATCCCTGAGCTTCAGTTTACTCCTCTGTGAAATGGGCATCCTCATAGGATCATGAGGATTAAATGACCTAGTGTATGTAAACCACTTAGTGCCTGCCACATAATAAGTGCTAATCAGTATCTTAATGAGTGAACGATGAGACTGTGTCTAAATTAGCTGTGCTCACCTCTGGACGCCACTAAGAGAGATACAAATAAAACAGCAAGCTTGGGATGAAGAAGACACTGGAAAACTGAGGCTGATGCTGATGGATTGCATGTAGAGGTGTCCATGGCAACGTCCAGCTTTCCACGTCCTTGCTCTGCTAGATCTGGGTCGGGGACAGACTCAGGGCCCGCCTGCCTGCGTCAGAGCCAAGGGGCTGTACTCCTGCCGCCCTGAGTGCAGAGAGAGGCCTCGGGGCAGCCTGCCAGGGAGGTAAGCCAGACGCAGAAGGCACTTGGCTGTGAGTCCCCAGTCGCTGGAATCTGACGTCAGGACCAGGAGAAGCCAGGTCAGTCCAGGGCTGTTCTGAGGGCAGCGCAGAGGCACGCTTTACTGCCCAGCAGCCTCCACTTGCTGAGAATCTCGACTCCTTTATGCTTTAACCTTTTATTAAATACACACATAGACATTTCATAAGTATATAGCCCAGTGAATTTCGCAAACTAGATTCAGCTGTGAATCTAGATGAAGAAACAGGCCGTTCCCAGCATCCCAGAAGCCCTTCCCACCCCTCTCCAGGTACTGCTGGCACGCCTCTCAGAGTAACCACCGTCCTGGCTTCTGCTCGCACAAGACAGGGCTGCCCAAAGGTCACGTGGATCATGCAGCTACAGGCGTTTGTTCCTGTTGTTTGAAGCTGTAGATGTGGAACCCACAGGTACAGTGATGGACAATAGTTCACATGCCATAAAATTCACCCTCTTAAGGTGTAGAATTCATTTGTTATGAAATGAATTCTACACCTTAAGAGGGTGATATATGTATTCATTTATTTCTTCTTTAGATCCCCAAAGTATATCATAGTGCCTGGCATATAAGAGAAATCCATTAGACTGCTTGCATTCAAATCCTAACTGTACTACTTCCCTGCTGTGTGACTTGAAGTCACTTAACATCCCTGAGCTTCAGTTTACTCCTCTGTGAAATGGGCATCCTCATAGGATCATGAGGATTAAATGACCTAGTGTATGTAAACCACTTAGTGCCTGCCACATAATAAGTGCTAATCAGTATCTTAATGAGTGAACGATGAGACTGTGTCTAAATTAGCTGTGCTCACCTCTGGACGCCACTAAGAGAGATACAAATAAAACAGCAAGCTTGGGATGAAGAAGACACTGGAAAACTGAGGCTGATGCTGATGGATTGCATGTAGAGGTGTCCATGGCAACGTCCAGCTTTCCACGTCCTTGCTCTGCTAGATCTGGGTCGGGGACAGACTCAGGGCCCGCCTGCCTGCGTCAGAGCCAAGGGGCTGTACTCCTGCCGCCCTGAGTGCAGAGAGAGGCCTCGGGGCAGCCTGCCAGGGAGGTAAGCCAGACGCAGAAGGCACTTGGCTGTGAGTCCCCAGTCGCTGGAATCTGACGTCAGGACCAGGAGAAGCCAGGTCAGTCCAGGGCTGTTCTGAGGGCAGCGCAGAGGCACGCTTTACTGCCCAGCAGCCTCCACTTGCTGAGAATCTCGACTCCTTTATGCTTTAACCTTTTATTAAATACACACATAGACATTTCATAAGTATATAGCCCAGTGAATTTCCGCAAACTAGATTCAGCTGTGAATCTAGATGAAGAAACAGGCCGTTCCCAGCATCCCAGAAGCCCTTCCCACCCCTCTCCAGGTACTGCCGGCACGCCTCTCTCCAGAGTAACCACCGTCCTGGCTTCTGCTCGCACAAGACAGGGCTGCCCAAAGGTCACGTGGATCACCTGCAGATCTCGGTGAATGCAGGGCATCGTTAGGTCTGGGGTGGTCGGAGACGGTGCAGCTCTAACAAGCTCCAAGGTGCTGCTGCTGCTGCTGCATCCCCAGGCCACAGTCAGAGAGGCAAGACCAGGATCGGAACCCATGCTTTATTGTTGCGTTTGTCTGTTAGAGCCTGGTGATACAGGACCATGGAAGGACCAGAAACCTTGTCCTGTGAGGGTCAGCAGGAGGAGGAAAGGGGCTCCTAGGCTTCCACCTTGGAATCTCAGAGGCAGGGCCATCCATCACAGGACAGAGCACTGGGCTCTGGGCCCTGCAGCACGCTCTCAGCCATCCACCCTCTCACAAGTGTGTAATGAGCTCCAGACAGGTGGCAGCTGGGAAGGGCTGAAATAGTGAGGGGTCCACGTACTGGATTCAGAAGCACTGTGTCCTCTTCCAGCCCTCCTAGAGACAGCTGTGCTGTGCTGTGCTGAGTCGCTTCAGTCATGGCTGACGCTGTGCAACCCATGGACGGCGGCCTGCCAGGCTCCTCTGTCCATAGGATCCTCCAGGCAAGAATACTGGAGAGGGTTGCCGTGCCCTCATCCAAGGGATCTTCCCAACCAGGGATCAAATCCCGGTCTCCTACATTGGCAAGCAGATTCTTTACCACTAGCGCTGCCTAGGAAGTCCCCCAGAGATGCTAGGATTTTGTAACTGACTCAAAAGGCAAAGACCACTAGGGAACACCCAACTGACCTCCCGGTAAATTCAAGAGTGATAGGAATTAGTGATATTTTCGAGTAAAAGACCATAAATATCTGTGATACTTTTTCTCTTGGGGATTTTGTATTTTATTATTATTGAGGCAGCTGAGAGAGAATCTGATGCAAGGATGTGGTTTGGGGGCTGTTTCAGCAGGTGATGCCCTGCTTTTGTGGCTGGCTGGGGTAAAGTTGCTTTGTGATTCCAGAAGGTGGCTGAAAACCTTGGCCAGGGGATGCCCACAGGTTTGATGGTGGCCTTTCTTGGCAGGTTTAGATCAACTTAGGGATGTGGCTGCCGCAACTGTTGCTGACAACATCTGCTTCGGCCAGTTAGGGTCCTGGGCAGGCTGCAGCCTTCCATCTCCTCTGTGCTTAGCTATTCGGGGCCTTCCATTGTGAAGAATTCCTTAGAACTCTGGCTTCTAGAGGAGGGGTCTGAGGAGGATGCCAGAGGCTCCCCAAACCCTCTGGCAAATGTACAGATGATGTCCCCCATCCCACACATCCTCATGTGAGTTACTGCAAGCCCTGGCCTTTGTCTTACAATTCATCTGTTTATATGATAATGTTTCAGACACCTACTATGTGCCAGGCTCTGCAGGCGCAGAGCCGGACACATTAACCACTGCCCGCTGAGAGTTTGCAAGGCAGGTGGGAAGATGTAGTTAAACAAAGAGCTCCCATGCAGTGTGTTTTATGCCCTGATGGAGACGAGCTTCCAGAAAAGAGGGAGGGCCAGATGCAGAGGGACCAATCTAGGACGACTTAAAATAGGAGACCCACCCCCACCCCGCTCAAAATGAGCTGCAGTTATTTCTGAAAGTCCTGGAAGATGCCCCCTGTCTGCTCACAAATTCCCTGGCAGCTGCCGTCTCGATGGCATGTCCACCTCCCCTTTTGATTCCGGAGGTGAAACGGCTGGAAGAAGGGCCTCAGTCTGTCTTCTTTGAAGAAAGAATTCAGCAGAGACCAAGACTGTGAAGAAAGATTAAAGTGTTTACTAGAAGCACAGTCCCATAGATAGAGGAGCCTGGCGGGCTACAGGCCATGGGGTCGCAAAATGGTCAGACATGACTGAGGCAACTTAGCCCGCCTTCACGCATGTGTGGAAGAGCACGAGGGCAAACTCAGAGTGTGTTGTGGGCAGTAGGATGGCTCAGGTTGCTTATATGGGGGTATTTTTCCTGTTGTCTGACTGGTCATCTCCCTAGAGCCCGTATTTGGTCTGACTCAGGGCCCTTCCTGGTGGCCGCGCATCTCTCAGTCAAGATGGATTCCAACCTGAAGGTTTCTGGGAGGTCGGCAGGATGTGTTTCGAGCTCCTGCCTCCTCTTGTCCCTCCCCCGACCGGGGGCCTCTTCTGCGTGTATATCAGGCTTGGCCCTCCCCTTGACCGAGAATGAAGACGGGTGGTCACTATCTTACACCTGATCAGGGCCCAGGGCTCCTGCTGGGATCTTAAAGTAGCAGCAGGAGACCAGGTGCAGCCGCTTAGCCTCCAGCCTCAGCCAGTTGCAGCTGCTCAACCCAGGGCCTGTCTCCCATCTCACTTCCTCTCTTGCCCTCGCACCCACTTATCCACATCTTCAGACCACAGAGCTGCCCAGAGCCGCACATCAGCCCCGCTCCCCAGCACACACCCACAGCCCCAGCTACCACTGCCCATCTCAAGAAGGCTGTGCTCCCAGGAAGCTCCCCAGCCTCCAGCCACTGAGGTACCTGCTAGGGCTGTTGGGGGCAAGGGAGAAAAGACTCCCTCTTGCGGAGCCCAAGCCAAAGCCACCAAGCACGGGTATGTGTTTTGTGCACTGCACAAAGGTGCTGGCGTCAGGAGTGGGTGGGCACTGAGTTCAGTCTGGATCAAGTTCTTCAGCTATGAAAGGGTCTTAAGGTAGTGGGAGCCCTTTCAAAAAGGGCCTCGAGGGGGTGCCTGTTGGAAGCTTCTCCTAGAGAGGGCGGCTTTCTCTGGTCTGCCCCTAGGGCATCCTAAGATGCCTCACTGGCCCTAACTTGGGTCGCAAGTACCCTTATTTGTGCCCAGAATCTCCCACAGGCCTTTGAATCATTCCTCTAGAAAGTCTTTGTTGTTGCTCAGTGGCTAAGTTGTGTCCGATTCTTTGGTGACTCTATGGCCTGTAGCCCTCCAAGGTTCCTCTGTCTATGAGCTTTCCCAGGCAAGAAAACTGGAGCGGGTTGCCATTTCCTTCTCCAGGGGATCTTCCCAACCCAGGAGTCACACCAAGTCTCCTGCATTGCAGGCGGATTCTTTACCACTGAGCCACCAGGGAAGTCCAGAATGTCTTACTCTCAACCCTGGAAGGATTTTCTATGCAGGTCTTACTGAAAGGAATGTGGGTAAGACAGAACATACTTCTGTTTCTAGGGCATACTCTTCACAGGCACACTGCCCTGGGAAACTGCAGATCTCTCCAGTACCCCTCCCTCAGGAAGACAGGGCAGGTCCAGGAGATCCCAGGCTGAAGTCTAGCCTTTCAGCTCCAAGTTACAACACCTTATGGTAAAGGAGATCTGGGGCTTGTTTTCAGATAGTCTGTGTCTCCCTTGCCTGCCTTCTCACTTTTGATTATCTGGGGTGGATGGTCAGAATGAAACAAAAGGCCATTTTTTTCTAACCTTTCTGGCCAGTGGGCAAATCACTAACCCCCCAGCATCCAGTCAGCCTTCCTCCACCACCACAGTCATTGGCGGAACAGACCTGCGGGAGAGGCTGTGGCTTTCTCTTCCTGCTGGTCCCCAAAGAACCATGAAAGTCCTTCAGTCGGCCAGGTAGGCCTTCCCCAAATCAGCTGAACTAGAGGCCAAACAGAACTGTTCCAGGTGTAGACTTTTCTTTCCATCTGGAGATGTGTTCCTTTTTTTTCTTTCTTCATAGCTGAGACTGAGATGAGCATTGCCTGCCTTAAGTTCCTCTCCCCCATGGTTGCATGTTAGGCTGTGTGCAGAGTGGCCCAGGAACTTTATGGCTAAGGAAAAACAAGGAAAGATACTAACATTAGAATCAGTATGTTTAAGACTTGGGGAGAGAGAGCAAAGTAGCTATTTGTCTTATGTTGATGAATCAGTAGAGACTTGTATTAGAAGTAATGTATTACAAACAGGGGCTTCCCAGGTGGCTCAGTGGTAAAGAAGCCTCCTGCCAAAGCCTCCTGCCTCCAGTCTCAGGTTTGATCTCTGGGTCAGGAAGATCCCCTGGCGAAGGAAATGGCAACCCACTCCAGTATTCTTGCCTGGGACATCCCATGGACAGAGGAGCCTGGCAGGCTAGGGTCTGTGCTCAGTTGCTTCCGTCATGTCTGACTCTTTGTGACCCCTTGGACTGTAGCCCACCAGGCTCCTCTGTCCAATGGGATTCTTTGGGCGAGAATACTGGAGTGGGTAGCCATGCCCTCCTTCAGGGGATGAGGGTCACAAAAGAGTCAGACACAACTTAGCAAGTAACTATGACAAAAATTAGAAACAATCATTATAGCCCTGCAGAACTTCCAAGTTTATTTGGCCTCACAGAGCCCCCCAGGAGAGAGATACTTGGGACGGCGTCAAATAAAATTCCGATGACGGGGGAGTGGTGAGAGAAATACTACCTCCTTTTGCAAAGGCCAAGCCAAGGGATAACCCTGAGCAGAAGCAACCTGAGGTGGGCCATTCTGCTTGTAGGGGTCCCCCGTCCTACTTCCAGAGTGTTTCTCCTACTGTTGTTTCATCATTGTCTAAAGAGCTCCAGATTGTCTCCAAATGCGACGTGAATACACTGGGATCATCTTGTGGAAGAACGTATTACAGCTTTGATTTACTTTGTAGAAAGAAAATGAAAGAAACTAAGCTTTACTGAAACTTAATGCCAGTGGGTGTGTTGGTGGTCTCCCAGAGGAACGCTCCTGAAAACAGAGCGGTTGGTCAGCTGTGACACCAGCCAGCCTCAGGGCATCACGTCCTGGGTCCCAGGACGAGCCTCAGCTCAGTGATTCTCTAGGAGGACTCCGCATAGAATTGTACTCACAGCAGTGATTAATTACAGAGACAGAACATAAAGCAAAATCAGCAAAGTGAAAAGGCACATGGGGTGAGGTCCTGGGGAGCCAGGTGCAGACTTCACAGCGCCTCTTCCAGCAGAGTCACACAGGATACGCTTAATTCCCCAATAGTGACTTGTGACAACGTGTGAAATGTGTACCAGGGGCTTCCCAGGTGGCTCAGTGGTAAAGAAGCCTCCTGCCAAAGCCTCCTGCCTCCAGTCTCAGGTTTGATCTCTGGGTCAGGAAGATCCCCTGGCGAAGGAAATGGCAACCCACTCCAGTATTCTTGCCTGGGACATCCCATGGACAGAGGAGCCTGGCAGGCTAGGGTCTGTGCTCAGTTGCTTCCGTCATGTCTGACTCTTTGTGACCCCTTGGACTGTAGCCCACCAGGCTCCTCTGTCCAATGGGATTCTTTGGGCGAGAATACTGGAGTGGGTAGCCATGCCCTCCTTCAGGGGATGAGGGTCACAAAAGAGTCAGACACAACTTAGCAAGTAACTATGACAAAAATTAGAAACAATCATTATAGCCCTGCAGAACTTCCAAGTTTATTTGGCCTCACAGAGCCCCCCAGGAGAGAGATACTTGGGACGGCGTCAAATAAAATTCCGATGACGGGGGAGTGGTGAGAGAAATACTACCTCCTTTTGCAAAGGCCAAGCCAAGGGATAACCCTGAGCAGAAGCAACCTGAGGTGGGCCATTCTGCTTGTAGGGGTCCCCCGTCCTACTTCCAGAGTGTTTCTCCTACTGTTGTTTCATCATTGTCTAAAGAGCTCCAGATTGTCTCCAAATGCGACGTGAATACACTGGGATCATCTTGTGGAAGAACGTATTACAGCTTTGATTTACTTTGTAGAAAGAAAATGAAAGAAACTAAGCTTTACTGAAACTTAATGCCAGTGGGTGTGTTGGTGGTCTCCCAGAGGAACGCTCCTGAAAACAGAGCGGTTGGTCAGCTGTGACACCAGCCAGCCTCAGGGCATCACGTCCTGGGTCCCAGGACGAGCCTCAGCTCAGTGATTCTCTAGGAGGACTCCGCATAGAATTGTACTCACAGCAGTGATTAATTACAGAGACAGAACATAAAGCAAAATCAGCAAAGTGAAAAGGCACATGGGGTGAGGTCCTGGGGAGCCAGGTGCAGACTTCACAGCGCCTCTTCCAGCAGAGTCACACAGGATACGCTTAATTCCCCAATAGTGACTTGTGACAACGTGTGAAATGTGTACCAGGGACCTCAGCAGACACTCAGTGCCCAGAGTTTTTACTGGGAGCTGGCACCTAGGTCCTGTCTGCTGAGTACTTACCCACACTCCAGGCTCTCAGAAGGAAGGCGGGTGTGTAGGCACAGAGTCACTGTTTTCACTGAAGAATAGTGGGACCTCCCCAAACCCAAGTCCTTTCTGCCCAGGCATCCTCACCCATTCTTTGCTTTCAGTGTATGGCACCCTATTGCCGTTTCCAGATGCCCAGTAAATGTATGCTGTTGAGTTTTAACTAACAACGCATATGTACTATTGCATCTTAATAAATTTGACCCTATGGGGTAGACAAGTGGCCTGAAAATGATTGCACCAGAGAAAGTGTAAGTCAAAGCAAACAGAATAATGCCAAGCGTATTGGAGTAATACTTTAGCCCAAAGTATGAGATCTTTGTCACATTGTGAGGTAAAACTATCTCTCACTGTCCTTTTTAAAATTTCCTTGTTCCTGTATATGTTCCTGTTTAATTTTTTCTGATAGAGGAACATGGTCAAAAACGCTTGGAGGCCACTGGTCTTTGCACAACCAGGAGCTCTCAATGTGTGCTGGAGTCTGCCAGGATCGTGTTCTCAGGCTGGTCACCTTCTCCCCTAGGCGTGCTGTCCTTTTGGCGGCTGCCTCCCAGGCAGGGTGGACCTGGGTGGGGTTAGGAGACTGTCTGAGGGACAGGCGGCATGATGTGGTGGAGAAAGGGCTGGACGAGGCCAAGGCTTTAACTTCCAGGCTCAGCTCTGGAGCCGGGTGGCCTGGTTGAGAAAAAATACCCCAATGCCCAGAGTCTCAGTTTCTTTATCTACAAAGAGGTTTTCTCACTCAGCTGAGAACTCCAGAAAAATCACTCTGGTATGGATGACAGTGGTTTATTTTTATCACTATGTATTTAGTTTCTGGCCTAGTACCCCTTGTTGAATGACCAGATGAACAAGTAAATGAAAGAATTAAGTGATCTGTAAGGTCCTCTGTAACTCTGACAGGCTAGGAATGTGAAATCTTGTCATTGAATAAGCTCAGGTCTAAGTCCCCAGCAGAGTCACACAGGATACGCTTAATTCCCCAATAGTGACTTGTGACAACGTGTGAAATGTGTACCAGGGACCTCAGCAGACACTCAGTGCCCAGAGTTTTTACTGGGAGCTGGCACCTAGGTCCTGTCTGCTGAGTACTTACCCACACTCCAGGCTCTCAGAAGGAAGGCGGGTGTGTAGGCACAGAGTCACTGTTTTCACTGAAGAATAGTGGGACCTCCCCAAACCCAAGTCCTTTCTGCCCAGGCATCCTCACCCATTCTTTGCTTTCAGTGTATGGCACCCTATTGCCGTTTCCAGATGCCCAGTAAATGTATGCTGTTGAGTTTTAACTAACAACGCATATGTACTATTGCATCTTAATAAATTTGACCCTATGGGGTAGACAAGTGGCCTGAAAATGATTGCACCAGAGAAAGTGTAAGTCAAAGCAAACAGAATAATGCCAAGCGTATTGGAGTAATACTTTAGCCCAAAGTATGAGATCTTTGTCACATTGTGAGGTAAAACTATCTCTCACTGTCCTTTTTAAAATTTCCTTGTTCCTGTATATGTTCCTGTTTAATTTTTTCTGATAGAGGAACATGGTCAAAAACGCTTGGAGGCCACTGGTCTTTGCACAACCAGGAGCTCTCAATGTGTGCTGAAGTCTGCCAGGATCGTGTTCTCAGGCTGGTCACCTTCTCCCCTAGGCGTGCTGTCCTTTTGGCGGCTGCCTCCCAGGCAGGGTGGACCTGGGTGGGGTTAGGAGACTGTCTGAGGGACAGGCGGCATGATGTGGTGGAGAAAGGGCTGGACGAGGCCAAGGCTTTAACTTCCAGGCTCAGCTCTGGAGCCGGGTGGCCTGGTTGAGAAAAAATACCCCAATGCCCAGAGTCTCAGTTTCTTTATCTACAAAGAGGTTTTCTCACTCAGCTGAGAACTCCAGAAAAATCACTCTGGTATGGATGACAGTGGTTTATTTTTATCACTATGTATTTAGTTTCTGGCCTAGTACCCCTTGTTGAATGACCAGATGAACAAGTAAATGAAAGAATTAAGTGATCTGTAAGGTCCTCTGTAACTCTGACAGGCTAGGAATGTGAAATCTTGTCATTGAATAAGCTCAGGTCTAAGTCCCCAATAACTGGCTCCTTCCCTGTCTCTCTTCTGCTTACTTTCTCACATCCTTGCTTTATAATCGGCCATCGTACACCTTCCTCTAAAGAACGGTGATTAATTCTTGCCTGTCTGAAATGTTTGAGATGAAAAGAATAAAGTTAAGTCCTCACGTGTGCCATTGTCCACATTCACCCCTCACCTATGTGTGTTTCTGAACAATCGCCCTAATGCTGTTGTCCTTCCTTGGGGGGTTGGTCTTGCCGTCTCCCCAGCCAGTGCCTATTTTTACAGATAAAGTGGGAAGGGGAAATGTTCTGTCCCTGAGGAGCTGGGGAGCCATGCTGCTAGAAAGGCAGAGTGAAGGGACTGCATGAAGGGAGCGTGTCTGGGAACCTCCTACATGACCGCCCACAGCCCTAGGCTGGATGGCCACTGAGGCCAGGCAAGCCTGCTGGGCTCTGGACACCGAGCACTGGCCTGTCCACCCCTCTCTCCCCTACTATACCCACCTTCCTGCTGTGTTCAGCAGGAAGGCAACTCAGCTCAGCAGAGCCAAGGAAGAGCGGAAGAAAGACCATAGCTTAGAACCAGGGCTCACAGAGCACACAGCCTTTTGTTGCCATGAGCGGCAGGCCCCAGAGCACAGTGGCGCTCAGCCCAGGGCTAGGCCGTCTGGAGCTGGTGGCTCTCAGGGAGGCTGTGCAGACCAGCCAGGGAGGGTGGACTCCGGAGAGGCTGGGCTCTGGCCACGATGGCAGTGCAGGTGGAGAGTGAGTACCCAGGAGGCCCCCACGACCTAACAGATGGTGATTGGTCACACACAATCTGGAGGGATCAGGCTGTCGGCTCCTATCAGGGCTGGTGGTTTCTGGCAGCCAGCAGCCCCAGGCTGGGGATCAAGTGAGAGCCAGAGAAAGCCCTGGTCCTGAGCAGGGACCCCAGGTCCAAGTGTGGGCTCAGGCGCCAGGCTGGACCCAGGCGGCATCACTCCTGTCCTTCTCCAAAGGCCTGAGGGACAGGCCCATGGTGGGAGTGAGAAGGTCGCAGCCCCTTCCTCTGGCCTTCCCCCATAACTGAGCAGCCCCTCATGATGGCCAGAAACCGGGCCGGCGCAGCTGCCTGTGTTCAGCACACAGGTCCCTGGGGCCACTTCCGGCTGCATCCTGCCCTGCACGACCAGAGTGGCTGATCTCTAGCACAGGAGAAGGGCCATGCAGGCCTGTTCCATGCCCAGTCTCAGTCCCTCCAGCTCAGTGCCCTCCCCTTCCCATTGCCCATACCCCAGGAGCGAGGAGTGCTGTAATTGAGGCTCCTAGGGCCTCCTGGTCTCCTAGAGACTTGAGTGAAGAGGCAGAGAAATCAGCAGGTACAGTCACCTCTGCAGGCCCTCTCCCCTGACAGAGGACGGTCAAGGAAGGAAAGGAAGGAAGAAGCAGGGCTGACCAGAGGGCTGGCCTATGGCCCCTCAGTGGTCCCGGGGGCCCTCTGGGCCTCTCTCAGTGACTGCGGTCTGGGCCCATGGAAGGCAGGATTTGACTTTCCTATGCCTCTGCGCCCAGGGCCCTGGGTCTGGCGAGCAGCTGATAGAACTAAACGTCTATCAAATTGACGTGTGATGGACGGACTGTTGACGCTAGTGAAGCTCCACAGTATGTGAGGCAGAGTGGCTGCCCCATCATCGGGAGCCCCACTGTTGGGATGCTCGCATAAATGATGAGGTCTGTCCACCTGAAAGATGTTAACGTCTCTGTTTTCTCATGGCCTCTAGGTCAGGACCTGGATTCTCACTGTGGGCTACACCACTGCCTTCGGGGCAATGTTTGCAAAGACATGGAGAGTCCACGCCATCTTCAAAAATGTGAAAATGAAGAAGAAGGTAATGCCTCCTCCTGTCTCAGAGTGTTTGCAATGTTCACTCAGTATTTATTTTTAAAAGATTTATTAGGCACCTACTGTATAGCCAGTCGCTGGCTTGTTTTCTGGGGATTCAAGCTAAACACAACCCTTTCCCCTTCCCCACCTGAACCCCCAGCACCTTTCAGCATCCGGGGCTCAGCCCCTGGCCAGGCGATCCCCCCCAAGGCCTGAGGGACAGGCCCATGGTGGGAGTGAGAAGGTCGCAGCCCCTTCCTCTGGCCTTCCCCCATAACTGAGCAGCCCCTCATGATGGCCAGAAACCGGGCCGGCGCAGCTGCCTGTGTTCAGCACACAGGTCCCTGGGGCCACTTCCGGCTGCATCCTGCCCTGCACGACCAGAGTGGCTGATCTCTAGCACAGGAGAAGGGCCATGCAGGCCTGTTCCATGCCCAGTCTCAGTCCCTCCAGCTCAGTGCCCTCCCCTTCCCATTGCCCATACCCCAGGAGCGAGGAGTGCTGTAATTGAGGCTCCTAGGGCCTCCTGGTCTCCTAGAGACTTGAGTGAAGAGGCAGAGAAATCAGCAGGTACAGTCACCTCTGCAGGCCCTCTCCCCTGACAGAGGACGGTCAAGGAAGGAAAGGAAGGAAGAAGCAGGGCTGACCAGAGGGCTGGCCTATGGCCCCTCAGTGGTCCCGGGGGCCCTCTGGGCCTCTCTCAGTGACTGCGGTCTGGGCCCATGGAAGGCAGGATTTGACTTTCCTATGCCTCTGCGCCCAGGGCCCTGGGTCTGGCGAGCAGCTGATAGAACTAAACGTCTATCAAATTGACGTGTGATGGACGGACTGTTGACGCTAGTGAAGCTCCACAGTATGTGAGGCAGAGTGGCTGCCCCATCATCGGGAGCCCCACTGTTGGGATGCTCGCATAAATGATGAGGTCTGTCCACCTGAAAGATGTTAACGTCTCTGTTTTCTCATGGCCTCTAGGTCAGGACCTGGATTCTCACTGTGGGCTACACCACTGCCTTCGGGGCAATGTTTGCAAAGACATGGAGAGTCCACGCCATCTTCAAAAATGTGAAAATGAAGAAGAAGGTAATGCCTCCTCCTGTCTCAGAGTGTTTGCAATGTTCACTCAGTATTTATTTTTAAAAGATTTATTAGGCACCTACTGTATAGCCAGTCGCTGGCTTGTTTTCTGGGGATTCAAGCTAAACACAACCCTTTCCCCTTCCCCACCTGAACCCCCAGCACCTTTCAGCATCCCGGGGCCATCAGACCACTGACAAAGCGTTTACAGTGCAAGGTGCTGAGGGCTGGTTGGTGCATGTGGGGTACTGGGGTACAGCACATAGGGAGGGGTCGGCGCAGTAAGTGACACCTGTGCTGAGACCTGGAGGCTGAGGGGGTGGCCCAGGCTGGGGGTTTTCCATCTCCCAGAGGCCTCTGCCCAGATGCCTGGGGAGGGGAGGAGAGGGTTCAGCTGCTGAGGGGTTCCTGGGAACAGGCTGTAAGAGGAGGCTGCAGGGGAGGGAGGAAGCCACAGTAAGGAATCCAGACTGTAACTTGTGGGCAGTGGGGAGCCCTTGAAAGAGGCGAGGGAAACAGGGCAGAGGCCTGATGCAGGGCTTCAGTTTTCAAGGAGGCCCTCAGAGGACTGGCGCCCTGCCTTGGTGTGGCTGGCTATAACCACTGTATTGATCAAGCTTGACCTTTAGGATGCTGTCAGAGAGAAAATTTCCCTGCACTGGCCTTTTAAACTCCTCCGACGGCTGGCGCTTTTCCTCCCTTGCTCCTAAATTAAAATTCGGGCAACTCTCCTGACTTAGAAGGTCATCTGGTCAACGACTAATACGTGGAGTCCATCATAATATTCAAAACCCCAAACTGCATTCCAAGGCAGCGCCTCTCCCTCCCCCAGCTAGTCCTGAAGCAGCCAGTCACCTGCCCTGGGAGAAGGTGTGCAGATGAGCTGCTTCTCTCGGACAGACCGAGTTTCTTCCCCACCAGCTCATCTCCAGGGTTTCTGGGGGAGTGGTGCAAGGGGCAGAAAAGACCTCATTTCCCAGGAGCTGTGTTGATCTCTCTGTGCCTGAGAGGTTAAGCAGCCCCTGAGGCTCTCATAGAGTCCTTCTGTGGGATTTTCAAAGCCCCCATTTCTGGGACTTACTCTCCTGTAGTGCCCGTGACATGGGGGGGATACTCCCCCAGTTGACCGCCTTGTGGCTCCTTCCCCAGGCCCATGGCAGTCCCCACTCCTGGCTCGCCCCTCCAGCTTGCCTGGGGCACAGCCCTCCCTCACCTGGGTCCCACACCGGTGCTCAGGAAGCATTCACACCTCCTTCACTCTTAACACACTCAAGGATTGAGACTGATCAGACCCACCTGACAAAGCGTTTACAGTGCAAGGTGCTGAGGGCTGGTTGGTGCATGTGGGGTACTGGGGTACAGCACATAGGGAGGGGTCGGCGCAGTAAGTGACACCTGTGCTGAGACCTGGAGGCTGAGGGGGTGGCCCAGGCTGGGGGTTTTCCATCTCCCAGAGGCCTCTGCCCAGATGCCTGGGGAGGGAGGAGAGGTTCAGCTGCTGAGGGGTTCCTGGGAACAGGCTGTAAGAGGAGGCTGCAGGGGAGGGAGGAAGCCACAGTAAGGAATCCAGACTGTAACTTGTGGGCAGTGGGGAGCCCTTGAAAGAGGCGAGGGAAACAGGGCAGAGGCCTGATGCAGGGCTTCAGTTTTCAAGGAGGCCCTCAGAGGACTGGCGCCCTGCCTTGGTGTGGCTGGCTATAACCACTGTATTGATCAAGCTTGACCTTTAGGATGCTGTCAGAGAGAAAATTTCCCTGCACTGGCCTTTTAAACTCCTCCGACGGCTGGCGCTTTTCCTCCCTTGCTCCTAAATTAAAATTCGGGCAACTCTCCTGACTTAGAAGGTCATCTGGTCAACGACTAATACGTGGAGTCCATCATAATATTCAAAACCCCAAACTGCATTCCAAGGCAGCGCCTCTCCCTCCCCCAGCTAGTCCTGAAGCAGCCAGTCACCTGCCCTGGGAGAAGGTGTGCAGATGAGCTGCTTCTCTCGGACAGACCGAGTTTCTTCCCCACCAGCTCATCTCCAGGGTTTCTGGGGGAGTGGTGCAAGGGGCAGAAAAGACCTCATTTCCCAGGAGCTGTGTTGATCTCTCTGTGCCTGAGAGGTTAAGCAGCCCCTGAGGCTCTCATAGAGTCCTTCTGTGGGATTTTCAAAGCCCCCATTTCTGGGACTTACTCTCCTGTAGTGCCCGTGACATGGGGGGGATACTCCCCCAGTTGACCGCCTTGTGGCTCCTTCCCCAGGCCCATGGCAGTCCCCACTCCTGGCTCGCCCCTCCAGCTTGCCTGGGGCACAGCCCTCCCTCACCTGGGTCCCACACCGGTGCTCAGGAAGCATTCACACCTCCTTCACTCTTAACACACTCAAGGATTGAGACTGATCCCCCCGTAGCTGCTTGCCCTCCTCTGCGCCACCGTAGAGCAGCTAGCCGGTCATCCGCAGGCAGGAGTCAGGCATCAGCTCACCAGGTTCCCCCGGCAGCAGGGAGCCTAGCAATCAAGCCATCGGCATGTTCTCCGTAGGCCTCCCTCTTGATCTGAGGTCCTAGAGGGAGCACACCCCCCACCCTCTCTCCCTGGGATGAGATGAGGCAGCATCATGACACTGCTCTCCAAAAAGCCTCTTGACTCAACTCCTCCTCCACTCCTAGCCCCCACGTACAATTTTAAAACTCCTGATGTGTGTATAACCCATTTACAGACATCTCCTTCAAAGATCCTGCTCTGTGATCCCACCTGGCTCTGGGACGGGGTGCCTCTTGTTCCAGTTCTTCACCCTAAACTCACATTTGCCATCTGGTTACTGTAACCTCCCTTCCCCGCCCTCCTCTCCACAACAGACCACCTTGGAAAAACTATGGGCTGCATTTAGAGGGAGGAAAGAGCTTGGCTCCACCACCCCACTGCCTGTGTCCACCTGGAAGGCCCTGCTCTCCCTGGGCCTCAGGAGCACTTGTGACACTCCCTTCTGTCTGTGAGATGAGGATCCTGGCCACCTGGTCCTTCTCAGAGCTGACTGCATATTACAGTCAAGTGGAAACTTTTAAAACTACAAGAAGTAACCCAGCCCAGCCCATACCTCCCGGGCCGGAGCTGAGACAGAGGAGTTACTAGACCTCCCCAGGTGATCCTATAACATATAATCAGGGTGAGAGGCCTCTCGTCTAAATCAAGGTTACCCAGAGTGCAAGCCGAACAGCAGCATCATTGGCATCACCTGGGAGCTTGTTAGAACTGCAGCTTCTTGGGCCCCCACTCTAACCCTAAGACCCAGGTTCCTGGAGCCCAGGAAAGCCAAAGTTTGATAGGCATGCGTGACTTCTGGGGCCCCACCTGCTCTGTGGCTCTGCCACTTATGATAAGTCCATCCTGCTTTTGAAGAATCAGTAGTGGTCCTTTGTGTCAGTATGTGATTCATGCGTATTATCCTTGGTAATAGAGAACTAGCCTTGGGCACCCCCCACGGTGGCTCAGGAAGCATTCACACCTCCTTCACTCTTAACACACTCAAGGATTGAGACTGATCCCCCCGTAGCTGCTTGCCCTCCTCTGCGCCACCGTAGAGCAGCTAGCCGGTCATCCGCAGGCAGGAGTCAGGCATCAGCTCACCAGGTTCCCCCGGCAGCAGGGAGCCTAGCAATCAAGCCATCGGCATGTTCTCCGTAGGCCTCCCTCTTGATCTGAGGTCCTAGAGGGAGCACACCCCCCACCCTCTCTCCCTGGGATGAGATGAGGCAGCATCATGACACTGCTCTCCAAAAAGCCTCTTGACTCAACTCCTCCTCCACTCCTAGCCCCCACGTACAATTTTAAAACTCCTGATGTGTGTATAACCCATTTACAGACATCTCCTTCAAAGATCCTGCTCTGTGATCCCACCTGGCTCTGGGACGGGGTGCCTCTTGTTCCAGTTCTTCACCCTAAACTCACATTTGCCATCTGGTTACTGTAACCTCCCTTCCCCGCCCTCCTCTCCACAACAGACCACCTTGGAAAAACTATGGGCTGCATTTAGAGGGAGGAAAGAGCTTGGCTCCACCACCCCACTGCCTGTGTCGACCTGGAAGGCTCTGCTCTCGCTGGGGCTCAGGGGCACGGGTGACACTCCCTTCTGTCTGTGAGATGAGGATCCTGGCCACCTGGTCCTTCTCAGAGCTGACTGCATATTACAGTCAAGTGGAAACTTTTAAAACTACAAGAAGTAACCCAGCCCAGCCCATACCTCCCGGGCCGGAGCTGAGACAGAGGAGTTACTAGACCTCCCCAGGTGATCCTATAACATATAATCAGGGTGAGAGGCCTCTCGTCTAAATCAAGGTTACCCAGAGTGCAAGCCGAACAGCAGCATCATTGGCATCACCTGGGAGCTTGTTAGAACTGCAGCTTCTTGGGCCCCCACTCTAACCCTAAGACCCAGGTTCCTGGAGCCCAGGAAAGCCAAAGTTTGATAGGCATGCGTGACTTCTGGGGCCCCACCTGCTCTGTGGCTCTGCCACTTATGATAAGTCCATCCTGCTTTTGAAGAATCAGTAGTGGTCCTTTGTGTCAGTATGTGATTCATGCGTATTATCCTTGGTAATAGAGAACTAGCCTTTATTTTCCATTACTCATATGATCACTAAGCAAGAACACTCAGGCTTTCTGGCAACAGTTGACAAACATGCCAGGGAAGACTTCCAGAGTTGAGTTGTCTGAAAGCCCCACAGGAGCTGGAGCTGGGATGTGACCTCAGTCTGCGACACTGCCAGGGACGAGGGGACACACTGCACCCCTGGGGGCCTGGGCACAGTGAGAGCCAGGCAGGTGGTGGGTCCGGCTGTCCAGGGAGGGGGCCTGTCTGAGACGCTGTCAAAGGCTTCGAGTATGAGGTCCGGGCACCAGTTCAGCCTGTTGTGAAAATAATTTAAGCCGGATGAACACACCTTTCCAACGTGAGACGTCTTTTGCTCTAGGCTTTCTAGTTACTCCCGGAACAGGCTTGTGGCACTAGAGTTGAGTGTCATTTATCAGCCAAATTAGAGGAGGTTAAGAGTGTAGAAGAGAAATGTGTACCTTTCACGGGTCAAAATCTCGAGTCAGGCACAGGAGTGCTTTGAAAGGGCAGTGGCAGTTGCAAGGCGAGACTGGGATTGAATTCCCCCTGACTCCAGCCAGTTACGTGGCCAAGGATGGTTTGTTTTTTTTTTTTTTTTTTTTAAAGATTTATTTATTTATTTATTTTGGGCGGGGGTCGGGTTGGGGAGGGAGGGGAGCAGGCGGGCCACGTCTATTGGTCTTTCATTTCTCTATTTTCATCTGTCTTTGTTCTTTGGTTCCTGTGGGCCTCCCACCGCGGTGGCCTCTGTCGTCACAGAGCGCCAGCTCTGGGCGCATGTGCTCCAGAGCTCCGGCTGGGTGATTGGACACATCAGTCCAGCTGCTCTGCGGCACGTGGGATCTTCCCAGGCCAGGGATCGAACCGGCGCCCCTTGCACTGCAAGGCGGTGTCCTTACCCACTGGACCACCAGGGGAAGCCCTAGGCTGGTTTTTATTGTCATGGTTCCTGGAGCCCAGGAAAGCCAAAGTTTGATAGGCATGCGTGACTTCTGGGGCCCCACCTGCTCTGTGGCTCTGCCACTTATGATAAGTCCATCCTGCTTTTGAAGAATCAGTAGTGGTCCTTTGTGTCAGTATGTGATTCATGCGTATTATCCTTGGTAATAGAGAACTAGCCTTTATTTTCCATTACTCATATGATCACTAAGCAAGAACACTCAGGCTTTCTGGCAACAGTTGACAAACATGCCAGGGAAGACTTCCAGAGTTGAGTTGTCTGAAAGCCCCACAGGAGCTGGAGCTGGGATGTGACCTCAGTCTGCGACACTGCCAGGGACGAGGGGACACACTGCACCCCTGGGGGCCTGGGCACAGTGAGAGCCAGGCAGGTGGTGGGTCCGGCTGTCCAGGGAGGGGGCCTGTCTGAGACGCTGTCAAAGGCTTCGAGTATGAGGTCCGGGCACCAGTTCAGCCTGTTGTGAAAATAATTTAAGCCGGATGAACACACCTTTCCAACGTGAGACGTCTTTTGCTCTAGGCTTTCTAGTTACTCCCGGAACAGGCTTGTGGCACTAGAGTTGAGTGTCATTTATCAGCCAAATTAGAGGAGGTTAAGAGTGTAGAAGAGAAATGTGTACCTTTCACGGGTCAAAATCTCGAGTCAGGCACAGGAGTGCTTTGAAAGGGCAGTGGCAGTTGCAAGGCGAGACTGGGATTGAATTCCCCCTGACTCCAGCCAGTTACGTGGCCAAGGATGGTTTGTTTTTTTTTTTTTTTTTTTTAAAGATTTATTTATTTATTTATTTTGGGCGGGGGTCGGGTTGGGGAGGGAGGGGAGCAGGCGGGCCACGTCTATTGGTCTTTCATTTCTCTATTTTCATCTGTCTTTGTTCTTTGGTTCCTGTGGGCCTCCCACCGCGGTGGCCTCTGTCGTCACAGAGCGCCAGCTCTGGGCGCATGTGCTCCAGAGCTCCGGCTGGGTGATTGGACACATCAGTCCAGCTGCTCTGCGGCACGTGGGATCTTCCCAGGCCAGGGATCGAACCGGCGCCCCTTGCACTGCAAGGCGGTGTCCTTACCCACTGGACCACCAGGGGAAGCCCTAGGCTGGTTTTTATTGTCATGGTTTTGTTGTTTTTCTTAAGTTTAGATTTTTTTTTTTTAAGTGAGCCCCTTCATCTTTTTTTTTAATGACATATATACAAGATTTAACTACATTTGTAAATGCAGTCTTAACACTTTTCTTTTCCAGTCTTCTTATCGTTTTCTTCCTTCCCTGGCTCCCACCTCAGCCGTCCTCCCTCCACCTACCATGCCATGCCCTCCCTGGATACACATATATACAATCTTTACCCCACATAGCTACATTTTTTAAGACATTAAGAAAAAAGAAGCCTGCTAAAGGAAGTATTGACATGTGGTAACTTACTGCTTCCAAATTCAGTATTGTTATAGTATCTGACTGTTTTTTTCCCTAAAGATCAGTAGTAAAGTCTTGAATTGAGAAGCCTCTCTACCACCATCTTTATTCTGCCTTTTAGTGTTACTAGGATCAGATTGAAACATTGAAACTAGAATAATAACTCAGAGATGAGATCTTCACTTTGGGGGGCAGCTTTTTTTTTGAGGACAAAGAAGGTTTACTGCATACATGACTTGATACTGTTGCAAATAATACCATAGGGCATCCTCTCAGAACTTCATCCAGGCTCCTCCTCTTCAAAAAAAAAGCAGATTATCTGTCATCTGAGTGACATCAGGAAGGCAGGGCCACCAGTTGTACAAGGTATTCCTTCTGGAATGGCGTCCCTGGAAGTAGGCAGTGATCTGATTGGCGTAGAAGGCCAATCTGAATCAATCAAAGTATCTGAAATTGAAGAAACAAAGAAATGCCATTTTCTCAAAAGAAGGTGTCAGCCAGCTTTTCCTATAAAGAGTAAATATGTCAGGCTTCGGATTGCAGGAGACCCTGGTTCAATCCCTGGGTCAGGAAGCTCCGCTGGAGAAGGGATGGGCTACCCACTCCAGGATTCTCGGACTTTGCCGATGGCTCAGACAGCAAAGAATCCGCCTGCAATGTGAGAGACATGGGTTCATTCCCCGGGTCAGGAAAAACCCCTGGAGAAGGGAAAGACTACCCACTCTAGTATTCTTGCCTGGAGAATCCCATGACTCGTCCATGGGCTACAGAGAGTGGGACATGACCCAGTCATTCCACTTTCACTCCCTTGCTGGCCGTACAGTCTGTCACAACCCCTCAGCTCTGCTGTGATAGAGCCAAAGCAGCCAGAGAGACAAGCACAGAAATGAATGGATATGACTGTTCCCATAAAACTTTATTTACAAAGACAAACCGTGGGCCAGATACGTGGTTTGCTGAACTGTGCTCTGAACAACTGTGGGAAGTAACGTTTAACAGTAACAGCTGAGGTCTATTGATCAGGAACTGTAAGTCAGGCTGTGGTACTCTGTTTGTGTGGTCATCACCCACATTGCTTAGATGAAGAAACTTACCAAGGACGCACGGCCTTGTTAGTAAGACCCAGACTCAGATCTGACTCCAGAACTTGTTCTTGAAAATTGAAGCAAGGCCTCTCTACCACCATCTTTATTCTGCCTTTTAGTGTTACTAGGATCAGATTGAAACATTGAAACTAGAATAATAACTCAGAGATGAGATCTTCACTTTGGGGGGCAGCTTTTTTTTTGAGGACAAAGAAGGTTTACTGCATACATGACTTGATACTGTTGCAAATAATACCATAGGGCATCCTCTCAGAACTTCATCCAGGCTCCTCCTCTTCAAAAAAGCAGATTATCTGTCATCTGAGTGACATCAGGAAGGCAGGGCCACCAGTTGTACAAGGTATTCCTTCTGGAATGGCGTCCCTGGAAGTAGGCAGTGATCTGATTGGCGAGAAGGCCAATCTGAATCAATCAAAGTATCTGAAATTGAAGAAACAAAGAAATGCCATTTTCTCAAAAGAAGGTGTCAGCCAGCTTTTCCTATAAAGAGTAAATATGTCAGGCTTCGGATTGCAGGAGACCCTGGTTCAATCCCTGGGTCAGGAAGCTCCGCTGGAGAAGGGATGGGCTACCCACTCCAGGATTCTCGGACTTTGCCGATGGCTCAGACAGCAAAGAATCCGCCTGCAATGTGAGAGACATGGGTTCATTCCCCGGGTCAGGAAAAACCCTGGAGAAGGGAAAGCATACCCCCTCTAGTATTCTTGCCTGGAGAATCCCATGACTCGTCCATGGGCTACAGAGAGTGGGACATGACCCAGTCATTCCACTTTCACTCCCTTGCTGGCCGTACAGTCTGTCACAACCCCTCAGCTCTGCTGTGATAGAGCCAAAGCAGCCAGAGAGACAAGCACAGAAATGAATGGATATGACTGTTCCCATAAAACTTTATTTACAAAGACAAACCGTGGGCCAGATACGTGGTTTGCTGAACTGTGCTCTGAACAACTGTGGGAAGTAACGTTTAACAGTAACAGCTGAGGTCTATTGATCAGGAACTGTAAGTCAGGCTGTGGTACTCTGTTTGTGTGGTCATCACCCACATTGCTTAGATGAAGAAACTTACCAAGGACGCACGGCCTTGTTAGTAAGACCCAGACTCAGATCTGACTCCAGAACTTGGTGCTTAATCGTTCCTGGATGCCTGCACTCCCATCTCTCACCCAGTGAGGATGGAGCATAGTAAAGTCAGAGCCTCAGAGAGAGAGAGAGAGAGCTGGATTTCACGATGTGCCCAGACAGAGCAGAGGAGAGTGTGCGGCGTTTGAAGAGAAAGCTTAAAAATAAGGAAGTCAAGTAAGTCCCTTGTAGCCTGTTCTGAGCTCCTCAGGCATTTCTTCCCTTTGTTCAGGTATTTCAAGGCTCACAGGGAGTTGCCCGGTTTCCCCTGAGGGCAAGGGTTAAGTCAGGTTTCTAAAATTAAGTTAAGCCATTCACTGAATGCTTCCGAAAATCCTCAGGTGATGGGGCTTGGCCAGCCCTGCCCCCAGGCAAAGTGGTTTTTGTGGATTTGATCTCTTTGGCCTTAACTCAGCGATGCTTTCCTGTTCTTTTCACAAGTTGGCCACAGAGAGGCCTTTTGAGTTTCTATTTCTCCTTTAAGGATGGCTTTAGTTATTAAAAGTCAGACCTAGTGATATTTCTTAAGCTTCTACTTGAGTTTTGTTGTTTATTTTTCTATAGTCTTTTCCAAAACTACTTCATCACGTAACTTTTACTTGGCATTGGGGCGGGGTGGTGAGGACACATAAACATGCAGTGAGTGAAATACAGGTTAGCTTTGCCCTGGACAGCATTCGTCCCCAGGCCAGTCCCCATCAAACGGACATAAAGCGGGGTGGGAATTTCACAGTGTAATATATCCCCAGCAGCAAAGTGGGACAGGAGTTATAGTTCTTCTTTATATATTCCTTCATCTCAATTCAATCCATCAGACTCTTAAGTACGGACTGCATGTCAGGCCCTGCGAGGTGCTGAAGGTAAACAAATAAATAAACCAGGGTCCACAGTTTACTGAGGAGGCAGACTGTGTACAGCTAAGCAGCATCTGGTAGGTGCTGTAAATATTTGAGGGTGTGCTTTCTGGAGAGAGGAGGAGCTTGGTTCCAATCCTAGCTTCACCTCTAAGCAGCTCTACTCCACTGAGCAAGTTACTTAGCCTCCAGTGTTAGCCTCAGTTTCTTTGGCCGAAAAATGGGAATAATAGTATCTGCCTTTATATGAGACAATGTCTATAAAACAAGCAGCCTCGAGGCAGGCACAGTGTAAGTGTTCACTAAATGGTAGGACTTGTATTCTCCTTCCTATAGTTACTACTATTACTATTCATAATAAGTATTGAACATATTAAGCATAATTAAGTATGGAAACAAAATGCCATGGGAGTAATTAGCTCTGCTGTAGAAGCTAGGGAGGCTTCATGGAGGAAGCAACAGTGCATCTGGGTCTCAAAGGATTATTAGCAGCTTGTCACATAGCACGGAGTGTTTTAGACTAAAGAACGGGCCCCACGAAGGCCTGGAGTGGCACATTACAGCTGGGCCGGAGCCGGAGAGTCATTCAGCGTAACTCAGTACACATGTGTGTTTGGGGCGTGCACAAGCCAAGCTCATGAAAGGCCTGGAACGCCAAGCAAAGGAGTTTCTCTGGATTTGTCATTGGGGCGGGGGCCTGGCGGGTGGAGGACAACCTGTGGGCGATGGGGAGTCCAGGGGAGTTTTCTGGCAGTGCCATTCGCTCACCGGCCTGACCCAGCCCCCCGCCCCCCGGCTGCTGCTGGGGAAGCTCTCTCACATCCCTTCTGCCCCTGGCCTTGCTGCAGATCATCAAGGACCAGAAGCTGCTCGTGATCGTCGGGGGCATGCTGCTGATCGACCTGTGCATCCTGATCTGCTGGCAGGCTGTGGACCCCCTGCGGAGGACGGTGGAGCGGTACAGCATGGAGGTGAGCAGCCAGCACGGTCGGAGGGAGTTTGGCGGCTCCCTGCCGGCCCCAGGCGTGCTTCCTGAGAAGAAGCCGAGGGCATGGCGGGGAGATCATCCTAGCTCCTCGTGGACCCTCGATCCCTATCAGGAACGTCTCCTTGCTTCTGTTCCTTTGCTTGAGATCTGTGTTACTTCAGGAAGGCCAAATATAAGGTCTTCACTCCTGGGGAAAACATGGTGAAAGAATCTGCCTAGATGTGTTATGTTAATATATGCTGAATTAAGGAGACGGTTTGGTCCATGTAAACCTGTGTACCTACACATTGTAGAAGCTTCCATTTACAGGATGCTTCAGTCTAGAAATTACATTGCATTTTTAATCTCTCCTTTAAAGTGGGTTCCCTCAGGAGTGCTACAAGGGAATAAGCACTCTGATAGCTCCTTCTAGTTACTAGAGGATCTTCAAAGTGATGTCTTGTCAAAAAGAAGAACCTTACATGAAAGTACCGTTAAATATATATTTCAGTAGTCTTGCGTTCGGCCTTGCTCTTAACTCACCCTGGTCTTCGAGAAGTTCAAGATTAGGGAAGCTGTAGTTTTGATGACTTTCTCTTCGAAGAGTCAAACACACCCTTGTTGGAAAGAGCCAGCTTAACAGCAACGGCTGTGCTGTATGTTTTCCCTGCAGATTAGAAGATTCTATGGAGAAGGCTGGAGTTTTCTCTCGTTCTCTCCCTTCGTTATTAGGGGAAAACTTTTGTGGGATTTAGTGTGAATTTTAAAACTAAACTGGAGAGAGTCATTGTAGACGTTGAGCACAGAGGTGTTTATCCTTCTGGACAAGAAGGTTTTCTAGCAGGTTGCCTGGCCTCATTTGTCTGGAGACAGGCACAGAGTTCGCTGAGCCTAGTGGAAGCTGTGAGTCCCCCTGATTTGGCAGTCCACCCCCGGCCTAAAGCCCCGCCCCGGCTGCTGACTCTTTTTGCCCCTGGCCTTGCTGCAGATCATCAAGGACCAGAAGCTGCTCGTGATCGTCGGGGGCATGCTGCTGATCGACCTGTGCATCCTGATCTGCTGGCAGGCTGTGGACCCCCTGCGGAGGACGGTGGAGCGGTACAGCATGGAGGTGAGCAGCCAGCACGGTCGGAGGGAGTTTGGCGGCTCCCTGCCGGCCCCAGGCGTGCTTCCTGAGAAGAAGCCGAGGGCATGGCGGGGAGATCATCCTAGCTCCTCGTGGACCCTCGATCCCTATCAGGAACGTCTCCTTGCTTCTGTTCCTTTGCTTGAGATCTGTGTTACTTCAGGAAGGCCAAATATAAGGTCTTCACTCCTGGGGAAAACATGGTGAAAGAATCTGCCTAGATGTGTTATGTTAATATATGCTGAATTAAGGAGACGGTTTGGTCCATGTAAACCTGTGTACCTACACATTGTAGAAGCTTCCATTTACAGGATGCTTCAGTCTAGAAATTACATTGCATTTTTAATCTCTCCTTTAAAGTGGGTTCCCTCAGGAGTGCTACAAGGGAATAAGCACTCTGATAGCTCCTTCTAGTTACTAGAGGATCTTCAAAGTGATGTCTTGTCAAAAAGAAGAACCTTACATGAAAGTACCGTTAAATATATATTTCAGTAGTCTTGCGTTCGGCCTTGCTCTTAACTCACCCTGGTCTTCGAGAAGTTCAAGATTAGGGAAGCTGTAGTTTTGATGACTTTCTCTTCGAAGAGTCAAACACACCCTTGTTGGAAAGAGCCAGCTTAACAGCAACGGCTGTGCTGTATGTTTTCCCTGCAGATTAGAAGATTCTATGGAGAAAGCTGGAGTTTTCTCTCGTTCTCTCCCTTCGTTATTAGGGAAATCTTTTTGTGGGATTTAGTGTGAATTTTAAAACTAAACTGGAGAGAGTCATTGTAGACGTTGAGCACAGAGGTGTTTATCCTTCTGGACAAGAAGGTTTTCTAGCAGGTTGCCTGGCCTCATTTGTCTGGAGACAGGCACAGAGTTCGCTGAGCCTAGTGGAAGCTGTGCAGTTGGAGCAGAGGCAGAGAACACCGTTTCCTGGCACCGTGGATTTAGGGGAGGGATTTATGGCTGTGTGCCTTCAGCTCGCTGCCTTCTGTGTCCATCCCGGGAGGAGGCAGACACTCCAGACAGACACAGCTAGACTCGGCTGAGGACAGACCTGTGCTGGCTCTGCTCGTGGGGCCAAGGGGGCAGGAACTCAGCTGAAGTCACTCGGGCAGACAGGCTGTGGCTGCAGGGGAGGCGAGGTCTGGTCATCACTCGTCTGCATGGTTGGCAAAGAGCGGACCTGCCCCAACTCATCCCACGGGAGTTCACCAGCCACCACCAGGATTTTGAAATCCAGACAGGCTGTGAACAGGTGGAAGAGCGGTGTTGGCTAACTGGGGGGCCCCCTGGCTAGGGAGAGCCTGGGGTGATGATAATCACAAGCAATAATGCTAATAACAGTAATAATAATTATAACAATGATGCTGGTAGCTAGAGGTGTGTGTTAATTTCACTGGATCCTCACATTAACTCTGTGGAATAGGTGCTATCCTGATGAAGAAACAGAAACCCGGAGAGATTATATAAGGCACCTAAGGTGGCTCAGACAACAAAAAGAATCTGCCTGCTTTGTAGGAGAGACCAGGTTCGATCACTGGGTTGGGAAGATTCCCTAGAAAAGGAAATGGTACTGCCTAGAGAATCCCATAGACAGGGGAGCCGGGCGGGCTACAGTCCACGGTGTCACCAGGAGCCAGACACAACTGAGTGACACACCGAGGTCACCCAGCTGTCGAGTGGCAGCACCACAGCGACGGCGTCACCCTCTTCCCCGTCCTGTCTCCAGTACACGACGGCGCTTTGTGGTTCTCAGGTGTTCTCGCGGACTGTTGGTCACTGGTCTGTGTCGTGGGTCGGGCAAAGATGTGTTCTCACATTCTGTAGAGGAAGCCTAACCGTGGGTGTAGCAGGCAGACAGAGGGCCCAGGATATCAGGGAGGGAGAAAGGGAATCGGGCAGAGCCCGTGGGAAGACGTGGAGCTGGAGCAGGTGAGCAGAGACCAGACCTTGCAGGCCCAGTGCCGAGCCCACCCGCAGCGGGCAAGGCAAGGCGCTGCCACCTCCACTCAGGGCTGAGGAGGGGGCCGAGCATGCACCAGGTCCCCGGCATCTGGCTGTGGTGGGAGAGGCTGCAGAGTAGTGTCAGCCTGAATCAGCTGACTCCCGAAATAAATCCAGCAAGCCCGTCCCCTTGGACTGTTTACAGGAGATGGGCCTCGTACGGGCCATCAGTGTCAGTGACAGTCCCGCGCCTCCCCTTTCTTCCTTTCTTCCTGTGGTAAGCCCCGCTCCTCTCCGGGGCTCCGTGCCTAGAACCCGAGCCCACTCCAGACCTTCCAGGAAATGGCTCTCAAAACGAGGAGCCGGGCGCCATGGAAGTGCTTCTCTTGGGGGCAAACCTGATGCCGATGAAGGAGCGGTGTTGGCTAACTGGGGGGCCCCCTGGCTAGGGAGAGCCTGGGGTGATGATAATCACAAGCAATAATGCTAATAACAGTAATAATAATTATAACAATGATGCTGGTAGCTAGAGGTGTGTGTTAATTTCACTGGATCCTCACATTAACTCTGTGGAATAGGTGCTATCCTGATGAAGAAACAGAAACCCGGAGAGATTATATAAGGCACCTAAGGTGGCTCAGACAACAAAAAGAATCTGCCTGCTTTGTAGGAGAGACCAGGTTCGATCACTGGGTTGGGAAGATTCCCTAGAAAAGGAAATGGTACTGCCTAGAGAATCCCATAGACAGGGGAGCCGGCGGGCTACAGTCCACGGTGTCACCAGGAGCCAGACACAACTGAGTGACACACCGAGGTCACCCAGCTGTCGAGTGGCAGCACCACAGCGACGGCGTCACCCTCTTCCCCGTCCTGTCTCCAGTACACGACGGCGCTTTGTGGTTCTCAGGTGTTCTCGCGGACTGTTGGTCACTGGTCTGTGTCGTGGGTCGGGCAAAGATGTGTTCTCACATTCTGTAGAGGAAGCCTAACCGTGGGTGTAGCAGGCAGACAGAGGGCCCAGGATATCAGGGAGGGAGAAAGGGAATCGGGCAGAGCCCGTGGGAAGACGTGGAGCTGGAGCAGGTGAGCAGAGACCAGACCTTGCAGGCCCAGTGCCGAGCCCACCCGCAGCGGGCAAGGCAAGGCGCTGCCACCTCCACTCAGGGCTGAGGAGGGGGCCGAGCATGCACCAGGTCCCCGGCATCTGGCTGTGGTGGGAGAGGCTGCAGAGTAGTGTCAGCCTGAATCAGCTGACTCCCGAAATAAATCCAGCAAGCCCGTCCCCTTGGACTGTTTACAGGAGATGGGCCTCGTACGGGCCATCAGTGTCAGTGACAGTCCCGCGCCTCCCCTTTCTTCCTTTCTTCCTGTGGTAAGCCCCGCTCCTCTCCGGGGCTCCGTGCCTAGAACCCGAGCCCACTCCAGACCTTCCAGGAAATGGCTCTCAAAACGAGGAGCCGCCGGGCGCCATGGAAGTGCTTCTCTGAGTAGATGAGCAAACTGAGCCTGGGAAGGGAGGGGTCGTGCCAGCAGCCTCCAGACTTGAAGAGGGCTGGAGGAGAGCCACATCCCTGGCTCGAGGCCCCGGTGCCCTGTCTCTGTGTGCCCCTTTAAGCATCTGCTGAGATTTCTCTGTGAACCTTTCCTGGCCTGATCCTCTTTTCTCCTCTAATTTTAGGGTTGCCCTGTCATTCTGTTGCCATGGTAGCAGAACCTTTGATTTGTCGACCCACAATCCTGTCAGTTTATTGTCATTTTTCCACCAAGCATCGCCAAGCTGGCGCTTGATTTCCCTCAGACCCTGCTTTGTCAGGCTCAGCATGAAGGCTGGACAGTGTGGCCAGGGGCCGAGGGTCCTAAATTCTCCTCAAGGGACTGTTTGCTCCAGAACCCCCAGTGAGAGAGAAGAGTTTATGCTTGGGGGTGAGGTGATGAAAGATCTCAGGGGTCTGTTCCCTCCTCCCCTCAGACCACAGCGACCTCAGAGGCCTTTGGTCTCCCTGGACACTCTGAACACCTCAGGATTCCAGTTGCAGGCCTTGCTCTGGGTTACAGTGTCAACCTGCCTATGTGGTCCCCCTTTCCAGAACCTTCTCTGACGCGTAAATGAACTTCAGTTCCAGGCTCCTGTATTAGCGCTTCCCCACTCCCACCCCCAGCGTCTGGACGCCCCTGTCAGAACACTCAGCACCCCGCTGCCTGCAGCTCTGCCCCGCGCACCCTACAGGGCTGCCGGAAGGGCCTTGCAGCTCACCCTGCAGAACCCAGACCTTGGGGTGAGCACAGCAGTGTGAGCCCAGAGCTCATGGAGCCGCAGGCCAGTGCAGGGCACACAGTGCACACGCGCGCACAGTCACTTTAGACGCACAGATTCTGGAGCAGCTGGAAGTAAACAAGCAGGATGCAGGGCTCGAGAGTAACCGAGGCGTTCTGGAATAACTCGTGGAAGAGGTCCTCTCAGTGCACGTGTCCAGGGAATGGCACTCTGACTCTGGAGTCTCCCTGGGGGCTTCCCAGTGCCACCGGTATTCATTTGCATGTAATAAATCTATAGCCCTTGTCTTGTGCTAGATACTGTTCTAGACACATGATGTTTACCATTTTAAAAAAGTTTTTAGACTTAGTTCACAGACTGTTTCTTAGACCAGTTTTAGGTTTATAGGAAAATGTATAGAGAGTTCCCATGCATGTCCTAACCCCGCACCGCATAGTTTCCCCCACTATTAACAGCTTGCCTTGTGTGGTATATGTTACAGCTGATGAGCCACTCCTGATACATTCTTATACACGAGAGTCCGTAGTTCACATAGAATTCACTCTTTGTGTTGTCCACTCTGTAGGTTTTGCCAAGTGCATGATGTTGTGTGTCCGTCATTACAGCCTCGTGCCGAGCAGTTTCACTGTCTGAAACATCCTCTGCTTTCACCAGTCCCTGGCAGCCACTGACCTGTTACTGTCCGCATAGCTTTGCCTTTTCCAGAACGTCAGGTAGTTGGAACTACAGACATGATGGAGCCTTTCTGGACTTTCACGTTGAATAATATCACTTCTCTGACTTTTACTCTTCAGTATTGTGTTGACTCTTCTAGGTCTTCCGTGTTTTCATGTAAACTTTAGAATCGGTTGCTTACTAGCCACAAAGTAACTGGCTGGGGTTTTGATTGGGATTGTGTTGACTCTCTCGATCAAGTTGGAAAAAACTGACAGTTTAACAGTATTGTGTCTTTCTGTTCATGAATGTGAAATAGCTTTTTTTTTTGAAATAGCTTTTTATTTGGATCTACTTGGATTTCTTTCATCAGAATTTTATAGATTTCCTCCTGAATTTTATACATATTTTGTTATATTTATACCAGCATGCATTTACGTTTCCTTCCTGTCTTTTCATGTTTTGATAGCTCATCTCTTCTTGTCACTGAGTAATATTCTGTTGTGTGGATATGCCAGTTTATTGGCTCACTGAAGGAGGTCTTGGTTTTTTCCAAGTTTGGAATAAAACCGCTTTAAGCATTTTTGTTTAGGCTTTCATGTGAACATAAGTTTTCAACCAACTTGGGTAAACACCTAGAAGCAGGATTGCTAGATCATATTCTAAGATGAGGTTTAGTTTTGCCAAACTATCGTGCGAAGTGGCTGTCCCATCTTGCATTCACATCAGCAATCAGTGAGAGTGTCATCCTGGCCAACATCTGGTGTTTTGGGTATTTGGATTTTAGCCATGTGTGTCGTGGTACCACATGGTTGTTTTAAGGTACAGCTCCCTAGTGACCTGTGATGTGGAACATCTTTGATCGAGTTGGAAAAAACTGACAATATTGGGTCTGTTCATGAACATGGAATAGCTTTTTATATCAATCTACTTTGAGTTCTTTCATCTGAATTTTGCAGATTTCCTCAGAGATTTTATACCTATTTTGTTAAGGTTTGTATCTAAGTATTTACTTTGTTTTCAGTGCTAATATAGACAGTTTTCTAATTTCAAAATCAACTGCTCATTGTATAGGAAAGCAACTAACGTTTGTGTCTTGCAAAAGTGTTTTGAATTGTATGCTGTTGCTATAATTGCTTGTTAATCCCAGGAGTGTTTTTGTTGATTCTTTAGGACTTTCTATATAGATAATCATGTCATCAACAAAAGGACAGTTTTGTTTTTTCCATCCCAATCCATATACCTTCTTTTTCTTTTCTTGTCTTCTTTTCTGTACCAACTGGCACTCCCAGCACTATGCTGAACAGGAATGGGAGAGAGGACAGCCTTGCCTGCTTTCTGATCTTAGTGGGGAAGCATCTAGCTTCTCAACATTAAACATGATGCTAATGTATTGTTTTTTTCTCCTGAATGGTTTAAAAATATATACAAAGTGATTCTGCTGTCCAGCGCTGAGGGTGACTTTGGGGAGGTGACAGGAAGGACAAATGACGACACAGGCGGAACCTGGGTCATTAGGGACCTTGTGTGCAAAGCAGAGGAGTTTAAAATTCAAAATTAAAGACATTTAATTGGGGAGGGACATGATCAGGTTTGCCCTGGCTGCAGGATGAGAACAGACGAAGGGGTGAGGCTGAAGACCCTTGGGGGCTCAGAGACAGTGTTTGCAATAAGCCAGGCAGGAGCTGAGGGAGGCCTGAAGTGGAGCAGTTGCGGTGGGAACAGGGAGGCGTGTGGATCTGAGACATCACCGAAGCAGACGGGGCAGGGCTTGGTGATTAGTGGACTCCAGTGGGGAGGGACAGGGTGGCATCAGCGAGGGCAGCGCCTGGACTTCTGACGGGGCCATGGGCGCCTCCTCCTGGAGGGGCAGGTGCAGAATGAGGAGGTGCTTCCAGAGGGAAGGGGAGGGGCTCATTTCCAGACAGAGGGCCTCAGAAGATTGGACGCAGGGCCCTGACACACAGGGAGCAGTTTGTCCAGGAGATAGGGATTTGGGAGAGGGATTGTTAGCACACTGAGCGTGGGAGCTGGGGGACGAAGGGTGGTCACTCAGGGAGTGGGTGCAGCCAGAGGGAAGACACCCTGGCTGGAGCCCGAGGAGTCACTAAGTGGCAATGAGAACAGGAGGAGAAGCCAGCCACGGGGACTCTGACGTGGCGGTCAGTAAGGAAGAGGGCAGCCAGGAGAGAGTGCTGCCCGCCGACAGGGGCAAGGGAGAAGAAGCTGTCCTTGCACGGGAGGCGCCTGAAGAAGGAAAGAGAGGTCTCCAGAGAATGCTGCCATCCGTGACAGGGACCAGCAGCTTCCCTGCCCACCCGACCCCGATGGCTTGTCCTAGTCCTCGGTGCTCCTGCATCAGATCCGAGTCTCATGGAGAGATGGGCTGTGCGTGCAAAACAGTATGCTTTATAAATTCATGCCGAATGGGTACCAACTGGCGCTCCCAGCACTATGCTGAACAGGAATGGGAGAGAGGACAGCCTTGCCTGCTTTCTGATCTTAGTGGGGAAGCATCTAGCTTCTCAACATTAAACATGATGCTAATGTATTGTTTTTTTCTCCTGAATGGTTTAAAAATATATACAAAGTGATTCTGCTGTCCAGCGCTGAGGGTGACTTTGGGGAGGTGACAGGAAGGACAAATGACGACACAGGCGGAACCTGGGTCATTAGGGACCTTGTGTGCAAAGCAGAGGAGTTTAAAATTCAAAATTAAAGACATTTAATTGGGGAGGGACATGATCAGGTTTGCCCTGGCTGCAGGATGAGAACAGACGAAGGGGTGAGGCTGAAGACCCTTGGGGGCTCAGAGACAGTGTTTGCAATAAGCCAGGCAGGAGCTGAGGGAGGCCTGAAGTGGAGCAGTTGCGGTGGGAACAGGGAGGCGTGTGGATCTGAGACATCACCGAAGCAGACGGGGCAGGGCTTGGTGATTAGTGGACTCCAGTGGGGAGGGACAGGGTGGCATCAGCGAGGGCAGCGCCTGGACTTCTGACGGGGCCATGGGCGCCTCCTCCTGGAGGGGCAGGTGCAGAATGAGGAGGTGCTTCCAGAGGGAAGGGGAGGGGCTCATTTCCAGACAGAGGGCCTCAGAAGATTGGACGCAGGGCCCTGACACACAGGGAGCAGTTTGTCCAGGAGATAGGGATTTGGGAGAGGGATTGTTAGCACACTGAGCGTGGGAGCTGGGGGACGAAGGGTGGTCACTCAGGGAGTGGGTGCAGCCAGAGGGAAGACACCCTGGCTGGAGCCCGAGGAGTCACTAAGTGGCAATGAGAACAGGAGGAGAAGCCAGCCACGGGGACTCTGACGTGGCGGTCAGTAAGGAAGAGGGCAGCCAGGAGAGAGTGCTGCCCGCCGACAGGGGCAAGGGAGAAGAAGCTGTCCTTGCACGGGAGGCGCCTGAAGAAGGAAAGAGAGGTCTCCAGAGAATGCTGCCATCCGTGACAGGGACCAGCAGCTTCCCCTGCCCACCCGACCCCGATGGCTTGTCCTAGTCCTCGGTGCTCCTGCATCAGATCCGAGTCTCATGGAGAGATGGGCTGTGCGTGCACTTAAAGATACAGCAGGTGTGGACGGATCTGCCAAGTATATTAAAAGGGTTTTAAAATACAGTTTGTATTCTTCGACGAAAGGGAAAAACTCTCCTTTTTTGTCTACCTACTCTGCTCGTGGCGATGGCGAGTAGGTGTTGGACATATGGATGCGGGGTTCAGGGAGAGCTGTGGGCTGGGAGGGGGCCTTCACGCAGTCAGCAGGTAGATAGCACAAAGCCCTGGGTGAGCGCGCGGGGCCCCTAGATGGGAACAAGGCGGAGACCAAGGACAGGCCCTCCATCACCCTGGGGTGCAAGGATCTGGGAGGTAGGTGGTAAACAGAAGGGAGACCTAGGAGGAGAAACCATAGAGACAGCAAGAAAATCAGATGAGTCTGGTGTCTAGGAAACCAAATGAAGAAAATGTTTCAAGGAAGTTTTGATGAAGCGTGTCAAATGCTGCCTTTAGATCAAATAAGATAAAAACCAAGAACTGACACTGTGTATGTGTCTGCATACACACACACCCATGTGGAATTTTTTTCCTTCTTTTAAGGAAAATAATTTGAGATCATTTCCCCCATAGTGAAAGCAGTGCATCAGGATGGTGTCAAGACAGGCTGCGAATCTAGGTGGAAGAGTGGTCTGCTTTTTCCCAAGCCTTCTCCGCCAGGACACCTCCACCTGGCTGTTCTGAAAGGGTTTTGCAATGGAGAGGAGATGGCCTTTCGAAGCCACCAGCCCTGAGGGCCGCCAGCATTGAACCCTGAGCCCCAGCAGCCGCTCAGGCAGCATCTCCAAGCTGCCGCGTGCTCCCTGAGCTCCTCCCGTCCGCGTCCCAGACAGGTGGCAACAGAGGTGGAATCCCACGCATAGATGGTCACCCGCGGGAGCCGCGTGTGTGACGTTCACTCACAGAAATGACACAGGCAGTGCACCTCAGAAACCACCCACGCTCCAGGTTCTGTGCCTTTCTCCTCCAGGCAGTAACGGAGGGAAGGGCGCTTTGGGACAGAGGAGTGTTTCAAACTTCCCTCTGGATGCCAGGCTCTGAACACACTTTTTCGTGGAAGCAAATGGGGGACTTGGAAGTCATGGGCTGCACTTGGCTCTGAAACCGGTGTGTTATTCCAGTTACGTTTCTATGGAAACAGATATTGGAAGAGACAAATACACAGAGTTTTAAATAATTTTAAGTCTTCTGCCTCCCTCTACAGTTGCTCTGAAAAAAGCCCATCCTAAAGCGGACACGTTCAGAAACATCTGGTGTCTTCACGAGGCTGGCCCCAGCTCCATCTCACACTGTTCATTTTGAAATAAGAGACGCGAGGATGGTCAGGGTGAGGAGCGTGCTGAGGGTCAGAGTGCACCCTTCTCTGTGGTAGCACACGGGCAGCCTGGTGGCCCAGGGCTTTGATGCCAAGGTCATTTTCCAAGTAAAGGGTCGCCGCAGCCAGCCCTGAAAAGTAGGTCAGATGTCTCATCTGTAGTCATTCGGGGGGTTCTGGACGGCTCTTCATGGAGGCAGACCTCGTCCACGCCAGGGCAGTGGGACTCAGCTGGAGCTCAGGTGGTCCACTAGCTGAGGGCACTCCAGCACCCTGACCCCTCCCAGGCGGGGACTACACACGTCTGATGTCCTGACCCGGTCATTCTGCTGTTCACATCCCCCTCCATCAGCTAGAGGATGACCCTCTCCTTAGTCATCAGGAGGCCCTCGATGATCTAGCCATCTGGCCTCATTTGCCTCCCTTGCCTCGTCTCCCAGCCCCCTCCCTCAGCCCCTGTGCTCAGCTCCCCTCATTAATGGCAGTTCTCTAAAATGTCCCACTGTCTCCTCCACGCCCACGTACCTGTGGTCCTCCACCTAGGACGCCCTCCTTCCCACCCCAGTAGGCCGTCTCCGTGTTAAAAACTCCCACTTGACCTTCAAGAGGCAGTCAGAAGTCTCTTCTCCGGGAGCTTTGAACAGCAGACTGCCCTGAATGCCACTGTCTGGGCCCCCGCCTCACCCTGCCGGCCCCTCATCTGGTCACAACACTGGTAATTATCTGTCTGTGCACCTGGCCCCTCCTCGTCTGTGACCGCCTCGGAGGCCAAGGCCATCTGTGTGTCCCCAGCACCCACTGCCAGGGCTTGGCTCACAGTAAGTGCTCGGTAAATATTTATTGAATAAATTGTTTCCTCCACCTAGAACTCTCTCCCCATGCCCCCATATGTCCACATTCACCCCATCTGTCTGGCCCCATTAAGCCGGCTTCTCCAAGAAATGGCTTTGCCGAGTTGCAATTTAATTTAATATTACACCCTCACCTTTTATCAAGGGCCCACTTACGGGGCTAAAGCTGCCAATTGAAGAATGATTCAGCATCTCTTATAAAAGACTGTTGTTCAGTGTGTGACTTAATGCCCCCGAGATAAAGATCCACAGGACAGATCCTCACGGACTTTAGTGCAGGAAAAAGGGCCAGAAACAGGCTGTGCGCGCGTGCGCACACACACACACACACAGACACACAGACACACACAGACACACAGACACACACACACACACACAGACACACAGACACACACACACACACACACACACACACACACACACCCTGTGCCCCTCCCCAACCCCTGCCATGAACTTGCATTTACTTCCTTTGATCAAGCAATCCTAACTGAATAAGCCACTCTGTTTTCTGTTTAACCTTGGCTGCCAGAGAGTCAGAGCCAGATTCAACACTCGGCCCCAATAACCATCTTTTCTGGAGTTCCTGGAGGCTTATCTCACCTCCTGACTGTTCGTCTTTATTTTTAACGGTCCTGTTGTGTTTGGGCTTTTATTGTGTGCCGCCTCAGGCCCTTTAGGAGAGGAGGCAAGGTGTAAGATCCAGATGAAGTTATTAAAATGAGAATTCTAGGCAAGATTTAATTGGAAGGCTATGCCAGAGAGAGATTTTAAGGATGCCCGCAAAATTCTCCTTCTGGCAGGGGTCCCAGTTCGACTCCAACTGCCGTTGGCACTGTGGGCCCTGGGAAAGGACAGGCAGCTCTGCCAGCCACAGCGGGGTTTCTGGAACATCTCTCCTCTGAAAGCATCTTAGGCCCACGGAAGATGGCAGTTTATCTCAGCTTCCTTATTGATTTCCCTAGTGTCTTCGGCAGGTTCTTGGGCTGCAGAGACCCCCCCGGGACACAAAAGATCTAGAATCACTGTCCTGCGGTGAGAAGCTCGGTGTCTCTACCTGTCCAGGTGCTCTGGAGGGGACGGGCTGCTTACTAGGAATTCTCAAGCGCCATGGGGCAAAACAGCTGGGAAATTATCTGCAGTACTGGCACCTCCTGACCACTTGGTAAAAACCATTCCGATTCTTGAGCAAAACCTGCCTTTAAGTATGAGTCTCGCCCCCTTCCACGTTGGCACAAGCACAGGCTGTGGCCCCACAGAAGCAGCCCCGTCTTTTTGTGAGGGAATTCCAGTCAGTCCAGCTCTCGGTACCTGCTGTGTCATCCGGGCACTCCTTCAGCAGTTATGGGGGCCCCACTGTGAGCCGTGATCAGGCTCCCCTGAGGACAGCACAGTCTGGTGGCAAGATTGGATGCACGCAGGATGGCCTGTTGTCATCTCCATTGACACGTCTCCAGACTCTTGGTTTTATGTTTGACTTGTGTGCTGAGATACAGGGCTTACTTTTCTAAAATATGAGCCAGGATCGTGTTCGGATGTAACGGGCCTCAAGGTAAAAAGTGAAACAGAACGGGAGGTGCTAGGCTTTGCTCATCATAGCTCCTGTTCATAGAGGATCAGCTGTAGCCTCTGCCCACAGCCTCCTCACCCCAGGACACAGCTGGTGGGCACCTTCTGGGATGGTTCCTGTGGCCAAGGGAAAGAGGGCGTGCCAGGCGACTTTCAGAGCTTCCACTCCAGGCTGTCACATGTCCCTTCCACGCGTATTTCATTAGCCCTAGCATGTTAGCTCTCCATGGCTGGGTTCAGTGGGGCAGGGAGGAGCAGTCCTACTGTGTACCTGGGAGAGAAAGAACCAGGTGTCCAGCCACGATGACCACTGTGGCGGTCCCAGTTCGACTCCAACTGCCGTTACTCCAAGGACAGGCAGCTCTGCCAGCCACAGCGGGTTTCTGGAACATCTCTCCTCTGAAAGCATCTTAGGCCCACGGAAGATGGCAGTTTATCTCAGCTTCCTTATTGATTTCCTAGTGTCTTGCAGGTTCTTGGGCTGCAGAGACCCCCCCGGGACACAAAAGATCTAGAATCACTGTCCTGCGGTGAGAAGCTCGGTGTCTCTACCTGTCCAGGTGCTCTGGAGGGGACGGGCTGCTTACTAGGAATTCTCAAGCGCCATGGGGCAAAACAGCTGGGAAATTATCTGCAGTACTGGCACCTCCTGACCACTTGGTAAAAACCATTCCGATTCTTGAGCAAAACCTGCCTTTAAGTATGAGTCTCGCCCCCTTCCACGTTGGCACAAGCACAGGCTGTGGCCCCACAGAAGCAGCCCCGTCTTTTTGTGAGGGAATTCCAGTCAGTCCAGCTCTCGGTACCTGCTGTGTCATCCGGGCACTCCTTCAGCAGTTATGGGGGCCCCACTGTGAGCCGTGATCAGGCTCCCCTGAGGACAGCACAGTCTGGTGGCAAGATTGGATGCACGCAGGATGGCCTGTTGTCATCTCCATTGACACGTCTCCAGACTCTTGGTTTTATGTTTGACTTGTGTGCTGAGATACAGGGCTTACTTTTCTAAAATATGAGCCAGGATCGTGTTCGGATGTAACGGGCCTCAAGGTAAAAAGTGAAACAGAACGGGAGGTGCTAGGCTTTGCTCATCATAGCTCCTGTTCATAGAGGATCAGCTGTAGCCTCTGCCCACAGCCTCCTCACCCCAGGACACAGCTGGTGGGCACCTTCTGGGATGGTTCCTGTGGCCAAGGGAAAGAGGGCGTGCCAGGCGACTTTCAGAGCTTCCACTCCAGGCTGTCACATGTCCCTTCCACGCGTATTTCATTAGCCCTAGCATGTTAGCTCTCCATGGCTGGGTTCAGTGGGGCAGGGAGGAGCAGTCCTACTGTGTACCTGGGAGAGAAAGAACCAGGTGTCCAGCCACGATGACCACTGTGGCGTCTCCCATCCACTTCCTATCACTGTCCCAGCTACCCGCCCGCAACTGGTATGTGAGCTCTGTGAGAAGAGGGAGGAGGCAAAGTTGCATACTACTCACTGCCGTATTTCTGCACCTGCAGACATGCCTGGCACATGGTCAGTTCAGTGGCTCAGCTGTGTCTGACTTTGCCACCCCATGCAGCGTGCCAGGCTTCCCTGTCCTTTACCATCTCCCGGAGTTTGCTCAGACTCATGTCCATTAAGTCGGTGATGCCATCAACCTTTTCATACTGTTCATGGGGTTCTCAAGGCAAGAATGCTGTAGTGGGGCTTCCCTGGTGGTCCAGTGGGTAAAGATACTGACTTTCAATGCAAGGGAAGCCAGTTCAATCCCTGGCCCGGAAAGATCCCGTGTGCCCCGGAGCGGCTGGACCGGTGTGTCTAGTTGCAAGCCAGCGCTCTGGAGCGCATGTGCCCAGAGCTGATGCTCTGCAGAGAGAGAGGCCACTGCAATGGGAGGCCCACATATGCCAAAGGGTAAGAAAGATGGATGAAAATAAATATACTTAAAAGCAGCATGATGGGAAAAAAAAATTTAAGTTAAAAAAAAAAAAAGAATGCTACAGAGGTTCACCATTCTCTTCTCCGGTGGACTGTGTTTTGTCAGAACTCTCCACCATGACCCGTCTGTCCTAGGTGGCCCCACACAGCATGGCTCACAGATTCATTGACTTAGATAAGGCCGTGATCCATGTGATCAGTTTGGTGAGTTTTCTGTGACTGTGGTTTTCATTCTGTCTGCCCTCTGATGGATGAGGTTGAGAGTCTTGTGGAAGCTTCTGGATAGGAGGGACTAGCTTGGGGAAAGTTGGGTCTTGTTTTGGTGGGCAGGGCCATGTTCAATAGTCCAATCATCTGTTGGTGGGTGAGGCTGAGCTCTCTCCCTTTAGTTTGGCTTCAGGTAGGGGTAATGGCGACCTTCTCCAAAAGGACTTACAGCACTTAGTATGCACTCAATAAATACTAGCGGAACAATTGAATGAAGTCGGTCTTAGGGCAGTTTTATTGCGACATCAGTGGGATACTCTCTGAGAAGTTCTGTGCTAGTCTGCGTGCTCTACTGCCAGATCCTGTCCCAATCCACCACTTCTGTCCATCTTCACTGCTACCACCAAGGTCCAAAGTGCCATCATCTCCCATCCCAGAGGGGCGCTGTGAGGCAGAGCTACAGTTGACACAAGTGGACAGCAGGGATGATGAGCAAAAAAGTCTTACTGTGTAGGTCACTGAGTTGTTTACTCCTGTTGTTATGACAGCTTCCTCAGCAGGCTCCCGGCTCCCCCTTGTAGCTCTTTCTAAGCCATTCTGCATGGCAGATACCTTTTCTTTAGATATAATTCATGTACCATACAGCTTAGTTTTAAAATGTATACTGCAATGGTTTTTACTACATTCATAAGGCTGTACAACATCCTCCACTAATTCCAGAAACTTTGCATCACCCCCTAAAGAAACCCTGTTCCGTCACTGCCTATTTCTCCTCCTCGCCAGTCCCTGACCACCACTGATCTACTTCATGGCTCTGTGCGTTTGCCTACACTGGAGGTTTCATACGATAGTCATACAATGTGTGGCTTTTTGTGCCTGGCTTCTTTGACTTAGCATAATATTTTTAAGGTTCTTCCATATTGTTGCGTGTATCAGTACTTCATTCCTTTTATGGCTCAATAATATTCCCCTATATGGATATACCATGCTCCATTTGTCCATTCATCAGATGATGGATATTTAGGTTATTTCTGTTTTTTGACTAGTATGAGTAACGCTGCCATGAATATTTATGTGCAAGTTTTTATATGAACATATATTCCCAAGTTTCTTGGGTATATGTATTATATGTGTGTATATATGTATATATTATGTGTGTGTGTATATATATACACACACACACACATATGTATAGGAATAGAATTGGTGTGTCATATGGTAACTTTAAACATTTTTAGGAATTGCTTGACCGTGCCACAGTGGCTGCAGCATTTTACATTCCCCCAAGCAATGCATAAGGGTTCCAGGGTCTCCATATTGTTGCCCACACTTGTTATTTATTTATTTTTTTTTGGCCACTTCTATTGATCTTTAGTTTATTTATCTTTGTTCTTTGGCCTGTGTGGGCCTCCCATTGCAGTGGCCTCTCTTGCTGCAGAGCACCGGCTCTGGGCGCATGCACTCCAGAGCTCCGGCTCGGTAGTTGGGCACATTAGTCCAGCCAATCCACAGCACATGGGATCTTCCCAGGCCAGGGATAGAACCGGTGCCCTTGCACAGCAAGGCGGTGTCCTTACCCACTGGACCACCAGGGAAGCCCCACACTTGTTATTTATCTGCCTGTTTGATCATAGTCATCCCATCGGTGTTGTAGTTGAGCACCTTACTTTTAGGCAGATTTCTTTTTATGGCTTCCCCCTGCCCTTGTAGCTCTTTCTAAGCCATTCTGCATGGCAGATACCTTTTCTTTAGATATAATTCATGTACCATACAGCTTAGTTTTAAAATGTATACTGCAATGGTTTTTACTACATTCATAAGGCTGTACAACATCCTCCACTAATTCCAGAAACTTTGCATCACCCCCTAAAGAAACCCTGTTCCGTCACTGCCTATTTCTCCTCCTCGCCAGTCCCTGACCACCACTGATCTACTTCATGGCTCTGTGCGTTTGCCTACACTGGAGGTTTCATACGATAGTCATACAATGTGTGGCTTTTTGTGCCTGGCTTCTTTGACTTAGCATAATATTTTTAAGGTTCTTCCATATTGTTGCGTGTATCAGTACTTCATTCCTTTTATGGCTCAATAATATTCCCCTATATGGATATACCATGCTCCATTTGTCCATTCATCAGATGATGGATATTTAGGTTATTTCTGTTTTTTGACTAGTATGAGTAACGCTGCCATGAATATTTATGTGCAAGTTTTTATATGAACATATATTCCCAAGTTTCTTGGGTATATGTATTATATGTGTGTATATATGTATATATTATGTGTGTGTGTATATATATACACACACACACACACACACACACACACACATATGTATAGGAATAGAATTGGTGTGTCATATGGTAACTTTAAACATTTTTAGGAATTGCTTGACCGTGCCACAGTGGCTGCAGCATTTTACATTCCCCCAAGCAATGCATAAGGGTTCCAGGGTCTCCATATTGTTGCCCACACTTGTTATTTATTTATTTTTTTTTGGCCACTTCTATTGATCTTTAGTTTATTTATCTTTGTTCTTTGGCCTGTGTGGGCCTCCCATTGCAGTGGCCTCTCTTGCTGCAGAGCACCGGCTCTGGGCGCATGCACTCCAGAGCTCCGGCTCGGTAGTTGGGCACATTAGTCCAGCCAATCCACAGCACATGGGATCTTCCCCAGCCAGGGATTGAACCGGTGCCCCTTGCACAGCAAGGCGGTGTCCTTACCCACTGGACCACCAGGGAAGCCCCACACTTGTTATTTATCTGCCTGTTTGATCATAGTCATCCCATCGGGTGTGATTTTGATACAAGTAACTATTGAATGACTAATGACACTGAACAGCTTTTCAACTCTACAGTTGCTTACTGGCCATTTGTATTGTCTTCTTGAGAAAAATGTTTGCTGAGTCCTTTGCCCATTCTAATTGAATTCTTTACCCTTCCATTGTTGAGTTGTAAGAGTTCTTTACATAAAGGCAGGCTAGATCTATGTTTTTCAATCTTGGCCACATCACCACAGAAAAGATCTCTTTTCACAGTGCTGGTACTCACGCCACACACCCCATTAATTCTTTTTTTTTTTTAATTTTGGCCTCTTTTATTGGTTTTTCATTTATTTATTTTTATCCGTCTTTATTCTTTGGCCCATGTGGGCCTCCCACTGTGGCAGCCTCTCTCATTGCAGAGCACCAGTTCTGGGCGCATGCGCTCCAGATCACCAGCTCATAATTGGACACACTGGCCCAGCTGCTCTGCGGTACATGGGATCTTCCCTGGCCAGGAATTGAACCAGTACCCCTTGCACTGCAGGACGGACTCTTTACCCACTGGACCACCAGGGAAGCCCCACATCCCATTAATTCTGATTTAACTGGTTTAGAAAGAGGCCTGGACATTGGAATCTTTTAGAAAAATTGCCAAGGGTTCCAGCATGTAGCCAGGATTGAAACTTCCTGAACCAAATACTCACCAACCTCTGAGAAGGGCCGAGGTCAGCCCTTTGGATACCAGAGTTAGAAGCAGACCCAGGACGGTACATTTAAGGCTAAAAGATGAAGGAAGGAGCATTTGAACCCAGGAAACCTGAAGTCCAGACAGCTCCCTACCAACCCTGCCTTAACCCCAGCTAGAGACCATGATGGTGACAAAGGAGAGGAAGACTGAGTGGAGCGGGCGGCACCCAGGAAAGTTCACATGGGGCGGGCCCCACAGACTTGAATGAGCCCCTCCGGCCTCATGTTTTCCTGAAAGTCCTGAATCATCATTTGAACAATTGTTTCCCTCATGGAAGACAGAGCAAGGAAGAGGAAAGAAGGGGAAACGATGGGATTTCTCTTTCCTGTAGCATTTCTTCATTGCAGTTGAGAGGCAGAGGGTGAGCAAGCTGCAGACCAGAGCTTTAGGCAGGTTAAAAAACACTGGGCCTGCAGCTGCAAGAAGCGACCAACCAAAGAAACGGACAGGGAAGCAAGGAGCAAGCTGACCACCTCGACACCCACAGTGCTCTGAAACAGAACCGTCGGCCACTTGGGGGATGTTCGTGACTTCTGCCACTGTTTGGCTTGGCGTGTCTCCCTGAAGTGACAGTGGATTAAACTTCAAATCCTCGGTCACTCTGACAGTGACATAGGAGGAAACTTACCATGACCCAGAGACGCTCGGTTCAGTTCAGAAGACACTGACACAACCTGGGGGCCCTCCTGAGAGCCCGGGTACAACAGCCCTGTCACCCCAGTTCTCAGTGCCCAGCCCGCCCACCTCCTGACCTTCTCTGGGCTGGGGCCCCAACCCCAGATCTGTCCCTCTTGAGTACCGACACTCAGCACTTGGCACGTACATGCTGTGAGAGTGGAGTGCCTCGCCTTCTACAGCAGGCACGGTTTACACAGCACCTTGACGTTTCCACTTCGGAGAGGAGGACGCCGAGGATAGAGAGGGGAAGTGTCTGGCCTGAGAAACCCTTACATGTTGGAAACACACCCAGCCCGGACAGTGTGGTTTTAGATGACTTGGAAGCCATTCTGCTGGGATTGAATTCTGTTAGTCTATTCATCCTTCCTGCTTCTTTTTGCATTGGTCCTATGTTTTACTTGGTTTCATTTTAAAGAAAATTTTCCTTCATTAATGCTTTTAAAATTGTTAGAATCCATTGTGTATAATGTTCCTGAACCAAATACTCACCAACCTCTGAGAAGGGCCGAGGTCAGCCCTTTGGAAGAGAAAACCCAGGACGGTACATTTAAGGCTAAAAGATGAAGGAAGGAGCATTTGAACCCAGGAAACCTGAAGTCCAGACAGCTCCTACCAACCCTGCCTTAACCCCAGCTAGAGACCATGATGGTGACAAAGGAGAGGAAGACTGAGTGGAGCGGGCGGCACCCAGGAAAGTTCACATGGGGCGGGCCCCACAGACTTGAATGAGCCCCTCCGGCCTCATGTTTTCCTGAAAGTCCTGAATCATCATTTGAACAATTGTTTCCCTCATGGAAGACAGAGCAAGGAAGAGGAAAGAAGGGGAAACGATGGGATTTCTCTTTCCTGTAGCATTTCTTCATTGCAGTTGAGAGGCAGAGGGTGAGCAAGCTGCAGACCAGAGCTTTAGGCAGGTTAAAAAACACTGGGCCTGCAGCTGCAAGAAGCGACCAACCAAAGAAACGGACAGGGAAGCAAGGAGCAAGCTGACCACCTCGACACCCACAGTGCTCTGAAACAGAACCGTCGGCCACTTGGGGGATGTTCGTGACTTCTGCCACTGTTTGGCTTGGCGTGTCTCCCTGAAGTGACAGTGGATTAAACTTCAAATCCTCGGTCACTCTGACAGTGACATAGGAGGAAACTTACCATGACCCAGAGACGCTCGGTTCAGTTCAGAAGACACTGACACAACCTGGGGGCCCTCCTGAGAGCCCGGGGACAACAGCCCTGTCACCCCAGTTCTCAGTGCCCAGCCCGCCCACCTCCTGACCTTCTCTGGGCTGGGGCCCCAACCCCAGATCTGTCCCTCTTGAGTACCGACACTCAGCACTTGGCACGTACATGCTGTGAGAGTGGAGTGCCTCGCCTTCTACAGCAGGCACGGTTTACACAGCACCTTGACGTTTCCACTTCGGAGAGGAGGACGCCGAGGATAGAGAGGGGAAGTGTCTGGCCTGAGAAACCCTTACATGTTGGAAACACACCCAGCCCGGACAGTGTGGTTTTAGATGACTTGGAAGCCATTCTGCTGGGATTGAATTCTGTTAGTCTATTCATCCTTCCTGCTTCTTTTTGCATTGGTCCTATGTTTTACTTGGTTTCATTTTAAAGAAAATTTTCCTTCATTAATGCTTTGAAAATTGTTAGAATCCATTGTGTATAATGTTCTATAGATATTTAAATCTCTCTCACATCTGTAATTATCTGGTTGATGTTCCATAAAAGTGAAGCACTTGTGAACAGATGTTCAAAGCCAACAAATTCAGATCTGAGAGCATAGCTTCCAGGTCCAGCCTCATCCTCGGTAGCAGGTCTGCTCAGCCTCCATCCAGGATGCCAGCAAAGCTGCATTGTCTTGATGGTAACCAAAAATTCCCACAGCGGCTTGGGTTGAGCTCGTCCTGTGCTAAACATTGTTCCAAGTGTTTTCTTTCATCGACGCATTTAATCCTCACAGCCCCATGAGGTATTACTATCACTGTCTATTACCCCAGTCTGCAGATGAGGAGACTGAGGCACAGAGGGGTTGAACAGCATGACGGCAGTCACACGGCAGGCACGTACATAGCATTTAGCCCAGAGGGGCCAAGCAGATGGACTCTGGAGTTAGGCTTAGCTTCAGATCGCAGCTCAGCCACTTTACTGGGTGAAGGGAGTGTTGTGGGTTGAACTGTGACCCTACGAAGCTATATCAGCATCCTTACCCGTGAATGCAACCTTGTGTAGAAGAGGGGTCTTTGCAGATGTGATTAAATTAAAAATCTTAAAATGAAATCATCGTGGAGTCTGGAAATTGACCCTGAATCCAATTACAAGGGCCATAAAAAGAGGCAGAAAGGAGAGAACGCAGACAAGAGAAGGTGGTGTGAGGTTGGAAACAGAGACGGAGCGGTGTGGTCAGAAGCTGAGGAACACTGAGAGTGCTAGAGCAAGGAGGCCTGGATTCTCCCCGAGGGCATCGGCAGGGTGTGGGGCTGTGTCCACACCTTGATTTTAGGCTTCCTGCTTCCAGAACCATGCGAGAACACATTGCTATTCCTTTGAAGCCACCCAGTTTATGGAGGTGTCTGTGGCCACCCTAGGAAGCCAGTACAATCAGCGACACCGTCTGTGGTTTTAGATGACTTGGAAGCCATTCTGCTGGGATTGAATTCTGTTAGTCTATTCATCCTTCCTGCTTCTTTTTGCATTGGTCCTATGTTTTACTTGGTTTCATTTTAAAGAAAATTTTCCTTCATTAATGCTTTGAAAATTGTTAGAATCCATTGTGTATAATGTTCTATAGATATTTAAATCTCTCTCACATCTGTAATTATCTGGTTGATGTTCCATAAAAGTGAAGCACTTGTGAACAGATGTTCAAAGCCAACAAATTCAGATCTGAGAGCATAGCTTCCAGGTCCAGCCTCATCCTCGGTAGCAGGTCTGCTCAGCCTCCATCCAGGATGCCAGCAAAGCTGCATTGTCTTGATGGTAACCAAAAATTCCCACAGCGGCTTGGGTTGAGCTCGTCCTGTGCTAAACATTGTTCCAAGTGTTTTCTTTCATCGACGCATTTAATCCTCACAGCCCCATGAGGTATTACTATCACTGTCTATTACCCCAGTCTGCAGATGAGGAGACTGAGGCACAGAGGGGTTGAACAGCATGACGGCAGTCACACGGCAGGCACGTACATAGCATTTAGCCCAGAGGGGCCAAGCAGATGGACTCTGGAGTTAGGCTTAGCTTCAGATCGCAGCTCAGCCACTTTACTGGGTGAAGGGAGTGTTGTGGGTTGAACTGTGACCCTACGAAGCTATATCAGCATCCTTACCCGTGAATGCAACCTTGTGTAGAAGAGGGGTCTTTGCAGATGTGATTAAATTAAAAATCTTAAAATGAAATCATCGTGGAGTCTGGAAATTGACCCTGAATCCAATTACAAGGGCCATAAAAAGAGGCAGAAAGGAGAGAACGCAGACAAGAGAAGGTGGTGTGAGGTTGGAAACAGAGACGGAGCGGTGTGGTCAGAAGCTGAGGAACACTGAGAGTGCTAGAGCAAGGAGGCCTGGATTCTCCCCGAGGGCATCGGCAGGGTGTGGGGCTGTGTCCACACCTTGATTTTAGGCTTCCTGCTTCCAGAACCATGCGAGAACACATTGCTATTCCTTTGAAGCCACCCAGTTTATGGAGGTGTCTGTGGCCACCCTAGGAAGCCAGTACAATCAGCGACACCGTCTGAGGTCCACCGTTGCTCCATCCATAATGTGGGGCTGGTTACTAATATCCCCACCGCATAAGGCTCTGGGGCTGGGATTAACAGGCTCCATGTGCTTAGGAAGCACATACCCTGTGCCCGACGTGCAGAGAGCGTTCACTGAAGGTTCGCTGTCAGACAGGGCATCCTCTGTCACCTGCTCCGGGGATCCCTGCCCCAGACCCTCTCAGAGCTAGTCCCCTCATCTTGCCACGGTCCTGTGTCTGACTCCTTGTTGCTGCCCGCCTCCCGCCGCCCCGGCCCGAGCCCGGCCCCACGCGTTCCTGGCTTGGAAAGCTCAGAGGAGTCGGGTCTGACTCCTAGGTGAAGGCTGCAGAGCCCGCTTCCTCCGAGCCCTTATCGCCAGAGATGCCAGAGAGACCGTGAACATCCACGTGTGGTGCTTTCGTAGTTCACCCAAGAAGTCATTTTCCTACATGATTCAGACACAGAAGTCTTACAGAATTAAATTGAGAAAGGTAACTCGGGGCCAAGTGGCTTCTGCCAACAGGGGTGGAAGATTTTCCTGCGTCCACTCTGCTCTTTGGTTCTTACCTGCGTCTTCCAGCAGAAAGGAAGCTGGCTGACAAGAGATGGCATGTTCATACCAATTACTAAATATATATGGCAGCCTTCTGGAAATGCAGTCACCTGCAAAGGAAACGGAATGCGTCCTCCAGCCCAGGCTTTGAGGGAATAACGAGGCAGCTTTAAACACGGTGATCTGAGGTGTGATCAGTATTCTGCCACCTCCTAGCTGTGTGACCTTGTGAAAGTGACTCCCCCTCTCCGAACCTCGATGCCCATCTGCTCCTCCCTTTCAGGTTTACCATGAGCACTGACTGGGTCACATGTTCAAGTGTCAAGCACTAAGCCTGACACCCAGGAGACCCATCATTGTGACTTTTGTTCCCACCCCGACTCAGAACTTCCTGCCTCCACAGGGAAAGGAGCACGCCTGCTCTGCCTGCCTCCCAGTGCCGCTGCCCGTGGAGTCGATTCACACCTTCCCGCACGTTTCCCCTGGCTCTGCTCACTTAATGCCCACCATCACCCTCAGCAGACAGAAGCCTCTAGTCACTGTGTGGGTGAGCACAGGGAGGTGCACAGAGCCAAGTGGTGGATTCTGGACCACACAGGTATCAAGTGGGGCTCAGAGGTGCTCAGCCAGGCCGCTGCTGCACAGTCAGGTTCCTTCTGTGCCCCGTGCTGACTCTCAAAGAGACAATGGACAGAAGTCCCCTCCTGAGGAGCGAGCTCCGCCCCAGCTTGAGGCCTGCCTCTGTGACTGTCCCAAGCAGCCCGCTGATCATCAGGCATCCCGACGGCCTTGCGTCCCGTCTGTGGTCCTCACCGCCCTCTTCTAGGATAAGCCAGTTGGATCCGTCGCCTTCGGCTGGTTCCACAGCAGTCTCGGAACCCAGGCGCGTGTTGTGACTCCACATCCACGCACGCACGCTCCCCCGTCCCCTCCACGTGCCTTCTCAGACATCCGCACACCCCGCTCCACCCACGCGCTCACTCCCATTTCCAGGGAAGAGACCTGAACACGGGGTGGAAGATTTTCCTACATGATTCAGACACAGAAGTCTTACAGAATTAAATTGAGAAAGGTAACTCGGGGCCAAGTGGCTTCTGCCAACAGGGTGGAAGATTTTCCTCGTCCACTCTGCTCTTTGGTTCTTACCTGCGTCTTCCAGCAGAAAGGAAGCTGGCTGACAAGAGATGGCATGTTCATACCAATTACTAAATATATATGGCAGCCTTCTGGAAATGCAGTCACCTGCAAAGGAAACGGAATGCGTCCTCCAGCCCAGGCTTTGAGGGAATAACGAGGCAGCTTTAAACACGGTGATCTGAGGTGTGATCAGTATTCTGCCACCTCCTAGCTGTGTGACCTTGTGAAAGTGACTCCCCCTCTCCGAACCTCGATGCCCATCTGCTCCTCCCTTTCAGGTTTACCATGAGCACTGACTGGGTCACATGTTCAAGTGTCAAGCACTAAGCCTGACACCCAGGAGACCCATCATTGTGACTTTTGTTCCCACCCCGACTCAGAACTTCCTGCCTCCACAGGGAAAGGAGCACGCCTGCTCTGCCTGCCTCCCAGTGCCGCTGCCCGTGGAGTCGATTCACACCTTCCCGCACGTTTCCCCTGGCTCTGCTCACTTAATGCCCACCATCACCCTCAGCAGACAGAAGCCTCTAGTCACTGTGTGGGTGAGCACAGGGAGGTGCACAGAGCCAAGTGGTGGATTCTGGACCACACAGGTATCAAGTGGGGCTCAGAGGTGCTCAGCCAGGCCGCTGCTGCACAGTCAGGTTCCTTCTGTGCCCCGTGCTGACTCTCAAAGAGACAATGGACAGAAGTCCCCTCCTGAGGAGCGAGCTCCGCCCCAGCTTGAGGCCTGCCTCTGTGACTGTCCCAAGCAGCCCGCTGATCATCAGGCATCCCGACGGCCTTGCGTCCCGTCTGTGGTCCTCACCGCCCTCTTCTAGGATAAGCCAGTTGGATCCGTCGCCTTCGGCTGGTTCCACAGCAGTCTCGGAACCCAGGCGCGTGTTGTGACTCCACATCCACGCACGCACGCTCCCCCGTCCCCTCCACGTGCCTTCTCAGACATCCGCACACCCCGCTCCACCCACGCGCTCACTCCCATTTCCAGGGACGCTCAGCACAGCCCACCTTCTGTGATGAAGCAGCCCGTGTGAAGCTGAGACGTGCACAGGACACTGGAGAGACGTGCGCTGTTCGTTCATTCGCCAGACTCACATCACCGGGCATTCACTGGGTCCCGGATGCTGGGGCCGCAGAGATGGCTAAGGCCCAACCCCCGCTCTTAGGGCCCTCGGTCCAGGAGAGACAGGCCAGCGCGGCTGGTGTACGCTGGCACAGCTTAGCCGCCACCCTGGGGAAGCAGAGGAAGTGGCTCGTCATCCTGCCTTGATAAATGTTTCATAAAGGCGAGGAGGGGTACTTTTTCTTCTAATTCTTAAAAAAAGAAGTAGGATTTAGAGAAAATGGGAGCTGTGTGAACATCTGGCAGTGCCTCAAAAAACTGTAACAGTTACCATGTGACCCAGCAATTCCATTCCTAGGTATACACTCCAGACAAATGCAAATGTGGATTCACATACAGCATCATAATGGACAGTAGCCAGAAAGGTGGAGACAGTCTGAATGTCCATCAACTGATGAATGGATCAACAAAAGGTGGTATATCCATATAATAGAATAGTACTGAGCCATAGAGAGGAATGCATGCTACAACGTGATGAACCTTGAAAACATCATGTGCAGTGAAAGAAGCCAGATGCTGAAAGGCAAAATATTGTACAATTCCATCTACATGAAATGTCTAGAACAGACAGATCCACAGAACATAGATTAGAGGGTTGGGGGACAGGAAGTGACTCCTGATGGGTATGAGGTTTCTTTTTGAAGTGGTGAGAATTATCTGGAATTAGGTAGTAGAGATGGTTAAACAATGTTGTAAAATTTAACATGGTTAAGGAGTGAATTTTTCTGAGTTTTACCTCAGTGTTTCTCTTTTTTCAAAAAAAAAAAAAACAGACAAGGTCGATGAGGGCCTTCCAGGGCAAGAGCAGGAGAAAGGGGAGATGCTCTTGGGGAACAGTGAGTGTCCAGTGTAACTGGGGTATGTGTGTTTTGTCTTTTTCTCCTGTTGCCTACTGGCTTTAGAAGGCTAAAGGATTTTCAACCCAAATCCCTACAGTATTCATCAGGGTGCTGTTGGCTGCAGGTAATTCAACCTGGAGTACATAGTGATAGGTGATAGACGATGGTCGGTTACCGTGAATGGTGTTGGATTCTTAATCTCCAGAAGAGAAGAATTCGCACTGGGATCAAAAGACTCGGCGATGGTCACTTAGAGCTTCGTGCAGTGAAAAGTTTATTAAAGTGAGAAAGGATAGGGAAGAGCTTTTATACACCTTAGCTCTGGGCTTAAAAGAACATCTTAGGCAAAATGGATTATTGTCATAGGCATGGCAATCAGGGTGAAGGCACCTTGGCTAAAAATGTTTGTTCCTCACCCTCCTCCTCTTTGTCCTTGGAACCTGCTGGCCTCCTTACCAAATCTGCCTATCAACTCCTTTCAATAGTGTGGTGATTGAGTTATTAAGTTGTGTCTTACTCTTCGCAATGCCATGAACTATAGCCCGCCAGGCGCCTCTGTCCATGGGATTCCCCAGGCAGGAACACTGAAGTGGGTAGCCATTCCCTTCTCCAGGGGATCTTCCCCACCCAGGGATGGAGCCCACAGACCAGCATCACTTGCATTTCAGGTGGTGTCTTTTACCGCTGAGCCTCGAGGGAGCATACTGGCACAGCTTGATCAGGGATTAAGTCCAGTTCTCTGTATTTTGTGTCTCTGCCTTTCTCCGGGTCTGAACTGTGTCATCATACTAGCCTCCTGTGTGTTATGGAGCTATGAAAAGAAAGATACATTTCAACTTGAAAGACCTTAGCAGATTCCTTGGACAATGTGGAATTTTAGCTGAGCTTTAAATAATAGGTGAAACCTCGAGGAGCAAATATTGGAGGCAGCAGTGTCCCAGGAGGATGAAAATCCATGAGTAGAGAGGTGGAGGGTATGTCTGGGGACAGGCTCAAAACTCAGTTGGATCTGGCTGCCGGTGGACGGAAAGTACGTGCAGAACTGAAGGGAGCTTGTACCTGGAGGCAGTGGGGCCAGAAAAGGGATTTCAGGAGTGGAAAGTCCGAGGATCCCCTAATAAAAGTTCATTCTGGCTCTCAGATAATATTATAGAGCTAGTGCTATTTTTATTAGGTATTAATAATATTGTGCTCACGTAGGACTATGTGCTGCAGTGTGTGGAGTCTGAAATTTACCTTCACATGGTTCGGAGGGCAGTGTGTGTGGAGAGCGAGCGAGCGAGCAGATAATGGCAAAATGTTAGCTATTTTTGAATCCTGGCAGAGAATACCCAAGTGTTCGTTGTACTATTGAGCTTTTCATAAAAATCTGAGAAAAGGAGAAAAGTCGGGGTGGGAGGGAGAGACCTTTCTGAGGGAAGGACAGGCTAGGGAACCGGTGCAGTGAGGGCCCGAGAGCCCTAACCCCATGGGCTGTGGCCGAGGGGGCCCGATGCTAGCATGGGCAGAGGCCCAGGACAGAGGGCTCGGGGCAGGCGGGTGCGTTAAAGAGGGAGGCACGGCAGCAACTTCTGGCCTGAAGGCCCAGGAGGGCCCCAGTGCCAGGAATAGAGCTGGAAGACAGCCAAGGAGGAGGAGGCGCCTCCAAGGAGGGTCCTTCTAGCTCTCTTGATGATCGATGCTTGCCTGTGTGACTCGTGTCGACTCACAGAATTTCAAAGCTTGAGATGACCTAAGAAATCACCTAGACAGACCCCCCATTTCCATAATGGAGAGACCGAGGTGCAGACGCACCCAAGGTCCCAAGGCCAAACAAGTGACTGGATGAGCTGCTGGTGGACGCCAGTTCCCTGCGCCTGGTTTCTCCCCCGCCCGTCCCAACCGCACCGGGAACCAGACAGGAGAAACGAGAGGAGGGGACATGAGTTTGCTCTGATTTTCTTAATGAATCCTTTGAAACATTTCCTGAATTTACATGCTAACTGGGAGCTCTTTGTGGGGTAGACTGCTGCGGAGCAGTGGAGGCAGGGTGGTAACAGCAGCCGCTGGCTCTGAGCCACTCACGTGGGGCGGGTGCTGGTCAGGGGCTTCGCTCTTGTCGGTGTGTTTAATCCTCCATCCTATGAGGAGGGCCTGCGTTTAGACCCATTTTACAGATGGCGGCAGTGAGGCTGAATGGCTGCTGCGAGGTTTCATCGCCTCTAAGTGGCGGGATTGGGATGACCGCTCAGGTGCTCTGGCCTCTGGTCTGACATCTTTTTTTTTTTTTTTAATAAATCTTTATTTTTTAACATTTATTTATTTTGGGGTGGGGTGGGGAGGGAGGGAGGCGGGCGGGCCACGTCTATTGGTCTTTCATTTGTCCTTTTTCATCCATCTTTGTTCTTTGGCCCGTGTGGGCCTCCCATCGCGGTGGCGTCTGTTGCTGCAGAGCGCAGGCTCAGGGCGCATGCGCTCCAGAGCTCCGGCTCGGTAATCGGACACATCGGTCCAGCTGCTCCACGGGCACGTGGGATCTTCCCAGGCCAGGGATCGAACCGGCGCCCCTTGCACTGCAAGGCGGTGTCCTTACCCACTGGACCACCAGGGAAGCCCTGGTCTGACTTCTTTAACCACCTTGCCCTCAGCGACAGCCCCGGGTGCAGGTCTCCCCCCATTCTCAGACACTGGCTCACTGAGTGAGTGGTCGGTTGGTTTAGTTTGCCAGGGAGAGGCTCAACAGCAAAGTCTGGCCCCGGCCTCACTGGTATTTTGCCGTAAATTAAGACCTATTTATTACTCAGAGTATTTTGGGGGTCCATGATAAAAAAGAAAGGCAAAACTTAATTTCTCTTCTGTGCTACACTGCTCATTCTTTTCTAATAACCCTCTTATCAGCCTCCTGGCAGCTTCTGCGTTCCTGTGCATGTTAATTACTTTATTAATTACGTTAATATCTGTGGCTCTGCCCAGCTCGTCTTGCTCTTTTTGTTTCCAGCATGCACCCATTTCGCCTTGCTCACTGGCATATGTGGGCCCAGTTCCCACTTCTAAAAGGGCTCCTTTGAGCCTCGGTAAGCACATGGCTTTCAATTAGTCGCACCAGCATCATTCCTGTTTTCATCTCAGCCACGTCACTGATCGGGTGCTTTTAACATCCTCCCTAACGGAGGCTGTGTTGTGTTAAGTTTCTGACTTTTGTTCCTCGGCCCTTGTTTCCTCTCCAGGTCACAGCTCAGAGATTCCCACAGCCCAACCCTGAGTGACAAGCAGTAGGAGGTCAAGGATGGGGAAGGAGCGCGAGGGGCTGAACCCTAGGGTGGATGGAGGCGGGGGTTGTGGGATGACTAGAAAGGGGCCTGGGAACAGGTCCCTGGAGCCTTGACTGTTAGCTGAGAAGCCGGACTTTAGAACGAGCATCCTCCCTGAGCATCTAGCATGGAAGACTAATCCCATCAGGTATCCCCAGATAAAAGGGGTTGCGGAGAGTCCATGGTCCAAGAGTCTAAGAAATGCCAGAAACGACCCTGCCTCTTAGAAAAGTACAAGCTTTAGTATGTAAGTCCTGCAGTTGACAATTTTTAACTAAAAGGTTTTTTTCAATTTTTAATAATAAATAAATAATATTTATTTAGGCCACACTGGGTCTTCACTGGGGCTCTCAGACTCAGTAATCGTGGTCTGTGGGATCTAGTTCCCTGACGAGGGATTAAACCTGAGCCCCCAGCATTGAGAGCAGAGTCTTATCCCCTGGACCGCTAGGGAAGTCCCATTAATACATGCTTTTTAAATTTATTTACTTATGGCTGTGCTGGTTCTTCGTTGCTGTGCGTGGGCTTTGTCTCGTTGAGGTACGTGGCTTCTCGTCACCGTGACCTCTGTTGCTGCAGGGCACAGGCTCTAGGGCACAGGCTTCAGTATCACCGTCGTGGTGCACGGGTTTCACTGCCCTGTGGAATGTGGTATCTTTCCAGACCAGGGATCGAACCCATCTCCCCTGTATTGGCAGGCAGATTCTTAACCACTATACCACCAGGGAAGTCCAATAATAAATATTTTAAATTAGCATTTCCAAAACTCCTTTGGCCCTGGAACTCCTTTTTCACTTGCAGGATGTAACATGTTTCTATCACAAACAGGAGGAATGTAGTTTAGGAAGTCCTGCTAGAGGGGACCAGGAGACTTTCTGTGGGTCCCGAGCTGGAGGAAGCATGCTTAGATTCGGCTTTACAGGGGCAGCTCTGGCAGCTGAGTGGAATGAGGCGAGACTGGAGGAAGGAGGGGAAAACGAGGCAGGCCTGGAACAGTTCAAGCACGATGTAGTAAGGATCTAAAGTGAAGGTTTCAAATGTGCCAGTGTTTTCTTTCCATTTCAAGCCACATTGTTGTCTTGAAATTGGAAAATCAGTGTTGCTATAATGAATCACAGCACAAGGGCTTTACTCAGGCATAAAATCTGAATGAGAAAAGCAGTCTGTAATCTTCCGTCTTCCAAGGAAGCCGTTAGCCCGACAGGGTGCCGGGACGCCATGCAGGCTGCTTCTGCACGTCCCCAGAGCGCGGCAAGGTTTTCCTGTCGGACAGGCCCAGATTCAGGTTCCAAGCCCGCACCTCCCTGGCTCTGCAGCGCTGGGTAAGCGGCTCTGCGGCTCTGTGGCTCCGTTTCCCCCTACAGTAGAGAGGGACCACAATCCTTTCCCCACAGGACCGCCATGGAGACAGTGACAAGAGGAAGGGTGGCCAGAAGGGGCACAGAGCAAAACACTGGTCCTCCCAGGAAGGGTCGATGTCAACCCAGCAAAGAGGAGGCTCAGAGGGACACAGTTGCTTGTCACTGCACTTCAGAGGGGCCGGCCTGGATCCAAGAGAGGAGTCACAGCCTGCAGGGCCCCAGAGGGCAGAGCCAAGGTCAGCACGGGCACTTCTGGGAGCACAGACTTCAGTTTAGGATGAGGACAAACACCTTTCCGTCCGCCCCATCCAGAAATTCCCTGGGCTTCCGTAGAGGGTAGTGAGTATCTCATCACCAGAGGCATGCAAAGAAAGGCTGGACGAACTTGTGGCAGGGACTGCATGCTAGGGAGAAAGGAGGTGAAAGAAGATGCTTGAGGTCTCTGAGCCCAGAAGTTGTGTGATTCTACCAATGAGAACACAGTGACGTTAGAAGGCTTCTCTTTGTTGCTGTTGGGTGTGGGAGAGAGGCGCTGAGAACAGCTATATACCTCCAGTGAACTGGAGCATCCTGTTCACCTTGGAAACCCCGCACTGGTGCAGAGGAGACAGCCCTGACAGGGAAGAGGAACCTGACCCAGAAAAGGAGGCCCTATGAGTAAAGAGGGTCATGCACTCGCTCCCAGCCGCGGCTGCCTGGGGATTCCAGTGCACCAGTGACAACCTCCTTTTCTGAAGCAGTCTCCGCCGCCTTGTGCTTTGGGGGCTCCCAGGACGCGCGCCTCCTTGAATGGCAGCAGGTGAATGAACTGGATGCACTGTTCTTACGTGTGTTACCACACAGGTGTGTCTCCGCTTTGTAGCTTTTGTCTCAGGCTTTTGCTCGATGCTCAAAACAACTAGCAAAGCAGGTGACTCCAGTGCGTCTCTGAGGAAAGCCTGGGGCTCAGAGTGAGCTTGGGACAGACCCAGGCCAGACCCCAGGCAAGGCAGGTGGCTACCCGCTACACCAGGGCCCACAGACCGCCCTGCTGCCTGTAGCTACTGGCACACTATAAAATCTGAGATGCAGGAGGGCATTTTATTTCCATTTTATTTCCAGCTGCACTGCTGTAGCGGGAGGGAGGGAGAGGCTCGTCCAGGAGAGGGAGGCTCTTCCAGGCGGCCACCTGCCGGCCTTTGGTGAGCTGGGACTCCCAGATGAGCCTGCGTTCCTGGGAGGAGGACAAACAATGGAGAGCCTGAGCAAGGGGTCATGGCCCCTGGCCTCAAGGGCCAGGTCCTCAGATTCTTGCTTGGCTGACCTCAGGTGAGTTAGTCTATTCCTGGACTCGGGTTCTATGCAAAATGGCAATGGAGGTAAATTCCTAGCGCTGTTGGGCAGACCTAATGGCACCCAGTGGTGTTTGCAGCGGCGATGGGCGGAGGAGCTCCGGCCTGGATCGCAGGGCTCCGGCTTCCTGGTTGAGAGCATCTCCACAGCCTAGTCTGTCTCCTCCCTGCTCACGCCAGGCTGGCCTTGGACTCGGTAGCAGGGCGTCTCCGTGCTCCCCCAGCAGGGTTGTGCCCTGAGGTAGCACCAGACCCCAGAGAGGTGACAAGAGACAAGGTGTGGGCGAGGCCAGGCCAGGGCGGTGGAGCGCCTCGAGGTCATGGCTGAGCTGGGCAGCACCCCCTGGAAGCTCCATTCACTTCTGGGGCCACTGAGCTCACCCCGGGCCAGGGACCGTTACCCACTCAAGGAGGTCCTTGGGCCTGGGGGTGCTGGCCCAGAGGCAGGCGGTAGGAGGGGGGGCGCTGCAGCAGGCATTCCCAGGCCAGGCTGGAAGTGTGGGGTGAGCGGCCTGCCTCGGGCCCGCTCAGGGCCAGGACGAGGTCTCGTGCAGGGCGGAGCTTGCCATCCTTTTTCACATTGTGGTACACGATTCTCATTGGACCAGGGTGACCCGGTCTGCTTGTGGCTGGAGGTGCTGGGCCCCACCCCTGCACCCCGAGACAGAACACCCTCCTGGGGTGTCTGTAATCCACTACTGGCATACCAGTAACAAGCACCCTGACGGGCAGCGCTGGACTGGTGTCTAAAGCAAAGGTTTGGGAAGTCAGGCAGACCTGGGTTCAAGTCTCAGCTGTCACTGAATGCCTGTGTAACCTTGGACCTGTGGCTCAGCCCTTCCGAGCCTCATCCAGCAACCCCTAAAATGGGGGTTGTACTAGGATTCGCTCCTGTGGCGATAAGTTTAGAGGAAGTGGGACTTAGCCCAGAATCTGGTGCCATGAGCAATCAGCACATGTCAGAGAACAGAAGTAGTACACGTGGGGGGCAGGGAGAGGAGAGGAAGAGGTCCAGCACAGCTACCTCCCCCACGAGGCCACAGGCCTCCCCTAAGCGAGGCCGGAAGCACAGGGGCCTGGGAGGGGCAGACGCGGGGTGAGAGGACCTGGGAAGGTTTCAGAGAGGGAGGAATGGGTGAAGGAAGGGCAGGCACTCCAGGACAAGGAGACGGCTCAGCCGAGGACCAGGAGGGGGACTGTGGGCCGTGGATGACGCTGGGCAACCAGTCAGGGCTGGACAGATCCGCCGGGTCTGATCAGAGGGTCCCCATGCCAGGTTCAAGGTCTGGGTGACTTTCCTGAAGTTTGAGGAGCTGCCAAAGCTCTCAGAACATGGGATCAGCTCTGTGTGGAGGACCACTCTGGAGGCAGCACAGAGAGGGCTCTGGGGAGGAACAGAGGAGATGGGTGAGGGCAAAGGGCAAGGAGAGGTCAGGAGGTCTTAGAAGGTGGCCTCGGCTCTGGTCTGACTGGACGGATGTGGGGACGGCGCTCAGAGCTAGCAGACCCGGGAGGAACAAGGCTTAGGCAGAAAGTGATGCGTTCAGGCTGGGAAAGGCTCAGTAGGAGGGGCCAGGGCGCGAGTGCAGGGAGCTGAGCAAAGAACTGAAGAACCCAAGAGGACCTGGCCTGGAAGTGTCAGCTGGCCTCAGGGAGCAGCGGACTCAGCAGGGTCCCCTGCCTCTGGCCACAAAGAGGTCTGGAGTCCACGGGGAGTCCAACTTGGGGCCAGTGGTGGGAGGCAGGGAATGTGGATGGGGAACACTCCACACTGGAGGCCAGAGAAAGGGGCCCAGTCCCTTGAGTAGCAGGAAGGCGCTTCAGACCAGGCTGGGGCGGGCAGCGGATTAAGCCACGGGAGAGGCGCCATCCGGGAGCAGGAAGCGCCTGGGGTGGGGGTCCTGCCCTCATCACTAGTCAGTCAGTGGGAGGGACAGCGTGCGAGCCTCTGGTGGGGCTCCTGTGGTGTATGTACCCTTAGGGCTTACATTACAGCGCTTCCGGCTCACTGTACTGTGTCAGAGGCACAGAAGGTTCCCTTCTCTCTGCTCTCCTTCCTTCTTCTCCCCACCCTCTACCCCTCCCCTTCACCCTGGTTAAGGCCCCGACACCCAGCTCTAGGGGGTCAGGCAGGCCCCAAGACCACAAGGAAGCAAGCTCTGCCCTCAAGGTGGAGGCATGCAGGCACACATGCCCCCCGTGTGCCCCTGAGAAACGTGGGGGCCCCAGGTTAGACATGAGGGTCTAGGCATCCTGGTCCTGCTGAGCATGGGCGTCAGAGCTCCAGGCCCCCAAGCCAGGGCATGTGCTTCCCGTCTGGTGTTGCCACCAGAGTCATCGAGTGCTGGCCCTCACAGGGGATGGGCTCGCCTGCCCGCGGCCGGCCTGCAGCCCCTTCTGCTCATCTCCAGTTCTACACAGACCAGGCGACCGTGGGAACCGTTGACCCAGAGGCCCACAGATTCCAGGGTGGGCTGGGCCCTCGTGGCACTTGAGATTGGGAAGGACTGCCTCCGCTTCCAAGGTGGGGAGGCCTGGGGACACCCCGAGCCCACTAGAGATTTCTCCCCTTTCCCAGCTCTGGTCGGCCCGGCTCCAGGGTCACGGAGGCCCGCGCTCCTCCACCCCACCGCCCCCGGGACAATCTCAGGCCCCTCTGAAGGTCCACCAGTGCTCCCCGTTCACCAATACCTCCTGCATTTTGTTTTTTAAAAGATTCTGCCCTTTATTTATTATTTTTAATTAATTATTTATTTTTGGCTATTCGGGCTTTTCACTGCTGCCACAGGCTCTTCTCTAGTTGCAGGGAGTGGGGGCTACTCTCTAGTTGAGGTGAGCAGGCTTCTTGCTGCGGGGACTTCTCTGGTGTGGCACTCGGGCTCCAGGGCTCACGGGCTTCAGTAGCTGCGGCTCTGAAAGTCCAGAGCACAGGTTCAATAGCTGTGGCTCACGCGGCACGTGGGGTCTTCCTGGATCAGGGACTGAACCGTGTCTCCGGCATTGGCAGGCGAACTCTACCACTGAGCTACCAGGAAGCCCCCTCCTGCACTTCAGTAGCACTTCCTGAAGGCGCACAGGTCTGTGGGGAGGACACGTCGCCACCCGCTTCCCGCCCCAGGCCTCCCCTCAGGAGCGGCCAGCCTCTGGGCGCCACGCAGTGCCTCTGGCCTCCTTTGACGCCTGGTGCCCAGGGCGCTCACCTTCCCAGAGCCCACGCTGTCCACTCGAGTCACCGCTTCCCCGAGGGGATTCTCCGGCTGCTGAGACCGTCTCCCCAGCAACGGAGTCCACCCAGCCTCACCCGCACCCACTGCTTTCAGCAACCTCTCCCTCTCCCCAGTTCTTTTATCAACTTAAGAAAGAACTGTTGTCACTCTTGCTTCAAAAACGCCTTTAGAATTTTTGAGAATTTAGAATTTTTAGAATTAAAAGCCCTTCCAAGCACTTGCTTGATTCTGGAACAAAGTGAAACCACGCTGGCCAGGACACAGGAGGGCGGCAGCCGGTCTGACTTCAGGAGCAGTGACGCACACACAGACGAGCCCCCCGCTGGCGAGTCTCTCATTTCCCAAGAAGCCAGAAATCTGGGTGTCGTGTGGAATCACCTGAGGTTTAAATACTGACTGAGAAGTCTGAAAGTGTTGACCACCACAGAGGTGAAGCTCAGCACACCGGCTGCCCTGCACACAGCCTGAGGGGCCCGAGGGTCTCTCCACTCTAGGGCCGAGTCAGACTCCCCACCGGGAGTCCAGCCGTTCCCTGGCGGCTCTCTCTTGAGTGGGGGCCCACCTCCCTGTCCCCAGCGCTGGGTCTCGTGGGGGCGTGCAGCTTGAGCAAGGGCCTCTCTCCACCCAGCAGTCAGACCCCGGGAACAGTGCAGGACGCCCCACGCTGTGCTGGAGGGCGCTGCGGACCACAGAGAAAGCCCAGGAGCAGCAGGGCCATCGCCCGGTCACAGAGCACCTCGTGGAAGCCCCTCCCCGCCAACCCTGATCCAGCAACACTTGGGAGTTCTGCTCTAAGCTTGCCCCCGGGGCCTGAGACCAAGGCCTGCAGAGAGCAGGGGGCCCCTGAAGGCCCACATCCACAGGCAGGGAGCAGAGCCAAGCACCCCACTTGCCTCGCAGGAAAGAGGTCTGGCTTGGCTTCCTGAAGGCGCACAGGTCTGTGGAGGACACGCGCCACCCGCTTCCCGCCCAGGCCTCCCTCAGGAGCGGCCAGCCTCTGGGCGCCACGCAGTGCCTCTGGCCTCCTTTGACGCCTGGTGCCCAGGGCGCTCACCTTCCCAGAGCCCACGCTGTCCACTCGAGTCACCGCTTCCCCGAGGGGATTCTCCGGCTGCTGAGACCGTCTCCCCAGCAACGGAGTCCACCCAGCCTCACCCGCACCCACTGCTTTCAGCAACCTCTCCCTCTCCCCAGTTCTTTTATCAACTTAAGAAAGAACTGTTGTCACTCTTGCTTCAAAAACGCCTTTAGAATTTTTGAGAATTTAGAATTTTTAGAATTAAAAGCCCTTCCAAGCACTTGCTTGATTCTGGAACAAAGTGAAACCACGCTGGCCAGGACACAGGAGGGCGGCAGCCGGTCTGACTTCAGGAGCAGTGACGCACACACAGACGAGCCCCCCGCTGGCGAGTCTCTCATTTCCCAAGAAGCCAGAAATCTGGGTGTCGTGTGGAATCACCTGAGGTTTAAATACTGACTGAGAAGTCTGAAAGTGTTGACCACCACAGAGGTGAAGCTCAGCACACCGGCTGCCCTGCACACAGCCTGAGGGGCCCGAGGGTCTCTCCACTCTAGGGCCGAGTCAGACTCCCCACCGGGAGTCCAGCCGTTCCCTGGCGGCTCTCTCTTGAGTGGGGGCCCACCTCCCTGTCCCCAGCGCTGGGTCTCGTGGGGGCGTGCAGCTTGAGCAAGGGCCTCTCTCCACCCAGCAGTCAGACCCCGGGAACAGTGCAGGACGCCCCACGCTGTGCTGGAGGGCGCTGCGGACCACAGAGAAAGCCCAGGAGCAGCAGGGCCATCGCCCGGTCACAGAGCACCTCGTGGAAGCCCCTCCCCGCCAACCCTGATCCAGCAACACTTGGGAGTTCTGCTCTAAGCTTGCCCCCGGGGCCTGAGACCAAGGCCTGCAGAGAGCAGGGGGCCCCTGAAGGCCCACATCCACAGGCAGGGGAGCAGAGCCAAGCACCCCACTTGCCTCGCAGGAAAGAGGTCTGGCTTGGCTTTGCCTCAGACTTGCTCTGTCACCTTAAGCAAGTCTCCCTGTATTCTCTGAGCCTCAGCTTTCCTCACCTGTAACATGGGTATACACTTCCTGGCTCCTGAGGTCAAAAGCAAAGACCCTTGTATGAATGCATTTATGAGCTGCAAAGGGCTCGAAATGTTAGGAGCTATTTATTGCACTTGTCAGCCCATAACTTCCCCAAGATAATTCTCACCCCAGCGATGACCTTTACACAGCCACAGAATTTCCTGCTAGATTCCCAGCTCAAGCTCAGGATGCCTCTCTGAACAGGATTGGGCAGGGAAGCCGACCCACTGCATTCTAATGCTGAGCCGATTCCTTGCCCTCCCTGGTCAGGTCCCAGCCACCTCCCCCACCTCCTCTCCCCTCCACAAAGCAGGACTCCAGGAGGGCAGGGCCAGTGAGGACAGGGCAGGCTGCTCTGAGTCCTGGCCTGCAGCTGCAGAAGCTGCCCCAGGCACACCTGAGCGATGTGCACAGGACCAGCAGACCCGCTAAGTCCAAAAGCCAGAGGCCGCCCTCAGGCTCCAGGTGCTGACTTGGCCATGACTGGCACCTGGGGATGATACGGCCTAATAAATGTTGGCCGGTGAGCAGCCCACGAGGGCTGTGACAACCTGCAGCGTGGTCCAGTGCACGGGGCGTGGGGTCAAGGTCAGGACACCTGCGTCTGTGTCTCCAGTCACCTACTTGCTGAGACTCCTTTTCTGGGCCTCAGTTTCTCTGTCTGTAAAAAGAGGAACTGGGCTAGAGCACCATCGCCTTAGTGTGTAAATGTGGTGAGGCCTAGGGAGAGAGTCTGTCTGCCTTGGTGACCAAAGGACATTCCTGGCATTCAGTGCCCAGAAGCCAGGGGTTCCAAGTGCCCTGCACTGAGCAGGACAGTCCCTTGCTACACAGAATCACATGCCCCCCCAAGAAAATAATTGCCAGAGGTGCCCCCATACAGCAACCCTTGTGGATGATCTCACAGGTCCCTTCCGGATCTGGGATTCTGAAAATATCCACCCAAACTCGTAATCAAACAGCCTAAAAAGAAAATCTTACCTTGAAGGACAGCTCAGCGCTTTGCTGCCTCGGAGACGCGGGGCTGCTGCTGTGGAGATAAGCAGCCAGCCCCGGACGGGCCTGGAAGTTTCCTCCCGGCTCCAGCGCTCTGTGACTCTCTGCAGCGAGAGATAATGATGATGGTTTACACCTAAGGAGGGGGCTTTCCAGTCTCGAAAGCCGGCTAAACACACTGGTTACCTCTTTTGATCACCTCGCCAAACCTGGGAGGTTGCAGATGAGGAAATCAACACTCAGAGAGGCTTAGAGACGAGCCCACAGCCGCACAGCTGGCAAGGGAAGGACGTGGGATCTGAGCCCAGTGGCCTCTCTCTCCTGCCCCGCCCCAGCTTCCTCAGTGGGGCCCCCAGCCATCCCCCCACAACCTTCCCCAGAAGGGGCAGTGCCCACTCCCAGGCCTTCCCAGGGTATTAGGAGCAACTCAAGGTTGTGAATTGCAGCCCAGAGGGGTCAGACACGCTCCCTCGGCTCCTACCACACACTCAAACTCACATTTATACACACCTCCAGGAGAGAAATCTACCAATTTTACCGTATGTTTCAAAAATCAGCTTTTTTTTTTAATTTATTTTTGGCTGTGTTGTGTCTCATCGCTGCTCTGGCTTTCTCTAATTGCAGAGAGTGGGGGCTGCTCTCTAGTTGGGGTGCAAGGGCTTCTTGCAGTGGTGTCTCTTGCTGTGGAACACTGGCTCCAGGGCACGAGGGCTTCAGTAGTTGTGGCTCCCGGACTCTAGAGCACAGACTCAACAGTTGTGACACACGAGCTTAGTTGTTCTGAGGCATGCGGCGTCTTCCCCAATCAGGGACTGAACCCACGTCTGCTGCATTGACAGGCAGATTCTTTACCACCGAACCACCAGGGAAGCCCCTCAAAAATCAGCTTTGAAAATAAAAAAAAATAAAAAAAGAAACCCAGCTTCTGGGAGCTGCTCAAGAGATGGAAGGCACCCCTTCCTTTAAAGAAGCTCTAGCCAGGTGGGGCTTGGGAAGCCAAGCTACCCACAGCAGTCTGATAGGTCGGCAAGACCAGAGCCAAGACCCCCACGATCACAGGGGAAGTACGTGGCACCCTTCTTGCCCCTAAACCAGACTCCACTCTCCCTACTCAGGGTCGGAATACGCGACACACAATGACCAGTCTGCCCTGTGCTTACCTGTCACCCTGTGTCAGAGGCATGCAGATGACAAAAGGAGTCTGCACCTTTTTTTTTGGCCACTTCTATTGGTCTTTCATTTATTTATTTTCATGCATCTCTGTTCTCTGGCCCATGTGGGCCTCCCATCGCGGGGGCCTCTGTTGTCGCAGAGCACCGGCTCTGGGCGCATGCGCTCCAGAGCTCTGGCTCAGTAATTGGACGTATCAGTCCAGTTGCTGTGCGGCACGTGCGATCTTCCCAGGCCAGGGATCGAACCGGCGCCCCTTGCACTGCAAGGCGGTGTCCTTTCCCACTGGACCACCAGGGAAGCCCCTTGCACTCTTTTTTAATTGAACTAGAGTTGATTTACAATAGCGTTAATTCCTGTGATTTGGTTACATATATGTATACATTTTTATATGTTCTTTTCCATTATAGCTTATCATAGGATACTGAATATAATAGTTCTCTGTGCTGTACAGTAGGATCTTGTTTTTTACCCACTCTCTGTATTGAAGCTTAACGTCTGCTCCCCGCAGCCTCCCACTCCATCCCTCCCTCCACCTGCTTTCCCGTGGTGGTCTGTTCTCTAGGTCTGTGAGTCTGTTTCATCGATAGGTTCTGCTGTGCCGTATCTCAGAGTCCACACATAAGTGACCTCACGTGGTATTTGTCTTTCTTTCTTAGTACGATCACCTCTGGTTGTGTCCATGTTGCTGCAGGTGGCATCATTTTCTTTTCTATGGCTGAATAGTATTCCGTTGTGTCTATGTACCACAGCCTCATTTGCTCGTGGAATGAGGACATTCCAGTCTGTTGATGGACGTTCAGATTGCTCCTGTGTCTTGGCTGTGGTGACAGTGCTGCTGTGGACACAGGGCTGCATGGATATTTTGAATTGTTTTGTCTGAGTGTGTGCCCAGGAGTGGGACTGCTGAATCATATGGTAATTCTATTTTTGATTTTCTGAGGAGCCTCCGTACTGTTTTCCACAGTGGCGACACCACTCACATTCCCACCAGCAGTGTAGGAGGAGTCCCTTTCCATGGAGTCTGCGTTCTTGACCAGAGGCCTGCTCAGCTGAGGCCCATATGTCACCCTGTTGCTTAAGATCCTTCAAGGCCTCGCTGCCCAGAAAGGGCAGTCCTGGACCAGCAGCAACAAGCACTCCCAGGAGCTGCTGAGACGCAGCACCACAGGCCCCGCCCAGACCTACCGGCAGTCTGCACTTGAACAAGCCCTGGGGTGGTCTGTGTGCACAGTACAGAGTAAGGAGCAATGAGGGCCTCTCCCTCATTACCCTCCAGCCGCACCGGCCTCCTTGTGGTTCCGAACCCACGCCAGAGTCTCTACCATTTCAGGCCTCGCCAGCTTTCTGTTCCCTCTCCTGGGAATGCTCTCCCCCGAGGGTTCCAGTTGGCTGGTCATTCCACCATTCAGGTCTCAGACTGAACGTCACTTCAGAAGAGGCTTCCCCGACTCCCTGATCTAAAGTGGGTCCTCCAGCTAGCAGCCCCCAGAGGGCCGCATCATTCTCCTAGGAACACTTCTCGCCCCTCTACTCGTAGCTGTGCCCCGTGGCTGTCACGCTCCTGTGCCTCCCCCAGGATGCACAGTCCAAGAAGGCAAGCATCCAGCACAGCCAGGCCCCGGCATCCAGCACAGTGCGTGGCACCCAGCAGGCCCATGAGGACTCCTGACCAAGCTGATTCTGAATAAGCCAATGCAGGACAGATACAGCTGTGAAACGTAAGACAGAGTCACCCCTCAGTTATTCAGGCCTACACTGAACTGTACTGTAAATTAACCCATGGGCTCATTTGCAGATGGGAAACTGAGATCAGGAAAAAGGCGAGAATTTGCCCAAGGTCACCCAGTGAGTCTAGAAGGGGACCCAGCCCTTTGACCTTTCAGGCCTCGATGTTTCAAGCCACACGCAGACCCTTGCCAGTCCATTGGTACAGCCTGACAAAGCCGGATGTTTGTAGGGGCCACTGACCTACATTGTGAGTAATTGCATCATGCAGAGGGACTCTCAGGCCAGCTGCTCTCCTTCTGCCTAGTTCCACCCCCCTCTGGACCAGGAGTCAGGTGTGAGCACTTGCAGTTATTTTGGGGGAAGGGAGTCCTTTCCATGGAGTCTGCGTTCTTGACCAGAGGCCTGCTCAGCTGAGGCCCATATGTCACCCTGTTGCTTAAGATCCTTCAAGGCCTCGCTGCCCAGAAAGGGCAGTCCTGGACCAGCAGCAACAAGCACTCCCAGGAGCTGCTGAGACGCAGCACCACAGGCCCCGCCCAGACCTACCGGCAGTCTGCACTTGAACAAGCCCTGGGGTGGTCTGTGTGCACAGTACAGAGTAAGGAGCAATGAGGGCCTCTCCCTCATTACCCTCCAGCCGCACCGGCCTCCTTGTGGTTCCGAACCCACGCCAGAGTCTCTGCCATTTCAGGCCTCGCCAGCTTTCTGTTCCCTCTCCTGGGAATGCTCTCCCCCGAGGGTTCCAGTTGGCTGGTCATTCCACCATTCAGGTCTCAGACTGAACGTCACTTCAGAAGAGGCTTCCCCGACTCCCTGATCTAAAGTGGGTCCTCCAGCTAGCAGCCCCCAGAGGGCCGCATCATTCTCCTAGGAACACTTCTCGCCCCTCTACTCGTAGCTGTGCCCCGTGGCTGTCACGCTCCTGTGCCTCCCCCAGGATGCACAGTCCAAGAAGGCAAGCATCCAGCACAGCCAGGCCCCGGCATCCAGCACAGTGCGTGGCACCCAGCAGGCCCATGAGGACTCCTGACCAAGCTGATTCTGAATAAGCCAATGCAGGACAGATACAGCTGTGAAACGTAAGACAGAGTCACCCCTCAGTTATTCAGGCCTACACTGAACTGTACTGTAAATTAACCCATGGGCTCATTTGCAGATGGGAAACTGAGATCAGGAAAAAGGCGAGAATTTGCCCAAGGTCACCCAGTGAGTCTAGAAGGGGACCCAGCCCTTTGACCTTTCAGGCCTCGATGTTTCAAGCCACACGCAGACCCTTGCCAGTCCATTGGTACAGCCTGACAAAGCCGGATGTTTGTAGGGGCCACTGACCTACATTGTGAGTAATTGCATCATGCAGAGGGACTCTCAGGCCAGCTGCTCTCCTTTCGCTGCACAGATGGGGGAGGCTTTCCCGGGCAGCGTCTGTCTGCCTCCCGCTGAGCCGTGGCTGGACCAGGAGTCAGGTGTGAGCACTTGCAGCCTCCGGCCATGGCGGGCAGGCGTGGCTGCTCTGCCGGGCACCGGGCCCTGTCAGGCAGAAGGAGCATTTCATCAGCTTGATTTCACACAGCACCAAAGCACAGCTTTCCCAGGGCTCCGGGGGCTTCAGGGAGGCCCCTATTGGACGTTCAGCTATTAAATCATTTCTCCCTGAGCAGCACCTCATGGTCTATAGTGCAAGTTTAGGCCACTGTCTCCTTGGAATATGAGGCAGGGCTGGCTGGGGAAGGCCACAGTGGGGAATCAAACACAGCTTGGTTTCAGTCTCACCTCTGACACTTACTAGCTTGAGATTTAGGGCAAGTTACTTAACCTCTCTGTCCTCAGTTTCCTCATTTGTAAAATGAGGTTCTTATGCCGCTTCAACAAGATAACGGGTATAGAGCTCACAGCTTAGCCACTGGCACACTGTCGTCACTCATGACAAGGCAACTCTTGGTGTTCTTAGGGTGGCCGTTACTGGCTGAGGTCAGCCCATCCCCCCTCTGAGGTCATCTCTCATGGACTGTCCTGATCTTACTAGAATGGAAGACCCACGAGGACATGGCTCTGGTCCGTCCTGGTTATTGCTGCCTTCCTCATGCCCAGAACAGTACCTGCAAGATGGCTGACAGTTATGAAATGAATGAATGAACGATTACTTAGGTAACTGCCCAGGTGAGCAGCAAGGAAGGAAAATTAAAAAGAAAAAGGCAAGCTGAAAGTTCTTGTAGGCCAGTCATCTGGGGAAAGGGAAACATTCTTAAACTGGTGGAAACACTGCAGTCCACAGCTGTACAAAGAAGTGGGCCTGGAATCATGGCGCAGGCCCTGACATCAGGGCCCCGTGTGGCCTCCACAGGGGTCAGTGCCCTGTGCTCACTGGTGCTGGGCTGCACGGCCAGCCCACTAGGGCCGGGGGGAGTGCCATGGTCAGGTACAGCCGGGGCCCTCTGACCCCTTCCTTCCCCAGTAGCCCCCTACACTCCCCAACTTTGCTCATCCACTGCCCCAAGGCAGGACGGGCTCCTCCCATGTGCCTGAAGTCTGACCTCATTTAGGACCAGTGAGTGCCTTCTCAAGCTGCACAGGATGCTGCTGACAGCCGCAGAAGTAGCCATGTCCCCAAGCAGAGTGATCCACGGCTGCTGGCCGACTGCCACACAGCTCTTTGGTGCCCTCTAGCGGTGCTTTGGTGCATAGCAAGGACACCTAGTAAGCACTCAGGTGGTGACCCAGGTATCCCCACCCTGCCCTTGCCTGGTCAGGCATGGGTGTGTGCATGTGACTGCTCAGAGCACTCTGGACTCCACCCCCAGGCAGGATCAGGATGGATCACACAAGAGGCACGGCTCTTAGAGTTTGGCTGGAGACTCATCAGAGGGCTCATTTGACTTTTCAGACTCCCTGTCCTCCACCCTCACGAGTACACAGACTTTACCACTCGTAAAACCACCCAATCACTGCTGCTCTGGTCTGTGTCCCGTGTGCACAGACACGGCTGTGAGCGCGACAATGCCGACCGGCAGCTCCTGTGGCTGGCTCCTGCATCCAGGCCTGCGCACTGGGAGCTGGAGCAGCAGCAGCTCTGTCCACCGGGTACCCTGACCTCTCAGAACTCTGGCAGGCCCTATTATTTTGCTGCCTTCCCACCTCTACAGGCAAGGCTGTGCTTGAGCTTAATGGGGTAAATGGGGGGCTGAAAGACCACAGACAAGAATTGGGGTTTCAGAACTCGAAGAGATCAAAACAGACCAGGATAGAGGGCATGAGGGGGAGAGGGCTACTATCAAGGTGAAGGGTGAACAGGCTGGACTGTTAGCTGCTGAAGGCAGAAGACTGAGCTAGCTGTAGTTCCATGAAAACTACCTGTGGAGTCTTTTTAAAAACTATTTTGCTGCACCAGGTCTCAGTTGCAGCACACTGGATTTTTTCTTTTTTAATTTTAGCCACCCCCCCTTTTTTTTTTTTAAATTTTCATCCATCTTTATTCTTTGGCCTGTGTGGGCCTCCCATTGCAGTGGCCTCCCTCGTTGCAGAGCACTGGCTCTGGGCGCATGTGCTCCAGAGTGCCAGCTTGTAATTGGACACACCTGTCCAGCCGCCCCCAGCACATGGGATCTTCCTGGGCCAGGGATTAAACCGGTGCAGACTCTACTCACTGGACTCCCAGGGAAGCCCTCTGACGGGAGATCTTTGACCTTCATTGTGGCAGATGAAGTCTTCATTGTGGCATGTAGGATCTAGTCCACTGACCAGGGGTGACACCCAGGTCCTCTGCATGGAAGCACAGTGTCTTAGCCACTGAAACACCAGGAAGTTCCCACCTATGAGGTCTTAACCATAAGGAACATGTGAACCACCGATGGAAGGGAGTTATTTAGAAAACTAAAGATCTCCAAGGAGATCTGCAGCAAGGGTGCTTCGTGCCATCTGAAAGTGTTGCGCTCAATTCTAGCTTTGCAGATCAAAGGTAAACTCAAGCCGTTTAGGAGGACCAGGCCAAGTTGTAGGGGGAGGTGATACCTGCTTCACTGTAGATCTTGCCCTCCTGAGGAAGAGTATGCAGACAGAAGAGAGTCTGCTATCATTCTGAGGAGCCCTGAGGAAGGACAGGGATCCATGGTGGGAGGTATGAGAGAAGGTTCTGGTTCAAGAAAAAGAACTGTGCAGGGTTTCCCTGATGGTCCAGTGGGCAGAGTCTGCCTTGCAGTGCAAGGAGCACCAGTTCAGTCCCTGGCCCAGGAAGCTCCCATGTGCCACAGAGCAACAAGAGGGGCCACTGCAATGGGAGGTCCACACAGGCCAAAGAATAAAGATGGATGAAACTAAATAAACGAGGCCAAAATTTTTAAAAAGTAAAATAAAAAAAGAACTGTGCAGCCATCTCACCAAGAATGGGAGGGAAGGGCTATGTCCCTGGGGGTATATAAGCCAGGGAGTCATTGTCAGCTTCCCATGAATGGAGTTTTCACTACAGTGAACGATGGAGGATGACAGAATCTGTATCGTCTCCTCCCAGAATCTAAGAATTCATCATAAATTATCACCTTTCATTGCAAAACCAGTCACTACCATCATTAATGGGTTTGCTGTTCACGCATGGTTCTAACAGGTCTGTGCCACTGCATTCTGAGATGTGCTTAACTGGGAAGAAACACAAGTTGTGCCATAAGTCACTGCTGAGCTTGGAGCGAAGGCCTTTCTCAGTCTCAGACACTGAAAGGACATGAGAAATCCCCTCCACCCTTAGAATCCAGCTCAGCTCCCGGGGTTGGTAGCCATGGAGAGGAAATCTCTAGACCTGGCACCTCTGGCTGTGGCTCCTAAGGATCACCTTTCCCTGGGTGTCTCTCTCTGATCCCCATGGACCCCACTGCAGAGGCTAAGCTGAAGCCTGGAACAACAAAAGGGGAATCAACCTGAGACAGCATGCCATGAAACGGCCTAAGCCTCCGGCCCCACCCGGCCCAGCTCCTCCTGCACCCTGTGGGCACACCATCTTTCCCCAGGTGCCGAGGCAGCGGCAGACCTTGAAGGTCGAGTGAGCAGGGCTAAGAGAGGTAGGGCTTCCACTCCTCACCTGTCTGAGACCTGCCTTTCCCATCCCTGAATCCCACCAATGTGCCCCTTCTTCCCCGTGATTGACCCTGGGGAAGCCGCCTCCTCACCCCTAGATGCAGCTTTACCCTGGGCCTTAAAAGGCAACATCCAGAACACAGTTCTTTGATGAGATACCCTCAGAGAAACAGATTAGCAAGGAAATCTTCCACTTAGTAAATGTGTTGTTGGTAATGTATGCATGTAGCAATTTTGTAACTAATTTGTGTCTGTTACAGGATTGAGAAAATGAGTGAATATCTTAATGTTGTTAGAAACCAGGGATCTCACTGTGGGAGAATAAAGATGAAAATATGGAATGGGAGAGAGAAAGCAAGAAGCCAGTGGTGACAGATTTTATTTCTAGCTATAGATAGAGGATAAAGAGATAGCTAGAATGATGGTGGGTGGGTAGATGGATAGAGAAGACAGATAAAGGGGCCCAGAAGTAGTGGTAGCCCAGGAACTGTGAGGATGTCAAGGACCCACGTGTCAGTGCCCAAATACTATTCTCTGCCAAAAAGAACCAGAATGCTTCAGGGAAATGGCTGATTCCAAGACCAGACTCCATCTAAGGGTTTTTGCTGTTCACGCATGGTTCTAACAGGTCTGTGCCACTGCATTCTGAGATGTGCTTAACTGGGAAGAAACACAAGTTGTGCCATAAGTCACTGCTGAGCTTGGAGCGAAGGCCTTTCTCAGTCTCAGACACTGAAAGGACATGAGAAATCCCCTCCACCCTTAGAATCCAGCTCAGCTCCCGGGGTTGGTAGCCATGGAGAGGAAATCTCTAGACCTGGCACCTCTGGCTGTGGCTCCTAAGGATCACCTTTCCCTGGGTGTCTCTCTCTGATCCCCATGGACCCCACTGCAGAGGCTAAGCTGAAGCCTGGAACAACAAAAGGGGAATCAACCTGAGACAGCATGCCATGAAACGGCCTAAGCCTCCGGCCCCACCCGGCCCAGCTCCTCCTGCACCCTGTGGGCACACCATCTTTCCCCAGGTGCCGAGGCAGCGGCAGACCTTGAAGGTCGAGTGAGCAGGGCTAAGAGAGGTAGGGCTTCCACTCCTCACCTGTCTGAGACCTGCCTTTCCCATCCCTGAATCCCACCAATGTGCCCCTTCTTCCCCGTGATTGACCCTGGGGAAGCCGCCTCCTCACCCCTAGATGCAGCTTTACCCTGGGCCTTAAAAGGCAACATCCAGAACACAGTTCTTTGATGAGATACCCTCAGAGAAACAGATTAGCAAGGAAATCTTCCACTTAGTAAATGTGTTGTTGGTAATGTATGCATGTAGCAATTTTGTAACTAATTTGTGTCTGTTACAGGATTGAGAAAATGAGTGAATATCTTAATGTTGTTAGAAACCAGGGATCTCACTGTGGGAGAATAAAGATGAAAATATGGAATGGGAGAGAGAAAGCAAGAAGCCAGTGGTGACAGATTTTATTTCTAGCTATAGATAGAGGATAAAGAGATAGCTAGAATGATGGTGGGTGGGTAGATGGATAGAGAAGACAGATAAAGGGGCCCAGAAGTAGTGGTAGCCCAGGAACTGTGAGGATGTCAAGGACCCACGTGTCAGTGCCCAAATACTATTCTCTGCCAAAAAGAACCAGAATGCTTCAGGGAAATGGCTGATTCCAAGACCAGAGCAAGGAAAATACAAGGAGAGCATGGGACATCTTGTGCCTAGAAGTAGGAAAGTGCTCAAAAAACTGAGAGAACATATTGAAAACATACAGAGAGACAGCACAAAGAAGGGGCTTCCTACTGGCCAAACCTGGGGGGAAAAATTAAACAAAATGAGTAACAGTAATGGATTATAAGACACTGAATCTAAAAGGACCCCGTTAAGTATGTACCAATGTACATGAATGAGTGGGAGGAAGGGAAATACCTTGTTTCCCATGTATTGCCAAGTACTAAATGGAATGACAGAGTGAGAAAATCACCATCTTGCAGCCACCAGAGTTCATGCTTGTGGAGACAAGATACTCACACAGGCTCAGAGCGTCTCCCACAGATTATTTATTAACTACCAGGGGGAAACAGGTACCTCTGAAGTGGACAGAGCTGGCAGACATCACCTCAACCAAATGACCACAAACGTCACCACTAATGGGACACTGTGCCATCCAGTGACCCTGACTGAAACACCAAGGAGGTGAGAACATCACTTACCTAGGATTTCTGCCAAGAATATATAACCTGAACTCAGTCATGAAAGCACATTCAGACAAATCCAAATGGAAGGACTTACAAAATAACTGACCTGGAATCTTCAGAAATACCAGATGACATGAAAGACTGAAGTGGGCTGAGCTCTTTTTTAGATTGAAATATAGCTGATTTACAATGTTGTCCCAATCTCTGTTGTACAGAAAAGTGACTCAGTTATGCACATTTATTTGCTAATATTCCCTTCCAATATGGCCTATCCTAGGAGACTGGACATACTTCGCTGAAGTATGTCCAGTAGTGTTGTTTGTCCATTCTAAATTTAGCAGTTTGCAGCCCCAAACTCCCAGTTCATCCCTCTTCCTTCTCCTTCCCCCTTGGCAGCCGCAAGTCTGATCTCTAGGTCTGTGTGTGTTTTATAAATACATCCATTTGTGCCATACTTTAGATACCACATCTAAGTAATGAGGTCTATTATTTGTCTCTTTCTGACTTACTTCACAAGCAGGATAACCTCTAGTTGCATCAGTGTTGCTGCAAATGGTATTGTTTCTTAATTTTTATGGCTGAGTATTCTACAGTATATATGTATCTTTTTTATCCTTTCATCCATCAGTGGACATTCAGGTTGCTTCAATGTCTTCACTATGTAAATAGTGCTCCTATGAATATAGGGTGCATGGGTCTTTTTTAATAATAGTTTTGTCCAGGTGTATGCCCAGGAGTGGGATTGCTAGATCACACAGTAATTCTATTTTCAGCTTTCTAAGGAACTGCCTTACTGTTTCCATAGTGCTTGCATCAACTTACATTCCCAACAGAGTAGCAGGATTCCCTTCTCTCTGCACGCTCTCTAGCTTATTATTTGTAGACTTTTTAATGATGCTTATGCTGACCTGTATAAGGTGGTACTACATTGTTTTGACTTGCATTTCTTTAACAACTAATGGTGTTGAGCATCTTTTCATGTGCCTGTTGGCCCTCTTTGGCCTCTCTTATTATTTATTTATTTTCATCCACCTTCATTCTTTGGCCTGTGTGGGTCTTCCATCGCAGTGGCCTCTCTCTGCAGAGCACCAGCTCTGGGCACATGCGCCCAAAGCACTGGCTCGATTGGACACACCGGTCCAGCTGCTCCGTGGTACATGGGATCTTCCCGGACCAGGTTTGGAACCGGTGCCCCTCACATTGCAAGGCGGACTCTACACACTCCCCGGGAGCCATCTGGAAGGACTGAGTTTTCTTACATCAAAGACTGAAGTGGGCTGAGCTCTTTTTTAGATTGAAATATAGCTGATTTACAATGTTGTCCCAATCTCTGTTGTACAGAAAAGTGACTCAGTTATGCACATTTATTTGCTAATATTCCCTTCCAATATGGCCTATCCTAGGAGACTGGACATACTTCGCTGAAGTATGTCCAGTAGTGTTGTTTGTCCATTCTAAATTTAGCAGTTTGCAGCCCCAAACTCCCAGTTCATCCCTCTTCCTTCTCCTTCCCCCTTGGCAGCCGCAAGTCTGATCTCTAGGTCTGTGTGTGTTTTATAAATACATCCATTTGTGCCATACTTTAGATACCACATCTAAGTAATGAGGTCTATTATTTGTCTCTTTCTGACTTACTTCACAAGCAGGATAACCTCTAGTTGCATCAGTGTTGCTGCAAATGGTATTGTTTCTTAATTTTTATGGCTGAGTATTCTACAGTATATATGTATCTTTTTTATCCTTTCATCCATCAGTGGACATTCAGGTTGCTTCAATGTCTTCACTATGTAAATAGTGCTCCTATGAATATAGGGTGCATGGGTCTTTTTTAATAATAGTTTTGTCCAGGTGTATGCCCAGGAGTGGGATTGCTAGATCACACAGTAATTCTATTTTCAGCTTTCTAAGGAACTGCCTTACTGTTTCCATAGTGCTTGCATCAACTTACATTCCCAACAGAGTAGCAGGATTCCCTTCTCTCTGCACGCTCTCTAGCTTATTATTTGTAGACTTTTTAATGATGCTTATGCTGACCTGTATAAGGTGGTACTACATTGTTTTGACTTGCATTTCTTTAACAACTAATGGTGTTGAGCATCTTTTCATGTGCCTGTTGGCCCTCTTTGGCCTCTCTTATTATTTATTTATTTTCATCCACCTTCATTCTTTGGCCTGTGTGGGTCTTCCATCGCAGTGGCCTCTCTCGTTGCAGAGCACCAGCTCTGGGCACATGCGCTCCAAAGCACTGGCTCGTATTGGACACACCGGTCCAGCTGCTCCGTGGTACATGGGATCTTCCCGGACCAGGTTTGGAACCGGTGCCCCTCACATTGCAAGGCGGACTCTACACACTGGACCACCAGGGAAGCCCTGGAGGAATTTAAGATCTTCTGCCCATTTTTTATCTGGTGGTTTGTTTTTTTGTTGTTGCTATTGAATTGTATGAGGTGTTTGTATATTTTGGAGATTAAGCCGTTGTTGGTAGCACCATTTACAGCTGTGTTCTTCCATTCCATAGACTTTCTGGGGTTTTTTGTTGCTGTTTCTTTGGGTTGTGGCCTGCGCCATATAGCATGCAGGATCTTAGTCCCCTGACCAAAAGACCAACAGAAGTGGCACCAAAAAAAAAAAAAATATATATATATATATATATATATATTTACATACAGTGTATTTTTTCATTCCCTGATTGTATTTTTTTCCTCTTACAACCATCTGGCTGTCTCCTGGAGTTTCTTAGTTCAAATTCCTGAGAGAAGTATGCTTGGGCTGAATCCTCTCCACCACCCCTTTGGGCAGAGCACTTTGCACTGAAACCTCATAGGTCTCTGACAAGCCTCTGGATTGGCTGCCTATGTTCAGGGGTCTGATCAGCTCTGGCCCAGTGGTCATGTGGCAGGTAACATGGCTGCCACCACTACTTTCTCCTCCTCTAATTTTAAAGGAGTTTGGCAGGCTCCAGGCTTGGTCTATCCACTAGTTACTGTGTTTCCAACTACCCAGGTTAATTCCAGAGACACCTAAAGCCTCTTGACCTAACTTTGTGCCTCATTATTTTTTAAAAAATTTTGGTCTCTTTTATTGGTTTTTTATTTTCATCCATCTTTATTCTTTGGCCTGTGTGGGCCCCCATTGCAGTGGCCTCTCTCATTGCAGAGCACTGGCTCTGGGCACATGCACCCCAGGGCACTGTCTTGTAATCGGACACACCGGTCCAGTCACTCCGCAACATGTGGGATCTTCCCAGGCCAGGGATCGAACCAGTGCACCTTGCACTGCAAGACAGACTCTTTATCCACTGGACCACCAGGGAAGCCCTGTGCCATATTCTTGTCTTCACTCTTAACAGATTTTAAGGATGGATGCCTGCTCTGCACCAGATCTTGTGCTAGGTACTAGGGACACAGAAGTGACCCAGTCCCTACTCTCTGAGCTCTGATTCAGGTTGCAAAGGCATGAAGAACTCAGCTCACTGAAATTTAGAGCCTAATCAAGACCAACAAGAATCAATGCTTGAGGGCTGAACCCCACGGGACATAAGAGTTGGCCCAGATCCAAAAGGTCTCTTGGATGGTAGCACTAGCTATGGCTCATGAAGGGAAATGGGCTACAAAACAGGGACTTGGCTGTTGGGAGGTGTCCAGTACCATCCCAGGTTTCTGTTTTCTCTTCATACAGCCGGACCCAGCAGGACGAGACATCTCCATCCGGCCTCTCCTGGAGCACTGTGAGAACACCCACATGACCATCTGGCTTGGCATCGCTCGCCTATAAGGGACTTCTCATGGTAGGTGCAGAGCAGGAGGCACCGTGAGGGGATGCTTCCTTCAGGGCTTCCTCACCTAGAGGCCTTCATCCACATAAAAATAAACAGGGCCCCACGGTCAGGTACCTGGCACATGTGATCTCAATTCCACAACCATATGAGACAGGTACAAGTAATAACCTCATTTCACCAATGAGGACACTGAGGCTTGGTTTGCCCAAGGTCACCGAGCTAGTAAGTGACAGAGTAATCTTCACACCTGTGAATGTGCGTCCCAGCTGCCACCATCCTGCCCTGACAGCAGTCTGTTGACATCTGGTGCATATTCATATCCTGTGGGAGGTGACGGGAATCACCTCCATTTGCAGGAGGGAAGTCAGGCTCAGACATGCAAGGATTTGGTCTCTTTTATTGGTTTTTTATTTTCATCCATCTTTATTCTTTGGCCTGTGTGGGCCCCCATTGCAGTGGCCTCTCTCATTGCAGAGCACTGGCTCTGGGCACATGCACCCCAGGGCACTGTCTTGTAATCGGACACACCGGTCCAGTCACTCCGCAACATGTGGGATCTTCCCAGGCCAGGGATCGAACCAGTGCACCTTGCACTGCAAGACAGACTCTTTATCCACTGGACCACCAGGGAAGCCCTGTGCCATATTCTTGTCTTCACTCTTAACAGATTTTAAGGATGGATGCCTGCTCTGCACCAGATCTTGTGCTAGGTACTAGGGACACAGAAGTGACCCAGTCCCTACTCTCTGAGCTCTGATTCAGGTTGCAAAGGCATGAAGAACTCAGCTCACTGAAATTTAGAGCCTAATCAAGACCAACAAGAATCAATGCTTGAGGGCTGAACCCCACGGGACATAAGAGTTGGCCCAGATCCAAAAGGTCTCTTGGATGGTAGCACTAGCTATGGCTCATGAAGGGAAATGGGCTACAAAACAGGGACTTGGCTGTTGGGAGGTGTCCAGTACCATCCCAGGTTTCTGTTTTCTCTTCATACAGCCGGACCCAGCAGGACGAGACATCTCCATCCGGCCTCTCCTGGAGCACTGTGAGAACACCCACATGACCATCTGGCTTGGCATCGTCTACGCCTATAAGGGACTTCTCATGGTAGGTGCAGAGCAGGAGGCACCGTGAGGGGATGCTTCCTTCAGGGCTTCCTCACCTAGAGGCCTTCATCCACATAAAAATAAACAGGGCCCCACGGTCAGGTACCTGGCACATGTGATCTCAATTCCACAACCATATGAGACAGGTACAAGTAATAACCTCATTTCACCAATGAGGACACTGAGGCTTGGTTTGCCCAAGGTCACCGAGCTAGTAAGTGACAGAGTAATCCTCACACCTGTGAATGTGCGTCCCAGCTGCCACCATCCTGCCCTGACAGCAGTCTGTTGACATCTGGTGCATATTCATATCCTGTGGGAGGTGACGGGAATCACCTCCATTTGCAGACGAGGGAAGTCAGGCTCAGACATGTTCAAGGATTTGCTGAAGGCTACCTGATAACCTCCAAATCCAGTGCTCTTCCACTCCATTCATCTTTTATGCAAAGATCACATACCAAGTCCACTTCATGACTGGAAATTCCAAAGTGAGGAAGGACTTGAGAGAACAGTTCCACCTGACCTTATTCTGGGCTGACCCTTGAGACGTCGCTCCACATCCTGTGCAAACTATGCCTGTGTTTAAATACCTTCAGGGTCAGGACACTGGCCACTGCACTCTCCTCAGATCCTTCCACAGGAAAGTTAAGCTACCGTCAGTCTCTGTGGCAGAGAGGAGGCACACAGACGCCCTGTCAGGGAATAGGTGTCCCAGGACCCATCCAGCCCTAACGCACACTGCTGAGGGAACCCAGACAGGCCAGTGGCCTTGCCCGGCCTCCTCTTCTCCCCCTCTAGGAGGCGGACAGCCACACCCAGCTGTAGCACTGAAGGAACCAGCATGACACAGGCTTTCAACAGAGTGGTTTCCTTCCTCTCTCAGTATTTGCTTCCTGGGCTTCTGGTTCCCATTCTTTTTTTTTTTTTTTTTTTTTAAAGGTACCATGTCTGCTTTTTTTATTTCTTTTTTTTTGGTGGCCACTTCTATTGGTCTTTCATTCATCTATTATCATCCATCTTTGTTCCTTGGCTTGTGTGGGCCTCCCATTGCACTGGCCTCTGTCGCTGCAGAGCGCCGGCTCTGGGCGCATGTGCTCCAGAGCTCCAGCTTGGTAGTTGGACACACTGGTCCAGCCATTCCACAGCATGTGGGATCTTCCCAGGCCAGGGATTGAACCGGAGCCCCTTGCTCTGCAAGGCGGTGTCCTTACCCACCGAACCACCAGGGAAGCCCCTGGTTCCCATTCTAATTGGAATTAAAAATAATAATAAATCAGTCTGTGAGGTAACATACCTAGAGAGGAAAACTATGGTTGTAAAAAAATTTTAATTACAAATAATTATTAACTTATAATGGATATACCAGTTTACAAAATGCTTTTACATCTATCCTCTCATTTGATCTGGGTAGAAAGCCCTGTGAGATAGCGTGGGCCCTTGGGAGGATGTCAGCTGGTTCTACAGATGATGGACGCCCGGACGTCTTCAGTGATAAAGCCAGAGAGAAAGGAAGCCTTTGTAGGATGGCCTCCTGGAAGGGCTGGACCACAGCCGAGAACCCCGCCCCAGTCAGCAGATGTGGCCAGCTCTCCCATCCACACCACCATTCTGCCCAGCATTCCACTCGCACTTTCTCTGCAGCCTGCCCTCCCATCAGACAACCCCTGAAGGCTAAGCCCTCAACACCCTACTTCAGATCACATTTGACTTCTGTCCTGTTCATTTGTGTTGGAAATGTACTAGTCAGAAGGAGAGCTACAAGTGATGGAGAACTCACAATAATAGTGGTTTAAGACCAGATAATTTCCCTCTCAGGTAAGCAAAAGGGCTGGTGTGGAGGCTCCTAGAATCTGAGCTCCTTGCATCTTGTGTCCCTTATCTTTATCAGACAGCTTCCACATCATGGTCTAAGATGACTTTATGGTCCAACATAACTGCTCAAGCTCCTGCCATCACATTCCACTCCATCTACTAAGAACATGGAGGAACAGCCTTTTCTCCTGAAGACACTTAACCAGAACTTACACACACCACTCGCATCTACATGGCATCCTCTTGAACCCAGTCACATGCCACACCTAGCTCCAAGGACAGCTAGGAAATGGAGTCTCGCTACTCTAGGTGGCTAGGTGCACTGGAGGACAATGGAAGTCAGACACATGGGCTCTGCCTGGTTTAAAAAGCTCCCGACACATTTTTGGGGAAATTGGGTGCTCCACCCAGCTTGGTAGTTGTGGTCCAGACAATCAACAGCATGTGGGATCTTCCCAGGCCAGGGATTGCACCGGCGACCCTTGATCTGCAAGGCGCTGTCCTTACCCACCGAACCACCAGGGAAGCCCATGGTTCCCATTCTAATTGGAATTAAAAATAATAATAAATCAGTCTGTGAGGTAACATACCTAGAGAGGAAAACTATGGTTGTAAAAAAATTTTAATTACAAATAATTATTAACTTATAATGGATATACCAGTTTACAAAATGCTTTTACATCTATCCTCTCATTTGATCTGGGTAGAAAGCCCTGTGAGATAGCGTGGGCCCTTCGGAGGATGTCAGCTGGTTCTACAGATGATGGACCCCCGGACGTCTTCAGTGATAAAGCCAGAGAGAAAGGAAGCCTTTGTAGGATGGCCTCCTGGAAGGGCTGGACCACAGCCGAGAACCCCGCCCCAGTCAGCAGATGTGGCCAGCTCTCCCATCCACACCACCATTCTGCCCAGCATTCCACTCGCACTTTCTCTGCAGCCTGCCCTCCCATCAGACAACCCCTGAAGGCTAAGCCCTCAACACCCTACTTCAGATCACATTTGACTTCTGTCCTGTTCATTTGTGTTGGAAATGTACTAGTCAGAAGGAGAGCTACAAGTGATGGAGAACTCACAATAATAGTGGTTTAAGACCAGATAATTTCCCTCTCAGGTAAGCAAAAGGGCTGGTGTGGAGGCTCCTAGAATCTGAGCTCCTTGCATCTTGTGTCCCTTATCTTTATCAGACAGCTTCCACATCATGGTCTAAGATGACTTTATGGTCCAACATAACTGCTCAAGCTCCTGCCATCACATTCCACTCCATCTACTAAGAACATGGAGGAACAGCCTTTTCTCCTGAAGACACTTAACCAGAACTTACACACACCACTCGCATCTACATGGCATCCTCTTGAACCCAGTCACATGCCACACCTAGCTCCAAGGACAGCTAGGAAATGGAGTCTCGCTACTCTAGGTGGCTAGGTGCACTGGAGGACAATGGAAGTCAGACACATGGGCTCTGCCTGGTTTACCAGAAGGAAAGACGAGCCTGAACTTCAAGGAACAGTCCACTTTTGTCACCATATTGCTCTCTGGCCTTGGGCAAGACCCTTCGTCCTTTCTGGGCCTTTGGGCTCTCTGTAGAGAGAGGGGATGTGGTTGAGACTTGTCTGAAACTGCTTCCCATCGTGACCTCCTATGAATCTGTGTGAAAACCTGCAGTGGAAGAACAGACAGTGTGACACCCTCGGTCTGCATCTCCTTGGCAGGACTCAACCCAGGGCCACAAGATACCGGACAGACCGTGATATCCAGAAGGCTTGGCCAGCAGCAAGTCCCCCAGCCTATCTCCCCCGATCCCCACGTCAGCAAAGGCAGGAGTAACAGAAAAACCCTCACTTTGGTAGCTTCTCAGAGCAGGAGCGTTTGCCGCCACCTGGTAACGACCATCTCTCCTTTCTGTTCACCCTTCCAGTTGTTCGGTTGTTTCTTAGCGTGGGAGACCCGAAACGTCAGCATCCCCGCGCTCAACGACAGCAAGTACATCGGAATGAGCGTCTACAACGTGGGGATCATGTGCATCATTGGGGCAGCCGTCTCCTTCCTGACCCGGGACCAGCCAAACGTGCAGTTCTGCATCGTGGCCCTGGTCATCATCTTCTGCAGCACCATCACTCTCTGCCTGGTTTTCGTGCCAAAGGTAGGGGGCAGCCACCGACAACCCCCGTCCTCACCACCCTGGGCCCTGGCTCCATCACAATGGGACTGCTGTTTCTTCCACTTTCTGAAAGTTGTATGCACTTTTTTTTTTTTTTTTTTTAATAATGACCACAATTCACATTACAGCAAGTTTGGAAAAATGCAGAAAAGCAAAAGCCAGATTTTTCAGAAATCTTACATAGTCCTGCCACACCCAAAATAATCAGTTAATGTTTTGAGTTTTACTGTTAATATTTCTGATGTGTTTCCTTTTTTTAATGGTTTGGACAGTGGCACTTTTTCAGACACAGCTGTAACTATTGCACACGTTGTAGTCTGTCTTTTTAACTTATGCCCTTTGTGTTGTCCCACATTTATCACCATTGTTGAGGGCAAGTTCCATAATTTACTCATCCATTTGATCCTTTATTGGTGAGCGTTACAGTTTTTCCACACTTTTTATAGTATAAATGAACTTTATTTTCTACATAATACATCTTCCTTGTTTCTAATTATTCCCTTAAGGTGAAGTCACAGTAGTACCAGTAGGTCAAAGGAATAACCACTTTAACAACCACTTTTATATTTTTCATTCATCTGAGGAGCTGACCTGAGAGAGATACTTTCCAATTATTATCCTACCCAGTAGTGGGTAGGTGAGCCGGAGGCCTTGACCCCTGCAGCAGGCTGATTTGTGTTGAGGAAAACCTGACTTTGGTGGGTCTCAAGAGTGAAAGCAGGAGCAAGAAACAAACGGATGCGAAGTCACCGACCCAGGTTAGGGAGTGTCTGCCTCAGAGAAGTGGGAAAGGAGAGAGCACCGGTGGCCCTTCAGCTCCAGCAGTCTCCTGGGCACAGGCAGTGTCAGCTCTGCTCTGGAATACCTCTAGCATACACTCCTTCCTTTAGTTGACCACACCTTCCCAGGCCCCAGGTCAACACCACAGCTTCTTTGCCTGCACTCTAACCTCCTCTCTACCCTGTAAAAGATACCAGATGAGTCTAAGCCCAGCTCTTATCAGGTCACTCTGCTTTGTCACCTTCGATAGCTCTTCATTGCATTCCTGGCTCTAGGATCAAGTCCCCAACAAGGGGCTGGTTTCCAGGACCACTGGATCTCCTTGTCTCTCCCAAAGAACTCCGTGCATCACCCACAGCCGTTCTCTATAAGCAGCTGAGCCCGTCTCCCTTTTTTTGCATATTATGCCGTTCCTTACCCCAGAAACACCTTTACCCTCACCATCCCTCCAGACCCTCCACAGACCACAGTCCTGGTCCAGAGCAGTGTGGTAAGCACTCTGCCCTGGATGCCTCTGGCCGAGTGAAGATCCCTTCTCCATCCCTGCCCTCTCGACTCTGAACCATGAGGTCCTGGTGGATGCAGGCCCATAGCCATGGTTCTGATAAGCACAAGCCTGCCTGTTGTCTTCACAGATGTCACCTACAGCTGTTCATTTTCTGCATGGAGCAAGGCCTAAGGCACAGTGAGGCTCAGCTGGAGTGAAGCCTAAGGGGCGCTAGGTGGCTCTGCAGGATGGCTGAGATGCTTGTGGAATTAGGGTCAGGAGAGCGGACGTCTAGCAGCAAGGAAGAAAACCCAGACTCAGCAAGGGGAAAGGGCCCTAAGCCTGAGCCTGGGCTCCAGACTCCCAGCCTGTGATGTTCCCGGGGCCCCATGTTGCCTCTAGTACAGGACCCACTGGAAGCAGCTGGATGGACATGGGGAAGGACCCCAGAGTCCTCTTTTTAGCCTTCCTTTGTCCTTTCAGCTTATCACTCTGAGAACAAACCCAGATGCAGCTACTCAGAACAGACGATTCCAGTTCACTCAGAATCAGAAGAAAGAAGATTCTAAAACCTCCACCTCAGTCACCAGCGTGAACCAAGCAAGCACATCCCGCCTAGAGGGTCTGCAGTCAGAAAACCATCGCCTGCGAATGAAGATCACAGAGGTACCTCCCACAGTGCTGGTCATCAGGGCCCCATCCTCCACCCTGAGACTTTCCAGGCTGCCACCCCCACTACGTCCCCTCAAAGCATCACTACAGCATGGCACTGCAGTCCCATCTCCTGTCACTATGGATACAAGAACTGGGGGGACATAAACTAGATGGAGGCAGTTTGTCAGAACCTGACAGTTCATCGCTCACTGGGTGCACCGGTGTCCAGCAATACCCAATTCAAGACATCCTCAGAAAGGAGTCCTTAAAGATTTGTGAGCCCCCAGATTACAGCAGTGAGTTGGGAGAACTCAGTTTCCTACCTGGGGCTAGGGAAGGGGCTGGGCGGGGCTCTGATTCAGCTGGAGCCTGTCTCTTCTAGCTGGACAAAGACTTGGAAGAGGTCACCATGCAGCTTCAGGACACACCAGAAAAGACCACCTACATTAAACAGAACCACTACCAAGAGCTCAACGACATTCTCAACCTGGGGAACTTCACCGAGAGCACAGGTAGGAGGTGGCGGGACCCTGCATGTGAGACATTTTACAGATGAAGAAACTGAGGCTTAGAAGGGGGCGAGGCAGGTCTAAAGTCACACAAACCAAGCTGGAGTGTCTGGAGCCCCACCTGGGGATCCGCCTACACACGGGGCTTCAGTTCCCCATGTCCACAGCATGGCCATCATTCCCAATGTTCTGACTGGGAGCCCACTGTTCTTAGTGAATAGTGTACTTCTCCCACCATTTCAAACGCACCTCATCACTGTACAGGACAGGAAGATGACAGGCTGTTCAATCCCACCAACCACCTGAAAAATAACACAGTCCAACAACAACAAGAAAAATAACACAGTCCAACAACAAGAAGAAAAATAACACAGCCCATTTTCTGAGAAATTTTTGTTTTGTTTTTTACTGTTCTGGCCACACTGAGAGGCATGTGGGAACCTTAGTTCCCTGACCAGAAGTCAAACCCATGCCCCCTGCACTGGAAGCACAGAGTCTTAACCACTGGGCTTCCAGGGAAGTCCCTCGGCAGAATTTTTTTTTAAACAAAGTTTGGTGGGATTTTTTTGGTTGTTTTTTTTTTAATTTTTGGCTATTCTGGGTTTTCACTGCTGCCACACGCTCTTCTCTAGTTGCAGAGAGTGGGGGCTACTCTCTAGTTGAGATGAGCAGGCTTCTTGTTGCAGGGCCTTCTCTTGTGGTGGAACTTGGGCTCTAGGGCACATGGGCTTCAGCAGTTGCAGCACATGGGCTCCATAGGTGCGGCTCCAGGGCTCTAGAGCACAGGCTCAATAGTTGTGGCTCACAGGCTTAGTTGCTCTGCAGCATGTGGGATCTTCCCAGATCAGGGATCAAACCCGTGTCTCCTGCATTGGCAGGCAGATTCTTTACCACTGAGCCACCAGGGAAACAACCCTAGACAGAATTTTTTTTAAGATTACCAGTATTGCTAAGAGCATATAGAAATAAACATTCTCCTGCAGTGTTCTGGAAGTTGGTCTGGCACTCTGAATGTCAGACATTAAGCCCTTTCACTAGCAAGCCCTCTAGCAGGAGGCTGCTGCTTGTAAATAGGCACACATGGTCAAAGATGTAGACATTCAGCGCTTACCACAACAACAACTGTAGGTTAGAAAGCTGGAACTGTCATGCCTTTTCATCATTTGGAGTGATTTTATTGATTATGACACAGCTCAAACAAGAACAAGCCACATAATACACCTGTTAAAAAGTGAGGTGTGGGCTTCCCTGGTGGTCCAGTGGGTAAAGAGTCCACCTTGCAGTGCAAAGGGCACCGGTTCGATCCCTGGCCTGGGAAGATCCCACATGCCGCAGGATGGGGGTGTCCAATTACGAACCAGCGCTCTGGAGCACTTGCGCCCAGAGCCGGTGCTCTGCAGTAAGAGAGGCCACTGCGATGGGAGACCCACACGGGCCAAAGAATAAAGACAGATGAAAACAAACAAAAAAACAATTAAAGAGGTCAAAATTTAAAAAAAAAAAATAGAAAATAAAACACCAAATAAATATAGCAAACTTAAAAAAAACTGAGATGTATCTGTGTATGCAGGGCTTCCCAGGTGGTCCAGTGGTAAAGAATCCACAGATAGTGCAGGAGACACAGTTTTGACCTCTGGGTTGGGAAGATCCCCTGGAGAAGAAAATGGCAGCCCACTCCAGTATTCTTGCCTGGAGAATTCCATGGACAGAGGAGCCTAGCAGGCTCTACAGTCCATGTGGTTGCAAAGTAGTCGGATATAACTCAGCAACTAATGACAACCATCTATATGTGCAGATATGGAAAGATCTCTTAGAAAAGCACAATGAAAATCAGCATTATCATGTATACAAATGCATATACATGCACATGTATGTTTGGCAGAAAAAATATGTGGTACAGCAAACACCAGACTGTTAACAGAATCCACCTGTGTGAAAGGGACCGCATATGAGGAGAGTGGGTGAGAAAATTAAATTTCATTTTATATATTTCTCTACTCTTTGCATCCTGTCATTAGCATATATTCATTAATTTTAAAAAATCTATTTTGTAAATCAAAGGGAAATCTCTAGTTTCTTTTATTGCATGAGTACTATTTTATTATAAAACAATATAACAAAATTCTTAATATATAAATATTGACTGTTAAAAGTTTAGGCTGACGGGACTTGCCTGCTGGTTCAGTGGCTAAGACTCTGTGTTCCCAATGCAGGAGGCCCAGGTCTAATCCCTGGTCAGGGAACCAGATCCCACATGCCACAACTGAGACCCAGCACAGCCAAATAAATAAATAATAATAATAAAAATTAGAAAAAAGTTTAGACTGAGATAAGTAACAAGGAAATTGAAAGAATAAACATTATTCCTAATTCTAGTATATAGTAAAGATGGACACTTTAGGGGAGAAAAATGAATTATTCAACAAATTTCACTGGGATAAATGGGTAGCCATCTGGAAAGGAATAAAGTTAGATTCATACCTCACAACTTACATGAAAATACATTCCAGATGGATGATTTAAATATAAAAAAAATCACACCATGAATGTACTAGAAGAAACCAGATTTCTTTTATAATCTCAGAAGGGGAGGGGGGAACCTTTTCAATGATGATGCAAATCAGAGAAACCACAAAAGAAAAGGTTAAGCAGAACACTGGATAGGAGGTACTTCAGCACTAGGCTTGGAAGCCATTTTTGACAGCAAAATCATCACCAACACAACAGCAAAGATGTGCTTCAGAGACCACAATAAGGATACTTACAACATGAGAGCTAAAACAGGAAAGCAGGGCCTTGTTCAACTTCAGCTGGGAGAGCAACTCAGATTTTTTATACCGTGTGTGTGCTCTCAAATGACAGTGAAAGGATCACAGGTACTTGCTGTAGGCTTACAGATGAATATTAGCAGGCAGGCAAGTTTACAAACACAGAATCCGTGAATGAGGAGGACTGACTGTAGTCACATGGACACAAAATAACACACATACAGGGTTGCCCCCTGCAGCAGGAAAAAAAGAAAACACCCAAGCTGTTTTCGAAACCAAATGAACCAGACCTCTCAGGTGGAGGCTGTGTTTTTCTATTTCTTTAGTTCTCTCCAGGTAGTTCTGAAGCACAAAGAGGGCTGAGAGCATCATGTTTTGTGGGTACCCAGTATGTCTCTGGAGGCCCCACTTGTACATATTAATATGTAGCAAGTCCCTAGTACTGGACAAATTTGGATTAGTTCTAACTTTCTGATATTATAGAGGATAGTGTATTTGTCTTCACACAGACTGTTAATTATTCCTTTGGGATAGCATCTCAAGGTGGAAATTGAGTAAAAGAAACATAGCTTTATAGTGCTTGCTGCTTATTGACAGCATCTCCCAAAAAGATGATGACAATTTATACTCCCACCAGCAGTTTATTTTTTTTTTTTTTCAGTCTGTGGCAATCTGATGGGAAATATACCTTGGAATTCTTTTTTCTTTGTCATTACATTCCTAATGCACTCATGAAAAGGACCTTCATATTAGAACCTCTCATTTCTAAGTTGTCTTGCCTATGCTGATCAACCAGATTCATGCATTGTTGATTTTTCAAATTAATAGAATTAATGTTATATTGTTGTTTTACATTCAGATGAGGGAAAGGCCATTTTAAAAAATCATCTTGATCAAAATCCCCAGCTACAGTGGAACACAACAGAGCCCTCACGAACGTGCAAAGATCCTATAGAAGACATAAATTCCCCAGAACAGTAAGTACCTTCTCCTCTAGAATTATTGCCAGAGAGTACACTCTTGCTGCACAAGAGTCTACAGCTGGCACCGTGTTGTCACATGCATTACTTTATTTGAGCTCTACAGTAATCTCATGATACAGGTCAAATTACAATGGTTATTTTCCAGATAAGAGGACTGATGTTCAGCGGGGAACTCAGGGGCTTAAATGACAGTGAAAGGATCACAGGTACTTGCTGTAGGCTTACAGATGAATATTAGCAGGCAGGCAAGTTTACAAACACAGAATCCGTGAATGAGGAGGACTGACTGTAGTCACATGGACACAAAATAACACACATACAGGGTTGCCCCCTGCAGCAGGAAAAAAAGAAAACACCCAAGCTGTTTTCGAAACCAAATGAACCAGACCTCTCAGGTGGAGGCTGTGTTTTTCTATTTCTTTAGTTCTCTCCAGGTAGTTCTGAAGCACAAAGAGGGCTGAGAGCATCATGTTTTGTGGGTACCCAGTATGTCTCTGGAGGCCCCACTTGTACATATTAATATGTAGCAAGTCCCTAGTACTGGACAAATTTGGATTAGTTCTAACTTTCTGATATTATAGAGGATAGTGTATTTGTCTTCACACAGACTGTTAATTATTCCTTTGGGATAGCATCTCAAGGTGGAAATTGAGTAAAAGAAACATAGCTTTATAGTGCTTGCTGCTTATTGACAGCATCTCCCAAAAAGATGATGACAATTTATACTCCCACCAGCAGTTTTTTTTTTTTTTTTTTTCAGTCTGTGGCAATCTGATGGGAAATATACCTTGGAATTCTTTTTTCTTTGTCATTACATTCCTAATGCACTCATGAAAAGGACCTTCATATTAGAACCTCTCATTTCTAAGTTGTCTTGCCTATGCTGATCAACCAGATTCATGCATTGTTGATTTTTTCAAATTAATAGAATTAATGTTATATTGTTGTTTTACATTCAGATGAGGGAAAGGCCATTTTAAAAAATCATCTTGATCAAAATCCCCAGCTACAGTGGAACACAACAGAGCCCTCACGAACGTGCAAAGATCCTATAGAAGACATAAATTCCCCAGAACAGTAAGTACCTTCTCCTCTAGAATTATTGCCAGAGAGTACACTCTTGCTGCACAAGAGTCTACAGCTGGCACCGTGTTGTCACATGCATTACTTTATTTGAGCTCTACAGTAATCTCATGATACAGGTCAAATTACAATGGTTATTTTCCAGATAAGAGGACTGATGTTCAAAGAAGCTAGGTGACTTGTCAAAGCTTACCAGTTGCTAAATGCAAGAGACAGAAATTTGAAGTTTGGTCTGTCCAACATCAAATCCCATGTTTTCTTCCTTTGTTAGGCTTCCCAAGGGGCTCAGCAGTAAAGACTCCACCTGCAGTGCAAGAGACATGGGTTTGATCCCTGGGTCAGGCAGATTCCCTGGAGAAGGAAATAGCAACCCACTCCCGTATTCTTGCTGGGAAAATCCCATGGACAGAGGAGCCCGACGGGCTATAGTTCATGGGGCTGCAAAAAGTCAGACATGAGCAAAACAACTGAGCAGGCTGCCTTTGTTACACATAAAATGAATATTTACTTAACACTAATTTACTGAGACCTACTATGTATTGAGCACAATAGGGAAGAAAACAGACAAAAATCCTTCCCTTCATGGAGTTTACACATTCTGTCTGGCAAGATGGTAACGAAAAAGCACACCCTCATATTAAAATGATAGGTGCTTTGGAGAGAAATTAAGACAGTGTAACTTTACACAGGGACGTCTGAGCAGATTCAGTGAGAAGGTGACATCTAAGCAAAGCCCTGGACATCTCTGGTAGCTTTGTCCCCACTGGCAATTTTTAGTTCTTTCCAGTTTATAGCAGACTGGAAGCAGCAATTAGAAACTTCAACCCTGAAACCTGCTCCCTGGGAAGTGACACCACCAGGTGAAAAGCCAGCAAAAGGAGCCCCGTCACCACCAGAAGTGTCATTTGGAGGCCACATAGTCACACGCTAAGAGCCTGTCAACCCACTTAGCTCCAAGGCCTCACAGTTGACGGTCCAGTATAATCACTGATGGTTACACGGCATTCATCTGTGATTTGCCATGCACTGGAGTGCAAGCACCTTGAAGGTAAGGTTTAAGTCCTTCCTTTGTTCCTTGACTGAACACAGCCTCCAGCACTGAAATAATGAAAGGCAAATAGGATCCTAGCAGATAGCAGAACTTGTGGCTCTGACAGCCACACACAGATGTCTAGGATGCACGGACAGAACACCTTTTCCCAGGTCAGATTCATTCTTCAGCTCCCCATTTTCCTGGACTCTGTGCCAACACTGATGACACTACACAGGTTAAACTTTAATTCCAAAATGAGGTCTCCACACACTATTCTCTCCTGAACACCTGGGAAGGATCTCTCAAGCGAAGCCCTTCTGCCCAGCAGGTCCTTAGGGAGTAGGCGCAGCACTGCCTCTGGCTCCATGCGTCTCAGAACCCCACCAATGCCCTGCTACACTCCAGAGTGCACGCATGAGTTCATCTACTGCCCCACAAAGCACTGTAATTCAACAGAAGTCCCGCCTTCCCCAGGTGTGATTGTTTCTGTACCCAGAACAGCAGGTTCTCTGTATCCTTCCCTTGTCTTTATAACGGGAATAGCAATGCTCCTTTTGCCTAGTGGACTTTGTGGGTTTTGTGAAAGTCCAGGGATTTTCTCACGAGTGGCCAGGCCTGGGGACACAAGGAGGCCTAAGAGTTCAGGGAATGCACATTCCCAGATGCAGGGGAGAACTGCACGAGATGCAGCAAAGCAGGGGGTCAGTGGCCTGGGCACATCCCCCAGAGCAGCCTTCACAACAACCGAGATGACTTCCCTGCCTGCTGATGGAAAGGATTAATGAGAAGGCACGCAGAAGGGTGTCGCAGGGAGTCAGAAGGCAGATCCCTTTTCACTCCGCTCCTCCATCAGACCAACTTACTCAGCCCCAGGTTTTTACTGGCTGAATTTCTGGGAATTTGCCAAGGGTTCTGGGGGCTCAGAGGAGGAAAGAACTCTAAACTGAGAGGGTTAGCACAAAAAGAATGACATTTAAACTGGATCTTAAAGGGAAACTTAGCTCCAAGGCCTCACAGTTGACGGTCCAGTATAATCACTGATGGTTACACGGCATTCATCTGTGATTTGCCATGCACTGGAGTGCAAGCACCTTGAAGGTAAGGTTTAAGTCCTTCCTTTGTTCCTTGACTGAACACAGCCTCCAGCACTGAAATAATGAAAGGCAAATAGGATCCTAGCAGATAGCAGAACTTGTGGCTCTGACAGCCACACACAGATGTCTAGGATGCACGGACAGAACACCTTTTCCCAGGTCAGATTCATTCTTCAGCTCCCCATTTTCCTGGACTCTGTGCCAACACTGATGACACTACACAGGTTAAACTTTAATTCCAAAATGAGGTCTCCACACACTATTCTCTCCTGAACACCTGGGAAGGATCTCTCAAGCGAAGCCCTTCTGCCCAGCAGGTCCTTAGGGAGTAGGCGCAGCACTGCCTCTGGCTCCATGCGTCTCAGAACCCCACCAATGCCCTGCTACACTCCAGAGTGCACGCATGAGTTCATCTACTGCCCCACAAAGCACTGTAATTCAACAGAAGTCCCGCCTTCCCCAGGTGTGATTGTTTCTGTACCCAGAACAGCAGGTTCTCTGTATCCTTCCCTTGTCTTTATAACGGGAATAGCAATGCTCCTTTTGCCTAGTGGACTTTGTGGGTTTTGTGAAAGTCCAGGGATTTTCTCACGAGTGGCCAGGCCTGGGGGACACAAGGAGGCCTAAGAGTTCAGGGAATGCACATTCCCAGATGCAGGGGAGAACTGCACGAGATGCAGCAAAGCAGGGGGTCAGTGGCCTGGGCACATCCCCCAGAGCAGCCTTCACAACAACCGAGATGACTTCCCTGCCTGCTGATGGAAAGGATTAATGAGAAGGCACGCAGAAGGGTGTCGCAGGGAGTCAGAAGGCAGATCCCTTTTCACTCCGCTCCTCCATCAGACCAACTTACTCAGCCCCAGGTTTTTACTGGCTGAATTTCTGGGAATTTGCCAAGGGTTCTGGGGGCTCAGAGGAGGAAAGAACTCTAAACTGAGAGGGTTAGCACAAAAAGAATGACATTTAAACTGGATCTTAAAGGGAAAGCTGGGGAAGAACCATTTAGGCTGGGGAAACAGCATGTGCAAAGGTTTGGAAGACTGCTCATAAGCAGGGTTTTAGGGGAAACTAGCCATGGCAGTAAGGTTCTTGGGGAGAAGGTTGGAGAAGATTCACCTGAAGAACCTGGCAAGAGACAGATCTTGGGGATCCCTGAATGCCCTCTCCCAGTGTTGGAGAGAGAACACTAGCCACCAGAGAAGCCAGAAGACTAGGAAGGAATCTGTTGGAATTGGCCAGCGTTTTGAGGGAGTCAAGTCCAGGGTCAGAGACGTCAGTGAGGAAGGACAGAGCAGCTAAGAAGCCTTTTAGGGATAGAGCCCAAAGCCAAGTCCATCTGCAGACTTGCAAGAGTAAAGAAGAGTGTTTAAGCAAAGCCCTGTTCAGAGGGCAAAGCCTTGTTCTCAGAAGGCACCTGAAGCTCAAGAAGCCTACCTCCTCCTGCTTACTGTCACCGTGATTATTGCAGGGCAGCAGTGGACACCAGAGGCCTGCATTAAACACCTGCCAGACAGGTAAGTGGTTAGATGACAGGAGGGACAGACCCTGGATTCAGAGAGAACTGCAGTCCTACTGTCAGATTCTTAGCCAAAGTGAGTCCAGGGGCCTTCCTGGTGAGCAGCCAGCTAGCCTTCATTCGCTAATACTCCTCCTTTCTCTCTCTGCCGCAGCATCCAGCGCCGACTGTCCCTCCAGCTCCCTATCCTTCACCACGCCTACCTCCCGTCCATTGGAGGCGTGGACGCCAGCTGTGTCAGCCCCTCGTCAGCCCTACCGCCAGCCCCCCCCACAGACACGTGCCACCCTCCTTCCGAGTTATGGTCTCGGGCCTGTAAGGGTGGGAGGCCTGGGGCCGGGGCCTCCCCCATGACGGAACCACACAGAGCAGAGGCATCTGCTGCAGGAACACTATCAGCTCTGGCTGCAGAGAAGCTGGTGCCAAGGGTTCTGGGGGCTCAGAGGAGGAAAGAACTCTAAACTGAGAGGGTTAGCACAAAAAGAATGACATTTAAACTGGATCTTAAAGGGAAAGCTGGGGAAGAACCATTTAGGCTGGGGAAACAGCATGTGCAAAGGTTTGGAAGACTGCTCATAAGCAGGGTTTTAGGGGAAACTAGCCATGGCAGTAAGGTTCTTGGGGAGAAGGTTGGAGAAGATTCACCTGAAGAACCTGGCAAGAGACAGATCTTGGGGATCCCTGAATGCCCTCTCCCAGTGTTGGAGAGAGAACACTAGCCACCAGAGAAGCCAGAAGACTAGGAAGGAATCTGTTGGAATTGGCCAGCGTTTTGAGGGAGTCAAGTCCAGGGTCAGAGACGTCAGTGAGGAAGGACAGAGCAGCTAAGAAGCCTTTTAGGGATAGAGCCCAAAGCCAAGTCCATCTGCAGACTTGCAAGAGTAAAGAAGAGTGTTTAAGCAAAGCCCTGTTCAGAGGGCAAAGCCTTGTTCTCAGAAGGCACCTGAAGCTCAAGAAGCCTACCTCCTCCTGCTTACTGTCACCGTGATTATTGCAGGGCAGCAGTGGACACCGGAGGCCTGCATTAAACACCTGCCAGACAGGTAAGTGGTTAGATGACAGGAGGGACAGACCCTGGATTCAGAGAGAACTGCAGTCCTACTGTCAGATTCTTAGCCAAAGTGAGTCCAGGGGCCTTCCTGGTGAGCAGCCAGCTAGCCTTCATTCGCTAATACTCCTCCTTTCTCTCTCTGCCGCAGCATCCAGCGCCGACTGTCCCTCCAGCTCCCTATCCTTCACCACGCCTACCTCCCGTCCATTGGAGGCGTGGACGCCAGCTGTGTCAGCCCCTGCGTCAGCCCTACCGCCAGCCCCCGCCACAGACACGTGCCACCCTCCTTCCGAGTTATGGTCTCGGGCCTGTAAGGGTGGGAGGCCTGGGGCCGGGGCCTCCCCCATGACGGAACCACACAGAGCAGAGGCATCTGCTGCAGGAACACTATCAGCTCTGGCTGCAGAGAAGCTGGTGCCACGGCTGGCCTTGCGGGACTGCTCAGATGGCAGGCAGTGCACAGGATTGGGGCACTTGGCACCTGACCTCGCGCCTTATTTGTGAAGTTTTTATTCTTTCACAAAGAAGAGGAGTGAAAATAACTTCTTTAATGTCTGCAAAGGAGGAGGAGCTAGGATATTTGAAACTTCACAACAACAAAAAAATCCTAGAAAAGGAGAAAGTCACTAGAACTCCAGCTAGAAGTCACTGAGTGGCCCCAAGCAGCCTGGAGAGGAGGCGAGGGGCTTCTGGAGAAACTGCCTCTACACACATGCCACTGGCTGTGGCCCCCAGGCCAGCCCTCTTCCCCTCTGGGAAGGAGGTGGGCAGGGCAGCCAGCCTCCAGCGGCCAGTCCAGCCAACCCCAGCCTTCCTGGAGCAGGAAGTCTGCAGGGAGGGTGGCCGGGCACAGCTCTGCGGGCCGAGGCCTGGGGTACAGGAGCAGGCTGACTCGCAGGCCTCCCCGTGGGACCGCACTCTCTGATAAAGGCCACACATTAACACAATAACACCCATTCTGGGACCGTGGGGATTTAGGGCACGTCTCTGCAGACACGCTCTGCAGCATTCACCCACAGTCGGCCATGTCCTTGTGTTCGTATCAGGTGTTCCCCGTAATAAGGGGGGCACCTGAGCTAATCATAGAATGTCTATTCCCAGCAAACCCGAGAAAGAAAGACTGTGCACTTTAACCTCTCTCATCAGGGCCTAAGGGCTGGCTGGGGTTTTGTTTTGTTTTGTTTTGTTTTTTTTCCACTGACTTTGTTTCTGACCAAAGTGAACTGGGGGCATCTGCTAGAGGACACCCCTGCAGTCGTGGGGAGAGTATTGCTAGCTGAGGGCTTCCCTTCCCTTAAGGCAGCCTTCATCCAGACAAGCTGGCGGGCTCTGCCCTGGGGGGGGCCTCAGCGGTGATCAATCAGCACACTGATTCTCATTCACAAGATCACTCTTCCCTTTTAAAGGAACCCCAAAGAGTACCGATCTGGGAGTGAGACAGACCTGGGTTCAGGCCCTTGTTCCACTGCTAACTCCCTCCACGACCTCGGGCGAGTCACTTGTGTCCCTCTGAGCCTCAGTTTCCCCTTGCTAACTAAACTAGGGTTGAAATAACACCTGTCCCGCCTACCTCACAGGGTCGCTCTGAGGATCAAAACTTGATCTTGTTCAGAAAAGCTTTGTACAGACCAGTGAAGCGGTCCTGACCCATGAGGTATCAGAATGACCATGACCTTCAGCCCTCGAGACAGCTGAGGCTGTGGCCCAGAGACATGCCCAGCACAGCCCTCTGCCAGGATCTACCCAGCTGGAGAGAGGCTCCCAATGGCTTCTGTGACATTCCTAGACAGGTTCATTCTTTGCTAAGGCAGGCCTGAATGACAATGTCCGGGATATCTGCACAACTGAGCAGTCACTCAGCTCCCTAAAGAAACCTAACGGCAGCTTCCACAGGCAGGCAATAATTCTTCCCAGACCACTGGAGTCAAGAGCACAGTGCTGTCACCACCAGGGTTTGACGAAAGGGCCCACAGAATCTCAACCATCGCCAACATTTGAAAACACCCCCTCTCACATAGTATAGTGTTCCTCTCCCTGCCCCCAAAGAGAGGTTATGGAGGTACTGTAGCTTTTAGGGGAAAAAAAAATGTTAACACATCACAGGTCAAGTTGAAGTCACTGTCTGTTTAGGCACTAAAAATTGGTGTTGTCACTCACTATGTATTACAGTATTTACTTGCTTTCTTGATTTCACCAAACCAGATTTAATTTAAAGGACCACATTTAATTTTTCAAGGGGAAAGAGACAATTCATTGTACATAATGTATACACACACACACAAAAGAAACAATACCTGTAGAAATATTAATCCACCATAGCAGGAAAAAAAAAAAAAACACAAGTATTGGACAGTTGGAGGTGTGTGCATCCGTGACCTGTTGTGACTCCTGAATGTTCAGTCTTCTAGGTTAACCCACACACTACATTCTCTGTCGTAATGATACTGTAGGTTCACCCGTTTGTGTTTTTGGTTTTTTAATGTCCCCACAAATAACAAGACCTACAGAAGTGACTCTAGCTATTTAACGGTTCTGTTCTTTTATATGCAGCAAACACAACATACATTTCCGAAGAGGCTTCAGCCTGAATGTATTTTCCAATGACGTTAGTGCACAAACGCTTTAAATTAGACTGGAACTGCCAGAATCAAATGTAAATGAGGAGTTTCTTGTACCCCTATTGCATGGTATCAATTTTAATAAATTGTTGCAAATTTGTTTTTATGAATAAAAGGAAAAACTGTCTTTAGTGCCTACTCTTCCTGTACTATCCATGAGGTATTCAGAATGACCATGACCTTCAGCCCTCGAGACAGCTGAGGCTGTGGCCCAGAGACATGCCCAGCACAGCCCTCTGCCAGGATCTACGCAGCTGGAGAGAGGCTCCCAATGGCTTCTGTGACATTCCTAGACAGGTTCATTCTTTGCTAAGGCAGGCCTGAATGACAATGTCCGGGATATCTGCACAACTGAGCAGTCACTCAGCTCCCTAAAGAAACCTAACGGCAGCTTCCACAGGCAGGCAATAATTCTTCCCAGACCACTGGAGTCAAGAGCACAGTGCTGTCACCACCAGGGTTTGACGAAAGGGCCCACAGAATCTCAACCATCGCCAACATTTGAAAACACCCCCTCTCACATAGTATAGTGTTCCTCTCCCTGCCCCCAAAGAGAGGTTATGGAGGTACTGTAGCTTTTAGGGGAAAAAAAAATGTTAACACATCACAGGTCAAGTTGAAGTCACTGTCTGTTTAGGCACTAAAAATTGGTGTTGTCACTCACTATGTATTACAGTATTTACTTGCTTTCTTGATTTCACCAAACCAGATTTAATTTAAAGGACCACATTTAATTTTTCAAGGGGAAAGAGACAATTCATTGTACATAATGTATACACACACACACAAAAGAAACAATACCTGTAGAAATATTAATCCACCATAGCAGGAAAAAAAAAAAAAACACAAGTATTGGACAGTTGGAGGTGTGTGCATCCGTGACCTGTTGTGACTCCTGAATGTTCAGTCTTCTAGGTTAACCCACACACTACATTCTCTGTCGTAATGATACTGTAGGTTCACCCGTTTTTGTTTTTGTTTTTTTAATTTCCCCACAAATAACAAGACCTACAGAAGTGACTCTAGCTATTTAACGGTTCTGTTCTTTTATATGCAGCAAACACAACATACATTTCCGAAGAGGCTTCAGCCTGAAGGTATTTTCCAATGACGTTAGTGCACAAACGCTTTAAATTAGACTGGAACTGCCAGAATCAAATGTAAATGAGGAGTTTCTTGTACCCCTATTGCATGGTATCAATTTTTAATAAATTGTTGCAAATTTGTTTTTATGAATAAAAGGAAAAAACTGTCTTTAGTGCCTACTCTTCCCCAAATGCAGGTCAGACCAGGCTGTATGTATCCTTCTGCTCAGAAACTCGGGGATGGCTATGGGGACGCCTGCCCAGCCCGTCCCTTCCTTCAGAAGCGGCCTTCCCCTGCCTCTGCAGACAGGAGCAGAGCAGCCCTGTTGCCCTGTGGTAATAGGTCCCGAGGAGGGAACCTGACATCAGCTGGGTCAGTAAGCCTCTTTCCCAGGCAAAGAAATAATCCACAAAAGAGAAAAGTGAAGCCAGCACAGAGAGAAACAGGATCAAGAGATGGGTCCTGATGGTGTCCAAGCACTGGGTCAGCTGTTTCTGAAGGCAAACAGTCGCCTGGTCCTCAGATTCTAAGTTCTCCCAATAAATTACTCTTTTTGCCTAGATTAGTTTCAGTTCAGTTCCTAGCAGTTACAGCCAGAGGTTCCTGACCAGCCCAAGCTCCTTCCAGACTCATCACCTGTTTCCCCCTGCAGCCTACAGGCAGTCCGCTCTTCCTCCACATTGGCCCTCAGCCTGCAGCTCCATCTCTAGTCCACCCCAACCTTCAAGGTTTCATTCAAAATGTCCTTAATTCCCCCGAAATGAAATTCTCTCTCCTGCTGTCCCTTTCTCACCACACTGGGTACAGGCTCATGCTGGCCCTTCCTCTCCACCCTAGACCACAAGCTCCTCGAAGCTGGGAGGCACATCTGCTTCCTCCATGTTCCCACAGCATCAAGCCCTCCCGTTGGCACAGAACAGCCCCTGACGAGGCTTCTGCAGAGCTGAACACTTTGGCTGAGGTGTGCCCATATTGGTTTCCAGGTCTGCAAGACTACAGGCAAGGTCAACATGGCCAAAGCAGGCCAGAGAGACCTGAGTCATGTGACTCAGTCCCCCAAATGGGGAACTGGACCCACAGACTCTACTAGAAGGCTGGACCCAGGCTGGAGTTTCCTAGTGCAAGCTGGGAATCAGGCCGTCTGAGTCCTAGCCACCTTTTACAAAGCCCTCCTCTGGGACATAGGATGTTCAAGGGTAGGGAACAGGTCTAACAAGGTCATCTAAGATCACCGAGAAAGTCACAGCAAAGGCAAGGACAGAATCAGAATCCTGACTGGTCTGCCTCCTCTACCTGATCTCGATTCACGGGAAGGAGGAGCTAAGCAAGACCTTAGGGGTCATCTTGTCCAGCCTCTCACTTAACAGGTGATACAAGTGAGGACCAATGACAGGAGCCATTGCAGAAGGTCCTAAGAGGACAGGCATGGAACCTGGATGTCCTCACTTTGAAATCCAGCTCCTTCCTCACCCCATGACTCAGAACCAGAGGTATTAATAGCAGAGAGACACCACAGCAGGGAGATAATGCTCTGCCACCTCAAGTTTCTTGAGAAATCTTCCTATTTTCCCATTAAATACAGAATCAACTGAAGAAAACTTTGATCTTTCCTCTTAACAAGTCTGAAAGAGAAATGCCCACAGGGCTGAAGAAAATGCTCATCACCATCATCAACAGAGCTCTTCACACCTTGCTTGGCCAACAGCTCTGTGGTAACATAAGTCTAAAGGAAATGACCCAAGAGCAGTGGGTACCTCAGTCTTTTATTTAGGGGTCTCTTTGTCTTCCTTTGCTTATGACTAGCTCGCCTGAAGTAAAACTAAAAGACGATTTCCCAGCCTCAGAGAGGCACCCTAAAGCTGAAGCCCTCTGAGAAAATGCTGGTTGGTAGTCTCCTCGCCCTGTGCTGGGGAGACAACCCTGGGATGATCTGCTCTGGAGGAAGATGGGTAGAGGTTTCCAGAAACATTAAACTTGGTCCACTAGCCAGAGCCCTAACCTTCCAGTTTTCCATGCTGAGCAGTCTCTTTTCTGTAAGAATCCTCCTGAGATCTGGCTCCAGAGGCTCCAAAGCCAGGAACAGGGAGAGGAGATGGTGAAGGGTTAAAAAAAAGAAAACCCACCAGTGGTCACTTGCTGCTCTGCTGTCCAGCTCATTCCTGCCCCTCCCCTGGCAGCACAAGCTTGTTTGTTAGGGGAGGAGAGGGACCTATGGGAGAGAACCTGGAGGGACTCCTGCTCCCATCCCTGGACACAGAGACTGGCTCAAAGATGTGCTCATTACCTAAGCTCAGTCGATCAGAATCCTTTCAGGGTTTCAGCCATGTTTACCCTCAAATCTTGCCTTCCAACTATAGAGAAATGAAAAGTGAGAAACTGAGCTGGTCAATTGGATCACAAAATAAAGTCCACACACAAAGCTCTGTGTTGGGCTTCCCGGATAGCTCAGATTGTAAAGAATCTGATGGTAATTCAGGAGGCCTAGGTTCAATTCCTGGGTTGGGAAGATGCCCTGGAGAAGGGAAAGGCTGCCTACTCCAGTATTCTTGCCTGGAGAATGCCATGGATAGAGGAGCCTGGAAGACTACAGTCCATGGAGTCACAAAGAGTGGGACACAAAGTTTCGGAGGTGGTTAACACTGGAGAAGCCACCACCCTTCAGACTGGTGGTGCTGAAGAGCTGTCAGTTCAGCAGGCTTTTGAGGCCATGCTCAAGGTCTCCGCTCTGGTCCACCACACCTTACTGGAGAGTTGGAACCCTCCCCCAAGAGGAAAAACATTTGCTTCCCCTCCATCTGAATTTCAATGCAAAAGACCTAAGGCAGTTTGAAACCGCAGGGATACCTTTTAAGGTGCATTAGGTAACTCGCTTTATTTTAAAGCAAGTTACAAAGGCGAGTTGCCTCAACAGTTCAAACTAGACATAAACTTGTATCTTCCACATAAAAGCCAAATATATTTATAACTTAAATGCACAAAAATGACAAGACCAATAAAAACATCTTAACAACACTGATTTAAAGGACTAGACGAGGTTTTGCTGAAAAATAAGTTGCAGTTCACAAGGCAAGCACAGCGCCAACTGCTCCCAGGCACGTCTCTTTGAATTCAGGCTGCCTAGTGTGATGATGACTCAATTATCAATCACACTGCTTTTCTTTATTTAAACTACTGTGAAAACTTCATTTATTCAGCATGCTATGATATCACTTGGCCTTCACTCAACTCTAACACATCACGTCTCGATTAAATCCATCTTTTCTTTTTTTCTTGTGAGCCACTGACAACCGTGGGGTCATCTAGTTAATACACACAATTCGAACGGTGACTGAGTGATGATGCTCATTAAGCACTAGGCGAAGGGCTTTGCAGGCATCATCTCATCTAAACCTCACAGGGACCCCAGAGCAGGCGTGATTACTGCCACTCCCTTGCAGCTAAAGGCACTCAGGCACAGAATGTGAGTGCTGTCCTGGATCACACAGCTGGGATGGAGAATGGAAATTTGAACACAGCAGTGCAATGCCAAAATACACGCTCTTCATACTTTTAAATATCCTCAAGAGAATTAACTGGATTCAGACGACCCAGAATATGCCTATTTAATTTTACAAGATCCTGAAATAAAAACACAATCTTTAAAAATTTTAAGGATTTGCACACCTCTGAAATTCATCCAAGGCATCATCTGAGGTTCTAAACCCTGGCCTGAGTGTTTCTGACTCAGGCAATGTGAGCAGGGGGAAACCCTCATTGCTCTGAGGCCCAGACAAGCCAACAGGATGGAAGAAGCTATACAGAGACAAAACTCTGCCCAAGCTGCCCACTGCCCAGGTCCACCCATTCCCACTACTAACTGATGAATCCAAAGCATTAAGGCATTCAAGATCTGACAGAAGGACTCTGCAAGCATCCCAGGGCAAGGGAAGCAAGACAGAAGATGCTCACCATTCAAGGGTGAAATACCAGCTCTGGATAAGATAGTCACTGCTTAGAAAAGACTAGGCTGGCAAAAACTAGAAATTACCCAAATGCTACCAACAGTAAAACAGAAAAAAACAGATTTAGTATATTCACACAGTGGAATATCATATTACCAGTGAGAATGGGAAGAAGTACAATCACATGTAACAGTAAAAATAAATATGACACACAAGAACTGAAAGAAGTCAGACATAAAATATGTCTAAGATTCTATTAATAGAGAGTTCAAATATAAAGTTAAAAAACAAGTAAACCTATTAGACATCAAAATAGTGGCTACTTCCCACCAGGAAGCCTGCACAATGCACAAGCCCCTGCCCAACCTCACCCACCAGGGGGTGAGGTTGAAACAAGAACTACAATCCTGCTGTTTGCAGAAAGGAGTTGACAAATACAAAAAGTCCAGCAAAACAAGACAACAGAGAAATAACAAAGGAACAAGATAAAACCCCAGAAGAATAACTATCTACCTGAAAAAGAATTAAGAATAATGATAATAATGAGCCACGATCTCAGAAAAAGAATGGAGGCACAGGTTAAAAAGATACAAAAAAATGTTCAGCAAAGAGCTAGAAGATTTAAAGAACGGGTATGAACAGTAACTGAAGTGAAAAATACACTAGAAGTAATCAATAGCAGAATAGGGCAGAAGAACAAGTAAGTGAGCTGGGAAACAGACTGACGGAAATCACTGCTGCAAAATAGAAGAAAGAAAAGAGAATGATAAGAAATGAGGTTAGTCTAAGAGACCTCTGACACAACAGTAAATGCACCAGCATTCACATTATAAAGGTCTCAGAAGGAGAAGAAAGAACAAACCTGAGAAAATATTTGAAGAGATTTTTAAAAATTTGAAAAGTTCCCTGACATGGGAAAAGAAAGTCACCCAAGTCCAGGAAGTAGAGAGAGTTCCAGGCAAGATAACCCAAAAAAACAATGCTGCAAGACACACAGAAACCAACCCGACAAAAATTAAAGATAAAGAAGAAATATTAAAAGCAACTAGGGAAAAGCAACAAATATGATACAAAAGAATCCCCAATAAGGTTATAGCTCAGCAGAAATCATTCAGGTCAGAAGTAAGTGGCATAATATATATTTAAAGTGATGAAAGAGAAGAACCTACAACCAAGAATACTCTACTCAGCATGGCTCTCATTCAGATTCAACAAAGAAATCAAAAGCCTTACAGACAAGCAAAAGCTAATAGAACCTGGCACCACCAGACCAACTTTGCAACAAATGCTAAAGGAACTTCTCTAAGAACTTTTCTAGAGACAAAATTACAAATGGAAAAGCCCACCAGTAAAGATAGGAAGTCATATTCATACAAATATGATATCAAACCAGCAATCATAAGGAGAGTACAAATGCAGAACATCAGAAATGTACTTGAAATTAAGAGACCACCAACTTAAAACAATCTTTTATATATACAGACTGCTGTATCAAAATCTCACATTAACTGCAAACCAAAAAAGTACAACAGATACACACAAAAAAGAAAAGACAGGCAAACACAACACTGAAGATAGTCATCAAGGAGTTCCGTGGCAGTCGGTCCAGTGGTCAGGACTTGGCACTTTCACTGTGGGAGCCTGCGTTCAATCTCTGGTTGTGGAACTAAGATCCTGCAAGCCACAAGGGCACAACCAAAAAATATATATATATATTCATCAAATCACAAGAGAAGAAAAAGGGAATAAAAAATACCTACAAAAACAAATCCAAAACAATTAACAAAATGGCAAGTAAGAACATACATACCAATACTTACCTTACATGTATATGGATTAAGTGCTCCAATCAAAAGACAGAGATTGGCTGAACAGAAACAAGACCCATATATATGCTGTCAACAAGAGAGTCACTTCAGATCTAAAGATACAAACAGACTAAAAGTGAGAGGACAGAAAAAGGTATTCCATGCAAACAGAAATGAAAACTGAAGAAGCAATACTAATATCAGACACAGCTGACTCTAAAGACTGTTATAACAAGGACTTCCCTTGTGGTATAAGTGGTTAAGAATCCACCTTCCAACGTTCCAATGCAGCGAACATGGGTTCAATCCTTGGCTGGGGAAGTAAGATCCACAAGCCTCACAGCAACCAAGTTCCCACATGCTACAACGAGAGAAGCCTCAGCACTGCAAGCACTGAGTCCATATGCTCTAGAGGCTGTGTTCCACAGCAACAGAAGCTCACATGCTGCAACAAAGACCCAGTGCAGCCACAGAGAAAAACTACACCAAGATACCATCTCACACCAATCAAAAGAGTCATCATTAAAAAGCCTACAGGGGCTTCCCTGGTGGTCCAGTGGGTAAGGACACCGCCTTGCAGTGCAGAGGGCGCCGGTTCGATCCCTGGCCTGGAAAGATCCCACATGCCGCGGAGCGGCTGGACCCATGTGTCCAATTACCAAGCCGGAGCTCTGGAGCGCATGCGCCCAGAGCCGGCGCTCTGCAACAACAGATGCCACCGCGATGGGAGGCCCACACGGGCAAAAGAACAAAGATAGATGAAACTAGACAAATGAAAGACCAGTGGAAGTGGCCCGCCCACCCCACTCCCTCCCCACCCCACCAAAATAAATAAATAAATAATGTTTTTAAAAAAAAAAAAAAAGCCTACAAACAGGGCTTCCCTGGTGGTCCACTGGGTAAAGAGTCCGCCTTGCAATGCAAGGGGCACGGGTTTGATGCCTGGCCCGAGAAGATCCCACATGCTGTGGAGCAGCTGGACCAGTGTGTCCAATTACAAGCCAGCTCTGGAGCACATACACCCAAAGTTAGTGCTCTGAAACTAGAGAGGCCACTGCAATAGGACGCCTACATAGGCCAAAGAATGAAGATGGATGAAAACAAATAAATAAAAAAACAATAAAGGAAACCAAAAAAAAAAGTCTACAAATAATAAATGCTGGAGAGGGTGTGTAGAAAAGGGAATCCTCTTACACTATTGGTGGGAATGTAAATGGGTGCAGCCATTATAGAAAACAGTCTGGAGATTCCTCAAAAAGCTAAAAATAGGGTTTCCCTGGTAGCTCAGTGACAAAGAGTTCGTCTGCCAATGTAGGAGACACGGGTCTGATCCCTGATCCAAGAAGATCCCACATACTGCAGAGCAACTAAGCCCATGAGCCACTGAGCCTGTGCTCGAGAGCCTTGGAGCCACAACTATAGAGTCCATGTGCCCCAACTATTGAGCCCATGTACCCTAGAGTTCCTCAACCAGAGAAGTCACCACAACAAGAAGCCTGCTCACCTCAACTAGCGAGTAGCCCCCACTTCCTGCAATGAGAGAAGAGCCTGTGGCAGCAGCGAAAACCCAGAATAGCCAAAAATTAAAAAAAAAATTTAAAAAAACTCAACATTGAAGGAAACTCCAAATTACTGAATAATGTTCATTAGTGCATGTAGTAAACTCTTATAACTGAATACAAAGAAATACATTATTTTGTTAATAGAAAATATGTTCCTCTTTCCTTCACTTAAGAAAACGGTCTGAAGGAATGTGCAAAGCTCTGAGCGCATGCGCCCAGAGCCGCGCCTGCAACAACAGATGCCACACATGGGAGGCCCACACGGGCAAAAGAACAAAGAAAGATGAAACTAGACAAATGAAAGACCAGTGGAAGTGGCCCGCCCACCCCACTCCCTCCCCACCCCCGCCAAAATAAATAAATAAATAATGTTTTAAAAAAAAAAAAAAAAAGCCTACAAACAGGGCTTCCCTGGTGGTCCACTGGGTAAAGAGTCCGCCTTGCAATGCAAGGGGCACGGGTTTGATGCCTGGCCCGAGAAGATCCCACATGCTGTGGAGCAGCTGGACCAGTGTGTCCAATTACAAGCCAGCTCTGGAGCACATACACCCAAAGTTAGTGCTCTGAAACTAGAGAGGCCACTGCAATAGGACGCCTACATAGGCCAAAGAATGAAGATGGATGAAAACAAATAAATAAAAAAACAATAAAGGAAACCAAAAAAAAAAGTCTACAAATAATAAATGCTGGAGAGGGTGTGTAGAAAAGGGAATCCTCTTACACTATTGGTGGGAATGTAAATGGGTGCAGCCATTATAGAAAACAGTCTGGAGATTCCTCAAAAAGCTAAAAATAGGGTTTCCCTGGTAGCTCAGTGACAAAGAGTTCGTCTGCCAATGTAGGAGACACGGGTCTGATCCCTGATCCAAGAAGATCCCACATACTGCAGAGCAACTAAGCCCATGAGCCACTGAGCCTGTGCTCAAGAGCCTTGGAGCCACAACTATAGAGTCCATGTGCCCCAACTATTGAGCCCATGTACCCTAGAGCCCGAGTTCCTCAACCAGAGAAGTCACCACAACAAGAAGCCTGCTCACCTCAACTAGCGAGTAGCCCCCACTTCCTGCAATGAGAGAAGAGCCTGTGGCAGCAGCGAAAACCCAGAATAGCCAAAAATTAAAAAAAAAATTTAAAAAAACTCAACATTGAAGGAAACTCCAAATTACTGAATAATGTTCATTAGTGCATGTAGTAAACTCTTATAACTGAATACAAAGAAATACATTATTTTGTTAATAGAAAATATGTTCCTCTTTCCTTCACTTAAGAAAAACGGTCTGAAGGAATGTGCAAAATATATGTTTTAAATGATTAATCTTCCAGTTTGGGATATGTTGTGGGGGAAGGGGACGTTACTTGGTACTTCTTTTAAGCACTTTAGCAAAGGAGCCTGGGAACGCCCAAGATATCCAAGGACAGTACACCACAAAGGCCACAAGGTGTCGCTTCTTGACAACCTCTAGTTTTGCAGCAGACACTACTCTCACTACCCTTCAAAGGAAACAAGGGGAGAGTTTTAAGGGATGTTGACCATATTTTGATGCAATAACCGTAAGTGTAGCCATTAAAACACACAGCAACTAACCATCCAGATTAACAGAGTTTTCCCTCTGTATTTCCATACACCTAAAACTTAAATCTTTTTTTTTTTAAAACTTAAATCATTTTTACCGTTTTCATCTTCTTTCCCCTGGAGAAACCCAGAGCATGTTTTCTTGTTGTTTCTTGCAGCTTGAGGAATTCTAGTTCCTTGACTGGGGATGGAACTCCTGCTGCCTGTGGTGGAATCAGAGAGTTCCAACCACTGGGCCACCAGGGAATTCCCACCATGCACACATTAACAATACAGCAGATAACAGATACCAACCCCCAAATTTTCCATCATTACTTTTTAATCTTTACACTCAATGGGATGCCCTGAGGGGGAATTATGATCCTTATTTTACAGATGAGGAAACCCAGAGGTTGTAATGAGCCAATGAAGATTCCACTGACCAGGCTTCCTGACACACACCATGCCAACTGGGGCCTGTACACCCTGCCTCTCCTCCTCCTTGGTGGAAGTGGTTGGGAGTAGCGCTTCACTGCTCTGCTTTCCCAAAATTTAAGAATTTGCAGCTACTTATGGTTATTAAATAAAGCTTCCGAGGATTTTCATAAGTGCCTGAAGCCATTATGGACTGTGCGTGGGATGGGTTTCCAAGGACGCTATCTGTTGTTAAGGGTGTGTATTAGTTTGCCAGAGTTGCCCTAAAGAAACACTGGGCCTTAAACAGAAATTTTCTCACAATTCTGGAGGCTAGAAACCCAACATCAAAGTGTAGAAAATATATGTTTCTAAATGATTAATCTTCCAAAAGTTTTTGTTAATAGAAAATATGTTCCTCTTTCCTTCACTTAAGAAAACGGTCTGAAGGAATGTGCAAAATATATGTTTTAAATGATTAATCTTCCAGTTTGGGATATGTTGTGGGGGAAGGGGACATTACTTGGTACTTCTTTTAAGCACTTTAGCAAAGGAGCCTGGGAACGCCCAAGATATCCAAGGACAGTACACCACAAAGGCCACAAGGTGTCGCTTCTTGACAACCTCTAGTTTTGCAGCAGACACTACTCTCACTACCCTTCAAAGGAAACAAGGGGAGAGTTTTAAGGGATGTTGACCATATTTTGATGCAATAACCGTAAGTGTAGCCATTAAAACACACAGCAACTAACCATCCAGATTAACAGAGTTTTCCCTCTGTATTTCCATACACCTAAAACTTAAATCTTTTTTTTTTTAAAACTTAAATCATTTTTACCGTTTTCATCTTCTTTCCCCTGGAGAAACCCAGAGCATGTTTTCTTGTTGTTTCTTGCAGCTTGAGGAATTCTAGTTCCTTGACTGGGGATGGAACTCCTGCTCCCTGTGGTGGAATCAGAGAGTTCCAACCACTGGGCCACCAGGGAATTCCCACCATGCACACATTAACAATACAGCAGATAACAGATACCAACCCCCAAATTTTCCATCATTACTTTTTAATCTTTACACTCAATGGGATGCCCTGAGGGGGAATTATGATCCTTATTTTACAGATGAGGAAACCCAGAGGTTGTAATGAGCCAATGAAGATTCCACTGACCAGGCTTCCTGACACACACCATGCCAACTGGGGCCTGTACACCCTGCCTCTCCTCCTCCTTGGTGGAAGTGGTTGGGAGTAGCGCTTCACTGCTCTGCTTTCCCAAAATTTAAGAATTTGCAGCTACTTATGGTTATTAAATAAAGCTTCCGAGGATTTTCATAAGTGCCTGAAGCCATTATGGACTGTGCGTGGGATGGGTTTCCAAGGACGCTATCTGTTGTTAAGGGTGTGTATTAGTTTGCCAGAGTTGCCCTAAAGAAACACTGGGCCTTAAACAGAAATTTTCTCACAATTCTGGAGGCTAGAAACCCAACATCAAAGTGTAGACATATGTGTGTGTTTTAACCTCTTCTTATAAAGACATGACTCAAACTGGAGAAGGGCCCACTTTACTGATTTCATTTTACCTTAATTACCCTTAAAGGTCCTATCTCCAAATACACATTCTGAGATACTGCGGTTTAGACTTCAACACATGAACTGAAGGGAGACAATTCAACCTGTAACAGGATGAAAAAGTTGACAAACCTACAATAATACCCCTTCCAACTCTTTATCCACAAGAACGACAGTGTTCTAGTCTATGTCCCAAGATCACACAATTAATAAATCACTGATGCTAGAATTCAAATTATGAAGTCTATGTAACACCAGTGGCTAAGCACAACCTGAATTTTGATAAGTACAGCATTTATTGTCTTCCAGTCCCCTCCACCCAAGAGTTTATAATGGCAGCCTCTATTTTCATCTTTACACAAAAGTTATTTAGAAAATCTATTTTTATTTCTAAGAGATTAGATTGGTCAACTTTTTTGTTATTTTCAAATTTTCATGACAAGTACTTACTGGGCAAAAAATATTTCTGGAAAACAAAAATGTCTTTTTGACATGGAACATAATATAAAAAAACTAAGTAATCCTTACTTAATTGATTCAACTTTATCACAGCATTGTGATCTCTGTATCTTTGTTTTTTTGTGGCTGTTTTCCAGCAAATCTCACAAAGGCTAAAAGTGGTGTGTTAAAATCTCCTAATGTAATTGTAGTATTTCTGAGTTTTCAACAGTGTGAATTCTACTATATAATCTACCACCCTCTTTGTGGTTTGCTGCCTTTCGCCCCAAGGTCTACTTTACTGAGTTTTAATTATAAATTTTATTGAGCATTTACTGTGTCTCACACTCTGTGCATAACAGTTTCGTGCAAATCACTTTAATTCCAAAATAACTCTAGGGACTTATGGAAATTGGAATTTACTTAGTATTGAAGGCTTTCTTAGGGGGGAAACACACACACACACACACACACCTTTTGGTGGTTTGAGCTCCCAATGAACGGGGCCAGAGTTCCCTCCCTGGTTAAGGAACGAGATCCCACATACCACAACTAACAGGTCGCATGCTACAACGAAAAATTCTGCTTGCCGCAACTAAGACCCAGCGCAGTCAACTAAATATTTTTTTAAAAAGAAGAAACAAAATGAGTCTGTCAAATCTGCACAATTTTAAGAGAAAAAATACATAATTTTGAACACAAAGCTAGATATGAAGATGGATACTTTTTCAGAATAAGAAAATATAACAACTTGAGCAGCCCCTGCTGGTGAGCTTAAGCTTCATTAACTTTACCTAAATCTGCCTCTGGAGGCAGATGTTCTCCTCAGTTCCACGTTTATAGATGAGAAGACTGAGACCTTGACTGAGTCAATCACTCAAGACTGTAGCACTGAACAGAGCCCTCCCCTTCATCCACTGCCTCTCAGCACCCTCACTGAGAGTGCGTTAGTGCTCAATACTGACTCATTATGATTTCAAATCCATGTTTGGGTAGCTTGTTTAAGGCAAAGTAGTTTGTGGTTTTGACCTACTTTGAAGAAACTGCTTTGAAGCTGGATATTAGGCCTTCCTCAAAGAACTTTCACACCGGGACTAGGACCATTACATCACTGATAACCACTGTAATGACAGGGGTATCCATCGCATGACGGGCTTCCAGATGATAAAAACCAAGAGGTCTGATCAGCAAGTCTAGAGTGTTCTGTCTGGGCAAGGCTACTTTTTGTGAAACAGTTCTGTGAAGCTATGGAGACACTTGCTCCTACCTCAACCAGGATACTCTCACTCAACAGTAGTGTTAAACTGGTCTCAGGAAAAGGAGAGAGATTTGTTCTGCCCTGGCAATGCTAGTCCTCCTAGGAGGTGGCACCAGCCAGGTAAGGGTCCCTGGAGGAATAACCTCTGGTGCAACCTCTACCAGCACTGGTACTGGGACCTAGGGTTACTGGCTCAGTTGTGTACGACTCCCTACAACCCCATAGAGGCCACCAGGCTCCTCTGTTCATGAGATTCTACAGGCAAGAATACTGGTGTATTCCTCCATGCCTTCCTCCAGGGAGGAGACCCAGGTCTCCTGCATTACAGGCAAATTCTCTACCGTCCTGAGCCACCAGGGAAGCCCAGGCCAGCCTCAACACCCAGCTTTTAGCTGGAAGGAATGACTCTCCTGGGAACCAACTCCTAGAAGAGCTCACCTGAACTAAATCTGGATTTTAGTGCTTTCCTTACCCCCTTTGCCTTGAACAAGAGTCTAATGACCATATCACCGATTTTGTTATCGAAAATTCGCCCTGGCTTCCAAGGTGAGCATACTTAATTTTACAAAAAACCTAAGAAAATATAAAAAACAACTTGAGCAGCCCCTGCTGGTGAGCTTAAGCTTCATTAACTTTACCTAAATCTGCCTCTGGAGGCAGATGTTCTCCTCAGTTCCACGTTTATAGATGAGAAGACTGAGACCTTGACTGAGTCAATCACTCAAGACTGTAGCACTGAACAGAGCCCTCCCCTTCATCCACTGCCTCTCAGCACCCTCACTGAGAGTGCGTTAGTGCTCAATACTGACTCATTATGATTTCAAATCCATGTTTGGGTAGCTTGTTTAAGGCAAAGTAGTTTGTGGTTTTGACCTACTTTGAAGAAACTGCTTTGAAGCTGGATATTAGGCCTTCCTCAAAGAACTTTCACACCGGGACTAGGACCATTACATCACTGATAACCACTGTAATGACAGGGGTATCCATCGCATGACGGGCTTCCAGATGATAAAAACCAAGAGGTCTGATCAGCAAGTCTAGAGTGTTCTGTCTGGGCAAGGCTATTTTTTGTGAAACAGTTCTGTGAAGCTATGGAGACACTTGCTCCTACCTCAACCAGGATACTCTCACTCAACAGTAGTGTTAAACTGGTCTCAGGAAAAGGAGAGAGATTTGTTCTGCCCTGGCAATGCTAGTCCTCCTAGGAGGTGGCACCAGCCAGGTAAGGGTCCCTGGAGGAATAACCTCTGGTGCAACCTCTACCAGCACTGGTACTGGGACCTAGGGTTACTGGCTCAGTTGTGTACGACTCCCTACAACCCCATAGAGGCCACCAGGCTCCTCTGTTCATGAGATTCTACAGGCAAGAATACTGGTGTATTCCTCCATGCCTTCCTCCAGGGAGGAGACCCAGGTCTCCTGCATTACAGGCAAATTCTCTACCGTCCTGAGCCACCAGGGAAGCCCAGGCCAGCCTCAACACCCAGCTTTTAGCTGGAAGGAATGACTCTCCTGGGAACCAACTCCTAGAAGAGCTCACCTGAACTAAATCTGGATTTTAGTGCTTTCCTTACCCCCTTTGCCTTGAACAAGAGTCTAATGACCATATCACCGATTTTGTTATCGAAAATTCGGCCCTGGCTTCCAAGGTAGACTAAGAATGAGAAGAACAAGGTTCTGAGGATAAAAGAAAGCGAAATTTATTGATTTGCCAGCAAATGAGGAGGGTAACCCATTCACCTCCTGAAAATGACCTTCTGAGGAGAAACCAGGCATATTTAAAGGAAATCCTTGGCAGCTGGGGTAAGCGGAACAAGCAAAACCAGCAACAATGCCCGCCATCATTAATCCGCAACAAAGAATGCACGGTAACACAAAATGTAGATTTTACTTCCCAGCAACGCAGGGTGAAAACAGGAAACATAGTCTGGCTTAGAAATCGTCTTTCAAACAGTCTTAACCTAGTGGCCCTCCTACAGCTTGGAGTATGTTACTTCTTTGTTAGTTTATTAAGAGACGTTAACCCGTATACAAGAGACTTGTGAAATACTGTTAGTATAAATTACCATTCCCGCAGCGAACCTGTGTGAAATGAGTTACTCAGCTGGCAAAGGCAATCTCGGGGGTATAATTGACTGCGAAAAACGGGCATGTTGTGAAGGACTGTGGAGGAGGAGAAGCTAAAGCGAGAGAAGCTCAGAAAGGGCGACAAGGTGGACAGAAACGGGCCCCGCGGCCGGAGTGGAGGGACGCGCCGAAGGCACGAGGGAAGGGGAGCCACCTAGGGCTAGAGGTCGAGGGAGGCGTGACGCTGAGCCCGCCGGGACCGGAACGTGCGCACACAGGGGGCTGAGCCCAGCCCTGGGCGCACGGCTCCATCAGGGCGGCCGGGAGGCGAGGGAGGGCCGGGACGGAGGGAGGCAGGCGCCGCGGCCGGGGGTGCGCCGCGGCCGCGCGGGCAACGCGACCCCGGCAGAGTCCCCCGAGCCCCACACGCCGCGACCGGACCGGATGTGGCGACACCGAGCCGGGCGTCCCTCTCAGCCAATGGCCGCGCGGTCCGCCGTCCGACGGGGACCCGCGCCTCACCTGAGATAAAAGTAGGGAGGCCCTGGCGGCAGCGAGAAGGGACCAACTTTCCACGACCTCACGCGAGGTACCCGAGCAGTGCCGTCGCGGACGGGCGTCTCCTCCCGTTTCTCTTCCGCCGGTTAACCTAGCTCAGTCACACCACGCCTTCCACCTGTGGACCGCCTCGTGCCCGGAGCTGCCCCGCGTAAAGATGGCGGGCCGGCGCCAAGGAAAAGCCGGAAGTGGGCGGGGTGGGAGGAGCCGGCAGAGGGCGTGTCGGGGCGTGTCCCGGCCGCCGTAGAGCGCGGGTGGGCGTGGCCAGCCGTCCCGACTGGGCTTTCGGTCAATGAGGCGCACCTGCAGCAGCTCGCCGAGTCCTTCTGTCGTCTCCTGGAGGCGGGTCACCACGGGCCCCGCCCCTGCTGGATAACTCCCTCTTGGAAGGTTTCGCCTGAGTTTTCAGGATTTGACAAGGGTTGGGCCGCCAAGCTCCAGTCCCTCTGCGATGGAGGGCGCGCAGGGGAGCCCCGCGGAGTCTAGTTCCTCCGGCCCCTGGTCCGAGGAGCCCGCTGGCTCGGCCGGGGTCCCCGAGGTGTCGCTTCCCGAGGAGCCGGACGGCGGCGCCCGGCCCCTGGAGGCAGCCCCCAAGACACTCTGTGGTTATTTAAGTAAGTTTGGCGGTAAGGGGCCCATCCGGGGCTGGAAATCCCGCTGGTTTTTCTTCGACGAGAGGAAATGTCACCTGTATTACTCGCGAACTGCGCAGGATGCGAATCCGTTGGACAGCATCGACCTCTCCAGTGCGGTCTTTGACTGCAAGGCGGACGCCGAGGAGGGGACTTTCGAAATCAAGACTCCCAGCCGGATTGTTATCTTGAAGGTAAATGGAGCAGTTTTTTCCCCCTTTTTCAGCCAGGATGGGATCCCAGGGCACCGCTGGGCACAGGTAGGTGGTCACAATAAACTTACCGTAATCACCGACCCCGATCACCCCAGTGAACCCTGGGCGCCCAGGGTTTTGGGCTTTTCAAAGAGCATTCCCACCCATTTCCTCGTTACATTCGTGCAACAAAGGCCGGGATGATGGACCCATACTACGGATCAAGAAACGGAATCATAAAGATTTAAAGGAACTGGTCCAAGGTCTCACAACTAAAAAGTGGCATAGTCCGCACATGGAATCTCATAGCTTTTCTACCTTTCTCCTGTATCAAAACTTTTAGGCTACATGCATGGAGTTGCAAAAGAGTCAGACAAAACTTATCAGCTAAACAACAAAAAAACTATGCAGTTACCTTTACTTTCTTACTTGAGGCTGAAGTATAGATATGAGCAATCGTCTTTCAAAGCCCGGATTCTGAATTACTTTTCTCGATGTTGTGGCCAAGAGCAGTGAATGATGAGAAAACATTGGCAGAGATCAGGAGATAAATACTTAGGTTTCACTGATCAGCCTAGGTTGTTCACTGAAGCATATCTAAACCTGTTTTCTCATCAGTAGGTTCTGTTTTATTATCATATTTAGCCGAGAGAGCCTGAAGCAATGCAAAGGCTGTGTGCTTTGAAATCAGACAGGCTTGGATTTCAGATTTTCCATCAGCTACTTACTAGCTGTGTGACTTTGGGCAGGTTAACCTCTTAGTACTTGGATAGTTTGTGAGATTTAAAACAAGGTGTGTAAGCACCTGACATGTCACAGGCACCTACACGTTGCCAGATTAATCTTAGCACCTAGAAGACAGCTTGGCACCTAGTGGGTGCTCAAGAAATATTTGTTGAATGAACACACATAGTGACAGAAGCAAGGCCACAAAGTTCATGTCATGTCAAGTGGAAGTGACCTAGAACTTAACTGGAAAGAAAGATAGGAGTGGGCTAGAAGTCTGGACTTCACACTCATCAGAGAGCAGTGTGCCAGTAGACTGCTTCCAACCCCTACCTTGTCTTCTTCCCACTTCCAACCATCCGGGCATCTGTTGGGTCCCCTGGATAGAGCTCACAACTTCAGTTGCACTTTACTGGCTGGGCCAGGCTAGCGACTAGGCTGGGGTCGGGGAAGGAGAAGAGTCCATCAGGAGAGAATGATGGCTGAGCTAGAGCTGTGGGGAAGGAGACAAATGCAGGTGGCTAGTGAACCCTGGGCGCCCAGGGTTTTGGGCTTCAAAGAGCATTCCCACCCATTTCCTCGTTACATTCGTGCAACAAAGGCCGGGATGATGGACCCATACTACGGATCAAGAAACGGAATCATAAAGATTTAAAGGAACTGGTCCAAGGTCTCACAACTAAAAAGTGGCATAGTCCGCACATGGAATCTCATAGCTTTTCTACCTTTCTCCTGTATCAAAACTTTTAGGCTACATGCATGGAGTTGCAAAAGAGTCAGACAAAACTTATCAGCTAAACAACAAAAAAACTATGCAGTTACCTTTACTTTCTTACTTGAGGCTGAAGTATAGATATGAGCAATCGTCTTTCAAAGCCCGGATTCTGAATTACTTTTCTCGATGTTGTGGCCAAGAGCAGTGAATGATGAGAAAACATTGGCAGAGATCAGGAGATAAATACTTAGGTTTCACTGATCAGCCTAGGTTGTTCACTGAAGCATATCTAAACCTGTTTTCTCATCAGTAGGTTCTGTTTTATTATCATATTTAGCCGAGAGAGCCTGAAGCAATGCAAAGGCTGTGTGTTTGAAATCAGACAGGCTTGGATTTCAGATTTTCCATCAGCTACTTACTAGCTGTGTGACTTTGGGCAGGTTAACCTCTTAGTACTTGGATAGTTTGTGAGATTTAAAACAAGGTGTGTAAGCACCTGACATGTCACAGGCACCTACACGTTGCCAGATTAATCTTAGCACCTAGAAGACAGCTTGGCACCTAGTGGGTGCTCAAGAAATATTTGTTGAATGAACACACATAGTGACAGAAGCAAGGCCACAAAGTTCATGTCATGTCAAGTGGAAGTGACCTAGAACTTAACTGGAAAGAAAGATAGGAGTGGGCTAGAAGTCTGGACTTCACACTCATCAGAGAGCAGTGTGCCAGTAGACTGCTTCCAACCCCTACCTTGTCTTCTTCCCACTTCCAACCATCCGGGCATCTGTTGGGTCCCCTGGATAGAGCTCACAACTTCAGTTGCACTTTACTGGCTGGGCCAGGCTAGCGACTAGGCTGGGGTCGGGGAAGGAGAAGAGTCCATCAGGAGAGAATGATGGCTGAGCTAGAGCTGTGGGGAAGGAGACAAATGCAGGTGGCTAGGGATGTGAGAGAGGAGTCGAGATGGCTTGTGTAACTGGCCGACCTCCTGGTTGAGCAAGTCACTGACAGGACGAAACCCCATATAAGGAAACAACAGGACCGACATTCACATGTCCCCTTGGTAGATTCTTAAGTTTCAAGAGGAGAGGAGCCATGTGTGGGGCTCACCAGTGTGTCCGGTGCCTACCACAGTCCCTGACACACACCATAGATCCTCAACATACACCTGTCCAACTAATCAGTAAAATGGAGTGTTTGGGTGTGGGTGGGAGCTTGTGAGCACAAGATCTTGGTGAAGCCCTGGGAGGAGCTGAGGCTTCTCAGGGAAAGTATTGATATATAGAGAGAGAAGAATGGTGGGCATCATTTTATCTGATTTTGATCCCTCCATGACAGGCTGAGGGCCTCTTTCATGGAGCGCTCTCACCTGGGGTCCTCTTGAGACGGGGGCTTGCCCAGGTGCCTGCTGATGTTCTCACATGGCCTTGACTGTGGACAGCTCTGTGAGGCTCACCATCTACTCCCAGTGAGCAGCCCAGCTTCTGCAGCCCATCTGATCCCAGGCCTTCTCTCTGTAAGTCACGACCTCCTGGCCATAAATTGCAACAAATCTTGGACTAGACGTGGGAGACCTGGGTTCTGGAACCAACTCTACCACCATCTGCCTGGTCCACCTCAGAGCCTTAGTTTCTCCATCTGTAGAAAGGGCCTAGCACTCCTGATGTGCTTTCCCAGGGGAGGATTGGGCAATGTAATGGATGTGAGAGTAAGTGTGTGGACCATCCAGAGCTGGGGGACTGATGACCAGCATCAGGCATGCCTGGTGTGGGCTGCCTGGAAGTGCCACTGTATTGCTGTTGTGTGCATAAGTCTTTCCAGTTCCCAGTTGTATCATCCTCCAAGCAGGAGGGATTCTCCCCAGTCCACAAAGTCGGCTAGGATACTGAGGCTTCACATGGAGAGGTCGTGATGCTACCTGGGCCCCAGCCAAGGCAGAATTTCAAAGCTCTCCCTATCTTCAACATCTCCAAACTCTCTTATCCAGGGAGCACATTTTGAGCACCTTCTGCATATCAGGAACTCTGCTGGACACTTGAATTTCCTTCCCTCATTTCACCCTCATAACCCCCCTGTGAAGTAGTATCACCACCGTGGTACAGACGAGAAAACTGAGGCCCAGAGAGGTCAAGGAACCTCAGAGTGGGAGATTGGAGCCTGATTATATTCCGTGACTAAGGAGCATGTGGTATTCTAGAAAAGAAAGTCACTCAGTCGTGTCTGACTCTCTGCGACCCCATGGACGAGCCATGGAATTCTCCACCAAGAATACTGGAGTAGGTAGACATTCCCTTTTGCAGGGGATCCTTCCCAACCCAGGGATTGAACCCAGGTCTCCCACGCTACAGGTGGATTCTTTACCGTCAGAGCCACTAGGGAAGCCCTGGTATTCCTTCCAGAGGTGGGCATCTATCCACAGTGACAGTGTTTTGTTTTGTTTCTGGAAAGGAGAGAATTTCCAGACTGCCCATGACCTTCCCACACTCCACACCCAGTACCAGCGTGTGGCCACGGGGCCTTGCCAACTAACCCTTGTGCTTCTCAGGCCGCCACGAAGCAAGCGATGCTCTACTGGCTGCAGCAGCTGCAGATGAAGCGCTGGGAGTTCCACAACAGCCTGCCTGCCCCTCCTGCTGTCCCTGACGCTGCCCCGACTGGAAGCGGGCCCGCCCTGCGCCTCGAGCTAGGTACCCGACATGCTGCCTTCTGCCCTCACACCTAGGGCTCTTGGTGACCAAGCCGTTCCTCCGGTTGGGAGTGAGTGGGCGGAGCCTTCTGCTAAAGAAGCAGAGAGCCAGGCTGACTGATGACCAGCATCAGGCATGCCTGGTGTGGGCTGCCTGGAAGTGCCACTGTATTGCTGTTGTGTGCATAAGTCTTTCCAGTTCCCAGTTGTATCATCCTCCAAGCAGGAGGGATTCTCCCCAGTCCACAAAGTCGGCTAGGATACTGAGGCTTCACATGGAGAGGTCGTGATGCTACCTGGGCCCCAGCCAAGGCAGAATTTCAAAGCTCTCCCTATCTTCAACATCTCCAAACTCTCTTATCCAGGGAGCACATTTTGAGCACCTTCTGCATATCAGGAACTCTGCTGGACACTTGAATTTCCTTCCCTCATTTCACCCTCATAACCCCCCTGTGAAGTAGTATCACCACCGTGGTACAGACGAGAAAACTGAGGCCCAGAGAGGTCAAGGAACCTCAGAGTGGGAGATTGGAGCCTGATTATATTCCGTGACTAAGGAGCATGTGGTATTCTAGAAAAGAAAGTCACTCAGTCGTGTCTGACTCTCTGCGACCCCATGGACGAGCCATGGAATTCTCCACCAAGAATACTGGAGTAGGTAGACATTCTCTTTTGCAGGGGATCCTTCCCAACCCAGGGATTGAACCCAGGTCTCCCACGTTACAGGTGGATTCTTTACCGTCAGAGCCACTAGGGAAGCCCTGGTATTCCTTCCAGAGGTGGGCATCTATCCACAGTGACAGTGTTTTGTTTTGTTTCTGGAAAGGAGAGAATTTCCAGACTGCCCATGACCTTCCCACACTCCACACCCAGTACCAGCGTGTGGCCACGGGGCCTTGCCAACTAACCCTTGTGCTTCTCAGGCCGCCACGAAGCAAGCGATGCTCTACTGGCTGCAGCAGCTGCAGATGAAGCGCTGGGAGTTCCACAACAGCCTGCCTGCCCCTCCTGCTGTCCCTGACGCTGCCCCGACTGGAAGCGGGCCCGCCCTGCGCCTCGAGCTAGGTACCCGACATGCTCGTCTTCTGCCCTCACACCTAGGGCTCTTGGTGACCAAGCCGTTCCCCTCCGGTTGGGAGTGAGTGGGCGGAGCCTTCTGCTAAAGAAGCAGAGAGCCAGGGACGTGACTCAGGATCCGCTGGGGCGACCCTGTAGCCTCAGCAGCAGGGACACAGCTCGGAGGCCATGCTGGCTGGGTTCAGATCCTCATCTTGTGTGGTCTTAGGCAACTTGCTTCACCTTTCTGAGCTTCAGCTTCCATCCCTGTAAAATGAGGTTAATAAATTATGTCTACTTCTTAGGGTTATTATGAGGATTAAATGAATCCACACCAGCTAAGTACTTGGAATGATGCCTGAGCATTGTCAGAGCTCAGGAGATGTCAGCCACTCTTATGATGATGATAATTATGGGAAAATCTCAAGAAATGAAACTTTTTACATTTCACACCTTGTGAGGATGGTTAATGAGAAAATACAGCTGTTGTTGCTTCTGACATAAGTTCTTTTGTGCCGAGTTGAGTAGATCCGTGATTTTATCCCGTGTTTCTGTAGGGCAGAACCTTCACCCCCAGGTGACCCGTAGGAACCCAGATCCTAAAACATCTCAGCATGGAGGAGTCCCGGAGCTCATCCCCTCCCACCCCCACACTGCAGCCAGGACTGTGATTGGCAGGCTTTAGAACTGAGACAGACCACCCATAGGGCTGCAGCGAGTCCCACATGCTTCACCGTCAGTTGGCAGGGACCCCAGTGGGCGAGGGGGGCACCTGTGGCTGTCCGCCTCCTAGACTCTGGTACCCGGATGCTTTACAGACTGAGTTCATCTTCCTTTACCCTTCTCCCCACTTTTCCTTCCCTCAGTAAACGGCCTTCGTTTACCCAGTGGCCCCTTCCTGGATCTCAGATGGCCAGTCTAGCCAGTCAGCTGAGCCAGCCATGTCTGTCCTCTGGCCTGCACGTCAGATCCAGGCCCTCACTGCTGTTGCCTTGGGGCAGGCCTCAGCTCAGCTGGAAAACCACAGCCGCCTCCTCTGTGATATCCCTGTGGCCCAGCCTGCCACCACAGACCCAACCTCACTGCTGCAGCCCCGGCGAGCTTTCTCAAATGGGAGCCTGAACCTTACCCCCTTCCATGGCCGCCCTCCATGTCCCAGACCCAGCTTTTTAGCACTAGATTCAGGCCTTGTCCTTCGTGGTCTCACCTCTGCTTGTGCGCCTGGTGTCCACCTTGTGCTGTGTGCTTCAGCAGCACCCGCAGCGCCCGGCCTACCCCTGTCATCCTGGCAAATTCCTGCTTACTCTCTATGGCCACGCTCCACTGTCCTCTCCTTGCTAACTTCCTCTTGGCAGCCTTCCAGGACTTCGCCAGCTGGACTCCGCGTGAGCCCTCAACACTTCTTGCAGACGGTTGCATTGTGTTCTGATCACCGTATACTTGTAGTCTCTGTCCCCTACCTCTTGAGGGTGGGGGAATGTGTTTGTCACCCGTATTCCCAGTACCCGGTAGCCCTGCCAGGCACACTGGATATGTGTTGAATGAATGTGCCAATGGATACTTTGAATTTTATCATTGCATGAGGAAAGGAATATAAAGCCCTTAGCATAATACTGGGTGAGTGCTCAGTGCTCAGGAACTGTCCAGTTTACACCGTCCGGGAACCCAGATCCTAAAACATCTCAGCATGGAGGAGTCCCGGAGCTCATCCCCTCCCACCCCCACACTGCAGCCAGGACTGTGCTGGCAGGCTTTAGAACTGAGACAGACCACCCACAGGGCTGCAGCGAGTCCCACATGCTTCACCGTCAGTTGGCAGGGACCCCAGTGGGAGAGGGGGGCACCTGTGGCTGGCCGCCTCCTAGACCCTGGTACCCGGATGCTTTACAGACTGAGTTCATCTTCCTTTACCCTTCTCCCCACTTTTCCTTCCCTCAGTAAACGGCCTTCGTTTACCCAGTGGCCCCTTCCTGGATCTCAGATGGCCAGTCTAGCCAGTCAGCTGAGCCAGCCATGTCTGTCCTCTGGCCTGCATGTCAGATCCAGGCCCTCACTGCTGTTGCCTTGGGGCAGGCCTCAGCTCAGCTGGAAAACCACAGCCGCCTCCTCTGTGATATCCGTGTGGCCCAGCCTGCCACCACAGACCCAACCTCACTGCTGCAGCCCCAGCGAGCTTTCTCAAATGGGAGCCTGAACCTTACCCTCTTCCATGGCCGCCCTCCATGTCCCAGACCCAGCTTTTTAGCACTAGATTCAGGCCTTGTCCTTCGTGGTCTCACCTCTGCTTGTGTGCCTGGTGTCCACCTTGTGCTGTGTGCTTCAGCAGCACCCGCAGCGCCCCGGCCTACCCCTGTCCTCCTGGCAAAGTTCTGCTTACTCTCTATGGCCACGCTCTACTGTCCTCTCCTTGCTAACTTCCTCTTGGCAGCCTTCCAGGACTTCGCCAGCTGGACTCCACGTGAGCCCTCAACACTTCTTGCAGACAGTTGCATTGTGTTCTAATCACCGTATACTTGTAGTCTCTGTCCCCTACCTCTTGAGGGTGGGGGAATGTGTTTGTCACCCGTATTCCCAGTACCCGGTAGCCCTGCCAGGCACACTGGATATGTGTTGAATGAATGTGCCAATGGATACTTTGAATTTTATCATTGCATGAGGAAAGGAATATAAAGCCCTTAGCATAATACTGGGTACATAGTGAGTGCTCAGTGCTCAGGAATGTCCAGTAATGCGATTACTATATGTGTCCACGCACCCTGTGACTGTTAGAGTAAATGCTCCTTTTTATGGTTTCTGATCATCATTCATAATTTGCCCAGAGGACCTTCTGATGACTTTCTCTGGGGAAGGGTGTGTCTGCTTTTGCTTCTGCATTTCTCACTGTCCACTCCCATCTCCTGGAGAGCCAACAGCGCTGACTGCCGGAACCTGTGGCTGGCTGACAGCTGCCAGATCAGCCTCTGACTAGAAGCAACAAGAAAGCCTCCCAATGCCAGAATTCCCAAACGTGTTCGAAGAACAAGGTTATCAGAAGAATGGCTTTGGTTTGGCACCCTCGGGGGGCCTCTTCTGGGCCAGCCCCTGGGGTGAGCATGGGGGCAAGGCAGTGGTTACCTGAAAGGCCAGGTGCCAGTCTCCTGAGGAGGACACCGGCAGGGGGAGACCCAGGAAGTGGGATGTGGGCTTCTTCTCTGAAGCCATTCTTGTCCTGCAGCAAGCCTTCCCCCGCCTGGACTCAGGGCCCCTGTAGAACCTTCCCCAGAAAAACATTTCCAGAGTCTTGAGCAAGCTGGCAACCGTGGATCAGCTGTCTAGAGCAGCTTCCCCACCGCTCCAGCCTCCACCCTTCCTGGGAGGAAGCAGAGGCCCACTCCCAAGGCAGCAAAAACCAATAGACTCACATCTGACTTTGAGTCACTGACGCATCATCTTCTACAAAACTGTCTAATCATGCCCTTGAGCAATCTGCCGGGCATGTCCTCTACAGCTTTGACGTGTTTACACCTTCACTTTGTACTTTCCCGAAACACTGGTCTCTATAAGAGCCGTGGAGGATCAAGGTGCCGTCAGCAGATCTATAATAATAAGAAGAAGACCTTGCCAAAGTAGGACACAGTTAACAAAGGACTTTTATGAATGTATATCTTCATAGAAATACGCATGCCACCTCCTGACTCTGTTCTCACACTTTACAGGCATCAGATTTCCTAATCCTCACAGCCATCTTAGGTAATTAGTTATTCCTGTTTTGCAGAAGGGGAAACTGAGGCTCGAAGGGGTCAAGAAGGCTGTCCAAGGTCACACAGCAAGAAAATGTCAGCACCGAAATTTGAACCCTAGTCTGCAGGCTCACCTCCCCGTCCAATTCCCCTCAAGCTCTGGAGGCAAGTGGTCATGTGTTCAGGGCCCTTCAGGGAAGCAGCAACCCCTGGGTAGGCAGTTTTGTTGTGACTGGTGATGTGGCAGCCCCTACAGCTCAGGCAAATGGAGAATTACAAGTAAATGCTGCTGAAAACTCTTTGTGTGGTCACCTCGTTGAGAGCAGGCCTCCAGGCTGGAGAGGGGCCCAGAGGCCCCAGACCAGAGTCCTGGGTCATCAGCTTTGTTTCCTACTGTTTCCTGTGGGGGCATCTGTCTGGAAAGCATGTTTGTGCACCCATGCGTTTTTGCAGATATCGTGCAAAAATGAATTTCTTCTACCCCTGCCTTTTTCACCCTCTCATAGAGAGGGTTCCAAACGTAGGATGTCTGCCGTCCTGTCATCCTCAGGGGCTGCCTGGTCAAGGTCATGCCATCCCTCAAGTGGCCTTAGTTCTCTACCACTTTTTGTAACACTCGAAACTGACCTCGAAATATTTTTTCCTTCCCCTCTCTCTTTTTTTTCTCTCCTTCTCTCTTATACCTTGAATAATGCTTCCTTAGCCTTGAAACCTTCCTTACCAGTAACCATTTTGAAGGAAGCAAAACATATTGGAAAACACAGAAAACTAGAAAAAAAAGGAACCATAATCCTATCACCCATAGACAGCCAGTGTTAGTGTTATGTCATGTGCTCCCACCTACCTTTTATTTAAACGTATTTCCGATCATATAATAATACTACAAAATGCCCTACTTTGCTTTTTGGTACTCAGTATTGTGGCCTTAAAATTTCCCTGTGGGACTTCCCTGGTGGTCCAGTGGGTAAAGAGTCCACCTGGCAGTGCAAGGGACACCAGTACAATCCCTGGCCCGGGAAGATCCCACGTGTCACAGAGCGGCTGGACTGGTGTGTTCAGAGCGAGCCAGCGCTCTGGAGCACGTGCACCCAGAGCTGGTGCTCTGTAATGAGAGGCCACTGTGATGGGAGGCCCACACAGGCCAAAGAACAGGAATGGGTGAAAATAAATAAATAAATAAACAATAAAAGAGGCCAAAATTAAATATATATATATATACCTATATTTTAAAAAATTGCCCTGTGTTGTAAAATCTCTTTATTTACACCTGCTTTTTTTTTTAATTTTTTTTAAATGATTTTTTTTTTTTTTTTTTTGGTCACTTCTATTGGTCTTTCATTTACCCATTTTCATCCATCTTTGTTCTTTGACCTGTGTGAACCTCTCATCGCAGTGGCCTCTCTCGTTGCAGAGCACCGACTCTGGGCGCATGCGCTCCAGAACTCCAGCTTGGTAGTTGGACACATTGGTCCAGCTGCTCCGCGGCACGTGGGATCTTCCCAGGCTTGGGATCAAACCGGCGCCCCTTGCACTGCAAGGCGGTGTCCTTACCCACCGGACCACCAGAGAAGCCTTACACCTGCTTTTGATGAATATATATTTTCTGTTAAGGCATCCATGTTTTCTATAGAAATTTTAGGGGGAGAAGGTAAACTATAATGAGCATAACCTGCCCACTTCTAATCCCACCATGCAGTTCTGACCTCTGTTAAGACTGCAGAGTGTGTTTGTTTGAGATTCTGTACAGTTGAGATCATACTATAATATCTGGCTTTTTCCACTTAATATCATATCCCATGGGCGTCCCCCATATTCTTAAGCGTTCTTCACTAGCATTATACTCAGTGGTTGGGTGACATCCCATCTCCTGAAGGCAGCGTGATGTATTTAAACCTCTCCCCGGGTCTTTAGTTATTTCCAGCCTGAGGCTAAACAGTGCCAGGATGCGCCTCCTGGCCCATAAAGCTTTGTCTGCATTTCAAACAACGTCTTTGGGATGGATTCTCAGATGTAGAAATATCTTCAGTTCTGCAAAATTTTTAAAGGGGCTTTCCAGGAAGGCTGTCCCAGGAGAATGCCTCATTATATTGGTTGGAGAACCAATATAAAAGTCTTTGTCTTTGACTGCTATTAACCTAAAGGGAAGGCTTACTCTCTGGCTCACAGACTTCCTATCTGCTCCCAATCATTGCACTACCAGGCTAATCTTTCTAAGTTCAGTGACTTAGCATGGCTGATTTCCCTTTTCTGTGTTCCGCAGAGCAAGAAGCAGAGCTGGAGGAGTTCCTATGTCCTGTGAAAACTCCCACTGGTCTTGTGGGCGTGGCAGCTGCCTGGCAACCGGTCCATGCCAAGCCTTCGGCCCTTCAGAATATTTCCCTAAAGCACTTGGGAACTGAAATACAGTAAGTGCTATGCAGCGGAGGGGCCTTCCAAGCTTCAGGCAGCCAGCTGCTTTGGAGCTTACAGCAATCTGGCATGGCTCCACTGAAGGGAGATAGCCTTGGGTTGGGGGTAAGGTACTTTATCTTCAGTTCATGCCATAATTACTTTAAAATACTAAATTTGTTTTAATTTCTAAAATAGTACACATTCTTTATAGGAAAACAGAAATACCTAGAAAGGTATAAATTTAAAGTTACCCATAGTCCTTTCACCCAAACAAACATTCTTAGCATCTCCCTCCTCACATTTTCCATATACGTATGACATTGTTTAGTTGCTGATTCATGTCTGATTCTTTGTGACCCCATGAACTGTAGCCCCCCAAGCTCCTGTTCATGAGATTTTTCCAGGCATGAATACTGGAGTGGGTTGCCATTTCCTTCTCTTGGGGATCTTCCTGACCCAGGGATCAAACCCACATGTACTGCATTGGCAGGCAGATTCTTTACCACCGAGCCACCAGGGAAGCCCATACATAGTAATTGAGATCTCTTCATTGTAATGGAGTGATGGTTTCACAGATGTATGCAAATGTCTCGTGCATCAGGTTATTCACTTTTCCCCTGGGGGAGGGCCTGGTAACCCACTCCAGTATTCTTGCTTGGAGAATCCCATGGACAGAGGAGCCTGGAGGGCTACAGCCCATTGGGTCATGAAGAGTCAGACACACCTGAAGAAACTGAGCACATTCACTTTTCACCTGTGTCATTTACTGTTTGTCAATTATGTCTCAGCTTCTTTTTCATTTAATAATGTGAGATTATTAATGTGCTTTAATTAGTTTATAAGAAAATAGCACTATGGCCTGGACTTTGGGGCCAAATTGCCTGCATTTGTATCCTGGCTCCGTGAGTCATAGGCTGTTCTGCCCTTGACAAGTTGTTTGATTTCTCTGTGCCTCACTCAGAGAAAAAATTTTTTTGGAAAACTCCCACTGGGGGGCAGCTGCCTGGCAACCGGTCCATGCCAAGCCTTCGGCCCTTCAGAATATTTCCTAAAGCACTTGGGAACTGAAATACAGTAAGTGCTATGCAGCGGAGGGGCCTTCCAAGCTTCAGGCAGCCAGCTGCTTTGGAGCTTACAGCAATCTGGCATGGCTCCACTGAAGGGAGATACCCTTTGGGGTTTGGGGGGTAAGGTACTTTATCTTCAGTTCATGCCATAATTACTTTAAAATACTAAATTTGTTTTAATTTCTAAAATAGTACACATTCTTTATAGGAAAACAGAAATACCTAGAAAGGTATAAATTTAAAGTTACCCATAGTCCTTTCACCCAAACAAACATTCTTAGCATCTCCCTCCTCACATTTTCCATATACGTATGACATTGTTTAGTTGCTGATTCATGTCTGATTCTTTGTGACCCCATGAACTGTAGCCCCCCAAGCTCCTGTTCATGAGATTTTTCCAGGCATGAATACTGGAGTGGGTTGCCATTTCCTTCTCTTGGGGATCTTCCTGACCCAGGGATCAAACCCACATGTCCTGCATTGGCAGGCAGATTCTTTACCACCGAGCCACCAGGGAAGCCCATACATAGTAATTGAGATCTCTTCATTGTAATGGAGTGATGGTTTCACAGATGTATGCAAATGTCTCATGCATCAGGTTATTCACTTTTCCCCTGGGGGAGGGCCTGGTAACCCACTCCAGTATTCTTGCTTGGAGAATCCCATGGACAGAGGAGCCTGGAGGGCTACAGCCCATTGGGTCATGAAGAGTCAGACACACCTGAAGAAACTGAGCACATTCACTTTTCACCTGTGTCATTTACTGTTTGTCAATTATGTCTCAGCTTCTTTTTCATTTAATAATGTGAGATTATTAATGTGCTTTAATTAGTTTATAAGAAAATAGCACTATGGCCTGGACTTTGGGGCCAAATTGCCTGCATTTGTATCCTGGCTCCGTGAGTCATAGGCTGTTCTGCCCTTGACAAGTTGTTTGATTTCTCTGTGCCTCACTCAAATTGTTAGTAGAAGTAAATGCAATAGTGTTTTGCCTTACAAGGTTAGTGTCTGTGTCTATGTGAGTGAGTGAGTGAGTGAGTGAGTGAGTGAGTGTGTGTGTGTGTGTGTGTGTGCATGTTTCGGGCAGAGGGGGATTATAAATGAATTAATACATGCAAACTGCTTTAGAACTATGCTTGGGGATCAAGGAGCACTTAAATATTATCTGCCGCTGTCATTGTTGCTCTAATTGGAGGGATGGAAGCTTTGGAGAATTCAGATTATACCCAATGCTGATCCTGTTTGAATGCTTATTTTCTCTGTAGACTTCAGACAAGCTGGGGCCTTTTAGAAACAGAATAGATTGTTTGCTGGACATGGAGAGACCTCCAGTTCTGTGTAACTCAAGCGTAGCATTTCTCTCTGTCAGCTTCAGTGTTTGAATTCACTTGGGTAACTAGCTGGGAAGTGATGCTGTTCCTAAGAGAGAAGCAGGTTTTAGGGGAAATGCACTGAAGAATTGATGCTTTTGAACTGTGGTGTTGGAGAAGACTCTTAAGATCCTTTAGACTGCAAGGAGATCAAGCCAGTCAACCCTAAAGGAAATCAACCCTGAATATTCATTAGAAGGATGAATGCTGAAGCTGACTCTCCAATACTTTGGCCACCTGATGTGAAGATATGACTCACTGGAAAAGACCCTGATGCTGGGAGGAGGAGGGACCAACAGGCTGAGATGGTTGGGTGGCATCACTGACTCAATGGACCTGAGTTTGAACAAACTTCAGAAGATGGTAAAGACAAGGAAACCTTGTATACTGCAGTTCATGGGGTCGCAAGGAGTCAGGCAAAATGAAGAGTCAGACACACCTGAAGAAACTGAGCAGATTCACTTTTCACCTGTGTCATTTACTGTTTGTCAATTATGTCTCAGCTTCTTTTTCATTTAATAATGTGAGATTATTAATGTGCTTTAATTAGTTTATAAGAAAATAGCACTATGGCCTGGACTTTGGGGCCAAATTGCCTGCATTTGTATCCTGGCTCCGTGAGTCATAGGCTGTTCTGCCCTTGACAAGTTGTTTGATTTCTCTGTGCCTCACTCAAATTGTTAGTAGAAGTAAATGCAATAGTGTTTTGCCTTACAAGGTTAGTGTCTGTGTCTATGTGAGTGAGTGAGTGAGTGAGTGAGTGTGTGAGTGAGTGTGTGTGTGTGTGTGTGTGTGCATGTTTCGGGCAGAGGGGGATTATAAATGAATTAATACATGCAAACTGCTTTAGAACTATGCTTGGGGATCAAGGAGCACTTAAATATTATCTGCCGCTGTCATTGTTACTCTAATTGGAGGGATGGAAGCTTTGGAGAATTCAGATTATACCCAATGCTGATCCTGTTTGAATGCTTATTTTCTCTGTAGACTTCAGACAAGCTGGGGCCTTTTAGAAACAGAATAGATTGTTTGCTGGACATGGAGAGACCTCCAGTTCTGTGTAACTCAAGCGTAGCATTTCTCTCTGTCAGCTTCAGTGTTTGAATTCACTTGGGTAACTAGCTGGGAAGTGATGCTGTTCCTAAGAGAGAAGCAGGTTTTAGGGGAAATGCACTGAAGAACTGATGCTTTTGAACTGTGGTGTTGGAGAAGACTCTTAAGATCCGTTAGACTGCAAGGAGATCAAGCCAGTCAATCCTAAAGGAAATCAACCCTGAATATTCACTAGAAGGATGAATGCTGAAGCTGACTCTCCAATACTTTGGCCACCTGATGTGAAGATATGACTCACTGGAAAAGACCCTGATGCTGGGAGGAGGAGGGACCAACAGGCTGAGATGGTTGGGTGGCATCACTGACTCAATGGACCTGAGTTTGAACAAACTTCAGAAGATGGTAAAGACAAGGAAACCTTGTATACTGCAGTTCATGGGGTCGCAAGGAGTCAGGCATGACTTAGCGACTAAACAAGAATAATGTATCCTTTAAGGCCTACTGGCTAGAGGTGGAATTATCCCACAGGTGCTTGGATGGAAAAGCCTCGAACTCAGAAGAGAGATCTGAGCTGTAGAGAGTGTATAGGGCATGGTTGTGTATAGGGTTAGTTGTGTATAGGGCATGGTTGAGCCCTCCCTGGGTGAGTGGATACAGAGGACTCTCTGCAGAGGGTCTTCCCTTGGGAGAAGCAGGAGGGAACTGGGCACAGGGGGAACCTGCTCTGGGAAGAGGGGACCTAAGGAGTCCAACCACCCAGCCAGTGTGTGTCCAGGGCAAGCTCACCAAAACCAAGCCAGGGGGTTTCCCTGGTGGTCCAGTGGATAAGGACACCGCCTTTCAGTGCAAGGGGCGCCAGTTCGATCCCTGGCCTGGGAAGATCCCACGTGCCACGGAGTGGCTAGACTGATACGTCCAACTACCGAGCCAGAGCTCTGGAGCGCATGTGCCCAGAGCCGGTGCTCTGTGATGAGAGAGGCCACTGTGATGGGAGGTTCACACAGGCCAAAGAACAAAGATGGATGAAAATAAATAAATGAAAGACCAATAGAAGTGGCAAAAAAAAGAAAAAAAAAAAAAAACAAGCCAAGGTCATGCCTACTGAAAGCCACCAGACACCAGAAGCAGAACCAACAACATGCAAAGACGAAGAAAGGAAGTTTCAGAGAATCACTCAGTTACTTGAAATAACCCACAGAAAATGTCAGACACTGTTGCAAGTGCCCTGGCTGCCCACAGCCCCAGAAAGACCCTTGTCCCCTGCACACCCTTGCTTGACTGGACGTGGCACTTGCTTTTGGGAATGCCATGAGCCCATGTCATACTCGAGGAAGGACACTGTGCATCTCATCTCTCGCTGAGATTTCTGAACAAACCTGTAAAATGGTAACTGATGGTTCAGTTTTCAGACATGGGTTAGACATCCACATCTGTTTCTCAGCCCTGCTGCTTACTTGCTCTATGGCTTTGGTTACTTAACCTTTCCAAGTCTCAGTTCTCCCTGTACAGTGGCGGTCATAATGGGACTTCGTTGGGCTGTGGTGAGGAGCAAAGAGTTGAAGGTGTGTGGGTAAGGATGAGATGAGTGGAATTCCTAGTGTTTACCTTGGACCCAGCCCATGCAAGCGCCATGTCATTTTTATTGTGGACATGTCCGTCATCTCATTGAGATGAGAAAATCCAGGCTTAGAGCGGATGAATGACCTGGTCAAGGTTATCTGTCCTTCCAGAATGAGTCTTTATGACCACTGCTCCCATGCTGACCAGGCCTTTCAGACCTAGAGTTAAACCTATACTAAAAATGATCCATGAACTACTCCAAGCAAAGTTTGTATGACAGTGGAAAGGCCTCATTCAAGCACAGGACTTTGACTGGGTCATGGCCACCTGGGCTGTGACAGTAGTTAGGGAGCTGCCCATCCCCAGCAGAGATGTGTACAAGGGTTTAGAATGGTCTTTGCACAAAGTTGGGATTTCAGTGTCTTCCCATACCCCAGGGATGATTGCTTGTGAGGCTCCAAACATGTCAGGGAGTCTGCAGTCCCTGGGTAAGGGAAAGTGTGGGCAGAAATGATGGGCACCCCACCACCCCAGCACCTCTGGCTAAAGGGATGTGCTTCAGGGTCTTCGTCAAACCATGTGGCTTGTAGTGTCCAAGATCCATGCAATGGGTTACTAAGATCCAACGGAGAGTCACTCAATGATAGTCCTCCTTGTAGCCATCATTCATGTTAACGTGACCACCACCCTTTTATTTTTAGATGGGTAAAGTTAGAACTTCCCTAACTGCCTCCCAACGCAGGATGCCCGGGTTCAGTCCCTGGGTCTGGAAGATCCCCTGGAGAAGGGAATGGCAACCCCCTCCAGTATTCTTTCCTGAAGAATCCCACGAACAGAGGAGCCTCATGGAGTCTCAAAGAATTGGACACGACTGAGGGACTAACACTTTCACTTTCAAAGTAAGAACTAGGAAGATGTCTAGCCCAAGGAGTCCAGGGCTCCTTATTTATGGTCAGGTTTTAGGAGTGCTGAGTTCTAATTTCTTCTCTGTTCTTAATTTAATTGATTAATTTTACCTTCCATCAGTCAGCTGTACTCTCCATTAAAGAGCAATCTCATTTTTTTCCTATTCTGGACCCAACAATACCAAAAAACTTTTCATACTGTTGGAACCAGAGGTCAAATTTTCCAACATCTGTTGGATCATAGAAAAAAACAAGAGAATTCCAGAAAAACATCTGCTTCATTAACTACGCTAAAAGCCTTTGACTATATGGATCACAACAAACTGGAAAATTCTTAAAGAGATAGAAATATCACCTTACTTGCCTCCTGAGAAATCTATATGCAGGGGAGGAAGAAACAGTTAGAACTGGACATGGAACAATGGACTGTTTCCAAATTGGGAAAGGAATATGTCAAGGCTATATATTGTCACCCTGCTTATTTAACTTATATACAGAGTACATCATGTGAAATGCCAGGCTGGATGAATTTGAAGCACAAGCTGGAATCAAGACTGCCAGGAAAGAGAAGTGAAAATGAAGCTTCAGGACTTAGGCCATGGGGTCAACTCTCCTTATTTCTAATCACTTTGGCCTGGAAATTTGTGAGCCAGAGGGCTATAATATTAAAAAAAAAAAAAAAAGATTGCCAGGAGAAATATCAGTAACCTCAGATATGCAGATGATACCACCCTTATGGCAGAAAGCAAAGAGGAACTAAAGATCCTCTTGTTGAAGGTGAAAGAGGAGAGTCAGCTTAAAATTCATCATTCAGAAAACTAAGATCATGGCATCTGGTCCTATCACTTCATGGCAGAAGGATGGGGAAACAATAACAGATTTTATTTTCTTGGGCTCCAAAATCACTGCAGACAGTGACTGCAGCCATGACATTAAAAGCCATTTGTTCCTTGGAAGAAAAGCTATGGAAACCTAGACACCATATTAAAAAGCAGAGACATCACTTTGCTGACAAAGGTCCATGTAGTCAAAGCTATGGTTTTCCCATGTATGGATGTGAGATGACATGTAAAAGCCCCATGTTGGGAGTCTCAAAGAATTGGACACGACTGAGGGACTAACACTTTCACTTTCAAAGTAAGAACTAGGAAGATGTCTAGCCCAAGGAGTCCAGGGCTCCTTATTTATGGTCAGGTTTTAGGAGTGCTGAGTTCTAATTTCTTCTCTGTTCTTAATTTAATTGATTAATTTTACCTTCCATCAGTCAGCTGTACTCTCCATTAAAGAGCAATCTCATTTTTTTCCTATTCTGGACCCAACAATACCAAAAAACTTTTCATACTGTTGGAACCAGAGGTCAAATTTTCCAACATCTGTTGGATCATAGAAAAAAAACAAGAGAATTCCAGAAAAACATCTGCTTCATTAACTACGCTAACAGCCTTTGACTATATGGATCACAACAAACTGGAAAATTCTTAAAGAGATAGAAATATCACCTTACTTGCCTCCTGAGAAATCTATATGCAGGGGAGGAAGAAACAGTTAGAACTGGACATGGAACAATGGACTGTTTCCAAATTGGGAAAGGAATATGTCAAGGCTATATATTGTCACCCTGCTTATTTAACTTATATACAGAGTACATCATGTGAAATGCCAGGCTGGATGAAGCACAAGCTGGAATCAAGACTGCCAGGAAAGAGAAGTGAAAATGAAGCTTCAGGACTTAGGCCATGGGGTCAACTCTCCTTATTTCTAATCACTTTGGCCTGGAAATTTGTGAGCCAGAGGGCTATAATATTAAAAAAAAAAAAAAAAGATTGCCAGGAGAAATATCAGTAACCTCAGATATGCAGATGATACCACCCTTATGGCAGAAAGCAAAGAGGAACTAAAGATCCTCTTGTTGAAGGTGAAAGAGGAGAGTCAGCTTAAAATTCATCATTCAGAAAACTAAGATCATGGCATCTGGTCCTATCACTTCATGGCAGAAGGATGGGGAAACAATAACAGATTTTATTTTCTTGGGCTCCAAAATCACTGCAGACAGTGACTGCAGCCATGACATTAAAAGCCATTTGTTCCTTGGAAGAAAAGCTATGGAAACCTAGACACCATATTAAAAAGCAGAGACATCACTTTGCTGACAAAGGTCCATGTAGTCAAAGCTATGGTTTTTCCAGTAGTCATGTATGGATGTGAGAGCTGGACCATGTAAGTGCAAAAGAATTGATGCCTTTAAACTACAGTGTTAGAAAAGATTCTTGCAAGTCCCTTGGACTGCAAGGAGATCAAACCAGTCATTCCTAAAGGAAATCAGCCCTGAATATTCATTGGATGCTGAAATGGAAGCTCCAATACTTTTGCCACCGGATGCTAGGAGGTGGCTCATTGGAAAACACCCTGATGCTGGCAAAAATTGAAGGCAGGAGTAGAAGGAATAACAGAGGAAGAAATGGTTGGATGGCATCACTGACTCAATGGACATGAGTTTGAGCAAGCTCTGGGAGATGGTAAAGGACAGGGAAGCTTGGCGTGCTGTAGTCCATAGTGTTGCGAAGAGTCAGACATGACTGAGTGACTGAACAATATGCCAAAAAAAGTGGATTTTGTTTTGAAAACAAGTTTAAGATCAAATGATAGGGCTTCCCTGGTGGTTTAGTGGGTAAAGAGTCTGCCTTGCAGTGCAAGGGGCGCTGGTTCGATCTCTGGCCCAGGAAGATCCCACATGCCGTGGAGCGGCTGGACCAGTGTGTCCAATTATGAGCCAGCACTCTGGAGTGCATGCACCAGAGCCAGTGCTCTGCAACGAGAGAGGCCACTGCAATGGGAGGCCCACACATGCCAAAGAATAAAGATGGATGGAAATAAATTAATTAATTAATTAAATTTTTTAAAAAATGATCAAATGATAGTCCTTTGAAAAGACTAACAAAATTAACAGACATTAAGCTAGAAAGACCAGGAAAAGAAAATAGATTCAGGGACTTCTCTGATGGTCCAGTGGCTGGGACTCTGTGCTCCCAATGCAGTGGTCCTGGGTTTGATCCCTGGTCAGGGAACTAGATCTCACCTCCTGCAACTACAGATTCAAAGTGCCACAACTAAGAACCAGTACAGCCAAATAAATAAATATTAAAAAAAAAGAAAATAGATTCAAATGACTAAAGTCAGGGACAAGAGAGGGGACATTACTACCAACTTCACAAAAATAAAAAAGGTTAATTAGGGAATGCCATGAACAATTCTATGCTAACAAATTAGATTACTCAGATGAAATGGACAAATTTCAAGAAAAACAGATCACTGAAACTGACTCAAGAAGAAACAGAAAATCTAAATAGACCTGTAGCAAGTAAAGAAACTGAATTAGTTATCAAAAAATTACACACTCACATGCACACACATGGGGGCATCTTATTTTATAGCTCAGCATGCATATTTGTAATTCACACAAAAAAGAAACCCTTTCTAAGTGGAGTACATTCTGATATTTTCCATTCCATTTTTTAAACGCTGGTCATGATACTAAACTGATTTTACAGTCTACCAAGGGCTCATGTCCTCCTTGAAAAACAGACCTGGTGAATTCTTTAGTCCTTTTTTTTCTTCCTTGGAATTAATTTTGAAGTATGGCTACTATTATCCCTTTACAAAAGGAAACTCAGTTGAACTGCCTTTTCATCCAACTCAGCATGAATTTCTCTGTGGTCTGTAGTGCCAGGTCAGCCTTTGGGACTACCTAGTTCCTTCCTGCAAATCAAACATCAGGTGAGGGGACTTCCCTGGTTAAGACTCCACCTTCCAATGCAGGGAACGTAGGTTTGATCCCTGTTGGGGGAGGTAAGATCCCACATGCCTAAAGGCCAAGAAACCAAAACATAAAGTAGAAGCAATATTGTAACAAATTCAACGGAGATTTGAAAAAAAAAAAAAAAATCTTAAAAAAACATCTGTTGGGTCTACTCTCTGGACACATGTGAGCCAATGCAAGGTGCCCACAGGTGTGCAGGTAGGTTATTGCCCAGTTCTTGAAGACACCATCACTCAGCTGAGACAAGTACTTGGTCAAAGGGTGGCCCTTTCCTGAAATGCAGTAGGCTCCCTGATGGCTGTGAAGTGATCAGTGAAGGCTGCTGAGAGGACAGATCTGAGCAGGGAAAGAGAGCAAGGGGAGCAAGAGGCCAGGAGATGTTTACAACTTCTCTCAGCTGAAGTCAGGAGCCACTGGGGATTTTTAAGCCAGGTAGTTATAAGACTAGGTGAAGGTTTCAGGGAGGTTCATCTGGCAAGTCCATTTCAGTGAACAAAGCAGGCACCCCTGCCGTCCTGGAGCTTATATTCCAGCAGTGGGGTTGGAGGCAGAGGAGTCAAGCTTGTATTGTATTCAAGGAACATTGTGTACCAAAGGTGATGTGTATGATGAAGTGGTGGAAAGGAAAGGGTGAGGGTGAGGGGAGAGGCTCAGATGAGGAGCATCCCACAGGGCGTCTGGAGTCAGGCAGACAGATCAGGCCGTTTCTGGCGGTGGGCACGTAGCCTGCGCACCGGCAGTGGCAGCAGGGAGAGCAGTGAGCAGGATGGCAGGGCTGTAAGCCTCGCGATTCTCTTCTTTTCCTTTCAGAAACACAATGTGCAACATCCGGGGCAGCAAGCAGACCCAAGGAACAGGCCACAGACCCCCAGGAGAAGATTATCCGCTAAGCGAGGAGCCTCAGAGGGAGGAGCAGCCCTCACCCTCTGGCCCCAGCGGCCCAGGTGAGCCTCTACTTGGGTCTGAGCTGCCTTCAAAGACTAAGTGGGTGTGCTCTGTTGTCCCCGTAAACCAACATCCTTCCTTTTGTGTGTCAAAGATGGAGCCTGGGGCTTCCCTGGTGGTCCAGTGGGTAAGGACACCACCTTGCAGTGCAAGGGGCGCTGGTTCGATCCCTGGCCTGGGAAGATCCCACGTGCCACGGAGCGGCTGGACGGATGTGTCCAATTACCAAGCCGTAGCTCTGGAGCGCATGCGCCCAGAGCCGGTGCTCTGCGACAACAGAGGCCACTGCGATGGGAGGCCCACACAGGCCAAAGAACAAAGATGGATGAAAATAGATAAAAGAAAGACCAATAGAAGTGGCCCGCCCGCCCCCTTCCCTCCGCACCCCTACCCCCCCACAAAATAAAAAAAAGGAAATTTTTTTTTAAAAAGATGGAGCCTGCCAGGTCAGTTCTCCTGAGCTTCCATGGGTCTGGTAGCAATAATGAATGTTTTTTTGTTTTGTTTTGTTTTTATTTATTTAGCTGTGCTGAATCTTCCTTGCAGCATGCAGGATCTTTAGTAGTGACATGCAAGCTCTTAGTTGCGGCACGTGGGATCTAGTTCCCCAACTAGGAGTTGAACCTGGGCTCCCTGCATTAGGAGTGCAGAGCCTTAGCCACTGGACCACCAAGGAAGTCCCCCTTTTGTAAAAAATTTTGGTAAAAATACATAACAAAATTTACCACTTGAACCAAGTTTAGGTGTATGGTACACTCACATTCTTGAGCAACCAGCACTACTGTCCATTTCCAGAACGATTTCATCTTCCCAAACTGAAACTCCAAGCAATGATTCTTGAAGTAATAAAGGAAAATATCTCTCATTTTTCCTTTCTTCCTTTTTTTTTAATTTATAAAGAACAGGTATAAAAATGCTTTTCTGGAATGATTAAAATCAGATCTGCCCAACGAAGTAGAACAAGTGACTTCTAAGTGTTCATTCCCACCACAACATAGCATGTTCTTATTTCTTTTTCAAAAATATGGGTGACCCATGCCATCAGGGCAGGTAGGGATCTTTGAAATGGGTATTCATGCCCTTGTAACATATTTTAACTTGGAAACAGTTGAGAGAAAGCTGACTAAGGCAGCACAGAGAGGTCTTGTGTTAGACAGAACCCCTAGGCTGTGCAGAGTGACTTTAGATCAAGCACCACTGTGGATCAGTGTCTGCTGAGGCCCCACACATCACAGCTGACAGCCTGAGAGAAGAGCAGTACTGTGTCCAAGCAATAATAGAATTAGCACTTAATATATATATAACAGGTCCTTTGTGCCAAGGCTACTCTAAGCTTGGGAACAGTTCCATTAAGATACAATTCACATACCATCCAATTCACTCCTTTAAACCATACTATCAGTGGCTTTCAGTATATCCACAGAGTTGTGCAACCATCACCATAATCTATTTTTAAACTTTTTTTATTTTTAATTTTTTGGCTATACCAGGTCTTAGTTGTGGCATATGGGATCTTTAGTTGTGGCATGTGGAATTTTTTCATTGTGGCCTGTGAACTCTTTAGTTGTGGCATGTGGGATCTAGTTCCCCAACCAGGGATTGAACCCAGGCCCCCTGGACTGAGAGGTTACTAAAACATTTTTATTACCCTTTAGAGGGAACCCAGTACCCCCCAGCCGTCAGTCCCAGTCTCTGCCTCCCTCCAGCTTTAGGCGTCCATTAGTCTACTTTCTGCCTCTATAGATTTACCTTTTCTGGACATTGCATATAAATGGAATTGACAACATGTGGTCCTCTGCGATGAGTATCTTTTACTAAAGCAGAACTTTTTCAAGTTTCGTCCACATGATTAACCTGTTTTGTCCTTGGAATAGCCCAGGTGGTAGATGCGGTTTGTTCCCCTCGTGTAATAACTGAGGGGACTGGCGACAGACATGTGGAGTGACCGGCTCACGGCTGCACAGTGAGTCACAGAATAAGATTCAGGCCCAGAAGTCTGGCCCCATACTGCTGCCTGAAGCCTCTTTTCTATGTCGTGACTTTGCAGACTACCTCTTTATTGCCATGAAACCTTGTCCCCATAGTAAAATCTGATCCACAAAGCTGATAAAAGCAGAACTGGGAGTCTAGGCTCTCCCCAAGCCAGCGTCTCCCCAGTCAGCCCTTAAGGCACTCCTATGAAGTCCTAGGGCACTGACTGAAAACCACTGCCTTGGGCCTCATTTTCCACTGTAAGATGGGCACAGTGATGCTACCCTGCCTGCCCTCAGGGCTGGGGGACAGCAGTGTTATCAGAAGCTATCAGAGGACAGCAGGGCTCCCAGGAACCTCCCTGCTCTCTTAGACCCCATGGCAGGAAAGAAAGAAGTGTTGCATTCATTGCAACTCGGTGAGTTGCTTTGTATCTGTAGGTTGCCCCCCAGATTTGGGGGGGCAGGGGAGCTTCCCCAGTGGCTTAGTGGTAAAGAAGCCACCTACAGTGCAAGAGATGCAGGTTCCATCCCTGGGTCAGGAAGATTCCCTGGAGAAGGAAATGGCAACCCACTCCAGTATTCTTGCCTGGGAAATCCCATGGACAGAGGAGCCTGGTGGACTACAGTCCATGGGGTCCTCAAGAGTCCAACATGACTGAGCAAGTAAAACAACGACAATCAGATTTCCTTTAAGTCTGCAATAAGACCATTCTGTCCCTACCTTCAACAAAGCCAGGGAGTTGTTTTTTATCTCTTCAAGACTATCTGTTTGGCCCTTGGCCTGGCCCCTGAAGAAAGTTGCTAAGTCATCCAGCTCGTTCTGCAAGTCCTGCCTGTCCCTTCCCCTGGGATCTCAGAGTTCACCCTTAGTTTTAACATCACAGTCCTAAAAAGGAGTGGTATGACTTACTAAAATGTATTATCAGGGGGAAGATAAATGAGTAATTTGAGTCAGGAAATTCCGATAGGCTCAAGAAAAAGCCGTACAGTGTACCAAAATGGGCAGCAGATGTGGCTCTGAGCTTCTCAGCAGTCAAGGCAAAGCTACAGTGTTACCAAAATGCAAGCAAGTCTTGAGTTTGTTCCCTCTGTAAAACTGAGACAAGACAGGACCCTGGGCAGTCACAGAATAAGATTCAGGCCCAGAAGTCTGGCCCCATACTGCTGCCTGAAGCCTCTTTTCTGTGTAGTGACTTTGCAGACTACCTCTTTATTGCCATGAAACCTTGTCCCCATAGTAAAATCTGATCCACAAAGCTGATAAAAGCAGAACTGGGAGTCTAGGCTCTCCCCAAGCCAGCGCTCCCAGTCAGCCCTTAAGGCACTCCTATGAAGTCCTAGGGCACTGACTGAAAACCACTGCCTTGGGCCTCATTTTCCACTGTAAGATGGGCACAGTGATGCTACCCTGCCTGCCCTCAGGGCTGGGGGACAGCAGTGTTATCAGAAGCTATCAGAGGACAGCAGGGCTCCCAGGAACCTCCCTGCTCTCTTAGACCCCATGGCAGGAAAGAAAGAAGTGTTGCATTCATTGCAACTCGGTGAGTTGCTTTGTATCTGTAGGTTGCCCCCCAGATTTGGGGGGGCAGGGGAGCTTCCCCAGTGGCTTAGTGGTAAAGAAGCCACCTACAGTGCAAGAGATGCAGGTTCCATCCCTGGGTCAGGAAGATTCCCTGGAGAAGGAAATGGCAACCCACTCCAGTATTCTTGCCTGGGAAATCCCATGGACAGAGGAGCCTGGTGGACTACAGTCCATGGGGTCCTCAAGAGTCCAACATGACTGAGCAAGTAAAACAACGACAATCAGATTTCCTTTAAGTCTGCAATAAGACCATTCTGTCCCTACCTTCAACAAAGCCAGGGAGTTGTTTTTTATCTCTTCAAGACTATCTGTTTGGCCCTTGGCCTGGCCCCTGAAGAAAGTTGCTAAGTCATCCAGCTCGTTCTGCAAGTCCCGCCTGTCCCTTCCCCTGGGATCTCAGAGTTCACCCTTAGTTTTAACATCACAGTCCTAAAAAGGAGTGGTATGACTTACTAAAATGTATTATCAGGGGGAAGATAAATGAGTAATGTGAGTCAGGAAATTCCGATAGGCTCAAGAAAAAGCCCTACAGTGTACCAAAATGGGCAGCAGATGTGGCTCTGAGCTTCTCAGCAGTCAAGGCAAAGCGGGAAATGCAAGCAGTTAGAGATTTCCAGTGTCCATAACTATAAACACATATTTTCTTGAAAGAAGCAAAGCTTTTCCTGGCACCAAGAGCTGAGAAGAATCTCTGTTGGGGCCTCATAACGGACAAGATGTGTGCCATGGGGTCAAAACTCTCAAGGCCTCTTGGCCATATAATGAAGCCATTACACGTCCCTGCGTGCAGGCAATGGCAGAGCCCTAAAGCACAGACTGGGGGTAAGGCAGGACAAAGGTGGTCGAGCGATTTTCAAACACTGAATTTAAGAATAAAATTTAGCACGGGCCAACAAACGTTTTCAGTAAAGAGTCAGACAGGCAGTATTTGAGTCATTGTAGGCCATACAGTCTCTGTTGTGAGTGCTCCACTCTGCCTTTGTGACGTGCAAGCGGTACAGACAAGGCACAAATAAATGGGCAGGGCTGTGTTCCAATAAAACTTTCTTTACAAAAGCAAGACGGGTCCTCATTTGGCCTGTAGACCACTGGTTGCTGACCCAAGCTGTAGAGGAAATAAAAGGATATAGCCTTGAGACATGCAGCTCTGGGAAGTATGTCTTTCCTAATTTACTTGTACTTGGGATCAAAAGGGAGTTTCCTTTACTCACTGGGGCAAGAAGGCAGAGTCTGGATGTTCTGTGCTCCTACTAGTGGACAGATCTGTGTGCTTTGAAAATTGCTCAGGGGCTTCCCCTGGTGGTCCAGTGGGTAAGGACACCACCTTGCAGTGCAAGGGGCGCCGGTTCGATCCCTGGCCTGGGAAGATCCCACATGCCACGGAGCGGCTGGACAGATGTGTCCAATTACCAAGCCGGAGCTCTAGAGCGCATGCGCCCAGAGCCGGTGCTCTGCAACAACAGACGACACCGCGATGGGAGGCCCACAGGAGCCAAAGAACAAAGACGAATGAAAATAGAGAAATGAAAGACCAATAGAAGTGGCCCGCCCACTCCCCTCCCTCCCCAACCCAACCCCCACCCAAAAATAAAAATAAAATAAAATAAAAAAAGAAAATTGCTCAGAGTATAGAGGTGGGGTCCTGAAATAAGAAAAAGGGCATCCAGCCTGGGCCTGTGGTGAGGAGGTGGCCACCTGGCAAACCCCAGCCAGGTTATAGGAGGTGGCCCTGCAGGTTGAGCTCAGAGAGCGGAAACAGACACAGTTCGAAGGATGGCTGGATGAGCCGGCCAGCGGTATAAACCATGTTTGTATAGTCCCTTGGTTCTCAGAATGTGATCCCTGCACAAGTTGTAGCAGCATCACTGAGAAACAGTTAAAAATGCAAGTTCTCAAGTCTTTCCCCAGGCCTACTGAATGGAAAACTGGGAGGAAGGTCCCCAGTCTGCATTTTACCAGACCTTCCAGGGCTTCTACAGCAAGCCCAAGTTTGAGAACTACTGAGGCCACTGATCACACCCTCTGTGTCTCTTCTCTTGAGCAGGAAAAGATCCAGCAGATTCTCCAAAGCCTACACCCAAGTCCTCCCTGACCACCAATCTCATTCAGAAAGCCAAGAGCCAGAGCAACACCTTCCCGCTCTTCTGCGAAGGGCTCACGCGAAACCGAACCACCCAGGACAAAGTGCTGGCCTTGGAGCAGCAGGTTCTGATACTCACCAAGGAGTTAAAGGCTCAGAAGGTGAGCTCTGGCTCCAGAGGGGCCCCAGGCTCCTGTGCCCCCCTCTGGGCCTGGTGTCCCTGGACAAGCCAGAGGTGATGCATTAGCCGGTTCATGGTCCTTAACAGCCAAACTACAAGTGGCTGGAAATGCTGTGCTGTTGATGGGTCGGAGACATGCTGTCTCTCAGACTAGGTGACCGAGGGTCATCAAGGGCAGGGTCTCCGAGATCTCTCATGGGAGACGCATGATCTGACCCTGCACCAGAAGAGGGACAGTGTTTGGAGGAGAGTGACCTACATGCAGGGTCCTGGGGGCGGCCAGCGAAGGAACTGGGGGACCGTTGACCTGGCTGGCAGCTGGTAACTGGGTCTAGACTTCTGAACGACTGTCACCAGACAGAGAAAGCAGACAGGTCTGTGCGTGTAGCCCTGGAGCTGAGCACAAAGGACATGACAGGGAGGAGGATTCAGGCATCATAGAGAAAGAAGTCAATTGTAGCAGTGAAGAAAGAGCTACATGGTCATTGTGGAAAACAGGCCACACACATACAGAGACATTAAATTCCTTCAAACATCCTGCCACCCAGAGAGTAAGTCGGGTTCACATCCGGCAGTGACCTCAGGAAGTAGTCAGGGTCCCATGGCAGGGAGGCGATGGAGGGCACTGCCTGGGCTGTAGGCTCTCTTTAGCACCATAAGAGGGGTTAAGCCAGCACAGTTGTTACCAACTGAGCATGGTGCGTGTGGTGCTCTAGTGATGGGCCCCCCTGAACCCCAGGCTGTTTTTCCTCTGAGAGGAAGGCCTGTGTTCTCATGATCAAGCCTTGGCTACCCTGAGTCACTAAAAAAAACCCCGGCCCAAGTTTGAGAACTACTGAGGCCACTGATCACACCCTCTGTGTCTCTTCTCTTGAGCAGGAAAAGATCCAGCAGATTCTCCAAAGCCTACACCCAAGTCCTCCCTGACCACCAATCTCATTCAGAAAGCCAAGAGCCAGAGCAACACCTTCCCGCTCTTCTGCGAAGGGCTCACGCGAAACCGAACCACCCAGGACAAAGTGCTGGCCTTGGAGCAGCAGGTTCTGATACTCACCAAGGAGTTAAAGGCTCAGAAGGTGAGCTCTGGCTCCAGAGGGGCCCCAGGCTCCTGTGCACCCCTCTGGGCCTGGTGTCCCTGGACAAGCCAGAGGTGATGCATTAGCCGGTTCATGATCCTTAACAGCCAAACTACAAGTGACTGGAAATGCTGTGCTGTTGATGGGTCGGAGACATGCTGTCTCTCAGACTAGGTGACCGAGGGCCATCAAGGGCAGGGTCTCCGAGATCTCTCATGGGAGACGCATGATCTGACCCTGCACCAGAAGAGGGACAGTGTTTGGAGGAGAGTGACCTACATGCAGGGTCCTGGGAGGGGCCAGCGAAGGAACTGGGGGACCGTTGACCTGGCTGGCAGCTGGTAACTGGGTCTAGACTTCTGAACGACTGTCACCAGACAGAGAAAGCAGACAGGTCTGTGCGTGTAGCCCTGGAGCTGAGCACAGAGGACATGACAGGGAGGAGGATTCAGGCATCATAGAGAAAGAAGTCAATTGTAGCAGTGAAGAGCTACATGGTCATTGTGGAAAACAGGCCACACACATACAGAGACATTAAATTCCTTCAAACATCCTGCCACCCAGAGAGTAAGTCGGGTTCACATCCGGCAGTGACCTCAGGAAGTAGTCAGGGTCCCATGGCAGGGAGGCGATGGAGGGCACTGCCTGGGCCGTAGGCTCTCTTTAGCACCATAAGAGGGGTTAAGCCAGCACAGTTGTTACCAACTGAGTGTGGTGCGTGTGGTGCTCTAGTGATGGGCCCCCCTGAACCCCAGGCTGTTTTTCCTCTGAGAGGAAGGCCTGTGTTCTCATGATCAAGCCTTGGCTACCCTGAGTCACTTTCTGCTTTATTTCCGCTCTCGCTTCTAACGAGGTTAACAGGTATACTGTATTCTAAATGTTCTCCCCTTTGTACATTTCTTCTTTTCCTTTCTGCTCTGTCTTTGGAGAACACAGCCCAGAAAAATGTTCTTCCTGCCTCAATTTGTCCCTTTCTCTGCCTTTCTCACCCCTGAACAGTCATTCCGGGAACCAGCAGAGCCTTCGTGCCCAGTAGGTCAGGGGTTACATTTAATGAAGCAGCAGGTGATCAGAGTCCTCAAAAGGAGGAAGCTCATTCACTCCTGTGCTCTCTACGCGTTTGTTTATTCGCCCAGCCTTCACTGAGGGCCTTTTCCAGGAATGCCTGGAGCACAATCAGTGAGAAAAGACCCAGTCCTGCCCTTGCAGGCCTTACAGCAACCACATAGATCTTCACGGCACATGAAGTCCCTCAGATGCCACCTAGCAGCCCTCCGTCCCTCTTGCCCCCTGTTACCTTTGTGTTCCCGTCGTGAGGCTGTGAGCCGCTCCTGAGAGACAGGGGCATTAAGCTGAGCTGTAGTGGGCTTCCTGATCCCTGGACCAGGACAGCTGACATCCCAAATCTGACCTGAAGGGGAAAGGAAATGTGAGATTGAGACACTTCCTCTCCTTTCTGCTCATCTTCCTCTTCTTTCTAGGAAGTGTGGACGGTCTTTCCTCCTTAGGCCTTAGGAGTTGTCAAATGAAGTGAAGCAGCCCCAGAAAACCTATATCTCATTCTGCTTTGCTCCTTCCTAGTAGTTGTGCAACCCTGGAGGACTCTCTGTTCTTCAGCAAAGGAGGCAAGTTCTTAGACATTAGCAAGGGCCACCTAGGCTGTTGATATCTCCCCTACAGTCAGACTGAAAACATTAGGGGTAAGTTTTTGAAGCATTAGAGAATCTGGACTTCCTTATTAGTGCACTTTCCTAGGACAGAGAGTGGGAGGAGACCAAGTCTTGGGGCTGAGCTTTTGCCTCAGGAAACGATGGATTGCATGCTCTCTTGACCCATCTCCTAAATGCACTTCCATCTAATGGGGAAGTCAGGACAGGAGCCTTCAAATAAGACTGTCCTGACCCCAAGCAATTCTCTCACCTCTCTAAGCCTCAGCTGCCTCCTCTGTAAATGGAGTTATCATCATGTTTCACTGAAAAGGCCTGTGTCCAGACTCACAAAGCCCAGGACCTGGCACCCAGCAGCCAGCCCAGGCCTGCAGGTTCGGTTATGTGGGCTGTGACAGCAGCATTCCCTGCACTCCCTGTTGATGCCTTCCCACCTTACAAGGATGAGGCACGTCCCAACCCCACCGCAAGAGCCTCTGGGAATTGTAGAGTGGAGGCCATCCTTACCTTTATTCCACATTTGGAAGGGGGACCCCAGTTTTACCAACTGTGGGCTTTTGCCTTCAACGCAAATGAAGAGGGGTACTCTTGATCCAAAAGTGAGACAGAGGAGGCCTGCACAGCCTTAGGGTGCCTAGTGGTACCCCAGGCACGCAGACATGCTGGTCAGAAAAGAGCTCTCTGAGACCTGATTCCTCAGCAGGGGAAAGAGTCCCCTGAGCTTCCTGGGCCCGGAGCTACAGCACACCTGCCTGGGTCTCTTCAGTAGGAAGGTACCGCTTTCCTGCCCCGGCTGTAAGAGGATATGGGAACTGGGTGGCCTTGTCATCCCCAGCCAGCCAGGCCAACACTGCCAATAGCTTTAGTGATGGTTCAAGAATTTATATCTCAAGCTCTGCTGGATGCTCTGCACGGCACAGAGGTACTTTGGGGCAAACCCCTGCCCTTGGGGACCTGACCATCCGGTGGGGGAAGAAGATGTGAGCACAAGTCCCTGCTGGTAGGCTGTGTGGCCCCAGCTCTGTGCTGGCCGGAGGCTTCTGAGCACTGTCTCCTTACCTTAACAGCAGTTATCCTCACCTTTCCTGACAAAGAAACTGAGATCCTAAGAGGTTCTATATGCCCCTGACCTCCTGGGCACTGAACCAGGGCTCAGGCTCTGGTCTGTCTGCCTCCAGAGCTTCTGCCCCCTTTCATTGCACCATGTTCGAGGTGCTCAGAGGAGGTGGATGACTTGTTCATGGTCACACAGCTGGAGGAGCCAGGCCTTGGGCACTGGGTCTCCTCCCCAAGTCCAGAACTCCTCACAGCCCCAGCCGCTGCCTCTCTGGTCTCACAGGACAGCCCAGTGGCAGACACAAGCACCACCAACTGCTCTTCAGGAAAATGCATAGACTTCCTGTGCATTAGGCCGTTATCCATCCATCCTAGGCCCCTGCAGCGCTGGCCCCACGAGATCTGAACTTGAGGAGGTGGCTCCAGGAGGCAATGGCCTCGTGACTCAGGCTTTCAGAGTCAACAGCCTTGCCCCCAACCTGAAGGCTGTTGATGCCCCACGTCCCAACCCCACCGCAAGAGCCTCTGGGAATTGTAGAGTGGAGGCCATCCTTACCTTTATTCCACATTTGGAAGGGGGACCCCAGTTTTACCAACTGTGGGCTTTTGCCTTCAACGCAAATGAAGAGGGGTACTCTTGATCCAAAGGTGAGACAGAGGAGGCCTGCACAGCCTTAGGGTGCCTAGTGGTACCCCAGGCACGCAGACATGCTGGTCAGAAAAGAGCTCTCTGAGACCTGATTCCTCAGCAGGGGAAAGAGTCCCCTGAGCTTCCTGGGCCCGGAGCTACAGCACACCTGCCTGGGTCTCTTCAGTAGGAAGGTACCGCTTTCCTGCCCCGGCTGTAAGAGGATATGGGAACTGGGTGGCCTTGTCATCCCCAGCCAGCCAGGCCAACACTGCCAATAGCTTTAGTGATGGTTCAAGAATTTATATCTCAAGCTCTGCTGGATGCTCTGCACGGCACAGAGGTACTTTGGGGCAAACCCCTGCCCTTGGGGACCTGACCATCCGGTGGGGGAAGAAGATGTGAGCACAAGTCCCTGCTGGTAGGCTGTGTGGCCCCAGCTCTGTGCTGGCCGGAGGCTTCTGAGCACTGTCTCCTTACCTTAACAGCAGTTATCCTCACCTTTCCTGACAAAGAAACTGAGATCCTAAGAGGTTCTATATGCCCCTGACCTCCTGGGCACTGAACCAGGGCTCAGGCTCTGGTCTGTCTGCCTCCAGAGCTTCTGCCCCCTTTCATTGCACCATGTTCGAGGTGCTCAGAGGAGGTGGATGACTTGTTCATGGTCACACAGCTGGAGGAGCCAGGCCTTGGGCACTGGGTCTCCTCCCCAAGTCCAGAACTCCTCACAGCCCCAGCCGCTGCCTCTCTGGTCTCACAGGACAGCCCAGTGGCAGACACAAGCACCACCAACTGCTCTTCAGGAAAATGCATAGACTTCCTGTGCATTAGGCCGTTATCCATCCATCCTAGGCCCCTGCAGCGCTGGCCCCCACGAGAGATCTGAACTTGAGGAGGTGGCTCCAGGAGGCAACGTGGCCTCGTGACTCAGGCTTTCAGAGTCAACAGCCTTGCCCCCAACCTGAAGGCTGGCTGCCCGGCAGATGGAAGGCTGACCTTTGTAGTGAATTTGGCTGTCTGTTGGCTACACAGGTGGGAGCAATGAACCCCACCCGGGCCCTGCCTGGGGCCATCTTAGCGCATTCAGGATTACTTGGTAAAGGCATATAACTCACTTGGGAAGCTCGATTGGAGCAAAGTGCAATCTCTCACTTACCCGAACCCCAGCCTGAGACTTCAGAGTACAGGCCATGGGGCCTGGAGTCACAGAGGGAGGGTTGAGAGGACCCCTGGCTGTTTCAGCCCCGGGCGGGCGGGACACTTGCCACACTTTCTCCTTTCGGTGCCTCTGGGTGGTGTAGGACCCTTGTCTCCATTTTTACACATGAGAAAGCTGAGGTTCCATTTTCTGAAACATCTGCACTGGATCCACCGTCATGAATCTGGAATGGGAACCGAGGCCTCTGTATCACCGAAGCCAGTGCTCCTTCACCCACTCACAGCTGGCCCCCAGCCCCTTAGGGGTCAGAGGCTGAAGTGCTGGACTCCCAGTCCAGTGCTGCCCCACAAGCACTGTTGCACCCACTCCCCTTGATTTTAGTGAGGGGTGAGGGGTCAACTCTTTCATAAGATAAATGGTTTATTGGCATTAAAAAGGTTTACTAAAATGACAACTTATTACCTGTTGTTTAAGATGGGCCTGACAGTGATTCGATTAAAAAGTGTTAAAAGCACCACCAGATCCGCTCCTCTGAGCCTTGGTCCTAAGGCACTGCCTGGGGTGTGGGCACTGGAAACAGCCCGTCCCTGAGGGTAGGATGAAGAGCATTGTGTGCTCATTTTATAAGAAAGGGACCAGGGAGCAGGGTGGAGCCAGACCAGGAAGTCTTGAATTGTTGCAAACGACTGACCTGGAGAGCTGCCATCGTATATTCTAAGGACAAAAGCAGCTTCAGAATGAAATGTTCAAGTTTTTCTTTTTGTCTTTATTTTTTGTATTTATGATGTCTGTGTGCGTTTTGGTGACTGACTTATTTCACCTAGCATAAGGTGCTCCAGGTTCATCGATGTTGTAACATATAATAGGATTTCAATGCAAAATCGGTTAACTATGCATCACGGAGAAATCAAGGGTCTTAGGACCAGAGCTGGGAGCCCTCTGTTCTAGCTGCGGTTTTCCCACTCATGAGATCCACCAGGGCCCGTCAGCCCTCTCCTTCCTTGAGCTTCAGCCTCCTCGCGTGACAGTGGGGTGACTGAACCAGGCAGTCTCCCTGGGCGGTCCAGCCTCCAGGTTTCCCGAATCCATGATCCATTCCCACTCCTCACCTCTCCTGTCCTGGTCTGGCTCCACCCCTCTCCTGGGTTCTCTTCTTGTCCCATTCGGGTGCAGAGATCCTGGGATGGGAGTCAGCCTCCTGGCTTGGTGTTTTTGTCTTGGATTTTGAGAGCTGGATGTGGGAAGGGTGAGGGAGCTGATACAGTAAAATGGGCTTCAGAGTGGACCCTGCCAAAGCTGGGGGACAGATACCCACCGGATTCTGAGGCTAGGGCATGTCCGGACAGGTGGCCTCCAGATCTCAGCTGACACAGAAAATGGTCCAGGCCTCTCAGTTATCCTGCAGCCACAGGAATGCTAATCTCAGCCCTAGGAAGCAGACTTCTAAAAATTCCTAACATTCCGGTTTGGTTTGCAACCACCCTTCCCGCCACACCCAGGAACCACAGCGCCTTTCATTTCACTGAGACTTTGCTCAAGCTGTTGGCTCAGCCCCACCTGGAAAGTCCTCCCAATCCTCAACTCCCTCCTTCTGCCCCTGTCTCCCACCTACTACTTGACCATCTCTAGCCCTCCTCACTCTTCAGGATCAGTTTAAACTGCTCTGCCTTGCTGTGAAGTGTACTGGTCTCCCTGCCCCTCTGGCAGCACCCCCTGCCTCCACCCCAGGCGGAAGTTATTGCCGACTGCCCTGTGCCCAGACAGACACCCTTGCTTCCTTCTGTTGTAATACATCACTCCACAGCAGTGGTTCACCTGTGCTTCTACCAGCCTCTGTGGCCCTTGAGGGTGGGACCAGTGACCGATCCCCCTCTGGGTCCAGGGGCCTGGCACTGATTGAGCACTTGTTACAGATTAGGTGAATGGAGAGAAGAGAGAACCAGAGAAGGGATGGTCACTAGTACCAAGGTTTCAGAAGATGTATGCTAACGCGGTCTTACCATTAGCTTCTCAGATGAAGTTATGCGTTGGGGCAACTGTCCTCCAGAACGGAATTATTCTTAGCAAATTGTCGTCAGTGCTCTGGCATGCATACGGTTAATAGGCCTCCAGGGAGCCACTGGCTCTACTGGCGTGGAGCATGGCAGAGTAACCTACAGACCCAGCTGCAAGGTCTCAGGTTCACAGGAGACTGACTGCGGGGCTGCCTGGTTTCTGATGGCCTGATCCTAGCCCTGAATGAATTCACATCCCTGCTTTGGGACAGGACAGGTCCCCCAGGGCTGGGAAGGTTGAAAGCTCAAACGCCCAGGAAGCCAGACCTTGAATGTTCAGGTGAGCCAGGTGCCCCTGCCAAGAACTAAATCAAGGTCTGTTGCTCCTGAACTCCCTGGTCCTTCCCTGCACCAGCCTCGCAGGCATTGTTCAGTGGGCCAAGGCGTGGACACAGCTGGATCGAATGAAGCTGCAGGTGCTGTGGCTTATTGTGAGGATTGCCAGCTTGTTTTCTCTCTTTCCGCGTCAGCTTGATTGGTAGTGGCTGTGTGGATGCCATGTTCAGAAGGATTCCGAGGCTTCAGCTAGGGTTAGCAGAAAGGAGTCTTGAGATTGATTATTGATGTCTGCCTCAGGAGCAAGAGGGCAGAGCCGTGTCTGTGAGCCGTGCCGCGGCCACCCCTGCTTTCAGTACTGACCGAGCACAGGCTGCTCCACATCTGCATGATTTGGGATTAAATTCCACTCTGCTGGACCTCTTTTCATATCTGAAACAGACATATATGAGGGTACAGGCAGAGCCTTAACATACGTGTGGCCTAAAATAAACCGGGGGGCTTCCCTGGTAGCTCACTGGTAAAGAGGTCACCTGCCAATGCAGGAGACATGCATTCAATCCCTGATCTGGGAAGATCCCACATGCTGCAGAGCAACTAAGCCCCTGAGCCACGACCGTGGAGCCTGTGCTCTAGAGTCTAGGAGCCGCAACTATTGAGCCCATGTGCTACAACTGCTGAAGCCTGTGAGCCCAGAGCCCGAGCTCCACAAGAGAAGTCACCTCAACAAGAAGCCTGCTCACGTCAGCTAGAGAGTAGCCCTTACTCCCTGCATCTAGAGAAGAGCCTGTAGCAGCAGTGAAAACCAAGAATAGCCAAAAACAAATTAAATAAATAAATAAAAATTAACAAAACAAACAAAAAAACAAATTGGAAGTCAATTTCTCTCTGACATTGAAGAATCCAGAGTGAAGTGCACAGTTCTGAGCTGGTGGGGCAGCGGTGTTATTGTCCACGTACGGGTTCTGCCTGTGAGCCCAACATGGGGACTGCAGTGCTTGCCATTTCCCAGGCAGAAGGAAAGGGAACCAGGCCAGGGCGGCGTGTGGGCATTGATTTTGAAGGTATGACCCAGGTGCTGCCCACAGCATTTCTCATATCCCATTGAGGTAGAATAATCACTTGGCCACATCTGGCTATGAGCATGGCTGGGAAATGTAGTCCTCTGCCGGGGAACCACATGTCTAACTAAAACGCTCTCTCTCTTTCTTTTAATATTTATTAACTTTTTTATTTGGCTGCACCAGGCCTTATTTGTGGCATGTGGTCTCTTTAGTTGCACACCCTACAGGATCTAGTTCCCTGAACAGGAAACAAACCAGGGCTCCTAGCATTGGGAACTCAGAGTCTTAGCCACTGCATCACCAGGGAAATCTCTAAAACTCTTCTAAACAGAAAAGAGAGAAGGTGGGGGTGCTGGAATGAGATGCCCCTGGAGAGGATGCCCACCACCTTTCAGGGTTCTTAGGAGAACTGATGAGAGCAGACGCCTCGCCTCTGGCACCCCACAGGCCTTCCCCAAGTTCACCAGGCACTTCCTTTTCCCCACACAGGAGCTGGTGAAGATCCTGCACAAGGCGCTAGAGGCGGCCCAGCAGGAAAAGAGAGTGTCCAGCGCGTACCTGGCAGCGGCCGAGGACAAGGACCGACTGGAGCTTGTGCGGCACAAAGTGCGGCAGATCGCAGAGCTGGGCCGGCGGGTGGAGGCCCTGGAGCAGGAGCGGGAGAGCCTGGTGCAGACGGCGAGCCTGCGGGAGCAGCAGATGCAGGAGCTGGAGCGGCATGTGCAGCTGCTCATGGACAAGAACCAGGCCAAGCAGCAGGTCATCTGCAAGCTCTCTGAGAAGGTCACCCAGGACTTCATGCAGGTCCCAGATGCGGCCGACAGGGACTTCCTGAGCCAACAGGAGAAGATGGAGCACCTGAAGGTAGGGGCACCCCCATGCCCGCCAGGCCCTGGGCCCTTGGGAAGGACACAGCTGTTGATCACAGGATAGAGCTGGGATGACCCTTAATACTGGAGAACTCATGAGACGTTGATTGGTTAATTGGAAGTGTTGCTGCACTTTCTTAAGCAGAAAGCCTGATGCAGATTGACCTTTTCATGATATCCCAGGCTGAAAAGTGAAGTTCTCTCTAAATTATCAGATTAGGGATGAAAGAGTCCAAGATGATGACAGAATTCCTAAGTGCTCTGGGCCCAGGCTGGTCAGCCTCCTTCAGTGCCACTTGGATGTTCTTGGGAGCCCCCAAGGTGCCTGGTGGTCTTCTCCAACAGTCCTGCACATGACCTGTGGCCACTGTGACTTGCTCATAATGACAAGAATCACTGCCCCTACTTACAGACTGTGTACTCTGTGGTGAGCTCTGTCCTAAGTGCTCTTTTTGCATCACTTCATTTAATCCCCCCAAGAGGCAACCACTTACACGCTCCCCAAGTACAGACGAGGATGCCAGGGCTGTGAAAGGTGGAGTAACTTGCCCAGGGCCAAGTGCGGAGGAAGCAGGGGTCTGGAGCCGGGTTGCAGCTCCCTTCTCTGACCGGTCTATCTGCTCTGCTGCCTTCCAGCTTCTGTGGCCCTCCCAGCCACCACTGTCATCCCTGCCTCACCCTTGTGCAGACCATGGCTCTTCTCCCATCCCCAGGGACCAGTTACAGGACAGGGGAGGGGGCTTTATTATAGGTGTGATGCCTGCCATGGGCTGCAGCGTCCTTCCTGGAGGGTGGTGACTGGAGTGTGGGACAGGTGCTCCCAGCCCCACTGACCCTGCTGGCAGCCATATACAGCATCAGCCCTGCCCACAGTCTCCTCGGAGGCTGTTAGAAAGCAATCAGACTTTCAGCTGACACTTTGTAGGGTGTTCTGTGCTAGAAAGACTTGCATGTACTAGACTCCCTTATTTTTCAGCCTTTATGTCCCTGATCTGAAAAATATATATATAGAAGATTCCTCAAAACGCCACTCTCTTTAGGTTTGGGAACAACATGTTCCCATTTCCTGTTTGTGGTTGAGGACACTCAACTTTAAAGAAATGCCCCCTGTTGTCAAAACTATCAGTATGAGAACAGAATCACTGACCTCTTGACTATCAGAGCTTGGCTGGTAGGGTCACCGAGTCCTGGAGAAGAGAAAGGACAGATCCAGGGTCGGCCAGCACAAGGGACAGGGCGGCAGCCAGATCCCAAGTTGCCCCACATCCAATCCACTGCCTACCCCACTAGCACAGGGGCTGGTCCACGCAGCATTTCCCGAAGGGGATTCCCAGGTCCCTGATCCCTATGAGAGCAAGTGAGCAGACTCTCTTCCTTGTCCCTTCTCTGGCTATTTTCCTCCTTTGCGTCCCTGGTGACAGTCACGTGACTTTTCTCTTCTCTGAGGTCTGTCTTTTTCCTCCCTACAGTTCTGAGCCAAGAAGAACACTCCAGGTAGGGCAGTGAGTGAACGGGAAGGCACTGCCCAGACGCCACCCCCACCAGGCCCACGGCTGCTCCAAGGGGCCCTCATACATGCCTTCCTTGTCTGGGCTGCAAGCAGGGCACCCTGTGCGACACTGGCCCAAGCCTTGGAGAGCCTCTGGACGTGAACTGGAGCTTCTAGGCTGGGAGGGATCTGGGCCAGAATGGAGAGGGTCAGGACCGCCTGTCCGCCATGCACAAGTGGCCCCTCCCTGTTGTTGAAATGCCACATGCAAGGTGTGCTTTTCTTAATTTCCTGATAAATCAGGGCCTGAAACAGATGGGTGGTGTTTCAGGGGTCTCCAAGGAGCTCCAATACCAGAGTTGTTTATGTCTCAGCACAGAAAGAATTCAGTGAGAGGCAAAAAAAAAAGTTGGTTAATAGATGGGCTGTAGAGCCAGGGGGCTAGGGCCCCCTGCCCACAACGTCATCCACCCCGGAGGCTGTTAGAAAGCAATCAGACTTTCAGCTGACACTTTGTAGGGTGTTCTGTGCTAGAAAGACTTGCATGTACTAGACTCCCTTATTTTTCAGCCTTTATGTCCCTGATCTGAAAAATATATATATAGAAGATTCCTCAAAACGCCACTCTCTTTAGGTTTGGGAACAACATGTTCCCATTTCCTGTTTGTGGTTGAGGACACTCAACTTTAAGGAAATGCCCCCTGTTGTCAAAACTATCAGTATGAGAACAGAATCACTGACCTCTTGACTATCAGAGCTTGGCTGGTAGGGTCACCGAGTCCTGGAGAAGAGAAAGGACAGATCCAGGGTCGGCCAGCACAAGGGACAGGGCGGCAGCCAGATCCCAAGTTGCCCCACATCCAATCCACTGCCTACCCCACTAGCACAGGGGCTGGTCCACGCAGCATTTCCCGAAGGGGATTCCCAGGTCCCTGATCCCTATGAGAGCAAGTGAGCAGACTCTCTTCCTTGTCCCTTCTCTGGCTATTTTCCTCCTTTGCGTCCCTGGTGACAGTCACGTGACTTTTCTCTTCTCTGAGGTCTGTCTTTTTCCTCCCTACAGTTCTGAGCCAAGAAGAACACTCCAGGTAGGGCAGTGAGTGAACGGGAAGGCACTGCCCAGACGCCACCCCCACCAGGCCCACGGCTGCTCCAAGGGGCCCTCATACATGCCCTCCTTGTCTGGGCTGCAAGCAGGGCACCCTGTGCGACACTGGCCCAAGCCTTGGAGAGCCTCTGGACGTGAACTGGAGCTTCTAGGCTGGGAGGGATCTGGGCCAGAATGGAGAGGGTCAGGACCGCCTGTCCGCCATGCACAAGTGGCCCCTCCCTGTTGTTGAAATGCCACATGCAAGGTGTGCTTTTCTTAATTTCCTGATAAATCAGGGCCTGAAACAGATGGGTGGTGTTTCAGGGGTCTCCAAGGAGCTCCAATACCAGAGTTGTTTATGTCTCAGCACAGAAAGAATTCAGTGAGAGGCAGAGTGATAGATAAGGAGTGATTTATTAGAACAGGACGCTGGTGAGGCTTCCACGAGGGCAGGTGAGAGAGCACCATGCTCAAGAACTTACTGGGCTACAGCTTTATAATCAAAAGAAAAGTGAGTTCTTTGTCTTTCTTGAGTAGACATCATGCTTCCTTCATCAGCTTCTCCTCCAGGTTGAGCAGAAGGGTCTTCTAGTCCCTCCATGGTCAAGCCAGGTCCATGAACTATTGTTTTTTGTGTGTTCAGAGAGCATGTTCTAACTTACTGAGCTCACTGGACAGGATGTGAGTCTCTGGCCACCATAATTATATTGTTTGGGGGCACATCTCTTGCTTCTGTTGTATGGTTTGCTTGCCCAGCAAGCCTGCGTGGTTTTATGGTTAAGCAAACCTGCTTTTTTGGGTAATCATTAACTTACAGGGGTCTGCTATAATTTTCCTATTTACAGTCCCCTACTTTGTCCCTTTACTCTGCTCCTTTCAGGCCTATCCAAAGACACATCTACAGTCGTCTCTCATACTAACTACAGCTAGCCCAGCACATTTTTGTTGTTGTTGTTGAGTGCAAAAGAGATTGAGTAAACCCCACTTCAGCACGGAGATGCCCTGGAATTTCTGGGTATCACATGAGTATGTGTTATCCATCCAAACAGAATTAAGATAGAACTGTGGCTGTGGCTGTAGTCACTCCTTTCAGGCTTCTGCTTGACCCTCCCCAGCGAGTGGCCAGCTGCTGCTTGCCCCAGCAGCAGAATCATGCTCCCTCCACTTGCAAAAGGAGACCTCTGGGCTTAGAGATAAGCATCACAATTTATTCATAATAGAGACAAACTATCAACACCCAGGGCTCTACTTAAAATCAACAGAAGGATTATAGCTAAGTTACAGTAAAATCACCTAACAGAATAGTCATCAGCCATCAAAAATCATCATTAGGAAGCTTCTGTAGCGAAGTGTCCACCCAAACTCGCTTAGTATGATCACCAATATATGACAAAATATGTTTATTTAAAAAACAAGCACTGCTGGAATGTTTGCTGTTTTGGTCTCTGTATTCCGTGTACACCATACCTCGCTCAGCCTCCAGCTGCCAAGTGGGGCTCTTGGCACTTGCCCCTTTCACAGATGAGGGAACCGAGGTCAGCGTGAGGCCTCCCAGCCAGGAGTCAAAGCCAGGATTTGAACTCCACGCTTAATCTCCCCCAGCCATTTCATGCTGGTAGGAGATTAGAAAAGGAGACCAGGAGGTGGTTCTGGTGCAGCTCATTAAATGCTTTGCTCTCTTCTCCAGGATGACATGGAAGCATACCGGACCCAGAACTGCTTTCTCAACTCCGAGATCCACCAGGTCACAAAGATCTGGAGGAAGGTGGCTGAGAAGGAGAAGGCCCTCCTGATGAAGGTGAGGGGCGGGGAGCCCTGTTCCAGCCCTCTCTGTCCCCAGCCACCCTTCCAGTCCACTCACCGCCTCACCGCTGTCTCGCCCTCGCCTCATGACCCGACGGCCCTGCCTCTGGCCTGTGCCCTTCATGAGCTGTCTTCCACATATCAGAGAGCTGTGCTTTTGGCCACAGGGTAGGAGGAAGAGGCAGGCGGCCACTGCTGTCCCACCTCCCCACTTTGTTGGAGGCCCCAACCCCCCTCTAAAGTAACTGCCAGGGGATTTAAAGGGCCAGCCCCTTCCCCCCTCTTCCCCCAGCCTCATATTTCTCTTTTTCCCCTTTTGGGAGCCAGGTATTAACCATACATTCCAAAACAACTACAAATATGGGGCAATTAGAAAGTGAGGACACCTGCCAGGGAAAGGCTCAGAAAAGACTTAAGAAGTCAAGTTTATATACCTCAGGTCGATCCTTGCCACAGCCTACAGCAATCAAAAAAAAAAGCAAACCCTAGAATTAGAGGGAGAATCTGATTTCCAGAGTTGCCACTGTCAGCTTTAATAATATAGCACCTAGTTATTTTACACGCAAAGTCAAAAGTCAAGTCACTCAGTCGTGTCCAACTCTTTGGGACCCTATGGACAAGCCATGGAATTCTCCAGGCAAGAGTACTGGAGTGGGTAGCCTATCCCTTCTCCAGAGGATCTTCCCAACCCAGGGATCAAACTGGGGTCTCCTGCATTTGCAGGTGGATTCTTTACCAGCTGAGCAACCAGGGAACAACCTTTTTACACACAAAAGCAAGTTTATCTGGGACTAACCAGAGGAATTATCATTTAAGATAGATGAACTATGGTGAACCACAGGCAAACTCAGGGAACAAGAAAGGGAAACTTGATTTTTATAGGGAAAAGAGAGGGCCTGGGAGGGGCTGTGATAACTGGTAAGTCCACTTGAGGAAACAAGGAGTCCCAGGAGGCTTCTCCTTGGTTGGATTGCTGCAGTCTCTGATTGGCTGGACTGCCTTGCAAGGGGTGGGGCGGGGTCTTCCTTTTTCTGCTGGAGAGTAAAGTGGAGGCACCTTCCTGTCAGAAAAGCAGATGTATGTCTCTGCCTGTCTGAAGCAATTCATAATGCAGGTGACGGGGCCTGAGAGGTCCCCATATTGGCCTGACCAGACTTTGTCTTTAGCTGAGCTTTCTTTTATTAATTCCACCACACCTCATTAGGTTCAGATTTCACTTTTCAACAAAACATCACTAGGCAGACAAAGAAACAGGAAGATACGATGGTTGGCAGATGGGAAATGTGCTGTGTGTCCCACAAGGTGGGAGGGAGGTAGTGTGTTGGAGGAACAGAGAAAGCCCCCTGGTGGCATTGGAAGGTACAAGGGCAGTGTTCAGACCTCCACTCCATCCCCTGGGCACTGCTCAGGTACACCGCCTACAGAGAGCTTTCCTGGAGCAAGAGCCCTGGAAGGGCTTTAGATACATTGGCTCATCTGAGTCGTCCAAGATTTCCAAGGCAGACTCTGTACTATCCCCACTGTTTGGACGTTAAAGCACAGAGAGGTTAAGTCACTTGCCTCAGGTCTCCCAGCCTGCAGTGGCTGAGCTAGGATGGGACTGCAGGCCATCAGCTTTAATAATATAGCACCTAGTTATTTTACACGCAAAGTCAAAAGTCAAGTCACTCAGTCGTGTCCAACTCTTTGGGACCCTATGGACAAGCCATGGAATTCTCCAGGCAAGAGTACTGGAGTGGGTAGCCTATCCCTTCTCCAGAGGATCTTCCCAACCCAGGGATCAAACTGGGGTCTCCTGCATTTGCAGGTGGATTCTTTACCAGCTGAGCAACCAGGGAACAACCTTTTTACACACAAAAGCAAGTTTATCTGGGACTAACCAGAGGAATTATCATTTAAGATAGATGAACTATGGTGAACCACAGGCAAATTCAGGGAACAAGAAAGGGAAACTTGATTTTTATAGGGAAAAGAGAGGGCCTGGGAGGGGCTGTGATAACTGGTAAGTCCACTTGAGGAAACAAGGAGTCCCAGGAGGCTTCTCCTTGGTTGGATTGCTGCAGTCTCTGATTGGCTGGACTGCCTTGCAAGGGGTGGGGGCGGGGGTCTTCCTTTTTCTGCTGGAGAGTAAAGTGGAGGCACCTTCCTGTCAGAAAAGCAGATGTATGTCTCTGCCTGTCTGAAGCAATTCATAATGCAGGTGACGGGGCCTGAGAGGTCCCCATATTGGCCTGACCAGACTTTGTCTTTAGCTGAGCTTTCTTTTATTAATTCCACCACACCTCATTAGGTTCAGATTTCACTTTTCAACAAAACATCACTAGGCAGACAAAGAAACAGGAAGATACGATGGTTGGCAGATGGGAAATGTGCTGTGTGTCCCACAAGGTGGGAGGGAGGTAGTGTGTTGGAGGAACAGAGAAAGCCCCCTGGTGGCATTGGAAGGTACAAGGGCAGTGTTCAGACCTCCACTCCATCCCCTGGGCACTGCTCAGGTACACCGCCTACAGAGAGCTTTCCCTGGAGCAAGAGCCCTGGAAGGGCTTTAGATACATTGGCTCATCTGAGTCGTCCAAGATTTCCAAGGCAGACTCTGTACTATCCCCACTGTTTGGACGTTAAAGCACAGAGAGGTTAAGTCACTTGCCTCAGGTCTCCCAGCCTGCAGTGGCTGAGCTAGGATGGGACTGCAGGCCATGTAAGAGCCTGTGCTGCCCTGCCCTCCTCTCCTCTTTTTGAATCCTGCTCCAGCCCTCTGCCTGGTTCTTCTGCCTGGAGCCCTTTCTGCCTTCCTGTAAAACTCTTGTATTTGGGGCTCGTCTCCTTTCCTTTATATGAATGGCTGGAGTTTGGAGATGGGAGAAGAGCTAGACTGCCTAAAGCTCAGGCCGCTGGCCCAAGCCCAACCTGGTGGCCTGACCAGTGCCATCCCTCCCTCCTACAGTGTGCCTACCTCCAAGCCAAGAACTGCCAGGTGGAGAGCAAGTACCTGTCGGGGCTGCGGAGGCTGCAGGAGGCCATGGGCGCTGAGGCCGGCGAGTGCTCGGAGCTCCTGAGGCAGCTCATCCAGGAGGCACTGCAGTGGGAAGCCGGCGAGGCGTCGGCCGACAGCGTCGTGCTCAACCCCATCAGGTGAGCCCGGAGTAGGACTGGGTCTGCGGGACCTGGGGCCGCCAGCCACCCTGCTGCCAGCGCTGCGGACCGTGTGCAAGGGCTGTGCATCACTTGCTGACCGTGTGCGAGGACTGTGCACCACCTTGTGCCTTCAGACAGATGAGCATGTGGTTGGGATGAGCCCTGTTTTACAGCTGAGAGGTGCCGCAGGCTCCGAGAGGACAGGTCCCTGCCCAAGACCACACAGCACATTAGTGTAGCTGGCATGGGCCTGCCTCCCAAGTCCTGTTTTTTCTACTGCCCCAGACTGTCTCCCAGAAGTGTTTGTCAAAGAGGGGAGGAAGGGACACAAGCCACCTGCCTCCTCTGAGCTAAGCCTTTGCTGAGGACACTGGGCAGTTAAATAAAACAGAAGGGGCTGTGGCTGGGGTCAAAGGTCCCTAGAAGCTGGGTGGTCCAGTGGCCAGCACCCATGCTTTGGAGCCAGACTTGTCTTTCTCACTGCATGACCTTGGACAAGTTCCCTTTACCTTTCTGAGCCTCCTTTTCAGCCTCCAAAAGACATAGGCTAAGATCCCTCTTTGGGGGGTCATGAGGATTAAATGAGACAGCACAGGCAGGGCACATAAGAGGGGCAAATGAATGCTGACTCCACGAAAGGCTGTCTGGGATGGGTCCCCAGCTCTCCTGTTCCTGCTTGTTGGTGCCGCCTGTTCCGCATCTGGCCCTGGGCTTTCTGGCTACAGAAGGGGCTCTCCGATTGCAGTAGAGGACTCCTTGGGCCTAAGGCTGCATGGAGTAATAAGAGGGTCCTTTTTTAAAAAATATTCATTTATCTATTTGGCTGCATCTGGTCTTAGTTGCAGCACACGGGATCTTCACTGCATCATGTGGGATCTTCTGTTGTGCCGCATTGCGCCCAGAGCGCAAGGGCTTAAGTAGCTGCAGCATGCAGGGATCTTAGTTCCCTAAGCGGGGATCAAACCCACATTCCCTGATTACAAGACAAATTCTTAAACCCTGGACTACCAGATGTTCCAAGGTCTTTTACATTTGCACAGCATGAATGAGCAGATCTCTTTTCATCATTTGCCATGTACCAGGCACTGTATAACTCCTAGCAGTTTCCATCAGAGGAGCTCATTGGGTCATCATGAGGCAGAGCAAGAGCCCCAGTGTCCCTTGTACAGAGCAAACTGAGGTTCAGAGCACTGATGTGACCTGCCTGGAGTAACATGGCCAACCCACACTGAAGCCCCACAGGCGCCCTGCCCAGGCTGCCCCTTACTTGAGGAAGGGCCTTGCAAAGTGTGGCTGACCCCGGGGCTTTTGCTCTCAGCGAGTACGACGAGTACGGCTTCCTGACGGTGCCCAACTACGAGGTGGAGGACCTGAGGCTGCTGGCCAAGATCCAGGCACTGGAAGTGCACTCCCACCACCTGCTGGCCCACGAGGCAGCAGACCGGCCACTACAGGAGCGCTGGGCCGCCCTGGGCAAGCTGGCCCCCTCGGCGGAACTCAAGCAGCTGCTGCGGGCGGGTGTCCCCCACGAGCACCGGCCACGCGTCTGGAGGTGGTTGATCCAGCTCCGTGTCCAGCACCTGCAGGTCCCCGGCTGCTACCAGGCGCTGCTGAGCCACGCCCAGGCATCCAAGCACCCTGCTGCCCGCCAGATCGAGCTGGACCTGAACCGGACCTTCCCCAACAACAAGCATTTCAGCTGTCCCACCTCCAGCTTTCCTGACAAGCTCCGCCGGGTACTGCTGGCTTTCTCCTGGCAGAACCCCACCATTGGCTACTGCCAGGGCCTAAACAGGTAAGCTGTGAAGCCTCTACCTTCCAGGGCACCTCTCTCCTTGGATCCTCCCAAGAAGCTAGAGAGGTCAGCCGGATAGGGACGAGCAAATGAAAGGACATGCTGAAGACAGAGTTGGGCCACTGCCCCAGGCTTCTTGTCCCATGCCCGCCTCTGTGACATGTCCTCAGGGTGGCACCACTCCCACAGAGAGCATGTCAGTGGGTCCTGAGGTTGTGTAGCCCACTGTCTGAGTTAGGGATCGTTGCTTTAAACAAAATCCACTCAGAGGAGCCCAAGGGAAAGAGAATTTGTAAATGTTACAGAGGAAGCTCCCAAAACCCAGGAAAGGAAATAGAGCTGAGGATCAGATGGTTGTTGGAAGCCGATGCGACTGGTCTGTCTAGAGAGGCCACAGTCAGCACAACTGCAGGAGTCGCCATTCATGCTGCATTCCAAAGTGGCGCCATCCCCTGAGACTCTGCAGCCCTCCATGGGCCACGTGGTCTCTGGCCTCCCTCATAATGCATGGCTTCTCTCTCAGTAGACCAGCCACAGTGACATTCTGTGGACATTGTGGGCCCATCAAGGCTGTCAGAATAGAGACTTTAGCCCCTGAGTCAAGCCTTTCAGCAAACCTACTTGTCGATACCCCCCATCACAAGCCTAAATTCCCAAAGGAAGAAATCTGGCCCAGCCTGGATTAATTTTCACTTATGGTTCAACAGTAGGAGACGAAAGGATGGGAGGGTAGGGCTGGGATAGGGTGACTTGGGAAGGCTAGGGCTCTGGCCCAACCCTGTCTTCAGCATGTCTTTCCCCTGCTTGTCTGACCTCTCTGACTTCTTGGGAGGCGCCCAAGAGTCAGCGAGGTGCCCTTCCAGTACTATAGGGAATTCTCATGACTGCCCCCAATTATCTCGATAGAGGTGGCAGAATCCCAGATATTTCCCAAAGCAAGTTTTGGTTCAGCTTAATTTAAACACATGCATGCATGCTAAGTCGCTTCAGTTGTGTCTGACTCCTTGCAACCCTATGGTTCCTCTGTCCCGCCAGGCTCCTCTGTCCATGGGATTTTCCAGGCAAGAATACTGGAGTGGGTTGCCATTTCCTTCTTTCTGGGAATTCAGAGTTAAACCCTGAACAGTAACGCCTCCCGTCTAAGCCTCTTTGGAAACTTTCTTCAGACTTTTCAGTACTTTAAACATCTGCTGTAGGGGATGTTCATAGAAATTTATACATTCATTCATTCAACAGCTGAGCAGAAACCTGCACCCTTACCTGTTTGAACATGTTAAAATCCAGAAGAGACAACACTTTTGAATCCACTTAAAAATTAGGTTTGAAGGAAGCTGGAAGCTTTGAGATGAGTATGAGTGATTCGTACATTTCATGCAAAGGTCAAGTAGGAGCTAAGACTTAATGAGGGCCTCCTGGATGCCAGGTGCACACCTGATGTCATTTAATCCTCAGGAAAACCCTCTCGCTGAGGTGAGCATTGGCGCCCACATTGTCCAGGTGACACAAGAGAGTGTTTGAGAAGCTAAGGAACCTGGCCCGGGCCTCCCCATGCGTGGGGGCTGGGCCAGCTGCTCACCCTGGTCTCCAGCCCTGAGACCTATTTCCTACCGTCTGCCCACACTCAGAATGGGCACTTTGGCAGAGAATGGGCTGAGGGTACTCAGCAACTTTTTTTTCCTGATCAGATGTAACCTTTTTTGAGAGCAAGTATGGGATTAGCCACATGTGGGCTTTGGAGTCTAATCTATGCTGAAGGAGCAGGGGGGGATATCCCACAGCAAGTGGAGTCTAGAGATAGACCTCACAGAAGGAAAGTAGCTTCTCCCAGTGTGGAAAGAGGCTGCAGAGGCTGCTGAGACAAGACCAGAGGTAGTTCTTTACTTATTTCTTTGAATGCTGTATTTATTGTCATGTAGGCAGATATTCATATGATTGCTTTAAATAGGTTATTTGTACAATCCATGGGGTCCCAAAGAGTTGGACATGACTGAGCGCGCACGCACATTTGTAATAGAACCTGTTGAAATGTGGAGAGTGCATTTTGTTCTTTCAAAAAGGCCCTTCAACCCAGCCAGTGGTCCCCTTTCACTTGTCTGAGTGCTGCCATCTAGTGGCGGCCATTAGAACTGCATGTGCGGTGTCTCCAAAGAGGACAGAACCCACTTTTATGCAACAAAACCAGCCTGTTTAGAGGGAGACAGGTATCACAGGAATGATTTAATGCTAATTCAACCCAAAACTTTAAAATCCATTTCTCTCAAACATATAAGTGAAATGATTTAAAATGTTAATAGTCTTTTCTTTCCCACATCACCCCTCTTTGCAGACCTACTCAGGTCTGAATGTGTCAAGGCTGAACGTGTCCAGCTGGAGTCTGGCTGTAGCCCTTGGGTTTCAGATGGTAAAGAATCTTCCTGCAGTGCGGGAGACCTGGGTTCAGTCCCTAAGTTGGGAAGATCCCCTTAGAAGGGAACGGCTACCCACTCCAGTATTCTTTCCTGGAGAATGCCATGGCAGGGTCACAAAGAGTTGGACACGACTTAGCAACTTTCACTTTTGGTGAATGCCATCAGGCTCTCATCACTGACCTTTTCTTTGTCCACCAGTTTTAAGTGTACAACTCAGTGATCTGGAGTAAATTCACAGAGTTGCATAGCCATTGAGATGCTCTGTGTCTGTCTCCTTCATGTCTCACAGTCCTAGGAAGAGGGTATTGTTATCCCCACTTGACAGGTATTGAGAGTGAGGCTGAGGGAGATTAGCATACTAGCCAAGGTCTCAAAGCCCATGAATATTAAGATGAGGGTAGCTGACCTTTAAAAGCGATCTCACTGTATTAGGCACTGCGTATGAGTGCTTCAGTCAACTCTTTACGACCCTATGGACCATAGCCTGCCAGACTCCTCTATTCATGAGATTCTCCAGGCAAGAAAACTGGAGTGGGTTACCATTCCCTTTTCCAAAGGATCTTTCTGACCCAGGGATCAAACCCACATCTCTTGGGCTTCCCTGGTGGTCCAGTGGGTAAGGACACCACCTTGCAGTGCAAGGGGCACCGGTTCGATCCCTGGCCTGGGAAGATCCCACAGCTGTGGAGCGGCTGGACTGATGTGTCCAATTACCGAACCGGAGCTCTGGAGCGCACATGCCCAGAGCCGGTGCTCTGTGACAACAGAGGCCACTGCGATGGGAGGCCCACACAGGCCAAAGAACAAAGATAAATAAATGAAAGACCAACAGAAGTGGCCAAAAAAAATTTAAAAAGATAAGTAAAAAGAAAACCCACGTCTCATGTCTCCTGCATTGGCAGGCAGGTTCTTTACCACTAGCACCACCTGGGAAGCCCATTAGGCACTGTGCTAGGCAGTTAACATGTATTTACTCTGTTTGTCCTTATAACAGTCCTGTACTTATTATGAGGTTGAGGCTCAGAGAGGTTAAGTACCTTGTTCACAGTCACCCAGCACAGAAGCCACGGGACCAGGATTCACACCCAGGCAACAGGACTGTAGTGATCCCGCTCTAAGATGATCCCCATTGCTCCAGGAATTCCCTAGGTAGTCCTCTTCAAAAACGTGTTCATCTCACCTCAGTTTCCAGAAAGATGAGCCTGGTTAGGGAGTGGGGTTGGGCGTACACGTTCCCGGGAGCCGCCTCTGCCGCAGGCTGCCTGGTGACTGCACCGTGGGTCACTCCAAGCCTCCTTCCTTCCCACTCCAGACTGGCGGCCATCGCTCTGCTGGTCCTGGACGAGGAGGAGAGCGCCTTCTGGTGTCTGGTGGCCATTGTGGAGACCATCATGCCAGCCGACTACTACAGCAAGACGCTCTTGGCGTCCCAGGTGAGCCGGGCAGGGAGGAGACTGGGCGCCATGCAGGCTGATGCCGTTGAATTGTCCCTAAGAGCCAGTGACTCGCTAAAACGTTAGGCTCTCTCAGGCCTCCATTCTCCCTCTGTACACTGGCTAATACACCCTTCTGAGACTGCTGGGATGTCCCAGTGAGTTGATGGCCTTGAAAGCTGTCGGGGCCCTGCCCACATGATAGGCTGTTTTAACTCCAGCGGGGACTTGATGTCATGAGAGACAGTAGAGCTCCTCAGGAGGGAAGGAGGAGAAAATCTAGTGTCCCTTGGTGTTTTCCAGACAAGAGTTTCAAAAACAGTGGTCAGGTAGGGAGGAAGCTGAGACTTGGGGGGGCGGGAGGTGGCGCATCCTCTTCCTGTCGCACCAGCGTGTCTACTTGATGAAGAGGCACAACCTAGAGGGGACCTTCTCGGTCCCCAGCAAAACCTATCAAGCCATTCCCTGCCCACTCGTCCATGGAACAACCATGTCCCAGGGCAGGGAAGGAGCCAGTGCTGGGAGTGATCCGCTGGGTCCACTGAAGGCATGACGGAGGCATGACCATGCTCAAGAGGGGCTTGGCCGCTGTCGCCAGCAGCCTCACCCCAGGTGTCAGGTGCAGCTCCTTGACACCCGCCCCCACGACCTTGCCCTGTGTGTCTTGTGCATCAGGCCAACAATAGGTGCAGAGATGTGGCTCTGTGATGTCAGCTGATCCAAGCCTCACGTCCTGCTTGGCTTGAGGTTCAGGACAAAGGGACCGAAACTCCACAGGCCTAAAACTTCCGGTCCAGAGAGACCTCCGCATCCAAGCTCCAGCCTGGAAAGCTGCTCTCCTATGGAGAGATGTGTCTCCCCACCAGGCTGGGCACCAGCTGCTCCAGAAACTCTGTGCCCCTCGAGGGGTGGGACCCACTGTGGACTGGCCGGGTGTGAGGGAGGCAGCCCCTCCCACAGGGCGGCAGCTGACAGGCCCTCTCTCGGCCTGCAGGTGGACCAGCGGGTGCTGCAGGACCTCCTCTCAGAGAAGCTGCCCAGGCTGATGGCCCACCTGGGGCAGCGCCATGTGGATCTGTCCTTCGTCACCTTCAACTGGTTCCTCGTGGTCTTTGCCGACAGCCTCATCAGCCACATCCTCCTCCAGGTCTGGGACGCCTTCCTCTACGAGGGCATCAAGGTAGGGCGCCGCAGAGGCTGAGCAGGAGGGCCCTGGCGAGTCCATGCCTCCTCTGGGGCTTGACTCTGCCCTGGACGATGGGAGGACAGAGCCCACCTGTCCGGGCTGTGGAGGACCTCTCCTGGGAGTGTGGCCAGTATACTCAAGTGCTCTGCATCCCTGAGAGGAAGTGCGCCCTGAAGATCGTCCTAGAGCTGGGAGGAGCCCTCTCCCCGGGGAGGAGGCTCAAGCACGCCCAGGAGGCACATCACGGCTGCACCTGTTGTCCAGTCACCTGCCTCCTCCTCCTCCTCCTGTGCAGACTGAGCCCCAGATTGGGGGCTGGGTCCCAGCTCTACCCTTTTCCTTGCAAGTTGACCCTGAGTGAGCCCTCCCTGGCCTCCACCCAGTTTCCCCATGATGGTGGACCTCACATTTCACCAAGCACCCTTGGATCCGTTCTCTCTCCATCCAGTTCCTGCTGGTGCCACATGTGAAGGCAGTGTTGCCTCATTAGGTCCAACAGAGGCCGCACTCGCCCAGGGTTCCAGTCGGTCCCACCCCCAGATTTCCAGCTATGCTCCCCGTGGGGTTTCTAGTACCCCTCCTTGGCCTCCAGGCCAACAATAGGTGCAGAGATGTGGCTCTGTGATGTCAGCTGATCCAAGCCTCACGTCCTGCTTGGCTTGAGGTTCAGGACAAAGGGACCGAAACTCCACAGGCCTAAAACTTCCGGTCCAGAGAGACCTCCGCATCCAAGCTCCAGCCTGGAAAGCTGCTCTCCTATGGAGAGATGTGTCTCCCCACCAGGCTGGGCACCAGCTGCTCCAGAAACTCTGTGCCCCTCGAGGGGTGGGACCCACTGTGGACTGGCCGGGTGTGAGGGAGGCAGCCCCTCCCACAGGGCGGCAGCTGACAGGCCCTCTCTCGGCCTGCAGGTGGACCAGCGGGTGCTGCAGGACCTCCTCTCAGAGAAGCTGCCCAGGCTGATGGCCCACCTGGGGCAGCGCCATGTGGATCTGTCCTTCGTCACCTTCAACTGGTTCCTCGTGGTCTTTGCCGACAGCCTCATCAGCCACATCCTCCTCCAGGTCTGGGACGCCTTCCTCTACGAGGGCATCAAGGTAGGGCGCCGCAGAGGCTGAGCAGGAGGGCCCTGGCGAGTCCATGCCTCCTCTGGGGCTTGACTCTGCCCTGGACGATGGGAGGACAGAGCCCACCTGTCCGGGCTGTGGAGGACCTCTCCTGGGAGTGTGGCTTCGTATACTCAAGTGCTCTGCATCCCTGAGAGGAAGTGCGCCCTGAAGATCGTCCTAGAGCTGGGAGGAGCCCTCTCCCCGGGGAGGAGGCTCAAGCACGCCCAGGAGGCACATCACGGCTGCACCTGTTGTCCAGTCACCTGCCTCCTCCTCCTCCTCCTGTGCAGACTGAGCCCCAGATTGGGGGGCTGATCCCAGCTCTACCCTTTTCCTTGCAAGTTGACCCTGAGTGAGCCCTCCCTGGCCTCCACCCAGTTTCCCCATGATGGTGGACCTCACATTTCACCAAGCACCCTTGGATCCGTTTCTCTCTCCATCCAGTTCCTGCTGGTGCCACATGTGAAGGCAGTGTTGCCCTCATTAGGTCCAACAGAGGCCGCACCTCGCCCAGGGTTCCAGTCGGTCCCACCCCCCAGATTTCCAGCTATGCTCCCCCGTGGGGTTTCTAGTACCCCCCTCCTTGGCCTTGCCCCACACGTTCCCTCCAAGCTTCCCACCTCTGCAGCCTATCCAGGGCCATCCACACCGGCTGCCCATGCCCCCACCTGAGCCCCCACTCTGCCCCAGGTGGTGTTCCGCTATGCCTTGGCCATCTTCAAGTACAACGAGGAGGAGCTCCTGAGGCTGCACGACAGCCTGGAGATCTACCAGTATCTGCACTTCTTCACCAAGACCATCTGCGACAGCCGGTGAGAACCAGCTCCTGCCCCCGCCCCACCCCCTCCCCGCACGCACGCCCCCAGGAAACAGAGCAGAGCGGAGGCTGGTGTTGCCTTCATTAGCAACATGGATCCTCTATCACCCCTTAGAAAGCTAAGCCCCAGACAGTACACTGCCCTCAGAATCTGTCAGCCCCTCAGCGTGGCATTCAAGGTCTCCTGAGACCTCCTCGCAGTGTCATTTCTGGCCCACCTTTCCTGGCCTTAACCTCCATGTCCTAGGATGCCACTACACAGAATTACCTGAGTTCCCGGCGCAACCTCCATCTCTGGGCTCCTGGCCCTGCAGGTTCTTCGGCTTAGAATGCCTCCCTGCGCTTCCACCAGCACCATCTTCGCCTGGCCCACCTGGGCTCTTCCCTCAAAACTCAGCTCACGGTCCCCTCCTCCAGGAAATCTTTCCTGACCAACCCATCCTTCCCAGATTAGAGCTCCCTCAGCCCTACGCTTCCTCCCGCCTCAGTACTTACCACTCAGGGTGGAACCTGTCTTCTCAGTCACTGTTCCCTCCCTGGAAGGGGCCTCCGCTGCCTGAGCAGAGTGAACGCAGGGGTGCCTGGGGCGCCCGCTGACTCTGATTCTGCTCCCCACAGGAAGCTGATGCACATCGCCTTCAACGACATGAACCCCTTTCCTATGAAACAGCTGCGCCAGCGGCGGGCGGTCCATCGGGAGCGGCTGGAGGCTGAGCTGAGCGAGCTGGAGCAGCTCAAGGCCGAGTACCTGGAGACCCGGGCAGCCCAGGGCCCCGCGGTGCCTGAGGGTTGCCCCAGCGAGGATGAGGGGGAGGCAGAGCCCTGACATGGCTGCCTGCCCTCCCGAAGCCCTTTCTCACCCTTGGCTGGCAGGCCCATAGGAGGATGGCCATGGAGCGGTGGTCCAGCCCCCGCTGAGACCCATCACCACATGACCCTGGGCAAGTCCCTTCCCCTCTCTGGGACCCAGTCTCCCCATTGGCACGTCGGCTTCTGAAGCTATTGGTTGGATTTTCTCCTCATGAGCACACATCCTCCTCATATCCTCCACAGAGCACTTTAGCACCCAGACAGAGTGCTGTCTTTACAGGATAACCTTGAACATTCTCCAAGTTTTATCTGTGTATAACAGTGTAAATACTGGAAATAGTTCACAAGCTTTGGAACCAAAACTGTTCTCAGTAACCAGTTGTTCCCGGGTCGACCTGGAGCTCCAGGGTGTCCCCCTACCAGGGCCTTCCCAGCCCGACACATCCCTGGCTGCGGTTTCTCTCAGTGTGTCCACAGGGAGGGCCAGTCCTGGTTCCCCGAGGAGCTGGCACTGTGTGCATTTAGGGCTGCTGTCTTGCTGGGTGACAGCGCGTCTCCAATCCCGGTTGCGCTTTTGTTCCAGGCCTGACTCCCACCTGCGTGTTTCCTGAGCCTTGCACCTGCCCTCCTCTTTCCTCACAGCCCATCTGGAGGGATTGGGGCTTCAGGAAACCCTGTCCACCACCAAAAACTTAAAGGTGGTCAGAGGTCCCTCCTCCAGGAAATCTTTCCTGACCAACCCATCCTTCCCAGATTAGAGCTCCCTCAGCCCTACGCTTCCTCCCGCCTCAGTACTTACCACTCAGGGTGGAACCTGTCTTCTCAGTCACTGTTCCCTCCCTGGAAGGGGCCTCCGCTGCCTGAGCAGAGTGAACGCAGGGGTGCCTGGGGCGCCCGCTGACTCTGATTCTGCTCCCCACAGGAAGCTGATGCACATCGCCTTCAACGACATGAACCCCTTTCCTATGAAACAGCTGCGCCAGCGGCGGGCGGTCCATCGGGAGCGGCTGGAGGCTGAGCTGAGCGAGCTGGAGCAGCTCAAGGCCGAGTACCTGGAGACCCGGGCAGCCCAGGGCCCCGCGGTGCCTGAGGGTTGCCCCAGCGAGGATGAGGGGGAGGCAGAGCCCTGACATGGCTGCCTGCCCTCCCGAAGCCCTTTCTCACCCTTGGCTGGCAGGCCCATAGGAGGATGGCCATGGAGCGGTGGTCCAGCCCCCGCTGAGACCCATCACCACATGACCCTGGGCAAGTCCCTTCCCCTCTCTGGGACCCAGTCTCCCCATTGGCACGTCGGCTTCTGAAGCTATTGGTTGGATTTTCTCCTCATGAGCACACATCCTCCTCATATCCTCCACAGAGCACTTTAGCACCCAGACAGAGTGCTGTCTTTACAGGATAACCTTGAACATTCTCCAAGTTTTATCTGTGTATAACAGTGTAAATACTGGAAATAGTTCACAAGCTTTGGAACCAAAACTGTTCTCAGTAACCAGTTGTTCCCGGGTCGACCTGGAGCTCCAGGGTGTCCCCCTACCAGGGCCTTCCCAGCCCGACACATCCCTGGCTGCGGTTTCTCTCAGTGTGTCCACAGGGAGGGCCAGTCCTGGTTCCCCGAGGAGCTGGCACTGTGTGCATTTAGGGCTGCTGTCTTGCTGGGTGACAGCGCGTCTCCAATCCCGGTTGCGCTTTTGTTCCAGGCCTGACTCCCACCTGCGTGTTTCCTGAGCCTTGCACCTGCCCTCTCCTCTTTCCTCACAGCCCATCTGGAGGGATTGGGGGCTTCCCAGGGAAACCCCTGTCCACCACCAAGAGACACTTGGTACAGGGGTTGAGCAGAGAGCCCTGGGTTAGCAGCCCAACTTCTGATCTCGCACCACCAACTTCATAGTCGGGGGCAAGAAAAGTCATCCCTTTGCAAACTGGGTGGTTGGGAGGGAGAAGAGAATGCAGTGAGACAGAGCCTGCAGCCTGTTGCAAGTCGGGGCTGGCTTGTGCAGGACTCGGCTCCAGAGTTTCCGGGCTCTTCCAGGCTCCCCCTCGGCAGACAGGCTCCTCCTGTCCCCTGCAGGCAGGGGCTTGAGGCTGCACAAGTGATATGGGCAGCTCGCTCCTCAGCAAAGCCCGTGACTGTCAGCCGGGCTAGCCTTGCGTTCATCGATCTTTGCTGTGAGGGACTAGGGTGGGGTTCTCCCAGGGACACCCCCTGCTCTGATCTGGAAGGCCACACCCATCTCTGGGGACCAGGGACAGGCTCTCCTGTCACTGGTATGAACTTGAGGGAGGGGTTGGTGCACCAGCCAGCTGGTTTCCTCCCACATGCCCCCCAGTCCCAGCTGGGGGAGGCACCTTCAGGGTTTCTTTCCTCCCATATTCACAGGGGCGGCTGACCAGCCCCATTTCCTGTGAACACCCTACACCAGGGCTCGATGGCCTTTCTCATTTTTGCTAAACTTTGGTCATCTGTTGAGGTCCTTTCACCACCAAACAGTAACTGTGAAGCGTGACGGTGGTCCGAGGGCAGCCTGTGGGCGTCCTGGCTGCACCCACCAAACAGCCCTAACTGGGGTGGGCACGCTGGCGGTTCTCAGTAACCAGTTGTTCCCGGGTCGACCTGGAGCTCCAGGGTGTCCCCCTACCAGGGCCTTCCCAGCCCGACACATCCCTGGCTGCGGTTTCTCTCAGTGTGTCCACAGGGAGGGCCAGTCCTGGTTCCCCGAGGAGCTGGCACTGTGTGCATTTAGGGCTGCTGTCTTGCTGGGTGACAGCGCGTCTCCAATCCCGGTTGCGCTTTTGTTCCAGGCCTGACTCCCACCTGCGTGTTTCCTGAGCCTTGCACCTGCCCTCTCCTCTTTCCTCACAGCCCATCTGGAGGGATTGGGGGCTTCCCAGGGAAACCCCTGTCCACCACCAAGAGACACTTGGTACAGGGGTTGAGCAGAGAGCCCTGGGTTAGCAGCCCAACTTCTGATCTCGCACCACCAACTTCATAGTCGGGGGCAAGAAAAGTCATCCCTTTGCAAACTGGGTGGTTGGGAGGGAGAAGAGAATGCAGTGAGACAGAGCCTGCAGCCTGTTGCAAGTCGGGGCTGGCTTGTGCAGGACTCGGCTCCAGAGTTTCCGGGCTCTTCCAGGCTCCCCCTCGGCAGACAGGCTCCTCCTGTCCCCTGCAGGCAGGGGCTTGAGGCTGCACAAGTGATATGGGCAGCTCGCTCCTCAGCAAAGCCCGTGACTGTCAGCCGGGCTAGCCTTGCGTTCATCGATCTTTGCTGTGAGGGACTAGGGTGGGGTTCTCCCAGGGACACCCCCTGCTCTGATCTGGAAGGCCACACCCATCTCTGGGGACCAGGGACAGGCTCTCCTGTCACTGGTATGAACTTGAGGGAGGGGTTGGTGCACCAGCCAGCTGGTTTCCTCCCACATGCCCCCCAGTCCCAGCTGGGGGAGGCACCTTCAGGGTTTCTTTCCTCCCATATTCACAGGGGCGGCTGACCAGCCCCATTTCCTGTGAACACCCTACACCAGGGCTCGATGGCCTTTCTCATTTTTGCTAAACTTTGGTCATCTGTTGAGGTCCTTTCACCACCAAACAGTAACTGTGAAGCGTGACGGTGGTCCGAGGGCAGCCTGTGGGCGTCCTGGCTGCACCCCCAACAGCCCCATCACCAAGGAGACAAGGGGTCCAGCCTCCTGGAACTCCAGGAGGCTTAAAGGAGACCACGCTGGCGCTGAGCCTGGTGTCTGGCACAGAGTAAAGCACAGCCTTGGAAAGTGAGTGGCCTTTTCATAAAGAAGTCATCGCCAGGAGGGCCCTGAGGTCTAGAAAATGCCCATGGTTCCAGCTGGGTCCAGCTGGTCCCTCTGACTCTAGCCTGAAAAACCGAATTCCCTCTTTAGCAAAAATATAGCATGTGATCCCAGCTCAAAGAGGGGCTGCTGGATCAAGCGCACCCCCCTCCCCTCTTGTCTGCCACCTGCCTCTGCTCCCCATCCTCTGTCCCCCGCCTCCTCCCTCCCTCACCTCTTCCCTCCTCTCCGCTTGTCTTCCCCACCACACGCCCAGGCAGAAGAGACCTCAGCCCAAAGCTGGGTGTCTCTCCTCCTCCCTCCCTGGGAGGGGTGGGGCTGTGCAGCTGACCCAGCACTGCGTCACCTCAGTTTCCTACCTGGCTGCACCACAGCATCACCTGAGTGCTGGGTCACAGCCTGCTGTGGGGCACGGGTGTTGTGGTACAGCGACAGTGTTGGGGACCCCAGGCAACGGGACTGACTAGTGCGGCCCTGTCTCAGGGAGCCGGGGCAGAGCCAGGAAGGCAAACTGCCTGTCCTAGGACACTCACTCCAGGCCAAGCTCAGTTTACAGATGAGGAAACAAGGCTCAGAGAGGTTAACTAACTTGCCCAAAGTCACACAGACCAAGTGGTTTCAAGCCATGCTCAAGCCTTAGAGGCTGCTAACTGGAAAAACCAGAGGCGGCTCCTCCAAGCTAACAGTGCCTGCTCTGGATCCTGGCCTGCGGCCTCCTGAGTGCTGAGGGCCTGCGGGGATAGCTCCAGGCAAAGGAAAACAGGAGGAAGAGCCATCTACCTGACAAGGGAGGCTATTGCAGCAGGGACACGTGGGGATGGGGCCATGTCTGGGGCGGATGCTCCTTGAGAGCCTGCCCACTGTCCCTCAGCTCTTCCTGAAGGATTTGGGGCCAGCCCTGTCTGGCCCCGCACCACAGCTGTTGCCCCCATCCCAAGGAGACAGGTCCAGCCTCCTGGAACTCCAGGAGGCTTAAAGGAGACCACGCTGGCGCTGAGCCTGGTGTCTGGCACAGAGTAAAGCACAGCCTTGGAAAGTGAGTGGCCTTTTCATAAAGAAGTCATCGCCAGGAGGGCCCTGAGGTCTAGAAAATGCCCATGGTTCCAGCTGGGTCCAGCTGGTCCCTCTGACTCTAGCCTGAAAAACCGAATTCCCTCTTTAGCAAAAATATAGCATGTGATCCCAGCTCAAAGAGGGGCTGCTGGATCAAGCGCACCCCCCTCCCCTCTTGTCTGCCACCTGCCTCTGCTCCCCATCCTCTGTCCCCCGCCTCCTCCCTCCCTCACCTCTTCCCTCCTCTCCGCTTGTCTTCCCCACCACACGCCCAGGCAGAAGAGACCTCAGCCCAAAGCTGGGTGTCTCTCCTCCTCCCTCCCTGGGAGGGGTGGGGCTGTGCAGCTGACCCAGCACTGCGTCACCTCAGTTTCCTACCTGGCTGCACCACAGCATCACCTGAGTGCTGGGTCACAGCCTGCTGTGGGGCACGGGTGTTGTGGTACAGCGACAGTGTTGGGGACCCCAGGCAACGGGACTGACTAGTGCGGCCCTGTCTCAGGGAGCCGGGGCAGAGCCAGGAAGGCAAACTGCCTGTCCTAGGACACTCACTCCAGGCCAAGCTCAGTTTACAGATGAGGAAACAAGGCTCAGAGAGGTTAACTAACTTGCCCAAAGTCACACAGACCAAGTGGTTTCAAGCCATGCTCAAGCCTTAGAGGCTGCTAACTGGAAAAACCAGAGGCGGCTCCTCCAAGCTAACAGTGCCTGCTCTGGATCCTGGCCTGCGGCCTCCTGAGTGCTGAGGGCCTGCGGGGATAGCTCCAGGCAAAGGAAAACAGGAGGAAGAGCCATCTACCTGACAAGGGAGGCTATTGCAGCAGGGACACGTGGGGGATGGGGCCATGTCTGGGGCGGATGCTCCTTTTGAGAGCCTGCCCACTGTCCCTCAGCTCTTCCTGAAAGGCATTTGGGGCCCAGCCCTGGTGTCAGGTTCCTGGCCCCGCACCACAGCTGTTGCCCCCATCCCCAGGGGCCGCCGCCTTCTCAGGCTGGAGGATCTGATCCCCCGTCAGCCCCCACCTCCCTACCCCAGGGGTGGGCCCCTAGCTCAAAGCATCCCTCTCCCAGACACAAGGCCCCCAGCAATCTCAGGGCATGCTATAGGGGAGGGAAAGGAATTACCCAGAGAACCTTGCTGGGGCAACATCCCTAAGAAGAACAGAGTTTCTCAAAACGGGGGGAGGCACTATGGAAGACCCGTGCCCTAAAGTGGGAAATGCACATTCTATAGGATGCCTGTGTTCAGGGTGCCCTCCCCCGGGTTCAGAAGCCCCCCTAGCCCTGGTCCTCTCAAGAGCTGCTGTCCCTCCTTCCTCAGATCAGTCTGTCATGGGCACAGGACCACATTGTACAGAAGGCTCCATGTTGGGTGGGTAGGGAAGAACTTGCCACCTGCTCTCTCTCACATACACACACATGTTCTAGTCATCCACAAGACATTTACCCACATGTGGCAGATTAATTTAAAAAAACCTTTTTTTGGCCACACCAAACAGCATATAGGATCTTAGTTCCCCAACCAGAAATCAAAACTTGTACCTCCTACATTGGAAGCGGAGACTCCTAACCACTGGACCACCAGGGAAGTCCCAACACACACAGCAAATTAAACAAAGACCATGCTGACACAGGAAGGTGTTGGTTTTCTGGCCCATCTCAACCAGCAATAAGCCCCAATAGAGGGTGCTAGCAGATGGGCCCAACTTTGGGACCAGACCTATTGTGTGTTTCTTAGCTAGGGACCCCTGGATAGGTCTTTCCCATTCTGGCCTGTTTCCCTATGTGTGCAATTCAGATGGTGAGCGGGTCTCCTTCATCAAATGGACCAGGGTTAGAGGGACGGAAGGAGGCAGGAGAGTGAGGAGCACACCTACACAGCATCTCTAGGAAGCGTCCCGGGGTGTGCCTACTGCAGAGGCCTCCAATGGCCTCCCCTCTGGCCCACCCGTCCATATGCCCCTAGTAAGGTCCCTGTCGACCAGCCTTTCCCCAGACGCAGTCCCAGCCGCCAACCATCATGGCACAGAGGGGTAAGAAGCAGAGCCATGGCTGGGAGGGCACATCCCCTGGAATCTGGGAAGACTTCCCGAGAGGGACGTTGGTATCAGTCCTGGAAGGAAGGGCACTGGGAGGTGAGGGAAGAGAACTCCAGGCAGAGAGAGTGCTGTGAACAAAGGCATACCTGTGTGAGCCTGTAAGCGGGTGGGGGATGCACCAAGGGTACTGGCCCAGGAACCCGGTGAATTGAGACAATGAGATGAGTTAGCAATTACCGAGCCACTTACTGTTCTAGCTCCTAGAGAAACACCTCGACACACAGAGCTCTTCACAAGAGAGGTGGTGTGGTGTCGTAAATATAAGCTTGAGCTTGGGAGCCACTCTGCCAAGGGCTGGATGACTACCTGTGTGATCTTCAGAGAACTCCTTAATCTCTCTGGACCTTAGCTTTCTCGTGTGGAAAATAGATGAGAAATAGGTAACCTCATAGGCATATGTGACGGTAAACTACGGTGCTGCGTTTAAGGTGCCTAGAACTGGGCCCGCTCATTAAGTGCTGAATGATGGTATTCCTGAAAGGCTGGACCACCCCATCTCCGTCCCATTGCCTAGCGTGCTCGGCCCCACAGCCGGCGAGGCCGAGCAGCAGCGCCCCCTCCTGGCTGCCGAGAGAAAGAAGGGCGTCCTCCCGGCCCTCCCCGCCCTCTCCCTCCAGGCGGACCGGGAAGCCTCAGGTTTTCCGAGTGCTGCTCCGGAGGCCGGCTCTGCGCACGTACTTCACCAGGCCGGGTAAATCAGACCGTCTCACCGAATTCTCCAACAGCGGAGGCAGGCACAGGTACTGTTTCCCTTTCACCAAGGGAAAAACTGAGGCTCCTGGAAGGTGGATTACCTGGTTCCAAGCCACTCGGCGAGGGAGCGGCGGGACCTTCGTGAAGGCAGGCGGGTGTGTCCTCCCCAGCCTCCGCTCGGTAGCCGGGCAGCCAGCCCCAATCCCTGCGGCGTCGTGCACGCCGGTGTGCGAGCCCGTTCTGCGCCCGTGTGCGCGCCCCGGGGGCCAGGAGCGCGGCCGAGGGCGTGCGGAAGGAGGGGTGGCCCCGCGGACTCGCGGGGCGCGCGGGCGGGGCTTGTGCCGAGCCCCTGCCCCGCCCAGCAGCCCCGCCCGCCGACTTCGGTGGGGAGCAGGCGGCGGCGCTGGGCGCCGGGACTCAGCGGGCGGCGAGGAGCGCGGAGCCGGAGCTGGACGCCACCACCGCCAGCGCCACCTGCGCGGCAGTCAGCAAGGTAGGGCGGCCCCGGGCCGCCGGCCATACCTTCCCGGTCTGTGTGATGTGTGCGTGCTGTGCCTCCGGGCGGCAGCGTCTGGGGAGGGATGCTGGGGCTCGGCGTACCGCGGGGACCCGCCGGGGCGCGGGGCACCTGCATTCCAGCCCCTCCCCGTGCCCCTGCACAAAGCACTGCTCCTCTCCAGGCCTCAGTTTCCCCTTCGGAATAGCGGGCACAGTCGTGGCCCCTTCTTCACCCGGCCGTTGGGAAGGGTCGCCTGAAGCTCCAGTCTCTCCAGGGCGTGGGGGCTCGCAAGGCACTGCACAGCCCACCCGCAGTGAGGGCGGCGTTTGCTGGGTGTGGCGGGCAGTTCCGTCAGCAGCCCGCCCCCACCATCACCCCCCTCTAATGGCCTAAGTGCCCGTCGGGACCCCTGTGGGACTCCTGCCTCTCCTGGCTGAGTAACCTGCTGGGCCTCAGCTTCTCAGGACCGGGAAACAGGAAGGGGAGGGGGAACATCTCCAGGTCCCTGTGGAGCCGGCCTGGGCACGTAGGGTGGGGCCATCAGAGTCTGCCCGCCAAGTCTGCCTCGCGGTCTGGGGTTGCGGGAGCCCTGGGTTGGAGGTGGTGGGGGCCCTCGACCACAGATTTGCCTAGACCAGACCCATGCAGGCATCCGGATCTGGGGAATGGTGTGGAACCTGCCCTGCCCTCCCCTTCCCTACCAGATACTGACGCCCAGCTCAGAGTCCCAGCCTGCTATAGGGCTAGGTGCACGCATGGACCCCAGAGGGGCTCCACATCTGGGAGAGAGCCATGTCTGGGTGAGATTGCGTCTGGGACTGAGCAGGTATAGGAGGGACTGTGCGTGACTGACTCCAGGCTCTCTGGGTAAAGAAGACCTCTGGCATCAGGCCCAGCCCCTTGGTCAGATCCCCTCTGTAAGGTTCTGCTGCCTGGTTGCACACCCCTTATTATGGGAATCTCACTATCCATAAAGAGAGTTAGGATCTTCTAGTCCTGCTCTGAGCACTCAGACAACATCTGACCTTTCCATCCCCCTCCGTGGGGATCACCTGGACCTTTAAATCAGTTCACCTCAGGGCCAAACAGCATTGTTTATTCTGTCAGAGCTGAAGACAGGAGGAGGGAGCTGAGGTGTGTCTCCAGAGCCGGCAGTGGTGAGCCTGGGGCTTGTCCACAGCCCACTTCCTCAGGGCTGGAGTGTGTGCTCTGTTCCTACAGGTTAGCAGCTACTTTAGGTCAGGAGTGAGAGGGGGAGCCAGAGGCGCCCCTCTCCAGTCCTTCCAGCCCGTCTGTTGCCTGCCCTGATTGAGGGAGCAGGTTCAGAGCGTCAAGTCTTGGCCTTCTGGCCTTCCTTGTCCCCCCTCACAACCCGCCTCTCACCCAGGAGCTCTCTTACAGTCAAAAGAAGGGCTCGAACAGGGGGTCTGCTCTGGGTCCTCACAGGTGTGAACAGAGAGACTGGCTGGGCCCTTGCTGGGGGTAGGCTACCTTTGACTGCAAGCCTGGGACTCTTGGGCTGAAGTCGAGTGGCCATGACCTTACCTTCTGGCCATGGCGGACTTGCACGGAACTTGAAGCTAGACCACAAATGAGTGTTATTATTCCCTTGTCAAAGCAGGCTAAGTGTATGTGCTGTCACCCAGCGTGGCTCCCCCGCACCGCCCTAAGTGCTACCTATGTCTCCCGGCGTCTCTGCCTGTGTAAAACCCGGGCTCTGTTTTCCTGCCCTGCTAGTCCAAGCCCTTTGAGCCTTGAGGTAGAGGTATGGCAGATCCTGGTTATTAAGAAGTTGAAGTCATCCTAGGCCAGTAATTTTTAAAGTGAACCATGGAATTATGGAATATCAAATACTGACGCCCAGCTCAGAGTCCCAGCCTGCTATAGGGCTAGGTGCACGCATGGACCCCAGAGGGGCCCACATCTGGGAGAGAGCCATGTCTGGGTGAGATTGCGTCTGGGACTGAGCAGGTATAGGAGGGACTGTGCGTGACTGACTCCAGGCTCTCTGGGTAAAGAAGACCTCTGGCATCAGGCCCAGCCCCTTGGTCAGATCCCCTCTGTAAGGTTCTGCTGCCTGGTTGCACACCCCTTATTATGGGAATCTCACTATCCATAAAGAGAGTTAGGATCTTCTAGTCCTGCTCTGAGCACTCAGACAACATCTGACCTTTCCATCCCCCTCCGTGGGGATCACCTGGACCTTTAAATCAGTTCACCTCAGGGCCAAACAGCATTGTTTATTCTGTCAGAGCTGAAGACAGGAGGAGGGAGCTGAGGTGTGTCTCCAGAGCTGGCAGTGGTGAGCCTGGGGCTTGTCCACAGCCCACTTCCTCAGGGCTGGAGTGTGTGCTCTGTTCCTACAGGTTAGCAGCTACTTTAGGTCAGGAGTGAGAGGGGGAGCCAGAGGCGCCCCTCTCCAGTCCTTCCAGCCCGTCTGTTGCCTGCCCTGATTGAGGGAGCAGGTTCAGAGCGTCAAGTCTTGGCCTTCTGGCCTTCCTTGTCCCCCCTCACAACCCGCCTCTCACCCAGGAGCTCTCTTACAGTCAAAAGAAGGGCTCGAACAGGGGGTCTGCTCTGGGTCCTCACAGGTGTGAACAGAGAGACTGGCTGGGCCCTTGCGGGGGTAGGCTACCTTTGACTGCAAGCCTGGGACTCTTGGGCTGAAGTCGAGTGGCCATGACCTTACCTTCTGGCCATGGCGGACTTGCACGGAACTTGAAGCTAGACCACAAATGAGTGTTATTATTCCCTTGTCAAAGCAGGCTAAGTGTATGTGCTGTCACCCAGCGTGGCTCCCCCGCACCGCCCTAAGTGCTACCTATGTCTCCCGGCGTCTCTGCCTGTGTAAAACCCGGGCTCTGTTTTCCTGCCCTGCTAGTCCAAGCCCTTTGAGCCTTGAGGTAGAGGTATGGCAGATCCTGGTTATTAAGAAGTTGAAGTCATCCTAGGCCAGTAATTTTTAAAGTGAACCATGGAATTATGGAATATCAAAGCTGAAAGGAATCTGAAGAAATTGTCTCATTCAACCCCGTCATTTTACAGATAGATAGCCTCTGTCCCTGGAGGGGGTGTGACTTGTCAAAGATTACACAGCAGAGAAGCAGCCGAGCCCAGGGATCGTGATTCCGGACACGTGTGTGTGTGTGTGTGTGTGTGTGTGTGTGTGTGTGTGTGTGTGTGTGTGTGTGTGTGAATGAAAACACTGTGTATTCATTTCTATAAAGTGAGTGGAAATAAACATGAAAGTGTAAACCTCTATGCTGGCAGCGCTATACGGATTCTCCAGGAGTGTGTAATGTTTCAGAGCAATCTGGCAGCCTGTTACAAAAGTCCATGAAAAGGATCCTAACTTCTCTTGGCCTCTAGCCTTCTACTTTGAGGACTTTACCCTAAAGGAAGTAATTATAGGGAGAAATGAGTATAGCGCTGTTATTTACAAGAAGTTATCTTACGGTGAAGAAGCTCTTGGTGTTTTACCTGAGGGCTGAATACACATTTCATTTTTAAAAGTACAGCTTTTAAAGCAGTGATCCTGAAGGTTCCATTGCCAGAATCTGGTCAGCACGAGAGCAGTGTGGTCCAGAGGAAAAGCCACAAGACTTGGCGTAACTTCCAGCGACGATTCTTCGTCTACCCTGTCCTGTGACCTTAGGTCCATTCCTGCCCTTTGCTGTAGCTCACTTCCCCCGCCTATGAAATGGGGTGGGTTCGGTGATGACTCGATTTCCTTGAGCTCTGACAACTCACATCCCAGACTGAGCGAATCTCTGTAGCGGAAGCCTTTATTAGAAGGAGCAGGAACACGCCAAAAGTCCGTTAGCATTAAATGACTTCCTTAGAGGCAAGCAGGCTAAGTGTATGTGCTGTCACCCAGCGTGGCTCCCCCGCACCGCCCTAAGTGCTACCTATGTCTCCCGGCGTCTCTGCCTGTGTAAAACCCGGGCTCTGTTTTCCTGCCCTGCTAGTCCAAGCCCTTTGAGCCTTGAGGTAGAGGTATGGCAGATCCTGGTTATTAAGAAGTTGAAGTCATCCTAGGCCAGTAATTTTTAAAGTGAACCATGGAATTATGGAATATCAAAGCTGAAAGGAATCTGAAGAAATTGTCTCATTCAACCCCGTCATTTTACAGATAGATAGCCTCTGTCCCTGGAGGGGGTGTGACTTGTCAAAGATTACACAGCAGAGAAGCAGCCGAGCCCAGGGATCGTGATTCCGGACACGTGTGTGTGTGTGTGTGTGTGTGTGTGTGTGTGTGTGTGTGTGTGTGTGTGTGTGTGTGAATGAAAACACTGTGTATTCATTTCTATAAAGTGAGTGGAAATAAACATGAAAGTGTAAACCTCTATGCTGGCAGCGCTATACGGATTCTCCAGGAGTGTGTAATGTTTCAGAGCAATCTGGCAGCCTGTTACAAAAGTCCATGAAAAGGATCCTAACTTCTCTTGGCCTCTAGCCTTCTACTTTGAGGACTTTACCCTAAAGGAAGTAATTATAGGGAGAAATGAGTATAGCGCTGTTATTTACAAGAAGTTATCTTACGGTGAAGAAGCTCTTGGTGTTTTACCTGAGGGCTGAATACACATTTCATTTTTAAAAGTACAGCTTTTAAAGCAGTGATCCTGAAGGTTCCATTGCCAGAATCTGGTCAGCACGAGAGCAGTGTGGTCCAGAGGAAAAGCCACAAGACTTGGCGTAACTTCCAGCGACGATTCTTCGTCTACCCTGTCCTGTGACCTTAGGTCCATTCCTGCCCTTTGCTGTAGCTCACTTCCCCCGCCTATGAAATGGGGTGGGTTCGGTGATGACTCGATTTCCTTGAGCTCTGACAACTCACATCCCAGACTGAGCGAATCTCTGTAGCGGAAGCCTTTATTAGAAGGAGCAGGGAACACAAGGACAAGCAAAGAATGTCCCAGCCTCCTTCCCCCAGCATTAAATGACTTCCTTAGAGGCAAGCAGCTAGCTAGCATTTTTCTTCTAGGGAAGGGGTTTCCCTCAGCCTTAGGATTTTGTTATCTCCAAATGGCCAGAACCTGGATTATGTTAGAGCCGGTGTATTTTTGTTTTTCTTATTCCTCTATACCAAATATCAGGGAACAGAGGTTTTCCAGGAGGATCAGAAAATAAGTCAGCAAGATTCTCCTTTGATTATTTAACATCTATAGGCCATGCCTTGCCTCCCTCAGAACAGGTAGGAAGTATTTAGCAATCACACCTATGATGAAGGGCCTGGAGTTGTGGAACAAATATTTACTGGACACCTACTGTGTACTAGGCCTCGAGGTGCCTCCCCTGGGCCTGCAGGCTACCATGGGAAAATGTATTAAGGTAAACTATGCAGAACATCTATGTGTGTTAATCACTCAGTCGTATCCAACTCTTTGTGACCCCATGAACTGTAACTCACCAGACTCCTCTGTCCAAGGGCATTTTCCAGGCAGGAATACTGGAGTGGGTTGCCATTTCCTTCTCCAGGGGATCTTCCAGGCCCAGGGATCGAACCTGGGTTTCCCTCATTGCAGGGAGACTCTTCACCATCTGAGCCACCAGAAACGGCTAATATCTGGCTTTTATTGACTTACAAGAAATGGGCATTTTATTTGGTTCAGCCAAAATGGAAAAGATATAATTAAAAAGCACTGTGTTTCTTACCATAATTGAGAGATTGGCAGGGTGCGGTGAGGGCTTGGAAGGTGTGGTCACTGTGTAAGCTTGGAGAAGTCAAGGAGAAAGAACAATGGAGTATCCTGAAGGTTCCATTGCCAGAATCTGGTCAGCACGAGAGCAGTGTGGTCCAGAGGAAAAGCCACAAGACTTGGCGTAACTTCCAGCGACGATTCTTCGTCTACCCTGTCCTGTGACCTTAGGTCCATTCCTGCCCTTTGCTGTAGCTCACTTCCCCCGCCTATGAAATGGGGTGGGTTCGGTGATGACTCGATTTCCTTGAGCTCTGACAACTCACATCCCAGACTGAGCGAATCTCTGTAGCGGAAGCCTTTATTAGAAGGAGCAGGGAACACAAGGACAAGCAAAGAATGTCCCAGCCTCCTTCCCCCAGCATTAAATGACTTCCTTAGAGGCAAGCAGCTAGCTAGCATTTTTCTTCTAGGGAAGGGGTTTCCCTCAGCCTTAGGATTTTGTTATCTCCAAATGGCCAGAACCTGGATTATGTTAGAGCCGGTGTATTTTTGTTTTTCTTATTCCTCTATACCAAATATCAGGGAACAGAGGTTTTCCAGGAGGATCAGAAAATAAGTCAGCAAGATTCTCCTTTGATTATTTAACATCTATAGGCCATGCCTTGCCTCCCTCAGAACAGGTAGGAAGTATTTAGCAATCACACCTATGATGAAGGGCCTGGAGTTGTGGAACAAATATTTACTGGACACCTACTGTGTACTAGGCCTCGAGGTGCCTCCCCTGGGCCTGCAGGCCACCATGGGAAAATGTATTAAGGTAAACTATGCAGAACATCTATGTGTGTTAATCACTCAGTCGTATCCAACTCTTTGTGACCCCATGAACTGTAACTCACCAGACTCCTCTGTCCAAGGGCATTTTCCAGGCAGGAATACTGGAGTGGGTTGCCATTTCCTTCTCCAGGGGATCTTCCAGGCCCAGGGATCGAACCTGGGTTTCCCTCATTTCAGGGAGACTCTTCACCATCTGAGCCACCAGAAACGGCTAATATCTGGCTTTTATTGACTTACAAGAAATGGGCATTTTATTTGGTTCAGCCAAAATGGAAAAGATATAATTAAAAAGCACTGTGTTTCTTACCATAATTGAGAGATTGGTAGGGTGCGGTGAGGGCTTGGAAGGTGTGGTCACTGTGTAAGCTTGGAGAAGTCAAGGAGAAAGAACATGGGAGCCTTACCTCAAAGAATCAATAAGAACAGGCTGGCGCACTTACCCTATGCCATGGCCCACGCTCTGTGGAGTGTGCTTGTCTCTGAATCTGAATATATTCACTTCTTAAAGAATCAGTAACAACAGTAAGAATAATAATAAGCTAGCATTTATCGAGTAGTTACCATTTTCCTAAGTGTTCTTTGGTCAAGGGCAGTGGGAGTCATTCATTTAATCATTCAATATATTAAACACCTGCAGTGCACTCGGTGTTTTCTAGATAAGGATACGTGAGTGGGAAGGGATTCTTGACAGTAAAGAAGATAGACTAAAAAAAAAAAAAATCTGTCTTAAAGGAGCTTACAATCTAATAGGAAAAGAAGATAGGCAAACAATAAGATAGGTGGTGAGAACAGAGATGGAGCAAATAAAACATAGGAGGATATTTTGAGTGTTTGAGGGAGAATGGAAGGAAGGGATTGTGGTTTCAAAAAGGGTGGCGGGAGAATTCCTGAGAAGGTGACTTTTGGGCAAAGGCAGGGCTGACTCTGGGGAGAAGGCCATCTAGGTGGAAGGAATGGCCAGTGCAAAAGCCCTGCGGTAGGAACGTGCCTGGTGTCTTCAGGAAGCGCGGACTAGAGTAATGACAAGAGCGAAGAGGGGACAGGGAAGGGAGCCTGTGTACCCTGTCTCACACAGTATGGAACTCTGTAAGTTTGAGGGTGGTACGATTTGTTTCTTTTATAGTTAAGGGAACAAAGGTACAGCCAGTTTAAGTATCTTGGTGAAACAGCGTCTCACAGAGTTGCTGCTCTTAGTCAAGGGCAGTGGGAGCCATGGCAGGCTTTGAACAAGGAAAGAGCATGACCACGTTTGAGTATTAGTGCAGTTCTTCTGGGGGTGCAGAGAGAAAGTGGTAAAAAGAGTCCAGGCCTGGGATGATGAAACTGGACCAGGCTGGCGGGAACCACTGACCACAGGGCAGAGGATCTGCCGGGCTGGGTGCTGGGGTGAGGTAGGAGTCCAGGGCAGCGGAGCAGGGAGAGGAGGAGGAAGCCAGGCTGGCCTTGGCCTCATTTATTTAACAGATACATAACAATACTTCTTTTACTCCAGGCACCGTCTAAGATTTTACATACACTGGCCCATTCAATCTTCAAAGCAATTGATAGAATAGATACTATTACTTATTGTTTATTTGTTTTTTTTATTTTACCTTTTAATTTATTTATTTTCATCCATCTTTATTCTTTGGCCTGTGTGGGCCTCCCGTTGCAGTGGCCTCTCGTTGCAGAGCACCGGCTCTAAATGCATATGCTCCAGAGCACTGGCTCATAATTGGACACACCGGTCAAGCCGCTGTACAGCACGTGGGATCTTCCTGGGCCAGGGATCGAACTGGTGCCCCTTGCACTGCAAGGCAGACTCTTTACCCACTGGACCACCAGGGAAGCTTTATTATTTATTTTTAATGGGTGTATTATATATGTTACGTCTTAATGAAGCTAGTTTATAAAGAAAGTATATTTGTTTTTTCTGTTATACCTGATAGTAGAGAATGTGGAAAAAAGAGAGAATAACCAAATAAATCACTCTCTTCTCTTTTTATCTCAGCTAATCAATAGAAATATTTTAGTACCATTTACTTTGTCTTTCTTCCTACTATGATTCCCATTTTGCAGATATCGACACTGAGGCCCAGAGCAGTTGGGCAGCTAGCCCAGGGTCATACATTTGGACCCATGTCATCTGACTCCTGTGTTCAGGGTCTTAATCACTGTGCTAGGTGGCCTTAGGCAAACTGGAATGTCATTTGGTAGGTTTTATTGTGACACACCGCCCCACGCACACCACCCCCAGTAGCATTTCCTAGGTACGGAAGGTAAGGCCCAGGAAAAGGCAGGGCCTTGTTTAGCATCTCTCAGCCTATTGAGAGCAGATCTGTGAGACCTTATTCTAAGAAGAAGCAGGGAACTGAGGATCTGTAGGGTTGATATGACAGCTGCTTCCAACCTGGCCCTGAGCCCAGAGCTTGCAGGGGGCCGGCAGGTGCGATGACCCTGCCCGCACAGAGCGGTGGGCATTTCCAGGGCAGCCCTGGTGGGAGGTGGCCAGGGTGGAGAGGGAGAGTTTGGGACCTTGCCAAGCCTGCAGGCCCCCTGGGAGTTGTCTCTAGTGCTCTGACTGTGCATTTATTTCTGGCTCTGGTGCCAAAAACTCCTGAGGCCGCCTGCTGCCGGGGATGCAGCCCTGGCTTCCCATCCCAGCACCGCCACTGGATGAGCCTCAGGCCTGGGTCCTTCCCTCCCCACCTGCCAGCTCCGGGATGAAAGGAGGTGTCTATGGAAAGTTGTGATACAGGGCGTGGTGCATGGAAGAGCTCAGTGGAGAGCCAACTGCTGTTGCTGCTCCTAGGCCACCCCAGGGTGTTGGCCCAGGCTGGGAGACGGAGCCTTCCCAGCCAGCACCCCTCCTCCGTGCTCCCCTTCACATCTCCTCAACCAGGGAGGCCCAGCCAGTGCAGGAGGAGGCGGGAATGAAGCCTGGGCAGAGGCTTGGCGTCTGAGATGGCAAACAACAGAGAACACAGTGGAACAAAAAAGCCTGCACCTCTGAGGAGGACAGGTCGCTCTGTAAGCAAGTCCCATCCCTTCTTTATAAAGTGAGGAGGGCATTTCCTGCCTTAATTGTAACCATCTTCATCCCAGAAGCCATCTACAGAGGTTTTGCTATGTCTGGGGAGTAAGGATGGAGATAAGCTAGACTCATCCGTGTCTTCTAGGACGCGCATTCTGATGGAAGGGGGGCTGCTCAATTCAGGTAGGGAAGTCCCAGAGCTGTGGGCCCTCAAGGAGGAGCATCTAATGCAGCCTGGGGATGTGGGGTAGAATAGGGAGGCTGCCTGGAAGAGGTGCTACCTGGTCCAGGTCGTTAGTGGAGCTGACCAGACTCTGAAGGGGAGGGAAGCAAGTAAGGTCAATGGGTAAATTACCCCACCTCTCTGAGCCTCAGTCTCCTCATCTGTAAAATGGAGGTAATCAACTACCTGCTCTGCTTAGTGAATATGATGGTTATGAGTTCGAACATTGGATAGAGAGCATGGAAACACTTAATGAACTATAATTGCCAGGTACCCTGTTCATGGCTGTTTACTGCACTGCCTGGAGTCCCCAGGGCTTAAGGAAATACCAGAGCACTTTCTGGGTCCAGGAGAACATCCAGTCTGTACTGAAAGATCTATGGTTAAGTCCAGCCGCAGCAGACAACTGCCATTCACCTTACACCCCTAGATTTAAGGGTTCAGGAGTATTTCTATGCTGGGCTACAGCTGTGCTTTGAGGAGCCCCTGAGGGCAGCAGTATGACTGACTGCCAAAGCCAGGAACCCTGGGCCACATCAGCAGAAGCATAGAGTCAGATCCAGAGAAGAAAGGGTGGTTCTGTGGCATTTGGGCTGACCCCCACGTGGGACCGGGCCAGCTTGGGACAGGTTCCAGGGCCACCAGGCTGGGGAAGAGCCTGTGGTTTCAGATTCCATGATGCTTCAGGCTTCCACCTCAACGTGCCAGACCCCAGAAGACCCTCAGAGATGTGTGTTCTCAGTCTTAGGTCCCTGGGACTCTCACAAACTGTCCTGCGTCTTTACAAAGAGTAGAAGAATCAAGCTACTCTGCTATCTCATGGGCTTCCCAGGTGGGGCTAGCGGTAAAGAATCCACCTGCCAATGCAGGAGACAGAAAAGACGTGGTTTAGATCTCTGGGTCTGGAGGATCCCGTCGAGGAGGACATGGCAGCCCACTCCAGTGTTCTTGCCTGAAGAATCGCCTGGGCAGAGGAGCCTGGCGGGGTGCGGTCTATGAGGCTGAAAAGAGTTAGACACGACTGAGGCGACTTAGCACGCACATATGCTGTCTTGTGGATTGCAGAGTACTGCCTGTTGTGAGACAGACCGTTTTTTATAATCCGTTCAGAAGAAAAAGAGAAGGCAATTAAACTAAGTGGCATCCCAGTTCCAGAGATGTTAAAAACTGTGTGTCTTAGAATCAATTAAATATGACAGGTAACAGCACCCCCCCCCATTCTGTTTTTTCTTCTTAATTATTTATTTATTTGGCTGTAGTGTTTATTTGTCTTTGTTGCAGTATGTGGGATCTAGTTCCTTGACCAGGGATTGAACCCAGGCCCTCTGCATTGAGAGGTCAGAGTCTTAACCACTGGCCCACCAGGGAAGTCCCCACCCTAGATTCTTTTTTTTTTTTTTTAAAGATTTATTTATTTATTTACTTTGGTTGGGGGTCGGGTTGGGGAGGGAGGGGAGTGCGCGGGCCACTGCTATTGGTCTTTCATTTCTCTATTTTCATTCGTCTTCGTTCTTTGGCTCCTGTGGGCCTCCCATCGCGGTGGCGTCTGTCGTTGCAGAGCACTGGCTCTGCGCGCATGCGCCCCAGAGCTCTGGCTCGGTGATTGGACACATCAGTCCAGCCGCTCCGCGGCACGTGGGATCCTCCCAGGCCAGGGCTCGAACCGGCGCCCCTTGCACTGCAAGGCGGTGTCCTTACCCACTGGACCACCAGGGGAAGCCCCCCACCCTAGATTCTTAATGTACTGTATATTCACTCATTTAATCCAGCCAGCAACCTCATGGCTAGACATTCTTGGCCTCTTTCTACAGATAAAGAAACCAGTCTCAGAGAAGGATCTTGCAAAGTCACACAGTCAGTCAGAGATAAAGCTAGGATTCGAACCCTGTCTGTTTTCCACCACTTCTTCCTAATCCATCTCTACAAAGACCAGCTCCTGCGCTCTGGCTCTTGGGAAGAAAGAATGTTCAGCAGAGTAAACATATGTCAGTGTGGAAATGCCCTGGTGGACTGGCCATGAAACACCAGATGCTCTGAGTCATGGGGGGCCTGGAGGAGGGCTGGGGAGCTCGTGAACAGGAAGGACCCTGGGGGGCTTGCTGGCCGGGTCATTGGTCTCATCCTTGTGATGACCATTTCCAAGAGTAGGTTTGCCTATGACCTGCCCTGGAGAGAGACTGCGGAGGCCCTGTCCCTCCCAGAACCTCACCCAGACTGGCCCACTCATTCATTCCCTAAAAAGTAATTCTTCAATTTAACTTTTTGAATGAGACCTTTGTTCATATATAGGTCACTTTCTGCATGTGAAACACAGCCCAGTGCTAGGGATATGGAGCAGAGCAAAACAGAAAACCTAGGGGCTGCCCTAGTGAGCTCATGGACCAAAAGAGAGTCCCACGAAGCCTAAAGAAGAGAGGCCCCACGGACCATGCAGAGTGGAGAAATGTATCCAGTCCAGGATCACTGAAGAAGGCTATTCTAAGGGAAGGACTTTTGAGCTGAGATCTGAAAGATAAGTAGGGAGTAACCAGGTGAGGGTGGGGGGTGGAACATGCTCAACTGGAGAAACAGCCTGTGCAAAGGCCCTGAGGCTGGAGGAAATAGACTGTTGAGGAATTCAAAGCCCTGAGTGTCTGTAGCTCAGATCCCTCAGCAAGGTGAATCTGGAGACATAGAGTGGCCTTGCAGCAATGGCCATGGAGTGGTGTTTGCAGATTTGCATCTTTTTTTCGGTTGAGCCAGGTCTTCGTTGAGGCATGCAGGCTCTCTAGTTGTGGCGCGCCAGCTTAGTTTACCCTGCGGCATAAGGGATCTTAGTTTCCCAACCAGGGGTCACACCCGTGTCCCTTGGATTGGAAGGCTAACCACTGGATCACAAGGGAAGTTTGGATTTCCATCTTTTGAGATCAGGGGCAGGATGGTTGGTATCTGAGACTAACTGACCAGGTGAGAACATCGTGGTAGCTGTGGGAATGGTAGCCTATGTGGATGGTTTAAGAGATGTTTAAAGGTAGAGGAAGGTGGGCTGAATGATGGATTGGTTATGGGTCCAAGGAGAAGGGAGCTTCCCAGTTGGCTCACTGGTAAAGAATCCACCTGTCAATACAGGAGATGGAGGTCTGACTCCTAAGTCGGACAGATCCCCTGGAGGAAGAAGTGGCAACCCACTCCAGTATTCTTGCTTGGAGAATCCCATGGACAGAGGAGGCTGGTGGGCTGCAGTCCATAGGGTTGCAAAGAGTAGTACACCACTGAGCGACTGAGTACCCAGGCACGCATGCAGCAGAAGGACACCCCTGGGATCTGGCTTGCCCACTGTGCAATTCTCAAGACCTGACTCACAGGGAGGGATGCTGGGGGAGAGACAAGCAGTAGTAAGTTTTTGTCTATTTTTTTTCCCCAGCAGTGCTTAGATATCCTGCATCATGGTTTTGTCAGATGATAATGAGAACAAAGTGAGCAGGAAAAAAGATATTATGGTGTTAAGGGTGAGCCGATAGAGCGCAGAGCTGGTGGGAAGAAAGAGTGAAGAGAGAATGGGCAGATGGGGGAGAGAAGGTAGAGGAAGTCAGCCGTGGAAGTTCTTGTGGGTGAAGGTCTGTGGTGGGGGTAGCCTGGCCTGATGTCCCAGGTTGCTGGGACAAGGAATGGGCATCATGGTGTGTGGATGTCACGTGGCCTAGACACCATTCTACAAGCTGGCCTTTCAGAAAAACTGGAGCCACGCTGGTTGGATTATGTTGTCCTGGAGAGGGGTCTCTGGTCCAGGGCTCTCTCCTGGGGCCGGAACCTGTTTTTATTGATCCATCAGGAGTGCTGACAGAGGGCGGGTCACATCTGGAGGTACCAGAAAGCTGGAAGCAGGGAGAGTATGGTCAGCAAGTAGGTGCTTGAACTAGTGACTCTGGGAGCAGGTGGGACTGTTTCAGTCATGGGGCTCATCCAAGGTCACACAGCTGAGAATTGGCTCCCTGGTATGGTTTTCTGTGCTGTGGATTCCAGATTGCAGAGGGGAGTTCCTTTCCTGTATCTTTCTCTGAACCTGAGAACTTCCACTTCATCCTGGAAGGGAAGTTAGTTAGGGGATGGCTGGAACTGCATGCCGGAAGACTTCTTGGAAGAGAAGGCATCTAAGCTGAGCCTTGTAGTAGCTAGACATACAGAGTGAGGTGGAAGGAGATGTTGGCAAAGGAACAACAGAGGCCAAGGGCTGGCACAGGAAGCACACTGAGCCTGTTTGGGATGCGGTGAACGTACAGTCTGGTCTGGCTTGGTCTAAAGGGAATAGTATCAGATTCTGGCCAGGTACCAAGGCCAGAGAGGTGGAACAGCCCACGGTGACAGAGGGGAGTGTTTTATCAGACACTGTTTAGAATTGTAGGCACACCATGATAATGAAGCCAGGTTTTTTGTTGATTTTATTATTGTTTGTAAGTTCTCTATAGGAAAAGCGCCCCCTTATTTTCTGCACCCAGCTGACTGCTCAGCTCCCTACTGCCTTTGTCCCCCCTCGTGTCCCCATCCCAGCAGCAGGGGAAGAGAGTGCTAGACACAGGAGCAGGATTCTAGCCAGTGCTTCAGAAGGCCCAGGACCCCTGCCCACAGCTGCCCACCACCTTACCAAGCCCAGGCTGGCATACCCCGGGGATCCCTGGGGTACAGAGCTCCAAGTCCTGTGGTGTCCTGGGCTGTAGTTGGTGGTCAGAGGCAGAATCTTTGGGCTCTAGGGGGACCCCAGATCTCACCCTCCTAAACAGAGCCTTCCAGAGAAATAAAGACAGTAGTAATATCCTTTATGGGTTACCTCCGCCCCCGCCCCCTGCCCAGAGGTGTTACTGGGACCGCATGGGCACTCAGGCAACCTCATGGGCACCAGACAATGGACCTGATTAGATCCATTTCACAGAGGATGAAACTGAGGCTTCAGAGTGACTCTCGGAACCGTGTCCTGCTGAGATACCACATCCGCCCATCCTGGTAGCTCTTGTAACCTTTACTAAGATGCAGAGCCAGAAGATGATCTTACACCACAAGAGAGGCAGCCCAGAAGGTGCGAGGTCAAGCAGCTGCCTATGGCCCAGTGAGAGAGCCCAGAAAGTGGCTGACTGTGGCCGGGACAGAGAAGTGTTAGCATCAAGAACAAGAGATTTGCATTCCCTCTGGGATCTGCCACTGACCAGCCAGGTGACCTTGGACCAGTTACAGCCCTTCTTGCGTCCTTGTTTCTTCACCTGCACAACTAGGGGTTAAATGAGATGATCCCCACCGCCTGAATATCTTCTGTGAACATCTCCCTGTCTGCTGTTCCCACGGCCTCCATCAAAAGTACGCACGTTGCTCATTGTGGAGCAGGAAAAAAATATTACCTCAACAGGAAAATAATTCATGTTTGTGCTCATTTGCCAAGTGTGGACACGCTGACCACCCTTGCCAGTTAGGGGTCAGGCAGCCTCCTATCTCACGTGTCCAGAGAAGTCTCTGAGAAAGGGGTAACAGGGGTGCCCCACTCTTGAGTTTGTTTTAGGCAGGTTATCTCAACTAATTAGCCTGATTAATCAATTCAGATTAATCTAGACCAATTCATCCAGATCGGATTTATGGATTATGTTAACTAGTTTTAACTAACCCTCACAAAATGACAAGGTGTTTTAAAAGATTCCTACTAGGCCATTGGATTGTTAGTAATTCTGATGACGCTGGTTTATGGGGATGGGCGAGTAGGAGAGTAAACTCTTGGCTTTTGGCACAATCACCCACAAGACAGGATAAAACACAAACAAACCGTGAGACCAGAAGTCAGTCCAAGATTTCTGGCAGGGGAGGACTCTATTTGAAATAGAGATTTAGTTCCTCTGGTTAATAATGAATCTCATCTCTTGTATATCTTATGTGTGTTGGTGATGGTTAGTGCGTAAGACTTAGTCACTCATTTGTGTCCGACTCTTTGCAACCCCATGGACTAGAGCCTGCCCGGCTCCTCTGTCCCTGGAATTCTCCAGGCAAGGGTACTGGGTAGCCGTTCCCTTCTCCAGGGCATCTTCCTGGCCCAGGAACTGAACCCAGGTTTCCTGCATTGTAGGCAGATTCTTAACCATCGCAGCTACCAGAAAAGCCGATTGGTGAGGGTTACTTATATATAATATATTTGGGTGGGTGAGCTCGATCTTCCCTTTGGAAGCAGTAAATGAGCAAAACAGTTTGGGTCCCGCTGCTCTAACCTCCTGGTCTTTTCCTCACTGCAGCCACTTCAACACACCACCACGTTTGTGATCCTCTTTTGTTTGAGTGGGTGCAATTTCTCCATTTTTCTTCCCATCCCAAGGGCAGAAGCCTACCTCTGGACCCACAGAACCCAGCATGAAAATCTGTCTCCAGCTAGGAACTTAGGCAATATGGGTTAAGTTGATGTGCTTCAGTTTACTCTTCATGTGTCGCTGGCCTTTCTGGCAGCAAAGACTAGGGATCTGTCTCCTGTCCTGACCCTAAGGAGCCCCATCTCTCCCGGTCTGAACCGCACTCTGGAGAAAGGGGTAACAGGGATGCCCCACTCTTGAGTTTGTTTTAGGCAGGTTATCTCAACTAATTAGCCTGATTAATCAATTCAGATTAATCTAGACCAATTCATCCAGATCGGATTTATGGATTATGTTAACTAGTTTTAACTAACCCTCACAAAATGAACAAGGTGTTTTAAAAGATTCCTACTAGGCCATTGGATTGTTAGTAATTCTGATGACGCTGGTTTATGGGGATGGGCGAGTAGGAGAGTAAACTCTTGGCTTTTGGCACAATCACCCACAAGACAGGATAAAACACAAACAAACCGTGAGACCAGAAGTCAGTCCAAGATTTCTGGCAGGGGAGGACTCTATTTGAAATAGAGATTTAGTTCCTCTGGTTAATAATGAATCTCATCTCTTGTATATCTTATGTGTGTTGGTGATGGTTAGTGCATAAGACTTAGTCACTCATTTGTGTCCGACTCTTTGCAACCCCATGGACTAGAGCCTGCCCGGCTCCTCTGTCCCTGGAATTCTCCAGGCAAGGGTACTGGGTAGCCGTTCCCTTCTCCAGGGCATCTTCCTGGCCCAGGAACTGAACCCAGGTTTCCTGCATTGTAGGCAGATTCTTAACCATCGCAGCTACCAGAAAAGCCGATTGGTGAGGGTTACTTATATATAATATATTTGGGTGGGTGAGCTCGATCTTCCCTTTGGAAGCAGTAAATGAGCAAAACAGTTTGGGTCCCGCTGCTCTAACCTCCTGGTCTTTTCCTCACTGCAGCCACTTCAACACACCACCACGTTTGTGATCCTCTTTTGTTTGAGTGGGTGCAATTTCTCCATTTTTCTTCCCGTCCCAAGGGCAGAAGCCTACCTCTGGACCTACAGAACCCAGCATGAAAATCCGTCTCCAGCTAGGAACTTAGGCAATATGGGTTAAGTTGATGTGCTTCAGTTTACTCTTCATGTGTCGCTGGCCTTTCTGGCAGCAAAGACTAGGGATCTGTCTCCTGTCCTGACCCTAAGGAGCCCCATCTCTCCCGGTCTGAACCGCACTCTGGAGAAAGACAGCCCACCTTTCTATGGGCTGAGCCTCAGGAGGCCCCAGCTAAGGGATATGTGAGGCCTCAGCCTCACAATTAGAAGACCTTCTTCCCCAGTCATCTCTGGAATTTGTTCCTTTGAGAACAGTAGCATAGATAAGAAATAAATTATTTGACACTGTATCCGGGCACAGAATCCAAGGAAACTTTGTTTCACGTCTTAGAGGACTCTCCTGGGCTGGAGGGCTGGTGGCCTGGATCCCATTCCTGACTTTGCCCTGTGTGGGTGGCCCTGGGCACACAGTTTCCCAGTCTGTACCTCGTGATCTCTGGGGGTCTGGCCAGTGCTGCTTTTCTGAGATGCAGAGTCTGGAATCTTTGAGGGGACTGCTTTGCTGAGTGGTTCTTAGTCCCCACCTGGGTATGATCTGTACTCCAAACTGGGTGAGAGATGGGGACAACTTGGAGCATTCATAGGAGGCCACCAAAACTGAGAGATGGGAAACTGAGTCACACAAGAAACTGCCCAGGGCTTCCCTGGTGGTCCAGTGGGTAAGGACACCGCCTTGCAGTGCAAGGGGTGCCCGTTCCATCCCTGGCCTGGGAAGATCCCACATGCTGTGGACTGATGTGTCCAACTGCCAAGCCAGAGCCGGTGCTCTGCAACAAGAGAGGCCACTGCGATGGGAGGCCCACACAGGCCAAAGAACAAACATAAATAAATGAAAGACCAACAGAAGTGGCCACTTCCCTTTGGAAGCAGTAAATGAGCCTTTTCCCTTAACCTCCTGGTCTTTTCCTCACTGCAGCCACTTCAACACACCACCACGTTTGTGATCCTCTTTTGTTTGAGTGGGTGCAATTTCTCCATTTTTCTTCCCATCCCAAGGGCAGAAGCCTACCTCTGGACCCACAGAACCCAGCATGAAAATCTGTCTCCAGCTAGGAACTTAGGCAATATGGGTTAAGTTGATGTGCTTCAGTTTACTCTTCATGTGTCGCTGGCCTTTCTGGCAGCAAAGACTAGGGATCTGTCTCCTGTCCTGACCCTAAGGAGCCCCATCTCTCCCGGTCTGAACCGCACTCTGGAGAAAGACAGCCCACCTTTCTATGGGCTGAGCCTCGGGAGGCCCCAGCTAAGGGATATGTGAGGCCTCAGCCTCACAATTAGAAGACCTTCTTCCCCAGTCATCTCTGGAATTTGTTCCTTTGAGAACAGTAGCATAGATAAGAAATAAATTATTTGACACTGTATCCGGGCACAGAATCCAAGGAAACTTTGTTTCACGTCTTAGAGGACTCTCCTGGGCTGGAGGGCTGGTGGCCTGGATCCCATTCCTGACTTTGCCCTGTGTGGGTGGCCCTGGGCACACAGTTTCCCAGTCTGTACCTCGTGATCTCTGGGGGTCTGGCCAGTGCTGCTTTCCTGAGATGCAGAGTCTGGAATCTTTGAGGGGACTGCTTTGCTGAGTGGTTCTTAGTCCCCACCTGGGTATGATCTGTACTCCAAACTGGGTGAGAGATGGGGACAACTTGGAGCATTCATAGGAGGCCACCAAAACTGAGAGATGGGAAACTGAGTCACACAAGAAACTGCCCAGGGCTTCCCTGGTGGTCCAGTGGGTAAGGACACCGCCTTGCAGTGCAAGGGGTGCCCGTTCCATCCCTGGCCTGGGAAGATCCCACATGCTGTGGAGTGGCTGGACTGATGTGTCCAACTGCCAAGCCAGAGCCGGTGCTCTGCAACAAGAGAGGCCACTGCGATGGGAGGCCCACACAGGCCAAAGAACAAACATAAATAAATGAAAGACCAACAGAAGTGGCCAAAAAAAAAAAAAAAAGAAACTGCCCAGCTTGGAGCAGAGCCACCTGGGGACTGGGGAGGCAGGTGATCAGGAGCCTCAGACCTCTGGAAGGGCTGTCACGAGGCAGAGAAACGGATGTGGTTGGTGGGGCTCCTGGGAGGGGAGACAGGGCAGTGGGGGAAATTGTAGATTTCCGCTCCGTGGAAGGAGGAAGTCTAACCGTTGAACTCTTTTGTCCCCAGAAGGGATGAGCTTCTCTTCTGTAAATTAAGACAAGCCTAGACCTGCAGGGTTTTCAGATGGAATGATGTGGAAAAGAGGGGAGAACTGGGCTGCATGCCTACTTGGGTCCCTGATCCTGTGCAGTCCTGGGATGCTGCATCTGTTTCTTAATCCCCAGATGTAATAACATCATGTGACAGAGGGAGTTAGTGTGCCTGGGTAAGAATTAGATTAGACAAGAATTAGCTCTAGATTCTATGTTGGCAATGAGGGGTGGGGGAGGGGCGCCAGGCTTCCTCTGTTTTCCTCCTGTTAAGGGGATTTTCCTGGCTCCTGAGCACAGAAGACCCCTCCCATCCCTGGATCTTTAGATCTTTAGTTGTCGCCTCTTGGAAGAAAAAAAGGGACACGGGCTCTTTGTGCTTCTGGTTGAATCCGGAAGGCCATGTTCAAAGTCCTGACTCATGTTTGCTAAATGTTCCTTTCAATCCATTAATACAGGTAAATAGTTTAAAACCACACCTCCTCATAGTGTGTAGTCAATAGACAGTATCGTTATTACTTATTTTTTCAATTATTTTTTTCAAAGTATAGGTGTCTTAAAATATTTTGTTAGTTTCAGGTGTACACTATAGTGATTCAGTATCTTTATGGATTATACTCCATTTTTAAAAGTTATTCAAAAACAATGCCTGTATTTCCCTGTGCTGTACAATATATCCTGGGTGCTTATTTTATACATAGTGGTTTGTGTATCTTAATCCCATGCCTGCCTCCCCTCCTCCCCTCTTCCCACTGGAAGTCACTAGTGTGTCCTTTGTGTTTGTGAGTCTGTTTCTATTTAGTTGCATATGTTTGTTTGTTTTATCTTATTAGACTCCACATATAAGTGATAACAAGAGTATTTGTCTTTGTCGATCTGACTTCTTTCACTAAGCATAATACTCTCTAGGTCTGTCCCATGTTGTAGCTGCTGTTACTTATTTTGAGTTTATCTTGTGTTTACCATGTGCCAGGCAGTATTGTAAGTGCTTGTCAGATATGAATTCATTTACTATCCCATTTTATTTATTTATTTATTTTAATTAATTTTTTTTTTAATCTTTTGGGAGGTGGGGTGGGCGGGCCACTTCCATTGGTTTTTCATTTTCTCCATTTTCATCCGTCTTTGTTCTTTGGCTCCTGTGGGCCTCCCATTGCGGTGGCCCCTGTCATCGCAGAGTGCTGGCTCTGGGCACACGCGCGCCAGAGCTCCAGCTCAGTAATTGGACACATTGGTCCAGATGCTCCGCGGCATGTGGGATCTTCCCAGGCCAGGGATTGAACCAGCACCCCTTACCCACTGGACCACCAGGGGAAGCCCACTATCCCATTTTATACAGGTCTAGAGAGGTCTAGAGAGGTTGACTAACCTGTCCAAGGTCTTCCAGCCAGTACGAGAAGGCGCTGATGTTCAAGCCTAGTAGGTGGGCTCCCAACTGGAGGTCTGTCACCACCGCTCTGTCACCTCTCCATGTGGTCCAATCGAATAATAAAGAAAGGGGGCTTCCCTGGTGGTCCAGTGGGTAAAGACACCACCTTGCAGTGCAAGGGGCGCCGGTTCGATCCCTGGCCTGGGAAGACACCACGTGCCGCGGAGTGGCTGGACCAATGTGTCCAACTACTAAGCCAGCACTCTGGAGTGCATGCTCCCAGAGCCGGTGCTCTGCTACAAGAGAGGCCACTGAGATGGGAGGCCCACACAGGCCAAAGAACAAAGATGGATGATGAAAGACCAATAGAAGTGGCCAAACAAACAAACAAACCTTAAAAAAAAATGAAATAAAGAAAGAAAGCACCTTTGCTTCTCTTCTCCCTTCAGGGCCTCGCTAAAGCCTCAGGAGGGAGGCATGTTCCCATTTTATGTCTGGGGCATGGCGGCCCGAAGAGGGATAATGACATGAGCAGGGTCTCCCAACCCTGGTCTCGGAATAACTGTGCACCTTCCCTCTACAGAGCAGGGCTCCCAGCCGAAGCCCTGTGGGAGCATGTGCTGGTTACTGAGGGCACTGCTCCTCAAGGGGCCCTCCGTCACCGTGAGGAGCAGAAGCAGCTCTGCCAGAGGGCCAGCAGGCCAGAGGGAGGTCATGGAAGAGCCCCTGTCTGCCTGGGGGAAGGGCGGGGCTGTCCTGAAGGTACCTTCCTGGAGGAATAGTGAGGATCCTCCCATGCAGGGCCCCTTCTTTTCCAGGCCTAAGCCCAGGAGGCCCTGACTAGCCAGCAGCAGAAGCTTGAGGGGAAACCAAGCTGTCCTGCACCCCCTGAAGTCACATCAGGGATCCACTCCAAGGCCTGGGGTCAGGGAGGGTTGAAAGGAGCAGGTGCTCCCTGGGAAAACAAGTAGAGGTGGAGGCTAGAGAAGAGCAGGAGAGCTGGGCGCCCATCCACCTCAAGGCTGCTCTTTCTTTCTTTTTTAATTTTGGCCTCTTTTATTGGCTTTTCATTTATTTGCTTTCATCCATCTTTACTCTTTCGCCTGTGTGGGCCTCCCATTGTAGTGGCCTCTCCTGTAGAAGAGCACTGGCTCTGGGCGCATGCGCTCCAGGGCACCAGCTCGTAATTGACACACCAGTCCAGCCGCTCCCGGCATGTGGGATCTTCCCAGGCCAGGGATCGAACCGGCGCCCCTTGCACTGCAAGGCGGACTCTTTCCCCACTGGACCACCAGGGAAGCCCTGCTCTTTCTTTTTTCTTTTAGATTATGGTAAAATATATAAAACATAAAATGTATCATTTTAATCATACTTGTGTCATAAAGCAATTCACACTGTCATGCAGCCATCACCACCATGATGGGTTTTTTAAAATTTTTATGTATTTATTTTATTTTTGACTATTCTGGGTTTTCACTGCTGCCACAGGCTTTTCTCTAGTTGCAGGGAGTGGGGGCTACTCTCTAGTGGAGATGAGCAGAATTCTTGTTGCCGTGACTTTTCTTGTGGAACGTGGGCTCTAGGGTTCAGCACATGGGCTCAATAGTTGGGGCTCCAAGGCTCTAGAGCACAGGCTGTATCGTTGTGGCTCACGGGCTCAGCGTGTGGGATCTTCCCAGATCAGGGATCGAACCCCTGTCTCCTGCATTGGCAGGCGAACTCTTTACCTCTGAGCTACCAGGGAAGCCCCACCACCATGATGTTTTAATTTTGGCTTCACATAGACTGCTCTATACTTTTATTTTCTTTTTATTTTTTTTTTTTCTCATTTTGTTTTGTGCTCCCTTCTTGAATGGTGCCCTTCCATGTAAGGCTGAAAACTGTGTCTTCAGTGCCAAACTATCACGCTTAGCTGAGGGACCGTACACAGGACACTGACACACAGCTTGCCCTGTGTCAGGCACTGCTCTAAGGCAACCTGAATGGATAAATGTATGGAATCCTGATGATTCCCCTATAAGGTCGTATCTGGTTTTTTTTTGTTTTTTTTAAAGATTTATTTATTTATTTACTTTGGGGCGGGGGTCAGGTTGGGGAGGCAGGGGAGCGGGCGGGCCACTTCTATTGGTCTTTCATTTCTTTATTTTCATTCGTCTTCGTTCTTTGGCTCCTGTGGGCCTCCCATCGCGGTGGCCTCTGTCGTTGCAGAGCGCCGGCTCTGGGCGCATGCGCTCCAGAGCTCCGGCTCGGTGATTGGACACATGGGTCCAGCCGCTCCGCGGCACGTGGGATCTTCCCAGGCCAGGGCTCGAACCAGCGCCCCTTGCACTGCAAGGCGGTGTCCTTACCCACTGGACCACCAGGGGAAGCCCCTTATCTGTTTTTGACCCTTGTCTATACATAAGGAGACGGAAACACAGAGAGGTTTCAGATCTTCCCTCCATCCCTCACTGCTTTTGCCTGTGCCCACTGGTTTGTTGAGGCCTCCCTGTGTGCCAAGGATAGAGTCTCTGTCCCACTGTTCACCTCATCTCACAGCAGCCTGGCTAGAGGTAGGTGCCCCTAGGTGTGGCGGCGAGACACAGGGAAGGTGAGTTGGTTGGTGGCCAGATCTCCGACTCTGAAGCCTGGGTCTCAACCACCTGCCCTCAACACCTGTAACTCAGACAGTGACGCTGTTGTGGGAACACTTGCCCAGTTCTTGAGTGCTGGCCTGGACTGCGTTTGTGTACTGAAAAGTGGAGAGAGAATAATGGAGAGAGAAAACCGAGGACCACGACCCTTGGTGGCCCCAAGTGAGGATGTGTGTTCACAGAGTCATTGGAGTCAGGTGCCCCCTTGTTGCATAACTTCAGGAAAGTGTCTCCATGGCCCCGAGCTGAGGGCAGCTTGCTGCATCCAGGAAGTGGGGCTAGTTCTCCCCAGCCCAAGGCGGTTGTGAAGAGTGTCTTGAACCCTGAATAGGAGGGACTCCTTAAATCACAGAGCAGGCCTGGAAAGCGGCGGTTCTCACAGTGGTCCCTGAACCAGCCGTCTCCATGCTGCCTGGGCACCTGCTGGAAATCAGAATTCTTGGAATCCGCCCCGGACCTGCTGAATCAGAAGCTCTAGGACGGGCCCAGCCGTCTGGGTATTAATCAGCCTTGCAGAGGACCCTGATGTGCTCTCCAGCTTGAGAGCCACTGTTGGGAAGATTTTTTTGATTTTGGCTGCGCTGGGTCTCTGTTGCGGTGCTCAGGCTTCTCGCTGCGGTGGCTTCTCTCGTTGCCGAGCGTGGGCTCTAGGTGCCTGGGCTTCGGTAGTTGTGGCGCCTGGGCTCAGTGGCGCCGTGAAACTCGGGATCTTCCCGAAACAGGGATCGAACCTGTGTCCACCACACTGGCAGGCAGACTCTCAAACATTGGACCACCAGGGAAGTCCCTATCGGAGAGAGTCTTGCAAGTGTAAGATTCTGTCACAGGTCCTGGCAGAGTCAGTCTCAGAGCAGAAGGGCCTCCTCAGCCTGGGGTGCTGGCATCTCTCCTGAACTCTTCGTCCTCCAGTGGACTTCCTAGCCTCCTGCCCTTCCTGCCGTGCAGAGCCAGCCTGGACAGATGTGGGCAGAGCCCAGGGAGCCTGGAAATGGGGGGAAGGTCCTCTCCTGGTGTCTGTTGCAGACACCACCTGGGGAACTGATTGAAGCTGTGCAGCAGCGTGTATCTCCAGGTCGGGGAGAAGCTCCCATCACTGTCCTGCGTATGCGGCGCGGTCAGGAAATAGAGTATTGGGCTGCCCAGGCTCAGGCAGGAGCAGGCAGCCCTCAGTCATGGGGGGGCACTCTTCCCACAGGGCAATGGGTTGAATGATGAAAGTACGAAAGTGTTAGTCGCTCAGTCGCATCCAACTCTTTGTGACCCCACGGACTGTTGCCTGCTAGGCTCCTCTGTCTGAATTTTCCAGGCAGAAATACTGGGGTGGGTTGCCGTTTGGAAGGAAGCTATTTATCGGATTTAAAACCCCAGCAGCTGAAAAGAGACCCAGGAATGGGCCTCGAGGCCGGGTCTCTTGACTCAGTGTTTCTCTCAAAGAGTTGAGGTCTGTGGAGGGCAATTGGGCCTTGACTCCTGGTCAGCCACCTGCCAGCTCTTCCCTGGCCTGTCAGGCTCCTCTCCTGAGTCGAGACAAGGACAGCCTCAGAATCTTCTTGCTCTCACCATGCTCCACAGCCCCTCCAGCAGATTGGAGCAGGCATGAAACAAACCCACTTATGTCTTCCTTAGATACAGCCCACACAGTTGAGGAAACAAAATACTTGCCCTCTTAATCACAGGGGCTAAATCCACTTCAGCTCTGACAGGTCACACCCTGGTTACAGACTTTGACATCTGACCCTCCGTGGGCTCAAGTGCCAGCTCAGCTGGCGGTCAGAGCCCCGCCCAGCAGCCAGCTTTCCAGCCTTCAGTCCGTCAGTCAGTTGCTCAGCTGTGTCTTCTATGCAACCCAACTAGGCTCCCCCTCTAATGGAATTCTTCAGGCAAGGGTATTGGAGTAGGCTGCCATTTCCTTCTCCAGGAGATCTTCCGTACCCAGAGATCGAACCCATGTCTCTTGAGTCTCCAGCGTCAGCAGGCAGATTCTCTACCACTGAGCCACCTGGGAAGCCCCCCGCCCTCGTTGATCGTCTGCATTTGCTCAGACCCCAGCTGAATTGGACCTTTGGGTTTCTGGATATGCCTTTGCCTGCCCATCCCCCCACTGCATGCCCCTGGCTCTGCCTGCAGGCTGGGCTCCCAGGGGAGACCCAGCTCGGAGCCCTCCCCCTGTAGTGGCGCCTTTGCTCTGTGTTGGGCTCATTCTGCTCAGCCTTGATGGCTGAGATCAAACAGAACCTCCTTCACCTACTCTCTGGGTTTCAGTCTCCCTAGTGCGCTGACCTGGGCTCCCTGACCTGTCCCATCAGCCTGGGCTCCTTTACGGATGGTTCCTGCCTCTGCCCCACAGCACCCAGAACAGGCGGGGCTCACAGAGGGTCCCAGGGATGCTGCCCGGACTGACTTTGGGCCCCAGGTCTCTGCAGCCGGGCAGGGTGATGTGTGGGTCCACTGACAACAGAGTTCAGGCCGCCTGGCTGGGTGCCCGTCCCAGGACGGGGCTGCAAGGCTTCAGCCCTCCCCCAGGGTCAAAACAAGGCACCTTCCCTCTCTGGGTTTCAGGGTCCCTTTCTGTCCAGAGACAGATCCAGAGGCTCTGCCACAGAATGGTCAGTGAGCAGGAAGCGGAGCTGCCAGATTTTCAACCTCCAAGAGGCATCTTTTAAAAAGTCTCCATGACCCTTGTTTCTCGAAACTCCCAGATAAGGAAATTGTGGGGCAATAAATCTTTGTGGAGTTTTGGTCGGGGCCTGGTCAAGGGGAAAAAACAAGAAGAACCCTGCTCTTTGTCTCCAGGGGTCAAGGTAGGAGTGGCTCTGGCACTGGGGGAGCTGCCGGGCTCACAGTCCCACTGTCCTCACAGCCGCAGGGTCTGACACCTGCTGGCTGCAGGGCCCTCGGCAAATGGCGCTCACGGGTGGGTGGGGCAGAGGCATTACCATTTTATAAGTAGACAAACAAAACTCTAGAAGGGACCAGATTTGCTCAAGGTCATGTAGCAAATTGACAGCAGAATTAGGACCCTCCAGCCTGACCAGAAACCTGTGGAAGTGACAGGCCCATCTCTGGCTCCTAGCACCCAGAGAGAGGGTGTTCAGGAGAGGCCCGTGCCGTGAGTGAGAGCTGTCCAGGAGCCAGGTCAGTCTTCCCCTCTGGGTGCCTGCCTGCGGGCACTGGCCTGTGGGTGGGCCAGGCTGAAGGGAGAGGACTGTTTAGGCTCGGGTGGACCCTTGAATGGATGAAAGAAAGAAGGAAGAACCGCAGGGAACAGGACAGGAGAAATAGAATGGAACAGCCATTAGCTGAGCTTCTACTTAGCACTGACACCAAATAGAACCCTGGGAGGTCCCTCTGGGCACAAAGGCCTTGGCAGAATAAAGGCTTCAGTCTCCTAGACCTTCCCAGAGTTCCAAAGGGCAGATGCAAAAAGCCATTAATCAGGGAAATAGGCAATTCAGAAACAAAGGAGGAACAATCAAGAAACTATAGTGCAAAAACAAAAAGAAAAAATGAGAATAAAAAAATAGGAAAAAAAGAACACCAGGCTATCCTTCAATGGCTAAGCCTCCTGGCTCCCAAGGCAGGGGCCTGGGTTCTATCCCTGCTCAGGGAATTAGATCCCACAGGCTGCAACTGAAGATCCCGCATGCCACAAGGAAGATCAAAGATCCCGCGTGTGATAACGAAGACCTGGCCCAGCCAAATAAATCAATGTTTGAAAAAGAAAAATGAACTCTAGTGCAGCGATTAAAGCAGGATCCTGGTTCCTCCTCAAGGGATATATAGAACAGTATCTGTGGGCTCTTTTGTGGGAACTAAGACCCCCACCCAGGTGCAGAATGAAAACTTCAGCCTGGGCCCAAGATTCCTGGAACACCTCCCTGTTATCCCACCACCAACCAATCAGAAAAAAGTCACACACCCTGCAGCCCTCACCCCACATTTTGCCTATAAAACTTCTCTCCCCAAACTGTGGGGGAGCTCAGGCTTTTTTGAGCCTGAGCACCTTGCCTGCAGTAAAACTTTCCTCCAAACCCCGACATTTCTGTTGTTTCAGTTGGTCTGACACCTGCTGGCTGCAGGGCCCTCGGCAAATGGCGCTCACGGGTGGGTGGGGCAGAGGCATTACCATTTTATAAGTAGACAAACAAAACTCTAGAAGGGACCAGATTTGCTCAAGGTCATGTAGCAAATTGACAGCAGAATTAGGACCCTCCAGCCTGACCAGAAACCTGTGGAAGTGACAGGCCCATCTCTGGCTCCTAGCACCCAGAGAGAGGGTGTTCAGGAGAGGCCCGTGCCGTGAGTGAGAGCTGTCCAGGAGCCAGGTCAGTCTTCCCCTCTGGGTGCCTGCCTGCGGGCACTGGCCTGTGGGTGGGCCAGGCTGAAGGGAGAGGACTGTTTAGGCTCGGGTGGACCCTTGAATGGATGAAAGAAAGAAGGAAGAACCGCAGGGAACAGGACAGGAGAAATAGAATGGAACAGCCATTAGCTGAGCTTCTACTTAGCACTGACACCAAATAGAACCCTGGGAGGTCCCTCTGGGCACAAAGGCCTTGGCAGAATAAAGGCTTCAGTCTCCTAGACCTTCCCAGAGTTCCAAAGGGCAGATGCAAAAAGCCATTAATCAGGGAAATAGGCAATTCAGAAACAAAGGAGGAACAATCAAGAAACTATAGTGCAAAAACAAAAAGAAAAAATGAGAATAAAAAAATAGGAAAAAAAGAACACCAGGCTATCCTTCAATGGCTAAGCCTCCTGGCTCCCAAGGCAGGGGCCTGGGTTCTATCCCTGCTCAGGGAATTAGATCCCACAGGCTGCAACTGAAGATCCCGCATGCCACAAGGAAGATCAAAGATCCCGCGTGTGATAACGAAGACCTGGCCCAGCCAAATAAATCAATGTTTGAAAAAGAAAAATGAACTCTAGTGCAGCGATTAAAGCAGGATCCTGGTTCCTCCTCAAGGGATATATAGAACAGTATCTGTGGGCTCTTTTGTGGGAACTAAGACCCCCACCCAGGTGCAGAATGAAAACTTCAGCCTGGGCCCAAGATTCCTGGAACACCTCCCTGTTATCCCACCACCAACCAATCAGAAAAAAGTCACACACCCTGCAGCCCTCACCCCACATTTTGCCTATAAAACTTCTCTCCCCAAACTGTGGGGGAGCTCAGGCTTTTTTGAGCCTGAGCACCTTGCCTGCAGTAAAACTTTCCTCCAAACCCCGACATTTCTGTTGTTTCAGTTGGTTTGCCTTCATCGTGTGTAGGGCGCACGAACTTGTGTTCAGTTACATACCAAATCAGTGCAAGGCATTTTACACCTGTTACCTCCTTGAATCCTTGACAAGGCCCCGTGAGGGAGACACGTGGGCACTCTTGCCGATGAGGCTGCAAGGCCCAGAGACAAATGGGGTTCCATATGTGAACCACATGCCTCCTTTCCTCTTCCCTGAGTCTTAGGATGGGGGACCCCGTGACCCGGAGAGACTGCCCAGGGCTTGGAGCTTGGGAGGCTCCCCAGAGGTGGTTCTGGTTGAGCCAGCCCGGGAAAGTGGAGTGATAGCAAGGAGCATCTTAGGAACCCAGCTAAGGACCAACTTTGGCCTTTCCTGGGCTGACGTGGCTCTTGGCAGAGAGAAGGGGTGTGAGAAAAGGTGGGTGTCTGGAAAAGCCAGTACTTTGAGGGGAGTGTGGATAAACCAGTGGACTCAAAGAGCAGGTGCATGGAACTGCGGAGAAGCCCGTTGGTGAGTGAACAGAAGCCTCAGCACACGAGTCTGGCCGAGAGCTTTCTCCTGAGGATGGGGGGAACCTGTGGGGTGGCAGCTCTTAAGGGAAATGGCAGGGTTAGAGCGGGGGCAGAGCGGGAGGCCTGGGCGGGGGTAGAGGAGAAGCAGAGTCACCAAGAGGAAAGGCTGGCCAGGCCTCGAGTAGCCAGAGCAAAGGATCAAGAGCAAGGGCGCCATGGGGCAGGGCAGGGAGGCTGGGTCATCTCAGGAGAGGCCCTGCTCCTCCTCAGGGCCCAGGAACCTGGCTCTGGGCAGTATCAGATGTCAGGAAGCCTAATCTCATCAAGAGGAAAGAGGCATTCTTGGCTATCTCTGACTCAGTCTGTATTTCCTGTGGGCCTGCAGAGAGGTGTCTGTGCTGGACCAGAAGGACCAGAGAGCTGGAGGAGGGGGGCATAAAGGCAGAGAGAAGCTGGGGAGAGGACTGTGTCTACATGCTGGCCGCTTCCCCAGCCTCCACTGTTGCTGGGGCCGGGGCGGTCGAGGCCTGGCTGACTGGGAGTGGTCGCTAGGCCAGCCTCCTGCTTTCTGGCCTGGGCTGTGTCCACGTGAAAGTGAAAGTGTTAGTCTCTCGTGTGTGCCCAACTTTGCAACTCCATGGACTGTAATTCACCAGGCTCCTCTGTCCGTGGGATTCTCCAGATAAGAATACTGGAGTGGGTTGCCATTCCCTTTTCCAGGGGATCTTCCCGCCCCAGGGATCAGATCCAGGTCTCCTACACTGCAAGCAGATGCTTTACTGCTGAGCCACCAGGGAAGCCCTGGGCTGTGCCCATGCAGGGAACCAAAGGGCTTCCTCTGCTTCCCTTCCGCCCGCATCTCCTACTGCCACCAAGCCCGTCAGCACAGGGGTGAACTAGACTGCTGGCCTCTGCTACCAAACCCAAGTCCTTGTGCCCAATGCACGGTGAGACCAAACAGTCCGAAAAGTTGGAGTTTGGAGCAGAGAACGGTTTTCTGCAGGGTCAAGCAAGGAGAATGGGTGCCTCTTGTTCAAAAGACCCAACTCCCCAGTGGTGTTCGGGAAGAGTTCTTAGGGGTAATCTTGGTGGTGGTGGAGGTAAATCTTGTTCCAGGAATCTTGTGCTCAGCCTGAAGTTGATTCATCTAGGTGAAGGGGCCTTATTTCCTCTAGAAGAGCTCAAAAATATATTGTTAATGTATCCCTAAGGAAGAGCTAGAACTCTGCATTGTCACTCCAGTATCACTCCTTTTGTTTTCTGCATTCCCTCATCTCCCTGATTAGTAGGTGCTGAAATCTGTTCTTTGGAACTAAGGGGAGGTTGAGGAGGCTGCAGGCTTTTGTACCCTGCAGAGCCCTGCCCGAAACCCTCCCCTCCCCCCACCCTGAGACACACACAAATAAACACCTTTCCTCTCCAGGTTCTTCTAAATCCACAGGGGCTTTTTGTTAGCTTTTCATGTCTCATCAACATAGTGAGCACTGAGGGTCAGAACTCTGTACCTAGCAGGCTGCTTTGCACTTTATGGTTTGGGATTTTCACTCAGATCCCCAAAATGTTGGGCCCTTGGCACGTACCTGTCACGTACTAAATCAGATCTTAGTGTTCTGTAAACACTGGGACCACAACAGTCTTCATGTTGCAGGAAAGGGGACCCCTTCCAGGGTCCGAGAGTGGGCTCTTGTCTAACACACTCAGAAAGGAATTGTCCAAAGAGACAAAGCTAGAGGATTTATTGGGAAGGGGCATCCGGGTTGAGAGCAGCAGGGTAAGGGAGCCCAGGAGAGTGGCTCTGCCAGGTGGCTCACAATCTCAGCTTTCTGGGTAATTAGGTTAGTGTCTGGGTTGTCTGTGTGGTCAAGCACTCTGATCCAGGGTTCTTCCTAGTGACTAGCACATCACTCAGCCAAGATGAATTCTGGCAAGGATTCTGGGAGGTTGGGAGGATACATGGACTGGCATCTCCTCTCGTCTTTTTTTTTTTTTTTAAGAATGCTCTTTTTTAGGGGGGGTGCGGGATGGGGAGGGAGGGGGGCGGGAAGGCCACTTCTATTGGTCTTTCATTTATCTATTTTCATTCATCTTTGTTCTTTGGCCTGTGTGGGCCTCCCATCGCAGTGGCCTCTGTTGTCGCAGAGCACCGGCTCTGGGCTCATGCGCTCCAGAGCTCCGGCTCAGTGATTGGACACATCGGTCCAGCCACTCCACGGCACGTGGGATCTTCCCAGGCCAGGGATCGAACCGGCGCCCCTTGCACTGCAAGGCAGTGTCCTTACCCACTGGACCACCAGGGAAGCCCTCCTCTCGTCTTTTGACCTTTCCTGATTTCTTCCAGTTGGTGGGAGCTTGTTAGTACCACATTCCTTCCTGGGACCTTCTGTTTAAGAAAACGCATGCAAGTAGTTACCAAGAGGAGAAGGGGGGCAACAGAGGATGAGATGGTGCAATGGCATCACTGGCTCAATGGACATGCATTTGAGCATCTTTGGGAGATAGTGAAGGACAAGGAAGCCTGGAATACTGCCAGTGTATGGGGTCGAAAAGAGTCGGACATGACTTAGCGACTGAAAACAACTCGCCAAGGTGGGCGATTTCTGTCAGTGGTGCCCCTAACATTCCCAGCAAACATCTGTTGGAGACTAAGTAGGTACCAGCATGGCTCCATATACTGAATGGATTATCTCTTCTAATAGGGCATTACCATGGGAGACTGTGGACCAGGGACTAGGTAGGATATATTATGGGCTGGCATCTGCTCCCTCTTTTTAGCCCCTCCTGATGTCTCCTGTTTGGCAGTAGCATGTTCCTCATTGGACCCTCGTTTTGTGAGACAGCAATTGCAAGGGGTCATTATTGAGCCTGGCCAGGGCGGGCGGCTTCAGTCAGCGGTTCCCTAAAGTATACTTGCCGGGTTGCTGTGAGGATCGACTTAGTACCTGGAACATACTTCACGTAGAGTAAGCAATGTGTCAGCTGTTATTTGTTACTATGCTTGATTTTACTAATGAGGAAGGAGACATGTTGTCACTGGCCCCAGGTTACACGGGCACAGTGGACGCGTTCTGTAATTACTCTGCTTAGTTGGGTACCTGGTGGCCATGTGTGGCTGCTGGACACTTGAAATGTTGCTAGTGCAACTGAGGAGCCAATTTTACATTTTGATTCATTTTAATTTTAATTTAGAAGCCATGTCCATGTGTTGGACAGAGCTGGCTCCCTTAATGGTTGACCTGATTGACGTGATTCTGATGTGCATTCAGAATTGCAAACCACTGCCCTGCGTGTTAGCCGCCTGTTAATCAGATCATGGTGTCTCATCCTTCCCTGTTCTCAGCTGCTTCCCTGACTAGGGCACACACGTGGGGAGCAGGGACTGAATGTCTCCCTTATCCCTGCCTTCAGCTCTCGAACTGAGAATAAGCATGAAACCAGGAGGGGATGAGTCTGGTGATTGAATGAAATTATTCCCAGGGGGCTCAGTGGTAAGCGCCTGCCTGCCAGTGCAGGAGTTGCGGTTCCATCCCTGGGTTGGGAAGATCCCTGGAGAAGGAAATGGCAACCCATCGTATTCTTGGCTGGAAAATCTCATAGACAGAGGAGTCTGCAGGCTGCAGTCTTTGGGAGATAGTGAAGGACAAGGAAGCCTGGAATACTGCTTTTCGAAAAGAGTCGGACATGACTTAGCGACTGAAAACAACTCGCCAAGGTGGGCGATTTCTGTCAGTGGTGCCCCTAACATTCCCAGCAAACATCTGTTGGAGACTAAGTAGGTACCAGCATGGCTCCATATACTGAATGGATTATCTCTTCTAATAGGGCATTACCATGGGAGACTGTGGACCAGGGACTAGGTAGGATATATTATGGGCTGGCATCTGCTCCCTCTTTTTAGCCCCTCCTGATGTCTCCTGTTTGGCAGTAGCATGTTCCTCATTGGACCCTCGTTTTGTGAGACAGCAATTGCAAGGGGTCATTATTGAGCCTGGCCAGGGCGGGCGGCTTCAGTCAGCGGTTCCCTAAAGTATACTTGCCGGGTTGCTGTGAGGATCGACTTAGTACCTGGAACATACTTCACGTAGAGTAAGCAATGTGTCAGCTGTTATTTGTTACTATGCTTGATTTTACTAATGAGGAAGGAGACATGTTGTCACTGGCCCCAGGTTACACGGGCACAGTGGACGCGTTCTGTAATTACTCTGCTTAGTTGGGTACCTGGTGGCCATGTGTGGCTGCTGGACACTTGAAATGTTGCTAGTGCAACTGAGGAGCCAATTTTACATTTTGATTCATTTTAATTTTAATTTAGAAGCCATGTCCATGTGTTGGACAGAGCTGGCTCCCTTAATGGTTGACCTGATTGACGTGATTCTGATGTGCATTCAGAATTGCAAACCACTGCCCTGCGTGTTAGCCGCCTGTTAATCAGATCATGGTGTCTCATCCTTCCCTGTTCTCAGCTGCTTCCCTGACTAGGGCACACACGTGGGGAGCAGGGACTGAATGTCTCCCTTATCCCTGCCTTCAGCTCTCGAACTGAGAATAAGCATGAAACCAGGAGTGGATGAGTCTGGTGATTGAATTAAATTATTCCCAGGTGACTCAGTGGTAAAGCGCCTGCCTGCCAGTGCAGGAGTTGCGGGTTCCATCCCTGGGTTGGGAAGATCCCCTGGAGAAGGAAATGGCAACCCACTCCAGTATTCTTGGCTGGAAAATCTCATAGACAGAGGAGTCTGCAGGCTGCAGTCTGTGGGATAGCAGATAGTGGAAACCCCCAAACAACTGAGCAAACGAGCGTGTACACATATTCACCTCTCTTTTCAGACCTTGGCTTTTTCTGCTTTGAGATGTTCTGTTCTTTAATTCAGGATGATGGGCTCTTGAAGAAGTTGTTCTTGAGCCTTCTCTCTCACAGGCAAGTTCAGAATCAAGACTACTCAGGACTTACAGTAGAGTCATTGCATATGAATAGGATGAAAGTCTTTTCTGGAGGCCTCTCAGGCTGGTGGTAAGGGTGACCAGCTTTTCCCTGATTCCTTAAGACTTTCCTAATTTTAGCACTGAGAATTCTGCCTCCCAGGAATACCCAACCCCACACATCATCCTGGACAAACCAGAGCATTTGATCTCTCTCATTCTATGGGGAGTGGCAGGACTCTTCTTGCTTCTTAAGGGGGGAAGAAAATTAAGCCTGTGGGGAGAAACCCCGAGATCCAGTGTCCTGGGTGCCACCTTGTTGCTGGCCTGTCGTAGGCTAAAATAAAGATACCGTATGCCAAGGAGTGACAGCTAAATCAGCGCCTGGGCTTCAGATGAACAGAAACAGCTGTGGATAAAATTCTCATCAGGAGAAGTAGCTGAGACCTGCGGTTTCTTCCTTCTGCCTGGTGATAAAGTGGTTGGTATGGCTGTGCTCACAGCAGTGGGGCCTTGACCTAAACTGGGCCTTGACTTTGTCAACTACAGATTGGCATTTACCAATTACATTGCCAATGACTGGACAACAAGGACATTTGCCCTCTGCCTCTGCGGAGACCGGACCCTGTGCTGTTGAGAGCTGCTGACCTTCAGTATCCCCTGATGGAGATCAGGGTGGGGTAGAGACACTCTGTGCTCCAAGGAATCTGGTGGGGCAGGTCTTTAGATAGGTAAATGACTTTTAGGAACAGCTTTTATCATCTCAATCCTTGCATTTCCTCACACCCAGAAAAGCTCTAGACAGACCCAAACTAGTTGTGAAACAAAACCCTTAAACTTCTGCCTGTCAGACCCAACCATTTGCAAAACAAAAACCCCCTTGGAAACCCTTTACTTGATGGCATTTGAATTTCCCCCCACACTGAAACCCTTATATTGGCTTTCCTTCCCTATGTCTTCGGAGCAGTTTCTCAGAGCTATCTGGGGTGCTGTCTCCCGGGCTGCAGTCCTAATCATATCCCAAATAAATCTTAACCCACAACTCTCAAATTGTTCATTTTTTAGTCGACAGCTTCCTGAGCCAGACGTCTCACCCTGTCCTGGGGGTGAGGGTGGGAAGTCTGACAGGGTGAATTAGAAAGGAGCTTCCCCGGTAGCTCAGTGGTAAAGAGTTCGCCTGCCGATGCAAGGAGACAGAGGTTTGATCCCAGATCCGGGAAGAACCCACATGCTGCGAGCAACTAAGCCCATGAGCCACACCTATTAAGCCTGTGCTCTAGAGCCTTGGAGCCGCAACTGTTGAGCCCATGTGCTCTAGAGCCTGCGTTCCACAACAAGAGAAGTCACCGCAGCAAGAAGCCTACTCACCTCAATTAGAGAGTAGCCCCCACTCCCTGCAACTAGAGAAGAGCCTGTGGCTGCCGTGAAAACCCAGAATAGCCAAAAATACATAAATAAATAAAATGCATTAAGAAAAACTAAAAGGGCTTCCCTGGTGGTTCGGTGGGTAAGGATACCACCTTGCAGTGCAAGGGGCGCCAGTTTGACCCCTGGCCTGGGAAGATCCCACGTGCTGCAGAGTGGCTGGACCGATATATCCAATTGCTGAGCCAGAACTCTGGAGCGCGTGCACCCAGAGCCGGTGCTCTGTGACAACGGGGGCCACCGCGATGGGAGGCCCACACGGGCCAAAGAACAAAGATGGATGAAAATAGATAAATGAAAGACCAATAGAAATGGCCCGCCCGCCTGCCCCTCCCAAACCGACCCCCAAAGTAAATGAAATAAAGAGAAAGAAGCTTTCCTATCAAGTTTGGGGTCCAAGGCCAAGCCGTCAAAAAAATTTTTTTGGGGGAATCACTCCAGAATCAATCTTGCTTTCCTCACACCCAGAAAAGCTCTAGACAGCCAAACTAGTTGTGAAACAAAACCCTTAAACTTCTGCCTGTCAGACCCAACCATTTGCAAAACAAAAACCCCCTTGGAAACCCTTTACTTGATGGCATTTGAATTTCCCCCCACACTGAAACCCTTATATTGGCTTTCCTTCCCTATGTCTTCGGAGCAGTTTCTCAGAGCTATCTGGGGTGCTGTCTCCCGGGCTGCAGTCCTAATCATATCCCAAATAAATCTTAACCCACAACTCTCAAATTGTTCATTTTTTAGTCGACAGCTTCCTGAGCCAGACGTCTCACCCTGTCCTGGGGGTGAGGGTGGGAAGTCTGACAGGGTGAATTAGAAAGGAGCTTCCCCGGTAGCTCAGTGGTAAAGAGTTCGCCTGCCGATGCAAGGAGACAGAGGTTTGATCCCAGATCCGGGAAGAACCCACATGCTGCGGAGCAACTAAGCCCATGAGCCACACCTATTAAGCCTGTGCTCTAGAGCCTTGGAGCCGCAACTGTTGAGCCCATGTGCTCTAGAGCCTGCGTTCCACAACAAGAGAAGTCACCGCAGCAAGAAGCCTACTCACCTCAATTAGAGAGTAGCCCCCACTCCCTGCAACTAGAGAAGAGCCTGTGGCTGCCGTGAAAACCCAGAATAGCCAAAAATACATAAATAAATAAAATGCATTAAGAAAAACTAAAAGGGCTTCCCTGGTGGTTCGGTGGGTAAGGATACCACCTTGCAGTGCAAGGGGCGCCAGTTTGACCCCTGGCCTGGGAAGATCCCACGTGCTGCAGAGTGGCTGGACCGATATATCCAATTGCTGAGCCAGAACTCTGGAGCGCGTGCACCCAGAGCCGGTGCTCTGTGACAACGGGGGCCACCGCGATGGGAGGCCCACACGGGCCAAAGAACAAAGATGGATGAAAATAGATAAATGAAAGACCAATAGAAGTGGCCCGCCCGCCCCTCTCCCTCCTCAACCCATCCCCCCCACCAAAAGTAAATGAAATAAAAGAGAAAGAAGCTTTCCTATCAAGTTTGGGGTCAAGGCCAGGATCAAAATAAACTCTATGACGGATAGCTGAAACTGTTTACCTCAGATTGGGACTTGAATACATGTGCCGGGACTTGAACCCAGACAAAACTCAGTATATGGGACATCAACCCATTTGGCAGGGACTCAACCCCAGCCAGAATCCATGGTCTTCCAATTGAAATCACAGACCTGGTTTTAGGACCAAATGAAGCTCAGGTTCTTTTTTATTTATTTATTTTTTTTAGTTAGTTAGTTGCATCAGGTCTTAGATGCAATATGCAAGATGTTTATTGTATCTCAAGGGATCTTTCACTATGGCATACCGATTCTTTAGCTGGGATATATGAGCTAAGTTTCTCCAACGCATGTGGGATCTTAGTCCCTGAACTAGGGATCAAATCCATGTCCCCTGCATTACAGGGTGAATTCTTAACCACTGGGTCACCAGGGAAGTCCTGAAGATCAGGTTCTTGATGTCTCATCACAGAAAGAATTCAGTGGGAGACAACGTGATAGGTAAGAAGTGAATTTTATTCAGATAGAAACACACTCCACAGAATGTGGGCCGTTGCAGAGGGTGAGTGCAGCCTTAAAATGTGGTGTGGTTAGGGCTTCCCTGGTGGTCCAGTGGGTGAGGACACTGCCTTGCAGTACAAGGGGCGCCGGTTCGATCCCTGGCCTGGGAAGATCCCATGTGCCGTGGAGCGGCTGGACCCACGTGTCCAATTACCAGGCTGGAGCTCTGGAGTGCATGCGCCCAGAGCCAGTGCTCTGCGACAACAGAGGCCACTGCGATGAGAGGCCCACAAGGGCCAAAGAACAAAGATGGATGAAAATAGATAAATGAAAGACCAATAGAAGTGGCCTGTCCGCCCCCTCCCTCCTCACCCCACTCCCTTCCAAAATAAATAAATAAATAAATGTTTAAAAAAAAAATGTGGTGTGGTTAGCTTTTATGGGCTGGATAATTTCATAGGGAGGGCTGTAGCTGAAGCGGAAGCTCCAGTGCTCTGGCCATCGGATGTGAAGAGGCAACTCATTGGAAAAGATCCTGATGCTGGGGAAAATAGAAGGCAGAAGAGAAGGGGACAACAGAGACCAAGATGGTTGGATGGCATTACTGAGTCAATGAACATGAGTTTGAGCAAGCTCTGGGAGATGGTGAAGGACAGGGAAATCCATGGGGTTGAAAAGAATTAGACACAACTGAGGGACTCAACCCCAGCCAGAATCCATGGTCTTCCAATTGAAATCACAGACCTGGTTTTAGGACCAAATGAAGCTCAGGTTCTTTTTTATTTATTTATTTTTTTTAGTTAGTTAGTTGCATCAGGTCTTAGATGCAATATGCAAGATGTTTATTGTATCTCAAGGGATCTTTCACTATGGCATACCGATTCTTTAGCTGGGATATATGAGCTAAGTTTCTCCAACGCATGTGGGATCTTAGTCCCTGAACTAGGGATCAAATCCATGTCCCCTGCATTACAGGGTGAATTCTTAACCACTGGGTCACCAGGGAAGTCCTGAAGATCAGGTTCTTGATGTCTCATCACAGAAAGAATTCAGTGGGAGACAACGTGATAGGTAAGAAGTGAATTTTATTCAGATAGAAACACACTCCACAGAATGTGGGCCGTTGCAGAGGGTGAGTGCAGCCTTAAAATGTGGTGTGGTTAGGGCTTCCCTGGTGGTCCAGTGGGTGAGGACACTGCCTTGCAGTACAAGGGGCGCCGGTTCGATCCCTGGCCTGGGAAGATCCCATGTGCCGTGGAGCGGCTGGACCCACGTGTCCAATTACCAGGCTGGAGCTCTGGAGTGCATGCGCCCAGAGCCAGTGCTCTGCGACAACAGAGGCCACTGCGATGAGAGGCCCACAAGGGCCAAAGAACAAAGATGGATGAAAATAGATAAATGAAAGACCAATAGAAGTGGCCTGTCCGCCCCCTCCCTCCTCACCCCACTCCCTTCCAAAATAAATAAATAAATAAATGTTTAAAAAAAAAATGTGGTGTGGTTAGCTTTTATGGGCTGGATAATTTCATAGGGAGGGCTGTAGCTGAAGCGGAAGCTCCAGTGCTCTGGCCATCGGATGTGAAGAGGCAACTCATTGGAAAAGATCCTGATGCTGGGGAAAATAGAAGGCAGAAGAGAAGGGGACAACAGAGACCAAGATGGTTGGATGGCATTACTGAGTCAATGAACATGAGTTTGAGCAAGCTCTGGGAGATGGTGAAGGACAGGGAAATCCATGGGGTTGAAAAGAATTAGACACAACTGAGCGACTGAACTGAACTGAATTTCATAGGTTAATGAGTGGGAGGATTCTTTCAACTATTTTCGGGAAGGGGAGGGGATTTCCAGGGATTGGGTCACCTCCCACTTTTTGGTCTTGGCCCGTGACCTTGGAACTGTCACGGCACCTCTGGGTGTGTCAGCGTGCTGATATGTTACAGTGAGCGTGTACTGGGGATCAAGGCCTAATTAAGTTGACTTGTCTGCCCTCTTAGATCTATTTGATTCTAATCAGTTTGAAGGGGATAACAGAGGATGAGATGGTTGGATGGCATCCCTGACTCCAACTAGGAGATGATGAAGGATGGGGAAGTCTGGCATGCTGCTGTCAAGACTGAGCCACTGAACAAGGAAAAATGACAAGTTTATGTTGTACCCGAGGGCTATGTCATTCTTTCAAAGGTTGTGCCCTGCCCCCTTCCCTCCTGTTTCATACCTATTGTTGACTGAAAAAAGATGAACAACTTGAGGGTTGTGACGTAAGTTTTATTGGGGGCACAATTAAGGCCTGCAGCCCGGAAGACAGCACCCCAGATAGCTCTGAGAGACTGCTCCAAAGAGGCAGCAGGAGGAGGATCAATATCTAAGATTTTGAGGAAGGGGAGCTTAATACCAATAACTGAAAGGGTTTTGCTTAGCAAGGATCTGATGTCACCATGAAGGGATTTAGTGCTTTTCTCAATATGAGGAGGTGCAAGGATTGAGCTAACAAACTAGTTCCTAAAAACATCCACCTGTCTAAAGACCTGCCCCATCAGATTCCCTGGAGCACAGAGTGTCTCACTCCACCCTGATCTGACTCAAGGGTTGTTGAAGGTCAGCAGCGGTCAGCACGGGGTCAGTCTCCACAGAGGCAGAGGGCAAATGCCCCTTTTCTGTCATTGGCAATGGAAGTGGTAAATGCCGATTATAGTTGACACTGTCAACCCAGGGTTGGAATCAAGATATGGGACCCATCCATAATTAGGTGTATATTGTGTTCATTCTTGGTCTTTGAAGGTAGCTCACCTTGAAATACAGAGTTATGATGATCTATTTTTACTTTGTAAAGCTAATAAACTTTCGATTCTAGTCGGCTATTAACTGTGGCTCCTGTTAAGTGCAGTGATTCAGACACTCCCAGGAGGTATATTTTGGAGGCAGCTCCAGGACCACATTTTTAAGGGTGGGTTTTAAGGGAAAAAATAAAATACAATTCCAAATATTAGATGTGGAACACAAGTTTACAAAGGGGACAAGAGTAGCCTGGAACGCCAGATAATCCACCCCACCCCTGATGTTCAAAGACCAAATCAGGTACTTTCATTCTCTCCCTGAGGCCAGACACAGCGCAATCACATAATACTCTATTATGCTGCTTTGTACCACACCCAGTTTGGCTTCGGTTTCAGCCACCCTCCAGCTAACCCTTGTCCTGCAATGATTCAGGGCTGGGCTGGGAGGCTGGCAGGAAAATCTCTGGGTGACTGTGCCCTGTCTGTGTCCCCGCCTCTCTCACACCCGTCCCAGAGACGCTCGGGGTGGGAAGAGTGGCCTCTGGACCGGGGGGTGGCTTCGCTCTCTCCGCGGCTCCTGCTGCTGTGATCTTGGGTACGTCACTTCCTCTGCACTGAATGTGGACAGCAGGTCTCAGGAGGCATGTCAGGGATGGGACAGGCAGCTGTGCCACTGTCAGGCATCAAGAAATAAACTGATTAGAGACTTCCTGGGTGGTCCAGTGATTAAGACTCCATGTTCCCAGTGCAGGGGGCACGGGTTTGATGCCTGGTCAGGGAACAAAGATCCTGCATGCTGTATGGCACACACACACAAACCTCGCTGGGATGTTAAACCTGGCGATGACTATATCTTTTGCAGGGCAGGATTCACAGCCCAAGAGGGTGTCTCACTCCACCCTGATCTGACTCAAGGGTTGTTGAAGGTCAGCAGCGGTCAGCACGGGGTCAGTCTCCACAGAGGCAGAGGGCAAATGCCCCTTTTCTGTCATTGGCAATGGAAGTGGTAAATGCCGATTATAGTTGACACTGTCAACCCAGGGTTGGAATCAAGATATGGGACCCATCCATAATTAGGTGTATATTGTGTTCATTCTTGGTCTTTGAAGGTAGCTCACCTTGAAATACAGAGTTATGATGATCTATTTTTACTTTGTAAAGCTAATAAACTTTCGATTCTAGTCGGCTATTAACTGTGGCTCCTGTTAAGTGCAGTGATTCAGACACTCCCAGGAGGTATATTTTGGAGGCAGCTCCAGGACCACATTTTTAAGGGTGGGTTTTAAGGGAAAAAATAAAATACAATTCCAAATATTAGATGTGGAACACAAGTTTACAAAGGGGACAAGAGTAGCCTGGAACCCCAGATAATCCACCCCACCCCTGATGTTCAAAGACCAAATCAGGTACTTTCATTCTCTCCCTGAGGCCAGACACAGCGCAATCACATAATACTCTATTATGCTGCTTTGTACCACACCCAGTTTGGCTTCGGTTTCAGCCACCCTCCAGCTAACCCTTGTCCTGCAATGATTCAGGGCTGGGCTGGGAGGCTGGCAGGAAAATCTCTGGGTGACTGTGCCCTGTCTGTGTCCCCGCCTCTCTCACACCCGTCCCAGAGACGCTCGGGGTGGGAAGAGTGGCCTCTGGACCGGGGGGTGGCTTCGCTCTCTCCGCGGCTCCTGCTGCTGTGATCTTGGGTACGTCACTTCCTCTGCACTGAATGTGGACAGCAGGTCTCAGGAGGCATGTCAGGGATGGGACAGGCAGCTGTGCCACTGTCAGGCATCAAGAAATAAACTGATTAGAGACTTCCTGGGTGGTCCAGTGATTAAGACTCCATGTTCCCAGTGCAGGGGGCACGGGTTTGATGCCTGGTCAGGGAACAAAGATCCTGCATGCTGTATGGCACACACACACAAACCTCGCTGGGATGTTAAACCTGGCGATGACTATATCTTTTTGCAGGGCAGGGAATTCACAGCCCAGAGAGCCTAATCCCATGGCATCTGGCCCACTAAGCACCCTTGGGATACCAGCAGCAGAATGGGTGCCACCCCCTGCTTTGTGCCCCAGGGGGCCGGCCCGCTACACCTGAGAAGGCCTGCCATGGCTTTGATGTGGGCCTGACTGGATGGGACCGGGCAGGACAGGACAGGTGGCATGGAGTAAACCTGGCCCCAGTCAGTGTTCCGGCCCAGCCTGCGGGCGACGGCCTTGCAGTGTTGAGGGCCCCCTATGGTACTCATTTCCAGGCAAGTACCTGCTTGTGGGGAAAGTGAAACTCCTGCTTTCTGAATTGCTGAGTCCTTAAACGCATCCATGCATGCATGAGCAGTACCTGTTGTTCCGTCGCTCGGTGTCCTGTCTGACTCTTTGTGACCCGATAGACTGTAGCACTCCAGGCTTCCCTGTTCTCCACTATCTCCCAGAGTTTGCCCAAGTTCATGTCCATTGAGTCGACGGTGCCATCCAACCATCTCATCCTCTGCCGCCCCCTCTCCTCCTGCCCTCAATCTTTCCCACCATCTGGGTCTTTTCCAGTGAGGCAGCTCTTTGTGTCAGGTGGCCGAAGTATTGGACTTTCAGCTTCACGCACAGACACACACACACAGCTGCGTGCCCACCCACAGGAGCACCCTATCAGTGCAGTATTCACACGCAGACTTGCACACACAGTGGACACACGTTCACACCAACTTCACCCACACATATGCATGTCCTCTACCAGGGCAAAGGGAGAGATGCCTGTCTGGCTTGGTGCCACCCCATCACCCACTTCTGTAAGTTTCCCTCATGGCAACAGCGGAGATAAGGTTCTGGGACCAGGTAGGGTGGGATGGGGGAGAGGAGTTTGGCAGAGGAGTCAGTGGGTGTGATTATGCTGCTCCGCAGCTGGCCGGCTTCGGTGGAGGCCAGCAGCCCCGTTTCCAGAGGGCGTCCGCTGGGTTTCCTGAGCCTCGTTTTGCTTTTCTGTGCAGTGGGGGCGATGGTGGTCATGACACCTCCCTTTGGGGGCTGAGGTGGGGTCCCAGGGTGTAACGAGTATGAAAGAGTTGGAGCTGAGGGCTCTGGGGACAGAGCTACATCACCTCCTGGCTGTGTGATGTCAGCAAGGTTGCTTCGCTTCTCGGCCTCAAGCCCTGTGTCTGTCACAGGGAGCAAGGTAGCACCCAAGTGCATGCAGGGGAAGCATTTGGGAGGGTGCCTGGCCCATAGCCAGCACCCAGAACTAAGAGTCATTATTGCCATGGAGGTGACAGTGAACTCGAGGAAAGTCACTGACCCTGACCCTGACCCTGACCCTGACCTGAGCCTTCCCCCAGGTGTGAAGAGAGAAGGCTAGAGAGTGACCAGAGGGGCCAGGACTGTTGGTGCTGGTCAAGTGGTATTGATTTCAGCAGCCGTGACCGGTGCCCTCACCCTACTGCCCACCATGGGCACAGCAACCAAGGCTGCTCTGTCCCCCTCCCCTGTTTTTCACTGACACATCCCCTTCTCTCCACCGCCTCAGCCACACTTCAACCCAGGCGACCGTCACGCTCTCCTGTTCCACACTTTCTTTCTCTCAGCACTCAGAGAAACACCTAGAAGTGGCACCTGGTCTTGCATCCCTGCTATAACCCCTGCAGCAGCTCCCATTGCCCTCAGAGTCCAGGCCCTTGCACGCCGCTCCTGAGGGTAGCTGGGTTCTGCCTGCTTGCCCACCTCTTCCCGGAAGACTCCTCTGTGCTGGCTCCACCAAGCACAGGCAGCCATTGCCTGTCTATCATTGGTTGGGTCTGCCTGGGATTCTGTGTTCATCAGGAGGAGTCGGCTATGCTCAGTAACAAACATCCCCACTGTTTCTCAGTAGTTCACTCTACGAGTGTGACTCTGTTGTGCTGTGTGTCCAACAGGAGTTGGTTGGTGGGGGGTACCCTATTCACAGTGTCCGGGGAAACTCAGGATGGAGGAAGCTGCACCATCTGGAACCTGTGGTCTCCTTGTCCCTCCAGCCAAAGACAAGCGTCCCCGAGGTCGACCTCCTCTGTGTGCACGACCGGGCAGCCCTCATTCATAGCTTTACTCCCTTACATTTCTGGTGATCTCTTTTTATTCCTGCATTTTCCCTCTGTCCCCATTTTCTCATCATGGCTTTTTTTTTTTTTTTTTAATCTTAACTTCCTTCTATCTGTGTTTTCTTTATTTCTATAAGGCTTCTTGCATCCTTTCTGGGATCACATGGGCATTTAATGAGGCGGTCCCTGCACTCTGCGCTGCTTCCTGTAGCTCTGACAAATGCAGCTAGCGTTTTGGGCCATGCTCCCAAAAGGAGGATTGAAATGTCTTAGCTTCATAGGACAGACCTGCCCCCATGAGGCTGACGGACAACCTGGTGCCATGTAAGGGGCTTGGCTCGTGGGTCAAGCCCCAGACCTCTGTGACCTCCTGAGGTCAACAGTGTAATATCGTGCCTTTAAACTGAGCCCAGAGAAGAGGCTCAGGGGCTGGCCACCCAGGCTGGGCCAGCTCCTGCTCTGTCCTGACCTCATGGTCATGCTCAGTCAAATATGCCTTCCCTGTGAAGTGCCTGGGGGCCTGCGGGGGGCAGAGCACTGTGCTGGGCATTCCTGGGGCAGCCCCAAGCCTTTCACTGAGGTACCTGTAAGCTGGTAGAGGAGCCCTCACACCAAATCAGGGCCGAGAGACAGAAAAGCAAGGTCTTTTACTCAGAGGACTTTCCACGCGGGAGCTGGGGGTGGGGAGAGACTGGCACAGACAACAGGGGCTGGGAAGAGCACACCCAGCAGAGGGAAAGGCGAGGGTGCAGGCCCAGAGGACTGGAAATGCAGGAGCAGGTTCCAGGGAAACTCGGCGGTATTCTTTAAGGTGCTGTTTAAAAGATGAGCAAGGAAAAGGGAATCTTGGAATATGGGGTGGGACCCAGGCTGAGTTTGGCCTTGGCCCTGTAGGGAGGCAGTGAATGGGGAGCATCGAAGGCAGATTCAAGGTCGGGGCCAGGGTGGGAGGAATACAGGCAGGCATGCTGTCCAGAGCCATCCCTCTGGCTACAGGAGGAATGAGGATGAGAGAGCCCCGTGGGTCAGCAGGACTGAGAGGAGGGGGTTGAACTGAGCAGCGCGGGGCCAAAAGGAGCCACACGGTGTGGAAGATGTGGCCACTAATGAATTCTGGACCCTCTTACCAGCCATTCATGATACAGCCCTCCCACCCCTCCAGCTTATGTTCACCTCATTCACACCATCCAGTGTACATGGATATGTGTGTGTGTGCACGGGTGAATTCATCTTTTTTTTTTTTTTGAATGTACCTTTCTTTTCAGCATCTTGCTTATCTTACCAAAGCATATCTAGTTCCCCAAACGTTCCACGTTGGCTTCCATCTCACGGCCTTGCTCAGGATGTTCCATCTGCCTGGGACACCTTCTCCCCAGCTCACCCTGGTCTAGCTTACGTGACCATCTCTTACTCATCCTTCAAATCACAGCTCACATGTCACTTACTCTGGGAAGCCCTCCCTGACTGCCACACACAAACCTCCATTATTACCTCAACAGTGTAATATCGTGCCTTTAAACTGAGCCCAGAGAAGAGGCTCAGGGGCTGGCCACCCAGGCTGGGCCAGCTCCTGCTCTGTCCTGACCTCATGGTCATGCTCAGTCAAATATGCCTTCCTGTGAAGTGCCTGGGGCCTCGGGGCAGAGCACTGTGCTGGGCATTCCTGGGGCAGCCCCAAGCCTTTCACTGAGGTACCTGTAAGCTGGTAGAGGAGCCCTCACACCAAATCAGGGCCGAGAGACAGAAAAGCAAGGTCTTTTACTCAGAGGACTTTCCACGCGGGAGCTGGGGGTGGGGAGAGACTGGCACAGACAACAGGGGCTGGGAAGAGCACACCCAGCAGAGGGAAAGGCGAGGGTGCAGGCCCAGAGGACTGGAAATGCAGGAGCAGGTTCCAGGGAAACTCGGCGGTATTCTTTAAGGTGCTGTTTAAAAGATGAGCAAGGAAAAGGGAATCTTGGAATATGGGGTGGGACCCAGGCTGAGTTTGGCCTTGGCCCTGTAGGGAGGCAGTGAATGGGGAGCATCGAAGGCAGATTCAAGGTCGGGGCCAGGGTGGGAGGAATACAGGCAGGCATGCTGTCCAGAGCCATCCCTCTGGCTACAGGAGGAATGAGGATGAGAGAGCCCCGTGGGTCAGCAGGACTGAGAGGAGGGGGTTGAACTGAGCAGCGCGGGGCCAAAAGGAGCCACACGGTGTGGAAGATGTGGCCACTAATGAATTCTGGACCCTCTTACCAGCCATTCATGATACAGCCCTCCCACCCCTCCAGCTTATGTTCACCTCATTCACACCATCCAGTGTACATGGATATGTGTGTGTGTGCACGGGTGAATTCATCTTTTTTTTTTTTTTGAATGTACCTTTCTTTTCAGCATCTTGCTTATCTTACCAAAGCATATCTAGTTCCCCAAACGTTCCACGTTGGCTTCCATCTCACGGCCTTGCTCAGGATGTTCCATCTGCCTGGGACACCTTCTCCCCAGCTCACCCTGGTCTAGCTTACGTGACCATCTCTTACTCATCCTTCAAATCACAGCTCACATGTCACTTACTCTGGGAAGCCCTCCCTGACTGCCACACACAAACCTCCATTATTACCTATAGTACACTGGGTCCCAGTGACTCAGACTCCCCTAAAGGCCTTAGTCATAGGACTCTTTGTTCCTGTAAGACTGGGCTCAGACTTGTTCTCCTCAAACCTGCAGTGTCTGGCCCAGGAACTAGTCACACGGTGATGCTCAGTAACTATTGAGGGGACAGTAGAAGCCTGGATGAGGAGCGAGGGAAGGTCAAGATGCCTGGATGATAATAGTGGTAGTAATTATTACTATCGAGCAAGGAATCTTAATATGTCATCTCATGATGTGTCTATGAGAGTGATACTTTCTCTATTCCCATTTTATATATGAGCAAACCGAGACTTCAGATGTTTAGTTATTTGCCTACTCAGCTGGTAGGAGCAGAGCTGGGATTGGAGCCGGGGAAGGCTGGCTTCAGAGGACAGTGTTACCCGCTTAGCAGGACTGAGCTGGGTGGGGAGGCTAGGCTGTCTGGTGAGATGCTGGATAGATAAGGGAGGGAATGGGGTGTGTTCTCTCTGGTTTTTCTGCCATTTTATGTTCACACTCAAAGGAATAAGTGAACAGGTCAGCTGTAGTTGTATACCATCTCACTACATCTCACCAGGTCCCTACCAGCAGCTATCGTTCTCGCTTTTTCACTTGGTTCCTTTCCTAGCACGTCACTGTCCGCATAAAGCTGAGCCCTGTTCTGGTCATATCCTCTTATGCACTCTCAAGGTGAGACTCTGTTTGTCCTGTTCTCAGGTTGCGAACCTCATTCCTCTTCTGCCCCGTTTGTCTCTCACAGATGTCATGGCACCCCCAGTACCGGAGCTCAAAATTCCGCCATGTCTTTGGCAAGCCAGCCAGCAAGGAGAATTGCTACGACTCGGTGAACCTCATTCCTCTTCTGCAGCCGTTTGCTCGAGTGTGCATCTTGCTTATCTTACCAAAGCATATCTAGTTCCCCAAACGTTCCACGTTGGCTTCCATCTCACGGCCTTGCTCAGGATGTTCCATCTGCCTGGGACACCTTCTCCCCAGCTCACCCTGGTCTAGCTTACGTGACCATCTCTTACTCATCCTTCAAATCACAGCTCACATGTCACTTACTCTGGGAAGCCCTCCCTGACTGCCACACACAAACCTCCATTATTACCTATAGTACACTGGGTCCCAGTGACTCAGACTCCCCTAAAGGCCTTAGTCATAGGACTCTTTGTTCCTGTAAGACTGGGCTCAGACTTGTTCTCCTCAAACCTGCAGTGTCTGGCCCAGGAACTAGTCACACGGTGATGCTCAGTAACTATTGAGGGGACAGTAGAAGCCTGGATGAGGAGCGAGGGAAGGTCAAGATGCCTGGATGATAATAGTGGTAGTAATTATTACTATCGAGCAAGGAATCTTAATATGTCATCTCATGATGTGTCTATGAGAGGGATACTTTCTCTATCCCCATTTTATATATGAGCAAACCGAGACTTCAGATGTTTAGTTATTTGCCTACTCAGCTGGTAGGAGCAGAGCTGGGATTGGAGCCGGGGAAGGCTGGCTTCAGAGGACAGTGTTACCCGCTTAGCAGGACTGAGCTGGGTGGGGAGGCTAGGCTGTCTGGTGAGATGCTGGATAGATAAGGGAGGGAATGGGGTGTGTTCTCTCTGGTTTTTCTGCCATTTTATGTTCACACTCAAAGGAATAAGTGAACAGGTCAGCTGTAGTTGTATACCATCTCACTACATCTCACCAGGTCCCTACCAGCAGCTATCGTTCTCGCTTTTTCACTTGGTTCCTTTCCTAGCACGTCACTGTCCGCATAAAGCTGAGCCCTGTTCTGGTCATATCCTCTTATGCACTCTCAAGGTGAGACTCTGTTTGTCCTGTTCTCAGGTTGCGAACCTCATTCCTCTTCTGCCCCGTTTGTCTCTCACAGATGTCATGGCACCCCCAGTACCGGAGCTCAAAATTCCGCCATGTCTTTGGCAAGCCAGCCAGCAAGGAGAATTGCTACGACTCGGTGCCCATCACCCGCAGCGTCCATGACAATCATTTCTGCGCCGTGAATCCCCACTTCGTTGCAGTCGTGACTGAGTGTGCTGGTGGAGGTGCCTTCCTCGTCATCCCCTTGCACCAGGTAAGATGCCTGCTCTGCCCAGACCCCAGCAGCTCTCCCGAGGCAACACGGGACAGAGAGAAAGTAGACAGAGCCTCGCTCAGTTTGGGTTCCATACGTGGGTTCAAGTCCTAGCCTTGCTGTGCGACCATGAGTAAGTCATTTCACCCCTTCAGTCTTGGCTTCCTCAGTGGAAAAGTATACCTCTCCTGGGATTTCAGTTTCTTACAGTTGTTTAGGATTCCTAGAACCTTCCCACCACCCCACTGCAAAGTGGTTTATTCCTGAATATCATTTACTGCATTGCCGGGCCCACAAGACATTGGGGAAATCTCCCAAGCCTGCTCCTTTTCTCCGAGAAAGGAAAACACCTAGGGCTGAAATCTCAGTGGGAGAGGCAAGCAGCAATTGCACAGGAAGAATAGGCTTGTCCTGTGGCAGTCGTTGACAGCAGACATTGGGCCGTATGCAACTGCTGATGCTTAACAGATTTTGACTCCCCAAAAGGCGGTTTTGTATAGGTTAATTTAACAGCAGATCTTTTCAGGATCCTAGTCTCTGCCTTGAGGCAGCATCTCTGAAGAGACCAGAGAGCTTGGTAGGGCCTCTGGTTTGCTTGGTAGGGCCTCTGGTTTGTAGCCAAAGCATTTGGTAGAAAATTTCTTCAGAGGAAAGCATCTCAGTGTGAACGGGACTGCCACAGATTACGATCAGGGAAGTTCTTAAACTGAGAGCACCAAACGTGTAGGATCCTTTTGCGTAAGCATCAGCTGAGGAAACAAAAAACAGACTTAGAGGCCTGAAGGACTTTAGAAGTTCAAACCATAAATACAAACAGGTTTTCTCATCCCAATGCAATTGAGTTAGAAATCAATAACAAAAGAGACATTTTAAATTCTCCTTAGTTTAGAAATGTAGAAGCACTTTTCTAGGGACTTTCCTGATGGTCTGTTGGTTAAGACGCAGTGCTTCTCTTGCTGGGGGCACAGGTTCCATCCCTGGTCAGGAAACTAAAATTTCAGATGTCGCTCAGTGTGACCCAAAAACAAATTTAAAAAATAAATAACTAATAAAGGTTATTTAAAAAATAAATAACTAATAAAGGTTATTTAAAAAATAACCTTTTAAAATAACTTCTACATCAAAGAAGAAATCAAAATACTTGGAAATGAATGAAAGTGGAATATATCACTAAGTTTATGGGGATACAGGGAAATGGTACTTCAAGGGAAATTTTTATAGCACTATGCTTATATTGGGCTTCCCAGAATTTGCCTGCCAGTGCAGGAGTCACAGGAGATGTGGGTTTGATCCCTGAGTTGGCAAGATTCCCTGGAGGAGGAAATGGCAACCCACGCCAGTATTCTTGCCAGGAGAATTCCATGGACAGAGGAGCCTGGCAGGCTACAGTCCATGAGGTCACAGAGTTGGACACAACTGAAGCAACTGAGTAGTCACACACGCAGAATTCAATACCCATTCATGATCAAAATTAAAATTCTTTGCAAACACAGAAAACAGATTTTCAGTAACATACAGGAAAAAGAATTGTTTATATTAATTAATTTATTTATTTTCCCCTGTGCTAGGTTGCTGCATAGGCTTTTCTCTAGTTGCAGTGCTCAACCTTCTCATTGCCGCGGCTTCTCTTGTTGCAGAGCACAGGCTGTAGGGCGCACGGCCTCAGTAGTTGCAGTGAACGGGTTTAGTTACTCTGTAGCCTGTTAGGTCTTCCCCAGTCAGGGATCAAACCTTTATCTCCTGCGGGTAGATTCTTTACCACTAAGTGGATTCCGTTTACTAGGAAACAGAAATTTTTTGAACTTTTTGTTTCGAAAAACTCTAAACCCCACAAAAAAGTTGCAAAATAGTTGAATAAATGATTCTCTTTCACCTAGATTCAGTTGTTAAGATCCTGCCAAATTTACTTTGTCAGTCTACTCATTAGACTATTTAGTGTCCCTCATCTCATGATATTGATATTTTAAAGAAGTAAAGCCCAGCTCTTTTGAAGGACATTTCTAAAATTGAATATGTTCCACTGTTTCCTTGTGATTAGACTCATGTTATATATATTTTTGGCAAGAATATTAAATAAGTGATGTTGTATCCTCAGTTCATTATGTCATATGACACATGATGTCTATTTGTCCCGTTATTGGTGATATTAGTGATTTTTGATCTCTTTGTTAATATGGTACAAACATCACTTACAAACATGGCAGGTAAGAAACATCCCTTCAGGGAATTCCCTACCTGTTCAGTGGTTAGGGCTCTGAGCTCACTACCGCGGCCTGGGTATGACCCCTAGTCAGGGAACGAAGATCCTACAAGCCATGTGGCATGTGCCTCCACTCTTACCCCCCATAAAAGAATATAAAAGGTGCTGGCCTATACAGTAAGACTAGAAAAATAAGTTAAAGGTATAAGGATTGAAAAGGAAGAGATAAAACCACGTTATTTACTGATGTCATTGTCTACACAGGAAAACAAAAGAACGTAGAGTCAAATTACTAGAAAAATGATCAGTGTTTGGAAGCTAGATGGATAAAACATCAGAATCCAAATAAGAATTGCATTTTTACATAGCAAGTGCTTAGAAAAACGTAAATATTTCCAGTAGAATAAGAGAAGAGCAAATGGAATAATTAAGCAAAACTCAATAGGAGAACATTACAGAGCGTCACTGAAAGGCTAATATGGAAGATGAACTAAGTAGATGAAAATATGTACCGTGTTCATGAGTGTTACTTCCCCCTCCTTCAAATGTTCACAGCATTCTCCTCCTCATGATATATTCCACAGCACATTGCTTTCTTAGGATACCATACCCTGAGTATTTTTTTCTTTTAATTTATTTGGCTGCACTGGGTCTTAGTTGCAACATGTGCAAACTAGTTACCTGATCCGGGATTGAACCCGGGTCTCCCATGTTGGGAGCATGGAGTCTCAGTCACCGGACCACAGGGAAGTCCCACCCTGAGTGCTTTGAATTAGAGTCATTTGTGTTCTTCTGGTAAGCACTTCTTAATGCACTTGCAATGGAGGAGGAGTCATGGGGGAGAACCAGTACTTTGCTTACCCATATATCACCTCGTGGCCACACATCATTGGTGCTCATCAATTCTCATTGACTGAACGAATCTGTTCTTCATTTCTGTACATTTGCCTTTTGAGAATGTCCTACAAATGCAACCAAACCATGTGTCGCCTTTCAGGCTTAACTTTTTCCATTCAGTGAATTCTCTGGCGATCCATCCAGGGTGTTGTATGTATCAACTGCTCATTCTGTTTTATTGCTGAGTAGTATTCTGTGGTGTGATGGCACAGTTTGTTGAACCATTCTCTGTTGGAGGACACCTGGACTGTTTCCAGTTTGCAGCTGCCAGGAAGGAAACTGCTATAAACATGTGTGTATAGGTTTCTGTGTGAACATAAGTAAATTCCATTTTTCTGGGATAAATGCCTAGGAGTGCAATCTCTGGATCATAAAGGAGTTACAAGTTTTGTTTTATAGGAAACTGCCAAGCTATTTTCACAAATAGTTTTATAGCATAGGTAAAATATTACATGGAACATAACTTCTCCTAAAATGTTCTTTGCTATTTATCTGAAATTCATATTTTACCAGGCAATCCTTTTTTACTGGCTAAATCTGGCATCTCTACTCCCAGGTGAGGCCAGTGCTGCTGGTTTTCAGCAGCTACACTCTATTCGAGTTCTTTTTTTGTTGTTGTTATCATTACAAAAGGAAGTGTCAAACACAAAGGTAGGTAAACAAACACTGTATCATGAACTCTTCACACCCAGATTCAAAACTCAATAGGAGAACATTACAGAGCGTCACTGAAAGGCTAATATGGAAGATGAACTAAGTAGATGAAAATATGTACCGTGTTCATGAGTGTTACTTCCCCCTCCTTCAAATGTTCACAGCATTCTCCTCCTCATGATATATTCCACAGCACATTGCTTTCTTAGGATACCATACCCTGAGTATTTTTTTCTTTTAATTTATTTGGCTGCACTGGGTCTTAGTTGCAACATGTGCAAACTAGTTACCTGATCCGGGATTGAACCCGGGTCTCCCATGTTGGGAGCATGGAGTCTCAGTCACCGGACCACAGGGAAGTCCCACCCTGAGTGCTTTGAATTAGAGTCATTTGTGTTCTTCTGGTAAGCACTTCTTAATGCACTTGCAATGGAGGAGGAGTCATGGGGGAGAACCAGTACTTTGCTTACCCATATATCACCTCGTGGCCACACATCATTGGTGCTCATCAATTCTCATTGACTGAACGAATCTGTTCTTCATTTCTGTACATTTGCCTTTTGAGAATGTCCTACAAATGCAACCAAACCATGTGTCGCCTTTCAGGCTTAACTTTTTCCATTCAGTGAATTCTCTGGCGATCCATCCAGGGTGTTGTATGTATCAACTGCTCATTCTGTTTTATTGCTGAGTAGTATTCTGTGGTGTGATGGCACAGTTTGTTGAACCATTCTCTGTTGGAGGACACCTGGACTGTTTCCAGTTTGCAGCTGCCAGGAAGGAAACTGCTATAAACATGTGTGTATAGGTTTCTGTGTGAACATAAGTAAATTCCATTTTTCTGGGATAAATGCCTAGGAGTGCAATCTCTGGATCATAAAGGAGTTACAAGTTTTGTTTTATAGGAAACTGCCAAGCTATTTTCACAAATAGTTTTATAGCATAGGTAAAATATTACATGGAACATAACTTCTCCTAAAATGTTCTTTGCTATTTATCTGAAATTCATATTTTACCAGGCAATCCTTTTTTACTGGCTAAATCTGGCATCTCTACTCCCAGGTGAGGCCAGTGCTGCTGGTTTTCAGCAGCTACACTCTATTCGAGTTCTTTTTTTGTTGTTGTTATCATTACAAAAGGAAGTGTCAAACACAAAGGTAGGTAAACAAACACTGTATCATGAACTCTTCACACCCAGATTCACGAATTCTGAAGACTTTGCCATTCTTGTTTCATCCATCCCTTTTTTTTTTCTTTCCTGAAATATGTTAAAGCAAAGCCTAGACAGCTAGTCATTTTACCCCCACAAAGTTCAGTTTACAATCCTAGAAAATAGTAACGTTTCCAGACATAACCACAATGCCAGGATCGCATCAACAACATCTCCTGTTTGGTGGGCAAGCCCTTGAGTACCTCAGACAGGCCTCTTTGCATCTGCTTTGTTTGAATCAGCATGAAGAAGGTCCACACAGTGCATCTGGTTGGCATTTTCCCAAGTAACCACCTCCAGGGGATGGAGCAGGAGGGAGAGGCTGAGCAAAGTGAAGGACCCCTGTGCCGTTCTCATTTTTCCGCTCTCACCTGGGCGGACAGGCCTACGGGCTCTTTTCCATGCAGTCAGCAAGGACAAAGTTTATACTGTGCCTTTATTAGCTTATTTTGTGGGAAGTGTTGCCCATTGTACAGATGAGGATATTGAAGCTCAGGGAGCTGACTGCCTGAAGGACTCTCAACGGGAAGGGTGAAGACCCAGACCTGGGTGTCCTTCGGGGGCCCCTCTCTCATTCAGCTGGCCTGCACTCCTGAGGTTTGGCACTGGTTTGCCTAGGTACCTTGTTAATTACCAGGGATTAAGTCCCAGCCAGGCACAGAGCCTGTCAGTAAAGGAAGGAAGAAAGGAAGGAAGGGACACGCCAGCGAAGTCTTTGTTTTAGTGCAGGATTGAAGGGTGCCTGGCCTCACCGCCGTGTATGGGATTTGTTCTCCGAAGGGCCAGGCTGCCCCAGGTGGTGTCAGGTGTCCCAAAGGGAGTGATTTGCACTCCCTTCCTCTTGCGCCCTGTGACCCAGGGTGAACCTGTGGCAGGGTGGCGCTGGCCGCCTAGGCAACCTCGGACTGCGCTCGGGAAACAAAGGCGCAGTGGGAGGGTCTGGGGACACGCCTGCCCTGGGCCTGGGGATGTGCCAGGATGGGCTGTGGACCCTGGTGCCCGGCCTACAGCAGACCCACCCCATCAGGTGGGAGGTGGACTTTGCTGTGAGGTGTGGAGGTCGGGAGGAAGGCCAGCGAGAACAGGCAGAGCCCCGGGGGCGGGCCCTGCCGCATCGCTGGAAGGGCGTGGGCTTGAGGGGCCACATGGTCGCATGGCGAATGGGTGCCTGGGAGCAGGGGGTGGGGGAGCACTGCACTGCTGTGTTCTCAGAGGCCAGCCAGACTCTGCTTAAGCCTGTGTCAGGCCATGTCCCTCCCTGGAGCCCCCGTTGCCTGCACACAAAGGCCTGCCTCGCACAGCAAACCCCTTCATCCACATCGCAGCTGACATTTTAAACCTCAGAGCCTTCCACGGCATGCACCTGTTCCCGTCACACTCAGGTTCCCCTTCTAGATGTGCAGGGTGTGTGCTAGTCTGCTTTACGTTTTTATTTGGCAGAGACACTCTCTTCCAGATCTAAGGATCTCTTCAGCCTGGAAAAGAACATATTCAAGGGATGGGTCCTCTGCCTTCACATATCCAAGGAACTGGCCTGGGACCACGGGGTCGGGGTGTCTATGGGGTCCGAAGGCGGAGCTAGAACCAGAAGTGGGGAGTGAGGGGAAGGGGCAGGGCCACCGCTGAGGCTCCACCAGGCTCCGAGTAAGAAGCGTTTTCTCACAGTTCAACAAGGTCTGAAAGTGAAGTAAACCACTTAGGGAGGAAGTGAGCTCCCCATCTCTGGAGGTGACCAAGTGGGGCTTCCAGATCGCCTCTGCTGTTCACCACTTCCAGCCCGGGGTGTGGGGCTCCAGGGGGCACCCTCCCCATGCTCATCCGTGCACATGAGGGGAGGGCTGATGAACGATGCGCTCCCTAGATGCTCCTGGGAACATGATTTGCACTTTAGCAGCACGGGAACTCGTGGGGTTAGGGAACACTGCTGTCATCTTCTCTCTGCTCAGCTGTTGTCTCTGGCTAAGTCTCACTCTCTCGTTAGGACATGACTCATCTGCCCAGTTGTCCATCTGTCCACAGGCTTCTCTCTCTTTGCAGGGTAACCTCCTTTCTTGCCTGGCCTCCTTACCGTCCTACCCATCTGTTTACCTTCCCTCCTGTCTGCTTTAGGGTCCCCCCTGCCTAAAACCTCCCTATGTATGGCCCAGCCTTTCTGACTTCAAATGCCTCCCCTTCGTCCCAGACTGATCAAAGTCTCCTTCCAGGCCTAATTCAAAGGCGTTCTTCAGGAAGTCTTCTTTGACTGATCCCGCGAGGCCTTTCTTCTGCCTCTGCCTCTGAGCCCTTGAGGATACTCTATCCTGTCTCCTCCCCCGATTGGTGGCTTCTGGAGGGCACAGATCATCTTCTGCCACCACTAGAACGCAACATAGGACCGTGCACAGAGGAGGTCCTCCGTGAAAGGCCTGCGTGATCCTGATGGTGACTGTGGCGTGAGGATAGCAAGAAGCAGACCACAAGTGAGAGGAGGCATTCCCAATTCTCCCTGGAATGGCTCTGGTTGTCAGCCCTTCTGATCCCCATCTTCTCCCTTCTCAGCGGGGCTTCTTGTACTACTTCCTGGCATGGGTGGAGGGGAATCAACTAATATGAGCAGACGCCCTAGCGCAGGGCCTGGTACCTCAGGGACTCCTGGAATTATAGTTCCTAAAGGAAAATACGTGCTAATCTGTTCCTTATAGGTGGGATAATGTGCTTGAGTCCCTCAGTGGGAATATGGTCAAGACATCAGTTTATTCACTAAGGACACCCCTGGAGCGATTGCCCATCACTTGTGGAGTGTTAGGAGTCCCCCAGTGGAAGCTTAGCTTCACTAAGTACATCCTGCCCCCTGCAACATATTAAGCAATAATAAAACCATAATTATAATTAGCTTTGATGAACTTAGTGAATTTCCTGAGAGTTTACCATGTCCCAAGTAGTCTTTTTTCTTTTTTTTTGTTGTTTTCATTCAGCCCTGCCACACAGCCTGTGGGGTCTTAGTTCCCTGACCAGGGATCGAACCTGGGTCCCGGCGTGAGAGCTCTGAGTCCTAACCACTGGACCATCAGGGAGTTCCAGAGGCAGTGTTAAGCGCTATATGTGTATGCACTCATTTAATCCTCACACAATCCACTCGATGAGATTCCACTACTGTTGCCATTTTGTAGATGAGGAAACTGAGGCACAGAGAGCTGAGGTGCCTTGCCCCTGGTCTCACGGCAGTAGGCGCTGTAGCAGGGACTCAAACCCAGGAGGCCAGATCAGCCGACCATCCTCACCCCTTCCACACCATACAGCCTACTTTAGCCTCCACATCCACCTAGGCCGTGACCGAGGGGCAGGCTCCCTGGGAGCCCCAGAGGTCACGACAGCAAACCTACAGCCTCTCCCACCTCACTCCACTCAGCTCCTGTGTTCTGGATCCCGTGACCCCATCCACGCCATCTGCTCCAGGGCAGCCTGTCCGATTCAGAGGTGCTGCCTCCACGCTGAGCAGCTCCCTGGGGTCTACAAAGAGGACAGCTATGTCTCCTCTGATTTAGAACCTGCGCTGCGTGTGCTAAATCGTTTCAGCTGTGGCTGACTCTTTGCGACCCTGTGGACTATAGCCTTCCAGGTTCCTCTGTCCATGGTGTTCTCCAAGTAAGACGACTGGAGTGGGTTGTCGTGCCCTCCTGCAGGAGACCTTCTTGAGGGGTCAAACCCGCATCTCTTAGGTCTCCTGCATTGGCAGGCAGGTTCTCTACCACTAGCACCATCTGGGAAGCTGCCATTTAGAGCCTGCACACACACCTGCCCATCAATCAGAGGCCTGTCCTTGGCTGACTGCTGGCCTAATGGGCTGAAAGGCAGCAGTGGCCTCTGGATTATAAACGTGCCTGTCCTGACCGGGCTTTTAGCGGCCCGGTCAATAGCCCATCAGACTGGCTAATGTTTGTTAATGCGGGTCCTCCCTCACAAACCCTCTTAGGCACAGGGCTGGCCAGTCTCTGGGGAGCCCCTGCCATCCTTTGTTTGCTGAGAAGGAAGAGAGGCTGTCTGGGGCTGCGGCCTCAGCTCTTGGAGGCCTGGGAGGAGCACCTGCTAGGACCAGGCCTGGCTCTCAGGGACCTCCGAGTCTGAGGCTCAGAGCTGGGAGGCTGGAGTCTGTTAAGCGCTATATGTGTATGCACTCATTTAATCCTCACACAATCCACTCGATGAGATTCCACTACTGTTGCCATTTTGTAGATGAGGAAACTGAGGCACAGAGAGCTGAGGTGCCTTGCCCCTGGTCTCACGGCAGTAGGCGCTGTAGCAGGGACTCAAACCCAGGAGGCCAGATCAGCCGACCATCCTCACCCCTTCCACACCATACAGCCTACTTTAGCCTCCACATCCACCTAGGCCGTGACCGAGGGGCAGGCTCCCTGGGAGCCCCAGAGGTCACGACAGCAAACCTACAGCCTCTCCCACCTCACTCCACTCAGCTCCTGTGTTCTGGATCCCGTGACCCCATCCACGCCATCTGCTCCAGGGCAGCCTGTCCGATTCAGAGGTGCTGCCTCCACGCTGAGCAGCTCCCTGGGGTCTACAAAGAGGACAGCTATGTCTCCTCTGATTTAGAACCTGCGCTGCGTGTGCTAAATCGTTTCAGCTGTGGCTGACTCTTTGCGACCCTGTGGACTATAGCCTTCCAGGTTCCTCTGTCCATGGTGTTCTCCAAGTAAGACGACTGGAGTGGGTTGTCGTGCCCTCCTGCAGGAGACCTTCTTGAGGGTCAAACCCGCATCTCTTAGGTCTCCTGCATTGGCAGGCAGGTTCTCTACCACTAGCACCATCTGGGAAGCTGCCATTTAGAGCCTGCACACACACCTGCCCATCAATCAGAGGCCTGTCCTTGGCTGACTGCTGGCCTAATGGGCTGAAAGGCAGCAGTGGCCTCTGGATTATAAACGTGCCTGTCCTGACCGGGCTTTTAGCGGCCCGGTCAATAGCCCATCAGACTGGCTAATGTTTGTTAATGCGGGTCCTCCCTCACAAACCCTCTTAGGCACAGGGCTGGCCAGTCTCTGGGGAGCCCCTGCCATCCTTTGTTTGCTGAGAAGGAAGAGAGGCTGTCTGGGGCTGCGGCCTCAGCTCTTGGAGGCCTGGGAGGAGCACCTGCTAGGACCAGGCCTGGCTCTCAGGGACCTCCGAGTCTGAGGCTCGCAGAGCTGGGAGGCTGGAGTCTGAAGGAGGTTCCTGAGCAGATTGCCTCCATTCAGCCCAGACCAGGGACAGTCAGCTCTCCCGAGAAACCCTCAGGGCAGAAACTGGGTCTTGGCCCTGGGCCAGAGTGCAGAGATCAAGGCCTTGAGAGCACCTGGGTGCACTGCTCATGCCCTTTGGCCCAGGAAATGATCTGAGAGAAGGGAAAGGCTGTGTGCTGGAAGGGGAGAACAGGACACTGACTCAGAGAGGGCTGGGGGTCTCTCAGAGCACAGTGAGTATGCCACAGGTTCACCCTGGGCTCCAGCCCAGCTCTGCCCCTCACTTTCCCCATGACCCTGGGCAAGTCCCTCCTCCAGTCTGTGGGGGAGGTCAGTGATCCATTGGAAAAGCCTGCTACAGGTGCAGGAAAAGAGAGCTATGCTGTGAGGTTGTTCTTTTTAACCCATTCTTGGTCTCAGAGCCCCTCAGGCTCTGCAATTTTATCAGAAAATTTTGGCTAGTCCTGCAAGGACCCGATCTTTTCAGAAAGTCTGGAGCTTTGTCTTAAATACTCTTTTAAGATTTTAAATTTATTTTTAATTGAAGGATTGTTTCTTTACAATATGGTGTTGGTTTCTGCTATGCATCAACATCAATCAGCCATAGATATACACATGTCCCCTCCCTCTTGAACCTCCCTCTTAAACACCTTTTTTATTGCAGAATTTTACAGTTTTTGTAGATGATTTAGAAAAAGATTTTTAAGATACAGAAGATGATTTTAATATTTATTTATTTACTTATTTTGGGGGGGATGGGGTAGGGAGGGAGAGGGTGGGCGGGCTACTTCCATTGGTCCTTCATTTATCTGTTTTCAACCATTTTTGTTCTTTGGCCCACGTGGGCCTCCCATCGCAGTGGCCTCTCTTGCTGCAGAGCACCGGCTCTGGGCGCATGCGCTCCAGAGCTCCGGCTCGGTAATTGGACACATCGGTCTAGCCGCTCCGCAGCACACGGGATCTTCCCAGGCCAGGGATTGACCGCCTGCACTGCAGGGCAGGAGCACCTGCTAGGACCAGGCCTGGCTCTCAGGGACCTCCGAGTCTGAGGCTCAGAGCTGGGAGGCTGGAGTCTGAAGGAGGTTCCTGAGCAGATTGCCTCCATTCAGCCCAGACCAGGGACAGTCAGCTCTCCCGAGAAACCCTCAGGGCAGAAACTGGGTCTTGGCCCTGGGCCAGAGTGCAGAGATCAAGGCCTTGAGAGCACCTGGGTGCACTGCTCATGCCCTTTGGCCCAGGAAATGATCTGAGAGAAGGGAAAGGCTGTGTGCTGGAAGGGGAGAACAGGACACTGACTCAGAGAGGGCTGGGGGTCTCTCAGAGCACAGTGAGTATGCCACAGGTTCACCCTGGGCTCCAGCCCAGCTCTGCCCCTCACTTTCCCCATGACCCTGGGCAAGTCCCTCCTCCAGTCTGTGGGGGAGGTCAGTGATCCATTGGAAAAGCCTGCTACAGGTGCAGGAAAAGAGAGCTATGCTGTGAGGTTGTTCTTTTTTTAACCCATTCTTGGTCTCAGAGCCCCTCAGGCTCTGCAATTTTATCAGAAAATTTTGGCTAGTCCTGCAAGGACCCGATCTTTTCAGAAAGTCTGGAGCTTTGTCTTAAATACTCTTTTAAGATTTTAAATTTATTTTTAATTGAAGGATTGTTTCTTTACAATATGGTGTTGGTTTCTGCTATGCATCAACATCAATCAGCCATAGATATACACATGTCCCCTCCCTCTTGAACCTCCCTCTTAAACACCTTTTTTATTGCAGAATTTTACAGTTTTTGTAGATGATTTAGAAAAAGATTTTTAAGATACAGAAGATGATTTTAATATTTATTTATTTACTTATTTTGGGGGGGATGGGGTAGGGAGGGAGAGGGGTGGGCGGGCTACTTCCATTGGTCCTTCATTTATCTGTTTTCAACCATTTTTGTTCTTTGGCCCACGTGGGCCTCCCATCGCAGTGGCCTCTCTTGCTGCAGAGCACCGGCTCTGGGCGCATGCGCTCCAGAGCTCCGGCTCGGTAATTGGACACATCGGTCTAGCCGCTCCGCAGCACACGGGATCTTCCCAGGCCAGGGATTGAACCGGCGCCCCTTGCACTGCAAGGCGGTGTCCTTACCCACTGGACCACCAGGGAAGCCCAGAAGATGATTTTAAAAAGAAAACATTTATCCCACCATCTAGAGATAACCACAAATAATATTTTGATAGATTTCCTTCCAGGTTTTTTTCCTTAACTTTAATATACATGTGTAAAACTTGCCTGGCAGTCTAATGGTTAGGACTCTGTGCTTCCAATGTGGAGGATGCAGGTTCCATCCCTGGTCCAGGAAAAATGAAGATCCCCCGTGCCTAGAGGCACAGCCAAAAAATCTAAAAATGTGTGTACACATATACAGATGCGTGTGTGTGTGTACATGCGTGTATACCTATACTAAAAGCTCTTATTTGAGCACTTACTATAGCACATCACTGGTTGGCTTTTCGGGTACATTATATCATTTTATCCTCATCATCCTACAAGAAAGAGGTTATTACTCACATTTTAGGACAGTACAGAATGGCCTGGTCGTTGGAGCAATGGTCCCATGGAGACCTGAGCTGCGCCTGTAGGTGACCTCCTTGCAGGGCCGTGACCCCAGATGCTGCCTCGCTGCTCTCTGCCCTGCCCAGGGACCCCCTTTTTACATCCATGGAAGAGGCAGAAGCATCTGAAAGAAATGAAACTCTTGTTTACCTCTTCACACATCATCATCAAATGACACAAATCCAGTCTTTTTTTTTTTTTTTTGCCACTTCTATTGGTCTTTCACTTATCTATTTTCATCCATCTTTATTCTTTGGCCCGTGTGGACCTCCTATTGCAATGGCCTCCGTCACTGCAGAGCACCGGCTCTGGGCGCATGCGCTCCAGAGCCCCAGCTCGGTTGTTGGACACATCGGTCCAGCCGCTCCACGGCATGTGGGATCTTCCCAGGCCAGGGATCGAACTGGCGCCCCTTGCACTGCAAGGCGGTGTCCTTACCCGCTGGACCACCAGGGAAGCCCCACAAATCCAGTCTTTATTCTTCTCTTTCTCTGAACGAGTGTTGCTTTTGTTCAGTTGCTAAGTCATGTCCGATTCTTTGCAGCTTCCCTGTCCTTCACTGTCTCCTGGAGTTTGCTCAAATTCATGTCCATTGAGTCAGTGATGGTATCTAACCACCTCATCCTCTGCCACCCCCTTCTCCTTTTGCCTTCAATCTTTCCTAGCAGCAGGGTCTTTTCCAATGTATGAATGTATGTGAAAGGGTTTTTTTTCCTCCCCCTAAACTCTTTGGGGGTAAGTTACTTTATCTTTGCCCTTTATCCCTAACTACTCTTGCGTTTCCTAACAAAAATAGGAATTTTTTTTACATAACCATAGTATATTATCAAATTCATTCCATTTAACTTTGCTACAATACTTGTATCTACTCTTCACATCCCAATTTGTCAAATAATGTGCTATATAGGATTCCCCCTTCAGGGGAAATCCCATCTCGGGTGAGGTATTTAAGACCCTTTCTGGAGGGGTGAGATTGAAATTGTATTTCTGAATACTCCGCCTCGCCCTGTTTGCAGAGCTAAGATACATGAACCAGAGGCTCGGGCGTCTGTCTCCTCATTTGCCAGAGGTGATGGGATGTGTGTTCTCACGGCAGCTGTCTGCTCAGGAGCCCCGGGTAGTGAGGCCAGAGAGCATCCCGGGTCTTTGCTTCTTCTCCCTTGGGTATGGTCTCAGGATGTCCCACAGGAGCGCAGTGATCTCTGCAGAGGTGAGCAGGCAAGGGAAGAAGAGACAGTGGGTGATGCTTGAATTCACTCTGTTTTTGAAAATTTTTAAATATCCCTGAGATTCTTAGTTCTTTGAGATCAAGTACTGAGTCTCGTGTTCACCCAGCGTTTTGCATGGGGCCCGCCCGCTAGGTTCCTTGTAAAGATCTGCCAAATGGGTGGGTGCCAGCTGGTTTTCTTCTCCACTGTCCCCTTCCCTCAGGTATAAGAGTGGAGCCTTCCAGTGGGTGGGCTCTAGAACCTGTGGCTGGGTAGCGCATGTGGGCAGTGCCTATGTTGGCACTGGTCCTAGTCCCTCTGGTACTGCAGGGCCATGCAGGCTGATGTGGACAGTGAATGTGCCAGCTGCCAGCTTCTGTGGTTGAACTGGTATAGTTGTCTCACCACCCAGGAATTCTCAGTTGCAGCTTCCCTGTCCTTCACTGTCTCCTGGAGTTTGCTCAAATTCATGTCCATTGAGTCAGTGATGGTATCTAACCACCTCATCCTCTGCCACCCCCTTCTCCTTTTGCCTTCAATCTTTCCTAGCAGCAGGGTCTTTTCCAATGTATGAATGTATGTGAAAGGGTTTTTTTTCCTCCCCCTAAACTCTTTGGGGGTAAGTTACTTTATCTTTGCCCTTTATCCCTAAATACTATTGCGTTTCCTAAAAAAAATAGGAATTTTTTTTACATAACCATAGTATATTATCAAATTCATTCCATTTAACTTTGCTACAATACTTGTATCTACTCTTCACATCCCAATTTGTCAAATAATGTGCTATATAGGATTCCCCCTTCAGGGGAAATCCCATCTCGGGTGAGGTATTTAAGACCCTTTCTGGAGGGGTGAGATTGAAATTGTATTTCTGAATACTCCGCCTCGCCCTGTTTGCAGAGCTAAGATACATGAACCAGAGGCTCGGGCGTCTGTCTCCTCATTTGCCAGAGGTGATGGGATGTGTGTTCTCACGGCAGCTGTCTGCTCAGGAGCCCCGGGTAGTGAGGCCAGAGAGCATCCCGGGTCTTTGCTTCTTCTCCCTTGGGTATGGTCTCAGGATGTCCCACAGGAGCGCAGTGATCTCTGCAGAGGTGAGCAGGCAAGGGAAGAAGAGACAGTGGGTGATGCTTGAATTCACTCTGTTTTTGAAAATTTTTAAATATCCCTGAGATTCTTAGTTCTTTGAGATCAAGTACTGAGTCTCGTGTTCACCCAGCGTTTTGCATGGGGCCCGCCCGCTAGGTTCCTTGTAAAGATCTGCCAAATGGGTGGGTGCCAGCTGGTTTTCTTCTCCACTGTCCCCTTCCCTCAGGTATAAGAGTGGAGCCTTCCAGTGGGTGGGCTCTAGAACCTGTGGCTGGGTAGCGCATGTGGGCAGTGCCTATGTTGGCACTGGTCCTAGTCCCTCTGGTACTGCAGGGCCATGCAGGCTGATGTGGACAGTGAATGTGCCAGCTGCCAGCTTCTGTGGTTGAACTGGTATAGTTGTCTCACCACCCAGGAATTCTCAGTTGCAGGGCTGTGAAATCTGTGTGTCCTCCCAGTCCCTAGGAAGGAATTTTCAGCATTAAAGGGGAGAAAAAGAAGTAAATGTCCTTTCTTTAAAAAAAAGGTAGGGGGCTTCCCTGGTAGTCAAGTGGGTAAGGACGCCACCTTGCAGTGCAAGGTGCGCCGGTTTGATCTCTGGCCTAGGAAGATCCCATATGCCAACGAGTGGCTGGGCCAGTGTGTCCAACTACCGAGCCGGAGCTCTGGAGTGCTTGCGCACAGAGTCGGGGCTCTGTGGCGAGAGAGGCCACTGTGATGGGATGAAAATAGATAAATGAAAGACCAATAGAAGTGGCCAAAAAAAAAAAAAAGTACAGAACTTCCCTGGTGGTCCAGTGGGTAAAGAGTCTGCCTTGCAGTGCAGGGGGCACTGGTTTGATCCCTGGCCCGGGAAGATCCCATATGCCAACGAGTGGCTGGGCCAGTGTGTCCAACTACCGAGCCGGAGCTCTGGAGTGCTTGCGCACAGAGTCGGGGCTCTGTGGCGAGAGAGGCCACTGTGATGGGATGAAAATAGATAAATGAAAGACCAATAGAAGTGGCCAAAAAAAAAAAAAAAGTACAGAACTTCCCTGGTGGTCCAGTGGGTAAAGAGTCTGCCTTGCAGTGCAGGGGGCACTGGTTTGATCCCTGGCCCGGGAAGATCCCATATGCCAACGAGTGGCTGGGCCAGTGTGTCCAATTAGGAACCGGTGCTCTGGAGGGCATGCGCCCAGAGCTGGTGCTCTGCAGTGAGAGATGCCACTTCGATGAGAGGCCCACACATGCCAAAGAATAAAAAAGATGAATGAAAAATAAATGATGACTTAGAGGTAAAAAAAAAAGAAAGAAAGAAAAACAAGACAGAACTCGGGGTTTCCCCTGGTGGTCCAGTGGGTAAGGACACCGCCTTGCAGTGCAGGGGGTGCCGGTTCGATCCCTGGCCTGGGAAGAAACCACGTGCCGCGGAGCGGCTGGACCCACGTGTCCAATTACCAAGCTGGAGCTCTGGAGCGCATGCGCCCAGAGCCGGTGCTCTGCGACAACAGAGGCCACTGCGATGGGAGGCCCACAAGGGCCAAAGAACAAAAGATGAAAGACCAATAGAAGTGGCCCGCCTACCCCTCCCCCCCCCGCCAAAAAAGACAGAACTCCTATTACCCAAAAAAAGGGTATATAAGGATTGAACCTGTGTCTCCTGCATTAGCAGGCATATCCTTATCCACTGAGCCACTAGAGAAGCCCTGCCCTTTCTTTTTAATTGAAGTATAACTCACATACTGTAAAATGTACCATTTAAATGAATAATACAATGGGTTTTAGGTATTTGCATGGTGGTGTAACCATCACCACTAATTTGAAAATAATGTCATCACCCCCAGAAACCCCATACCCCTCAGCAGTCCCTCCCCATTGCCCTCTATTCCCATCCATAAGCAACCACTAATTCACTTTCAGTTGTTGCTGCACCTTGCAGCTTCTGGACTCTTAGTTCCTCAACTAGAGATCAACCCTGGCCCCCTGCAGTGAAAGCTCAGTGTTGTAACCATTGGATTGCTGGAGAATTCCCCCTGCCCTGGACTTTTCATACACATTAGTCAGGGTTCAAAATTCTAGGTACCAGGGGCTGTGTTCATTTGCTCAAGCAGCAAAACCACATCCGGGATGTCACCTCAGCAGAATTATGCAGTATGTGGCTTTTTTAAATCTGGTGTCTTTCCACGAGCATGATGTTGTCAGAGTTCACCAGCATTGTAGCATGTGTTGGTACTTCATGCCCTTCTTTGAATAATAGTTCATGGTATGAATATACTACATTTTTATATAACCATTTATCCATTGATGGACCTTTGGGTTGTTTCCACCTTAGGGCTATGAATAACGCTGCTGTGAACATTGGTGTACATTTTCTTTTTTTGGCCACTTCTGTTGGTCTTTCACTTATTTCCATCTTTGTTCTTTGGCCTGTGTGGGCCTTCCATCGATGTGGCCTGTCTCGCTGCAGAGCACTGGCTCTGGGCGCATGTGCTCCAGAGCTCCGGCTCAGTAGTTGGACACATCGGTCCAGCCGCTCCGCAGCACACGGGATCTTCCTAGGCCAGGGCTCAAACCAGCGCCCCTTGCACTGCAAGGTGGTGCCACTGGACCACCAGGGAAGCCATTTTTTTTTGTACATTTTTTTGTCGACCTATGTTTTTATTTCTCTTGGGGTAATACTTAGGAGTAGGATTACAGGGTCTTACAGTAACTCTGTTTAACCTTTTGAGGAGCTGCCCAGACTGCATTAGCAGGCATATCCTTATCCACTGAGCCACTAGAGAAGCCCTGCCCTTTCTTTTTAATTGAAGTATAACTCACATACTGTAAAATGTACCATTTAAATGAATAATACAATGGGTTTTAGGTATTTGCATGGTGGTGTAACCATCACCACTAATTTGAAAATAATGTCATCACCCCCAGAAACCCCATACCCCTCAGCAGTCCCTCCCCATTGCCCTCTATTCCCATCCATAAGCAACCACTAATTCACTTTCAGTTGTTGCTGCACCTTGCAGCTTCTGGACTCTTAGTTCCTCAACTAGAGATCAACCCTGGCCCCCTGCAGTGAAAGCTCAGTGTTGTAACCATTGGATTGCTGGAGAATTCCCCCTGCCCTGGACTTTTCATACACATTAGTCAGGGTTCAAAATTCTAGGTACCAGGGGCTGTGTTCATTTGCTCAAGCAGCAAAACCACATCCGGGATGTCACCTCAGCAGAATTATGCAGTATGTGGCTTTTTAAGTCTGGTGTCTTTCCACGAGCATGATGTTGTCAGAGTTCACCAGCATTGTAGCATGTGTTGGTACTTCATGCCCTTCTTTGAATAATAGTTCATGGTATGAATATACTACATTTTTATATAACCATTTATCCATTGATGGACCTTTGGGTTGTTTCCACCTTAGGGCTATGAATAACGCTGCTGTGAACATTGGTGTACATTTTCTTTTTTTGGCCACTTCTGTTGGTCTTTCACTTATTTCCATCTTTGTTCTTTGGCCTGTGTGGGCCTTCCATCGATGTGGCCTGTCTCGCTGCAGAGCACTGGCTCTGGGCGCATGTGCTCCAGAGCTCCGGCTCAGTAGTTGGACACATCGGTCCAGCCGCTCCGCAGCACACGGGATCTTCCTAGGCCAGGGCTCAAACCAGCGCCCCTTGCACTGCAAGGTGGTGCCACTGGACCACCAGGGAAGCCATTTTTTTTTGTACATTTTTTTGTCGACCTATGTTTTTATTTCTCTTGGGGTAATACTTAGGAGTAGGATTACAGGGTCTTACAGTAACTCTGTTTAACCTTTTTGAGGAGCTGCCAGACTGCATTCCACAGTGGCTGCACCATTTTTGCATTTCTGCCAGCAGTATAGGAAGGGAAATGTCCTTTTATGAAACACCTACCATGTTGTAGGCAGTTCAGTCCATAAAGAATCCTCCTGCAATGCAGCAGACCCAGGTTTGATCCCTGGGTAAGGAATATCCCCTGGAGGAGGAAATGGCAACCCATTCCAGTATTCTTGCCTGGAGAATCCCATGGACAGAGAGCTTGGCGGGCTACACTCCACGGGGCTGCACAGAGTCGGTCACGACTGAGCGACTAAACCACATGTGCTAGGCACTGCTAGACCCTTCCCGTACCTCATCTCCCATGAACCTCCCTTGAATGCTCTGAAATACCTATCCCTGCCTCCCTTTTACTGAGGAGGACACTGAGGCTCAGAGAGGTGCCATGACCCCGCCAGGATCACACAGGGATGGGTGGTAAAGCCTGGGTTCACTACCAACTCTGCCCTCTTGGTTTTCCTGTCTACTGGGTGGTGGCTGGCTGCCCGAGTGACCCTCCTTCAGATGCTCCAGTGGAATTAGCCGCCTCCCCAACCTCCCTGGGTGCTGTTTTACAGACGGGAAAGTTGGACCCCCACTACCCGAAGGTCTGCGGGCACAGAGGGAACGTCTTAGATGTCAAATGGAACCCTTTCAATGACTTTGAGATCGCCTCCTGTTCTGAAGATGCCACGGTGAGTGTCCCTTTCCCAAGAGGAGTGGGGGCTGGGGTGGAGGGAGACAGAACGGCCTCTGGACGCAGCTCTGAAGCTCCTGACTCCTCCATCCTTCACGAGCTGAGGTCACTGGGTGAGGAGCAGGGGTGAGTGAGATAGAGGAGAAGTTTTGGGCTCCGTGGGACTAGCGGGGCACCACCCCTTCTTGGTATGGACCTCAGTCCCCCATCTATAAAATGGGCCTAATAGCTCCCAACCATCTAATGCAGATCCAGTGTCACTTCCTAGTGGGAATGCTCATCTTTTGGAGGAACTATATACAGTGCCGTGAAGGGCGTTTTTTTTTTTTTTTTTTTTTTTTTAAGATTTATTTATTTATTTATTTTGGGGGGTGGGGTGAGGCGGGGTGGGGTGGGGAGGGAGGGGGTGGGTGGGCCACTTCTATTGGTCTTTCATTTTCTTTCATCCATCTTTGTTCCTTGGCCCACGTGGGCCTCCCATCGCGGCGGCCTCTGTTGTCGCAGAGCACCGGCTCTGGGCGCATGCGCTCCAGAGCTCCGGCTCGGTCATTGGACACATCGATCCAGCCACTCCACGGCACGTGGGATCTTCCCAGGCCAGGGATCGAACCGGCGCCCCTTGCACTGCAAGGCGGTGTCCTTACCCACTGGACCACCAGGGAAGCCCTGAAGGGCATTTTTACTGCGGTTTGAAAATATTGTGCCATCTAATCTCATAGACAGTGGGGAGGAAAGAGCTTACGCACAGAGAGAAGATTTAAAAGTATAAGAGTGGGAGCATTAAAAGCTGCCTTTGACCTTTAGTCTTCCTCTTTTGGACCGTCCATTGGAGCCCAATAGCAGAAAGGGCTGAGGGTTGCTCCTGCCCTGTCCTTCTGCAGAGACCGCTGGCTCCCCAGTGCCCTGAGGATATAGCATAAATCCTTCCTCTTGGCATTTGACGCTCTGCCCTGTCTTTGGGACCACTGTCCTCTGAAGGATGTTCTAGGCTGAGAGGCAGATGTATTCTGACATCCAGCTTGGGAATCAGGCCTGTGGCCCATCCACTCACCTACTGGTTAGAGTGACTCAGATGACCAGAGGCCTGGACTCAACTCCGGCCCCTCCTTGGGCTGGAGGACCTTGGCAAAGCCTCTGTCCCTCTGAGGAGCCCCAGCGGCCTCTCCACTGAGTGAGAGGTGGATACAGAGAGAGTTGCCCTGGCCCTTCAGGGGAGCACTGCCGGTTCTGTGGCTCAGGGCTGTGGGGGTGCTGAGGGGACTCCAGCTAACACTCCCCTTGGGCCGTGTCTCTCCTGACAGATTAAAATCTGGAACATCCCCAAGCAGCTGCTGACCAAGAACCTCACAGCCTTCAGGAAGGAGCTGCTGGGCCACGCCCGCAGAGTGGGGCTGGTGGAGTGGCACCCCACGGCCGCCAACATCCTCTTCAGCTCCGGTTACGACTACAAGGTGGGTCCGTGTCTTAGTTTCCTGGGGCTCCCCTGACGTAGGACCACACTGGGTGGGTTAAGACAATAGAAATGTATTCCCACAGTTCTGGAGGCCATAAGCCCAAGGTCCACATGTTAGGAGCGCCTGACTCTCTCCAAAGGCTATAGGGAAGAGTCCTTCTCTGCTTCTGAAAGCTTCAAGGGGCTCCAAGCATTCCTTGGTTTGTAGCTGCATCACTCCAGTCTGCCTCCGTCTTTTACCTTCTTCTCTGTGTCTCTGTGTCTTCTCCTCTCCTTATAAGGACACAGGTCATTGGATGTAGGGTCCAACCCAAATCCAGTATGACCTCATTGTACTGATGCCTCATTACAGCTATGAAAACCCTACTTCCAAATAAAGTCCTATTCTGAAGTTTCAGGTAGACATAAGTTTTGACAAGGGACGCTATTCAATCCATGGGTCTTCCTGGAGGGGACAGGCTGGACCCTGCCCAGAGACGCCTCCCCCTGCCCCACTGACTGTCAGGCTAGCAAGCGGTGGGCATTGCAAACATTCACAGCACAGGAGACCTGAATTCTATTTCCACTCAGTCTCTGACTTGCAGTGTGACCTGGGTAAGTCCCTGGTCTCTGGCCTCAGTTTCTCAGTCTGAACACAGATGGGGGTGTTGCAATCACAGCTTTTAAACTGTTCGCTTCTGCAACGCAGGGTGTTACAGAGGCCGCTCAGAGGCCTCTGGGATGAATAAGAGGGTTGGATGGAAGTAGTTGAAAGGGCCTTTGCCTCATTCTGATCAGAAGTGCTCTGTTATCTGTTTCAATAGGATATGCTCCTGCTTGCAGTTGCATAGCTGATCTGTACACATACTTCCTGCTTTGGAGAGTTGCCCTGGCCCTTCAGGGGAGCACTGCCGGTTCTGTGGCTCAGGGCTGTGGGGGTGCTGAGGGGACTCCAGCTAACACTCCCCTTGGGCCGTGTCTCTCCTGACAGATTAAAATCTGGAACATCCCCAAGCAGCTGCTGACCAAGAACCTCACAGCCTTCAGGAAGGAGCTGCTGGGCCACGCCCGCAGAGTGGGGCTGGTGGAGTGGCACCCCACGGCCGCCAACATCCTCTTCAGCTCCGGTTACGACTACAAGGTGGGTTTGTGTATTAGCCTCCTGGGGCTCCCCTGACAGAACCACACTGGGTGGGTTAAGACAACAGAAGTGTATTCCCACGGTTCTGAAGGCCATAAGCCCAAGGTCCACATGTTAGAGCGCCTGACTCTCCCCAAAGGCTATAGGGAAGAGTCCTTCTCTGCTTCTGAAAGCTTCAAGGGGCTCCAAGCATTCCTTGGTTTGTAGCTGCATCACTCCAGTCTGCCTCCGTCTTTTACCTTCTTCTCTGTGTCTCTGTGTCTTCTCCTCTCCTTATAAGGACACAGGTCATTGGATGTAGGGTCCAACCCAAATCCAGTATGACCTCATTGTACTGATGCCTCATTACAGCTATGAAAACCCTACTTCCAAATAAAGTCCTATTCTGAAGTTTCAGGTAGACATAAGTTTTGACAAGGGACGCTATTCAATCCATGGGTCTTCCTGGAGGGGACAGGCTGGACCCTGCCCAGAGACGCCTCCCCCTGCCCCACTGACTGTCAGGCTAGCAAGCGGTGGGCATTGCAAACATTCACAGCACAGGAGACCTGAATTCTATTTCCACTCAGTCTCTGACTTGCAGTGTGACCTGGGTAAGTCCCTGGTCTCTGGCCTCAGTTTCTCAGTCTGAACACAGATGGGGGTGTTGCAATCACAGCTTTTAAACTGTTCGCTTCACAACGCTTGAGGGTGTTACAGAGGCCGCTCAGAGGCCTCTGGGATGAATAAGAGGGTTGGATGGAAGTAGTTGAAAGGGCCTTTGCCTCATTCTGATCAGAAGTGCTCTGTTATCTGTTTCAATAGGATATGCTCCTGCTTGCAGTTGCATAGCTGATCTGTACACAACTGCATGGGGGCGCTGTTCACACTGTGGACTTTGGGCATGGGTTGCCCTGGAGCTGTGCAGTGCACCACCTGTGCAGCTGAACATGGCAGCCCTTAGTATTTGTGTGATGGAAACTGTTGCTAATGACTGTTTGAAACCCCCTGGATTAGCTGGTCCCCTGGGGTCCTCCCAGCATGGATGTTCCCTTGCTCCAAGCAGATGGTATTTTCTTTTCACTGCCAGACAGCCTGACTCCCAGCTTCCCCCTCCTGCCACGTGGCCGCTTCAGCCCACAGATCCATCCTCCCACCCGAGGCCTCTTGGCCAGACTGCCATCTGCGGCTTCCCTCCCGGGGATACCAAGTTTCACTGCAGCCTGGCTGGCGTGTGACTGTGGGGCCTAGGGTTGGGGGTGTGGGGGCGGGGCCAGGCTCAGAGTTGGCTCTCTGCTGTGCAGGTGATGATCTGGAACCTGGATACAAAGGAGTCTGTAATCACGAGCCCTGTGAAGACAATTGACTGTCACCAAGACGTGATCCTCTCCATGTCCTTCAACACCAACGGCAGCCTGCTGGCCACTGCCTGTAAAGACCGCAAGATTCGGGTTCTGGACCCCCGAGCAGGGTTCGTCCTCCAGGTCAGTGCTGGGCTGGGGGTCTGGCTTGGGGTCAGAGGAACAAGGAGTGGAGTGGGCATGCGGGGTAGGGTAGGGGCTTCTGAGAACAGTGCAATAATGCAGTCAGTGTTCAGGCCAGGTCTTCACACGTTATCCCCATCTGCTGGGAGGTGTTAAATATGTCATACCCACTTTTCAGATGAGGAAATTGAGGCTAAAACGAGGCTAAAGGACTTGCCCACATTGGAGGCTGGGACTTGAACCTGGTCTGCCTCCAAAGCTTGTTAATATGCCTCGGCTCTGTCAGGAGACAGAGAATCAGGAGACCTACCACTGTTATCCACAGTGTGACCTTAGACAAGACTTTCTGTTTTCGTTTTTTTCTTTTTTTTTGAGGCGGGGGAGGGAGGGGGACGGGTGGGCCACTTCTATTGGTCTTTCATTTATTCGATTTCATCCATCTTTGTTCTTTGGCCCGTGTGGGCCTCCCATCACGGCAGCCTTTGTTGTCGCAGAGCACTGGCTCTGGGCACATGCGCCCCCGAGCTCTGGCTCGGTGATTGGACACCTGTGCAGCTGAACATGGCAGCCCTTAGTATTTGTGTGATGGAAACTGTTGCTAATGACTGTTTGAAACCCCCTGGATTAGCTGGTCCCCTGGGGTCCTCCCAGCATGGATGTTCCCTTGCTCCAAGCAGATGGTATTTTCTTTTCACTGCCAGACAGCCTGACTCCCAGCTTCCCCCTCCTGCCACGTGGCCGCTTCAGCCCACAGATCCATCCTCCCACCCGAGGCCTCTTGGCCAGACTGCCATCTGCGGCTTCCCTCCCGGGGATACCAAGTTTCACTGCAGCCTGGCTGGCGTGTGACTGTGGGGCCTAGGGTTGGGGGTGTGGGGGCGGGGCCAGGCTCAGAGTTGGCTCTCTGCTGTGCAGGTGATGATCTGGAACCTGGATACAAAGGAGTCTGTAATCACGAGCCCTGTGAAGACAATTGACTGTCACCAAGACGTGATCCTCTCCATGTCCTTCAACACCAACGGCAGCCTGCTGGCCACTGCCTGTAAAGACCGCAAGATTCGGGTTCTGGACCCCCGAGCAGGGTTCGTCCTCCAGGTCAGTGCTGGGCTGGGGGTCTGGCTTGGGGTCAGAGGAACAAGGAGTGGAGTGGGCATGCGGGGTAGGGTAGGGGCTTCTGAGAACAGTGCAATAATGCAGTCAGTGTTCAGGCCAGGTCTTCACACGTTATCCCCATCTGCTGGGAGGTGTTAAATATGTCATACCCACTTTTCAGATGAGGAAATTGAGGCTAAAACGAGGCTAAAGGACTTGCCCACATTGGAGGCTGGGACTTGAACCTGGTCTGCCTCCAAAGCTTGTTAATATGCCTCGGCTCTGTCAGGAGACAGAGAATCAGGAGACCTACCACTGTTATCCACAGTGTGACCTTAGACAAGACTTTCTGTTTTCGTTTTTTTCTTTTTTTTTGAGGCGGGGGAGGGAGGGGGACGGGTGGGCCACTTCTATTGGTCTTTCATTTATTCGATTTCATCCATCTTTGTTCTTTGGCCCGTGTGGGCCTCCCATCACGGCAGCCTTTGTTGTCGCAGAGCACTGGCTCTGGGCACATGCGCCCCAGAGCTCTGGCTCGGTGATTGGACACATCGGTCCAGCCGCTCCGCGGCACGTGGGATCTTCCCAGACCAGGGATCGAACCAGCACCCCTTGCATTGCAAGGCAGTGTCCTTACCCACTGAACCACCAGGGAAGCCCGACTTTCTGTTTTCTGAGCCTCTATTTTCTCGTCTGTAACAATCGGCCATTAGTCCTTCCTCTGGGATGATTAAATGAGATAACCCAGGTGACAGTGCCCACCCAGCCTCAATGCCTTACATATAGTGTATGCTCAATAATAATCTTAGCAAGAGCATGGAGCTGGACTGAAGTCTGCCTCTGTCCTAGTTTAAAAAAGAACTCTCAACAAAAATAGTGGGAGAGACTTTCTGTGGATGCGAGAGACCTAGGAAGGCTTCCTAGAGGTGGTGCCTCTGGAAGGATTCTCTAGGCAGAGCTGGGATGAGAAAAGAAGGCATGTCCGGTGAAGCTGCAGCATCAGCAAAGTTGAGTCCCTGACCACACATGTCCCTCCAGGAGGCCAACTATAAAGGGCACCGGGCCAGCAAAGTTCTATTTCTGGGGAACCTGAAGAAGCTGCTTTCCACAGGCACATCCCGATGGAACAACCGGCAGATGGCCCTGTGGGACCAGGTGAGTCTCTGGAGCAGCCCTGCCAGCACCCCTCAGCTGAGGGCTGGCTTCATCTGTTCATTCATGCATTCACTCATGGGCTGAACTGACTGATGAAAGCCAGGGAGATACAGCAGCCCCATGGTGCTCGCCCAGACCTTGTGCATCTTGTCGTTCAAGGAGAGGGAGAGGCCCTAAGGGAGGGGTCTTAGGAGAAACCTCGATGATGTCAGGGAGGAGAGGTGGACAAGACCTGGACAGGGAACGGGGTGGGAGAAGGCGAGGGTCTTCTGGGTGGAGGGAACAGCTGGAGCCGTGTGAACAAGGGAGCTGTCTCTTCAAGGCGGATGGGGGTGGGGTGGGAGTGAGGACCAGGCCAAGGAGTACTGATTACAAGGAGCGCTCAGCTGGAGTTGGACAGACTGCTTCCTCTCTCTCTGAATCTCGTTGTATCCTAGTCGATATAACAGAGGAAGAGGAAGGCTGGAGTGACGTCTTCTGTATAAGAAGTGATTTGTTAAAGGCAAGATGTTAGCAAGGCAAAAGGAGGTGGTCTCTCTCTCTCTGTCTTACACACACAGAGCCCCAGGGCAGGAATTCTTAAGAGAGTACCCCAAAGGGCTCCATGAGTGACTGACAGGCCTTCTTGGTCTTCCTCCCTTTGCAGGATGACCTCTCTGTGCCTCTCACAGAGGAGGACCTTGACGGCTCCTCAGGCGTGCTGTTTCCCTTCTATGACGTGGACACCAACATGCTCTACGTGGTGGGGAAGGTCAGTCTGGCACGGGAGAGAGGTGACTGCCTGGTCCCATGGGCCTGGGGCCCTTGGGGTGCAGGGCAGGGGCAGGGCTAGGCAAGAGTGGCTGGATCCTCGGCCCCTGTTGTACCCCCTTTGCCCTTTCCCACCTTCCTGGCTCCATAGGAGCACCTGGGGCCACGGCTTTGGCCAGCCACCCTGAGCTAGTCCCTCCCCAGTCCCAGGTCCAGATGAGGAGGGACCAGTTGGTGTTTCTTGGCAGGGGCCACCTTCGAATTTGGTGTAGAGGGGGGTCTTCTTCGGGTAGGACTGTCCTGTACTCAACAGCCTTGGCCCCTCCCCACCCAGAGCCAGGCACAGCAGCCACCTCCCCGCCCAGTCCGTATGACAGTGACAATCGGAAGTGACTCAGGGGTGAGCCCCGCTGGGTGGTCTCAGGACACCCCACTTCTGACCTTTGTGTGCAGCTCTCAGATGGGGCTCGGGCTCAGGCCTCTGCCTTGAAGGCACACAGGTGAACTTTGGGTCCTAGTTTGGGGACTGTGTCTGAGAACTCCCCCAGGGGGCTGGTGGGACCTGGCTCTGAATGGTGCCCTCTCCTCCCCAGGGAGACGGCAACATCCGATACTATGAGGTCAGCGCTGACAAACCTCACCTGAACTACCTGACGGAATTCCGCTCCTATAACCCACAGAAGGGGATTGGTGGGTGGGGGACACGGAGGTCACGGGGCCTGGGGAAACCGGGATGAGTCAGCTGGCTTCCTCTCTCACACTGACAGAGCCTCCAGTTGGCAGGATCCTAGTCGATATAACAGAGGAAGAGGAAGGCTGGAGTGACGTCTTCTGTATAAGAAGTGATTTGTTAAAGGCAAGATGTTAGCAAGGCAAAAGGAGGTGGTCTCTCTCTCTCTGTCTTACACACACAGAGCCCCAGGGCAGGAATTCTTAAGAGAGTACCCCAAAGGGCTCCATGAGTGACTGACAGGCCTTCTTGGTCTTCCTCCCTTTGCAGGATGACCTCTCTGTGCCTCTCACAGAGGAGGACCTTGACGGCTCCTCAGGCGTGCTGTTTCCCTTCTATGACGTGGACACCAACATGCTCTACGTGGTGGGGAAGGTCAGTCTGGCACGGGAGAGAGGTGACTGCCTGGTCCCATGGGCCTGGGGCCCTTGGGGTGCAGGGCAGGGGCAGGGCTAGGCAAGAGTGGCTGGATCCTCGGCCCCCTGTTGTACCCCTTAGCCCTTTCCCACCTTCCTGGCTCCATAGGAGCACCTGGGGCCACGGCTTTGGCCAGCCACCCTGAGCTAGTCCCTCCCCAGTCCCAGGTCCAGATGAGGAGGGACCAGTTGGTGTTTCTTGGCAGGGGCCACCTTCGAATTTGGTGTAGAGGGGGGTCTTCTTCGGGTAGGACTGTCCTGTACTCAACAGCCTTGGCCCCTCCCCACCCAGAGCCAGGCACAGCAGCCACCTCCCCGCCCAGTCCGTATGACAGTGACAATCGGAAGTGACTCAGGGGTGAGCCCCGCTGGGTGGTCTCAGGACACCCCACTTCTGACCTTTGTGTGCAGCTCTCAGATGGGGCTCGGGCTCAGGCCTCTGCCTTGAAGGCACACAGGTGAACTTTGGGTCCTAGTTTGGGGACTGTGTCTGAGAACTCCCCCAGGGGGCTGGTGGGACCTGGCTCTGAATGGTGCCCTCTCCTCCCCAGGGAGACGGCAACATCCGATACTATGAGGTCAGCGCTGACAAACCTCACCTGAACTACCTGACGGAATTCCGCTCCTATAACCCACAGAAGGGGATTGGTGAGTGGGGGACACGGAGGTCGCACGGGGCCTGGGGAAACCGGGATGAGTCAGCTGCAGGCCCTGCCTTAGGGAGTCCCCCATGCGGGAGAGGAGGCAGCAGGTCAACACTCTGAGTCTATGGGAGCTCTACTTGAGGCAGGCGGGTGGTTCTCTGGGAGCACACAGGAAGAAGCCAGGGAGGGCTTCCTGGAGGAGGCAAGACCCGAGGAGTCAAACGGGAAGCGGAGCAAGGCTTGAGGAGAGGATGAAGGTGTTCTAGTTGAAAGTTGAGGAGTTACAACAGTAACAAGGAGATAGGGGACATTGATCTAAGAGAGGCCTCGTTTATAAAGTGTGTTTAGGGGTAAGAAATGATACAAAATAGGATGTTCCTCTATGCCCTCTACTGGAAACCCACTTAATGCATAAAGATACGGCTAGATGAAAAGTAAAGCTGGAGAAAGATGAGATTGCGAGTGCACATGAATCAAAGGGAAACTGGAGTAATCTATTAAGAGCCTCTTGAGGGTATGCCCTGGTAACACTCCACACTCCCGACGCAGGGGCCTGGGCTCCATCCCGGGTCGGGGAACTAGATCCCCGCATGCCGCAACTAAGAGTCTGCATGCTGCAGCTAAGACTCGGCACAACCTAAATAGATAAATACCTTTTGGAAAACAACAGAGCATTTGGGTTGGTAGCTGTGGGGATGGCGATGGAGGGTCTTGAACAGAGCATATTTCCTGTAAAAATTCGGCTAAAATCCTTGGAGGTGGGAGACAACTTCTGACGGTTCCAACCCCGTTTCCCCAGCCCGGGGACCGGCCCCATGTGGGATTGTTCGCTGAGGGAAGGACCGGGGCAGGAGGCTAGTCTCTGCTCGCATGCAGGCGTGCAGCCTTGGCTTTGCCACTCAGCCCGTGGCCCTGCTGCCTCCGCCCCCCGCTGAGGGAGCCCTTGGCCCTCCTCGGTCATCTCCCCACAGGTGTTATGCCAAAGAGAGGTCTCGACGTGTCCTCCTGCGAGATCTTCCGCTTCTACAAGCTGATTACAACCAAGAGCCTCATCGAGCCCGTATCTATGATTGTACCCCGGCGGGTAAGGGCAGTGGGAGCCATCTCCCAGGGAGGCCGGGTTAGGGGCACCCTCCTAGAGCAGGAGGAGCCTGGGACCTGGACCCTGGAGCCCACGCCCCTGACAGAGCCTTTATGAGGCGATGGCCCCGCCTCAAAGGGAAACCTTTCTTATGGTCAGCGCTGCTGCTGACCTTGAATTGCCCCGTGAGCATGTCCCTTTGCTCTGGACCTCAGTGTCCTCCACTCATGGGGTTGGGGGAGTCTGCCCCTCCAGCTCTTTAAGGGCCACCCCCCACCATCCCCACTCTCAACTGTCCTTATTTCTTCTGCAGTCAGAATCCTACCAAGAGGACATCTACCCACCCACGGCTAGCACCCAGCCCTCTCTGACAGCCCAGGAGTGGCTCAGTGGGATGAATAAAGGTGAGAAAGGCAGAGAAAAGGCTCGGGTGACTGTAGGGGACACTGGTGTGTCCAGTGGACCCAAGTGGCTGAGAGAGTGGTTGAGAGTGTCGTCCCGTAACCCAAGAGGGCTGGTTGTTGACAGTTGGTTAAGAACATCTTGGAGGACCTTCCCTGGGGGGTCCATGGGTAAGACTCCAGCAGTTAGGATGCATGCACATGGGTCCAGGCTGGGAAGGGCTTATCCCAAGTGGCTCAGGAAAGTCCCTCCAGTTTAAGGGATTTTTGCTCCATGAGAGGGTTAGTCGCTCAGTCATATCTGACTCTTTGCAACTCCATGGACTAGAGCCCGCCAACTCTTCTGTCCATGGGATTCTTCAGGCAAGAATACTGCAATGGGTAGCCATTCCCTTCTCCAGGGGATCTTCCCGACCCAGGGATCGAACCTGGGTCTCTCATACTACAGGCAGATCTTTATCATCCGAGCCACCAGGGGGAGCCATAGAAAAGGTCTTTAACCCTTGGGCTGTGCAGAGTCACTGGATAGTCTCAGCTGGACCCCCTGCCCATCCTCCCACCACCTCTGTAGTTACTCTTTGACCCCAGAGACTCTCTAGGCAGCAACCCCAGCCCAGGCCTTTCTGGCCCCTCTGCCTGCCCTGACCCTCCCTCCGGGGTCTGTCAACCCAAGGGCCTGAGCGTGAGAGGCAGTATGTGTTCTCCCACCGCACCCCCCACCCCCCTCTCTGCGGCCTTGAAGTTGCCTGCTCCCCCTTCACCTTTTTTGCGTCACTCTTGGACAGTCTCACTGCTCTCTGGACTCAGTCTCCTCGCCGTATCCGTGATGCCTGCCTCCCCCGCCTCTCGGGCTGTTGGGAGCATCCGTGGGCTGGTAAACGGCAGAGTGCAGCAAGGGGGGGAAGGAGCTCACGGTGTTCCGGGGCAGCCCCTGCAAACCCAGCGTGCGTGTCTGCCCTCGATCACCGTCGTCTGTGGGCCTGGGCCTGTCTGCATGCAGCCGCATCTCCAACACAGGTCCCGTGTATTTCTGTGTCAGCGCGTGGCTCTGTGCATGTCAGCGCCCCCCACGCCTGTCTACTCGGGGACACTCCAGCCTCACACAGCCCTCTGCTTCTCTCCCAGAGCCCGTCCTGATGTCTCTTAGGCCTGGTGCTGAGCCGCTGAACCCCCGACCTCTGCCCTCAGAGAGACGCGTCTCCATCCCCACGGCCCCCACCTCGCCTCGTCTCTTCAACCAGACAGAGAGGCTGGCTGCAGAAGACGGTCGGAGACCCTTCTCCCAGCTGGAAGGAAAGGCACCAAGGTGGGCCGCAGAACACAGACTGGAGGAGAAATCCTGGGCCACAAATGGCTTCGACATCTTCGAATGCCCCCCACCAAAGACAGAGAATGAGGTGCGGACATGGTAGGGGTGGGGCTGTCAAGGGAGGGGAGCAGCGGGGCTGGGGAGGGAGACCCGGAGGTGAGAAAAATTACCCGCAGTATGGCCTGGTCACGTAGCTTATCTTTCTGGTTCATTCATTCATGAGCACCACCCGCATGCCAAGATGTTGGGTTTCCTTACAGACGGTGGGAACCCTCTGTAAAGTGCCAAGAGTTTGACTTGGGTATTAAAGCCCCTACCGGTTCTGACTCGCTAGGATTTTCCATGCTCTCAGAGTCAACATTTGTTAAGTGCCTAGTGTGTACTGGGGCCTGGGTAGGTGCCTAGTGTCTCTAGGCAGCAACCCCAGCCCAGGCCTTTCTGGCCCCTCTGCCTGCCCTGACCCTCCCTCCGGGGTCTGTCAACCCAAGGGCCTGAGCGTGAGAGGCAGTATGTGTTCTCCCACCGCACCCCCCCCCCCCCCCTCTGCGGCCTTGAAGTTGCCTGCTCCCCCTTCACCTTTTTTGCGTCACTCTTGGACAGTCTCACTGCTCTCTGGACTCAGTCTCCTCGCCGTATCCGTGATGCCTGCCTCCCCCGCCTCTCGGGCTGTTGGGAGCATCCGTGGGCTGGTAAACGGCAGAGTGCAGCAAGGGGGGGAAGGAGCTCACGGTGTTCCGGGGCAGCCCCTGCAAACCCAGCGTGCGTGTCTGCCCTCGATCACCGTCGTCTGTGGGCCTGGGCCTGTCTGCATGCAGCCGCATCTCCAACACAGGTCCCGTGTATTTCTGTGTCAGCGCGTGGCTCTGTGCATGTCAGCGCCCCCCACGCCTGTCTACTCGGGGACACTCCAGCCTCACACAGCCCTCTGCTTCTCTCCCAGAGCCCGTCCTGATGTCTCTTAGGCCTGGTGCTGAGCCGCTGAACCCCCGACCTCTGCCCTCAGAGAGCGCGTCTCCATCCCCACGGCCCCCACCTCGCCTCGTCTCTTCAACCAGACAGAGAGGCTGGCTGCAGAAGACGGTCGGAGACCCTTCTCCCAGCTGGAAGGAAAGGCACCAAGGTGGGCCGCAGAACACAGACTGGAGGAGAAATCCTGGGCCACAAATGGCTTCGACATCTTCGAATGCCCCCCACCAAAGACAGAGAATGAGGTGCGGACATGGTAGGGGTGGGGCTGTCAAGGGAGGGGAGCAGCGGGGCTGGGGAGGGAGACCCGGAGGTGAGAAAAATTACCCGCAGTATGGCCTGGTCACGTAGCTTATCTTTCTGGTTCATTCATTCATGAGCACCACCCGCATGCCAAGATGTTGGGTTTCCTTACAGACGGTGGGGAACCCTCTGTAAAGTGCCAAGAGTTTGACTTGGGTATTAAAGCCCCTACCGGTTCTGACTCGCTAGGATTTTCCATGCTCTCAGAGTCAACATTTGTTAAGTGCCTAGTGTGTACTGGGGCCTGGGTAGGTAGGCACTTCAGTATATCAGCGGATTGTATTTTCTCAACAGCCCTGGGGAATAGGCAGCAGCTGAAAAATATAAGGGCTGGTGTCTCACAGAGGGATTCTGAGTCTGGCCCTCCTGAGCGCTAATTCTAGGACCTGGGACTGAATCTCCCTTGGCCTCAGTGTCCACAGTGGTGAAGTGGGGGTATTAATACTACCGCCTTCCCAGGGGTGTGGTCTACATTCAGTGGAATCATGAAGATCCTTAGGAAGAACACCTAGTGCCATCCTAGTGCCTTCCTATCCAATGGCAGCAACTGTAGGAACGCTGAGGTTAGTTACCTGACCCCCAGTTTCCAGAGGATGAAATTGAAGTTCAGGGAGGGTAAATCCAAAGTCACATAGCTTAGTAGTGGTGAGAACTCCCATCTCCAGGACTTCAGGGCCGAGTATCCTTTGCTCCATCTGCGGAGGAATTTAAGGAAACAAAAAAGGTCTGAAACGTCAGTTCTTTTTGAATTTCGTTTATTGGATGATATCTTTGCAAGATTTTTGTAAAGATCTACTATGGCTGCCCCCTCAAGCCTCAGCCATGTTCATGTAATCACCCCCCATTTCTGAGTCCCAAAGGGGCGATGTCAATGCTTTCTGCCGGTGTCCTGCCCCCTGCACCCCAGGACACCCCAGTGACCTTCCTTTTTGCTCTGTGCTCTCTCAGCTGCTGCAGATGTTCTATCGGCAACAAGATGAGATCCGGAGGCTCCGGGAGCTGGTGACCCAACGCGAGGTCCAGGCCAAACAGCTGGAACTGGAGATCAAAAACTTGCGGATGGGCTCACAGAGGTTCTGAGCAGAGTCTTCTGCCCTCCTCGCCCTCAGGGACACCACTCGGCTTCACGGGAAGGTCTGAAATCAAATCCACAGGTCTCCCAAGCATGGCCACTGTGTCTATATTTTTTACCAGAAACGAGACTCTTGATCGCTGCAAGATTCCAGTGGGACCTGCTGCCGATTTTCTATCTGCCTTCTTAAAAACAAGAATCTTAGGATTTCCATGCTCTCAGAGTCAACATTTGTTAAGTGCCTAGTGTGTACTGGGGCCTGGGTAGGTAGGCACTTCAGTATATCAGCGGATTGTATTTTCTCAACAGCCCTGGGGAATAGGCAGCAGCTGAAAAATATAAGGGCTGGTGTCTCACAGAGGGATTCTGAGTCTGGCCCTCCTGAGCGCTAATTCTAGGACCTGGGACTGAATCTCCCTTGGCCTCAGTGTCCACAGTGGTGAAGTGGGGGTATTAATACTACCGCCTTCCCAGGGGTGTGGTCTACATTCAGTGGAATCATGAAGATCCTTAGGAAGAACACCTAGTGCCATCCTAGTGCCTTCCTATCCAATGGCAGCAACTGTAGGAACGCTGAGGTTAGTTACCTGACCCCCAGTTTCCAGAGGATGAAATTGAAGTTCAGGGAGGGTAAATCCAAAGTCACATAGCTTAGTAGTGGTGAGAACTCCCATCTCCAGGACTTCAGGGCCGAGTATCCTTTGCTCCATCTGCGGAGGAATTTAAGGAAACAAAAAAGGTCTGAAACGTCAGTTCTTTTTGAATTTCGTTTATTGGATGATATCTTTGCAAGATTTTTGTAAAAGATCTACTATGGCTGCCCCCTCAAGCCTCAGCCATGTTCATGTAATCACCCCCCATTTCTGAGTCCCAAAGGGGCGATGTCAATGCTTTCTGCCGGTGTCCTGCCCCCTGCACCCCAGGACACCCCAGTGACCTTCCTTTTTGCTCTGTGCTCTCTCAGCTGCTGCAGATGTTCTATCGGCAACAAGATGAGATCCGGAGGCTCCGGGAGCTGGTGACCCAACGCGAGGTCCAGGCCAAACAGCTGGAACTGGAGATCAAAAACTTGCGGATGGGCTCACAGAGGTTCTGAGCAGAGTCTTCTGCCCTCCTCGCCCTCAGGGACACCACTCGGCTTCACGGGAAGGTCTGAAATCAAATCCACAGGTCTCCCAAGCATGGCCACTGTGTCTATATTTTTTACCAGAAACGAGACTCTTGATCGCTGCAAGATTCCAGTGGGACCTGCTGCCGATTTTCTATCTGCCTTCTTAAAAACAAGAGCGTCTGAACTCTTTTTAGATGATACTTTGCCTTCAGTTTAATTGTTTTGAAGGGTCCACGATCACTTTTCAAGGGGAAGAACACTGTAGAAAGTTAAGAGCTGGAAGGACCTAGGAGGGGAAGCTGCCTGTGGTTTTCAAACTGTGGCAAGAGGCATGGGGAAGAGTAAAGCAGGAGGGCTGACCCCTACCCACATTCCAACCAGCCAGCTCCTCTCCTTTCTGTTTTATGTGTTGGCTTTAGAACACCTAATTCCAAGTTTGAAAACCAGTGGTGTGGCCCAACCTCCTCTCTCACAGGTGGGGACACTGAAGCCCAGAAGCAGGCAAGTAATCAACGTCCTCAGAGAGTGCACAGCTGGGCGGGTCCTGGGTCTGTCTGTCTGATCTCCTGGGTCTGTCTGCTGTTTGTGAGGCAACACATACAGTTCTTAGCCCGAGGGCAGGAGTCCATTGGTTCTGACCTCGGCTGTGCACCTGACTTGCTCAGAGACCGTATAAGTCCTTCCCTCTGTGGTCTCAATTTCTCCATCTGAACAAGGGTGGGCCTGGAAGGTGCCACCCTCTAGAGGATCTGCCACCTGAGATTTAAAAAAAAAAAAAAAAAAAAAACCTTGGCCATGACCTGAGGAAAGCTGCTTGTCCAGTGAGGATCTGGGTTTGTTGCAGAAACTCAAAAGACAGTGACAAAGGGGCAGAGGACGTTTAACTTGAGGGCAGTATGTCCACGTTCAGCCTAATGGTAGAACAGGCAGAAGGCCATCCTCTTTCTCTTCAACCAGATTTAGCCACATTTCCCTTAGGTGGGGATGCGGACGGCAGAGTGCCTGTGACCACTGACTGCCACCACCAAAGCCCCAGGCTCACAGAGCCTGCCTCCTCCAGGGTGCGGTAGGCAGATTTCAGCCCAAGATAACAGGAGAGGTCCCCAGGAAGTGGGGAGCCCCAGCCTTGGAAGTGTGCCAGCAGAGCCCCGAGGCGCCCCACCCGCCCCCGGGAGGCTCGACCCCCCGCCGGAGGGCTCGTGTCCCTTTTGGGACTTTAGCCCTAAGCGCAAAGATGATCCATTTCTATCTGCCTTCTTAAAAACAAGAGCTTGAACTCTTTAGATGATACTTTGTTTTTGGAAGGGTCCACGATCACTTTTCAAGGGAAGAACACTGTAGAAAGTTAAGAGCTGGAAGGACCTAGGAGGAAGCTGCCTGTGGTTTTCAAACTGTGGCAAGAGGCATGGGGAAGAGTAAAGCAGGAGGGCTGACCCCTACCCACATTCCAACCAGCCAGCTCCTCTCCTTTCTGTTTTATGTGTTGGCTTTAGAACACCTAATTCCAAGTTTGAAAACCAGTGGTGTGGCCCAACCTCCTCTCTCACAGGTGGGGACACTGAAGCCCAGAAGCAGGCAAGTAATCAACGTCCTCAGAGAGTGCACAGCTGGGCGGGTCCTGGGTCTGTCTGTCTGATCTCCTGGGTCTGTCTGCTGTTTGTGAGGCAACACATACAGTTCTTAGCCCGAGGGCAGGAGTCCATTGGTTCTGACCTCGGCTGTGCACCTGACTTGCTCAGAGACCGTATAAGTCCTTCCCTCTGTGGTCTCAATTTCTCCATCTGAACAAGGGTGGGCCTGGAAGGTGCCACCCTCTAGAGGATCTGCCACCTGAGATTTAAAAAAAAAAAAAAAAAAAAAAACCTTGGCCATGACCTGAGGAAAGCTGCTTGTCCAGTGAGGATCTGGGTTTGTTGCAGAAACTCAAAAGACAGTGACAAAGGGGCAGAGGACGTTTAACTTGAGGGCAGTATGTCCACGTTCAGCCTAATGGTAGAACAGGCAGAAGGCCATCCTCTTTCTCTTCAACCAGATTTAGCCACATTTCCCTTAGGTGGGGATGCGGACGGCAGAGTGCCTGTGACCACTGACTGCCACCACCAAAGCCCCAGGCTCACAGAGCCTGCCTCCTCCAGGGTGCGGTAGGCAGATTTCAGCCCAAGATAACAGGAGAGGTCCCCAGGAAGTGGGGAGCCCCAGCCTTGGAAGTGTGCCAGCAGAGCCCCGAGGCCGCCCCCCACCCGCCTCCAGGGCTTCTGGAGCGGGGTGACTGTGTACTAGACAAGGAAGTGGAACCAGGGGATCCCGACTTCCCTTCCAGCCGGAGGGTTTGCTCGTGTCCCTTTTTGGGGAAGCTGTATTCTGAGCCCTGTCTCTAAGGTGCGCGCTCTCACAGTGGTCAGTACAACCGCCCGGCTAGAGGAAGGGAATGTGGCCCTTCCTGACCAAGGTTGCGTGGGCGGTGAGTTTTTCCCATTGTGCAGGGCGATCCTGGAGTGACGATGGGAACTGCAGGAGGCCACCCCACCTGTTAGGTTTCACCCCAGGCTGTGCCTTAGGAATTCCCCTTGGGGCCTTCAGGAGCCACAGAGAGAGCAGGCACAACCCCAGGCCACGGAAGCCGAAGCTCCAGAGTAGGGCTGGCCTGGTGTATGTTTTATACGTTCCTAGGGGAATCTGCCGGGGTTGGGACAGAGACCCACTGGGCTGGCCCATCTGCACCTATTTGCAGTGAAGAGGACAGTGAGGGCTAGACAGGATCCAGGGACTCCAACCCCATCAGGCTGGAAGCTCCTATAAAAAGTCAAGAAACACTGTCCCAGGCGTCTCTGGGACCCCCAACTGCAACACAACCAGGGCTGCATGCTCCTGGTGGCTCCCCGCCCCCAGCCATGGCTGAGTCCCCTCGTTTGCCCCACACACACCAGACGCCCGCACTTCCTGTTGGGTTTTACTGAGTCGCAGGCTCCAGCCGAGCTTGCCAGAGGCCGAATCCCAGGCATTGTCAGGGGACCAGAGCTTCACAGAATGGGGTTACCTCTGCCACCTCCTGTGTGACCAGCACTTCTGTTTACAAAGCCCTCCCACCCCCACTCACTGACACGTCCTACCCTAATAGGGGTCAGCTGGGCAGTATTATCCCCAAGCTCAGAAGGGAAGACATAGCCACAGAGGATGAAGAATCGTCAAGCCCAAAGGCGCAAGCTGCATGGCGTGGAGGTGGGGTCCAGTCTGGGGGGCTGCCCGCATGCCTTCTCCACACGGAGCCTTCCCTTCCTGCTCAGGCTCTCTCCACCCCTGTGGGGCCTGCACCTCGTGCTTAAAAACAATACGAAGGCATCCATGAACGAACTTCTTTTTCTTTGTGTTTTTTTTTTTAACATCAACAATAAATTATTTAAATTATTTCACAGCAAGGGAGAGGGATAGGTAATTTGTATGAGATATTTTTTTAAGCCATTTTTTTAAAATTATGTTTTTGTTCTTGACCGATGAAGTAGAACTGGCCCCGCATTTGCAGGGCCTAGGGCTCAGGGCAAGCAGACTGTGTACTCATCTCCTTACTCCATACCCTGGGAATCCCCTGACTGATGACTCAGGAACTTTCTTAGAGTGAAGACAGCGCTGGGAGATGAGCTTTGAGGTGTATGTACAATCCCCGAGGTTGTCTCGGAGAGAGAAGCAGGAAGTCAGAAATCAATCTATGCTTTTCATATGAAACTGTGCCTGAAACCCTTTGATTATTTTAATATTGTTTCTGAAATTCCTTGTACCTTTGTAAAAAAGAAAAAAAGTGAAAATAAATAGATGTGGAATCGTGCAATGAAAAGAATGTAACAAAATAATAAACATCGCCTAGACATTTTAATGCATGGAGTTTTCCTTGATTTGTTTCACAAATACAGGTCTCCCTTGACTATCTTAAAAGTAGGGGCATATGAAACCTTTCATAAGCCAAGATGGCTAAAGTGAAGAAGCAATTACCTTAACACAAAATAAGGTGAAGCAGAGATGCTTACAGGTGCTTCAAAGCTAAGACGGCTTCACGTTGAGACGCTGAGTGTAGCTCCTGTGAAAGGAGATTGGCAGGACCACTCTCTCCGCCTGAAATTCTCGGGGGTGCCCGATGCCTCTATGATGACTTGCTGCAAAACAAATGCTGAACATTTTTTCAATTTTTGCCTTTTTTCATAAAAGCAAAAATCTGCTTCGGATTTCTTTTAGTGAAAGAAAGACATAAAGAATCTGCCACACTGTGGGCAGATTCTTTGCCATCTGAGCCACCAAGGAAGCCCAAGAATACTGGAGTGGATAGCCTATTTCTTCTCCAGGGGGTCTTCCTAACCCAACCAGGGTCTCCTGCATTGCAGGCAGGTTCTTCACTAGCTGAGCTCCAAGAGAAGCCCAGTGAAAACAAGTACTAATGTAGGTTTTTCGTGAAAGCAAGATGGCATAGAGTGAAATTTTGGAAATAACCTCTAAATTCCTACTTGTGTGGGCCAGAAACAAGCCTGGGAAGCAGGCAAGACAGACTTGGTTCCTGCCCTCCAAAGAGTCCTCAGTCGTGGCTGGAAGGAAAGGGGAGAGTCAGGGGAGGGGACATGCAAGCTGCTCTTGGAAAAGCAAGGAAGGCTTCCTGGAGGAAATGATATTTGGGCAGAAACCTGAAGGACACATAGGAATAAACTCAGGCAAAGGACATTGGAGAAAAACTGTTCCACGCAGAGAAAATGACCTGTTTCCTGGTCTGGAAACAAGTAAAGGGTGAAGCATAGACAGGACAGAGATCATGGGTATTAAGAGCCAAGGGGGACTTCCCTAATGGTCCAGAGGTTAAGAACCTGCCACAGGTTTGATCCCTGGTCGGGGAAGATCCCACAACCTATGGGGCAACTAAGCTCATGTACCACAACTATTGAGCCCATGTGCCCTTGAGCCTGAGCATCCACGACAAGAGAAGCCACTGCTACAAGAGAAGCCCACATGCAGCAACAAAAGCCCAAATAAATAATAATAATAATACATTTTAAATTTTTTAAAGAGGCAAAGGACTTGTAGGTGAGAGCTGAGGCTTTTCCCTCTAGCTTTATTGAGGTGTACTGACAAAAACTGTATATATTTATGTTGCTTCTTGAAGTGTATAAGGTGATGACCTAATATATGAATACACTGTGAAATGGGCACCACAATCAAGTTAATTAACACATCCATCACCTCACATGCTTACCCTCTTTTGTGCCAGTCTCAACAGATTTCAGTATACAATATAGTATTATTAATGAGAGCCACCATGTTGTAAATTGGAATCCCAGAACTTATGAGTTTTGTGACTTAAAGTCTGTACCCTTTTCCCCCTACTTGGTACTTTTCTATCAGCCCCTGGCAACCACCTTTCTAGTCTCTATTCCTATGAGTTTGACATTTTTTTTTTTAAAGATTCCATATATTTATAAGTCTTACAGTATTTGTCTTTCTCTATTTGGCTTATTTCGCTTAGCATAATGTTTTCCAGGCTCATTCATTTAGAAAATGGCAGGATTTATTTTTTTTTAATCTCAATAATATTTCACTATACATACATACATATACTACGCCTTCTTTCTCCATTTATCCATTGATGGGTGCTTGGGTTATTTCCATATTTTGGCTATGGTAAATAGTGCTGCAGGGACCATGGGAATGCAGATATCTCTGAGATTTTGACTTCATATTCTTTGGATATATACCCAGAAGTGGGATTGCTGGATCATATGGTAGAACTATTTTTATTTTATTTTATTTTATTTTTGAGGAACTTCCATACGGTTTTCCATAATGCCAAATGACATTTCTTGGATGCTGAGACTTTAGCATGCCCGCAACTGGAGTTTCCAGAATGTTTCTCACTGTTACAGGAATGGTTATTTCTCTTCAGTTAAGGGCAAGAGAGAATTAAGGGGAAATGAAAAACGTAGGTAAATGCACAGCATCCAGGAAGGCCACAGCCAACTTTGGTCCCACTTGCAGAGCAGCAGCTTCCTCATCATGATAGGTTCACTCAGCAGGAAACCACCTTCCAAGTGGCCCACTCGAAGTGACCCCCGTTTCAGCTGTGGCTGCCTCTGGGCTATAGACACGGAGCCGGGTGCCCAGGCCTGAGCATTCACTGGCCGGCGGGACAGGACCGCGCTGTCCGCGGGTGCGGTCCTTCGGCCTGGCGGCGGCGCCCTGCTACCCGTCTTTTCCTGCCGGAACTGGGTCTGCCCGGCGCGGCGCGCCCCGCCCCATCGGCCGGGTTTCGATTCTCCACCCGCCCCTCGCTGCGCCGCCGCGGCCCGGAAACCTGGGGGTGAATGGCGGGCGCACCGGTGCTCCAGCCCGAAGAGGCGCGCGGCTGGTCCTGCCCTGAGCACGGCGACCGCGTGGCTGAGCTCTTCTGTCGCCGCTGCCGCCGCTGCGTGTGCGCGCTTTGCCCGGTGCTGGGCTCGCACCGCGGCCACCCGGTCGGTTTGGCGCAGGACGAGGCGGCGCGCGTGCAGGTGGGGACGCTGGGGCGCGAGCCCGGAGCAACGAGCAACGGGCGGGGAGGGGCGTGCTGGGTCCCACTGACGGTGCACAGTTGGGACCAGGACCGACCGGTAAGGCGGCCCGCAGACCATCTCGGCGGCCGACCTGTCGTGCAGAAAGCGAAATTGAGGCCCAAGGAAGGGCACCGGCGAGCCATGGCCATCATTTAAGCATCAGAAGAGGTGGGTTTGGGAGTGAGAACTTGGGCGCCCGGACCTCATCTGCCATGGTGGGTCCATCACACTGCCTTTAGGCCGGAAGAAAATCTGCCTTTAACAAAGATGAAGAAAATCCCTCCCGCTTAGATAACATCCGGCTATCCTGGTAGCTCAGCTGGTAAAGAAGCCGCCTGCGATGCAGGAGACCATGGTTCTGGCCCTGGAGAAGGGATAGGCTCCCCTTTGCAGTAGTCTTGGGCTTCCCTGGTGGCTCAGACGGTAAAGAATCCCCCTGCAATGTGGGAGACCTGGGTTCAATGGAAAAGAGATAGGCTACCCAGTCCAGTATTCTTGGCCTGGAGAATCCCATGGATGAGGTCACGAAGAGCCTGACGCGACTGAGTGACTTTCACTTTAGAAAGTATGTTTCGTGAAAGTCACACACACACCTCTGATTTTTCCTGCTGGAATTCCGGAGAGGGGCCACCCCCAGCCCCCATGGCCCTGGGAGCTGCCTCAACGGCTGTTCCGCCCCTCCCCCACCTACCCGCTGCCTTCCAGCTCAGAGCAGCAGTTGGGAGCTAGGTTAACTGCTCCCCCAAGAAGAGCAGGGTTCTAGAGGCACAGGCCGGCCCTTGAACCCAGAACTGGCCCCCATGGGCCCAGTCTCTCTTCGGAGCTCTCATCCATGTTTAATCCTAAGAGTGGGAGAGGGCTCTCTGGACTCCTCTTCCAGCCTAGTGGTCAGCTTGTCCAGTGACTGGCCAGATGCCTGCAAGCCCTCCCTGGGCTAGACAGGGGCTTCCTTCACAGATTTGACTCTACCACTTCCACCCTCAAGGAGCGTCCTGGAATTAATCGAGCCCTACAGTGACCCCTGCATAGCGTGATTTAACCCCACCTCCAAGGTGAGACCAGGTGAGGTGAGGCCACCTTTGGAACAGTCTAGCAAGTGGAGTCTAGGATTCAAGGCTTTCCTCTTCCGCCAAGATCTGTTTCTTATCTATAAAATAGTTATAATAATATTTCCTCAAAGTTTTGGAAAAGGTCTTAGGATTCAACTTTCTCAGCAGCCGGGCCGGAGCCATGGCCATCATTTAAGCATCAGAAGAGGTGGGTTTGGGAGTGAGAACTTGGGCGCCCGGACCTCATCTGCCATGGTGGGTCCATCACACTGCCTTTAGGCCGGAAGAAAATCTGCCTTTAACAAAGATGAAGAAAATCCCTCCCGCTTAGATAACATCCGGCTATCCTGGTAGCTCAGCTGGTAAAGAAGCCGCCTGCGATGCAGGAGACCATGGTTCTGGCCCTGGAGAAGGGATAGGCTCCCCTTTGCAGTAGTCTTGGGCTTCCCTGGTGGCTCAGACGGTAAAGAATCCCCCTGCAATGTGGGAGACCTGGGTTCAATGGAAAAGAGATAGGCTACCCAGTCCAGTATTCTTGGCCTGGAGAATCCCATGGATGAGGTCACGAAGAGCCTGACGCGACTGAGTGACTTTCACTTTAGAAAGTATGTTTCGTGAAAGTCACACACACACCTCTGATTTTTCCTGCTGGAATTCCGGAGAGGGGCCACCCCCAGCCCCCATGGCCCTGGGAGCTGCCTCAACGGCTGTTCCGCCCCTCCCCCACCTACCCGCTGCCTTCCAGCTCAGAGCAGCAGTTGGGAGCTAGGTTAACTGCTCCCCCAAGAAGAGCAGGGTTCTAGAGGCACAGGCCGGCCCTTGAACCCAGAACTGGCCCCCATGGGCCCAGTCTCTCTTCGGAGCTCTCATCCATGTTTAATCCTAAGAGTGGGAGAGGGCTCTCTGGACTCCTCTTCCAGCCTAGTGGTCAGCTTGTCCAGTGACTGGCCAGATGCCTGCAAGCCCTCCCTGGGCTAGACAGGGGCTTCCTTCACAGATTTGACTCTACCACTTCCACCCTCAAGGAGCGTCCTGGAATTAATCGAGCCCTACAGTGACCCCTGCATAGCGTGATTTAACCCCACCTCCAAGGTGAGACCAGGTGAGGTGAGGCCACCTTTGGAACAGTCTAGCAAGTGGAGTCTAGGATTCAAGGCTTTCCTCTTCCGCCAAGATCTGTTTCTTATCTATAAAATAGTTATAATAATATTTCCTCAAAATGCCTTTTTTAGCACGAACAGGGCTGCTTTCAGAGATAATCTTCTAATAGGTAGGTCCATCTTTTGCATCCACATACCCACCCACTCACCTGTCTTTTCCTCCATCAGCGCATTCATTCATTGGCCATCCATCCATTCATCCATTTGCTCCTGTGCCATGAGTCCAAGAATAGACCAATTTTCCCTGACCTGGAGTTCCTTGGCTAGTAGGGGAAGAACAAACAGGAACAACACAATATGATAAGTGTTGAAACTGGAAAGCTTGAGACCAGTGGTTAGTGGGAGCCAGAAAGAGGACAGTTGTTAGCCAGGAACAGGAAGCCTGGGAAGACTTCCTGGAGGGGGCTGCCATTGAAACTGCCATGAAGAGTAAGTGGGGTTTCACCAGGCATCTAGACAGGAGAAGCACCCTGTGACTGGAGGGCTCAACTGTCAGAAGGGTGAGTTATCCTTGGCTGATAGGAGCTGGACTACAAAGCTTAGAAATCACTGTGGGATAAGGCTGTGCTCCTGGAAGTTGAGGCTATGGCTTATCCTTAAGTGACTATTGCCCCCACCGCTCACTCGCAGCCACCCGCCTAGCATAAAACTCTGCACACCTTAGCAAACACGTGTTGGATGTCAAAATAACAAAACAAGCTGCACCTATTGTGCATTGGCTGTGTGCCAAGCACTGCACCAACCACTCTGTGTCCTCCTCATTCTTCACAGCAGCTCTGTGGGGTTGTCCCTGCCCTCCCCCTTGTTTGCAGCTGAGGAAACTGAGGCTTTGAAAGGTGAGGCCACTTGCCCAGGTCTTGTGGAAAGAGAGCTGTAGAAGGCCCTGTCTGATGCCTGGGGCTTGGGCTCATAGCTTGCTCCACCTGTCCGCTTGAAGGTGGCAGCTCCTGGTAGTTCTGTTCAATTCAGCGAACACTTCACAGAGACCCTCTTGTCCCTAGCGGGGAGTGGGAGCCAAGAATGGAGCAGATCTGCCCTCAGCAAGCTTGCAGTTGGTCCAGCAGATGAGTGTCAGGTGAGCCGTAAGAAGGTAAGGTGGAGGTTAGGTCACGGCTGTGGGGGAGAGGGTCATAGAGCAGGCCTTTGGAGAAATGGCAGTTGTAAAAAGCGGAGATATGGAAGGGAGCTGGGAGCCATGCGGGTAAGAGAGGACCACAGACCAACCCTGGAGGAAGGTTCTGTGAGGACAGCTCCTAGAACAAGCCCTAGCTGCTTTCCTAAAATCCTGTTAGAGGGCCTGGAAAAGCAGGTCATAAGCAGGACTGTCCTAGGAAGAAGAGAGCGCCTCAAGATTTGGAGAATATTTGATGTGGGCCTTGGAGGATCACGGGGACCCTAGTTCCAGCTCAGCTTCCAACTTGCCTCATGACTTTGGGCAAGTTGCCTCACCTTCTGAGTTTCAGATACCTTAGCTGAAAAAAAAAAAAAAAAGAAAAGCAGGGGTGAGAGGAGATGACCCCTGTGGTGACTTGTTACATCTCAAAAGCAACAGCATTCAGACATTTATCTTAACTTTTTCACATACAGAAATTAACCCAAGAATGTTTGAAGCAGTTGGCAACCAAGAAGCAACAGCAACTTGGCAACATAACCCAGCTAGAAGATGCTGCTGAGAAGCTCAAGGCAAGTGGGGGGCTCTTCCTGATCCTAGCTGAGCTGTCCACGTTTCCCCTCGGACACATAGTTCTCCCAGTATGGAGCCATGGGAAATGAAAACCAACCTCAGAGCGGGGAGGGTTGGTGGGGCCTGGAGTTTCTGTAATTTCAGGGGCACTTTGGGAGGAAAAGGATACAAAACTAGTTGTAAGACCAGGAAGGAGTCATGCTAGGGAGCGGCCTGGGGCGCCTGTTGTGTTAGCTTTGAGGCTTTGAAAGGTGAGGCCACTTGCCCAGGTCTTGTGGAAAGAGAGCTGTAGAAGGCCCTGTCTGATGCCTGGGGCTTGGGCTCATAGCTTGCTCCACCTGTCCGCTTGAAGGTGGCAGCTCCTGGTAGTTCTGTTCAATTCAGCGAACACTTCACAGAGACCCTCTTGTCCCTAGCGGGGAGTGGGAGCCAAGAATGGAGCAGATCTGCCCTCAGCAAGCTTGCAGTTGGTCCAGCAGATGAGTGTCAGGTGAGCCGTAAGAAGGTAAGGTGGAGGTTAGGTCACGGCTGTGGGGGAGAGGGTCATAGAGCAGGCCTTTGGAGAAATGGCAGTTGTAAAAAGCGGAGATATGGAAGGGAGCTGGGAGCCATGCGGGTAAGAAAGGACCACAGACCAACCCTGGAGGAAGGTTCTGTGAGGACAGCTCCTAGAACAAGCCCTAGCTGCTTTCCTAAAATCCTGTTAGAGGGCCTGGAAAAGCAGGTCATAAGCAGGACTGTCCTAGGAAGAAGAGAGCGCCTCAAGATTTGGAGAATATTTGATGTGGGCCTTGGAGGATCACGGGGACCCTAGTTCCAGCTCAGCTTCCAACTTGCCTCATGACTTTGGGCAAGTTGCCTCACCTTCTGAGTTTCAGATACCTTAGCTGAAAAAAAAAAAAAAAAGAAAAGCAGGGGTGAGAGGAGATGACCCCTGTGGTGACTTGTTACATCTCAAAAGCAACAGCATTCAGACATTTATCTTAACTTTTTCACATACAGAAATTAACCCAAGAATGTTTGAAGCAGTTGGCAACCAAGAAGCAACAGCAACTTGGCAACATAACCCAGCTAGAAGATGCTGCTGAGAAGCTCAAGGCAAGTGGGGGGCTCTTCCTGATCCTAGCTGAGCTGTCCACGTTTCCCCTCGGACACATAGTTCTCCCAGTATGGAGCCATGGGAAATGAAAACCAACCTCAGAGCGGGGAGGGTTGGTGGGGCCTGGAGTTTCTGTAATTTCAGGGGCACTTTGGGAGGAAAAGGATACAAAACTAGTTGTAAGACCAGGAAGGAGTCATGCTAGGGAGCGGCCTGGGGCGCCTGTTGTGTTAGCTTTGCAGCACATCTGCCTCTGCCCGGAGCCCCAGCCTTGTCCCGAAACACCTGACAAAATGAAGCAACGACCTTATCTGCTGCCATCGCCGAGGCCGTCCTCTTGGACAGACTTGTCCTTCATCCCCCACATCCCAAACTGCCTTAGGCAAACAAAATACAAGGTAAATCACACTTCAGACTTTACTGTTAAAGCAAATAGGTATAAATATACTTCATAAATATCTATCTTCTTCAGGCTTCTTTCATAACATTTATTTAAGTGGATTCTTTTGTTTTCAGTAGGAAGTTGGGGCTGACATGATCCCAGCTGCTGTTTTGACTGTGAAAATCTTGCTCTTTAGGAACCTTTTAGGTGAACTTGACCAGTCCCGTCCCTGCTCAGCCTCAGCCATCCCCTCTTCTGAGTTGAGGGCTGGGGTGGGATGCCCTCCCAGAGCCTGTCTCACTGAGGGCTCCATGAACCCCAGACTGGCACCACAAGTCAGGCAGGAAGACTGGCTCTGGCAGTAGGAGGAGTTGGCACCCAGACCAGGCCGCAGAATTGGTCCCCCATTTGCCCAACGTCCATTATCTTTCGAGTGGCAGCACCCCCCAGTTGACTGGAGACAGCTGTGGTTTGCACCTGTAGCCTTTTCCTAAGTGTTAATCATGTCGTATCTTTAAGAGCAGGACTCTGAACTCAGGCAGCTACATCAATTCAAGAGGATTTGGGAAGTGAAAGTTGGCGCACCCAAAGGGATGGGGGAGGTGCTTTGGGATGCTTGTCCCTAAGAACAAGGTCAGGGAACAGGCTTGCTCACTGTCTAAATCTCTGAACATATATGGTATGGAGGCCCCGGAGCAAAAAGAATCTGTGTGAAATGTCTTAAGGGGGCAGCTTTCGGCTTAATCTAAGGAATGGTTTCCTTTGAAGCTTCCCCGCAACTCGCACACTTTATTTTGAATTAATTACAGGTTTATGGTTAGTTCCAAAAGCAGTTCCCCAGGCCAGTGCGTGGACTTTTACTGGTGCATGGTTCGTGGAGGAACGGCTCTCTGTGAATCTGGTTTGATGCAGATCAGGTGGCCCCCTTCCCACTCTCAGCTGAAATGATGCCAGGTGCCCGGAGCGCCCTCCTAGTGCCCCAGGCCCCAGCATGGTGTGACTCACACACCCCTCCATCACCACGCAGCCGGCCTCTCTCAGCTCAGCTCCTGCCCATCGCCCTGACACCAAGTTCCCTCTTTATTTTGGGACCTGAGGATTTCCTCCTTTTTTGTTGTTTGATCGTGGGTTTGTTGGGGGTTTTTTTTCAGCTTGGTCATGTGGTTTTAAAATTTGCTCATTATCAGCATTTCTGTGTGTTTGAAATAGAAGGGGGGTGGTTTCCATGTTAGCTCCTTCTCCCTTTCTGACTAAACTGTACATCATTTTACGTACAGGGCACCAGTGGGGTAGGGGTGAGGGTTTTTTTTTTTTTAAGACCCCAACCCTTCCCTGTGTCATTAAAAGTTCTTTATCAATGTTACTATTAGAGGCTGTATATGCCATTATATGGATGGAGCAGGATTTATGAAGCCATTGTCCTAATGTTGAACATTTCGATCACTTCCAGTTTTTCACTAACGTGAAACACTGCAGTGTTGTTTGTTACCTTGATCTGTTTTCTTTGGGACGTGTTCCTAGGCATGAGTCACCTGGCTCAGTAGGCACAGACGTTTGTAGGGACTCAGGCACACTCTGCCAAACTGTGGCAGGCGTGGACAGGCGCGGTTGTGGCAGAGGTTGGGGCAACCAGACCTCTCCGTTCTTGCTTACTCAGAGGCAGTGCCAGGGAAAAGGCCATCTGCCTGATAACCCATAAGACAGCTTGGTAAACAAATTCAAACCAATAAAGTTCATAGTTGTCCAAAGTCTGCTGTTCAGAAGCCAATGGCCGGGCCTACCCAGCCACACCTTTCCAGGGAGCAATCAAGAAGGACTTGATCATGAATCCCTAACCAATGCCCATTAGATGATTTTTCCTTGTTAATAGGCTATTTGCTTTCCCATCATAAGGGGCTGCGACATGTCAGGTGTAGGGAAAACCAACCCTTGCCCACTACCCTAAATTTTCAAACTGGAATAAGATGACTGACCATATAGTAGAGTGGTTATAGTCTTCTTTCAAATCTTACAAGTTTTCTACAGTGAGCTTTTGATACTTTTGTAAACAACAACAGCAAAAGTATATAAATACATAGTGTATAGAATCTGACTGCCAAGCAGGAAAGTTGGGTTTGATACCTGGGTCGGGAAGATCCCAGGAGAAGGAAATGGCAACCCATTCCAGTATTCTTCCTGAGAAATCCCATGGACAGAGGAGCCGGGCAGACTACAGTCCATGGGGTTGCAAAGAGTCTGACACAGCTTAGGGACTAAACAACAATAATATATATAATTTATTGGTTCACTTTGAACTGATGTGACCCAAACCAGTGTACTTCCTTGATTCATTGCCAGAATTCTATTTTGTTTTTTTTAAATTTTTTACCATATTGCATAATCAGTTTTATCTTGCTTATACCTTAAGTTTTCTATGCTGAGATTTATAACAATGTGCAGTGTTATTAAGCTTATTTTATATATTCTTTTTTTTTTTTTTTTTAATTTTGACTATACTGGATTTTGTTATGGTGCCTGGGCTTCACTCTAGTTCAGGGTGTGGGCTCAGTGGCCCTGCAGCATATGGGATCTCAGCTCCCTGACCAGGAATAGAACCCATGTCCCCTGCATTGGAAGGCCATCACTGCCCCACCAGGGAAGTCCCTATTTTGTATATTCTTTAAAAAGTATATCTGTAGAAACTGCTTCGAGCACGAATTGGGTAGGAGAAGATATTTGCTCTCAGTTTCTATAGAAAGAGCCTCTGTGCACATACGGTGCCTCCAAAATGTGTTGATAAATCCAGGGTTTAAAACACATTTTCATTCGTTCGTTTAGTCATTCAACAAAAATATCTTTCTTTCTAGGCTTACTGACTCATAGAAACCATTTTGTAGACCAATTCCCAAGGCAGCCCAAAGCCTGTTTAATCTGTGTGGCATGTGGTGGTATAAGCCTGACCACTGCCTACAGCACTGTATGGGAAACACAGACTTTGGAGTTCATCCCCTAGATCCTGCGAAACCACATTCTTGCCCAACTAATGGCACCACAGGGGAGCCTGCTCACCGCCATGCCTGCCTGGCTACCAAGGATTTTCCTTCTGTGTCACCTGTGCAGATGTTTGGTCTAAGGCAAGAGACTGGCCTGCATCTTTTAAAGATTTTATTCTTTAAGTTTATCTCTTTAGTTTTAGCTTTAAATTAATTTTTATTTTTTATTTTATTTTTTGATCTCCATATCCTTTTTAAATTTTTTTTTTATTTTTTACAGAATTTTGTTGTTTCTTGCCACACATCCACCTGAATCCGCCTTAGGTACACACATGTCCCCTCCGTCTTGAATTTCCCTCCCATCTCCCTCCACACCCCACCCCTCTAGGTTGGTACAGAGCAAAGTCAAGTCGCTCAGTTGTGTGAGTCTTTGTGACCCCATGGGTGAGCCATGGAATTCTCCAGGCAAGAATACTGGAGTGGGTAGCCTATCCCTGCTCCAGGGGCTCTGCCCAACCCAGGGATCAACTCAGGTCTCCCATATTACAGGTGAATTGTTTACCACCTGAGCTACCAGGGAAGCCCTTAATTTTATTTTTTAATTGTACTAGTAACACATGAACACATCTCAGTTTTAAACATTTAAATAGTGTATTAGAGCACAGTTTAGAACTGTGGAAAATACAAAGCGAGAGTCCCTTTTTGACCATTTTCCCAAGCCCACACCTCTCCCCAAACATGACCAAACTAACAGACATTTTAAATGCACTTGTACACATATAGATGCACAGATCCATACACTGTTTTTATTTTGTGATTTTTTTTTTACTTAAATGAGATCATCCTATATGTATTATTCTGCAACTTGACCCTTTTCACATGATGTCTTTTTTTTTCTTTTGTTCATGTTTCTCACATGATGTCTTGAAGAGCTTTTCACAACAGGGTGTGTAGGTCTACTGTATTCTGTGTCTGTGTGTTTGGCAAAATACATATAACTTAAGGTTACCATTTTAGCCATTTTTAAGTATATAATTCAGTGGAATTAATTACATTCACAGTATTGTATACCATCAGCACTGTTTTCAAAACTTTCTCATTACCCTAAACATGAGCTCTGCAATCACTAAGCAAGTACCTCTTGTTCCTCTCCCACCAGCTCCTGGTAACCTCTAATCTACTTCCTGTCTCTATGAATTTACCTGTTCTAGATACTTCATGTAAGTGGAACTATACAGCGTTTGTCCTCTGTGTCTAGCTTATTTCATATACATCTTGTCTTTAAGGTTCATACGTACTGTAGCACAGGTCGGAACACCGCATTCCTTTTTAACCACTGGATATTCAGTGTGTGAATACGGTGTAATTTGTACAATGAACATACATACACTTCTCATATTGAAACCTATGTCCAGCTTTTCTCTATCACCAACAGAGCTATAACGAGCATCTTGGTACACAAATCTTCATGCACCTGTGAAAACATTTTCTAGGATCAATTTCTGCAAGAGGAGTGGTGCATCAAAAGATTTAAGCATTTAAAAATTTGATATTATATCACCCTCTAAAAATATTAATAGATACTAATAGACACTACCACTCGTGGTATATATGAGGGCCTGTTCCACACACCCTTAAGGATTCTTGGTATTATCTATCAGTTCACATTCTTCCGGTCTGATGGCCAATATATACACACAATGCCACTCACTTCCTTGATCTTGTTTGCTTGGGATGTTGAGGCACCTCTTGTCTATCAGCATTTGTATGTCCCTGGTCCGTTCTTAAACTGAATGACTTATTTTTCACTGTTCATTATGGACAGGAACCCCGTGTAGTTTGTCACCTGTCATGTAGCTTTGTTTACAGTGCCTTACCTCTTGCGAAGAGTTTCTTTTTTCATGTGGTCCAACCTGTATTGGCTCCCTTTTTACTTTCTGAGTCTTACAGAGGTCTTCCCGTCCCGAATTGTTAAAAATAAAATTGTTTTGTATTTCATTCTGGTAAGTTTACTATTTTTTAATGTATAGTGCTTCAGTTTATTTAGAATTGTCTGTTTAGCTTTTATTGTGGAAAACCTCAAGCATACATACATGTCATCCAGACATATCATTTCACCAGTAAAGTTCTGAGCATATTACCTCTAAGATAAGGACTCACTTTTTTTAAATATATAATCAAAGTATCATCGCACCTATGATAATTATTAATAGCTCCTCAGTATCGTCAACTATCCAGCTAGTAGTCACATTCCCAGTTGTTTTATAAATGTCATATTTTGTTTGTTTAAATTATGAGTGAAATAACATTTTCAAAATGCAGTCGGTTGATATATTTCTCAAGTTGATGGTAAACATGATCCTCGGTCCTCTGTGTCTTCTAAATTATATCTTTAAGTTAGATCTAGAGGCTTAATCAGATTCAGATTTGCAGTTTTCACAAGAGTACTGCACAGGTGGGATTCTGTCTGAATTTATTTTGTATACAGAATAAAGTAGCTAACAGTTTTTTTCAAATACATGATTAATTGCATGCTGTACCAATACCATTTCTTGAATTAGATATATACTTATTGTATAACTTAAGTAATCATGTGAAAACATTTTCTGGGATACTAAATAAAGATTTAAGCATTTAAATTTGATATTATATCACCCTCTAAAAATATTAATAGATACTAATAGACACTACCACTCGTGGTATATATGAGGGCCTGTTCCACACACCCTTAAGGATTCTTGGTATTATCTATCAGTTCACATTCTTCCGGTCTGATGGCCAATATATACACACAATGCCACTCACTTCCTTGATCTTGTTTGCTTGGGATGTTGAGGCACCTCTTGTCTATCAGCATTTGTATGTCCCTGGTCCGTTCTTAAACTGAATGACTTATTTTTCACTGTTCATTATGGACAGGAACCCCGTGTAGTTTGTCACCTGTCATGTAGCTTTGTTTACAGTGCCTTACCTCTTGCGAAGAGTTTCTTTTTTCATGTGGTCCAACCTGTATTGGCTCCCTTTTTACTTTCTGAGTCTTACAGAGGTCTTCCCGTCCCGAATTGTTAAAAATAAAATTGTTTTGTATTTCATTCTGGTAAGTTTACTATTTTTTAATGTATAGTGCTTCAGTTTATTTAGAATTGTCTGTTTAGCTTTTATTGTGGAAAACCTCAAGCATACATACATGTCATCCAGACATATCATTTCACCAGTAAAGTTCTGAGCATATTACCTCTAAGATAAGGACTCACTTTTTTTAAATATATAATCAAAGTATCATCGCACCTATGATAATTATTAATAGCTCCTCAGTATCGTCAACTATCCAGCTAGTAGTCACATTCCCAGTTGTTTTATAAATGTCATATTTTGTTTGTTTAAATTATGAGTGAAATAACATTTTCAAAATGCAGTCGGTTGATATATTTCTCAAGTTGATGGTAAACATGATCCTCGGTCCTCTGTGTCTTCTAAATTATATCTTTAAGTTAGATCTAGAGGCTTAATCAGATTCAGATTTGCAGTTTTCACAAGAGTACTGCACAGGTGGGATTCTGTCTGAATTTATTTTTGTATACAGAATAAAGTAGCTAACAGTTTTTTTTCAAATACATGATTAATTGCATGCTGTACCAATACCATTTCTTGAATTAGATATATACTTATTGTATAACTTAAGTAATTGTGTATAATATTAATATAAGTATAATTCAAAATATATATTATACTTTTCTAAGATGTCCTTTGCTCTTGTCTTTTTGTCTGTGCCTAAGCCACATAGTTTTAAATCCTGTACCTTTACAGTTTGTTTTGATATCTAATAAGGCACCTCATCCTTCATTGGTCTTTTATTTATTTTTTGGCCATGCCATTGCAGGCTCTTAGTTCCCTGACCAGGGACCATGCCTGTGCTGTTAACAGTGAAGGCTTGGTATCCTAACCACTGGACTGCCAGGGGATTCCCCTTCACTGATCTTTTAAAAAGCCATTCTTGGCTTTTTCTGTGCTTATTCTCCCTCATGATAATTTAACATTTGGTTAATCTGCATGTGAAGACTTGGATTGGGATTGTATCCAATTTATATACTAACTTGGAGACAAATGACATTTTTATAGTAATTAATCTTCCCAGACAAGGATATGGGTTTTCTTCCATGCATTCAGATTTTTTTTTCATTTCTTTTTTTTTTAAATTTTTTAGAGTTTTTTGTTTACTGTCACACATCAACCTGAATCCGCTATAGGTATACACATGTCCGCCCCCAAACCTCCCCTCCTTTCATTTCTTTGAGTACAATTTTATGCTTTTCTTTATTTAGGCCTTTACAGGCTTTATTAGGTTTAGTTTTAAATATTGTGCTGTTTTTTCCTACTGTTTTAAAAATAGTCTTTATTTCTCCATGCATTTTCCAACAGGTTACAGCTAGTATTTAGGAAAGTATTTTTAAGTGCTGAACTCACATTTTAGAAGTTATAATAGTTTTTCTATGTGTTGATAGTTTTGGATTTCCTGGTTATAGATAATTCTGGATTATCTACATCTGGTTTTATATTGTTTGTCTTTCAGGCTCACGCAGAGTCAAGTAAAACCTGGCTGACAGGAAATTTACTGACCTCAGAGTCCTACTTGAAGAAGAGGAAACTCTGGCCAAGAAATTCATTGATAAAAACACACAGCTTGCCCTGCAGGTGTACAAGGAGAAAATCAAGTCTTGTGGGGAACAAATCGATGCCATGAACAATCTCTCCAATAGGGTCTGGAATATCAGCCAGGAACCCAATCCTTTACAACTGCTGCAGGTAACGCCGGGTGTCTGCCCCTACAGTGACCACTGGCCACCGCATTTCCTCTTGGTTAATGTGGGACTGAATGCGGTGTCCGCACATTGAGTAAATCCACATAGAGTTGCCTAGGCAGCATGTAGACCTCCATGCCCCAACACAAGTCAGAAAACATACATCATTAGGAAGCTAATAGACATCTTGGACTAGTTAAATGACATTATCAGCCACCATTTTTTTTTTTTAGGTAAGAAATGGATTTATTCAGATTCAAAGAAAGCATACTCCACACACAGAGTGTGGGCCATGGCAGAGCAAATCCAGTGGCCCCGAAAACATGGCATTCTTAGCTTTTACGGGCTGGGTAATTCCATATGCTGATGAGTGGGAGGATTATTCCAGCTCTTTTAGGGAAAGGGTGGAACTGTCAGGCACCTCTGGGTGTGGCGTTTTGCTTGCTGACTGAGGATCAAGGTCTGGTTTTCTTCCATGCATTCAGATTTTTTTTTCATTTCTTTTTTTTTTTAAATTTTTTAGAGTTTTTTGTTTACTGTCACACATCAACCTGAATCCGCTATAGGTATACACATGTCCGCCCCCAAACCTCCCCTCCTTTCATTTCTTTGAGTACAATTTTATGCTTTTCTTTATTTAGGCCTTTACAGGCTTTATTAGGTTTAGTTTTAAATATTGTGCTGTTTTTTCCTACTGTTTTAAAAATAGTCTTTATTTCTCCATGCATTTTCCAACAGGTTACAGCTAGTATTTAGGAAAGTATTTTTAAGTGCTGAACTCACATTTTAGAAGTTATAATAGTTTTTCTATGTGTTGATAGTTTTGGATTTCCTGGTTATAGATAATTCTGGATTATCTACATCTGGTTTTATATTGTTTGTCTTTCAGGCTCACGCAGAGTCAAGTAAAACCTGGCTGACAGGGAAATTTACTGAACTCAGAGTCCTACTTGAAGAAGAGGAAACTCTGGCCAAGAAATTCATTGATAAAAACACACAGCTTGCCCTGCAGGTGTACAAGGAGAAAATCAAGTCTTGTGGGGAACAAATCGATGCCATGAACAATCTCTCCAATAGGGTCTGGAATATCAGCCAGGAACCCAATCCTTTACAACTGCTGCAGGTAACGCCGGGTGTCTGCCCCTACAGTGACCACTGGCCACCGCATTTCCTCTTGGTTAATGTGGGACTGAATGCGGTGTCCGCACATTGAGTAAATCCACATAGAGTTGCCTAGGCAGCATGTAGACCTCCATGCCCCAACACAAGTCAGAAAACATACATCATTAGGAAGCTAATAGACATCTTGGACTAGTTAAATGACATTATCAGCCACCATTTTTTTTTTTTAGGTAAGAAATGGATTTATTCAGATTCAAAGAAAGCATACTCCACACACAGAGTGTGGGCCATGGCAGAGCAAATCCAGTGGCCCCGAAAACATGGCATTCTTAGCTTTTACGGGCTGGGTAATTCCATATGCTGATGAGTGGGAGGATTATTCCAGCTCTTTTAGGGAAAGGGTGGAACTGTCAGGCACCTCTGGGTGTGGCGTTTAGCTTGCTGACTGAGGATCAAGGTCTGGTTTGCCATCTTGGACCCATTTGATTCTAATGGGTTTATGCTGTGTCTTTGGGCTGTTGTTCTTTACAAAAATTGTGCCCTTCCCCTTTCTCTCCTAACCCTTACATTCCTCCCTCTAGAGATTTTACTCCCATATTCTTATAGGAGGCAAAAGGGCGAAGGTCCGTCTTCTGTAACTGCTTCAAGGCTGAGCATGGGCGTTGACCCTGCCTATCAGGGAGTAAAAATCTCTTGAGTACCTGACCTAGGGACCCCAGGGGCAGGGCAGCTCCTAGTTTTAGTCCATATGGGCTAAAATTCTTACATAGCATCATCTTGATGTAGAACGATTATTTGTAAGTGGTTCGTTAGCCTTTTAATGGATCTTCTTCATGATTAGGCATGTTTTGTACCAGCACCAGGGCATAAATATATCTATAAATGACAAAATACCTAAAAGGCATGGTCAAACATCTGATTACAGTGTACAATAAAGGTGGATTACAATAACCAGAATTATAAACAATTACATTTAACTTAGTATATTAAATAATCTTAGCTAACTACTTTTCTTTGCCATATCACCGGGACCCTGTAAAACATCCCAAAGTTATTTTTTGGTCAGATAAGATCATAAATCACTGTGAGACAATATTTTCTTTTTAATTGAAACTATATGAAGATCTCTAACGTAAGTACAAATCACTTAAAGGCAAAGAAATTCACCACAATTTGTCAGCCTATAACCTGTTTGTCAGAAGCAGCAGTTTAAAGAATACTTTGGAGGAAGAGACCAAATCTAGTCTGGTCTTAACCCATCTCTATTAAAATCCATTACCCAACCCAACTAAATCATGATCATGAATAACTCTTTACACAGTGAGGGTGGTTCCCTTTCTCCTCCATAGACAGAGTGGCCCCTAACTTAGTTAATAAATCTCTCCCCATTAAAGGGATAGGACAATCAGGCACAAACAGAATGGAATGCAAAAACAGCTGTCCATTAGCATTGCACAAAACATATCAGCCACCATTTTTGAGGGCCTCTGTGTTCCAAGCATTTTAGGTATCTTAGCTCTAATATTAATTAGAACTCTGCAAATTGGATAGTCTCATCCCATTTTACTAATGAAATATTGAGGCTCAAGAGATGAAGGGATTCATCCAAGATTATATAGCTGGTATGTGGTAGATCTGGGATCAGATCTGTGAGTCTGAAGCCACATGGCATCACTGCCTGGTCCTCTGACTACACAATCTTAACTGAAACATCACCTTTGAAAAGGCGGGTGTCCTTGCTGAAGCTACTAAGCAGACCTCCAGAGCTGATCACAGTTTGTTCAAAGGGGAGAGAAAGACGAGACTGCTTGACCACTGGGCTCTGTGGGAGGCTGTTGTAAGTGAAGGAGAACCTAAAAACTAACCCTATGATACTCAGCACTCCACTGAGTGAAACTATGCTGTTGAGGTGGGCCTCCTGTCTCCGGGGAGCCGTGGAGAGACTCTTCTCTCATGTCAGCACTCCTGTGCAGGCGCCCTTTCTCTTGGATTGCTTTTCTACTCATTGGACTCTTCCTCTTTCTTTCTTTGCCATAGCTTCTGGGAAACTCAGAATCAAATATGTTTCAAATAGCTGGGATAAGACTTTGTGGCATACAGGCTGTGCCTCATCTTGCTCCGGTTTCCAGCTGACATTTTTATCCTGGTTTTCTCTTGGCTTCATTTTTCTCACTGTAAAGGCAAATCATGCAGCATTAGATAACTTTTGTAAGATGCTTTGAAGGCTTGTGGGATAAAATAGGGTTGCAGCTAAGTAAAGATGGCACTGAATATAACCAGAGATTATTAGCATGGACTCTGGCTGCAAAATAAGGCCAATAAGTCAGTACAAAACTAGTCAGGCCAGTCCCTGGAGGGTATTTCCACTCTTGTATCCCTTATGTGGCCTTGGTCATTTAGCCTGTTTCTCATTGTTAAATAACAAGAACAATAGCAACAAAAAGCCTAAGAAAATATGTTCTCCTTGACACTTTAGACATTGTACCTAAGGAGAAGCAAGAAGCAGAGAGGCACTTTTTTTTTTTCTCTTTTAAAATAATGATACACGTAAATACCTACTGAAGGGATACTTCCATGGAGAAGAAGCCCAAATAGTCACTCCCATAAGGGATAGGACTCGCAAAAAATGGGACTAAATTTCCCAATTTTAGGTATCTTAGCTCTAATATTAATTAGAACTCTGCAAATTGGATAGTCTCATCCCATTTTACTAATGAAATATTGAGGCTCAAGAGATGAAGGGATTCATCCAAGATTATATAGCTGGTATGTGGTAGATCTGGGATCAGATCTGTGAGTCTGAAGCCACATGGCATCACTGCCTGGTCCTCTGACTACACAATCTTAACTGAAACATCACCTTTGAAAAGGCGGGTGTCCTTGCTGAAGCTACTAAGCAGACCTCCAGAGCTGATCACAGTTTGTTCAAAGGGGAGAGAAAGACGAGACTGCTTGACCACTGGGCTCTGTGGGAGGCTGTTGTAAGTGAAGGAGAACCTAAAAACTAACCCTATGATACTCAGCACTCCACTGAGTGAAACTATGCTGTTGAGGTGGGCCTCCTGTCTCCGGGGAGCCGTGGAGAGACTCTTCTCTCATGTCAGCACTCCTGTGCAGGCGCCCTTTCTCTTGGATTGCTTTTCTACTCATTGGACTCTTCCTCTTTCTTTCTTTGCCATAGCTTCTGGGAAACTCAGAATCAAATATGTTTCAAATAGCTGGGATAAGACTTTGTGGCATACAGGCTGTGCCTCATCTTGCTCCGGTTTCCAGCTGACATTTTTATCCTGGTTTTCTCTTGGCTTCATTTTTCTCACTGTAAAGGCAAATCATGCAGCATTAGATAACTTTTGTAAGATGCTTTGAAGGCTTGTGGGATAAAATAGGGTTGCAGCTAAGTAAAGATGGCACTGAATATAACCAGAGATTATTAGCATGGACTCTGGCTGCAAAATAAGGCCAATAAGTCAGTACAAAACTAGTCAGGCCAGTCCCTGGAGGGTATTTCCACTCTTGTATCCCTTATGTGGCCTTGGTCATTTAGCCTGTTTCTCATTGTTAAATAACAAGAACAATAGCAACAAAAAGCCTAAGAAAATATGTTCTCCTTGACACTTTAGACATTGTACCTAAGGAGAAGCAAGAAGCAGAGAGGCACTTTTTTTTTTTCTCTTTTAAAATAATGATACACGTAAAAATACCTACTGCAAAGGGATACTTCCATGGAGAAGAATGTTCATCTTCCATCATAGATACAGTTTCAGAACTTTGCAGTCTTTTTAAAAATTTTTATTCTCTGGTGCCAGCGCTCCTGATTTTCATCATTCATTGTTCCTTTCATTTGCTCACTCACTTTTTCACCTACTATACACTAAGCCACTCGATTGCAACAGACCCCTGCCTCATTCACATTAGGAGCTCGTGGGTGGGGAGACATGCTCAAAACAGTTCTTCACAACATAACATAGCTTAAATGAGCGAGCAAAAGTGTGTCTCAGTGAAGTCCAACTCTGTATGGGGGGTCAAGGAAGACTTCCAAGAGGAGGTGATAGTGGAGCTGGTGTGAGAGGATGAGGAGGAGTCCACTGGGTATACACAGAGGGACGAAGCAGAAAGGACAGCCCAGGCAGAAAGGATCCATGTGCTTGTGAGAGCCTGGAGCCTGGAGAGCCACTGGGGTTCAGCCTGGCTGGAGGCAGAGCAGGGATACCAGAGGGAAGGGGTTGTTAGCAGATGCAGCCAGAGAGGGAGGCCAGGTTGATGAAGGGTCTTAGATGCCTGGTAATGGAGTTTAGACTATCTTGTAAAGAGAATGGTATCAGGGGAGTGTTTTGGACCAAGGAATGACATGGTCAGATTAATGGTTTAGAAGGATGACTGTGACAGGTTGGAGGATGGGCTGTGCAGGCAGGACTGAGGCTGGAAGGGAAGTTGGGAGGAGACCACAGTGTCCAGGAGAGAGATGGTGGTGGTGGGCTGGACCAGCGAAGGGGCAGTGGGGATGGGGAGAAACACACAGATTTGAGAGATGCCACAGGATTGGTAATTAGGGAAATTCAAGATGACAACTGGTTTTTGGCTAAGAGACGTGTGGTTATATGCCTATTCTCTGCAACTAGGTGTGCTCAGTTTCATTCTTTCATTTATTCCATCATGAACATTTATCAAGAACTTAACGCTAGATGCTTGTGTTTGGGGTTACCAGGTGGCCCGATCTGTCCCTCATCCCCCTTCTCAACCCACCCCACCCATCTGCCCTCCTGCCCGCCCTCTTGCTGCTTGCAGCTGTTCCCTGCCCTCCCTGCCAGTGCTCTGGTTCCCTGGCTAGCCCTCTGGGTGTGTGTGACCTTAACCCTCTTCCCCACAAACTCCCTTCTCCCCATCCAGATGAAGACAGGCTCTAGACCTGCAGCTTCCAAGGCAGACAGGGCTTGGAGAGTACCCCCAACCCCTCCCAAGAGCCAGCATCCCTCCCACCAGGGGCTGAGCCACCTTCCCTCCTTCCTGAGGAACCCTTCTTTCCCTCCCATCTTGGGAGCACTGCGCACCAGCCAGGGCCCGCTCGCCCAGGGCAGTCTGCTGTCTTCTAAATCCTTGTCCGGGACCACTCTACAGAAAGTGGAGACAGGGAGCTTAGGTGCAAGAGAATCCTCTGTTAACTGTTTTAAGTAAGAAAATAGGTTTTTTTTTTTTTTTAAATGCTGTTTCTAACTTCAGGTGTTTTTCCTTTTCCTTTTTTTTTTTTTTTTTTTTTATGTATTGCTTTATTTATTTTAATTTGGCTGCGCCGGATCTTAGTTATGGCATGTGGAATCTAGTTCCCTGACCAGGGATCGAACCCAGGCTCCCTGCATTAGGAGCACAGAGTCTTACCCACTGTACCACCAGGGAAGTCCCAAGAAAATAGTTAAGAGTATTAGGTAGCACACAGAATCTCCAGGAGGGTCAGAAAGTCAAGATAAAGACCAGGCCACAGGAGTGAAGCCAAGGCTGGGGGACAGGCTTGCTCCCATGTAGACCCCAACCCTTCTGCACAGCGCAAGATAGCTCAGCTCACACCACTGACCCAGGGCCACTCCCAGAACCTCCATCTGCGTCCCTGACAGCTCCACGCCACGGTCACCATCCACCCTCACTTCCACATCTAGGTCTTGGAGTGGAGAGGCCATGGGTGCAGAGGGGGCCAGGACCGTTTTCAAGCTTCAACTTAGCAAAGCCACACTTAACACAGGAAAGGTGTTTAAAAGATGCTATCCAGGCAGAAAGCAGGACAAGCCACCACTGTGGTGGGCACACCCCCTTGGTCGGCTTTCCAGCTGAGCTTCCAGAGTCATTGGCTTTTCTTCTGGGACATGGTTTTCTTTTTTGGAGGGGAGAGGAGGCATGATTTTCTGTTCTCTCTGAACATGCCCCAGGAGCACCTCCCCCAAGGAAAATTCACCCCTAACTCTTTTTGTCCCCCTGTACCTCAGGCAGACCCCCTGTCACAGTGTCTGGAAAGCTCCGGGCTCCCTTTCAAGGCAGTGAGCAATTTAAAGGCAAGGATAGTCAGCCTGCCTCCGCCCTCGGACCCTAATACATAGAGTAGACCTCAGTGCACACAGCAGGGAGAGAGGAGGGAACCAGGAGCCCCCCAGCACTAAACCCATTCCTCCCCAACCTGCAGCGTGGGGTGTGGGGTTGGGGTTCTGCTCCTGGGGCAGGACCTGAGCTGGCGGCAGGTGTCAGCCCATGCTCGCTGGCTGGTTTGTTCCTGGGCACGGTGGTGGTGGCTGGGACACAGCCCCAGGCCACCCTGAGCCCTGCACGCCCTCGCAGGAGTACACCGCCGCCGAGCCGTGGATACAGCAGCAGATGAGCCTGGCAGAGCTGTGCCACCCTGTGCCCCACTCCTTCGAGCCCATCAAGAGCTTCTTTAAGGGCCTCGTGGAAGCCATGCAGAGCCTGCTGCAGACACCACTGGACGTCCGCCTTAAGGAAAGTAAGTCACCGTGTGACCAACCTTAGGTCCTGCACTCCCCTAGAGCCCTATTATTAGAGACGACGGTGCCATCATGTCTAAATCATGCCTCTTCCACACAGAGGCCCAAGGCTGGGCCATAAGGGCTCCCGAGCCTAGGCCCAACCCTCCCTGCCAACCTCACCTTCTGCTCATCCTGAGGTCCTGCCTCTCGCAGACAGCCACACTGCTCTGCTCCTGCCCCTCAGCCGTCCCTCCTGGGGTTCTGCCTCACCTCCATTTTGCCTGATCTTGGCTCCCAGCTGGAAGCGCAACTCCCGTTCCTTCTGCCTGGCCAAGACCCGCAGGTGTGCTCACCTGGGAAGGCTTCAACTTAGCAAAGCCACACTTAACACAGGAAAGGTGTTTAAAAGATGCTATCCAGGCAGAAAGCAGGACAAGCCACCACTGTGGTGGGCACACCCCCTTGGTCGGCTTTCCAGCTGAGCTTCCAGAGTCATTGGCTTTTCTTCTGGGACATGGTTTTCTTTTTTGGAGGGGAGAGGAGGCATGATTTTCTGTTCTCTGAACATGCCCCAGGAGCACCTCCCCCAAGGAAAATTCACCCCTAACTCTTTTTGTCCCCCTGTACCTCAGGCAGACCCCCTGTCACAGTGTCTGGAAAGCTCCGGGCTCCCTTTCAAGGCAGTGAGCAATTTAAAGGCAAGGATAGTCAGCCTGCCTCCGCCCTCGGACCCTAATACATAGAGTAGACCTCAGTGCACACAGCAGGGAGAGAGGAGGGAACCAGGAGCCCCCCAGCACTAAACCCATTCCTCCCCAACCTGCAGCGTGGGGTGTGGGGTTGGGGTTCTGCTCCTGGGGCAGGACCTGAGCTGGCGGCAGGTGTCAGCCCATGCTCGCTGGCTGGTTTGTTCCTGGGCACGGTGGTGGTGGCTGGGACACAGCCCCAGGCCACCCTGAGCCCTGCACGCCCTCGCAGGAGTACACCGCCGCCGAGCCGTGGATACAGCAGCAGATGAGCCTGGCAGAGCTGTGCCACCCTGTGCCCCACTCCTTCGAGCCCATCAAGAGCTTCTTTAAGGGCCTCGTGGAAGCCATGCAGAGCCTGCTGCAGACACCACTGGACGTCCGCCTTAAGGAAAGTAAGTCACCGTGTGACCAACCTTAGGTCCTGCACTCCCCTAGAGCCCTATTATTAGAGACGACGGTGCCATCATGTCTAAATCATGCCTCTTCCACACAGAGGCCCAAGGCTGGGCCATAAGGGCTCCCGAGCCTAGGCCCAACCCTCCCTGCCAACCTCACCTTCTGCTCATCCTGAGGTCCTGCCTCTCGCAGACAGCCACACTGCTCTGCTCCTGCCCCTCAGCCGCTCCCTCCTGGGGTTCTGCCTCACCTCCATTTTGCCTGATCTTGGCTCCCAGCTGGAAGCGTCAACTCCCCGTTTCCTTCGCCCCCACCCCCAGCCCACCGCCTCTGCCTGGCCAAGACCCGCAGGTGTGCTCACCTGGGAAGGCTTTCCATGAAACCCCGGGCTCCCTGCCTCTCTCACCATCCGCCCCTCTGCCCTGGGCCTGTTCCATCTCCTACCTGGGGGTGTTTGTGAGCTGGCTGCATGCGCCCCTCCCTTACTCTCTCAAATGCCTGGAGGGCAAGAACTGCTTTGGGCCCAGCTCTAAGGTCACCGTAGTGCCTTACACAGAGCAGTGGCTCCTCTTCATCTCTGCTATTAGGATTCATTCAAAACACTGACTGAGCCCCTCTTCTGTGCTAGGCACATAGCAGGGTACAGAACAGTGCTCCTGCCTTTGTGGCGCTCAGTCTTTTAAGGGGAAGACAGTCAGCTAATGAGTAGATATCAGCAATAAGAAGTGCTTTGAAAAAAAAAAAAATGCTGAGTAAGAAGAACAGAGGGTGACCAGGAGAAAGAGCTATTTTCTGTGGGGAAGTGGGGAAGGCCGCTTTGAGAAGGGGATGTGTGAGCTAACCTGAAGTATGGGCCAGCAAGCATAGTGGTCACAAGCATGGACCCTGGAGCCAAGCTGCCCAGGGTCCTATCCCAGGCCCTCCACCACGCTTAACTTTTCTGTGTCTCTGTTTCCACATCCACAGAACATAGATGACAATATGGTCCCTTCTCAGTTATTGTAAGGATTGAGTTCGTACACGTAAGGGGCTCAGAATGGTGCTCGGGTATAATAAGTACCTGTGAGCATTAGCAACTATTGCTGCTGCTGTTAACATCTGGGGAAAGTGTCTTCTAGGTAGAGGGGAAAGCAAGTGCAAAGGTCCAGAGGCACAGGGCAAGAGTGAGTTTGGCATGTTGAAGGAAGAGCAAAGCGCAGGGGGTGGAAAAGTCAACGGGAATAGGTGAGTGGACACAAGAAAGGAAGAAGAGAGATACGAAGGAGACTCCAAAGATTTTGACCTGAACAGCGAGAAAGAAGTTGTCGTATTCTGAGATGGAAGACAGCATTTAGAATAGAAGGAAACAGCCCTTTCTGCTGTCTGAGTAGCACCATGATGGTTTTTAAGAACAAATGCCTGACAAAAGGCAGTAAAAAGGGAGCCAAAAAGAAAATGGCTGATCCATTTTCTAAGAAAAGTTGTAAGATGTGAAAGCACTAGCTATGTTCCAAATACTGGAAAAACCCTACTCATGAGAACTCTAGTGACCCAAGCTGCATCCGATGGCCTCAAAGGTCACCTTTTTTGAAGTGAGTCTTGCTGATCTGTAGAATGATGACACTGCATTCAGAGAATTAAAAGCTAATTCCCAGTACTAGCTCCTGCTATGGAGATGCCAGTACTTTGAAGAGGCTGCGGGCAGAATGTGGAGAAGGTATCTGCTTGCTTCTTTGGTCTGTGGGAAGGATGACATTCAGCCTCTAGATGCATGGTAGGTTAGAAGTCTGACCCTCAGGAAGCAGCATTTAAGTTGGATAGAGTCACTTCCCTTTAATGAATGCTGTAGTGCAAACCATGAAAATGTCTTACATTGCCTCAATCAAGATCATCTGAATTCAGAGTCCCAGTGGGCCGAATGAAGGCCCCTGCAAAAAAACCCTTGATTAAGAGAAACTTGAGGAAACTTACGCAGCTGTCAGACGAGGCCCTGTAAAAAACAAAAATCCACCCAGTGCAAGTCAACGAGTGAATTCAGAGGAAGCCATGCCTACTGAAACCACGGTCCTACTCTAGTGTTTGTATTACAAAGTCCTGGCTAAACACACCCTTTTATTTTTATACTTGATTAGTTCTGTAAGTACACTAACTTAGAATCTAACCCACGAATAATGTAGAACATTGAAAACCTAGCCAACATGAGCAACAAATATTTGGGATCATGTCATTGTCATTTCTATAAGGGCAACATATACTTAATGAATGAAATCTCTAGGTGTCATCAACCTTTCCCATCACATTCATTTCTCAAGTGATACCTCTTCATCTATAATACATTAAGTATATGCACCCTTATCAATTAAATTCACCCTTTGAATTAAAACATTGAAAAAAGAAAAGCAAATTGCCAAAGATGTTTGGGGCAAAACCTGCCTTTCATGGCATGGAGCTTATCCATGTCAAATTGGACTCCATGATCAAAAAATAGCAGACCATGACTGAAGCCCACATTGATGGCAAGATTACCCACGGTTGTTTCATGTGCTCTGTGCTGGTTTTGCTAAAAAGAGCGACAATCAGCACCACCCGGTGTGGTAGACAGCTTCATTATCCCCCGTTTGACAGATAAGGAAGCCGAGGGACAGAGAGGTTAATTGACTCGCCCTAGGTCACACAGCTGGTAGGAGCAGAGGCAGCATTCAGACAGACTCTGGTCCCAGCATGTGTTCTCTCCCCCTGGAGTCTGCTTCCTTGCAGTCCATCACCCTCCTCCAACTCCTGATGAGGCCGTCATTCTATCACAGGTAAGACTGAGAGGCACTGCCTCCCAGGAGGGCTCCAAGGACATGGGGTCTTGCAGCCCTATAGCCCTTCCAGCGTCCTGTCTCACCGCCCTGCCTGTGAGTTCTACAGACACTGCAGGCTCAACAGGCTGAAGTGAAATTCAGCATCTTCCACCCCCAAGCCCCAGCCTGCTACTCCTTCACTCCCGTCTACTCTTCATTCCCCATTCCCAACAGAGTTAAGCCTTGGAACTTGTACCACTGCAGTGTATCCTGAACCTGGCTCTTTTTCATCCCTGCTGCCCCGGGTCAGGCCTGAGCCTACCCACAGGGCTTCACCACTCTCCCCTGGTCCCGTCCATTCCTCATCAGAGAGGACGTTGGAAATTCTTCTGCTCATGTCTATGCTCCTTCAGACACATTCCGTGGCTCCTCACTTTTTATATGACACTCCAGGCACTGGTCCTTTAATGACTCTGCTCCTGCTATATCTCGGGAAAGCCTCCCCTCCTTTTTCTGAGTGCCCAAACCTTCCCCGTAAGGGACCAGCTGAGGTGCTTCCTCCTCCAGGAAGCCTTCGCTGGCCCCTCCAAGCCCAGGAGCCCTTTTGAGTCTCTTCCTGGATCTGGAGCATTCTCTGTCTTGAGCGGTATAGCTCAAGCACGCCCATTTTTCTCTCACTTACCTGACCTGGATTTCTCCTTTACTCCCTTTTACTCTGATGAGACCTCAACGAGACCTTTCTGAGGGCTCAGCTTTAATTTTCTGTTTTCTATCTTTATCCTAGAATTTGCATGTCTGCTATGAAATTGCCCCCTTCCTTGACTGTTGAACACATGGCTGATTTTCTCAGGATAGTTCTGGAGGCTGCAGTCTCCTCCCCATGTCTAGGGCTCGCTCACACTGGCCTGCCAAGTACTCAGTTTGCTTCCAGTCCTGGAAAGTGTGCTTCTTTGTAGGTCTGAGCCTTGTCCTGGATTTTTCCTGTTACTGTGAATTTGCATTTCCTGCTTAAATGTGCATGCCATTCTTGGATAGATGATGTGAATCTCCAGTCCTGTAATATTTTTAGTATGTTTTGTAGTTTATGCTGCTTGCCTGAATGCCAGATCCTCATTTCTCACAATTCATTACAGGCATGAACTGTCAGCTATCAGACTTCTCCTGTGCCCAGCCTGGTTCCTTGTTGAAAACAAGCCCCTCACCAGAACGATCGCTCTTCTTAAAATGTAAGACCCCAGGAGTTGGGGGAGAGGGGAAGAGGGCAGGGTGGAACGGTGGGAGGGAGAGTCACTGAAATGGAGGAGCCTCCCTTTTTTCCTTTTTTAAGAGATGAAACTGAGTTTAAAACCCTTATTACCAGTTTTTTTGTTTTTGTTTGTTTTTTAATAAAGAAATAATACATGTTCACTGTAGAAAACAAGTAAAGTTTTTAAAAGAAAATCACTCATAAATCACTGAAGAGCTTTGGAAATTTTTCTACCCACCTGCCCAAGCAGACATATAGTAGTAGATAACCACTACTATTTGCCCTTTTAGCTTTCTCTAGTATATCTATATATACATACAATGATAAACATTTAATATAGATATATATATTATAAATATGGTGCTATACTATACATACTGTTTTGTAATCTGTGTTTTCATTCACTGATATATTATGGACATCTTTGTCCTTTAAAAAATTATACAAGTAATAACATGCTTCTTGTAGAGAATTACAAATCACATATATGAAAAGAAAACAGTTGCCTCCCCCAGAGATAAATGATGTTAATATTTCATTTTAAAAGTACATATGTGTAGAGTTTTTTTAACATGGGATCATATTACAGATATTCTTTTGTAATTTAAAAACTTTAATAGTATAGGTTGAACAATTTTCTATTTCAGTAAATACAGACAACATCATTATTTTTAAAGGATACATTACATTCTATCAAATATGCCATGTTTAAATCCATCTGACAAATTGGTGGGCATTTAGGCTGGTTTACATTTTCATTTCTGTAAACAGTGTTACAATAAACATCCATTCCTCTACTTTTTTGTTGAATTAATAAGTGACTAAATATACCTTAGCTCATTTCCAGATTTTTTTTTTTTTTTTTTAAAGATTTATTTATTTATTTACTTTTGGGCGGGGGTCGGGTTGGGGAGGGAGGGGAGTGGGTAGGCCACTGCTATTGGTCTTTCATTTCTCTATTTTCATTCGTCTTCGTTCTTTGGCTCCTGTGGGCCTCCCATCGCGGTGGCATCTGTCGTTGCAGAGCACTGGCTCTGGGCGCATGCGCCCCAGATCTCCGGCTCGGTAACTGGACACATCAGTCCAGCCGCTCCACGACACGTGGGATCTTCCCAGGCCAGGGCTCGAACCGGCGCCCCTTGCACTGCAAGGCGGTGTCCTTATCCACTGGACCACCAGGGGAAGCCCTCCAGATTATTTTTTAAGAGTAATTTCTCAAAGTGGAATTATTGGGCATGTTTTTTTTTAAACTAACCATTAACAAATACAAAAAGAAAAGTATACAAATCAAAGGGGTGCAGCTCAATGTTTTTAAATAGTGAACACATTCAGTAACTTCCTTCAGACTATGAAATGGACATTTCCAGCTCCCCAGAACCCTTCTTCATGCCAGTTTACTATCCCCAAAGAGTAACTACTCTCTTGACTTCTAACTCTATAGATTACTTTTGCCTGTCTTTGACCCTTATCTAATTAACTCACTCAGACTATACTCTTGTATCTTGCTTGCTTCAACAGAACAGCAAAGCATCTGTGAAACTCACCCATATAATTGTCCGTAGCAGCAGTTGGTTGACTTTCACTGTGGTGTACTATTCCATCGTATGAACATGGTACACTTAGTGTAGTATTGATGGACATTTTGGATTGTTTCAGCTTTTGCCTATACAGAATGTTGCTATGAACATATTCTTTTTGTAATTTAAAAACTTTAATAGTATAGGTTGAACAATTTTCTATTTCAGTAAATACAGACAACATCATTATTTTTAAAGGATACATTACATTCTATCAAATATGCCATGTTTAAATCCATCTGACAAATTGGTGGGCATTTAGGCTGGTTTACATTTTCATTTCTGTAAACAGTGTTACAATAAACATCCATTCCTCTACTTTTTTGTTGAATTAATAAGTGACTAAATATACCTTAGCTCATTTCCAGATTTTTTTTTTTTTTTTTTAAAGATTTATTTATTTATTTACTTTTGGGCGGGGGTCGGGTTGGGGAGGGAGGGGAGTGGGTAGGCCACTGCTATTGGTCTTTCATTTCTCTATTTTCATTCGTCTTCGTTCTTTGGCTCCTGTGGGCCTCCCATCGCGGTGGCATCTGTCGTTGCAGAGCACTGGCTCTGGGCGCATGCGCCCCAGATCTCCGGCTCGGTAACTGGACACATCAGTCCAGCCGCTCCACGACACGTGGGATCTTCCCAGGCCAGGGCTCGAACCGGCGCCCCTTGCACTGCAAGGCGGTGTCCTTATCCACTGGACCACCAGGGGAAGCCCTCCAGATTATTTTTTAAGAGTAATTTCTCAAAGTGGAATTATTGGGCATGTTTTTTTTTAAACTAACCATTAACAAATACAAAAAGAAAAGTATACAAATCAAAGGGGTGCAGCTCAATGTTTTTAAATAGTGAACACATTCAGTAACTTCCTTCAGACTATGAAATGGACATTTCCAGCTCCCCAGAACCCTTCTTCATGCCAGTTTACTATCCCCAAAGAGTAACTACTCTCTTGACTTCTAACTCTATAGATTACTTTTGCCTGTCTTTGACCCTTATCTAATTAACTCACTCAGACTATACTCTTGTATCTTGCTTGCTTCAACAGAACAGCAAAGCATCTGTGAAACTCACCCATATAATTGTCCGTAGCAGCAGTTGGTTGACTTTCACTGTGGTGTACTATTCCATCGTATGAACATGGTACACTTAGTGTAGTATTGATGGACATTTTGGATTGTTTCAGCTTTTGCCTATACAGAATGTTGCTATGAACATCCTTATACATATCTTTTGATGCTACTAGAAGGCATTTCTTTTGGGTATTTACCCAGAAGTAGGCAAAAAGGATGTCCAATATAACCACCTCTGTGTAACATTGTTCTAGATGTCCTAGAGAGTGCCTTGAGGCAAGAAAAAGGGATGTAAGCGATAAGGATAGGAAGAGTAAAAAAAGATCATTATGCAACAATGACATGATCCTGTACACAAAACCCAAAATAGTCTATAGAGTTAACAAATGAACTTAGAACAGCTGCCAGATATAATGTCAGCATACAAAAATTAATTGTATTCCTATGATTTGCAATAAATAATTAGAAAATGAAATGTTTAAAACATTATTTTCAGTACCACTTTATAAAAACTTAGGAATAAGTCTAACAAAAAATATGTGGATAGGTAGATCTATCTATCTCTCTATATATAACCTCTCTAAGAAAACTCCAAAATATTACCGAGAAAATTATCTGGTAGTATCTACTAAAGTTAAACACCCACATGCCCTAAGACCTATACTCTTCTTTAATATCATGTCTTCAAATGTGTATAATGCAACAAGAGCTGTTACGGGGAGTTCAAATCACGGCCACTTTTCTGGAGGACAATTTGGCAATATTTACCAAAGGTCTTAAAAATGCAGTTGTACCCAAGGACCCAGCAATTCTTTTAGAAATATAGCCTAAATAAATAATCAGATACATATATACTGATATTAGTGTTTTCAAAAGCCTTTAAAATGCTTTAAAATTTTTTAAGACAGGGGGAGGGCATAGGTTAAATTCTAATTCATCTATATATCAAAATCTTAAGGTTGCCATTAAAATGCTCTTGTAAAAAGAATATTATATGACATGGTAAAATGTTCATAAATATTTCAGTACATTTAAAAAACAGATTGCCATACATGTTATGGTGTGACACCAATGTTAAGAAAAAGAAAACCATAAAAGGAGCAAGTAAAATAAAAAATTGGAAGGTTACACACACACGTTTTTTTTTTTAATTTATTTATTTTTCATCAATCTATTTTTCGGCCTGTGTGGGTCTCCTATTGCAGTGACCTCTCATTGCAGAGCACTGGCTCTGGGCGCATGCGCTCCAGAGCACCGGCTCGTAACTGGACACACCAGTCTAGTCGCTCCAAGGCACGTGGGATCTTCCCGGGACAGGGATTGAACCAGTGTCCCTTGCATTGCAAGGCGGACTCTCTACCCACTGGACCACCAGGGAGGCCCCCTCCCCCGCCCCCCCACGTGTTAACAGTGATAGGGTTATTTTTAAATTTTTAGAAATTGGTAACAAATTCTGTGGTACAAAATTCAGTCTGTAGAACAGGTGTGCATTAAAATATTCTCTCCTCCCCGTGTTCCCCGGATGCCTCCCCACTGGCGATGTGCTTGTTTCCCGGTTTTCTACCGTGAACAAGTGCGGGGACAGCGGGCGTTGAGCACTGTCTCTTGGGGGCGGGGCGGGGCGGGGCGGGGCAGTAGCGCTGGCCCCGCCCCTCAGGCAAGGCCCGGTGTCCCCGCCCTCCGCAGACGTGCGGACGCCCACGCTGGAGCCGGACACGATGCATTCGCGCTTGCGCCTCTCTGACGACCGCCTGACGGTGCGCTGCGGCCTCTTCGGGCGCCTGGGAGCCACGTCCGCGCTGCGTTTCGACGCACTGTGGCAAGTGCTAGCCCGCGACTGTTTCACCGCTGGCCGCCACTACTGGGAAGTGGACGTGCAGGAGGCGGGCGTCGGCTGGTGGGTGGGCGCGGCCTACGGCTCCCTGCGGCGCCACGGGGCCTCGGCCGCCGCCCGCCTGGGCTGCAACCGCCAGTCCTGGTGCCTCAAACGCTATGACCTCGAGTACTGGGCCTTCCACGACGGCCAGCGCAGCCGCCTGCGGCCCCGCTACGACCCCGACCGGCTCGGTGTCTTCCTGGACTATGAGGCCGGCGTCCTCGCCTTCTACGATGTGACGGGCGGCATGAGCCACCTGCACACCTTCAGGGCCGCCTTCCAGGAGCCTCTCTACCCGGCCCTGCGGCTCTGGGAAGGGGCCATCAGCGTCTCCCGGCTGCCCTAGGGGCGAAGACACATCTCACCGCTTCCAGACTGGTCTCTGGCCTCCTCTGTAAGCATTCCCATCGTCTCCCCAACCAGTCCTGCCCTGCTCTTTTCACAGTTCCTCTCCTAGTAGGCGAGCTTCAGACGAACCCTAAACACAGGTCCTCTGCTGCTCTCTCATGCGACCTCGCCACTGCCACCAGGACGGTCATTCTGCACTGCTTTTAGAGCAGATGCGGGAAAGCACAGACCCAAAGGTGAGCCCTAAGCACCCTGACCCCGTTAGGGTACAGAATCCATAGCCTCAGAACATTCTCACACGACCCCCGGAACCGCCTAGCACGTAGTAGGCCAAGGGTAAACATGTGAATGAGTAAGAGTCGCTAAGATCTCTTCTCTCTCTTAATGTCTCCTGGATCTGCTTCCTGTGCTTCGTTCTACTTCAGCTTGTCCATGTCACCTCCTTTAAGAGCAGCTGCAAGAGGTTCTTTTTTTTTTTTTTTAAATGTTGGCCTCTTTTATTGGTTCTTTATTTATTTTCATCCATCTTTGTTCTGTGTGGACCTCCCATTGCAATGGCCCCTCTCGCAGCCGAGCACAAACTCCAGGCACATGTGCTCCAGAGTGCTGGCTTGTAATTGGACACACCGGTCCAGCCGCTCCGCGGTATGTGGGATCTTCCTGGGCCAGGGATCGAACCAGTGCCCCTTACGCTGCAAGGAGGACTCTTTACCCTCTGGGCCATCAGGGAAGCCCTGCAAGAGGTTCTTAATACCTCCTGGCCTGGGCACTTTACCAAACTCAGCCATCATACTGCCAGACTGTTCTGCCTACTGTAACCGCACTTACCTCTTAGAACTATTAAAAGGTTCCCGAGGACTACAGTGGGGGCGGGGGTAAGCACTTCACCTGGCATTTGAGGCTTTTCTAGTCCGCCCCGCGTTATCCTCATCTAGCTCCTAGAGCTCCTTTTCAGAGACCTCCGATCGGAACTGCATCCCATAGTTCCACCTCTATACCTTTGCCTTTGCTGTTTACCATACAAACATATTTATACAGGAAAACCCTTCTTTTTGCCTGTTTGTCCTCTCCAGGCTTAACTGCCCCAGGAGGTCTCCCCAAGCCACAAGAATCCCTCTCTTCCTATCAGAGTCACAGTCTGGGACCTGTCTTTCTAATTAGATTGGAAGAGTTCTAAGGGTTCTCTCCAGCCTGAGAAGTTCATAAAGTGCCTTCCCTCCAAGGCCGTGAGTCAGTGACCACTAGCTTGCTGCTAGTGATTCGGAGCAGCTGAGCTGGGAGGGCCTCGCTGGTCACCTAGCTTTACTTTGTTGTACTTTCGGGGAGAATAAGGTCCTGAAAGCTGCCTCAGGTCACGCATGGTGATTAAGGACTGGGGCGCTGTGTCTCCCTGCTCCAGCCCAGCCCTTCAGGCCCAGCTTTCAACCTGGAAGGTTTTACTGCTTATCCATTTCTTAGGGGATGTTGGGAAGAAATGAGCAGGTGACCCTTGTTGAGCAACCACAGGCGGTTTTTCCAGCTGTCTTAGAATCAAGAGAGGCTGAAGCAAGCATGAGTGGGGTGTGGGCAGCTCAGGCATCCCTGTATGCCTCACATCCAAAGTGTTACCAAGGAAACCCGGAGATCCCCTGCTTTCCAGAAAGGATTGATGAAAAGCTCACATCGGCCGGACCTCCCAGGGGGGTCAGCTCCTCCAGGAGAGGGGAAAAGGGCCCCTTTATAGGGTCTGTGACTTGTTCTGAAGGTTCAGAAAGTTCAGCGCTGTCTGTCAAATTCCTTCTGTGGTTTTGAAGCTATACTCCGTTAAGGTATCTTCTTAGGTGCTTGGCAGGAGGGCAGTGATAGGATGAGCAAAATGTAGGGCTGAGACTCCCTCTGGGCTGAAACCTGCTCAGTGCCTTAGAGCTTCCCATTTTGAAACTTGTTTTGAAAGTGTTCAACCTCTTAGAACTATTAAAAGGTTCCGAGGACTACAGTGGGGGCGGGGGTAAGCACTTCACCTGGCATTTGAGGCTTTTCTAGTCCGCCCCGCGTTATCCTCATCTAGCTCCTAGAGCTCCTTTTCAGAGACCTCCGATCGGAACTGCATCCCATAGTTCCACCTCTATACCTTTGCCTTTGCTGTTTACCATACAAACATATTTATACAGGAAAACCCTTCTTTTTGCCTGTTTGTCCTCTCCAGGCTTAACTGCCCCAGGAGGTCTCCCCAAGCCACAAGAATCCCTCTCTTCCTATCAGAGTCACAGTCTGGGACCTGTCTTTCTAATTAGATTGGAAGAGTTCTAAGGGTTCTCTCCAGCCTGAGAAGTTCATAAAGTGCCTTCCCTCCAAGGCCGTGAGTCAGTGACCACTAGCTTGCTGCTAGTGATTCGGAGCAGCTGAGCTGGGAGGGCCTCGCTGGTCACCTAGCTTTACTTTGTTGTACTTTCGGGGAGAATAAGGTCCTGAAAGCTGCCTCAGGTCACGCATGGTGATTAAGGACTGGGGCGCTGTGTCTCCCTGCTCCAGCCCAGCCCTTCAGGCCCAGCTTTCAACCTGGAAGGTTTTACTGCTTATCCATTTCTTAGGGGATGTTGGGAAGAAATGAGCAGGTGACCCTTGTTGAGCAACCACAGGCGGTTTTTCCAGCTGTCTTAGAATCAAGAGAGGCTGAAGCAAGCATGAGTGGGGTGTGGGCAGCTCAGGCATCCCTGTATGCCTCACATCCAAAGTGTTACCAAGGAAACCCGGAGATCCCCTGCTTTCCAGAAAGGATTGATGAAAAGCTCACATCGGCCGGACCTCCCAGGGGGGTCAGCTCCTCCAGGAGAGGGGAAAGGCCTCTTTATAGGGTCTGTGACTTGTTCTGAAGGTTCAGAAAGTTCAGCGCTGTCTGTCAAATTCCTTCTGTGGTTTTGAAGCTATACTCCGTTAAGGTATCTTCTTAGGTGCTTGGCAGGAGGGCAGTGATAGGATGAGCAAAATGTAGGGCTGAGACTCCCTCTGGGCTGAAACCTGCTCAGTGCCTTAGAGCTTCCCATTTTGAAACTTGTTTTGAAAGTGTTCAACCTCAATTTGAGGCTTAAACCCAGGGCCCAGACTTAATCAAACCTGCTTGGGACTTGAACCAACACGGCCGGGACTCGAACCCAGCCTAAACCCTGCTTGGGACTTCGGCCGGGACTCGAACCCAGCTTAGAACCTTTTTGGGACTTGAACCCAGCCAAAACCCTGGTAATTAAAATCACTCACCCAATGTCTGGACCCACTGAGGTTCAGGTTCTTCATGTCTCTTTGCCGAGAAGAATTCAGCAAGAGACAAAGTGATAGGTAAGAAATGGATTTATTCAGAGTCAGAGAAAGCACACTCCACAGACAGAGTGTGGGCCATGGCAGAGCAAATCCAGTAGCCCTGAAAGCATGGCGTTCTTAGCTTTTATAGGCTGGGTAGTTCCATATGCTAATGAATGGGAGGGTTATTCCAGCTCTTTTAGGGAGGAGTGGAACTGTCATGGCGCCTCTAGGTGTGGCATTTAGCTTGCTGACTGAGGATCAAAGTCTGGTCTGCCATCTTGGATACATTTGATTCTAATGGATTTATGCTGTGTCCTTGAGCTGTCATTCTTTTCAAAAATTGTGCCCTGCCCCTTTCCCTCCTAACCCTTACAATTTTGTTTCTTAACCTAAAAACGGTGCTTTCCTATGGGGACGAAGGAACCTCCAAAGTGGCTTTAGTCCTAACCAAATCATTAAACAGCGTGCTCCGGGAGTCCTGAGAAAAGGGACACCAGTTCTGCTATGGATAGACTGAAAGCCGTCTTCTTAACCAGCAGAGGACATTCCTGACAGAGGAAGATGGGTACACTTGATCCCACATCTCTGTTCATCTCTGCAAACCAAGACTTATTCCCCGCCCCACAGCCACAGGGTCCAAGGAAAAATACTTCCTATTTTGCCAGGCACTGTTCTAATGCTTTACAACTATTAACTCATTGGATCCCTACATCATCCCTCGGAGACAGACAGGTATCCCAGTTATACACATGCCAAAACTGAGAGAATGAGTAAGATGCCCAGGGACTGAAAGCAAAATGTAGGGCTGAGACTCCCTCTGGGCTGAAACCTGCTCAGTGCCTTAGAGCTTCCCATTTTGAAACTTGTTTTGAAAGTGTTCAACCTCAATTTGAGGCTTAAACCCAGGGCCCAGACTTAATCAAACCTGCTTGGGACTTGAACCAACACGGCCGGGACTCGAACCCAGCCTAAACCCTGCTTGGGACTTCGGCCGGGACTCGAACCCAGCTTAGAACCTTTTTGGGACTTGAACCCAGCCAAAACCCTGGTAATTAAAATCACTCACCCAATGTCTGGACCCACTGAGGTTCAGGTTCTTCATGTCTCTTTGCCGAGAAGAATTCAGCAAGAGACAAAGTGATAGGTAAGAAATGGATTTATTCAGAGTCAGAGAAAGCACACTCCACAGACAGAGTGTGGGCCATGGCAGAGCAAATCCAGTAGCCCTGAAAGCATGGCGTTCTTAGCTTTTATAGGCTGGGTAGTTCCATATGCTAATGAATGGGAGGGTTATTCCAGCTCTTTTAGGGAGGAGTGGAACTGTCATGGCGCCTCTAGGTGTGGCATTTAGCTTGCTGACTGAGGATCAAAGTCTGGTCTGCCATCTTGGATACATTTGATTCTAATGGATTTATGCTGTGTCCTTGAGCTGTCATTCTTTTCAAAAATTGTGCCCTGCCCCTTTCCCTCCTAACCCTTACAATTTTGTTTCTTAACCTAAAAACGGTGCTTTCCTATGGGGACGAAGGAACCTCCAAAGTGGCTTTAGTCCTAACCAAATCATTAAACAGCGTGCTCCGGGAGTCCTGAGAAAAGGGACACCAGTTCTGCTATGGATAGACTGAAAGCCGTCTTCTTAACCAGCAGAGGACATTCCTGACAGAGGAAGATGGGTACACTTGATCCCACATCTCTGTTCATCTCTGCAAACCAAGACTTATTCCCCGCCCCACAGCCACAGGGTCCAAGGAAAAATACTTCCTATTTTGCCAGGCACTGTTCTAATGCTTTACAACTATTAACTCATTGGATCCCTACATCATCCCTCGGAGACAGACAGGTATCCCAGTTATACACATGCCAAAACTGAGAGAATGAGTAAGATGCCCAGGGCTGCACAGCTAATGGCAGACCTGGGGTCTCTGCCCCTCCACCGAGCTCCGGCAAACGCAGCCGGTCTAGCCAGTGCCTCCTTACCTGGCCTCTCTCCTACTGATGAGACTTGTGGTCCCTTGCTTTTGCCCGTTACTCTGTGAGGTTGAGTTTACCTTTGGACTGCCTTTCACGGGCTCTAAGGGAGGGGGGAGGGGGGTCTTACACCCAGAAGGAGATTTGAGGCTTTGGGATTCATGTACTGTAGCAGAGTCAGGGCTGGGCTCTAAAGGAATAAAACTGCAGTTTTTAGTCCACAGTGATTTGTGACCTGAGGCTAATCACTGTACTTGCTGAGGCATCGTCTGTAAAATGGGATTAATAACCCTGCCTACCAATGCTGTAAAATTCAAATGAGCCTGGAGGATATGAACTTGCCTTGAAAAACCTCTAGAGTGATGTACCATGCCAGGACCTGTCAGCATCCCAGTGAAGTTCCTGCTGGGCCTGACACCGTGCAGAGGTGGCCGATACACCTCGCTGCCGTGTGGCAGGGGCAGGGGCTTCTGGGGACATTCAGCTCAGGACTGAGCTTCCTTAGGGTTCATGTCTGTAACCCATCACTTCCTCTCTTTCAGACTCGAATTTGTAGAAATTTCTTTATTAACAGCAAATTGCTTGCAGATGCGGTTTGTTTTAATAAAACATGAATGCCATCACTTTTAACCATGTTCTTCATTGGGAGTTTGTGGTGTTTCAAATACCTGGCACCTAGGCCTGGACAGGGCCTTGCTTGTCTCCCACATCTTCCACAACTTTATTGCAGCAGTCAGTTGGTCCCTGGTGGAGTACCTCTACTAACGGAAGGAGATCACTGTTTCTAAAGGTAGTTCACTTAGTTCTTGTTTATGTGGAAACATCCTGCCTCTCAGCTGTTCCTATCCAAGATAATATGTAACTTCTGATCAACATTGACGCCATCTGTGGTCACTTACTAATATTTTAGCAATTTCAGGGACCCTCCCTTGTCTACTGCATCAACTCTTCTGTTTCTGCACTTCCTTCTGGTCAGGGAAAAGGGAACAATGATGAGAGCCTGCGGGAGGCAGCCAGGCACAGGCAGGGCGTGGTGGACAGGCGTCCATACCGTGAGGAGACAGCCTGCCCTAGAAGCCAAGCTGCATACGAGCTGGGGTGGATAAGCGTTAAGAGAGGCCCAAGGCTGAGTTCCCATGTCCTGTTCTTCATGCCTTGCATGGCTTCCCACTGCCTATAGAACGCAGTTCAAAGTCAGCAGGCTTGAAGCCCTTGCTTCCTTCCTCTCCACATGGCCACTCCTTGCTGAACTATCACCTGGACACCCAGAGCACCTCCCATGCCTCAGATCCCACTGTTCCTCCCTCAGTCACTTCTCAGCCTGCAAGGCTGACCTAAAATGCCACCTTCTCCAGGAGAGCTGCTCTGGGCAACGCCGCCTCTTCCAGGCCCAGACCCCATAGCTCTGTGACTCTTGGAAAACAGTCCAGCAAGTCACATGTGCAGGACACCACTTGCAGAGGTACCAGCAGACAGGGACTGTCTGCTGCCACACTGTGTGCCCAGCGCTGGATCTTCCACCTGGTGTGCGATTGGACTAGAGCTGTGGCCAGACAGCCATCCTCCTGGCCGCAGGGCACAGCGTGAGGCAGTGAACGCTCCTGGCAGAGTGTGCAGGCCGTCTCATACTTGACCCTCGCACATACACTGGCTGTTACTTTCTCCATGTAACCTGATGGGAAGCATGTTCTGGGTAATGGCCCTCCTCTCCAGCACGTTGCACAGCCCTCTCACCAAAAGGCAGCCTTAAGACCTATGCCCTCAATTGCTCTTCAACTGTGAGGCTCACTGGCTTCTGCCCTGAGGTCTACAAAGCAGCCTGGGCCCTTCTAACATTGCAGGACCTGGAGGCAACGGACTAGAAACCACCTGCTGCATAGTCCCAGCTGGAGCCTCTGCTAGGCTCTTCCCGCCTTTCCTTTCAGATCTACATCCTGTTCCCAGGCCCTTAGTTCCCAGGGCCTGGGACACTGCCATACTACATTTCTTCTTTTTTTTTTTTTTGCCACTTCCATTGGTCTTTCTTTTGGCTCGTGTGGGCCTCCCATCACAGCGGCCTCTCTCACCGCAGAGCACCTGCTCTGGGCACATGTGCTCCAGAGCTCCGGCTCGGTAGTTGAACACATTGGTTCAGCCGCTCCACGGCACATGGGATCTTCCCAGGCCAGGGATCGAACCAGTGCCCCTTGCACTGCAAGGTGGTGACTTTACCCACTGGACCACCAGGGAAGCCCTATGTCTCTTGTTAGAAAGTCACAGATGTTTACCTTAAGGTCATCTCTACTCTTGTAGAAAAAAGGGCTATAGAATCAGAAAATTTGATTTTCTTAAAATTGGTTATGGGGAGAAGTGAAAGGGAGGAAATGGCAGCCAGAAATGGATGCTGTCACCCTCGAGCTCCCAGCCCATCAGTTTGATGGATTCTCACAAGTACGACGCCAGAGTCCCCACCTCCCTACACACAGACATGAGTGCCTTTCCAGAAATGGTTTTGGGATCCATAGGAGAGGGAGACCCTTTCCTCACAAGTAAAGAATCTTCAGAAAGCAAATTCACGCATTTGAAAAGAGACTCCAAGATACACCGAAACAAGCTGTAACCAGGTCAGATAAACATGAACAAAGGTTTAAGAATTTGAAAATAATCATTAATCTCAGTATTGTTTCAAAAGAGGATGATATAGAATGCCTGTGAAAGATTCATGCTGTAGTTCAAGGAAGTATGGTAACAGGATGTTTTGTTAGCTGGGCGTGGAATTTCAATGTGGATCATGGAAAGGCAGATTTCAGCAACAGCAGCATACTTAACAAGTCACCAAAAGCTGCAAACACACCAAGCCCCGCACTCCCCAGCTCCCCCACATGCCTCACTGAACATGTCACCTTCTAACCACTGTGGTTTACTTCCTGTGCCCCTGGTTCATGGAGCATCCATCCCCATCAGAACGGACGTCCTGCATCCTCAGCCCCCAGGGCAGGGCCTGCCTGGCACGCGGCAGGCCCTCCACATTTGTTGAAAGGAGGAGTAAATGCCGTTTCCCTCTGTTTGCTCAGAGATGTGAGTGCTTTGGGCATTCCTCTGCCTGCAAGACACTCTCAGCAATCCCTTCTCTAATGCCAGGTGACCGCTATACAGCTAACTAGATTCAACCCCAGTGCAGGCAGGGGACAAGGAGAGAGAGTGGGAAGGAAGGGAGGTTTTTGGTCATCAGGGTTGGCTCTGCAGGCAGGAAGAAGGCAGGCTGAAAGGAAGGGCCCATACAGCCAGTGTTCACCCCTCAGCACTGCAGTGGGCAGTGATGAGAGATTCTAAGCCCACTGCCCCATCTGGGCTGACCAACCTGAGGCAGAGACTGCCCATATTTGCCCTTTGTATCCCTCCAACAGGCTTGACCCATTCGCCTGGCCCCCACATGTCTGCTGTCAGGGTGTGGACCCCCAGAGACCTGCCCCAGTTCACCCAAATGCACCCAGTGGTAATTCGGAATTCAGAGATTGGCACTTTATTTTAAGACTTGATTTTTTTGCCATGATTTTCTACCGACTCTTCCATGATGGTGTCATCTTCTTCCACAGTGACCAAGACCTTCTTGCCCACCAAGCTAAAGATGTCTTCAGGAGGGTAGCCTTTGGGCTCACCTACCTTCACAGTGAGCATGTCCAGTGTTAGAATGGTGCCTTCCGGAATTTTCACTTTGGCCACCACAGACTTGCCCAGCTGTGGATAAAATTAAAACTCAGTGCCAGCCTCACAGAAATAACTATAGTGCACGCTGCTTTATCCCCAGAGTCCCTGATCCATTTTCTCACACAACGTACCTGGACAGCAGGTACTTTTTTTTCCCCTTTGTTGCCCAGGACACTAACACACACAGCAGGGACTCCTGGGGTGGACTGAGAGAAGCGGGCTTTACAGTACAGGACTCAGGCTATGTAGCCAAAGAGAGCAAGACCTGAATCACAGGCAGCTGGGGACGAGGCGTGGCTCAGCAGTGCATCTATCTCATCACACGACTATGGGATTAGTGATGATACTGTCCGTAATCTACCTGGAACATAGACTGCTCTCAGTAAATCAGAATGGTGATTACTTTTGTCATCGTCCAGATCAGGATCACATTTTAAACATGGGGAAACAGAGTTCTATGGAGGGTGGGTACGCTGGCCAAAGTCACAAGGAGAACCTGGGGTTTCTGACCCCTAGCCCATGGCTTGAGGGACACAAACGCTATGGCCCTCTCGCTCAGCACAACAGGAATACGGAAGGCTCACAAATGGGGGGGGCATGAGAGGGGGCCTCCTAGGGTGGGGCAGACGGGCCAGGCAGCGAGGGGAATGAAGGAGACCTGACTCAGGACCAGCATTTCTTGGTCTGGTCCATAGATGGGGTTTCACAACGTTTCTAGGCTAACACTCTGCATCTCCTGGCTGAGGGCCAAGGAGTCCATTCTGGAGTTTATGCCAGGACAAAAGGTCTGTTGGCAGATGATTATCAGATGCTGTGTCCTGTGGTATCTCACTGTTGTCCAGGGAGCCAGGACGCTCAGGACCAATTTCAGTGCTCAGCTGCTAAAACTTTCATTCCAGTTTCAACTCTCTCCCCTTGTCCTCTATAAAGCAGTTTGTTTCTTTTTACTGTTATTTTTATTTCCTGGTGTATGTACATCTTTATTTTGAGAGCAGCAAGTAGGCCCCACTGAAATAAAAGACACCCCCCTTTGAGCAGGCCTGGTGTGGGATCTTCACTTCAGCCCAAATAGCCCTCTATGTTTGAGGGGCGTGTGCTCCCCTGGAAGCCCCAACTCAGAGGCTGAACCAGCTCAAGGCCATGGCTTCTGGGAAGGGCCATGTGCCAGGCCGGGTTAGCTGGCTTCCCATGCCCTCTGCCGGAAGGGTAAATGCTGCACAGCTGAAACTGTCCCAGGACATCTGTGTTCCCCCACTAACCCCCTTAGAACCCCCGCCCCATTCCTCCAGCCCCTCCCTGAGCTTAGGGCCGCCTGGACATATCACAGCCCCTCCTCCCCCGCCTCATGGAACCCCGCCACCTGAACATGGCTTGAGGATTACACAACACGGGACCACAAACTCAACCTCCCTACCTGCCTCATGAGGCCCCAGACTCCACCGCCCTTACCCCGGGGTCTAGAGCGGCGGGGTCACAGGCTTCAGAGGCTTAATGGGAAACCACAGTATGGTGCCAGGGAACCAGAGGAATAGCTCAAGTTCCTTCAAGAGCAAGTTCTTCCTGCTGCTACCATGAACTCCAAAAAACGCAGAGGCTCGTACCAACATCCCTGCCTCGCTCCCTTGGCCAGGGCTCAGGTAGGACTGGTACCCACTACCTCTCAGGTAAGCTCACGCAGCCCTCTCAGCAGTGGCACCCGGTGGGCCAGAAGTACCCACCTTCTCATTGCAGGCCAGCTCACAGGGCAGCAGCCGCTTGGTCGGGGAGCCCAGCGCCTTCTCCACGAGGCGCACAGACCGCACCAGCTCGGCCAGCTCTCCAGGCTCCAGCGAGGCTGCGTGGTCGCTCCCCTTCCAGGTCTTGTCCAAAGTCACGTGACGCTCCAAGACCTTGGCCCCCAGAGCCACCGCGGCCACAGATATTGCTATGCCTGTTTCATGCCCAGAATACCCTATGGGGATGTCAGGAAAAAGCTTCTGATATTCCTTTAAAATAGAAAAAAAGAAAGGGGGAAAATAGTCAAAGAGTGTAGCACTTTCTACGTATATTCCAGAATCAGGTTGATCCGGATCTGAAGCCTCATTCATCCGCTCCCTATCCATGAAGCTCTGGGAAAGCTCCGCAGCTCTCAGAGCCTCTTTCTGGGGGTGATGGTACCTGGTGGGAGTCACCGTGAGCGCGTGGCAGGCACTCAGCACACCGTGAATGATCAAAACTAATGGCTGTTCTTATCAGGAACACGTCTGAAGAATATGCCACACGGCGCGAACCACCAGGAATAACACCAGAACTGTCCCCGAATGCCTAAACTCATTCAAAAAGCATCTGTCACATTTAATCAGGCTGAGCTGCTGAAAGCAAATGTGCTAGATGCACAAAACTCACCATCAATAATACACACAGCCCAATCTCAATCCTTTGGTGGAAATCCTAAATAATTAATTAATTGGGTATCTATAATTCACTGGCTGCAATGAAAGACATTCTGAGTGAGCCTTGTCAGGGTGAGCCTTGACCAGAAAGCTTAAGTGCAACAGAAAGATTCAGAAAAGATGAGGATGGCTGAGTGGCAAAGGCCTCAAATAGGCTTCAGGGTATGTGATGGACAAGGAAGTGTAGGTTGTAGGTCAGAGGACTCACCCTACGGTGATGGGGTGGGCTGGAGTGGTGGGGAGCTGGGAGCAGTCTGGCAGTTTAACTCAGGAGACAGGACCTGAGCAACCTGGGGTGGGGGAGGGTGGAAGGAAAACAGGGACCACGCTTCACAAAGGAAGAAAACCAAGGAAAATATTTGGGTTCACACACACTAAATCGTCAATTATGGTAATCTCTGTGGGATGGGATTATAGAGGATGTTCACTTTCTATGTTATACATTCCGGGGCTGAGGTTTTTTTAAATTATGTTTTAATTTTAAAAATAACATGATTTAGAGATGAGCTAGAAATGGAGAAGAGACTACAAAACTGGGAGGGACTGAAACTTTGATTAAAAAGATAGCAGTGTCTGGGCTTCTCTGGTGGTCCAGTGGGTAAGGACACTGCCTTGCAGTGCAAGGGGCGCCGGTTTGAGCCCTGGCCTGGGAAGATCCCACGTGCCGCGGAGCGGCTGGACCCATGTGTCCAATTACCGAGCCAGAGCTCTGGAGCCGGTGCTCTGCGACAACAGAGGCCACCGCGATGGGAGGCCCACATGGGCCAAAGAACAAAGATGGATGAAAATAGACAAATGAAAGACCAATAGAAGTAGCCCGCCTGCTCCCCTCCCTCCCCATCCCACCCCCAAAAATAAATAAATAAATAAATAAATAAATCTTTAAAAAGACAGCAGTGTCGGGGCTTCCCTGGTGGTCCAGTGGGTAAGGACACCGCCTTGCAGTGCAAGGGGCGCCGGTTCGATCCCTGGCCTGGGAAGATCCCATGTGCCGCAGAGCGGCTGGACCCATGTGTCCAATTACCGAGCCAGAGCTCTGGAGCGCATGCGCCCAGAGCCGGCGCTCTGCGACAACAGAGGCCACTGCGATGGGAGGCCCACACGGGCCAAAGAACAAAGATGGATGAAAAATAGATAAATGAAAGACCAATAGAAGTGGCCCACCCGCCCCTCTCCCTTCCCAACCTGCCCCCTCAAAAAAAAAAAAAAAAAAAAAAAGATAGCCGTGTCAAAAAAAACCCTATACTTCCAGGGAAAAGACAGCAGTGTCATCTCAAAAAAAGGCTTTTTTTTAAAAGCTAAATATGCCTCCCAAGAAAAATGTATAAGAGCTTACATAATCAGGGGAAAGAACCCTCAGAATGTCAAATACTATACTGAAAGAATCAGCTGCTAAATAACAGAACAGGAAAAATCAGAGGTTTCTTTTTTTTTTTTTTTTTTTTTTTTAAAGATTTATTTATTTATTTATTTTTGGGCCGGGGCCGGGGTCGGATTGGGGAGAGAGGGGAGCGGGCGGGCCACTTCTATTGGTCCTTTGTTTCTCCATTTTCATCCGTCTTTGTTCTTTGGCTCCTGTGGGCCTCCCATCGCGGTGGCATCTGTTGTCGCAGAGCACCGGCTCTGGGCGCATGCGCTCCAGAGCTCCGGCTCGGTGATTGGACACATCAGTCCAGCCGCTCCGCGGCACGTGGGATCTTCCCAGGCCAGGGCTCGAACTGGCGCCCCTTGCACTGCAAGGCGGTGTCCTTACCCACTGGACCACCAGGGGAAGCCCAAAATCAGAGGTTTCAAGAAGGTCTCCTACAACTCAATATGAAGACAAATGAATATCTGCACACTAACATTCATATCAGCATTATCCACAAAGAGCCAAAAGATGGAACCACCCCAAATAGCCATCAACAGATGAATGTGGTATATGCATATAATGAAATATGATTTAGCCTTAAAAAGAAATAAAATGCTAATACATACTACAGTGTGGATGAGCTTTGAAGACATTATGCCCAGCGAAAGCAGACAGACAAAGAAGGACAAACACGCCTTGCAGTGAAAGGCGCGTTCGATCCCTGGCCTGGGAAGATCCCATGTGCCGCAGAGCGGCTGGACCCATGTGTCCAATTACCGAGCCAGAGCTCTGGAGCGCATGCGCCCAGAGCCGGCGCTCTGCGACAACAGAGGCCACTGCGATGGGAGGCCCACACGGGCCAAAGAACAAAGATGGATGAAAAATAGATAAATGAAAGACCAATAGAAGTGGCCCACCCCCCCCTCCCCCTGCCCAACCCGCCCCCTCAAAAAAAAAAAAAAAAAAAAGATAGCCGTGTCAAAAAAAACCCTATACTTCCAGGGAAAAGACAGCAGTGTCATCTCAAAAAAAGGCTTTTTTTTAAAAGCTAAATATGCCTCCCAAGAAAAATGTATAAGAGCTTACATAATCAGGGGAAAGAACCCTCAGAATGTCAAATACTATACTGAAAGAATCAGCTGCTAAATAACAGAACAGGAAAAATCAGAGGTTTCCTTTTTTTTTTTTTTTTTTTAAAGATTTATTTATTTATTTATTTTTGGGCCGGGGCCGGGGTCGGATTGGGGAGAGAGGGGAGCGGGCGGGCCACTTCTATTGGTCCTTTGTTTCTCCATTTTCATCCGTCTTTGTTCTTTTGGCTCCTGTGGGCCTCCCATCGCGGTGGCATCTGTTGTCGCAGAGCACCGGCTCTGGGCGCATGCGCTCCAGAGCTCCGGCTCGGTGATTGGACACATCAGTCCAGCCGCTCCGCGGCACGTGGGATCTTCCCAGGCCAGGGCTCGAACTGGCGCCCCTTGCACTGCAAGGCGGTGTCCTTACCCACTGGACCACCAGGGGAAGCCCAAAATCAGAGGTTTCAAGAAGGTCTCCTACAACTCAATATGAAGACAAATGAATATCTGCACACTAACATTCATATCAGCATTATCCACAAAGAGCCAAAAGATGGAACCACCCCAAATAGCCATCAACAGATGAATGTGGTATATGCATATAATGAAATATGATTTAGCCTTAAAAAGAAATAAAATGCTAATACATACTACAGTGTGGATGAGCTTTGAAGACATTATGCCCAGCGAAAGCAGACAGACAAAGAAGGACAAATACTGTATGATTCCATTTATATGAGAAACTTAGGAATCATCAAATTCATGCAGACAGAAAATACAGTGATAGCTGCCGGGGCTGCGGGGGTAGGGTGGAGGGGTGGATGGCAGTCTGAGCTACTGAGGACTGAATCCAACTCTGAGATGATGAAAAGTTCTGCAGATGGGTGCTGGCAACAGCAGCACACAGTGTAAATGAACTTAGTGCCCCTGAACCAGACGCCAACAAATGGTTAAGACAGCAAACCTCAAGTCCATTTTAACAAAATCAAACCCACAGCTCATTCAGAAAGGATCTAAGCCAACACTAATGGCCAATACACATGGGTAAAGAAAATGTATATGAAAAATTACAAAGTGTCAACATTAAATTTTACAATGAGAGAAATTAAGATCGGTTTTAAGAAAATTTACTTTCTCATCTTTAGAATGTAGCTGACTGCTTAAGCACATAGCTGGCTCTAATATGACTCTTAACAGCAAGACTGTCAAAGCCTGTCAAGGTTGGTTAGAGTTTTGGCTGCCTCTGCCCCACAGCCAATGACCCAGGCGGACAAGCATCCCCCCGACCTCGTGCTCACCGAGATGACGCGCAGGTTAACGTCCTCGGGCTGCAGCGGATATGCACTGGTGCACTGGAGGAAGCAGAAGTTGGGGTTGAGGGGCTTCACAATCTGATAGACTTGCTTCATGGTATCCATGGACTGCATGCCACTGGAGATCACCATTGGGCGGCCTGAGGAACCCAACACCAGCGCCATCATCGCTTTCTTTCAGGGGTTCGGACTCTCCCTCACGCACACCCTTCCCTGCTGCTGGTCTCATCATTCAAATAGCTCTTAAAGATCGTGCCAGCCACAGTAGGGGAACAGAGGTGAGCTTGGTGGGCTCCCGTCCTCAACCACAGGAAATGTAGAGACTCCCTTCGCCCCTACAACATTATTGTACACCAAAGTGAACCACATTAAGAGGAATCTCACCCTCTTTAGAGAATGAGCATTTCATTGGATTAAGAGGTTACACAGTGTGGCAGGGTGAGCGTGCCCTGGATTCAACAGCCTGAGATTCTGAGGCCCTGAGCTGCCACATCCTACCTGTGTGGTCTCAGATACCTCATCTACAAAGTAAGTAGAAAGGACCATCATTATAAGACCTGCTTCAGTCCCAGGATTGACCTGAGGACCATATGAGGTCATTCATAGTGTAAAATCACTATACAAACCGATGTGTGGAGGCCACATATTATAATATACCAACAGAATACTTTTTCAAAGCCCCTAAGAAGCTATACAACCCATTGAACTTAGTGCCCTGAACCAGACGCCAACAAATGGTTAAGACAGCAAACCTCAAGTCCATTTTAACAAAATCAAACCCACAGCTCATTCAGAAAGGATCTAAGCCAACACTAATGGCCAATACACATGGGTAAAGAAAATGTATATGAAAAATTACAAAGTGTCAACATTAAATTTTACAATGAGAGAAATTAAGATCGGTTTTAAGAAAATTTACTTTCTCATCTTTAGAATGTAGCTGACTGCTTAAGCACATAGCTGGCTCTAATATGACTCTTAACAGCAAGACTGTCAAAGCCTGTCAAGGTTGGTTAGAGTTTTGGCTGCCTCTGCCCCACAGCCAATGACCCAGGCGGACAAGCATCCCCCCGACCTCGTGCTCACCGAGATGACGCGCAGGTTAACGTCCTCGGGCTGCAGCGGATATGCACTGGTGCACTGGAGGAAGCAGAAGTTGGGGTTGAGGGGCTTCACAATCTGATAGACTTGCTTCATGGTATCCATGGACTGCATGCCACTGGAGATCACCATTGGGCGGCCTGAGGAACCCAACACCAGCGCCATCATCGCTTTCTTTCAGGGGTTCGGACTCTCCCTCACGCACACCCTTCCCTGCTGCTGGTCTCATCATTCAAATAGCTCTTAAAGATCGTGCCAGCCACAGTAGGGGAACAGAGGTGAGCTTGGTGGGCTCCCGTCCTCAACCACAGGAAATGTAGAGACTCCCTTCGCCCCTACAACATTATTGTACACCAAAGTGAACCACATTAAGAGGAATCTCACCCTCTTTAGAGAATGAGCATTTCATTGGATTAAGAGGTTACACAGTGTGGCAGGGTGAGCGTGCCCTGGATTCAACAGCCTGAGATTCTGAGGCCCTGAGCTGCCACATCCTACCTGTGTGGTCTCAGATACCTCATCTACAAAGTAAGTAGAAAGGACCATCATTATAAGACCTGCTTCAGTCCCAGGATTGACCTGAGGACCATATGAGGTCATTCATAGTGTAAAATCACTATACAAACCGATGTGTGGAGGCCACATATTATAATATACCAACAGAATACTTTTTTCAAAGTCAGAGCTACCTCTAAGAAGTTTCATATATACAGTCATACCCTTAATTTTATATAAATATTTTCTTAGAAATTAAGAATAATAATGGTTTTAAAATTCCTACGGGGACTTTCCTGGTGGTCTAGTAGTTAGGTCCTGATCAGAGGACTTAAAGATCCTACATGCCTCTAGGTCAAGAAACCAAAACATAAAAAAAGAAGCAATATTGTAACAAATTCAATGAAGACTTCTAAAAAGTAGTCTGTATCCAAAAAAATCTTTAAAAATTCTTATAAAAACTATATATCTTTAATTTCTTTCAAGTTAGCATATGAAAAGGTAAGCATATATGCTGATTGGAAAATCTGTCTTCAGGACACTCCTTTAGTGGGTTATTACTAATAGTGTAAAAACACAAAGGTCTTGGGCTTCCCCTGGTGGTCCAGTAGGTATGGACACCGCCTTGCAGTGCAAGGGGCGCCGGTTTGATCCCTGGCCTGGGAAGATCCCACGTGCCGCGGAGCGGCTGGACCCATGTGTCCAATTACCGAGCCGGAGCTCTGAAGCGCATGCGCCCAGAGCCAGTGCTCTGCAACGACAGACGCCACCGCGATGGGAGGCCCACAGGAGCCAAAGAACAAAGATGGATGAAAATAGAGAAATGAAAGACCAACAGAAGTGGCCTGCCCGCTCCCCTCCCTCCCCAACCCGACCCCCGCCCAAAATAAATAAATAAATATATCCTTTAAAAAAAAAAAAAAAAAACCACAAAGGTCTGGACTCAGATTGTATGATGAAAATGAACCACTCACCTTTTTTGGCTGTCTTTTCCAGATAGGGAAAATTGTTGGTGTCCCCAGATCCAACTTTGAAAAAGGGAACATTCAATTCATGCAGAAACTCAATTCAAATAGGGGATTGACTGATGGATTCAACAGCCTGAGGCCCTGAGCTGCCACATCCTACCTGTGTGGTCTCAGATACCTCATCTACAAAGTAAGTAGAAAGGACCATCATTATAAGACCTGCTTCAGTCCCAGGATTGACCTGAGGACCATATGAGGTCATTCATAGTGTAAAATCACTATACAAACCGATGTGTGGAGGCCACATATTATAATATACCAACAGAATACTTTTTTCAAAGTCAGAGCTACCTCTAAGAAGTTTCATATATACAGTCATACCCTTAATTTTATATAAATATTTTCTTAGAAATTAAGAATAATAATGGTTTTAAAATTCCTACGGGGACTTTCCTGGTGGTCTAGTAGTTAGGTCCTGATCAGAGGACTTAAAGATCCTACATGCCTCTAGGTCAAGAAACCAAAACATAAAAAAAGAAGCAATATTGTAACAAATTCAATGAAGACTTCTAAAAAGTAGTCTGTATCCAAAAAAATCTTTAAAAATTCTTATAAAAACTATATATCTTTAATTTCTTTCAAGTTAGCATATGAAAAGGTAAGCATATATGCTGATTGGAAAATCTGTCTTCAGGACACTCCTTTAGTGGGTTATTACTAATAGTGTAAAAACACAAAGGTCTTGGGCTTCCCCTGGTGGTCCAGTAGGTATGGACACCGCCTTGCAGTGCAAGGGGCGCCGGTTTGATCCCTGGCCTGGGAAGATCCCACGTGCCGCGGAGCGGCTGGACCCATGTGTCCAATTACCGAGCCGGAGCTCTGAAGCGCATGCGCCCAGAGCCAGTGCTCTGCAACGACAGACGCCACCGCGATGGGAGGCCCACAGGAGCCAAAGAACAAAGATGGATGAAAATAGAGAAATGAAAGACCAACAGAAGTGGCCTGCCCGCTCCCCTCCCTCCCCAACCCGACCCCCGCCCAAAATAAATAAATAAATATATCCTTTAAAAAAAAAAAAAAAAAACCACAAAGGTCTGGACTCAGATTGTATGATGAAAATGAACCACTCACCTTTTTTGGCTGTCTTTTCCAGATAGGGAAAATTGTTGGTGTCCCCAGATCCAACTTTGAAAAAGGGAACATTCAATTCATGCAGAAACTCAACTGCCATCTACAAAAAGCAAATAGGGGAGCTCGTGTTCACCACTGTTCAAAATCACTGTCCCCACGACAGGCGAGGAGCCACATACAGAGACACCCCCACCCCTTGCTGGCAGGAAGGACTCTCTCAACAAATTGAAAGCAGACACAGATTCACAATCAGTCATTCATTTAAAGTCAAGCATTTCTTCATTCAGATCCACCCATCTATTCGTCCAACAAACACTGCACACTGGCACACACCGGCTGTGAGAGTGTGGAAAAGAATCGGACCCCTGGCCAAACCTTCCTTCCCCAGGGACCTGGGGACCCGAGAACAAACAAGAAAGGGTCATGACCTAATCTTGACCCGAAAAAGCAAGCACTGAGAAAGTGCAAATCCCTCAAAGGCCTTATCCTTTCCTTAGGACCAAACAGCCGAGGAAACAGTCTGTTTCAATCCGTGCCAAATGTAGAAGAAATGAAGCGTTTGATGGCGCAGCCCTGACACACTGACCCACAGCTGGCAGGGCCCATCAGACCCAAGCCTTTTCAGACCTCAATCTATGCTGCCCACAGAAACAAACCAGCCTCAGTCACTTTTCTGGACACAATATCCCTGTCTGAGGTTACCTCTCTAGGGCCCTTCACCATCCTTATCTAGGATTCATCAATAGCCCTCAGGAAATTAGCAAATCGCAGCAAATGCTTACAGAAGGACTCAGTGGACCACAAGTTGTTTTTTTAATTTTGTTTAAATTTTTATTTTAGTTTTTACTTTTACAGAGTTTTGTTGTTTACAGATATACATGATCCCAGATTAGTCATATGTATATTCGCCCCATCTCACCCCTCCAGGCTGTCACACAGTGCCCCTGCAGGATCCCCTTTTCTCACAGCGCAATGACAATAGCTATTTTTTTCACATATGATAGTACAGGTTTTCATGCTACTCCCTTTACGCCTCCCACCCACTGTTCATTCCCCACAATATTCATTTATCTATTCTCCATGTCTGTTTTTTCATCGCTTCACTGAGTGTGTTATCATTACCCTCTTACTAGATTTCATATATATTAGTATACTGTACTTGTCTTTCTCTTTTTCACTTACTTCACTTTTTATGATAGGTTCCAGATCCAACCACCTCATCAGGACTGATTCTTCTGCATTTCTTTTTACAGCTGAGTAGTATTCCATTACATATATGTACCAGAGCTTCTTTATCCATTCATTTGTCGATGGACATCTAGGTTGCTTCCATGTTCTAGCTATTGTATAGAGAGCTGCAATGAATATTGGGGTACAGGTGCCTCTTTCAATTTTGATTTCATCAGGGTATAAGCCTAAGAGTGGGATTGCTGGATCATATGGTGCTTATACTTTTAGTTTTTTAAGGAATCTCCAGACTGTCTTCCACAGCGGTTGTATCAATTTACATTCCCACTAGCAATGCAAGAGGGTTCCCTTTTCTCCGCACCCTCTCCAGCATTTATTGTCTGTCGATTTGTGGGTGATGGCCTTTCTGACTGGTGTGAGGTGATATCGCATTATCTCATTGTAGTTTTGATTTGCATTTTTCTAATAAAAAGTGAGGTTGAGCATCGTTTCATGTGGTTTTTGGCCATCTGTATGTCCTCTTTGGAGAGATGTCTGTTTAGGTCCTTTTCTCATTTTTTGATTGGGTTGTTCATTTTTCCAATGTTGAGTTGTCTGAGTTGCTTGTAGATTTTGGAGATTAATTCTTTGTCTGTTGTTTCATTTGCTATGATTTTCTCCCATTCTATGGGTTGTCTCTTCACCTGGTTTGTAATTTCTTTTGCTGTACCAAAGCTTTTAAGTTTCATTAGGTCTCACATGTTAATTTTTGTTTTTAGTTCTGCTATTCCAGTAGGTGGGTCATAGAAGATCTTGCTTTGATTTATATCACTGAGGGTTTTGCCTATATTCTCCTCTAAGAGTTCTATGATTTCTGGTCTCACATTTAGATCTTTAATCCATTCGGAGTTTACCTTTGTGTACGGTGTCAGGGGAATGTGCCAACTCATTTTTTTGCATGTAGCTGTCCAGTTTTCCCAGTACCATCTGTTGAAGAGGCTGTCTTTGTCCCATTTTATATTTTCACCTCCTTTGTCAAAAATAAGGTACCCATAGGTGCGTGGGTTTATCTCTGGGTTCTCTATCTTGTTCCATTGGTCAATATTTCTGTTTTTGTGCCAGTACCATACTGTCTTGATGACTGTTGCTTTGTAGTAGAGTCTGAAGTTAGGGAGGCTGATCCCTCCAGATCCATTCTTCTTCCTCAGGATTGCTTTGGCTATTCGAGGTCTTTTGTGTTTCCATATGAACGCTGAGAAGTATTCCATTGCATATATGTACCATTGCTTCCTTATCCATTCATTTGTCGATGGACATCTAGGTTGTTTTTGTTCTAGCTATTGTATAGAGAGCTGCAATGAATATTGGGGTACAGGTGCCTCTTTCAATTTTGATTTCATCAGGGTATAAGCCTAAGAGTGGGATTGCTGGATCATATGGTGCTTATACTTTTAGTTTTTTAAGGAATCTCCAGACTGTCTTCCACAGCGGTTGTATCAATTTACATTCCCACTAGCAATGCAAGAGGGTTCCCTTTTCTCCGCACCCTCTCCAGCATTTATTGTCTGTCGATTTGTGGGTGATGGCCTTTCTGACTGGTGTGAGGTGATATCGCATTATCTCATTGTAGTTTTGATTTGCATTTTTCTAATAAAAAGTGAGGTTGAGCATCGTTTCATGTGGTTTTTGGCCATCTGTATGTCCTCTTTGGAGAGATGTCTGTTTAGGTCCTTTTCTCATTTTTTGATTGGGTTGTTCATTTTTCCAATGTTGAGTTGTCTGAGTTGCTTGTAGATTTTGGAGATTAATTCTTTGTCTGTTGTTTCATTTGCTATGATTTTCTCCCATTCTATGGGTTGTCTCTTCACCTGGTTTGTAATTTCTTTTGCTGTACCAAAGCTTTTAAGTTTCATTAGGTCTCACATGTTAATTTTTGTTTTTAGTTCTGCTATTCCAGTAGGTGGGTCATAGAAGATCTTGCTTTGATTTATATCACTGAGGGTTTTGCCTATATTCTCCTCTAAGAGTTCTATGATTTCTGGTCTCACATTTAGATCTTTAATCCATTCGGAGTTTACCTTTGTGTACGGTGTCAGGGAATGTGCCAACTCATTTTTTTGCATGTAGCTGTCCAGTTTTCCCAGTACCATCTGTTGAAGAGGCTGTCTTTGTCCCATTTTATATTTTCACCTCCTTTGTCAAAAATAAGGTACCCATAGGTGCGTGGGTTTATCTCTGGGTTCTCTATCTTGTTCCATTGGTCAATATTTCTGTTTTTGTGCCAGTACCATACTGTCTTGATGACTGTTGCTTTGTAGTAGAGTCTGAAGTTAGGGAGGCTGATCCCTCCAGATCCATTCTTCTTCCTCAGGATTGCTTTGGCTATTCGAGGTCTTTTGTGTTTCCATATGAACTGTGTTATTCTTTGGTCTAGTTCTGTGAAGAATGTCATTCATAATTTGATAGGGATCGCATTGAATCTGTAGTGATATTTGGTAGTATGGTCATTTTCACAATATTGATTCTTCCGACCCAGGAACATGGAATATCTCTCCATCTGTTTAAGTCTTCTTTAATTTCTTTCATTAGTGTCTTGCAATTTTCTGTGTACAGTTCTCTTGTTTCTTTGGGTAGGTTTATTCCTAGATATTTGATTCTTTTGGTTGCAATGGTGAATGGCTGGACTACAAGTTTTAAGAATAAAATCTCAATTTGCTGTAAAATTCCCAGAACTTCCCAAATTACTTTTTATTACTATTTTTTTTTTAATTGAACACTCTGATTTCTCCTCAGGGTACATAAATCTTTCATCTTTCATTAAGTTGAAGTTGAAAATCAGAAGTAGGGAGAATCAATTGCCTTGGAATGTTTCCCACTACCTAAGTTTCGTCTATCTTAAAATGCTAGCCAAGTCTCAGAAGTAAGTTTGGAAGACTTAATGAGCTAGGTCAGTGCTTCTCACACTTTAAAATGGGCACACAAACCTGCCATGGCTGCTGGATAAGTGAAATGCAAATTCCGATTCTGTTGGTCTATCTAGAGTGGGGCCTGAGAGTCTGTTCCTCAGTAACATCGCGGTGACTGCTCCATGAATCACACTCTGAGAAGCAAGGAACAAGGTCACCAGCATGGAAATCCAAAAGGCTTGGGGGTGGTAAGGAACACGATGAGGTCATTCCGCCAGCAGGTTCTTTATTTTTTTACTTTTTTCTGGCCACACCATGCAGCATGTGGGATCTTAGTTCCCAGACAAGGGATCGAGCCGGCACTCCCTACATTGGAAGCGCTGAGTCTTAACCATGGGACCACCGGGGAAGTCCCCGCCAGCAAGTTCTTTGAATCAACCCATTACTGCCTGAGCGTCCTTCCATCTTCCCAGCAGGTGATGAGCTACTCTAATCACTGGCCTCACTCAGAGAATCACTTTCCTCTGATAACGTAGGGGTCAGAGCTGCTGGAGAGACAGAGTTACTAACCAGCCAGTGAGCAGGTCAACTGCAGATGGCAATCTCCTCAGCCTGAGAGACACCTTTCAGGATGGCCCAAGCACCACTCACCTCCAAGATGCTAAGCTGCCGCCTCCTCCCTCCTCTCTGCTTTAGGTCTTCCTTGTCTCTCTCTTCCCTTCATAGTTTTCTCTGTCATGTTCTCCTGTGTATCTGTCTCTCACACTCTTAAGCTGCCCTAAGATGGAACTGAAAAGCACTTGTTTTAAAAATATTTACTGAATAAAGTCTAATGTCCCACTCTATCTGGCAGACGACGAAAGTGTTCTCTCTCTCTTTTTTTTTTAAAGATTTATTTATTTATTTATTGGGGGGGTGGGGAGGGAGGGGAGCAGGCGGGCTACTTCTATTGGTCTTTCATTTCTCTATTTTCATCCATCTTTGTTCTTTGGCCCGTGTGGGCCTCCCATCGCGGTGGCCTCTGTTGTTGCAGAGCACCAGCTCTGGGCGCATGTGCTCCAGAGCTCTGGCTTGGTAATTGGACACATCGGTCCAGTCGCTCTGTGGCCACGTGGGATTTTCCCAGGTCAGGGATCGAACCAGCACCCCCTGCACTGCAAGGCGGTGTCCTTACCGACTGGACCACCAGGGAAGCCCTGTTCTCTCTTTTAAGAGAGAGGAACCCTATACAAAATTTCGTCTATATAGTGCTCCACTTTGAGAGAGCATGGCTCACGATGAAGTGTCCCCAGGGGCATAAAGAGATGGATGCGCCCACTCAAGAGAGGTGCAGAGCACACAGGGGCAAGAAGGGGCCAAAGCAGGAAAAAACGCTTTGCAAAAGCTTACCTGCTGGAAGAGCTCATTTTTGCAGCCTTCCTAGGGAGCCAGCCCCACCTAATGGCCACTTAGAAAACTGCCATTTTGGATTAACCTCTGCAAAGGGTGCCAGCGTCAGTAATTACCTGGAAGATACTAGCGAGGCAGTATTACTGTGCCCGGGCCCCTCAGGCTGAGTCAGCGCCCGTGGCTGCCTTTTCTCTCTTTGGAGCCCCTGGCTTCCTCTAGCCTGGCACATGCTGCTGTCCGTGATGCTTTCATTTGGGGATATCAACACAGTGCAGCCAGGCAGCCTCACAACTCCTCCTCCCCTCTGCCCCACCTCACAAAGGCTTCTGGAGCTTGTGTGAAAGCAATCAACTGAGTATGACCCTCCCTGAGCATCCAACAGGGTTAAACACAAAGAAAAGCGTCCTACCAGCAAACTGGTTTGGGTGAAACACTGCAAGACTTCTCCTTAGAGGGTTCCACTAAATACACTCGTCAAGCTATTTTACTCCCAGTGTTGCCAACACTTACTCAACTAAGAAGCCTTGTTTATTTGGGAAGGGCTTTGATTCTAAATTAATGAATTAATGTGTCCCATGAGAAATCTGGGAGCCTGCTGATCTAAGGGGTAACAGAAAAGACAGGAGTAGAGCTGGGATTTTTCTAAAGCTGCTTTCTCTCCCCTTGGCTTCTGGATCTATGGTGATGAGCTGGGGAGAAGAAGGGGTGCGGGAGAGCTGCCCAAGCTGAGGAGATGGTGAAGTGGGGGAACATGGAGCCAAAAAGGTCCGTCCTGCTCTCAGCCCTGTGGCCTTGTCAGAGTGCCCCACAACAGGCAGGGGGCGCCATGGAGCAAGGGCGGTGGAGGAAAGAGGGCACTGGGGACACAGGCACTAGGATGGAAGGGCCACTCCTCTGGAATGGCCTCTCTGGGGGTCACCTCCACATCACAGCTCCCATTTGCTTTCTCAGCAGAACTCTCCATTTAGAGCAAAGGCACTGCGCTCGCTTCCGTCCACTTCCACGTGCCTCTGTGCAGCTTTTGACCAGGCGCCCTGGTATTTTCTTGGTCTTCATAAAGTTCCACCACACCTTAACCTTTCCTTTGCCCACAAAGAACACCCTAGGGCAGCACACAGAGTTGGAGAAAAACCGGCACTCAATCAATGGCTACTGCCCATGAGGAAGTCAGGGTGGGTAAATACTCAGAGCTACTTGCTAGGCAAACACGGAACAAGGGACCAAGCCCCAAAAGCCCGGTAGACAGGACTTGCTGGTTCAGTGAAAAGGGACCTATCTGGCTGGCAAAGTAAATGGAACTCTCAGAAGGCTGCAATGAGAAGCGCTTACACAGCAACAAGAGTATCCCCTGCTTGCCACAACTAGGGAAAGCCTGCACACAGCAACAAAGACCCAGCACAACCGACAATGAATAAATAAATCTTTTTTTTTTTTTTTTTTTAAAGAATGCACTTCCTCCTCGCTGCCTATGCCTCTGTCAGTCAGGAGACCAGTGGGGAGCCAACGGCATTCCTAGGACAGAGGAGACTCCCTGCCCCATGAGCGTGCAGCGGAAAAAAGGGTTCTGAGCAACAGAATCGCTGCCATTCAGTGGACGCAGCTCTTGCAGCACCCCCGCCAGAATCCCCTCCCCGGGTCCTCACCACAGTCGTGAGGGTGGCCATCTTGATTCCCTCATTTTCACAGATGGGACGCCTGTGGCTCAAACAGGCTACATGACCGGCTCTAGCCCAGAGCCAAGTGCCAGGATCTGGACCTGAACGCAAAGCGCGGAGCGTGCCAGGACACACCAGACACAACTGCTGCCTGGGAAACCAAGAGGGTGCCTGTGGAGAGCCAGCCCTGGGCACCAACACCCAGACTCCTCTCCCTAGCCCTGCCTGCTCCCGACTCTCACCATGAAGCCACCCGGGCCAACTGGGAGTGAAGGCCCTAAAAAAGTGACTACCCGAGCAGCCTCCCAGAGGCAAGGCGAGGCGGGGCACCCCATTCAGAGACCACATCCGGGAGCGCAAGCGTCTGGAAACACGGTCTGAACAGGAAAGTCGTCCTTCTGGGTCCAAGTCACCTTAATGACACCGTCTATGCTGATTCTATGCTGGCTGGGGACAACAGAGAAGGAAGAGCCTTTTTGATGGCAGCTTGTTCGCAGGCGAAAGGAAATAGAGGCCCAGAGCAGGAAAGGGACCCGCCACGCTCACATGGCGAGGTGAACCCAGCGGAGCAGGGAAAGGACCCGGATGTCCTGACCCTCAGCCCAGGCTGCTTCATCAACTGTAACTCATGACGTGGAGCGCTGGCTGCGCCTTACGTGGGTGATCACATTTATGAGGCAAACCCCTCATACACTGGTGGTATGTAAATTGGTGGAACCACTTGAAAATGTCTGGCAGTTGCTCAAGAAGTTAAACACTGAGTTACCAGGTGTATATATATATATGCGCAAAGGACCACATATTGTCTGATTGTTTTTATATGCAAGATCCAGAACAGGCAACTCTATAGAAACTGACATCAGATTAGAGGTTGCCTAGGACTGGGAGAATTGAGGAATGACTTCTAATGGCTTCCTTTGGCAATGATAAAAATGTTCTAAGGGCTTCCCTGGTAACTCAGTGGTAAAGAGTTCACCTGCAGGAGACATGGGTTCAATCCCTGAACTGGGAAGATCCCACATGCTGCTGAGCAACTATGCCTGTGAGCCACAACTATGGAGCCTGTGCTCTAAAGCTTCGGGGCCCCAACTACTGAGCCCATGTGCCGCAACGACTGGAGCCCGTGTGCCCTAGAGCCCAACCTCCACAACAAGAGAAGTCACTGCAACAAGAAGCCTGCTAACCTCAGCTCGAGAGTAGCCCCTACTCCCTGCAACTAGAGAAGAGCCTGTGGCAGCAGTGAAGGCCCAGAATAGCCTCCCTCCCAAAATTAATTAATTAACTAATATTAAAAAAATTTTTTAAATCTGTCCCTTGGAGTTCCCTGGTAGTTTAATGGTTAGAATTTGGCATTTTCACTGCCTTAGCCTGGGGTTCAGTCCCCGGTGAGGGAAATGAGATGCTGCAAGCCACAAGACAAGGCCAAAAAAAAAAGAAAAAATCTGTCCCCTTGTCCCAGGGGTAACTCGGATCCAAAGACCCTCCAGCCACCAACATGTAGGGTGGTGAAGGACAGAGGGAAAGCCCAAAGGCTCTGCGGAGCTCTGGGAAGCTGGGACCAATGCCCGGGTGGCTGTTGGGAGACCACAGAAAGCACACTGCACTAGGCGTCAGATTTGCCCTAAGGACCCATTTCCCAGCTGTGTGACAGGGCACAAACTCTCTAGCCCTCAGAGCCTCTGTTTCTTCATCTGTAAAATGGGACACAGTAGGGTTAAAATATGTTACTGCAAGTGAAGATGCTTTGTGAAACTATAACATGGAATTCAAAAGTAGGAAATTATGATTATTAGATGCACAACTAAATCTGAAGAATGTCATGCTTATGAATGCTTATCAGTTAAGGAATGAATCTGGGCTGCGGAACTGAAGCCTGGACTTCTCAAGTTTCCCAAAAGTCTAAGTTCTCTGCCTTCTGTCCTTTCTTTTTCTTTTTCTTTTTTTTTTAGATTTATTTATTTATTTATTTTATATTTTGGGCGAGGGTCGGGTTGGGGAGGGAGGGGAGCGGGCAGGCCACTTCTATTGGTCTTTCATTTCTCTATTTCCATCCGTCTTTGCTCTTTGGCTCCTATGGGCCTCCCGTCGTGGTGGCGTCTGTTGTCGAGAGCGCCCGGCTCTGGGCGCATGCGCTCCAGAGCTCCGGCTCGGTGATTGGACACATCAGTCCAGCGCTCCGCTGCACGTGGGATCTTCCTAGGCCAGAGATCGAACCGTGCCCTTGCACTGCAAGGCAGTGTCCTTACCCACTGGACCACCAGGGAAGCCCTTCTGTCCTTTCTTAACCTACAAATGGTTTAGATTAGAGTTGCTTCTTTTGACTTAATTTACAAAGTTTAGGGTTGGAACAAAAGGGTTACACTAAATAGCCTCCTCCCAAAATTAATTAATTAACTAATATTAAAAAAATTTTTTAAATCTGTCCCTTGGAGTTCCCTGGTAGTTTAATGGTTAGAATTTGGCATTTTCACTGCCTTAGCCTGGGGTTCAGTCCCCGGTGAGGGAAATGAGATGCTGCAAGCCACAAGACAAGGCCAAAAAAAAAAGAAAAATCTGTCCCTTGTCCCAGGGGTAACTCGGATCCAAAGACCCTCCAGCCACCAACATGTAGGGTGGTGAAGGACAGAGGGAAAGCCCAAAGGCTCTGCGGAGCTCTGGGAAGCTGGGACCAATGCCCGGGTGGCTGTTGGGAGACCACAGAAAGCACACTGCACTAGGCGTCAGATTTGCCCTAAGGACCCATTTCCCAGCTGTGTGACAGGGCACAAACTCTCTAGCCCTCAGAGCCTCTGTTTCTTCATCTGTAAAATGGGACACAGTAGGGTTAAAATATGTTACTGCAAGTGAAGATGCTTTGTGAAACTATAACATGGAATTCAAAAGTAGGAAATTATGATTATTAGATGCACAACTAAATCTGAAGAATGTCATGCTTATGAATGCTTATCAGTTAAGGAATGAATCTGGGCTGCGGAACTGAAGCCTGGACTTCTCAAGTTTCCCAAAAGTCTAAGTTCTCTGCCTTCTGTCCTTTCTTTTTCTTTTTCTTTTTTTTTTTAGATTTATTTATTTATTTATTTTATATTTTGGGCGAGGGTCGGGTTGGGGAGGGAGGGGAGCGGGCAGGCCACTTCTATTGGTCTTTCATTTCTCTATTTCCATCCGTCTTTGCTCTTTGGCTCCTATGGGCCTCCCGTCGTGGTGGCGTCTGTTGTCGCAGAGCGCCGGCTCTGGGCGCATGCGCTCCAGAGCTCCGGCTCGGTGATTGGACACATCAGTCCAGCCGCTCCGCGGCACGTGGGATCTTCCTAGGCCAGAGATCGAACCGTGCCCCTTGCACTGCAAGGCAGTGTCCTTACCCACTGGACCACCAGGGGAAGCCCCTTCTGTCCTTTCTTAACCTACAAATGGTTTAGATTAGAGTTGCTTCTTTTGACTTAATTTACAAAGTTTAGGGTTGGAACAGTTACACAAAATGTCAGAGGCCTACAGAAGGAACTAGGGTCTCTTCAGATACTGTAGTTGACTAAAAGAAGCCAAGAAACTTTAAAATGTTAAGTTTCATCTACTGTTCCATTTCTGCAAAGTTATCCTAAGGAAACAACTCAAAACACAGAAAGATAGTCATCTCAGCATTATTTAAAAGCTCAAAAAAATGGAAAGTAACCTCATGTTCAAACATAAATAAATATCTACCTATAAATTCTCAAAAGAAATCCTATACTGCCATTAATACCTTTCAGCAGAAGATACAGAGAGTTACATGTCAATTATATCTCAATAAAGTTGAGAAAGAAAACCAAAATCTGGGTAAAAGCTGTGGTGTAATATTAACTGGAAAAAGCAAACACAAGACTAAACATTCACAAAGAAAACAACCAGGCAATAAAATACGCATATAAAATAACTCCAGGAGGAAATATATAAAAAGCGCTGCCATATAGAGACTATGAGTCAGTTGTTTTCCCTTTTTTCTGTTTTCTAAACTCTCTGTGATATATTATTTTTATAATTATTTTTTTAAATATATTCGAAGAAAGAGCCCATGAAGGAGTCTTGAGGCAGTTTACAGAGCAGAAGGGAACCCGAGACCTGGCACCAACAGGACTCTTTCAGGATGTCAGAGTGGCCATCCTGGGTGCCACTTCCTTCTGGAAGATGCAGGGTCGCCCCACCCAGATCAGTTACAGCCACTCAATAACAGGAGGACTCCTGTTCTGAGTCCTGCAGTTTCCCGACTCAGAGTCTAGGCCACTTTCCACTGGGAGCAAACTCACCCAGTAGGGTCTCCCAGGGGCTCGAGGGACTGGGGTTCCAGGGTGGCTGCGCCCTACTCCCAGAGACAACCTGCCTTGAAAACAATGGTTCTCTTCCCTCCACATCTCACTGGGCCCCCCATCCCCCCAGCCTCCTGTTTAGTTGGGCATTTATCTGGTTAATGCCAAGCGGAACTCTAGGTCCAGAAAGGACAAAAAAGTCGAAAGGGAGCAAGGGCTGGAGCTAGCTGGAAGCCAAAGTCACCAGGCCACTTGTCCCCTAGGTCTGCTAAAATGGCAAACGGCAGCGCGGCAGAGGGCTCACCTCATCCATGCCAGAGGCAGTGAAGAAGATGCCGACCTCCTCGGCGTATTTCTGCAGCTCCTTGTACTGGGCGTGGCTGAACTCTAGGTGGCGCTTGTGCTCCCCGTACGTCTTACCCCAGGAATGCTTCGAGGTGTACGGCCTCTCCAAGGCTTTCCGATTAAACTTGTACTCCAGTTCAGAACTTGGCACAATCAGCCCCACACTCCTAACCTAGGTTCCTTTAACAGCAAAAAAAAAAAGAAATCCTATACTGCCATTAATACCTTTCAGCAGAAGATACAGAGAGTTACATGTCAATTATATCTCAATAAAGTTGAGAAAGAAAACCAAAATCTGGGTAAAAGCTGTGGTGTAATATTAACTGGAAAAAGCAAACACAAGACTAAACATTCACAAAGAAAACAACCAGGCAATAAAATACGCATATAAAATAACTCCAGGAGGAAATATATAAAAAGCGCTGCCATATAGAGACTATGAGTCAGTTGTTTTCCCTTTTTTCTGTTTTCTAAACTCTCTGTGATATATTATTTTTATAATTATTTTTTTAAATATATTCGAAGAAAGAGCCCATGAAGGAGTCTTGAGGCAGTTTACAGAGCAGAAGGGAACCCGAGACCTGGCACCAACAGGACTCTTTCAGGATGTCAGAGTGGCCATCCTGGGTGCCACTTCCTTCTGGAAGATGCAGGGTCGCCCCACCCAGATCAGTTACAGCCACTCAATAACAGGAGGACTCCTGTTCTGAGTCCTGCAGTTTCCCGACTCAGAGTCTAGGCCACTTTCCACTGGGAGCAAACTCACCCAGTAGGGTCTCCCAGGGGCTCGAGGGACTGGGGTTCCAGGGTGGCTGCGCCCTACTCCCAGAGACAGCCTGCCTTGAAAACAATGGTTCTCTTCCCTCCACATCTCACTGGGCCCCCCATCCCCCCAGCCTCCTGTTTAGTTGGGCATTTATCTGGTTAATGCCAAGCGGAACTCTAGGTCCAGAAAGGACAAAAAAGTCGAAAGGGAGCAAGGGCTGGAGCTAGCTGGAAGCCAAAGTCACCAGGCCACTTGTCCCCTAGGTCTGCTAAAATGGCAAACGGCAGCGCGGCAGAGGGCTCACCTCATCCATGCCAGAGGCAGTGAAGAAGATGCCGACCTCCTCGGCGTATTTCTGCAGCTCCTTGTACTGGGCGTGGCTGAACTCTAGGTGGCGCTTGTGCTCCCCGTACGTCTTACCCCAGGAATGCTTCGAGGTGTACGGCCTCTCCAAGGCTTTCCGATTAAACTTGTACTCCAGTTCACTCTTCTGGAACTTGGCACAATCAGCCCCACACTCCTGTAACACACATTAGGGTTCCTTTAATGATTGGTCACGGGCTCTCAGACAGAAAAATGTTGGGGCAACTGCTATTAAACCAGGATCTTTAAATACAACATCGAGGGTACTTCCCTGCTGGTTCAGTGGCTAAGACTTCACGCTCCCAAGGCAGGGGACCAGGGTTCAAGCCCTAGGGAACTAGATCCCACATACTGCAACTAAATGATCCTGCATGCCGCAAGACCACTCACTTGCTGGCTCAGGCTCAGCAACTAAGACCTGGTGCAGCCAAATAAGTAAATAAAGAAGTATTTAACAAACAAGCACCAACATCAAATGAGCAACAAAATTTTATTTATGGCTGAATTATATTCCATTATATATACCATATCTTCTTTATCCTTTCGTTGCAAACATAACTCGCAGATCTAGAGAACAAACTAATGGATACCAGTGAGGAGAGGGAAGGGGGAGGAGTAAGAGAGGAGGCGGGATTAAGAAGTACCATCTGGGGCTTCCCTGGTGGTCCAGTGAGTAAGGACACCGCCTTGCAGTGCAAGGGGCGCTGGTTCGATCCCTGGCCTGGGAAGATCCCACGTGCCGCGGAGCAACTGGACCGATGTGTCCAATTACCGAGCTGGAGCTCTGGAGCGCATGCGCCCAGAGCCGGTGCTCTGCGACAACAGAGACTGCTGGGATGGGAGCCCCACGCCGGCCAGAGAACAAAGATGGATGAAAATAGAGAAATGAAAGACCAATAGAAGTGGCCCGCCCGACCCCCTCCCTTCCGAACCCGCCCCCCGCCCCCCAAAAAAGAATATAAAAAAAAAAAGTACCATCTACTAGGTATAAAATAAACGAGCAACAAGGATATATTGTACAGCACAAGGATTTTGCAATAACTTTAAACGGAGGAGTCTAATATATAAAAATCACTATGAATCACTATGTTGTACACCTGAAATAAGTGTTATTACAAATGAGTTACACTTCAGTGAAAAAATTAAAATTTTAAATTAAGTATCTTTTTTTTTTTTATGCTACGTGGCAGGTGGGATCTTAGTTCCCCAACCAAGGATCGAACCCATACCCATTACAGTAGAAGCGGAGTCTTAACCAATGGATCGCCAATGAAGTCCCTAAATAAAGTATCTTTATGATTCAGTAGGGTTCCATAAAAGCAGTTAGTCCTGAAAGAGTGAAAGAAAACCTAATCACGAGTGACTGAACAGCACTGACTAAAGGGAAGTGAAAGGCAAAAAGATTCAGTGAACTATCTCTAACCCAAGGAATCACAGTGCAGATCTTATGCTGGGGACTGGATTCACAATGAAGAACATGGCAGGTTCTCCCTTCAGAGCACTCACAGTCTAACACAGAGAGAAGTTTAAACAGTGACAATGCAATTCAACGGGAACAATTATGGGAACCCAACTTTGAAAGGGGTTAGCGAAAGCATCTAAGAGGGAGCACGAACGTTCATCAACATATCACCAATAGCTACCATGTCCTAATTGCCAAGTACTAAGCGTTTTACATCTTTATTTTATTCTCAAAACTCTATGAAGTACAAGGAATGGCAGGTGAGAGAGACAACAGCAACGTTCAGGAACTTCCTGGAAGCAATTTACTGTCGCTGATGATGTCAGAGATTAAAAAAAAAAAAAAATGCTACCCAGGAAGAGGCCAGGTCATTAACGTCTTGAAGGCTTTGTTCAAGGGTTTCGACTCTACCCGCCGGCAGTGCAAAGCCACGGAAAGCGAATGAAATCTGTGTTTCAGAAAGACGAATCTGCCACCTGAAGGGGGCGAGAGAGGTCGGGTTAAGGGGCAACTGTAGTAACGTGAACAAATCAGGAGGGTGGCAGAGGGATGAAGATTCGAAACATTTGGAAATGCACCTGGCGAGGTGGACGCCAGGCCGGATGCCAAGCACCGAGAGGCAGAGGGAAGATGACCCGGGCTTTGCGCAGACCCGCCCCACCCTCGTCCAGACCACTCTTCTCCAGGTCCGGCCCGCGCCCCGGTCGTCTAGACTGTCCCCTCACCTTAGCCATGCGAATCATGCGCTTGGCCACGTCCAGATCGCCCTGGTGGTTCTGGCCGATCTCGGCAATGATAAAGCATGGGTGCTGCCCGCCCACCCAGTGCCCGGGACACAGCTCCAGCTCCAGCGGCATTGCAGCGGCTCACGCTTCGCCGCCTCACCACCAGTCAAGGGTCCCGCCGCCACAGCCTAGGTTTGCTCGGTCCGCAGCCCAGGCGGGCCCATACACTGGCCCCGCCACGTCAGCCCTTGGCCACCGCGCAGCCAATCCCAGAGCGCGGCCTCGCTCTCGACAGCCAATCAGGTCAGGGAGTGGAGCCACCCTCTAAGCGAGAGGTGTGGCAGGAAGAGGAAACCCAGCGCCCTTCTCTGCTACTTGGCGTATAGCTCACAGCCGGGAGGCGGGATCTGTGGCGGTCCCTGCGTGCGCCGATGAGAAAACATTGCCTGCAGGTGGCTGAAGGCTGGCTGTTTTGGGCGCGGAGAGTACACCCTGTGGTGTAATGGAAAAAACGGATTCTGGAGCTAGAATTACAGAGCTGGTTCGAGCCCAGCCCTTGCTGTTGATCATGAATATCTTAGGGTTTATTAGCTTTTATTTTCCTTTTTCTCTGAACTGGAAAAACTATACATACTCCACCTCCTAAGGTTCGTGAGATGACGTATAGATCACCTTCATCCCAGTACTTGGCCTGTAAGCTTTGAATAAGGGGTTGCTGGTCCTATTACCTGAGAGGCAACAAGTTCAAAAAGTTCACTAGTTTATCCAAAGCCATCCAGAAAGCCGTGGTGGAGATGGGACTAAGACTCTGGACTGCCTTCCAGCCTAGGGCTCTTGCAATACACTGCACTGGGTTGCAAACAAAATTGAGAAATAAGAACCAGTTTGAAAGAAAAAATAAACTTGGTTCTCAGCTTGACTTCCAGAATTAGTGAGCGAAGTACAACAGCAACAGAAAGGCGAAGAAGAAGAGTAGGTGGAAGGGAGAAGGGTAGGCTTAGGACACTTGATGTAAATATGCAGGTGAGGGATTTCCTTTATGATCCAGTGGTTAAGACTCCAGGCTTCTAATGCAGGAGTCCCAGGTTCAATCCATGGTCAGGGAACTAGGTTCTGGCCGGAATCATGCGCTTGGCCACGTCCAGATCGCCCTGGTGGTTCTGGCCGATCTCGGCAATGATAAAGCATGGGTGCTGCCCGCCCACCCAGTGCCCGGGACACAGCTCCAGCTCCAGCGGCATTGCAGCGGCTCACGCTTCGCCGCCTCACCACCAGTCAAGGGTCCCGCCGCCACAGCCTAGGTTTGCTCGGTCCGCAGCCCAGGCGGGCCCATACACTGGCCCCGCCACGTCAGCCCTTGGCCACCGCGCAGCCAATCCCAGAGCGCGGCCTCGCTCTCGACAGCCAATCAGGTCAGGGAGTGGAGCCACCCTCTAAGCGAGAGGTGTGGCAGGAAGAGGAAACCCAGCGCCCTTCTCTGCTACTTGGCGTATAGCTCACAGCCGGGAGGCGGGATCTGTGGCGGTCCCTGCGTGCGCCGATGAGAAAACATTGCCTGCAGGTGGCTGAAGGCTGGCTGTTTTGGGCGCGGAGAGTACACCCTGTGGTGTAATGGAAAAAACGGATTCTGGAGCTAGAATTACAGAGCTGGTTCGAGCCCAGCCCTTGCTGTTGATCATGAATATCTTAGGGTTTATTAGCTTTTATTTTCCTTTTTCTCTGAACTGGAAAAACTATACATACTCCACCTCCTAAGGTTCGTGAGATGACGTATAGATCACCTTCATCCCAGTACTTGGCCTGTAAGCTTTGAATAAGGGGTTGCTGGTCCTATTACCTGAGAGGCAACAAGTTCAAAAAGTTCACTAGTTTATCCAAAGCCATCCAGAAAGCCGTGGTGGAGATGGGACTAAGACTCTGGACTGCCTTCCAGCCTAGGGCTCTTGCAATACACTGCACTGGGTTGCAAACAAAATTGAGAAATAAGAACCAGTTTGAAAGAAAAAATAAACTTGGTTCTCAGCTTGACTTCCAGAATTAGTGAGCGAAGTACAACAGCAACAGAAAGGCGAAGAAGAAGAGTAGGTGGAAGGGAGAAGGGTAGGCTTAGGACACTTGATGTAAATATGCAGGTGAGGGATTTCCTTTATGATCCAGTGGTTAAGACTCCAGGCTTCTAATGCAGGAGTCCCAGGTTCAATCCATGGTCAGGGAACTAGATTCCACACGCTGCAACAGAAGACTGAAGATCCTTTGAGGCATAATCAGATAAGTAAATAAGTGTTTTAATATATGTATATATAGGTGAAACTGTTCTTTAAGTAGGAGGAGAAGCTGCTCTGAGGCTCTGAGTGTGGATCTGGGCTAGAGAGAGAGATCTGGGAGCCATTCTGAGTGAGGGAAGACTGAGGCTAGGGTAGACTCCAGAAAAAGAGTGTGCAGAGGGCTGAGCAGTGGAGCAATGAGTCCTGTGCAGCTCCCCTGGAAGGTCAGAGAAGCAAGGTGTGTCCTGCGGGGAAGAGACCCACAGATCTGAAGAACCAGGGCAAAGCATGAGAATGAGGAGAAAGGACTCTGCGGGCTACCTGGGGAGGCAGACAGGGGAATACTAGACACAGCAGCTTTGGTGGCCAAGGGATGACGAGGAAACAGAGGAGGCAAACATGGATCTTTTCTTAGAAAAAAATCAGTTGTTAAAAACGATGGAGGGCTTCCCTGTAGCTCAGTGGTAAAGAGTTTGCTTGCCAATGCAGGAAACATGAGTTTGATCCCTGATCTAGGAAGAATCCGCATGCTGCGGAGCAACTAAGCCCGTGAGCAACAACTATTGAGCCCATGTGCTGCAACTACTGAAGCCCGTGTGGCCTAGAGCCCGAGTGCCACAACAAGAGGAGTCACTGCAACAAGAAACCTGCTCACCTCAACTAGAGAGTAGCCCCAACTCCCTGCAACTGGAGAAGAGCCTGTGGCAGCAGCGAAAACCCAGAATAGCCAAAAATAAATTATTTAATAAAATTTTAAAATTGCAACAAAAAAGCAGATGGAAAAATACACTGTGGGCTGGGGGTGGGGTGGTGCTAAGTTGAAGGGTTCTGGGTCAGAGTGTTAATTCTTAGGCAGGTTGATAGAAAGGCTAGGGGATCCCTAAGAAAGAGAAGGAAGACCGGGAACAAACATTTTTAGCCAAAGTGCAATTACCTTGATTGCCACACCTGAAAATAATCTATTTAGCCTAAGACTGTCTTTAAGCCTGGAGCTCATGTTTATAGCAACAGTGCACGTTGTGGGTGTGAGCCTAGTAAGACCTTTACCACTTTAAAGTAGTCTTTTGATCTACTGTTTATAGCCAACTGAAAAAGTACATAATGCCCTGCCTAAACTAGCTGCTCGGGGTACTCTGCTACTCCTTTCCACTGCCATTTGCTGGAAGCTTTCTCTATCCCTCTTTACTTTAATAAACTTTTGCTGAACGAAGCTCTAAATGACCAAAGTCACATCTTTTTTGTTGTTGTTTTCCCCCTGTCATGCCCCCCTTTTATTTCTGAGGTGCTAAAAAGAGGCTGAGCAGTGGAGCAATGAGTCCTGTGCAGCTCCCCTGGAAGGTCAGAGAAGCAAGGTGTGTCCTGCGGGGAAGAGACCCACAGATCTGAAGAACCAGGGCAAAGCATGAGAATGAGGAGAAAGGACTCTGCGGGCTACCTGGGGAGGCAGACAGGGGAATACTAGACACAGCAGCTTTGGTGGCCAAGGGATGACGAGGAAACAGAGGAGGCAAACATGGATCTTTTCTTAGAAAAAAATCAGTTGTTAAAAACGATGGAGGGCTTCCCTGTAGCTCAGTGGTAAAGAGTTTGCTTGCCAATGCAGGAAACATGAGTTTGATCCCTGATCTAGGAAGAATCCGCATGCTGCGGAGCAACTAAGCCCGTGAGCAACAACTATTGAGCCCATGTGCTGCAACTACTGAAGCCCGTGTGGCCTAGAGCCCGAGTGCCACAACAAGAGGAGTCACTGCAACAAGAAACCTGCTCACCTCAACTAGAGAGTAGCCCCAACTCCCTGCAACTGGAGAAGAGCCTGTGGCAGCAGCGAAAACCCAGAATAGCCAAAAATAAATTATTTAATAAAATTTTAAAATTGCAACAAAAAAGCAGATGGAAAAATACACTGTGGGCTGGGGGTGGGGTGGTGCTAAGTTGAAGGGTTCTGGGTCAGAGTGTTAATTCTTAGGCAGGTTGATAGAAAGGCTAGGGGATCCCTAAGAAAGAGAAGGAAGACCGGGAACAAACATTTTTAGCCAAAGTGCAATTACCTTGATTGCCACACCTGAAAATAATCTATTTAGCCTAAGACTGTCTTTAAGCCTGGAGCTCATGTTTATAGCAACAGTGCACGTTGTGGGTGTGAGCCTAGTAAGACCTTTACCACTTTAAAGTAGTCTTTTGATCTACTGTTTATAGCCAACTGAAAAAGTACATAATGCCCTGCCTAAACTAGCTGCTCGGGGTACTCTGCTACTCCTTTCCACTGCCATTTGCTGGAAGCTTTCTCTATCCCTCTTTACTTTAATAAACTTTTGCTGAACGAAGCTCTAAATGACCAAAGTCACATCTTTTTTGTTGTTGTTTTCCCCCTGTCATGCCTCTTTTACTTATATTTATTTTCATCCATCTTTTATTTTTTGGCATGTGTGGGCCTCCCATCACCCTGGCCTCTCTCTCTGAGGAGCACCGGCTCTAGGCGCATGCGCTCCAGAGGGCTGGCTCTTAATTGGACACACCGGTCCAGCCATTCCGCCGCACGTGGGATCTTGCTGGTCCAGGGATTGAACCGGTTCCCCTTGCACTGCAAGGTGGACTCTTTACCTGCTGGACCACCAAGGAAGCCCAAAGCCACGTCCTTTGATCCTGAAGTGAAATTTTCTCTTTCGGAGGTCACGAATCTGACATCATTCACCAAAAGCTATCTACTGTCATCTACTAAAACGAAGTGGAAGTTTGGAAGCAGGAAATGGGTATAGGTCAGGGTATGACCCTCAAGGGTGCCTATAAATGGAGCAACTGAGAACCTTGGGAGAAGTAGATCCTTGGGCCACTTGACACCAGGGCAGGTCTTTGGCAGCTGGAGTTGCAGAGCTTGGGTAGACAGCAAGGAAACAGCCACAAGAGAAAGGAGACTGCAGAGGGGTTCATTCATCTGCAGTATGTCTAGACCAGATGCCATGTACTTTAGGTCTCAAGTTCACATGGCCTTTCACACCTGGGCAACAGGCCTTGATGACAGAGGAGATGAAACCAAGCACTAAAGTAACTCAGTCAATGGACTAAAGAAAACAACTATGGGTTTACATAATTTGTAAGTGGAAATTAAACTTAAGGGAAAAAAGTGACATCGCATTTTGAAATATGATCCCACAAAGGAAGCTGGGCTAATGTTACTTGTGGTTAAATGAGAATTTTCAGTAAATTAAAATATGTACTTACTTAGTATCTACCACAAATAAAGAGGAAAAGATGCAATGTTTCTTCTGCTCTTGTTTTGAAAGCCAGTTTCCAGCTTGGATAATGAGTCAGTGTTCCGTCTGTTGAAATGGATGAGGACATGTGGGAAGATCTTTAAAAACAAATTAAAACCAATGAGGGATGTTTGGGGCAGGAAAGGGCAAGGAAGAGCTTAGTTCCGGAGAAACTACGGTACCCTGAGTGCTGGGTCATGAGGGTCAAAGTTGAAGATTGGACACCGTTCCTAGAACTGAGACCGTGGAGCCTGGGACCTCAGTGACTGGTTCGACTGTGATCAGCCCCTCTTGAAGTTTATTCCTGCACAGCTTTCTCCAGCTTAGGACTCCTGACTAATTTTTTGCCGCTCTATGTTCTAGTAACAATGAACTATGTTGAATTCCCTTAAAGGATCATGTTCTCTCCTCCAGGCCTTGGCACAGACGGTTCCCTGAGCCTGCACACTCCCTCCTTCTCTACATCCAGCACGCTGAGTCCTGCCTTCTGCAGGTCCTTCTGCAAGTCCTACAGGGCAGAAGTCACTTGCTCTCAGGACCTTCTCTGATCTCCTGAACAGCCTTCTCTAGGTTCCCACAGGACCCTCTTCTGGCCCACTTACTCCCCGCTTTATGGTGACTGCCTCTTCTCTTGTCTTTCTCTCTAGACTGTGAGCTCCTTTGGGCTGGAGTTGCAGAGCTTGGGTAGACAGCAAGGAAACAGCCACAAGAGAAAGGAGACTGCAGAGGGGTTCATTCATCTGCAGTATGTCTAGACCAGATGCCATGTACTTTAGGTCTCAAGTTCACATGGCCTTTCACACCTGGGCAACAGGCCTTGATGACAGAGGAGATGAAACCAAGCACTAAAGTAACTCAGTCAATGGACTAAAGAAAACAACTATGGGTTTACATAATTTGTAAGTGGAAATTAAACTTAAGGGAAAAAAGTGACATCGCATTTTGAAATATGATCCCACAAAGGAAGCTGGGCTAATGTTACTTGTGGTTAAATGAGAATTTTCAGTAAATTAAAATATGTACTTACTTAGTATCTACCACAAATAAAGAGGAAAAGATGCAATGTTTCTTCTGCTCTTGTTTTGAAAGCCAGTTTCCAGCTTGGATAATGAGTCAGTGTTCCGTCTGTTGAAATGGATGAGGACATGTGGGAAGATCTTTAAAAACAAATTAAAACCAATGAGGGATGTTTGGGGCAGGAAAGGGCAAGGAAGAGCTTAGTTCCGGAGAAACTACGGTACCCTGAGTGCTGGGTCATGAGGGTCAAAGTTGAAGATTGGACACCGTTCCTAGAACTGAGACCGTGGAGCCTGGGACCTCAGTGACTGGTTCGACTGTGATCAGCCCCTCTTGAAGTTTATTCCTGCACAGCTTTCTCCAGCTTAGGACTCCTGACTAATTTTTTGCCGCTCTATGTTCTAGTAACAATGAACTATGTTGAATTCCCTTAAAGGATCATGTTCTCTCCTCCAGGCCTTGGCACAGACGGTTCCCTGAGCCTGCACACTCCCTCCTTCTCTACATCCAGCACGCTGAGTCCTGCCTTCTGCAGGTCCTTCTGCAAGTCCTACAGGGCAGAAGTCACTTGCTCTCAGGACCTTCTCTGATCTCCTGAACAGCCTTCTCTAGGTTCCCACAGGACCCTCTTCTGGCCCACTTACTCCCCGCTTTATGGTGACTGCCTCTTCTCTTGTCTTTCTCTCTAGACTGTGAGCTCCTTTGGGCTGGAGCCATCTGGAGTACCTACTCAGCGCTAAACCCAGAGCAAAGCCCAAGGGACACCATGGTGAACAAACTAGAGAGGCAAGGCTCTGCCCTTAGGTGTCTTAGACAACTGTGTCCTCTGAGAGCTCCTTGAGAGCCAGGCCCCAGCTGTTTCCTCCTGTATCCATAGCACCAAGCACAGAACTAAACTGTGCTCACTGGCGCTTCGTGGGTGCCAGTAAACATTTTCTGAAGGGCTAAGTGCAGAAAAGGAAAGATGACAGTGAAGACTGAGGCCTAACTGACGCACATGTTTGCTCTTCAGGCCGCCTCCAGCCTCTTAGGCGAATACAACTGTTCCCTGAAGTCAGCTTTCTGGAAAGTTCCTTTAAGGAAGAAGCAAAGTGTTAATCCACCCAAGCTCCCCGATCTCAGCTGCCAAGGACCTGCCCTTTTTGTCAAGTGGCCCAAGAGTCTGCTTCTCCCAAGGTTCCCAGTTTTGCTCCATTTATAGGCACCCTTGAGGGTCACACCCTGACCTACACCCACTTCCTCAACCTTGGTGCTCATCCCTGGAACAGGTGCATCATTTTCGGGGGCAGAGGGGGGCGGGCCACTTCTATTGGTCTTTCATTTCTCTATTTTCATCCATCTTTGTTCTCTGGCCCGTGGGGGCCTCCCATTGCGGTGGCCTCTGTTGTCGCAGAGCACCGGCTCTGGGCACATGCACTCCAGAGCTCCAGCTCGGTAATTGGACATACCGGTCCAGCTGCTCCGCGGCACGTGGGACCCTCCCAGGCCAGGGGTCGAACCAGCGCCCCTTGCACTGCAAGGCTCCCACTGGACCACCAGGGAAGCCCCAGGTGCATCATTTTTACACTGCCCCCAAGCGAACAAGCTCACCATCATACCTGGGCTGGTGTGGGAGGTGAAAGCCATTTTATACTATCACTGTGGAAGGATTCTGACCTGGGGTACACACCTTACCTGTTCCATTTTCCAAATGCCACATTATTCAGCTGTCCAAAAATGATTCCTGAGTGCCTATTGCATGCCAGGTAAAAGGAATAGAATGGGGAACAAAGAGCATGGGCCTCTTCCTGTAAACTGTGTTTTACAGTAAATGTAGTTTACGATAAAAGGAAACTGTATTCACACATTGCTATAAAATCAAGAACTATCATAATGAGGGCAGTGAAGGAAACCAATTGAGTGCGGCGTGTCACTAACAAAGGGAAGGGTTGCCAAGAAGTGTCTGTCTGAAGAGTCAACACAGAAGCTGAGACTCCATCTCATCCAAATAATAATCTGTTTCCACGCTGGGCCCCCACAGGAGGTTGAAACAGTATAGCGTCCTGAAAAAAAAAAAAAAAAAATCACAGGGTTTGGGGTGAGTCAGGCTTGGGTTCCACTCCCTGCTGTGTCCGTCGCAACTTTCAGCGTAATGGAAACAACCACCACCAGAGGGCAGTATCGAGACCCGTATGAGACCAGGGCTATGAGACCTCTAACAGCCAGACCTCCTTTCCCAAAGTTTTGCCTCAGAGATTTAGGAAGAAGGACGCCTCGTCCTGAGCTCCTGCGCCCTGGTCTGCTTCCACCGCCTGTGGCCTGGAGGACCGTCGCCATCGCCGTACCTCGTCTTGACGGTCTATGTCTACCACCAGCCTCATTTCCTCCTTGCCCTCCTCCCAACTCTGCTCTCTGGCGGATGCCACCCCCACAACCAGCCGGTTAAGGGCAGCGGGTCTAGGGAATTCCCTGGCATCCCAGCGGTTAGGACTAGGTACTGTGGTAGCCTGGTTTCAATCCTTGGTCAGGGAACTGAGATCCTGCAAGCTGTGTGGGACAGCCAATACAAAACAAAAAACACAACTGGCCCAGAGCTCTCAATTCCTGGCAGGGGAGGCGGGACAGGGAGCAGAGTGGGCAGAGGCAGGGCCTTGAGGATGAGGCATCAAAGGAAGCCAGGGAGGGAAGTTTCCTGTCTGCTGGGTCACTGGAGAGCCTAATGCCTTCATGCTGGCTCTTGAAACTGGGATGGGGCTTTTTGTTTGCTTTTTTGTTTAGTATTTCTTTATTTTGGCTGTGTCGGGTCTTAGTTGCAGCATATATAGGATTTTCACTGCAGCACATGGGCATCTCTCTAGTTGAGGCGCTAGATCTCAGTAGTTGCAGCATGTGGGCTTAGTTGCCCCACGGCATGTGGGATCTTAGTTCCCAGATCAGAGATGGAACCCACATCCCTTGCACAGGTAGCAGGGCTCAACTGCTGGACCACCAGGGAAGTCCCTGAGATGGGACTGCTCATGCAGGTGGAGGAAGAGTGCAGAGGAGGCGGCACGAGAGAGGCGAAACGCGTGGGAATGCTCCGATGGTCAGGAGGGCGTGGGGAGCTAGCAGCAGGAAGTGCGGCTGGAAAGGTAGCTTGGGATGCTATGCATGGACACTGGAGGGGTGTGGTGCTGGAAAGTTACAGAAAGTTCCTGAGCTGCATCAGGAGAGCCCGACTGTGGTGAGATGCTTTGAGCAGCCTAGGGAGGTTGGGTCCTGGGACAATGAGGGACCTCAAGTGGCCCATGATGTGGGGACTTGGATTTCCTCAGCCTCATCTCTTCGGCTTCCCTGCCTGGTGGAGTGCTCTGGGTTTCCTAAGTTCTCCTCCACGTAAGGGATCCTCTGAGACAAGCTCACCCGAGCCCAGGGAACTGGGTCCTGGAGTCCAGTTACTGGCTCATCCCAGGCCTTTCCCCTCGATTAGCACAAGGCAGGGAGAAGTCGGCCTTGCTCTGCACTAGGGGCCTTGAGACAGTCACCCTGACTGGTCCCTCATTTGAAAGATGGGGTCAGAATCTTCACACTGCCTCGTTTGGACGAGATAATGGATGTGAGCTCTTCGAACTGCAGCATGCTATGGACAAACTGGGGGGCATCATTCTGGTGTCAGAGGCGGGACAGGGAGCAGAGTGGGCAGAGGCAGGGCCTTGAGGATGAGGCATCAAAGGAAGCCAGGGAGGGAAGTTTCCTGTCTGCTGGGTCACTGGAGAGCCTAATGCCTTCATGCTGGCTCTTGAAACTGGGATGGGGCTTTTTGTTTGCTTTTTTGTTTAGTATTTCTTTATTTTGGCTGTGTCGGGTCTTAGTTGCAGCATATATAGGATTTTCACTGCAGCACATGGGCATCTCTCTAGTTGAGGCGCTAGATCTCAGTAGTTGCAGCATGTGGGCTTAGTTGCCCCACGGCATGTGGGATCTTAGTTCCCAGATCAGAGATGGAACCCACATCCCTTGCACAGGTAGCAGGGCTCAACTGCTGGACCACCAGGGAAGTCCCTGAGATGGGACTGCTCATGCAGGTGGAGGAAGAGTGCAGAGGAGGCGGCACGAGAGAGGCGAAACGCGTGGGAATGCTCCGATGGTCAGGAGGGCGTGGGGAGCTAGCAGCAGGAAGTGCGGCTGGAAAGGTAGCTTGGGATGCTATGCATGGACACTGGAGGGGTGTGGTGCTGGAAAGTTACAGAAAGTTCCTGAGCTGCATCAGGAGAGCCCGACTGTGGTGAGATGCTTTGAGCAGCCTAGGGAGGTTGGGTCCTGGGACAATGAGGGACCTCAAGTGGCCCATGATGTGGGGACTTGGATTTCCTCAGCCTCATCTCTTCGGCTTCCCTGCCTGGTGGAGTGCTCTGGGTTTCCTAAGTTCTCCTCCACGTAAGGGATCCTCTGAGACAAGCTCACCCGAGCCCAGGGAACTGGGTCCTGGAGTCCAGTTACTGGCTCATCCCAGGCCTTTCCCCTCGATTAGCACAAGGCAGGGAGAGAAGTCGGCCTTGCTCTGCACTAGGGGGCCTTGAGACAGTCACCCTGACTGGTCCCTCATTTGAAAGATGGGGTCAGAATCTTCACACTGCCTCGTTTGGACGAGATAATGGATGTGAGCTCTTCGAACTGCAGCATGCTATGGACAAACTGGGGGGCATCATTCTGGTGTCAGAGGTGGGGCTCAGAGCAGATCAGATGGAGCTGGTCAGGCCTGAGCTTGGTAGAGGTTGTAAGATAGGATTCAGACAGGTAGCTGTAGTGAACACTGGAGACTACAGAAACACGGGCTGGTGTCCCAGCAGGCAGGGAATGAATGGCAGATTGGGGACAAGGCCGGGTCCTGACCTCACATTGGAATGGACAAAGCCAGGGAATTCTCCTCCCCAGGGGCTGGCTGGAATCCTGAAGACTACCAAGGTCCTGTCACCCACTCCCAGACTCCCCCAGTGCCAGACCACCCACTCTGCTCAGATGCCTACTTCTCACCCACCCGCTGCTGCAGCAGCTCCCCGGTGCACAGCTGGGCAGAACTCCCCTTCATGCATGCCAGCCTAGTGTGCCACTGAGAAGCCCATGGAGTAGGCTGTTCCCAGCAATTCTCCATGTTGCCCCTCATTCACTTTCACACTCATGTGCAGGGCACCCCCAATTTATAAATGGAAAACTGAGTTCCAAGAAGCAACGCGTCTTCTGCCGGTTCACTAAGTTGGCATATGCGAGGGTTGCCTCTCACGGTGTGAAAGAACTATGATTAAGAGTGGTAGTTGTATTTGTAGAATGCTGTTTGCCTGCACCACTAAAGTATTTCATGGTTCCAGTTCTGAAAACTAGCTCTGTTCCTAGTCTGTCCTGAACCACATGTTAGCCTGCATCTACTTTGCTCCAGACAGAAGAAATAGGTCCACTAACTTTCTCATTAGAACAGAGCCAGGGACCAGACAGCCTTAAGGAGGAGCATTAGACAACAGCAGAAGCTGTGAACCTGGGCAGAGCTGGGTTGGAACCCCAGTCAGTCTGGCATTTTACTGGCTACGTGCCTTTGCACGCCCTTCACCTTGAAATCCTGCTGTTTTCACAGCTGTGACATAAGGAAGCACTTCTCCCTTCCTCCGACTCAGAGCACTAGTGCCCCCTAGGGGCAGATACACCTCCTGCCCATGCTAAGGTGAGTCTGTAACGCTATTGATACTCCCCAGACTAGTGACTAGTCAAACAAATTTACTAGTATTCCTACTGCAGGTGTTGGAAGCCACTTCACTCACCGTCAGTGTTGGGGGTGCAGCCCTCAAACAGACTCTTCCAGATAACTGTATCTGCCTCCTCACTGACCTCTTGCCGCAGGTCTCTCCCCTTCTACTCCACCACCCTGAGGCACAGCTCTGACATTTCCACCAGCCTACACCCTTAACCTACTCCTCGGAGGGTGGGATAAGTGGTAGATCAGCTTGAGTAACTACTAGCATGTCTAAAGCTGTGTATATACCTCGTTCCAGTGTATACAGCTGGAGTTGGGCTGCAAGCTCACTTAAGGTTGGGCTTTGAATTTTCAGTCGAGATTCCCAGAAGGGAAGTGACCCAGGAGTGTCAGATGCCAACTAGTGGCCAGGCTGGGACTAGAACAGGTCCCTGGGGTTCTCTTGAAGGTCTTCCTCACACCTCCTCTTCTTCGCCACGACTGGGGTGGAATGGGGGAGCGGCATTGTAACACACACGCTGGCCTGTGTCAAGTCCCCTGAATGAGACAGACTAAAGGTCATTTTCTTTTCTCTGTAACGCCCTTCAGACATCTCTGGGACATGCTGTAAAATACTTGGTGGGAGATTACAAAGCTGACCAATTGGCTCTGGGAAGAACTTCTACACTTGCGTCCATCTTGGTGGTTTTCCTGCAGAGCAACTGTTTGGCAGCTGAAGCTGAAGCCAGCTGGCAACCCGACTCCCTTTCCAAACTCTAAACACAGTGGTATATCACCCGTCTCATTAACATTGATGTCAGCGCAACCTGACAGGGCTGGAGAAAAGGGAAGGTCATAGCCTAGGCACAGAGCTACCTCTGTGGTTGTCTCACCTTTCTCAGTCTGATGGAAGGGTGGTGCAGCCCAAATAGAAACGGAAACTATTGACTAACTCTGCTCACGTGTGTACTAGTTAGGAGTCCTGGCGTGTACTAGTGAGCAGTCCTGGGGGCTGGCGTTTTACACAAAACGCACCGCATTTCCATCGGAAGTGTCGGTCACTCTTCAGGGCCTGGGTTCCTACAGTGGGAATGAACTAAAGGTAAAAGCAAAGTTGAAAATGGCCAGGTTTTTTCACTTCATCAGGAAACCTTGGGCCAGTCCTTGATGCCTTCCCGTGCCTCAGTTTACCCATATGCACAATGAGCATCAATTCTAACCCTTTTAATTTTTTTAAAAAAGATTTATTTATTTATTTTTGGGCGGGGGTCGGGTTGGGGAGGGAGGGGAGCAGGCGGGCCACTTCTATTGGGTCTTTCACTTGTCTGTTTTCATCCATCTTTGTTCCTTGGCTCCTGTGGGCCTCCCATCGCGGTGGCGTCTGTCGTTGCTGAGCGCCGGCTCTGGGCGCATGTGCTCCAGAGCTCCGGCTCGGTAATTGGACACATGGGTCCAGTCGCTCCGCGCACGTGATCTTCGCCAGGGCTCGAAGGCGCCTTGCATGCAAGGCAGGCTGGGACTAGAACAGGTCCCTGGGGTTCTCTTGAAGGTCTTCCTCACACCTCCTCTTCTTCGCCACGACTGGGGTGGAATGGGGGAGCGGCATTGTAACACACACGCTGGCCTGTGTCAAGTCCCCTGAATGAGACAGACTAAAGGTCATTTTCTTTTCTCTGTAACGCCCTTCAGACATCTCTGGGACATGCTGTAAAATACTTGGTGGGAGATTACAAAGCTGACCAATTGGCTCTGGGAAGAACTTCTACACTTGCGTCCATCTTGGTGGTTTTCCTGCAGAGCAACTGTTTGGCAGCTGAAGCTGAAGCCAGCTGGCAACCCGACTCCCTTTCCAAACTCTAAACACAGTGGTATATCACCCGTCTCATTAACATTGATGTCAGCGCAACCTGACAGGGCTGGAGAAAAGGGAAGGTCATAGCCTAGGCACAGAGCTACCTCTGTGGTTGTCTCACCTTTCTCAGTCTGATGGAAGGGTGGTGCAGCCCAAATAGAAACGGAAACTATTGACTAACTCTGCTCACGTGTGTACTAGTTAGGAGTCCTGGCGTGTACTAGTGAGCAGTCCTGGGGGCTGGCGTTTTACACAAAACGCACCGCATTTCCATCGGAAGTGTCGGTCACTCTTCAGGGCCTGGGTTCCTACAGTGGGAATGAACTAAAGGTAAAAGCAAAGTTGAAAATGGCCAGGTTTTTTCACTTCATCAGGAAACCTTGGGCCAGTCCTTGATGCCTTCCCGTGCCTCAGTTTACCCATATGCACAATGAGCATCAATTCTAACCCTTTTAATTTTTTAAAAAAAGATTTATTTATTTATTTTTGGGCGGGGGTCGGGTTGGGGAGGGAGGGGAGCAGGCGGGCCACTTCTATTGGGTCTTTCACTTGTCTGTTTTCATCCATCTTTGTTCCTTGGCTCCTGTGGGCCTCCCATCGCGGTGGCGTCTGTCGTTGCTGAGCGCCGGCTCTGGGCGCATGTGCTCCAGAGCTCCGGCTCGGTAATTGGACACATAGTTCCAGTCGCTCCGCGGCACGTGGGATCTTCCCGGGCCAGGGCTCGAACCGGCGCCCCTTGCAGTGCAAGGCAGTGTCCTTACCCACTGGACCACCAGGGGAAGCCCTAACCCTTTTAATTTCTAAGTGTCTATTTATTTGGCTGCTTTGGGTCTTAGGTGCAACACATGGATCTTCTATTGCTGGCACACAGCCTCCAGAACACACAGCTTAGTTGCTCTGCATCATGCGGGATCACTGTTCCCCGACCAGGGATTAAACCTGCACCCCCTGCATTTTAAGGCTGATTCTTTTTTTTTTTTTAAGATTTATTTATTTTTGGGGCGGGGGCTGGGTTGGGGAGGGAGGGGAGCAGGCGGGCCACTTCTATTGGTCTTTCATTTCTCCATTTTCATCCGTCTTTGTTCTTTGGTTCCTGTGGGCCTCCCATCGCGGTGGCGTCTGTCCTTGCAGAGCGCCGGCTCTGGGCGCATGCGCTCCAGAGCTCCGGCTCAGTGATTGGACACATCAGTCCAGCCGCTCCGCGGCACGTGGGATCTTCCCAGGCCAGGGCTCGAACCGGCGCCCCTTGCAGTGCAAGGCGGTGTCCTTACCCACTGGACCACCAGGGAAAGCCCAAAGGCTGATTCTTAATCACTAGATCACCAGGGAAGTCCCTAGCCCTTCCTTTTGTTTTTGGAAGACAAATGCAATCATGACATTGCAACATTTTCCACAATAGGGCCTTTGCTCTGGCAGGAGGGCACAGGTGTGGGGGAGAGACCCCTCCCCTCCCCCTGCAGGAGCAAGTAAGGACCAGTTATCCAGCCCATCACAGCTCCCACCCAGCTGAGACACTTAACATTAACATTCACTGGAAAAGCTGGGAGCAAGCCCACTCCATGAGTGCTCCCTTCAGATGAGAACTCCAGAAATAGGCTCTGCTCTGTGACTTCATCACCAAAAAGCCAGCTGAGCCTCAAGGCCATACCAGAGATCTGAATGTCTCGTGCCCCCCATGGGCTGTAGCCTGTTAGGCGGCTCTGTCTGTGGGATTTCCCAGGTCAGAATATTGGAGTGGGTTGCCATTTTCTTCTTCAGAGGATCTTCTTGACCCAGGAATTGAACCTGGGTCTCCTGCATTGCAGGCAGACTCTTTACTGACTGAGCTACAAAGGAAGCCTCAATCAATGTCACAGGCTTCTGGAAAACCTCATTTTAAAACAAGGAAAAGCAGGTCTGACACTGGCCACAGGTCATAGGTCAAACTGATGTTCTGCAAAGTAAATGCACAAGGTCTACCATTCAAACCGCCCTGGATAAGGTCCTAAATCACTGCTCCAGTCTCACTTGCCATGCCTCTTCTTCACTCTCTAGTCAAACTCTGGGGTTCTCTTTGAGCCAAGTGTACACAGCTCCCTACCTCTGACCTGTCTATCACATTCTTCCTTTCTCCATTCGTACTTCTAAACTCACTAATATCCACATATGCAGCTCAAATTCTTCCCTCTCTAGGAAACTCCCTAATCCTCCTACCTCTGCATTACCCTAACACTTACTGGACCATTTGTTCTAGGTCTCAGTAAGTGTTACTCTTACCGACTAGTTCCTGTGAGCACTCAAGGGCTGGCTTGTCTCTGTCCCAACCCCTCCCCTCTTGCCCAGCCAAGGGGCCTGGCCTATCCCAGGTGCTTGGAAGGTATCAGAAAATTCTGTTAACTCGATGAAACAGACAAAAAACCCCCCAAAGTTACTGTTTGATATTTGACAATATAGGAAAACCTAAAGGACACTTTTAATCACTAGATCACCAGGGAAGTCCCTAGCCCTTCCTTTTGTTTTTGGAAGACAAATGCAATCATGACATTGCAACATTTTCCACAATAGGGCCTTTGCTCTGGCAGGAGGGCACAGGTGTGGGAGAGACCCCTCCCTCCCTGCAGGAGCAAGTAAGGACCAGTTATCCAGCCCATCACAGCTCCCACCCAGCTGAGACACTTAACATTAACATTCACTGGAAAAGCTGGGAGCAAGCCCACTCCATGAGTGCTCCCTTCAGATGAGAACTCCAGAAATAGGCTCTGCTCTGTGACTTCATCACCAAAAAGCCAGCTGAGCCTCAAGGCCATACCAGAGATCTGAATGTCTCGTGCCCCCCATGGGCTGTAGCCTGTTAGGCGGCTCTGTCTGTGGGATTTCCCAGGTCAGAATATTGGAGTGGGTTGCCATTTTCTTCTTCAGAGGATCTTCTTGACCCAGGAATTGAACCTGGGTCTCCTGCATTGCAGGCAGACTCTTTACTGACTGAGCTACAAAGGAAGCCTCAATCAATGTCACAGGCTTCTGGAAAACCTCATTTTAAAACAAGGAAAAGCAGGTCTGACACTGGCCACAGGTCATAGGTCAAACTGATGTTCTGCAAAGTAAATGCACAAGGTCTACCATTCAAACCGCCCTGGATAAGGTCCTAAATCACTGCTCCAGTCTCACTTGCCATGCCTCTTCTTCACTCTCTAGTCAAACTCTGGGGTTCTCTTTGAGCCAAGTGTACACAGCTCCCTACCTCTGACCTGTCTATCACATTCTTCCTTTCTCCATTCGTACTTCTAAACTCACTAATATCCACATATGCAGCTCAAATTCTTCCCTCTCTAGGAAACTCCCCTAATCCTCCTACCTCTGCATTACCCTAACACTTACTGGACCATTTGTTCTAGGTCTCAGTAAGTGTTACTCTTACCGACTAGTTCCTGTGAGCACTCAAGGGCTGGCTTGTCTCTGTCCCAACCCCTCCCCTCTTGCCCAGCCAAGGGGCCTGGCCTATCCCAGGTGCTTGGAAGGTATCAGAAAATTCTGTTAACTCGATGAAACAGACAAAAAACCCCCCAAAGTTACTGTTTGATATTTGACAATATAGGAAAAACCTAAGGACACTTTTAGGTAACTAAGTTATCAAAAACACCCTCACAGGACTTCCCTGGTGGTCCAGTGCGTAAAGACTCCCTTGCAGTGCATGGGGCACCAACCAGTTCGATCCCTGGCCTGGGAAGATCCCATGTGCCACGGAGAGGCTGGACTGATGTGTCCAATTACCCAGCCAGAGCTCTGGAGCGCATGTGCCCAGAGTCATTGCTCTGCAACAAGAGAGGCCACTGCAATGGGAGGCCCACACAGGCCAGAGAACAAAGATGGATGAAAATAAATAAAGACCAATAAAAGTAGCCAAAAAAATTAAAAAAAAAAAAACCACCCTCACCTCTTCTACCACCAAAATCAACAATGTAACCACACATGTATTGCGCCACTGCATAGAGACTGCAGAATCTTACCCCTCCCCCAAATCCTTTAAGATCTGTAAGAATAGAGCAGATTTCCATCTTCTACAAAAAAAAAAGAAAGCTGAGCTGACCTCAGGCAGTGCCTACCCACTCCCAGGCCAAGCCTTTCACATGTCATTCCTCCTTAGCACGCCTGTCTTGGTAACAAACCACACTCTGTTCACCTGTCAGTCAAACCCTACACGTTTCAGCGTTAGTGCAAAGCCCATTTTTTTCCTTCAGACTTTCCTGTCATGAGGGTCAGAGACCATCAGGGCTGCAAGACTTTCAGAAGCCATTTGGTCACACCCTCTCAATTTTACAGACGGGGAGGTAATCCAGAGGGCGACCCCAAGGTCACACAGGAAACCAGGAGCAGAGCCAGAACTAGAATTCAGATCTCCTGGGACTCATAGTAAGGAAGGCCTTTTCCTTATACAACCTTCCTTTCCTTGATTCATCTGTTATTTGAATCTAGCATTATTTTTACTGATTTTCAGCGGCTCCAGAGTCTGGCATTTCAAACATTATTTTTCAGAAGTTTACCTCATTTACTCCCAGTCATCAGCAATGAGGATTAGATTTTAAATGAAAGATCCCAGGTGCTTAGAAGCAATCAGAAAATTCTGTTAACTCGATGAAACAGACAAAAAACCCCCCAAAGTTACTGTTTGATATTTGACAATATAGGAAAAACCTAAGGACACTTTTAGGTAACTAAGTTATCAAAAACACCCTCACAGGACTTCCCTGGTGGTCCAGTGCGTAAAGACTCCCTTGCAGTGCATGGGGCACCAACCAGTTCGATCCCTGGCCTGGGAAGATCCCATGTGCCACGGAGAGGCTGGACTGATGTGTCCAATTACCCAGCCAGAGCTCTGGAGCGCATGTGCCCAGAGTCATTGCTCTGCAACAAGAGAGGCCACTGCAATGGGAGGCCCACACAGGCCAGAGAACAAAGATGGATGAAAATAAATAAAGACCAATAAAAGTAGCCAAAAAAATTAAAAAAAAAAAACCACCCTCACCTCTTCTACCACCAAAATCAACAATGTAACCACACATGTATTGCGCCACTGCATAGAGACTGCAGAATCTTACCCCTCCCCCAAATCCTTTAAGATCTGTAAGAATAGAGCAGATTTCCATCTTCTACAAAAAAAAAAGAAAGCTGAGCTGACCTCAGGCAGTGCCTACCCACTCCCAGGCCAAGCCTTTCACATGTCATTCCTCCTTAGCACGCCTGTCTTGGTAACAAACCACACTCTGTTCACCTGTCAGTCAAACCCTACACGTTTCAGCGTTAGTGCAAAGCCCATTTTTTTCCTTCAGACTTTCCTGTCATGAGGGTCAGAGACCATCAGGGCTGCAAGACTTTCAGAAGCCATTTGGTCACACCCTCTCAATTTTACAGACGGGGAGGTAATCCAGAGGGCGACCCCAAGGTCACACAGGAAACCAGGAGCAGAGCCAGAACTAGAATTCAGATCTCCTGGGACTCATAGTAAGGAAGGCCTTTTCCTTATACAACCTTCCTTTCCTTGATTCATCTGTTATTTGAATCTAGCATTATTTTTACTGATTTTCAGCGGCTCCAGAGTCTGGCATTTCAAACATTATTTTTCAGAAGTTTACCTCATTTACTCCCAGTCATCAGCAATGAGGATTAGATTTTAAATGCGCAAAGATCCTACACACTTGTGTATTCCTCAATGACCACTAATATAAAAACACCAAATAAACCATTTCTTTAGTGTTTTAACACAGGCTTACAATGAAAGTCTTCATTTACAAATGTAAGCATACAACTAGGCTTTACCAAAGAGGAACGTGTTTATTTCACTTAAATTCTTAAAAATATTTTTTTTTTGGCAGTTGTCACATAAAACGTCCTAATGTAAAAAACTTTCATTGAAAAGAAAAGCATGAAAAAACAGACCCAAAATGTTAAGATTTTATTTACAAAGCTTCTTTGTTGTACAGAAAGTAAAAATGCTGTTACAATCTTAGTGTAACTGGTAGCCACGGACAGCTGACTCACCAATCACAGCTATCCACGCGACAGCAGGAGTCTTACACGAAAACCTAACAACGCTTTACAATTTCTGTTGGGGTGAAGCCCCCAAGCTTGGTGGTGGATTTCCATGAGGGACTAAATGGAAGAAGGTGGAATGTCACGGGAACTATTCTTTGGCTCTTTGGGTGGGTGGGTGTCCTGGGGTTTGTATCACAGCTACCTTTTTTTTCCTTTAAACAACAACAACAACAACAACAACAAACAAAAAAAAAAACCAGCTACCAAATCCGTGTCAGTAGTCCAACCAACACTGAACAGTCCTTTTTTGCAGGTTACGTGTGGTCTTATTCATCATCTTCTCCTTCATCATCTGTCTCTCTCTTCCTCTTTTCACCTTTCCCGCTCTCTTCCTCTTCTGTACAAGAACAAACACTCACTTTGAGACAATTGGAAAGGCATTTACTTAGCCTTATTGTAAGTGGAGATAACACCAATGAATTTAACAGTTGAGAGATGAGCTCTTTAAACCCATTTCCTCATTTGTAAAATGGGGACAATGGAACTGGCTCCAGGGGGTTATTGTGAGGATGAAGTGAAACAGTGCAAAGTATTTAAAAATCCTAGAACACAGCCAGAAATTGAAAAAAAAGGGCTAGAAGGTTTTAGACACAGAGCAAACACGTGCAAAGTTAATTTAACTAAATCTGCATTAAATTGTGTTCCCAAAACCTCATTTACTCCCAGTCATCAGAGGGTTTTAACAAAGATCCTACACACTTGTGTATTCCTCAATGACCACTAATATAAAAACACCAAATAAACCATTTCTTTAGTGTTTTAACACAGGCTTACAATGAAAGTCTTCATTTACAAATGTAAGCATACAACTAGGCTTTACCAAAGAGGAACGTGTTTATTTCACTTAAATTCTTAAAAATATTTTTTTTTTGGCAGTTGTCACATAAAACGTCCTAATGTAAAAAACTTTCATTGAAAAGAAAAGCATGAAAAAACAGACCCAAAATGTTAAGATTTTATTTACAAAGCTTCTTTGTTGTACAGAAAGTAAAAATGCTGTTACAATCTTAGTGTAACTGGTAGCCACGGACAGCTGACTCACCAATCACAGCTATCCACGCGACAGCAGGAGTCTTCCCGAAAACCTAACAACGCTTTACAATTTCTGTTGGGGTGAAGCCCCCAAGCTTGGTGGTGGATTTCCATGAGGGACTAAATGGAAGAAGGTGGAATGTCACGGGAACTATTCTTTGGCTCTTTGGGTGGGTGGGTGTCCTGGGGTTTGTATCACAGCTACCTTTTTTTTCCTTTAAACAACAACAACAACAACAACAAACAAAAAAAAAACCAGCTACCAAATCCGTGTCAGTAGTCCAACCAACACTGAACAGTCCTTTTTTGCAGGTTACGTGTGGTCTTATTCATCATCTTCTCCTTCATCATCTGTCTCTCTCTTCCTCTTTTCACCTTTCCCGCTCTCTTCCTCTTCTGTACAAGAACAAACACTCACTTTGAGACAATTGGAAAGGCATTTACTTAGCCTTATTGTAAGTGGAGATAACACCAATGAATTTAACAGTTGAGAGATGAGCTCTTTAAACCCATTTCCTCATTTGTAAAATGGGGACAATGGAACTGGCTCCAGGGGGTTATTGTGAGGATGAAGTGAAACAGTGCAAAGTATTTAAAAATCCTAGAACACAGCCAGATGCAAACTGCAGCAAATTCATATTAACTAAAAAGAGATTTCTTAGACTCTAGGGATTTGAGACACAGAGACATATACATCGTTCTTTTTTCTCTCTCAACTAGTAAAAACTCATGACTACGTTAATAAAATTAACTAAATCTGCATTAAATTGTGTTCCCAAAAGCTCCCTGAAGGTAGACTCCAAGTCCCGATATTGCTATATCTGAAACAAATTTAGTTCTGAGACAAGAACCAAGAGAAGATGCTGCTGAGAAAGCATGAACTAACAGAAAGCAGAGGGAACACCCAGTACTGTGAAACTTACACAAGTGTTAGAACCTACTTTCTAATAAATAAACAGATGCTCCACTGGTTTGGGTTGTGGTGGGGAGAGGATTACCACCAGTAAAACTAGGAAAAGTCCTCTTTACCTATTCTCCCACAAACATTACAATCCAATTAAGATTTTTTATTATTCCAAACACAGAGATCTCGTGCCAAATAGTAACACAAATGATGGGGTCTAAAAACACAACCTGTAGGGACTGAGGCCAGGGCGTCTGCTGTGACACAGGCATTCCTAACTGCCTCTGAAGACCACCAGGGTCGAGGACATCGCATTTTCTCCTCATTGATTTCAGATTCTAAATTTATGAACATTTCCTTTGAGCTCCAACTAACAGGACTGAAGTTAGCACATTAGCCTACCTTCATCCTCATCCTCATCTTCATCCTCATCATCTTCATCTTCATCAACTTCTCCATCTTGTCCAAATTCTTCTTCCTGAAGAATGGCAAAAAGCATACCATTATTAGATTAATTTTCCCAAGAAGTACAAAGAAAAACAAGAATTGTGAATAAATTTAATGGATCATTCAAGAAAAAGCCTGTAATGTTACTTTTACTTACTTCAGATTCTGAGAGCTGCTGTTTTTCTTAAATTAAAGAGCTTAATTTAAAATTTTCTTAAAAAAAAAAAAGAGATGCTTTTAAGAAGCATTTCACTTGCCAGATGTTTTTATTAGTACACAATTTACATTGGTTAACTCCAGAAATAATTTTAAAACCCTCAACTTCAAAGCAGGTTTAAACAAAGATTTCTTTTCTTAATTAATTTTTGGCTTAATTAATTTTGATCTTCATCTTTGAGCTTTCTCTAGTTGCAGTGCACAGGCTTCTCTTGTTACGGAGCATGAGCTCCAGAGCTCATGGGCTTCAACAGTTTTGGCACAGAAGCTGGGCTGCTCCAAGGCATGTGGGATCTTCCTGGACCAGGGACTGAACCTGTGCTCCCTGCACTGACAGACGGATTCTTAACCACTGGACCACCAGGGAATTCCCACTATACTCCCTTTCTTATAAAAAGTTTCTTTCAGAAAACTTCATTTCATCAGATAATTACAAGATTATACAAATGCTCAGCCTCATGTTTATACTACAAAATAATTTTTTGATGACGTCTAGTTTTCTTGGCCTGATTTTACAAATCTCCTTCAGGACCCCAAATCACTCCTTTCTCCTATTCTTCTGTGGTATTCAGTTCCCCAGGGATACTGTTACCATTCCAAACACAGAGATCTAAAACAAAAATGATGGGGTCTAAAAACACAACCTGTAGGGACTGAGGCCAGGGCGTCTGCTGTGACACAGGCATTCCTAACTGCCTCTGAAGACCACCAGGGTCGAGGACATCGCATTTTCTCCTCATTGATTTCAGATTCTAAATTTATGAACATTTCCTTTGAGCTCCAACTAACAGGACTGAAGTTAGCACATTAGCCTACCTTCATCCTCATCCTCATCTTCATCCTCATCATCTTCATCTTCATCAACTTCTCCATCTTGTCCAAATTCTTCTTCCTGAAGAATGGCAAAAAGCATACCATTATTAGATTAATTTTCCCAAGAAGTACAAAGAAAAACAAGAATTGTGAATAAATTTAATGGATCATTCAAGAAAAAGCCTGTAATGTTACTTTTACTTACTTCAGATTCTGAGAGCTGCTTTTTTTCTTAAATTAAAGAGCTTAATTTAAAATTTTTTTAAAAAAAAAAAGAGATGCTTTTAAGAAGCATTTCACTTGCCAGATGTTTTTATTAGTACACAATTTACATTGGTTAACTCCAGAAATAATTTTAAAACCCTCAACTTCAAAGCAGGTTTAAACAAAGATTTCTTTTCTTAATTAATTTTTGGCTTAATTAATTTTGATCTTCATCTTTGAGCTTTCTCTAGTTGCAGTGCACAGGCTTCTCTTGTTACGGAGCATGAGCTCCAGAGCTCATGGGCTTCAACAGTTTTGGCACAGAAGCTGGGCTGCTCCAAGGCATGTGGGATCTTCCTGGACCAGGGACTGAACCTGTGCTCCCTGCACTGACAGACGGATTCTTAACCACTGGACCACCAGGGAATTCCCACTATACTCCCTTTCTTATAAAAAGTTTCTTTCAGAAAACTTCATTTCATCAGATAATTACAAGATTATACAAATGCTCAGCCTCATGTTTATACTACAAAATAATTTTTTTTGATGACGTCTAGTTTTCTTGGCCTGATTTTACAAATCTCCTTCAGGACCCCAAATCACTCCTTTCTCCTATTCTTCTGTGGTATTCAGTTCCCCAGGGATACTGTTACCACTGCCTGCTCCATAAACTAGAGCCCCTGCTGTTTCAGAGCATGACCACACTATGCATCCTTGAATTCTTTTTTTTTTTTAATATTTATTTATTTGGCTGTGCTGGGTCTTAGTTACAGTATGTGGGATCTCGCTCCCTGACCAGGGATTGAACCCAGGCCCCCTGCACTGGAAGCCTGGAGTCTTAGTCCCTGGACCACCAGCGAAGTCCCCACCCTTAACTCAACACAGCAGGTATAGAAACTACTTAATGGATTCAGCTGGACATACAAGAAGTTCAGACTTGGTAAACACAGCCTTCACTTCAATACAACAAAAGGGAGGCCATCCTGTCAAGTTGTGTTTCCAGTTTCTCATCCTACTGAATCAATACTCAACTTGTTGCTACCTCCCCAAGTTAATGGGTCAACACTTACTCTGCAGAGCTGAACACTGTCTAGCTAGGTTTCAGTAAGGATTCCATTTAGTATTAGTATTTACAAAAAGGAGAACAAGAGCTGCATTAATCAGACTATCAGTCTATTTACACGTATACGGATTTCTTCAGAAGACTTCTTTTTTAAATAATCCACTTTTAACTAGAAAAGGGAAGCAAGAGGTGCACAGACCTCCCCACTGACTTCATCTTCATCCTCCTCCCCCTCTACGTCTTCATCTTCATCATCATCCTCTTCATCATCAAACTCTTCTTCCTCACCATCCTCCTCCTCCTCCTTGTCCTCATCTTCTCCTTCTGAAAACAGTCCAAAAGGAACACATTAAATACCCTGTGTATCTCACAAGGCACACCTACTAAGGTGGCAGGGAGCTTTGGGCTGGCCAATGGGACAAACGTCAGGCCACACCAACACCAGGGAAAACCGTGAACCAGTCACCGCCTTCCTCCCAAGCTGCTGAGGCTCAGTCCCTCTGACTCAGGCCAGGAATCCTGTGTGTGTAATTCTTATCAATGAAATGACACAATGTCTAGAATTTGCTTCAAAAGAAGGAAGAGGAGAAGTGTATAGGAGTGTATGCGTATAAAATAAGAACAGGCTCATACCAATCATGACTGAAACTCAGTAATGGGAACATAAAGTTAGTTTTGCTGTTATTTCTACCTTTGTCTATGTCAGATATTCTCCATAGTAAAAAGTCACAAAACCCCAAACAACAACAACAAAAATACTCCCACCAACCTCCTATGGCAGTATGGGTGAACACCCACAACAACCACATGATGGGGACAGTGGTCATGGTGGCCAGGCACCGGTGTCTCCACTGCATCTGGTGTAGGTCCATGGCCCAGGAGTTCTTACCTTTCCAGGTCTGAGAGCTCACTGTGCTTTCTCCTGCGCTTCCCTTTCTTTTCTTGCTCAACCCTCGAGTCTTGGTTAAATATCACCTCCTAAGCCCAGACCCAGTCTCTGCTCATATGCTCTCACACGAGCTCCAGTTGTGTTTCCAGTTTCTCATCCTACTGAATCAATACTCAACTTGTTGCTACCTCCCCAAGTTAATGGGTCAACACTTACTCTGCAGAGCTGAACACTGTCTAGCTAGGTTTCAGTAAGGATTCCATTTAGTATTAGTATTTACAAAAAGGAGAACAAGAGCTGCATTAATCAGACTATCAGTCTATTTACACGTATACGGATTTCTTCAGAAGACTTCTTTTTTAAATAATCCACTTTTAACTAGAAAAGGGAAGCAAGAGGTGCACAGACCTCCCCACTGACTTCATCTTCATCCTCCTCCCCCTCTACGTCTTCATCTTCATCATCATCCTCTTCATCATCAAACTCTTCTTCCTCACCATCCTCCTCCTCCTCCTTGTCCTCATCTTCTCCTTCTGAAAACAGTCCAAAAGGAACACATTAAATACCCTGTGTATCTCACAAGGCACACCTACTAAGGTGGCAGGGAGCTTTGGGCTGGCCAATGGGACAAACGTCAGGCCACACCAACACCAGGGAAAACCGTGAACCAGTCACCGCCTTCCTCCCAAGCTGCTGAGGCTCAGTCCCTCTGACTCAGGCCAGGAATCCTGTGTGTGTAATTCTTATCAATGAAATGACACAATGTCTAGAATTTGCTTCAAAAGAAGGAAGAGGAGAAGTGTATAGGAGTGTATGCGTATAAAATAAGAACAGGCTCATACCAATCATGACTGAAACTCAGTAATGGGAACATAAAGTTAGTTTTGCTGTTATTTCTACCTTTGTCTATGTCAGATATTCTCCATAGTAAAAAGTCACAAAACCCCAAACAACAACAACAAAAATACTCCCACCAACCTCCTATGGCAGTATGGGTGAACACCCACAACAACCACATGATGGGGACAGTGGTCATGGTGGCCAGGCACCGGTGTCTCCACTGCATCTGGTGTAGGTCCATGGCCCAGGAGTTCTTACCTTTCCAGGTCTGAGAGCTCACTGTGCTTTCTCCTGCCGCTTCCCTTTCTTTTCTTGCTCAACCCTCGAGTCTTGGTTAAATATCACCTCCTAAGCCCAGACCCCCAGTCTCTGCTCATATGCTCTCACACGAGTACCTGGGTGCTGCTCCACTGCCACACACTTTGCTCACTTGTGATCATTTATTCAGTTATGATTACTTAACACTTTTCTTTTTAGTAGACCATAAGCTCCAAGGGGACAGGAACTGTTTGTTTCTTCTTAAAAACTATTTCTAAAGAGCTTGGCACCTACTGGTTCTGCTCTCAAGAACTGCCTTCCACTCTCCAAGGAATTTCCTTTAATGCTGCTCAACCCATTTAAGGCAAACTTAAGACAGATAACCGGACTAGTTTTTAAGAGAAACTGAGAACGAGGAGTGAAGGGACTAAGTGATGTAAACACGGGGAACAAGACAAGGCATCCTATTCAGTGTCTACTTCATCGCCTAACAGCCCATCTCTTTTTTTTTTTGGAGAGGGGGGAAGGGGGACGGGCGGGCCACTTCTGTTGGTCTTTCATTTATCTATTTTTCACCCATCTTTGTTCTTTGGCCCGTGTGGACCTCCCATTGCAGTGGCCTCTGTTGTCACAGAGCACCGGCTCTGGGCGCATGCACTTGAGCTCTGGCTCAGTAACTGGACACATCGGTCCAGCCACTCTGTGGCACGTAGGATCTTCCCAGGCCAGGGATCGAACCGGCGCCCCCTGCACTGCAAGGCAGTGTCCTTACCCACTGGACCACCAGAGAAGCCCACAGCCCATTTCTTTTTGCTCTGTCTCAAACCTGCTGCAAGACAAAACTGTAAAATGCTTCCAGAGTATTATGCCACTAACTGCGACCACAGTGTCTGATGCTGTTTTCCACTTTTCTTGGTCATTTCTGCCTTATAAACTTTTATTATTTAAAGAGGTATTGAAAAAAATGCTTCAGATATAGTAACACTGCGAATTCCAACAGCATCAGGAATTCTGGGAGAGTAAGTTTTCTTCACGTTGACCGATGTGGTAACTAACAGCTTTGCTTCCTCTCAAGCCTCTCAGCTGAAAAAGTGACTCACCGCACACAAGTCACTGTGCAAGCAAACCACGGGAGGAATAGTCTGAGTAGAAAATATATTAAGATTCTTAAAGATAACAGGATGCAAAAAGCCTTGATCAAATGTCAAAAATAAAAAGTATATTCTAATTCCATGTTATAGCCAGAGATTTTACCTTTATTAATGAAAAATGGAATTCAACATACAGAGCTTTCAAATCATTACCTTTAAAAACTCTGGTCATATACTGAAAGTAGGAAAGATGCTTATATTTGAATATAAAAACATGTACCAAGTGGCAACCAAGTTCGAATAAGTCTTTCTAAAGAGCTTGGCACCTACTGGTTCTGCTCTCAAGAACTGCCTTCCACTCTCCAAGGAATTTCCTTTAATGCTGCTCAACCCATTTAAGGCAAACTTAAGACAGATAACCGGACTAGTTTTAAGAGAAACTGAGAACGAGGAGTGAAGGGACTAAGTGATGTAAACACGGGGAACAAGACAAGGCATCCTATTCAGTGTCTACTTCATCGCCTAACAGCCCATCTCTTTTTTTTTTTGGAGAGGGGAAGGGGGTGGGCGGGCCACTTCTGTTGGTCTTTCATTTATCTATTTTTCACCCATCTTTGTCCTTTTGCCCCCTATGGGCCTCCCATCATCGTTGCCTCTTTTGTCCCAGAGCACCGGCTCTGGGCGCATGCACTTGAGCTCTGGCTCAGTAACTGGACACATCGGTCCAGCCACTCTGTGGCACGTAGGATCTTCCCAGGCCAGGGATCGAACCGGCGCCCCTTGCACTGCAAGGCAGTGTCCTTACCCACTGGACCACCAGAGAAGCCCACAGCCCATTTCTTTTTGCTCTGTCTCAAACCTGCTGCAAGACAAAACTGTAAAATGCTTCCAGAGTATTATGCCACTAACTGCGACCACAGTGTCTGATGCTGTTTTCCACTTTTCTTGGTCATTTCTGCCTTATAAACTTTTATTATTTAAAGAGGTATTGAAAAAAATGCTTCAGATATAGTAACACTGCGAATTCCAACAGCATCAGGAATTCTGGGAGAGTAAGTTTTCTTCACGTTGACCGATGTGGTAACTAACAGCTTTGCTTCCTCTCAAGCCTCTCAGCTGAAAAAGTGACTCACCGCACACAAGTCACTGTGCAAGCAAACCACGGGAGGAATAGTCTGAGTAGAAAATATATTAAGATTCTTAAAGATAACAGGATGCAAAAAGCCTTGATCAAATGTCAAAAATAAAAAGTATATTCTAATTCCATGTTATAGCCAGAGATTTTACCTTTATTAATGAAAAATGGAATTCAACATACAGAGCTTTCAAATCATTACCTTTAAAAACTCTGGTCATATACTGAAAGTAGGAAAGATGCTTATATTTGAATATAAAAACATGTACCAAGTGGCAACCAAGTGCAAGGTCCTGTGAATAGATAAGAAGGTAATCACAGCATAGTTGGAAGAGACAGAAATAGCAAAGTGACGCGCGTTAGGGAAGAAGTAAACGAGAGGACGCTCTGGCACAGGCAGGAACCTAGCCTTGCTCCCCAGCATCACAACACGCTTCCCGGAGTGTTGCCGAAGCTGAGGTGCTAAGGGTAGGCAGGCAGTAACCCAGAAAGGGGAAGAGCTAGGAGAAAGGCAGGATACCTGAGGCAGTGGTCACTCTGGCAAACCATAAACCACATCAGTGGGTGGAACAGACGATCATCTCTAGGCTCCAAATTCTGGACTAATGAGCTAATAAACCATTTTCTATTTTGAATCATTTGAAGACTCAATGTCCTAAGAGCTCCCAATTTAACAGAATGGCTACATGTATGGATATAAATTATCTTTCTCAAGAGCAAGAGCGTCCAGCAGCCACTTGCCTTCGTCGTCGTCGTCTTCATCCACACCATCCACCTCGGCATCCGAGTCGGGGGCTTCACGATCCTCTCGGTCATAGCCATCCAGGTAGGTCAGCTGGGGCAGGAGCTTGAAGACACTCTCTCGATAGTCGTTCAGGTTGGTAACCTCACAGTTGAACAGATCCAGGCTCTTCAGACATTCCAACTTTTTCTGAAGAAAAGGATCAAGAAACATACCTCCTAAGCCAAAGGAACACAAGCAACGAAAACCATGTCCTAAAGAGGTAAAATTCTAGGCCTGACTCCAATAAGCTACTACCTACTCAGCCTTGTACACAGGAAAACATCAAGTCCTTCACAACCTTTATAACTGCTGGCTAGATTTTTAACTAGTCCTTCCCTTCTACCTCTATCCTCTCAGAACTGTTTTCTTTTGGTACTATGAATGAATAATTTTAAGAAATAAATTTGAAGTGTTTATTAACGCTGGATTCTTTTACAGTATGAGACAAATCAGAGACTGGAGTCAATCAAATGACCAATAATACCTCACTGGTTTATCACACAGTCAGTGCTTTGCAGTGGTAGGAGAAGTTTTTTCAGTCAAATCAATTCAGTCATCAAGGTCTTGACATTTCTACCTGGGGACAGAGATCTGAAACACTCAAGAATGGAACCGAGTGCTTCCCTGGTGGACCAGTGGGTAAAGAGTGCGCCTTTTTTTTTTTTTTTAAAGATTTATTTATTTATTTATTTTGGGCGGGGGTCGTGTTGGGGAGGGAGGGGAGCAGGCGGGCCACTTCTATTGATCTTTCATTTCTCTATTTTCATCCGTCTTTGTTCTTTGGCTCCCGTGGGCCTCCCATCGCGGTGGCGTCTGTCGTCGCAGAGCGCCAGCTCCGGGCACATGCGCTTCAGAGATCTGGCTGGGTAATTGGACACATCGGTCCAGTCGCTCCGCGGCACGTGGGATCTTCCCAGGCCAGGGATCGAACTGGTGCCCCTTGCACTGCAAGGCAGTGTCCTTACCCACTGGACCACCAGGGGAAGCCCAAGAGTGCGCCTTTCAATGAAAGGGACACTGGTTCAATTCCTGGCCTGGGAAGATCCCAGGTGCCATGGAGTGGCTGGACTAGTGGTTCCAATTGTGAGCCAGCACTCTGCAATGAGATAGGCCACTGCAATGGGAGGTCCACACATGTCAAAAGAATAAATAAAAGAGGCATGATGGGGAGAAAAAATTAAATGGAAAAAAAAAAAAAAAAAAGAGGAGAACAGAACCAAGCGTAAGGTGTGGGGATACAGGTATTTTCTGGGAAGATAGAAGTCAATGCAGGCTGGGGAAAAAAGGGGAACTCAGAACTGAAGCTTCAGAAAGAGAAACTTTATACCCCTTTCTTCTTGTTTAGTTTTGGGAGTAGACTGACACTATTCCCAGAGCTTTCTGATGGAAAATTCTCCTGATTTTACCATACCTTGAAGCTTTACTGAAATACCTCATTTGTTTGAAACCTCAGTTTCATTATCTAAAACAGTTAAGATCTAAGAACTTGGCCCAGGAGTTTTCCGAGCAGCCAAAGCGAATAGGAATTATTACATCAGTGTATTAGTGTTTCAATACCAGTTCTATTAAGTTTTGATTAAGGGTAAATTAAAGAGATTGGGAGGGAGGAGGTAGCATTACAGGCAAGTAAGGACACAGCAAGAGAAAGTGACAACAGACCCTCTCTGGGAGGAAAAGAGGGGGCAAACTGATACAGAGTAAACACAAAATGTGGCCTGGTGCCTTTTAACACTGGGCATGACGGGCATTGGGGAACATGAATACATACGTAACTTTTAATGGTTCTGAGTCAACAGAAAAGGCTTGGCATTCTCTAAAAAATAACTAAGAGGATTTATGTATGAAGTAAGTTGCAAAAAATAAATGCTGATGTTTATAATGACTCCCTTGCTTTATTGGGAAATCTATTTCAACATTCAAAAGGACCTGGGAAGAAACACGGATGAAATAAAACTTTGTCTTCAGGACTTTTAGGTATCTTGGGAGTTACAAAATGATTTAAAAATCTTTGCTCTAAAGCAGATCTTAGCAAATGACACAGTTGGCTGACTCACTCCGGCCTATCTGTTGTGTTTGTAAGCTTTACTGGGACACAACCACGCTCACTTGTTTATGTATTTTGTATGGCTTCTTTTGCGCTGCAACAGCAAAGCGGAGAAGCTGCGGCCGACTGTACGGCCTACAAAGCCTAGAGGACCTCGTATCTGTTCCTTTAGAGGAAAGGGCTGCTGAGCCCTGCACTCACAAGCCATCTTCCTGATCAAAGAGGCTCCCACATGCGCTTTATTCTCACTGAACAGCCTTTGGGAACATACAGCCAGGTAGGGAACACAGATCAGGGTTATAGCAACAGGCAAATGTACTCTTCAAAACACCAATGAACAGCAACCCAAGAATTTGTGGATTCAATAATGTGTTTATTATTATTAAGGCAGTACCCTGAAGTCTTAAGCAAGCTTTCCCCAGTCCTTCCGATCACAAAGAGAACTGCTTTCATTTATGTAGTTTTCAGATTAGGTTCCTTACTGGACAGTCTGACCCTCAGAAGTCCAGGAATGACTTCTTGCCAAAGAGGAAAAAACTGCTGAAATAACCAGCCCAAATAACTTTTCTATTCACAATTATGTTGACAGTCTACCAGCTGAGCCCAAATTCAGAGTTCTATTAAGTTTTGATTAAGGGTAAATTAAAGAGATTGGGAGGAGGAGGTAGCATTACAGGCAAGTAAGGACACAGCAAGAGAAAGTGACAACAGACCCTCTCTGGGAGGAAAAGAGGGGGCAAACTGATACAGAGTAAACACAAAATGTGGCCTGGTGCCTTTTAACACTGGGCATGACGGGCATTGGGGAACATGAATACATACGTAACTTTTAATGGTTCTGAGTCAACAGAAAAGGCTTGGCATTCTCTAAAAAATAACTAAGAGGATTTATGTATGAAGTAAGTTGCAAAAAATAAATGCTGATGTTTATAATGACTCCCTTGCTTTATTGGGAAATCTATTTCAACATTCAAAAGGACCTGGGAAGAAACACGGATGAAATAAAACTTTGTCTTCAGGACTTTTAGGTATCTTGGGAGTTACAAAATGATTTAAAAATCTTTGCTCTAAAGCAGATCTTAGCAAATGACACAGTTGGCTGACTCACTCCGGCCTATCTGTTGTGTTTGTAAGCTTTACTGGGACACAACCACGCTCACTTGTTTATGTATTTTGTATGGCTTCTTTTGCGCTGCAACAGCAAAGCGGAGAAGCTGCGGCCGACTGTACGGCCTACAAAGCCTAGAGGACCTCGTATCTGTTCCTTTAGAGGAAAGGGCTGCTGAGCCCTGCACTCACAAGCCATCTTCCTGATCAAAGAGGCTCCCACATGCGCTTTATTCTCACTGAACAGCCTTTGGGAACATACAGCCAGGTAGGGAACACAGATCAGGGTTATAGCAACAGGCAAATGTACTCTTCAAAACACCAATGAACAGCAACCCAAGAATTTGTGGATTCAATAATGTGTTTATTATTATTAAGGCAGTACCCTGAAGTCTTAAGCAAGCTTTCCCCAGTCCTTCCGATCACAAAGAGAACTGCTTTCATTTATGTAGTTTTCAGATTAGGTTCCTTACTGGACAGTCTGACCCTCAGAAGTCCAGGAATGACTTCTTGCCAAAGAGGAAAAAACTGCTGAAATAACCAGCCCAAATAACTTTTCTATTCACAATTATGTTGACAGTCTACCAGCTGAGACAGAACTATGAGTCAATTTAGGTAGGTTCTCACAGAGGCTCAGTATAAAATTCTTCGCCCAGAGGAATGAGCCATTTCCTGTTCAACATTATTTCCTAGGAATGGATGTGCAAAAATACACACAAACTCCTGACCTTTAATGCTCAACAGTGGCCCACGCCTGTTTTCTAACTCTTCGACTAGCCTAGTGCACGGGACCTCTAAGGCTCTCCTGTTTCTAGAACTCTCAATCTGTGACATTTTTCGCTACTTCTTCATAAAGGACCCATTATGAATAATTTGGACATGCTGAACAGTATGCTAGAAAATGAAGTGAACACAAATAAACAACAAAGTCCCAAATAACTGGAGTACTCTAGAATTGTTTAAAGCTGTAAAACTGTGCTTTAAGACCCCAAATACACTACACACCAATTACTCAGGATCCCAATGAAATATGTAAATACTGCTTTAAAAAAAAAAAAATTACAACTCTACCATTTCCGAAATTTGGCCTAAAACTAATAGGCTAGCCATAATAAACATTAAACATTTTATTAACAATAATTTTGCTTGCCTTCTTAGAATTTAGAAGGGCTTTGGGGGATGGTTTGGATGGCCCAGGTCTCTTAAAAAAGGTGTCCAAGGAAGTTTGAATTGATGCCTTCTTTGTCTCTCGATTAATGTCCCTGTAGTAAGCAGAGGCATTCACAATCATTGCATTGACTGTAAGAACTGGGCTCAACGTAGACGGTGTTCAAAATGTACGTGGTTGATGAGGATGAGAATGGTGTTTTCCCCACTGAAAAAACACTTTCAGAAGTCAAAATGGACCCAACACTTCCCCCCTGCATCTTTTCCTACAGTTTTCCTCATCTGGAAGTTTTCACCTCAGAAGACCCGCCTAGCACCCCCAGGAACCTCAACAGCAAGTTCGGGAGAATGCAGGAGCTCGGCCTCCCCCAGACTGTCCTGGGTGTGAGGTACCAGGGCTCTGTCACTGGCGGGTCAAGTGTGTGACTCTGGACAAGGGATTCAGCCTCTCCTGAGCCTCAGCTTCCTCATATGCAAAATGAGGGCCATGCTACTTCTATCCGTTTTGTAGAAACTGTTGAGGATTACAACATATAATAAAGCATCCATTATCGTGTGTGGCACCCAGTAGATACTCCAAGGACAGTAAATACTATCGTTATTTCTCATACTTTACTATCCCAGGAGATTGAGACTTTCATCTTACACAATGTCTGCTTCTGCTCTGCCTCTGAATGCTAGGACGCAGATGAACAAAGAAGACTAAGGCTGCCATGCAAATTAGGCAATGGCCAGTGACCTAGCATGGAAAGGTACAGCCAGGTACTCTGTTCTAAAGAAACGAGGTTCCTATGCTTCCAGTTACTGTGAATTGACAGGCCTCACATTAAACACAATAAAGGCTTAGTGTAGCCCATGGGACTAATGGGAGACCACCAGCACTTAAATTTAGTGCCCCACTTAGGTCAACTGGGAGTATGGAGCAAATTTATAGGGTAAAAAGACAACAGGTCCCAAGGGCAGTGGAAAGAGGTGATGGCCTTAGACTTGAATCCCTGCTCACCATTGATTCTGTATCATCTGAGTAATTAAACTCCGTTTTCTCATTTCTAAAAGGACATTCTCTCTTCTCTGCGTCACAAGAGGATACAATGGGCAAATGTTAACATCCTTGAATAAGGAAAACTGCAATAAAAGTTTGCTTAATGCTGAAAATGGGAACTGATTTGGAGGAAAAGAGAACTAATGAAAAAGGAGGAAGCTCAAGTGCCTGAGTGCACCTAACAGAAAAAAGGGGCAAAATTCACAGTGCAAAGGACAGCTTCAGGCTCCCAGCATTTATACTTAATGAAACACAAAAACAAAGGGACTCAGCAAACGGTGATTAAGCCTTGATTACTGATTAGGACAGAAAATACCTTGTAGTTTCAGCAGGAAATCTTCATCGAAAGAAGTAATAATTTAACTCTGTGTGCTAAGTTGCTCCACTCGTGTCCGACTCTGCGACCTAATGGACTGTAGCCCACCAGGCTCTTCTGTCCACGCAGTTCTTCAAGCAAGAACACTGGAGTGGGTTACTATTTCCTTCTCCAGGGGATCTTCCCACCCAAGGACTGAATCCACGTCTCTTATGTCTCCTACAGTGGTAGGTGGGTTCTTTACCAGTAGAGTCACCTGGGAAGCCCAACTTAACTCTTTCCTTGAAATATCAACAGGGCATTCTATGCAAGTGACATAAAGTTCAAATATTTTAATGTACTGTGGTATCAGAAAAGACAGAGACAAAGGATGCCTTGTCCTCTTGGGTTCTGCTCTGCCGGATCCTGAAAGACGGCTCCATCTGCCACATAGCCCCTTTCCCAATTAATGTCCGCAAGTTAAGAAAGCCGCCACAGACGTTTTTGGTTGGTATGAAACAAGTTTGAGTTTCACTAGCCTTATTAAAATAGAATTCTACATCTATGAACAGAATAGAATATCACATGTAGGGGGAAAAGTCAGTTAACAACCTTGCAATAACAGGAATTTCCAGGGGGCAGCCAAAGAGAATGGTGGGCTGCCCTGTAGCTGGTATTAACTGGGAAGGAGCCAGAACTAGTGAAAAAGGGAGGAGGTCTAGTATCCGAGTGTACCTATAACAGGTAAAATGCGGCAAAATTCATGGACCAAAGGAGAGCAACAGGCTCCCAGGATTACTAGAAGCTCTGTTCTGGTCACTACAACTTCCACTGAACTGTAACCCCATCAGCAAGGCTTTCCAACTTACAAAGCAACGCAAGTACATTACCCTATTTTATTCTCAGAACTCCTAAGTGAGGTAAGGAGAGCAGGGATTACTATCCTTCCTGCTTCCTAAGTGAGGAAACTGAGGCCCAGAGAGAAGAAGCAATTTGCCCAAGGTGACACAACAAGTCTGGCACTTTAACTTCACTTTCCAAAGCTTGTCCCAGTAAGTGAGAGGAGGAGAATTTGGGGGTTCCCATACAACCAGTGATCCAACTGGAGCACAAAAAGTTGTGAATCAGAAGACTTCAAATTCATTGGAGCTGCCTGCCTGTGGCCTGTTCCATCAGATCACAGACACCACCCAAAAGAGACAGCCTTTTCTATAAAAGTAAAGAACAAACTGGCCAGTCTGGGCAAAAAAAATTAAGGTAAATGTTTAAAGCTATAGTAAATATATGGCATTCAAAAAAGGACAAAAAAGAAAATAATTCCCCTTCTAAGTTAGCTACCACGATAACCACGGAGTGAGAGCAAAGTCACAGGAATACATGTAACCAGAGGCCCTGATCTTTAAAACTAGACTGCTTCTATAAAAAGTATTATTAAAATAGAAAACTGCTACCTTTCTGGTTAATTATTATTTCTAATTATTTCCCTCACAATAAAGAAATATGAAAATGAAAATGACCAATAAGTCCTGGTTTCCAAATTCTCAATTACTTACCAAAGGTTCCAGGGTGCTGATATCTTTCAGTTTATTTCCACTCAAGTTTAGATGTGTAAGATTTGGAAGTTTCTCTGCTAACATATCCAGACCTCCAAAGATTCTATTGTCACTGAGCTCAAGCTGTTAAGAAGAGAAAATGCACACAGCACACAAATACGCAGAGAAACACGTATCATTAAAGGGTTATAAATAACAAATACAGTTCTCAAACACCAAAATCAAATGACCTCTATTTTTTTAATTAGGGCACGTATGTTCATTTTGTTTGATTAAACCCAAATTACAGATCCCAGGAACACTTCATAGAAGGAGAGACATGTTAGGATGAGAAGAGATGCATTTTCTTAACCAGCTGCTAAATATAAGGGTTTGGACCCTAACATAAGTGAACACATGTTCTAACCTAAAACGTGGGTGAAAGCAAATCAGAATTCTCTAAGAAGTTGCAATACTCTATACCTGCCAGAAAGGGTAAACGGTCTGTGTATTCTCAGCAGCTGTTCTGCGTCAAGCAAAGCTCCCGATGCCCACCTGAAACCTAATCTTTTTGACTGTACAGTGCTGACTTTCTGTGGGGTTCTCCATCTGGAAACCACCAGGGAATGCTGCCCTGATGGTTATAGGAATAATACAAGGCCTTGAAGAAGCTCCATTACTTCAGGAAGGGGATTGGGGCAACAATATCAAGGCTGAAGGAAACAACTCCCTAGGACACTTCTTGCACAATCCTATCACTAGCCTTTACAAGAATCCACTCTAGTTTCTTAGCTGCAGGTCAAGCAGAATGCTAAGTGGTATGTCAATGAAAGAATGAGCCTTCACCAAGGAATACTAGACTCTTGAAGTGAAAGAGATTGGAGCCTGAAAATTAAAGATAGCTGAGAGCATCTAATTTAAACTCTTCATTTTGCAGATGCAAGAACTAAGGCCAGACGGCAGGTTTCAATTCTGTTTTAATTGCCCAACAAACACAATGGTAACTCTATCCAACTCTTACACAGTACTTAAGTGTTAAGTACATAAGTACTTAGAGCACTGTTCAGAGCACTAGAAATCCAGACTCATTTGATATCACGATCACCCAACAGGGAAGGCAGAATTATTACCCCCATTTTTACAGATGAGGACAGTAAACTAAGAACAGACTATGCAATCTGCCCATGGTCACACAGGTGTTGTACTGATGAGCCTATGATCTGAAGCCAGGAGGACTAGCCCAATGTGCTCCCCTCTCCACTGTGCCTAGAACAGGATGAACACTTTAGTCTGGCAAGTGATGAAATGAAGCATATGATACAGGACAGACGAACTTTAAAAAATTTAAATATTTGTCAAAAGAATGAGTTTACAAGACAGGGAGTCTGTTAGGTGGTTTTTTCCTTCTGATGGGTAGCCCAGTAAAATACCTAAATTTCTCTTGATTGGTTAGAATTATTGACTTGTATAATATTTGCATCCTTTCAACACGATTATCTTAGGGAGGAGAGATAATAAGGCAATCTGCCAAAACATTTAGTGGCATATTTAATTTGAAAGAGATCAGTGTGTAAATTTAGGAAACCTGCGACTTTTCTTTCAGAACCTGTTTTTTGTGACTTTCTGAAGTGTGATAGTAGATGTGTGCGGTAAGTCGCTTCAGTCATGTCCAACTCTTTGCAACCTCAAGGCCTGTGGGTTGCCATTCCCTCATCTTCTGCCAGGATCGAACCCATGTCTCTTATGCTGCCCTGATGGTTATAGGAATAATACAAGGCCTTGAAGAAGCTCCATTACTTCAGGAAGGGGATTGGGGCAACAATATCAAGGCTGAAGGAAACAACTCCCTAGGACACTTCTTGCACAATCCTATCACTAGCCTTTACAAGAATCCACTCTAGTTTCTTAGCTGCAGGTCAAGCAGAATGCTAAGTGGTATGTCAATGAAAGAATGAGCCTTCACCAAGGAATACTAGACTCTTGAAGTGAAAGAGATTGGAGCCTGAAAATTAAAGATAGCTGAGAGCATCTAATTTAAACTCTTCATTTTGCAGATGCAAGAACTAAGGCCAGACGGCAGGTTTCAATTCTGTTTTAATTGCCCAACAAACACAATGGTAACTCTATCCAACTCTTACACAGTACTTAAGTGTTAAGTACATAAGTACTTAGAGCACTGTTCAGAGCACTAGAAATCCAGACTCATTTGATATCACGATCACCCAACAGGGAAGGCAGAATTATTACCCCCATTTTTACAGATGAGGACAGTAAACTAAGAACAGACTATGCAATCTGCCCATGGTCACACAGGTGTTGTACTGATGAGCCTATGATCTGAAGCCAGGAGGACTAGCCCAATGTGCTCCCCTCTCCACTGTGCCTAGAACAGGATGAACACTTTAGTCTGGCAAGTGATGAAATGAAGCATATGATACAGGACAGACGAACTTTAAAAAATTTAAATATTTGTCAAAAGAATGAGTTTACAAGACAGGGAGTCTGTTAGGTGGTTTTTTCCTTCTGATGGGTAGCCCAGTAAAATACCTAAATTTCTCTTGATTGGTTAGAATTATTGACTTGTATAATATTTGCATCCTTTCAACACGATTATCTTAGGGAGGAGAGATAATAAGGCAATCTGCCAAAACATTTAGTGGCATATTTAATTTGAAAGAGATCAGTGTGTAAATTTAGGAAACCTGCGACTTTTCTTTCAGAACCTGTTTTTTGTGACTTTCTGAAGTGTGATAGTAGATGTGTGCGGTAAGTCGCTTCAGTCATGTCCAACTCTTTGCAACCTCAAGGCCTGTGGGTTGCCATTCCCTCCTCCAGGGGATCTTTCTGACCCAAGGATCGAACCCATGTCTCTTATGTCTCCTGCACTGCCAGGCAGGTTCTTTACCACTAGTGCCACCTGGGAAGCCATGATAGTACACCGATCTTAGTAATTCAGGAAAATGTACCAGGGTGCTAGGAAATCAGAAGAGAACACGAAACACACGGTAGGACCCCGCTAGCATCAAGTTTATATAGAGAAACTCTTTGAGGACTGAGTGTTTATCATCTAAAAAAGGCAGATAAACAAACAAACAAACAAACAAATAAATAAATAGGGCTTCCCTGGTAGTTCAGTGGTAAAGAGTTCACCCACCAATGCAGGAGACATGGGTTCGATCCCTGAGCTGGGAAGATCCCACATGCTGTGGAGCAACCACTCCCGTGAGCCGCAACTATGGAGCCTGTGCTCTAAAGCTTCGGAGCCCCAACTACTGAGCCCATGCGCCGCAACGACTGGAGCCCGTGTGCCCTAGAGCCCAACCTCCACAACAAGAGAAGTCACTGCAACAAGAAGCCTGCTAACCTCAGCTCAAGAGTAGCCCCTACTCCCTGCAACTAGAGAAGAGCCTGTGGCAGCAGTGAAAACCCAGAATAGCCAAAAATAAATATATAAATAAATTAAAAATTAAATAAAAACAGTCCCTTTCAGGATTCAAACAAGCAATTTACAGGAACAGCCTACCTGTCCTCTGCCTAAGTTTGACTTCAGTTTTCTATGTTTATCTTTTTAAATGAAGCTTCAACTTAAACTCCCTAATAATAAGATTAGGTAAACAGGAGAGAATTCTGCAATACTGCCAAGACCACACACATTTTCATATGTAATGGAAAAGGTACTGGGTGAGCAAATAAGAGATATGGTTCTAGTTTTGGCTTCAGCACTAACCACCTTCTGTGGGTGGCTTTAGGCAAATTACTTTACCTGTCTGGTCTACGCCTGGGTCTGTGCCTATAGAACCAGGCTAGAAGATCTCAGTTTCTTCCAGTTCTGGCAGAGGCTTTGTGACAGGTCAATGTGCAAGGACACAAATATTTTTCTTGAGGGTTTTTTTGGAGGGTAGCAATTGGTTTTATATTAGACCAATAAAGCCCTAACAATGGGCCAGCAAGAGAAACACAGCAGTTTCGTTCAAATGAATTCTCACAGTCAATCAATCACAACATATTTTAAACTTCCTAGTCATTAAGAATTACATAATGCGTTTGAAATATCACAGACTACAAATTTGAAAGGCCTATACTTAAAAATTCTCCCTTAATCAACGTAAAGCATAAAGAGCAGGAGGAACCCAGAGTTCCTAAACCAGTGCATACTAAGAGCAAAATGTAGTTACACTGTAGCAACAAATCCATACCAACTAATGACTACTAAATTATTCTCCATAACTATTTACTGAGCACTCAACAGATATTATTTCCGAACATTATAGCAACTCTGCAAGATGAGGTGCTATCACCAGATTACAGGTGAGGAAACTGAGTCTTAGACTAAGTAACCTGAGAAAGATCTACCCATCAAGGAAATAATAGAGCTGGAACTCAACCTCAAATGTGTTCAAGCCATGTGCTTTCAGCTATATTAAATTCTTCCTTACAGACAGAATTGTTTATTTTTCCCTTCCCCAGGATGGTTCTCTCTACTGTTAAAGAGAAAGCACTTACCTTTTTCAATTTAGGTAGTTTGGGAAGATTTGAAACTGAAATCAAGCCTACATTTATTAAACTGAGGAACTCTAAGTTCACAAATTCAGCTGTTAGGCCCTCAATTTTCCCATCATTTGATTTGCAATTGTCCAGGACAAGTTCTCGAACCTGTGGGTGACAAGGGTAGAGAAAAGCTTTCAGAAACAAGGGAAAACAATGAACAACACAAAAACTCCAATCATATATACCCAATAAATCATCCACATTCAGGGATAGCGTCTACTCAGACGCAGATCATAGTTATAAATAAATGAAAAATGATTCAGTCTTTAACAGTCATAGTCTAATAGATATCAAGGGTGCATGGTTACAAATAAAGATTTAAACTCTATTTTCCAGAGACAGAAACTACAGCTCTTAAGATGTAAGTAAAAAAACAATACCCGCCCCTGGCAAGAGGCTTTGTGACAGGTCAATGTGCAAGGACACAAATATTTTTCTTGAGGGTTTTTTTGGAGGGTAGCAATTGGTTTTATATTAGACCAATAAAGCCCTAACAATGGGCCGGCAAGAGAAACACAGCAGTTTCGTTCAAATGAATTCTCACAGTCAATCAATCACAACATATTTTAAACTTCCTAGTCATTAAGAATTACATAATGCGTTTGAAATATCACAGACTACAAATTTGAAAGGCCTATACTTAAAAATTCTCCCTTAATCAACGTAAAGCATAAAGAGCAGGAGGAACCCAGAGTTCCTAAACCAGTGCATACTAAGAGCAAAATGTAGTTACACTGTAGCAACAAATCCATACCAACTAATGACTACTAAATTATTCTCCATAACTATTTACTGAGCACTCAACAGATATTATTTCCGAACATTATAGCAACTCTGCAAGATGAGGTGCTATCACCAGATTACAGGTGAGGAAACTGAGTCTTAGACTAAGTAACCTGAGAAAGATCTACCCATCAAGGAAATAATAGAGCTGGAACTCAACCTCAAATGTGTTCAAGCCATGTGCTTTCAGCTATATTAAATTCTTCCTTACAGACAGAATTGTTTATTTTTCCCTTCCCCAGGATGGTTCTCTCTACTGTTAAAGAGAAAGCACTTACCTTTTTCAATTTAGGTAGTTTGGGAAGATTTGAAACTGAAATCAAGCCTACATTTATTAAACTGAGGAACTCTAAGTTCACAAATTCAGCTGTTAGGCCCTCAATTTTCCCATCATTTGATTTGCAATTGTCCAGGACAAGTTCTCGAACCTGTGGGTGACAAGGGTAGAGAAAAGCTTTCAGAAACAAGGGAAAACAATGAACAACACAAAAACTCCAATCATATATACCCAATAAATCATCCACATTCAGGGATAGCGTCTACTCAGACGCAGATCATAGTTATAAATAAATGAAAAATGATTCAGTCTTTAACAGTCATAGTCTAATAGATATCAAGGGTGCATGGTTACAAATAAAGATTTAAACTCTATTTTCCAGAGACAGAAACTACAGCTCTTAAGATGTAAGTAAAAAAACAATACCCCGCCCCTTAGTCCTTTTCCCAAGTCTGTTTCAAGAGGCACTTTACTACAAATGCAGAGTGAAGACACCCACTTCTCCTGCTGCCCCCACCCCAAACTCCTTTAGGCCCTAAGGCCCAGGTGAGTGACACAAGAACAGAGGAAAGCTTCACTTTTCCCAGCAAGGTCGCTAAGAGATGGTGGCTTAAGGCTTCTGGACCATACATCTCTACCTCTGGTCTTACTAATCTTTATTAAAATCATTTTGACCTCAGGAAAAGACCAAGATGCAAGAGCCCCTACTTCAAAACAAAGATCATTTTGTGTTAGATGTAAGATATTTCTAGAGGTGAGAAGAGGTAGACATTAAGATTCCTTTTTCAGGCTATAAAATCTCTTCCTTTAGCGGTCTTGAAATTCAGGATTCAAATCCATCTAAAGGTATCTGAAGATTCTGAATACTGATTAATTAAGTCTATTGTGTAAATATCTACACGATGATCCCTATTCTTGCTCTGTGGTTGACTGAAACTTGCCAGTTTTAAACACAGTTTGATAAATTTACACGGATGCAAATTAGTTTTAACTGCCAAAGGCATTCTTGCAGTGAACCTAACACATTTAATAACATTAATCAAGCATATATAAGATGCGACAGTTCTAAAATGAAAAGAGGAGTTAGCAGTATCCTACCTCCTCCCGTAGAAAATCCAAGGACACCACTCGAGCAATTGATAGCACTTATGGAGAACTTACTCACTGTTCTCTGGCCCACCACCCCTCCTCAGGTACAGGACAGAGGCAGTGATCCTCACACAACTTCTCACTTGCTACCACTCTACTTCCCCTCAGAAGCCTCGCTTTCAGGATGCATCCAGGCCCATTAGACCTTCTGCTTCTTCCTCCCACTCTTCCATTTTGGGACAGTCTTCCCTATTCTGCTGAGAATTAGCCTATCTGAAAACTGCAGGTAAACTGAGGAGAGCTGGGCGCCAGAGACAGATCCTTAGGGTCCATTTCTGGCCTCACCATTTACAACCTGTGTGACCTTAGGCAAGTCACTTAACCTTTCTGTGCCTCAGTTTCCTCACTGAGAAGTAGAAGTGTTGTAGAAAGTAGTGCTTCAGACACAGTAAGAGCGGAGACAATAACCTCTGGGAAAAGGTGCAGGAGAGTGACAAGGACCTGTGTGGTTCACTTCATTCCTATCTGTACTGAATTTTCTACAAGCATGTATTACTTCTGTATTAAAAAAAGCCAACTGTCATCACCCACCAATCTAAGCAGTGTATCACAATACAACTAAACATTTCCATTTGATTTGGGGGATTTTCTATTACTATATCTGACAGAGAATCCAAAAATGTTACACAGAATGACAGCATATGCCAAAAGTCAAGTGAGGAGGAATCTATATGGCCATTTTGCCACCCAGCCCATGCGTGAATTCACCTCTTGGACACTTCTCTCAACCAGTAAAATTCTGCTTTAACTAGAGTCAGAGAATTGGAACAAGTCTGTGAACCAAACAGCAAAATAGGAATCAAAGAGAAATTGGTAGGGGAAAAAAAGAGATGGCCCACACCTGCAGATCTAATTGTTGAATCTGAGAGATGATGGGGAGGAATTAAGGTTCTGGTTTAAAGAAATGGGAACTCTATAGCTGGATGGAAATAGGAAGGAATAGCCTTAGGTGTGGGGAGTGGAGCAGTTATGTAACAGATACTAGAAAAGATACCAAGTTTAAGGTTCTCATGAAAAGTCCAGCTGAAAGTATCCCCAGGCAGCTGGACAGGAGAGTCTGGAGTTAAGGGGAGTTCTAGGTTTAAGTTTTGCACTTGGACGTCATCAGGGCAGAGGCAGTGGAAGGAATTCCTGATCATAAGCATAAACACATGCAAAGCATATCGCTGTTTATCACTTAATATGTTGGTTTTTTTCCAGTTTATGTATACTTTAAACATAAAACAATGTTACTTAGCATACTTAACAACTAATACTATTTCTTAATGGCTAAAGAAATTACAGTGCATGAAGTAAAATAAATTACAATCCTCCCTACTGAACATGTTTCCCACATTCTCTATTATAAATTTGCTGGCCTCAACTAAAAATTAGAGACAGATCCTTAGGGTCCATTTCTGGCCTCACCATTTACAACCTGTGTGACCTTAGGCAAGTCACTTAACCTTTCTGTGCCTCAGTTTCCTCACTGAGAAGTAGAAGTGTTGTAGAAAGTAGTGCTTCAGACACAGTAAGAGCGGAGACAATAACCTCTGGGAAAAGGTGCAGGAGAGTGACAAGGACCTGTGTGGTTCACTTCATTCCTATCTGTACTGAATTTTCTACAAGCATGTATTACTTCTGTATTAAAAAAAGCCAACTGTCATCACCCACCAATCTAAGCAGTGTATCACAATACAACTAAACATTTCCATTTGATTTGGGGGATTTTCTATTACTATATCTGACAGAGAATCCAAAAATGTTACACAGAATGACAGCATATGCCAAAAGTCAAGTGAGGAGGAATCTATATGGCCATTTTGCCACCCAGCCCATGCGTGAATTCACCTCTTGGACACTTCTCTCAACCAGTAAAATTCTGCTTTAACTAGAGTCAGAGAATTGGAACAAGTCTGTGAACCAAACAGCAAAATAGGAATCAAAGAGAAATTGGTAGGGGAAAAAAAGAGATGGCCCACACCTGCAGATCTAATTGTTGAATCTGAGAGATGATGGGGAGGAATTAAGGTTCTGGTTTAAAGAAATGGGAACTCTATAGCTGGATGGAAATAGGAAGGAATAGCCTTAGGTGTGGGGAGTGGAGCAGTTATGTAACAGATACTAGAAAAGATACCAAGTTTAAGGTTCTCATGAAAAGTCCAGCTGAAAGTATCCCCAGGCAGCTGGACAGGAGAGTCTGGAGTTAAGGGGAGTTCTAGGTTTAAGTTTTGCACTTGGACGTCATCAGGGCAGAGGCAGTGGAAGGAATTCCTGATCATAAGCATAAACACATGCAAAGCATATCGCTGTTTATCACTTAATATGTTGGTTTTTTTCCAGTTTATGTATACTTTAAACATAAAACAATGTTACTTAGCATACTTAACAACTAATACTATTTCTTAATGGCTAAAGAAATTACAGTGCATGAAGTAAAATAAATTACAATCCTCCCTACTGAACATGTTTCCCCACATTCTCTATTATAAATAATGTCATGCTATCTTTCAATGTGAATTTCTTTTGTAATAAGGATTATTTCCTTACAATCTATTGCTAGGTGAAAAACAAATATTAAGAGTCTTTGAGTTATGAGTTATTTTAAAATGGCAATCAACCCCTCCCTTAAGACTTTCTATGACCTTTCTTGATCCAGTTATCCTTTTCTTGAGGATATTGTTTTTACCCTAAGTGAAGGGAAAAAAAGCCCAAAAGAAATAGCGACAAAAATGCATACAAGCCATGAAAATGTAAATCACCAGTAAACAAAAAATCACTTGACTACAATAGATAAATTGAGAGGTCATTCTACTCTTGTTGAGGATGGAGAAGAGAGGATAAGAACAGGTGTAGGTAAGTTTACAGTGGGGAGTGAGAAGGCAGGGAATACACACCAGAGACCTTTAATTTTCCCCATGAGTAGGAGGCAACAGAATTTATTGGGGTGACTAGACAGAAAGTCTGTATGGCTCAGCAGTGAAGTCACGTCCCTTAATTTTCCCAGGAAGGTTAAGGATATGGTAAAGAAATGTGCTAGCCCCAGGACAAAGGTCCAGAGTCACAGCAAAAAGATGAGCCACAAAAAAGCACCGAGCAGAGTGGAAATCACTGCAGAAAGCAGAGACCAAAGGAGGGCCCACTTAGGGCTGTGGCCAAGGAAAGCCTGCCATTTAAACAGCCTTCTAGCCCACTATCGGGGGGCCTTAGGTGTGGGGAGTGGAGCAGTTATGTAACAGATACTAGAAAAGATACCAAGTTTAAGGTTCTCATGAAAAGTCCAGCTGAAAGTATCCCCAGGCAGCTGGACAGGAGAGTCTGGAGTTAAGGGGAGTTCTAGGTTTAAGTTTTGCACTTGGACGTCATCAGGGCAGAGGCAGTGGAAGGAATTCCTGATCATAAGCATAAACACATGCAAAGCATATCGCTGTTTATCACTTAATATGTTGGTTTTTTTCCAGTTTATGTATACTTTAAACATAAAACAATGTTACTTAGCATACTTAACAACTAATACTATTTCTTAATGGCTAAAGAAATTACAGTGCATGAAGTAAAATAAATTACAATCCTCCCTACTGAACATGTTTCCCCACATTCTCTATTATAAATAATGTCATGCTATCTTTCAATGTGAATTTCTTTTGTAATAAGGATTATTTCCTTACAATCTATTGCTAGGTGAAAAACAAATATTAAGAGTCTTTGAGTTATGAGTTATTTTAAAATGGCAATCAACCCCTCCCTTAAGACTTTCTATGACCTTTCTTGATCCAGTTATCCTTTTCTTGAGGATATTGTTTTTACCCTAAGTGAAGGGAAAAAAAGCCCAAAAGAAATAGCGACAAAAATGCATACAAGCCATGAAAATGTAAATCACCAGTAAACAAAAAATCACTTGACTACAATAGATAAATTGAGAGGTCATTCTACTCTTGTTGAGGATGGAGAAGAGAGGATAAGAACAGGTGTAGGTAAGTTTACAGTGGGGAGTGAGAAGGCAGGGAATACACACCAGAGACCTTTAATTTTCCCCATGAGTAGGAGGCAACAGAATTTATTGGGGTGACTAGACAGAAAGTCTGTATGGCTCAGCAGTGAAGTCACGTCCCTTAATTTTCCCAGGAAGGTTAAGGATATGGTAAAGAAATGTGCTAGCCCCAGGACAAAGGTCCAGAGTCACAGCAAAAAGATGAGCCACAAAAAAGCACCGAGCAGAGTGGAAATCACTGCAGAAAGCAGAGACCAAAGGAGGGCCCACTTAGGGCTGTGGCCAAGGAAAGCCTGCCATAAGCAGCCTTCTAGCCAGCCTAAAGTTCTGTCTGCTCTCATGCACTGCACTGTGTCAGCAGCACCTGAAATAACCAGTCCCCCCAACCCAAGTCCTTCCTGAGTGTGACGGAATCAAGAGTGCCTTACAAGGGAGGGTGCACAGGACGGGGGACATTTAACATCATGGCCTCCTGATCTAGACCAGAATAAATGGGAGGGTCCAACCAAGGAAAAACAGCCCTAGTTCTCCTCCCTATGTCCCAAATCCTCCCAGGAGAGAAGCTCAGGCAGATACTTGTACATTTGTGTGCAGCACTCACCACTATTTGATCCAAGGCAGTCACCTGGCCTTCTGCTTAGATAATTTAACTTTGGGGGCCAAATTCACTCTTCTTTATCCCTTGTTTTCCAATTAAGCTAGTTGTTTTTCCCTCAAACATGAATTTAAGGTAAATACTTAAGACCTAAAACCAAGAATTCAAACTATGTCTTATTCAAATTTTTAATTTTCTATAGCTATCAACAAAGCTGGTACTCTAGTTTTCCCATGAAAAATCTGAAATACACTGCAGCCAAATTAAAGAGATTGGGGCTAGGAGCCACAGAGGAGATCAAGTCATTTTCCTTTCATTTTCTCCTACTTGGTCTCATTTCTTATTTCCCTGGTTGGTAGTGGTTTAGTCACTGGGTCATGTCTGACTCTTGGGATCCCATGAACTGTAACCCATCAAGCTCCCCTGTCCATGGGATTTCCAAGGCAAGAATATTGGAGTGGGTTGCCATTTCCTTCTCTAGGCGATCTTCCTGACCCAGGTCCCCTGTATTGCAAGCAGATTCTTTACCAAATGAGCAACCTAACTACTCTTAACAACAAAAAATCTATTTTCTGTAACTGGTGAAGTGACCTTTCCCAATTATCAGTTATAACTCTTATTTATAAGAGGGGAAAAGAAGGGCTTCCCTGGTGGTCCAGTGGGTAAAGAGTCTGTCTTGCAGTGCAAAGGGCACCAGTTCGACCCCTGGCTCAGGAAGATTCCACATGCCGCACCAGTGTGCCCAATTACGAGCCAGTGCTCTGGAGCGTATGCACCCAGAGCTGGTGCTCTGCAACAGAGGAGGCCACCGCAATGGGAGGCCCACACAGGCCAAAGAATAAAAATGGATGAAACAAAAAGACAATAAAAGAGGCCAAAACTTAAAAAAAAAAAAAGATATGGAGGATTAAAGATCATTGAGATTGAGTTATCAATTCTTTTAGTTAGCAAATACATATTGTAGTGAGTAAAATTATCCAAATATGTGGAAAGTAATTCTTGCCACCCTTGATAATTTCCATCTTTCTGAGTAAACCAACCTTCAAACCTTCTGCCCTACTGTTGTTTTCCAATGTGGTTGGGTGGCAAAACTGCATGAAGTAAAGCAACACCCCTGTCTTTCTGATGGGTAGGTAAAGAAGAGAACCATTCTAAAAAGCAATTTGGCAGAGATTCACATTACAAAATGTACATTATACTAATCACAACAGCAAAAAACTTTGTTAACCACCAAATAAGGACGGTTAAATTAAGACCTAAAACCAAGAATTCAAACTATGTCTTATTCAAATTTTTAATTTTCTATAGCTATCAACAAAGCTGGTACTCTAGTTTTCCCATGAAAAATCTGAAATACACTGCAGCCAAATTAAAGAGATTGGGGCTAGGAGCCACAGAGGAGATCAAGTCATTTTCCTTTCATTTTCTCCTACTTGGTCTCATTTCTTATTTCCCTGGTTGGTAGTGGTTTAGTCACTGGGTCATGTCTGACTCTTGGGATCCCATGAACTGTAACCCATCAAGCTCCCCTGTCCATGGGATTTCCAAGGCAAGAATATTGGAGTGGGTTGCCATTTCCTTCTCTAGGCGATCTTCCTGACCCAGGTCCCCTGTATTGCAAGCAGATTCTTTACCAAATGAGCAACCTAACTACTCTTAACAACAACAAAAATCTATTTTCTGTAACTGGTGAAGTGACCTTTCCCAATTATCAGTTATAACTCTTATTTATAAGAGGGGAAAAGAAGGGCTTCCCTGGTGGTCCAGTGGGTAAAGAGTCTGTCTTGCAGTGCAAAGGGCACCAGTTCGACCCCTGGCTCAGGAAGATTCCACATGCCGCACCAGTGTGCCCAATTACGAGCCAGTGCTCTGGAGCGTATGCACCCAGAGCTGGTGCTCTGCAACAGAGGAGGCCACCGCAATGGGAGGCCCACACAGGCCAAAGAATAAAAATGGATGAAACAAAAAGACAATAAAAGAGGCCAAAACTTAAAAAAAAAAAAAGATATGGAGGATTAAAGATCATTGAGATTGAGTTATCAATTCTTTTAGTTAGCAAATACATATTGTAGTGAGTAAAATTATCCAAATATGTGGAAAGTAATTCTTGCCACCCTTGATAATTTCCATCTTTCTGAGTAAACCAACCTTCAAACCTTCTGCCCTACTGTTGTTTTCCAATGTGGTTGGGTGGCAAAACTGCATGAAGTAAAGCAACACCCCTGTCTTTCTGATGGGTAGGTAAAGAAGAGAACCATTCTAAAAAGCAATTTGGCAGAGATTCACATTACAAAATGTACATTATACTAATCACAACAGCAAAAAACTTTGTTAACCACCAAATAAGGACGGTTAAATTAAGACCTATACAGACATTAACAATGTGAGATAGATGTTTACTATACTTTAACAAGATACTACATTCATTAATAGCATGATTTAAGTTCGGAAAAGACTACTGTTTTTTTTTTTAATCTATACTATTTTTTTTTTAGCTTATCTGTATCTAATTTTTCAATGAAGATGTAGTCTTTCTATAATACAAGCAAAAGAATCCAACTGGCTGCTACGCAACCAATTCAAATATCCCCTTGAGTTTAAAGTCACATCGCAACAGACACAACAATAAATGCCAAAAGTTGAGGAAAAGATTTTTCCCACATTACAATTTTTTTTTTTCCTTTTAAAGGCCACCGCTATGCAGCATGTGGGATCTTAGTTCCCCGCACAGGGACCAAACCGATGCTCCCTACATTGGGAACATGGAGTCTTAACCACTGGGAATGTGAGGGAAGTTCCCTCATATATTTAAATACATAGTATGTACTATATTTAAATACATACATTTATTAAATGCATCATGTGTTTTATGTATAAATATGTATTGTGTGTTAAAAAAAAATTTTTTTTTCAGTATATTTGAGGCTAAGGAAAATCTATCCTTATCTATGGAATATGAAATGCCTCAGTTTAGCATACAGCCCGCACAGGTGCATGTGTAAAGCACAGGAACTGTGTGACTTTCAAACTTCAGCAGGAACAGAGGTGACATCAAAGATAGATGTCCCTAATTCATTGTTAATGAGGTGCTCATATTAGTGGCATGTTTGGCATAATAGAAAGATGAGAGCCTCACATAAAGATTTTCCAGCAATTCTGGAATATATCTAAATTCCAGGTTTAGATATAGATAATACCCTATGGTAATCTCACTACTGCGTGTCTCTTCACATCTGACAGCACCACCAATTTCTGTGGTGACTATTTGAGTAAACCAACCTTCAAACCTTCTGCCCTACTGTTGTTTTCCAATGTGGTTGGGTGGCAAAACTGCATGAAGTAAAGCAACACCCCTGTCTTTCTGATGGGTAGGTAAAGAAGAGAACCATTCTAAAAAGCAATTTGGCAGAGATTCACATTACAAAATGTACATTATACTAATCACAACAGCAAAAAACTTTGTTAACCACCAAATAAGGACGGTTAAATTAAGACCTATACAGACATTAACAATGTGAGATAGATGTTTACTATACTTTAACAAGATACTACATTCATTAATAGCATGATTTAAGTTCGGAAAAGACTACTGTTTTTTTTTTTAATCTATACTATTTTTTTTTTAGCTTATCTGTATCTAATTTTTCAATGAAGATGTAGTCTTTCTATAATACAAGCAAAAGAATCCAACTGGCTGCTACGCAACCAATTCAAATATCCCCTTGAGTTTAAAGTCACATCGCAACAGACACAACAATAAATGCCAAAAGTTGAGGAAAAGATTTTTCCCACATTACAATTTTTTTTTTCCTTTTAAAGGCCACCGCTATGCAGCATGTGGGATCTTAGTTCCCTTTGACAGGAACCAAACCGATGCTCCCTACATTGGGAACATGGAGTCTTAACCACTGGGAATGTGAGGGAAGTTCCCTCATATATTTAAATACATAGTATGTACTATATTTAAATACATACATTTATTAAATGCATCATGTGTTTTATGTATAAATATGTATTGTGTGTTAAAAAAAAATTTTTTTTTCAGTATATTTGAGGCTAAGGAAAATCTATCCTTATCTATGGAATATGAAATGCCTCAGTTTAGCATACAGCCCGCACAGGTGCATGTGTAAAGCACAGGAACTGTGTGACTTTCAAACTTCGAAGCCAGGAACAGAGGTGACATCAAAGATAGATGTCCCTAATTCATTGTTAATGAGGTGCTCATATTAGTGGCATGTTTGGCATAATAGAAAGATGAGAGCCTCACATAAAGATTTTCCAGCAATTCTGGAATATATCTAAATTCCAGGTTTAGATATAGATAATACCCTATGGTAATCTCACTACTGCGTGTCTCTTCACATCTGACAGCACCACCAATTTCTGTGGTGTATCTGGTATGTTCTAGTACTATACAATTTGCTCTCAGCAAAATAACTGACAATATCAATATTTTCTATAAAATATTTCCGATCATTTGCGTATAAGACATTTTTAAATAGTGATCACTATTCTTTTTTTTAACTTTTACTTTTAACTTATACAGAGTTTTGTTCTTCACAGATATGTATGATCCCAGATTAGTCATATGTATATCACGCCCATCCGACCCCTCCAGACCATCGCACAGCACACCTGCAGGGTCCCCTTTTCTCACAGCACAATGACTACAGGTATTTTCTTCACATATGATAGTACAGGTTTTCATGCTACTTCTTTTACGTCTGAAGATTACTTTATAATGCCATTTTAAGTCATTTTTCCACTATGAGAAAACATTTCTGATATAAAGGTGTTTGGGACTTGGAAAAAACTCAAAGTATATATTTCTTTATGAGTCACCCCCTAGGGAAACAACATACCTATTTTATAACAGGTGAACCTATTCTCTTGGTCCGTCTTAGGTATTTTGGTTAAGTAACACAAGAAGGTAAAGTGTTACTAGGATCTTCTTCAAATTCCCAAATAAAGAGAAGTCATACTCACAATAAAGGCCACCTGGTCTTATAAACACATAAGATCAAACCCTCCTCAGTCTTAGATCTCACTCAAGGATACCAAGGTCAACCAAGGAACACACTGTTGTGCATTCAAGAGCCTCCTGTCTTATACCAATACATTCAAAAGAGGGTTCTTCCTCTTTTCCTAAATGGCAAGAGTCTGCAGGATCCCAGAGGTCAAGCTTGCTCTAACAGCTGGTTCCACAACGCACACATGGAGCCACGTGACCAGCTGACTTAGAATCGTCTTGGAACTTCTCACCTTACTTACAGAAGATGCTTTTGTGCAAAACATTTATAACTTCATTTTGTAAAATTTCCTTTAAATCTACAGTTCCCCCCAATGCCACTCAGACCCCAGGGGAGCCCCCCCATTTCTTGATGCAACAACCAATAATTCCCTTTTTGGTATTTCCTTCACTACTGCGTGTCTCTTCACATCTGACAGCACCACCAATTTCTGTGGTGTATCTGGTATGTTCTAGTACTATACAATTTGCTCTCAGCAAAATAACTGACAATATCAATATTTTCTATAAAATATTTCCGATCATTTGCGTATAAGACATTTTTAAATAGTGATCACTATTCTTTTTTTTCTTTAACTTTTACTTTTAACTTTTACAGAGTTTTGTTGTTTACAGATATGATATGTATGTTCCCAGATTAGTCATATGTATATCCCCCCAATCCCACCCCTCCAGACCGTCGCACAGCACCCCTGCAGGATCCCCTTTTCTCACAGCACAATGACTACAGCTATTTTCTTCACATATGATAGTACAGGTTTTCATGCTACTTCCTTTACGTCTGAAGATTACTTTATAATGCCATTTTAAGTCATTTTTCCACTATGAGAAAACATTTCTGATATAAAGGTGTTTGGGACTTGGAAAAAACTCAAAGTATATATTTCTTTATGAGTCACCCCCTAGGGAAACAACATACCTATTTTATAACAGGTGAACCTATTCTCTTGGTCCGTCTTAGGTATTTTGGTTAAGTAACACAAGAAGGTAAAGTGTTACTAGGATCTTCTTCAAATTCCCAAATAAAGAGAAGTCATACTCACAATAAAGGCCACCTGGTCTTATAAACACATAAGATCAAACCCTCCTCAGTCTTAGATCTCACTCAAGGATACCAAGGTCAACCAAGGAACACACTGTTGTGCATTCAAGAGCCTCCTGTCTTATACCAATACATTCAAAAGAGGGTTCTTCCTCTTTTCCTAAATGGCAAGAGTCTGCAGGATCCCAGAGGTCAAGCTTGCTCTAACAGCTGGTTCCACAACGCACACATGGAGCCACGTGACCAGCTGACTTAGAATCGTCTTGGAACTTCTCACCTTACTTACAGAAGATGCTTTTGTGCAAAACATTTATAACTTCATTTTGTAAAATTTCCTTTAAATCTACAGTTCCCCTCAATGCCAGTCAGTCCCTAGGGGAGCCATTCTTACCCCCCACCCCATTCATGGTTGGCTCCCTTGACACTCTCCCAAGCCCCCATACAACAGGCAACACTGGATTCTGAGGCTTCAGGAGGGAACGGCTGCTCTTTGCCCTGTCCATACTGCTTTTCCAGGCCCTGCCATACTGTTGGTACTCAGATATTTATTTAATAAAACCAGTGGATTACAGTAGGAGAGGGAAAGTCCAGTGGCGTAGCCACTAGTCACTTGTGGCTTTTGAGCACCAGATACGTGAACAGTGCAACTAACAAACTAACCTTTTAATTTAAACAGCCACACGACTCTAGCCTGTTTTTGGCAAAGGGCAAGGCTTAAGTTGATTTCCTGAGAAATGCACACCTGCACGCATGTATGTATTTTCAAAAGCAATGTATTAGTCATTTGAAATACAAAACAAATTCCATATACAACGAGCTCAGCTGTATTTCCCAGAGGGATCAACAGTGCTCTTAGAGGAGTTATTTTAACAGTTCTTTATGCAAATCTGAAGAATTCAAATGTTAGAAGTAATGGTCCCGTGAAGATTCGTGTGTATTTTGTTTTGGAAAATTTAGCTAAATCCAATACCTCCATGTTCTACTGATTTGGAATTACGCAGTAATAATTCAAACGACTTATATTAACAGCATCTCAAATAGAGATCGCAACTCTGCAAGTTTTACAGCGTGAAGACGCTTTAACGGTTCAGGATACTAGCACGTGGCCGACACAAAATGTCTGACTGACGGACGGAAGGGACCGGTCCCACCTCCGCCTTAACACTTGGGGAGGGCCGTCGGGACGCCCACCGCTCGAGGTCATCCAGAGGCAGGCGGGGAGCGCCACGAGGTGCGGCCGCCCCGCACTTCATCTGTGGGGACCTCAGGGATTCAAAACCTCGTGCACACAAGGGACAGCCGCGTTGACAAGTTCCCACAAGTGGGCAACTTGTTACCCGCAGCTCCCTGACTGCGCGAAGCGCGCCCATCGCCAGCCAGGACGTCCCCCGGGCCAACGGACGCCACTCACCCGAAGAGGGGGTCTGGCAGTGGCGCGGCCTGCCAGCGAGGGGGCCGGGAACCATCGCCCCGTGCTCTGCGGCAGGAAGCGGCACTAGCTGGCTGGGGAGGGCCGGGGGAGAGAAGAAAGGCGATGCTTAAAGGCCCAGCCGCCGCTCACGCAGCCGCAGCGGGCGAGTGCTGGCCTCGGCCGGCGGCCCGGAGCACGTGCGGGCGCAGAGGCAGAGCCCGGCCCGCGAGCCGCGCCGAGACCGCCAGGACCCCAGCCGCCTGACCCGGGCGGAGGCGGCCGCTCGGCGTTGCCCTTTTAAGAAGGGGGGAGGGGACGGCAGCGCGCCCGAGCGATGACGTCTAAACCAAAAAAGCCACACGACTCTAGCCTGTTTTTGGCAAAGGGCAAGGCTTAAGTTGATTTCCTGAGAAATGCACACCTGCACGCATGTATGTATTTTCAAAAGCAATGTATTAGTCATTTGAAATACAAAACAAATTCCATATACAACGAGCTCAGCTGTATTTCCCAGAGGGATCAACAGTGCTCTTAGAGGAGTTATTTTAACAGTTCTTTATGCAAATCTGAAGAATTCAAATGTTAGAAGTAATGGTCCCGTGAAGATTCGTGTGTATTTTGTTTTGGAAAATTTAGCTAAATCCAATACCTCCATGTTCTACTGATTTGGAATTACGCAGTAATAATTCAAACGACTTATATTAACAGCATCTCAAATAGAGATCGCAACTCTGCAAGTTTTACAGCGTGAAGACGCTTTAACGGTTCAGGATACTAGCACGTGGCCGACACAAAATGTCTGACTGACGGACGGAAGGGACCGGTCCCACCTCCGCCTTAACACTTGGGGAGGGCCGTCGGGACGCCCACCGCTCGAGGTCATCCAGAGGCAGGCGGGGAGCGCCACGAGGTGCGGCCGCCCCGCACTTCATCTGTGGGGACCTCAGGGATTCAAAACCTCGTGCACACAAGGGACAGCCGCGTTGACAAGTTCCCACAAGTGGGCAACTTGTTACCCGCAGCTCCCTGACTGCGCGAAGCGCGCCCATCGCCAGCCAGGACGTCCCCCGGGCCAACGGACGCCACTCACCCGAAGAGGGGGTCTGGCAGTGGCGCGGCCTGCCAGCGAGGGGGCCGGGAACCATCGCCCCGTGCTCTGCGGCAGGAAGCGGCACTAGCTGGCTGGGGAGGGCCGGGGGAGAGAAGAAAGGCGATGCTTAAAGGCCCAGCCGCCGCTCACGCAGCCGCAGCGGGCGAGTGCTGGCCTCGGCCGGCGGCCCGGAGCACGTGCGGGCGCAGAGGCAGAGCCCGGCCCGCGAGCCGCGCCGAGACCGCCAGGACCCCAGCCGCCCGACCCGGGCGGAGGCGGCCGCTCGGCGTTGCCCTTTTAAGAAGGGGGGAGGGGACGGCAGCGCGCCCGAGCGATGAGTCGGCGGCGGCCGGAGCGTGCGGCTCCCGCCAGAACGAGCCGAGCCCCGGCGGGGCGGGCGCCCAACGCGCCGCAGGCTCGGGCCCGGGAGCGGCGGCCCCCAGCCACCGCCGGGGCCGACGAGCGGGCCGAGCCGGCAGCCTGGCTCCCGCGGCGGAGGGAGACGACGGCTCGCCAACATGGCGCTCTGTCGGCTCGTGGCGCGCCCCGGCTGACGCGAGGAGCCGCCGCCCGCCCACACCGAGGGGCCAGCCACCCGGGCAGGGGCCCCGGGCTCCTCCGCCGCCGCCGCCGCCGCCGTCGCGCCGCGGGAGTCGGGCGGGGTGGGGGGGGGCGCGTGGAGAAACCGTCTACGCCACAAAGGCTGGCCGGGCCGAGCGAGGCCCGCCCGGGGAGGCCGGCACGGAGCAAGGCCGGAGGTCGAGAGCGATGGGGGAGAAAGTTTTATTTTTAGGCTTGAAAAATGGCGGGAACCGTGTCCTTTTTTTTTTTTTCAAACTGGGCCTGGGGAGGGGCGGCGGTTGCACCACCTACGCCGCCCGGGCTCGCCCCTCCCCCGCTCCGCGCGCGCCCGGCCGCGCCCGCCCAGGCCCCCCGGCGCCCGAGGGGGCTTCCCGTCCCCCTGGAGGCCGAGGGCCCCCGACTCGCCCTTCGGCCCCAGCCCCAGCCCCGCCGGCGCCCACCGCGAGGCCTGGCCCGAGGAGGCCCGCCGCCGCCCCGCCCGCGCCCCTTCCCCGGCCGGCCGGGGGTGCGCGGAGCCCGGCCCGGCCCGGCCCGCCGCGGGCCCAGCGCTGGCCGGCCGCGCGGCTCCTCGGGCAGGCCCGGCCTCCGCCCGGCCGCGCATCCCGGGCGGCTGCAAACATGGCTCCCAGCGTTACACAACCCCCGCCTCCCTGCCTCGCTGCCGGCCACACGCACACGCGCTCCTCGGGGAAAGGACCCCGGCGAGCGAGGAGCTCAAAGTTTGCTTTCCTCTCCCCCGCTGCCTTCCCCGGACGGCCGCCGGGGCCCGCGGGCGCCAAAGAGTTAATCCCCGCGCGCTCGCTCCCCCCCCCTCCGCGCCCGCCCGCCCGCCCGCCTTCCCCGTCCGAGCCCGAGAGCTGCGCTCTTGCCCGCGCCGGGGCCGGCGAAGCCGCGGTCGGGGCCCCGCAGGTGGCCACCATTACATGCAAGTCATCAGGAGGGGAGGGCGCCCGAAGGGGGCTCTGCTTACAGCGGCCGGGGTCCGGTTCCTCAGCTCCAGGTGGATCCTCCTCTTCATGTCCATGTTTCTCTCTCTTCCCCCCTCTTGAAACTTAACTTTCCGCGGCGAGGGCGGAGGGGGGAGAGGCGTCCCAGCCTGCGCAAGGAGGGCCGTCGGAAGGGGTCTGCTCGAGGCAGAGGCCGGCGACGCGGTCCTGGGTGGCGGGCGGCGTGCGGGCAGGCGAGCGGAGCCCCCGGAGCCAAGTTACTCACGGGAGTGGAGAGAAACCATGGAGGGAAAAGGGGGCTGGAGCGCAGCGCTGGTCTCACTACCGCCGCCCCCGGCCGCGGCCCCGCACTGCGCTTAAACCGGCGACGCGGCGCGGGTGGCTGCTCGGCTCGACTCGGCCCCGCGCGGCGCCGCTCGGCTCGGCGGCCGCGGTGCACCAAGGACGGGGCGGGGAGAGGCGCGACGGGAGGGGCGGAGGCTGGGGGAGAAAGGCGCAGCCCGGGGGACTGGAGGGACTTCCTCCCGCCCTCCGATCGCACGCGGGGTGGCTGATGTAAGACCCGCCTCGGGGGCTTCCCCGCCCGCCGCTGAGCCGAGACCTCGGGGGTCCCTCCTCGACGCGCCCGGAGGCGGATCTCTACCCCGCGCTCGAAAGCTTGCTGGGAGGGCTGGGAGGAGACTTTAAAGCCCGGCTTCGGTGGTCCGTAAAACCAAGTTCTTCCGCGGAGGCGCGAGCAGGCCAGCCCGACACCCGCGAAGGCGGAGACGTGTGGAGAGTCCGCCGGACGAGGGCTTTCGCTTCACCTCCCGCCCCTCCGCACCCCGGGGGGCCAACAGTCCGAGCCCCGCGTCCCTTCGGGCGGGTGGGGCTGGAAATGCAGCGGGGACCCCCGTCGGCGGCAGAATGGCTGCGGCCCCGCGTTGTACCGCGTGGCACCGGGCGGAGTCGACCTTCGCAGCCGGGGTGGACCGGGCAGCCCCGGCCGCTTCCCCAAGCCACAGAGGAGCTGAGCGTGCCCGAGTCCTGGAGGAGTTCCCTGGGTTTTCTACCGTTTAAATATAGGCTAACGAAGGCAGCAGTTAGCATTTCTAATGGGGCCTCGGAGTTAGTTTCCCCGAATACTTTTTATCTCGTTTATTTTTAAGGGCACCCCCGTGAGGTG